>WACJ01000054.1:0-1308539 GCA_008973525.1 Stenopsyche tienmushanensis | reverse complement strand
GTTTTTAAGAGTTTTCGTCATTCAAATACATAATCGTACTAAATTAGCAGTCGCATCATTTTTATCATAAACTGCTATATTTAATAAGTATAAATTATTCTCTATGACACTAATTATTCACACAGTAAATAAGTCTAATAATAATTTACATTATTAAATTTGTGTTAAGCTAATGTACATAAGTGAACTTAAATAATGATGATACGTTTTGAATAATAACATGAATGATAAAAAAATGACAAATTAATAATGAGCTAACATCTATATGTATTCTTTGACAACAGTAATTGTAACTGTGTGTATAATGTTGTTGCACAAAATAACACAAACTTTCATATTGTTTACCGTCCACAAGTCGGTAAGTTAACTTGAAATAATACATTCAGCTCTATGAGCGTTGCCAGCACAAGGAATACAGCATACATACAGAGACAGACGCGTCCTACTCTCTTGTCTAATCTGAATTTGTTGAAGTAAAACGTTGCATACATCATGAAGAGCGTTGATAAAAGCGAAATAGCTGAATACTCCAGCCCAGCGGAATTGATTGCCACCTGTGAATAAATAAAATTCAACACAAAAGGAAACAATTCTTCAACCAATCTATAATATCCACTACTTATAATTAATTTATAATTTACCACGTAACATGTATACGTTGCAAATGATTTTTATTTCGAACATATAAAGTGATATTGCTATTTTCAGAGTGTAAATCGAAGCAAATAAAATTGAAGGAGGAAAAATGTTATATTCGCTATATATATATATGTAATCACATGCGCTGCGGATATTTTTAAACGCATAATAGCTGCCATCATATAAGCTGCGAGCATACAATGATAATTTTGCGCAACAATCGTACAACGGCATAGTAAAAAACACATTTAAATCATGAGAAATATCGTCGTACAGCGAAAAATCTATAAAACACACACTAATAGCGAAGTATCGATGCCCTAAAAACGTGTTTTTAAATTCAATGTTAAAATTTTAGCCTCACCCAGTGATGACCGGGTTCAGTCGGGATAAAAGCCGCTTTGATCAACCAGGGAAGACCCAGACACAGTAAAATGTCAAACGTGTTTGAACCAATCGAATTGCTGATGCCCATTGAGCCGTGTCCTGAAACGTAAGTATGTTATATTTGTAACGTAATTAATATTGCGCGGTTTTATTGCACGATTTAGATCCACGAGTGTGACAAATTACCTTGTTTCGCGACGATAACACTCGATACAGCTTCAGGCACTGATGTTCCAGCAGCTAAGAAGGTGATTCCCATTACAGAGTCGGGTATTTTTAGTGTATCACCTACAATATTAAATTTATTTTAATAAAAAGGCTTAAAAACATCAATAACAGATCGTAAACACAAACGTATACAGTGCAGTATTTTCTGTAAATCTATCGCTTTTATTAATATTTTTTAAATGAAATCATAATCAATATTACCTATGATAGTAATCATCCATGCTACTAAATATGATAACGAGCCAATCCATATAATACACATTAAAAAAGTCAACGGAAACCATTTTTTGAAGCGAGGCTTTTCACAATCCGGTATGGTGAAAGTGAAAATTAAATGTATCGGCCATGTAATTATCCACGTCACCTATACAAATAAATGCAAATAAGTGGAAATAATCAATTACGGTACATCGTATAGCATTTATATCCACCTGCGTAAAACAACTTCGTCCCTTTGGCCACACAAGTAAATTATGTTCGTACTCGTCTTCGGCAATTACGGTGGAATTTTCAATTTCATTCTTTAAATCGCTTTTTTTCAGCGCCGCACTGTTCTCATCCTTGTTTGCGTTCTCGGACAAAACCTCAATTTTATCATAATCCTCGTCGGTCTTCTTAAACGTCGACAAATCGTCTTTTTTTATTACGGCATCATCCGAAATCAGATCGTTGATAATGTTGCCCTTAAGATTGGCAGTTATTGGAATATCCTGATCGACGTACGCTGATTGTATTGAAAATATGTTAATGTTTTTATGAGTTTTCATGAGAGCGGGATCAGTGCGGTCACCGGACCATTTAACGCCGCCGTTGGGCTGTTGGCGTTCTCCTAATTCAGCTTTGATGACGGGTTTTAAAGGTAACTGGGCTTCCAACGCTTCTGCAAACATTTACATTTAAAATGTATTGAAAGCTTTAATAAATTCACATTAAACGATATAACCGACACCTTTGTGCAAATTATACATATTTATATTGAAAGAGATTATTTAAAAATGTGAAAAAGCCTCGAGTGCTATACTTACCTGGATCATTAGGGTGCGCTGTAAAACTATCGACTGAGCGTCCCTTGTGTGAGGAAGCACGTTTAAGTCCTTCTATGCCCAAGGAGAAACAAGATTTAATTTCTTATAAACACGATTATAAAAAGTTTGAGCTTTCAATAAAAAACATTTTCTTATTGTTATAATATTGGATCACGATATTTGTAACTCAAGCGTATAAATGTTATAAGATTTAATAAGAAAATATTGCTTATTTTAAATATAAAATAATAAATCTTAAGATAAATACAAAACCAGTGATCTGTTGTTGTTAAGTTTGTATTAGGTTTTATCCAATATCGTTTTATAGACGTTTTTATCATTCTACCGAAGGAATGGCGAACGTTTCTACCAAAGGTATGAAACGCACATCGGACGCTGTACCACGAAGGTTTCGATTTTAAAACTTAAAGGAAACATAGAGCGTTACTCGCGGACTGGTATTAATAAAAATAAATAAATAAAGCTTAAAAAGGTTCGCCAATCCTTATACTACGGTGTTTCATTTTTACTTGATTACGTTTGTAGAAATACAAAATTTTATTAAAATACATATATGATAGAAATTTCACTTTGAATTTGACCGTTAAGCATTGAAATTGTTATAAAATTTTGTATTTCCATACGTATAATCATGTGTACTATGTGAAATAATAAGCAAATATGATTTTCTTTGAGGCTTATGTGCATCAGTTTGGTTGTTGAATGTGAAGACGTGTTGATTTGATAATCAACAAGAATATATAAGTGCTATTAGAAGTGTAAAATAAGTGCAAAGTGACTTAAAATGTATTGTAAACAATGATGAAACACCATAAGCCGTTATATGATTAAATTCTAAATTTGTTTAGTTTCATTTGTGTCGTTTTGTTAAGAGTATGAAATACTATTTTCTTGATAGAAAATACACAAACCTCTAGCACACCTTTGAAATGCTTTGTCATAGTACATTACAGCGATGTAGACTACGTAGAGGCTCACTAAAACCATAGCTTCATACCATTCGACTCGTTCATCATGAATAATGCAGATCAATATAGATACTGTAAACCCATAGGCTAGACAGTCTCTTGTTAAAGGCCACCAATCCAATGGAATCACTTGCTGAAAGCATTTTTTAATAGCATTAAGATGCATATTTATAAGCCGCGCAAATCTATGTATATAAATATAGAAGAGTAAATCTATGAATCAATTTTTTCAAATATACCATGCCTGCTCCTATACCACAACACGCCGCTACAGCCAGAATATTAAAAACAGCTGATCCTACAATCGTTCCTACTCCTATGTCGCCTTCAGTGATGAATGTTCCAATGACATTAACAAAAAGTTCAGGCGCTGACGTTGCGGCTGCCATAAAAGTGGCACCGGCAACGTCATTCGACATTTGTAATGCTGCAAAATACAATAAATAATAAACTAGACAATCGGTTGCATCAGGTAAGGCACATTTCATTTAAATTTACAACTATATGTCTAAAAATGCAATTTTAACCACATAATGCTGAATACCTTGACAAATTCTGTCAACCGCAGGTACAAAAAATTTATCACAGACAACAGCGAGTGCTGCAAAGAGGTATAATGATGCCACTACATGAAGTACTACTGCCCCTGCTACACGTTGCTGCTCCGTAAATACATCACGTGGGAAGTCATCTATGGCAGGAGGTGTACAGTTTTTCCCTGTAAAATATTAATAACGTGATAAATTTACATCTGAATCAAATTACAATAGAATAAATTACTATGCTTCCTTGTCGTTGTGGAAAAACTAAGATATATAAAATATTATTTTGATTAAAGAACGTAATATAAACATATGTAAAAATATTTATCCACATTGTTTTGGACGTTCGGAAGAAAAAGATTAATTTAAAATGTATTTAATTGCGTGAAGTATGTACGTATGTTTGAGCGTAGAGCGTATTTTTTAAATTTATTTTAATAATAAGTTAATTTAAAGTGAAATATTAGCAAAGAGGTTTATTTTAAATTTGTTATTTTCCTCTAACTTACTAAATAAGAAATATAATTAGAATATTTCAATTTTGTAATTAAGATAAGGGATGCAATCGCAAAACTTATGTACAATATTTTAGCAAATAACGATTGTTATTATTGTAATGTGATTCAAAGATTTTCTTTAAAATATGATATAGTATAGATTTATATCATTCATTGAGGTGAAATGATCACCTTTATTTTTTTGATTAAATCTCAGCTCTACTGATATGTAATTAAATACATACGTCATTAATCTTATACGTCTGCCAATACTTGAGAATTATCTTTATATCGTCATCGGGCCAGACATCCGAATATGAAGTAACGAGTAAGATTAAAGTAATAGTATTCGTTATCGTTATATCACTGCAATGATATAATTTAAATTAGGCATGATTTTCAAGTGTATTTTGAATGATTGCTTCAACAAACATGTTACATGTGCTTTAAAATCTAGATTTATTTATAGTTTTATCATAGTTTATGATCAAAAACTTAATTATTGATCTATTTAGATCAACGTCTGTAGATATTTGTGTTTTGTCGCGAATTTGCAAGCGTGAAATCACTGAAAACCATTAATTTCGGTGCATGGTCAGGGTTCTTATCTCAAGTGCACAGATAACAATATTTTGTGATTGTAATTCTATTAATATATAATGGCTGATTTATTACACAACATGCGTATTATTACACATCTAAATTTCCTAATGTTAAAAATTGAATTAGCGACTTTCTTAACGCAGAATGTGAAGTATTTTTACTTTACACCGTACGTAATGTTGACTTCTATGCCAATTTATATATGAACATTTAGATATAATTGAAACAATTTCTTTGTTGAAAGATTGCCTTCAATTGTGTACTTTTCTTCTTAATATTACATAACAATAACAAACTATTATCATGTATTCGGTATGGATATTTATAACTTTTGTGTACCAAATCAATTTAAATGGGCTATTTTGAGACTAATTTTACTGAAGGCAGTTTTGCAAATATGTCTTTTATTAACGAGCATATTAACTCAATAAAAAATATCAAGAATTAGAGAATTTAAACTAAAAGCTTGTATTTTCTAAAATATAACTCTTCAACAAGCCAACGTATTAATTTGTAAAAACCAAATTTATAATGTAGTTTTTTAGCCAAAGCCATAACTATGGTAAAAAGTGTCCGTGACAAGTATCTAACTTAACTCCCCCCCCCCTCCGAAATTATTTTTTTAAAGTTAAAGTAAAGTTACAGATCATAGAAAATGCTGCATAAAGCTCTAAAAGAAGACGGAGCGGCTGTAAGGTTTGTATGCTCAACCGGTCCGCTTTTCGGACCGCTGATATGACGAATGAGCGGCTCGCGATCCAAAAAAAACAATGGCAGACATGGTAGACATTTTAAAAAGTGTTTTACATCGCATATTAACTAAAATGTAGCCACGATAAAGCTGTGCGCACGATGGATGCTGCGTTTGCACACAATGAAACAAAAACAGCGTCGTGAAAATGTTTTAATCGAGTGTTTGGCAAAGTTTCACAGCAATAAAGCCAAGTTTTTGAGTCGATTCATAACAACGGATGAAGCATGGGTCCATTACTTCACACATGAGACAAAGGAATATGGGGATCCTCCACCGCCCCGAGCTGTTTATTGGTCCCGCTGATACCACGCATCATATGGCAACTAGTGGCACTTTTTATATATTACACAAACACAGCATAATTTTTAAGCTAACAATTTCCATTGTGTGAAAAGTGAGCCACGCTAAATTTTACTAGCATGCGATGACATCTCCTTTAATATGCTGATAATATGGTTAGAGTCGTTAATCAAAGACGAGCAGGTTTTTCAATTTACGTACATCATGTTTGATCAATACATGGACCCAGTCGAAGCATGATATGAATTTTGGAAGTGGTTCGAGCGGGTTCGAACTGGTCTTTTGATGAAAATGTAATCGCGAAGTCGTTCCCACGAACGATGTATCTGTCTCAATTAAAGGTCGTTATAGCTACGCAATAGTGACGTAAAGTCCAGACGTACATTCTATATGAACTCATTGAGATGAATAGAAATTGATCGTATCTGCTAAGTACCACTAGGAGAGACTGAGATATCAGATTAATTGGTACCAATTTTGATATGACCCAAAAATTAAAACAAGAAAAAGGCCGCACCTGGAAGCCAAATGGTCAGATTTCCAAATATTTTCCAGGAAATTTCAGCATTTTGGTCGGGAATTATTGAGATTTAATCGAAGACTGTCTTGATGTATTGGGTCTTTCAACGGGGACGCTTGAAATTTGTTAGATTATAGCGGTCATGTTGTTAAAGTAACTTCTATCAAATGCAGAGCCGTAACTAAGGTTTGAAGCGCCCGTGGCAATCTAACTTAACGCCGTTTTAAAATAATATACAAATGTAGTCCCAAAAGTGCCTGACCTAACTTATAGATGGCGGTTACTGTTGTAAAAAAATACTATGATAGAAAGTGTCTAGATGCTGCGTCACTTCCGCGATCGTACAGATCATAGAAAATGCCGCATAAAGCCTTAAAAGGGGACAGAGTGGCCATAAGGTTTGAATGCTCAATCGGTCCGCTTTTCAGATCGCTGATATGCAGTTTGTTTTAAATTCTGGATTAAATAAAGAAAATCGACCAGGCGAGATATGGTAGGCATTTAAAAAAGTGCTGTAAATCGCATATTGATTGAAAATTTGGACTTGATAAAGCTGTGCGCAAGATGGGTGTCACGTTTGCTCATAATATGTCCGTAAGTGGCCTGTATGTAAGTTTTATGGATAGGAGAAAGTCTAGTCTCGCTCATAACTTCATTTGGCGCAAGCCACCTATGTAAATTAGCCTCTGGAGGGACTTCTGCGATCGTACAAATCATATGGGGTACGCTCAATCGGTCCGCTTTTCGGACCGCTGAATGAGCGGCTCGCGATAACGAAGAAAAGATGGATTAGACAACTTAGTGTATATTATAAAAACGGACAGAGTCAATCAGTGTTGTTGCATGTAGAGTAGAACGGTTGAGTAAAATAAAAACCATGTGCAACTTCACTCAAATTTATGCGACAGTCATCGAAAATTGGACCTCCCGAATACGTGCCATCAAGCAAAGCCGCGGCGGACAATTGAACGATGTCATATTCCAAACTTAACGGCATAACATATTCTTTCAAAACGCAATTGGAATTGAAAACACAATAGACGAATAATTTAGGCTTTTATTTAGCGAGCCCAAACGAACACACATTTCCATTCGAATTTCACACTCGAAAACACCGAGCAGGTTTGGCAATCATTTTGGCGATATCTTGGGTGATTTCAAATAAGAAAGTTTCCATGACTGGATGAAAATAGTTACACCAATTCCATTATTAACCCCTCAAAGAGGTAAGACACAATGTTGTGTCCGAATTGCATTGACTCATAAAGAGCATTCTTACACGTTGAGCTCGGAGACAGACAGAGGCGGAGAATATCTTGCACGTTGATTTTGGAGTAAAAAAAAAGACGGAGAGAGTATTTTGTATACATCGTACGATCGTATAGATCGTTAACCCAAATTTATCGATTAATAATGATATAAAGAATCGATTTCAAGTGTATTGTTTATGTTTACTTGAAGACATTACCGAATATTGTATGCTATCGACAGTGTTTATTTATTTATATACAAGCTTGATGCACGCTGCAATGGTCCTGACAGATAAATGGATTTGTATAGATTTGCGTTTATGAAGATTTTAATTTAGCTCATTACTCAAAGGGTTGATAAATGTTTTGATTGTTTCCACGGAAATATAAATGACAAACATTCTCATGAACATACCGACACTTTCATTTTATTAAATACATATTATTTTGGTTGTTACATGAATGCGATTGTCATCAATTGCATAGGACGACGTCATTCGTACACTATGATCGTTTTTATCTATCTTTCACGCGTTCACCTTGCCACATGACCTGCCCACTGGTATTTCAAGCGCATCGATCGAATATCATCAAAAAAATTAGTTTTAAACAATTCATAATCAGTTGTTGGGTCAATTTGATATCAAAATAAACAGAGATTAAGAATCATCGTATCCGTAAACAAGTGAATTTAATAATTAAAATGAATATCATGCTGATTTTCGTCCTTAAGCGATTAAGGACAAGGTTGCTTGGATTCTGAATAAAATTGAGAAAAATGTTTAAAATATAAAAAATAAGTGCTTAAAATGGATACTATATAATATATAATGACAATAAGAACTTCAGTACATTTTTTTGGATATATAGTTAAAAATGAGCAATATTTCAGTTAGTAGAATCAAATAGTCTTGCAAAAAAACTTACACATTGTGTCGCTGTTGTTGTTTTTAATATCACAATGGCAATATTAAGACTTCGATTAATGATTTTTAATCAAAATCTTGATAACACCAGCATGACCTCTCAATAGTAGATCTATTTCTATATGCGACTGTGACACGACTGTGATCTTAAATCACAAATCAACCTAAGGCCGTAGAAGTTATATCGAATCGTCAGATAACAATTTTGCTATCTGTTCATTAATGCGCTAAAGAATACTATATAAAATTAATCCAATACGAATTTTTGCTGTAAAAATTTATTGGTGATATATAAAAATATAAATGGAATATATAAAAAATTGCATCAGATACGAAGCGTCTTGATCCCTTTGAAATGTACCATACATGTTGCGCAACGCGAAATTATTCATTTTCTCATATACGAAGGCGTGAAATCAAGTGAAATTTTGAGGAGACTTTAGGCTATTCCAAGTAAGACCCAAGTGTTTGATCGGGTCCAAAAGTTTCGCGAAGGTCTGAAAGTCGATGATAAAAGAAACTCACAAAAAAATTAAACCGGCTCGCAGAGCCGGTTGTTAAAATGGCTTAAATAACATAGTTTCTTACATTATTCATGCGACATTTTGGTCTCGTACGTTATCTAACGTTGAATCTGAACATGGCGGCCAATTTCTGACGATTGGAATCAACGGCATTAAGACGCCTTTAAAAGAAAATTAGACGGTTGTTTGTACAAGCTCGAATCTTTCCATTGTGCAGGAATTCGCTCATTAAACACAGACATGATGAAAGGACTCTATAATTCAAAAGAGCGACACTGCTGCCTTTTGAATCATCGAGCAAGAATAAAGTCGTCCATCAGACCACATTAAAAAAGAAAATTGTCAATGGCGTCCACAAAATGGACGCTAAATTCAACCGGAGCAAGAAATAAAACAGTTTTTCAAAATAAACCGAACTCTTGATTGCAAACAATTGGGTTTAAACTATTGGATTTGTGTGCATAAACACATCATGGTGTCGTATTTTCATTCTTGTATTTATGTCTTGACTAGGGAATCCAGTCCCGGAATCCCGGATCAGTTTAACTACTAATTGGCAAGCTTAGGCTATGCCTAGGGGCAGTAACAATCTAATATATGTATACAGTACATATATGTTTTTCAAATTGTTATATTAACCTTTCCATACCGGTGATGTATTTACTACACCTCGACTCTAATAATGGGAATATCGATATCAAATATAATAGATACGGGGTTCAGATTTTTGGTATTCCTCCGTAATATAATTACGAATCACATCAAAGCATTATAGTATATAAATATTCATCTGCAATGACGGAAATAAATAATTTGTCGAGAAATCGGGAATTTTGCGAGTTTTAATCCGTGTCTCAGCAGAAAGGAATTTTATCAGTTACATTGATGGTATTATACGAACAAGACCGTAACTAGGGCGTGGAAAAGCAGGCGTCCACCTCGGGCGCAAATGGGCTTGGGGGCAAAACGCAGAATACCGACCCGGTCGAGATTTATGCATGGTTTTTATTTTGCTCAACCATTCTACTTTACATGAACCAACACTGATTGACTCTGTCCATTTTTATAATATATGCTAAGTTGTCTGATCCCTCTTTTCTTCATTATCGTTATGTCCAAGTATGGCATCCGATCGCGAGCCGCTCATTCGTTATATCAGCGGTCCGAAAAGCGGACCGATTGAACATACAAACCTTATGGCCACTCCGTCTTCTTTTAGGGCTTTTTGTGGCATTTTCTATAATCTGTACGATCACGGAAGCTACGTAGTGTCTAGACATTTTCCATCATAGTATTTTTTTAACAACAATAACCGCCATCTATACATTAGGTCGAGTACTTTTGGGACTATCTTTGTATATTACGACTCTGGTGAACGTATCGAAGAAAAGCTTACGTGTTGGAGAATTCATTGAACATGATGATTTTAAGAATTTATGTACACTATTTATCAATGATTTCCATATATTTTATAAGCCACAATAATATACACTTGATTCCTTTTTTATGCGATTTTGAAGTTATGCGATTTGCAAAAACAAAGATTTTTTTTATGCGAATTATGCGCATAAAAAAATCTAAAGTCTATTATAAATGCAAGTTACAACCGTTCAAGTCATCCATTCAGAAAATCCAAATGTGAAAATAGTGTTATATTAAGAACACTTATCAACTAATAGCGGATAAACTAGAGAATGACTGTACCTGAAGTTTGGGAAAAAAATCAATTTTGGACTGTATAAATAGTGTTTCACGTGCAGTATCTCACTTTAAATTCTTGTTGGAAAACAGTTTAGCCCGCATTCAGTTGAAATTATTACTTTGGCAAATAAAGTCGGCGAAGAAGGCTTTAATATTTTTCTCAAAATGATACTCCCTTGAACGATGATGATATTATTGGTTTGATGTTATATCACAGCGAAGAAACAGAAGACGATTTTTAAGTGGAAAAAATTTCTGCACCTCTACTGTAAAGATTATACAAAAAGCTAGTCATTTTTTAATGCGATTTTTGGTACATTCTATCGCATTGATTTGAAGTTATGCGGTTTTTAAAAATAATGGAACCTTTCCCTCAATTTTCTATGTAGTCTCTTTTTATGCGACTTCCCGTGGAACGTATGAATCGCATAAAAACACAACAATCTTCTATACTACTTGACATCTCAAATTTGCTCTAGGTGTGTTTAAATTATTTTTTTAATGCGATATAAACTCTTTTTTGGAGACCGTTTGAGATCGTCGACAAAATCGTATTATAGGATTTGTTTCGCGATCCATTTAGAAGATATTATAATGATCTGATAGCTGATACTTCATAATTGGTCACGCAACATTGTGATCCATCCATCACGATACCGAGATAAAATCGGTTATCTTTCTTGAATCTCAAGTGCATTTGTATTACGTCAATCGAAATTCATTGAAGGACGTTATTAACAACCGTAACGAGTCGTGCCTTTCGGGTATTACAAAATTTAATATATTTACCTGTGTATTGATTGTAAATCTGGTAATTGTCCATCAAGTAATTTGGAACGGCGAGCTGTAAGCGAGACAGCGAGGATCCTCTCAGGTCATAATTAGCACAATATGTAAATAATTTTATTACTGTCTTCTTAAACAATCCGATGAGAAGCTGATTTTATTAGAGCTAATATTTTAGGCTTTGATAATGAAATTCATGCTCGCCAGTCCATGGACGTTTCCATTTGGAGATTTAGCTGTCCATCAGAATACATGACGGCAATTATATTAAAAGCATGTTCATATAGTAGTATATTTATGATAATTTACGAAGAATATCCTATTATTATTGACCTATAGTAAGAAAATTGGCTTGAACGTCACGAAAAATGAAACTTCAACCGGTAAATGGTCGAAAAGAGAGGGGGAATCATTTGTAGTCTATTCGTTTCTGTTGCATTTTTTAAAGCTATTATAAATGCAATGTATTAAAAATATTATAACAATGTGTGTTTTAAAATAATAAACAAAAATAGTCCCAAAAGTACCCGACCTAACGTATAGATGGCGGTTATTGTTGTAAAAAATATACTATGATAGAAAGTGTCTAGACGCTACGATGTTCCGTGATCGTACAGATCTTATAAAATGCCGCAAAAAGCCCCAAAACCGCACGGAGTGGCCATAAGGTTTGTATGCTCAATCGGTCCGCTTTTCGGACCGCCGATATGACGTATGAGCGGCTCGCGATCGGATGCCATACCTGAACTAGACTAATAGTTTGCATATTTTATTATATATTATACAAACACAGCTTCATATTTTATCTAACAATTTCTATTTGAAATCAACTTTTTCTTTTTAAAAATAATTTCAGATTGTGTGTTTAATCTTCTAATATATAAAAATGAAATGGGTTTTGTTCGTTCGAAATGCGCTGCCATACCGTTCATCGGATTGCGATAAATCTTAGTCCACTTATTGCTAAGGATTCCACGAGTAACATAAGCATAGTCTAATATATAAAATCAATATTTGTTTGTCCGTATTTAATGCGTTGCCATACCGTTCATTCAATTGCGATAAAACTTTGCCAACTTAGATTTTGCACTTTCTCAAATAATATAGGTATAGTACAATTAATTTACAGTAGATCTTATATATATATAAAAATAATTTCATTATTTATATCATTCTTAATTAAACAAGACTCTTTCAAATTTCAAACGATATTTTTAGAATTATTACTTCTGTGGCAGCAACGCGCCGGGTACCAGCTAGTATATTATATTTTCTTCATCTGTTGATTGAAATAAGCTCTCAATTTTGTCTTACTATGGAGAAAGATCGATTGTTGGAAACTTTTATAATTCAAAAGATTTGATACAGGGTCGTTCAATAGGGATGCTAGAAATTCGTTAGGTTATAGCGATTATGTTGTTAAAGCAGTGTCTATCAAATTTAGTGTGAATTTTCCAGTAGTAAATGGCAAATTACCATGAAAGTTTGTATCGTCGAACTTGTTTTATTTACATTTAAAAATCGAGCGCCTCACGAAATTCACGAAAAGTAAAACTCAAAGCGGCAATTGGTCGGAAATAAAGAGCGCATGCGCCGCGCCATTAGGCAACCACTAGATCAGTAGCGCGTCTATTTTATTATATTTTACACAAACACAGCTTCATCTTTAAACTAACAATTGACGTTAAAACTTTTTTTAAAAAGCAATGTGTCATCTTGTACCGAATTTGCCAGCGCTATCCACATTGTATATGACTGGTCATTTTGAGCACCGCATTATATTCAATCCGCCAACCAATTCGCATACGGATATTTGCTTGTCGTTCCATATAACCCCATCAAATCGGTGAATATTTGTAAAACCGTGGCTGATTACGCGGAGACCATATCTGTTGGAGTGTGGCGTTTAATCCGACCTTCATAGTGCATTTTTTGCGGCTTAAATTGTTGTCGAAGCGTTGCGAAGACAAAGAAAAGCAAGAGTTTAATCAATTGGAAGCGGAAAATGATGTCGTCTCATAAAGAGGATGTTATAAGAGAGGAAATGCAGTATGGCTATGAAGTAATTGAAGTATATAAGAGTGATTAGTATATAACAAGCGGTATACCCTTTGTCATTTTGAGCAAATTTCTGATTACCTCTGCAGATAAAGTGTTTTACAAATCGTTCCTCAGCGATAGAAAAATTATATAGAGTATAGTTTGTGCTTGACAAGCACTTGAACTATATATGATGATACTGTAATATTATTTGATGCTTTGGACATGTAATGGTGTCAATGAAGAAGATGACACTCCTGGTGGAAAAGCTTAAGAAATTCTATTATCTTCCTCATATGATTGTACTAGGATAAAGTTATTTGATTAGGAATTTCAGTTAAGAGAAGATCTATAAAAATGCTATGAGATTATCACTGTATCAACATTAATGCTTTAATTTTTTGAGCGTTCTCATGGAAGCATATATGAGTATTTTAAAACTTTAAACATTTCTGATTTATCAAGGTATAAAGTTTATAGACTCTGCATTCCTTTCGTAACTGTACAGATCATAGAGAATGCCGCAAAAAGCCCTAAAAGAGGACGGAGTGGCCAAAGGGTTTGTAAGTTCAATCGGTCCGTTTTTCGGACCGCTGATATGACGAATAAGCGCCTCGCGATCGAATATCATACCTGAACATATCTAAAGAACGAATTTTCATTATGAAACGAAGTTGTCTGAAGAAGACTGATCGGGTGGGTTGTTTAAATTTTACAATTGGTCGAAAAAATTGATGCACCAATTTGAAAATGACTTAATTTCACTTAAAATATTTTTATTTTATATTCGTAAAATTTTTGTTCAAAAATCATAGCTAGTAAAAATTGACTGATGTGAATGAGTTTTAAACTTTGGCGTTGAATTTGTAAAATATGGTTGATGGTTGGTCCCCCTTGGAGATTAAAAGTTAAATAACAAGAAGAGTCTCAAAATTTTGTTGTTTAAAATTTAAAAAATATCCGCATTCTACTATGATATGTATTTGGTACACCATATAAAATTTTTAAAAATCCTGAATCCCTATTTATCGATATTCCTATCATCAGAGTCGAGTTGTAGTAAATACATCATGGTAAAGAAAATGTTAGACGAGGCCGTACGTGCTGCCAAGACGAACAGCGCAGTGGTCGACCAAATGACGTAATCACGCCAGATATGTTGAATAAATCCATAAAATAGTACTGGATGACCGTTGACTGTAAGAGCGCAAGCTAGCAAATATGGTAGACCTTACAAAAAATGCTATGCATCGCATATTGACTTTGTATCCAACCGGTCCGCTTTTCGGATCGATGACATGACGAATGGACGCCACACGATTGGACGGCATACCTGAACTTATCTACAGAATGATTAAGGGTTGTACAAATTTTACAATTGTTGTCTTTATTTTATTGCGGGTAAGCCCAATTGTGCCCGTGGCGTGCGCCTGTTTTGATACCCCTTTGTTAAGGATCTGGATGGAAGTATATATGATGCTTCTGGATCATCAAATTTCGCACTTATATTAGATTCTGATTCATAGATGCATTTTTCGATTGGTGAAAAATCGCAATGGTTCATTGAAATATGAAGGTGTGTGTTGTGTAATATATAATAAAATCGGCGCGTTACTGGTCTAGTGATTGCTCTATGCAACGTATAGATACATATCTTTGATATATGCGGCGGATATCGGAGGGTTTACGCTTTGGATTTTTACTTCATAAATAAGTATGCGATGGAAAACCTGATTGATAATTTTTTATCAAGCATTGCAGCTTTCTTGATTGCATTTTTGGCCAAAAATTAAATATAAAATAGATTTTTGTTTTTTGCGAATTTTGGCAGTTATAAATATAAATACGTATGGCAGTATTTATTATTAAATTTCGCTAATATTTGCTAAATAATACATGAAATCGTTAGGCTCTTATTGGCATTGGTATTTGAATTATTTTTACGGAATGAGAGTACAAAGCTTTTCGAATGCGTTCTTCAGCTTACGAAAGATGGCAACGTCACAGCCGGCCATATCAGGATGTATCTTATTAAGATTCTGTCTCGAAGGGTTCAATTTGTACTTTAATCTTCTTGTCTTCGATTTTGGTATAAGTGGACATGGAGGGTTCACTGCCCTCTATTTAAATGATTGAATTGCAAATGCTCCTTAATTTTTTAGTGGTTGCAACTAAAGTGCACTTAACGACTATTGCCTCCAATGTATTACACCTTGATCGATGAAATAGTGTTTCGATATGACAAGATGTAGCAACAATCAAATGCATTGTTGACTACAACCAATAGGCACGATGATACTTTGAGGTAATTGATGGCAAGTGGTCAATAATAAATACTAGATTGATATGAGATGACCTTATTGTGTTCATTAAGTGCTCTTGTTTTGGTTTGGTTCCAACATTTATCATTGAACTATCTCAATTTACATTAGTTTTTTGTGACAGCATGTCTAAATTATTTGTGCTAATGTTACGGTTGTACAAAGAGCTACGTCGCTTCTATAATCGTCCAGATAATAGAAAATGCCGCCAAAAAACCCTAGAAGAAGACGGAGTAGCCATAAGGTTTGTATGCTCAATCGGTCCGCTTTTCGGACCGCTGATATGACGAATGAGCATTCGTCATATCAGACATGGTAGACACTTTAAAAAGTGTTTTACATCGCATATTAACTAAAATTTAGACACGATAAAAGTGCGCGCACGATGGATGCCGCGTTTGCACACAATGAAACAAAAACAGCGTCGTGAAGATGTTTTAATCGAGTGTTTGGCAAAGTTTCACAGCAATAAATCCGAGTTTTTGATTCGATTCATAACTATGAATAAAACGTGGGTCCATCACTTTACACATGAGACAAAGAAATATGTGGAGCCTACTCAACAAAACTGCACGGCAAGGTGCAAAACCTGAACCTAATAAACATGTCCGCGAGGACACGCTCATTCTCATTTATCGCATTACGCATTTATCGACGAAAATGTTGCAATACTAAAAGTGGACGGAGTGGCCATAATTGAATGCTCAATCGGTCCACTTTTCAGATCGCTGAATGAGCGACTCGCGATCTGATGCCACACCTGAAGATAACGAAGAAAAGAAGGATTAGACAACTTAGTGTATATTATAAAAACGAATAAGTCAATCAGTGTTGACTGAAACAAATATTAACTTTGTTGTAATGCAAAATTTCGATCGTTGCTTTCCGCATTATTGTATTTTTATATTATTTATTTATATCCACAAATTACTATTTTTTTACCCTCTCTAAGATATTTATTAGCAATTTCTTCACTTTCATCCGTTCTATAAAGGCTTGCACTCTGTACTTATATACACTTTTCACACGATGCAATTGTTAACTAAAATATTAAGCTGTGTTTGTGTAATATATAAAGAGTGCTAATGGTAGGCTTCGTATGCGCACACACAGTAGAGGTGCTGCGCATGCGCGTAGCATTGTTTTAATGGGACATGGGTGGAGATATCAATTAAAAGCTCCGCCACCACAGAATCGAACCATAAACACATTTTAATACTGTTTTTGATGTCCAGATTTGTCCAAATGGAAATTTTAAAACGTCGGTTTGGTCTTGTCGAAACATTATAGAGAGGCACATCATTTTTTCAATTAAATAAACCGGATGTTGTTGCTATTACCCTATTGAGCGCCGATATCATTGTCTCACAAAATGTATTCAATCCTAGGAGATTTTGACAATGTCGTTTTTTTTATCCAGATCGTAGTATAAACACTACGATCGAAGGCCGTCGGTTGTAAATAAAACGATTGTTTTCGTAGCGAAAATGAAATAAAAAATGCATTCTTGATGGAAAAACGAGTGCATTTTGATAAATGCACAATTCGTGTGGACTTGGTTAGTGTTAATTATTAAGGAAATCTTGTATTTTTTAGATATTTCTCATGTTTTATCAATTTTTTTTACATTTTTATGCTAAAAAGCAAGATATTTAACACAGCTTAGCATCGGAAATAATAGTGATCAATGTACAAAAGCTATTGTTTTTATGGCTTTTGATAAAAGCACTTGGGATGTGCTCTATTTAGTTTCTGTTTGTTGAGTATTTTGGATAGTGCTAGTAATAGGTGTGTCTCGACGTACATCGATATGGATCAATTCATTCTACGATTAATCTAAATATGCTCCTTCATTGATTTTCTGTTTTTAACACTTTAGGAACAAGATACACCCAATCGTTATGCGATTTTATTGGTTGCATCTCAATAAATTCAATATAGCTTTGTATGAGTATGCCCCAAATTTTCTGTTGATATTGTGCTATAATTATTTCTAATATCGGATGGATGCCTTTTAAGCTATAAGGAATGCTCAGATGCACTCTAAGAACCATTAGGGTTAAATTTCCAAGCGGAATATCATATGGGAAATCTGCTCGAAGTTTGCCTGTTTGCTATATAATTCTAAACTCAGCGAACGATCTTACATAATTATTGAGATCTTAGGAAAAATATAAATTCCCGCGCTTTTTAAAAATTAAATAATGCATATTAACACATAATATACAGGTAATCTGAACGCGCGTTTGTCCCCTTGACGCGATCAATCTTTCTTGTATAAACATTTATATTCACATAAAACGCCATTATTTTTAAAATAACCAACATTTTTACATATTTATTTCAAGATCGTATACATCGAGTATTCCATCATCGGTGTAAATATTGAAAAAATTGAAGAAGTTGTTCAAAAATTAAAGTATTGATGACTTTGACGTATGATAAAAATTCGTGTTTGTTGAATTGAAACGTGATCCGATTTATAGCATTCGCTAGAAAAACATGTTTTATTAGTATTTTCTTATGAGGATTTAGAAGCGATTCGAACTTTAATTCATTGGTTGCGGTAATGTGACTGATAAAATTCTTATCTGCTGAGACACAGACTAAAAATCGCAAAATTCCCGATTTCCCGACAAAGAATTTATTTCCGTCGCTGCAGATGAATATTTATATACTATAATACTTTGATGTGATTTGTGATTATATTACGGAGGAATACAAAAATTCTGAATCCTGTATCTATTATATTTCATATCGATATTCGCGTTATTAGAATCGAGGTGTAGTAAATACATCACCGGTGGGGAAATGTTAATGTAACAATTTGAAAAGCATATATATATTTATACATAGATTAGACAGTTACTGCCCCTAGGCGTCGTCTAAGCTCACCAATTAGTAGTTACGCCACTGTTTACAAGCGTCCAGATTTCGGCGAGAATGTCTCGATTTAATCATCGTGCTGGTGAGGTGTACGATTTCTGTTAGATAAGATCATAAGAAGAAGATTTTAAGATCTAATAATTGATTGCCTATCGATATTAAATATTGTATTTATTTATATATCTGTTTTCAAGTACCATTTATCAAAAAGTTTTTGTCCAATATAATAAAATTAATCCAGACAGTATAGTAAAAAATCATGATATGAATGACGTACGAATTTTTATGCACATCTTTATGTGTTATTATATAGAAAAAATAAAAATATAAATAATGAAAAGCTGTTATTTATAATTTAATATTTATATGTAATTGATGTCATTTCGAACATTGTTGAATGAGTTGTTCATGATGCAGACGCTTTGATAATTTGAAACAGCGACTGACCATGAGCCGGAGCAAGAGTCTGTCAAGATCATAATTAGAGTCGCAGTGATCGTCAAAGACATTCTCATCAATGGATATATCCATAAAAGGTTTTTAAATATTATCAATAGATCAATTATTTTCGCTTTCGTTTCATCACCACGATAAATTATATTTTCTCATGAGCGTTTCAAGTGCGGCAGGAAGAGTACCTTTTTTTTAAAAATGGATAACTCAAACAGTATAAAATATATCAATTTAAATATTTTTTCATGTTACAGACAAACATTTAAAGTTTATATTAATTATATTTTAAAAATGATACCATTAACCCTTTGCGTTCCTTAAATATTTGAGACATTTTTAAGATAAAATGTTTTTTTTTTACAATTTTTAATTTATTATTTAATAAAACACTATTATTTTTTACCAAAATTGTATACTTCACTAATATATTATACAAAGGCATTATATATTATAGTTTATAATTAGATAATGTATGGTATCTCTCAAAACATTGGCCTAAATGGAGACCAGATTTTTTAAAATATTATTTTGTATATTCACTAGCTTCGGACAAAAATATTATAAATATTACATGATTACGTAAAAATATCGTAAGTATGATGTTTCCAAATACTGTCTTAAACACGATACGCAAAATAAAATCATATTATTTTAAATCTGAGTGGGGGAAAAATGTAGAAACAAAATGTCGAGCCAGACTCGACATAGGATCGCAAATGCATTGAGACGATTTTTATATAGTCAACTGATTATCAAGTTGCCAATATTGATATGCCTTTACCAAGTATTTGAAACCTCATCAAGGCTTAGAAAATTTTATTAATACATCAATCGACAATTGAAATAATTTAATATCATATTGATACATTTCATATGCCAAGATGAATTTATTCCCCCGTTTTTTCCAATATAATTGATGAGGCGTATTATTTAATGGGCAAAAGATGATCACAGTCTCTGATTTAGGATTATACAAATGTGGTATCACTACAATGAAAAGTCATTGCGACGCATAGAACGATTGAAATAATAAAGGTGGAGAGCCCTTAACTATTGTGTCCATCAAGGAGCTTTCAATGAAATAAATAGCTTGTTTTAGCACATTGACAGCACAATTAGGATCATTGGAGGGAATTACCTTAACAAGGATAGAAGTATTAAAGTTTCCAGACATATTTTGCGTTATTTGACTTGTTGACTTGTTAAAATTGAACGAAGAAAAGCTCAATCTTGCAATTTATTTTTAAAAAAAAAATCCGATTATGAAACAATCCATGAGCCCATAAAAATGAATGTTAATTTGATTTGATGTATTGTTATGAGAATTTTAACTTATTTTGAAGTGAAATTTCTATGGGCGCGATAGGGCAAATTGGCCTGAACGTCACGAAAAGTGAAACGTTTCAATATTTCCAGTCTCGGGATCGCATAGACCATAGGCTACACGTATGCGCAGTTTTTTTAAAATATTTTCTTCAAAAAGAAATTCAAGGAGTGAGCGTTTAAATTCAACAATAATAAAAAATATTTGCTTGGGTATTCTTTAACATATTCATTGCGTGTTTTAAATTTGGAGCAATATTTATTAACTAAATAATTTCTTGTGATGTATTTATTAACAAGATTTTTCAAAAGCTTCTCTTTTAACCCCTAAAGGAGTACTATCCCAGGGCCTGAGATCCCCCGCATACATCGCACAATTGTATAGATCGTTAACCCAAATTGGAGCAAATGAATCGATTTCTTGTGTATTGTTTATTTTTGAGTTATTTTAAAACTCAAATCGTGCCACCAAGCAAAGTCGTGGCAGACATTTGAACGATTTTATATTTCATAATAAATGCCATAAAATAGGCTTTCATATAAAATACAATTTTTCCAGATATTTTACACACAACTTGTTTTTATTTAGATTTAAAAATAGAGCGTCCATAAATTTTAATCAAACGATGATGCAGATCAATCAGACGTTTGTATACTAATAAGGCATCACATTTTATAAGATTTATTGAACTGAATCATAAAGGACGAAAATAGTAAATATAAAGGATTGTTATTCTAAAAAAAGACCGTGATTGACTCCCTGGAGCGTTGCATTGAAGTGCAGTCGGTCTGCAATGCCATCTGGGTTGCTTGTCCTGTAAATTGTGCACGATGTACATATTCTAAAATGTTCATTGTATAGTTGAATTGCATGATCAGGGACTTGATCAATAACATTGATAACGTCATATGTGTCGTCTAGCATTGGAGCCTGCCGAGCATCACGTCCTTATCACCACGTGGCCTGCGAACGACGAGTCACATCTCCCGGACCACTTTAGACGGATTTACACACAACTTATGCTCCGAATTATTTATTTATTATATGGAAAAGTAGTGAAAATTCATCCTGATGAGATATATTTTTATTGCGTTCAATTTCAACATAAAATGACCGATCCAGAAGCTAAATGCGCACCAAAGCGACAAAATCATTTGATCATGTTGCTGGTCAAATGCGTTGATGAAATCAGTATTTTGGGGAAAAATTTTTTAAACAGTTTTCATCTATATATTTATCCTAGCTTAAGAGCTCCTTGCAGACATGGAATTTTAATTTCACGGTTTTGCACCACGCTGTGCATTTTGCGAGCGGGCTGACATGCTCCTGAATAGGGAGATCAATCACACAGTTCGGATCATAGGAGGCTCCCCATATTGTTGTTATATTCGTCCCTAAGATTATGCTTGTACCATGCTAATTAAGTGCTTTTGTATTCACAATATTTTTCCGATTTGGGCGTGAGCAGCCCATATACAGCTATCCATGTGAGAAGCGTGCACGCATACCCTGTGTGTTTCTGTACTTTGTTGATGCTCGCACCAGAAACTACACACGTTTCAATTCGAATAGCATATCAGTCGGAATCATTGCGCCACAACCTCTTCTTCTTAAAAATTTTCAATTCAAACTGTATTGTTCATGTTCATGATATTATTCATCATTTTTTTTCCACTAAAAACCTAGAACAAATTTAATGGAATTCGTGTCGGCTGCTTAATATACAGGTAGTAAAATTAATCTGCAAGTTTTCTACTAAGACTATCGATATATGACATGATTTGAAATTGTCAGTCGACACTATAGCATTGGATAATTCGAATGACTCGTGGAAAATTGTATGGCCAAGGATGATGTTTAAGACTATCATCAAACCGAGCCACTTATGGACGTTTATTAAAACAATGTAAGAACGGGAAATGAATTATACTTTGAAAACTTTGTCGAGAATTGGCTCTCAGAAGAAATTGGCTCTATCACGCTTTATTACTTAGCCAATTTTCAGACAACCTATAATTCTAACACGGTGGCAGCGAGTCTGCTCATTGTTAGCTTTTAGTTGAACTTGAAGCCCAAAAGTCTTGAACGGCATTTATTCGGAAAGAATCATTTATAGTGTGTCCATGTCGTTTCTACTGTGTGTGTATGTGTCCATATATAGTATAAAGTAACCACTACACCAGTAGCGCGTCTATTTTACAATATAATACACAAACATATAACGTCATCTTTCAGCTAACAATTTACGTTAAAAAATTGTTCACGCATTTTTCAAAAAATGTTTGGGGTAAAGTTAGAATAGTAATATTCTCGCACATTCAGTGTGGAGATTAGTGAATGAGAGACAGAGACGGGTGTCTTGCGTCTCATCATACACTCGTATATCGATGGTCAAGTCGTGCTGTAAAGGTACCCTTACACGTCTAAATATTCTCTCAAATATTGCAATCCATAGCGTTTCATTTTCAATGGCGTGCTTCTATTTCTAATGCAATATTATTTATTCAAATAATTAAATTTCCAACCAATAAAAATATATTATTTTCAACTGCACGTGTAGATTCAACTTTACTATTCAAAACAATGTTACTAGCGAAAAGGTCGAACGCTAAATGACGAAATCATCGAAGAAATTAACGAATATTGCGTGCCAATGCAAAACACTATCAACAGTGTCGAGGTTCATTTATTGATATACTAAACGATCTAACTAAATCCCCCAAGAAATAAAATTTATTTGTTGTAAAAAATATATTATGATAGAAAGTGTCTAGACGCTACGTTGCTTCCGTGATCGTACAGATAATAGAAAATGCCGCAAAAAGCCCCAAAAGAGGACGGAGTAGCCATAAGGTTTGTATGTTCAATCGGTCCGCTTTTCGGACCGCTGATATGGCGAATGAGCGGTTCGCAATCGGATACTATACCTGAACATAACGATAACGAATAAAAGAGGGATTAGACAACTGAGTATATATTATAAAAAAGGACAGAGTCAATCAGTGTTGGTTCATGTAATATAGAATGGTTAAGTAAAATAAAAACCATATACAACTCTCGATCAGGTCGGTATTCTGCGTTTTAAGCCCCAAGCCCAGTTGCACCCGCGGCAGGCGCCTTCTTTACCACGCCCTAGTTACGACCCTGTTAAATCGTACTATCGTACAATCTTAAATATGCATCAGAAACTAAAAATGGCCATTTTTTGCCACTTTGAGGAGTAAAAAAGGTTCGAAACCGGGACGAAGAAACTCAAGGGTGCGAAGAATTTATTGGTTTTTAAAGTGCAAAAATTTATAAAAATGGATTAAGCAGTGCAGTTTCTCGTTCACGAAAGACTATCGAAGCCAATAGAGATTATTTAATTGAATAAATTATGTCATGTTAAATTTAAGGCGTTTTAGCTCACATTGTCCGAAGGTTCATGTGTAACGCTTTATTAACCCTTTGCAAAAAATATTATGAATATTATATGATTACGTTAAAACATCGTAATCGTATGATCGGAGATGTTCACTAAAGCGCGCGTTAAGAGTCACTGCCTGTTTTAGGATTTTATCCGGGCAACAGCCCCTTTCCTTTGTATATCTAGCAGGTGGGCGAAACACTATAAAGGATCATAAAAACCAATATTCTTTTCCAAATACTGTCCTAAACACGATATGCAAAATAAAATCACATGATTTTAAATCTGAGCGTGGAAAAACATGTAGAAACAAAATGTCGAGTCAGACTCGACATAGGACCCGGAGCAAAAATATTCGCATATTTAGTAAAAAAAATGATATAATATAATTTTTTTTGTTATTCAACACATCTACCGATCATTTTGATAGTGCTTTGGTTCGTTATTTGCAAAACGGCTTTGAAGCCAAAAACGATTTTAAATGCATGTATTCTAATTGTCGATAATAAATTTGCGCAATTATAATTTCTAACGGTTTCATTAAATCATAATGTATTATTCTCCGTATATTTTACCATATGCACAAAAAGAGTTTTTTATTACTGTGTTTGTACAGTGTTTTATTGGATTTTGTGGCTTTCCAACTCGATTCCCAAGAAGTTTTCTTTAGTTTCTGGTCTGGATATTTTGCTCTTAACATACAAAAAAATAATGTTTAACAATAGTCCTACAAAAAAATAACTTTCAAAGATTTTCTCGTTACTGCATCTGAACATAAACTGAGCTCAAACATAATGTCTCAAAATACGCGATTATTTATGGGTCTCCCTAATATAATATGAAAATGTTTATGATTACATTGTATCATCACTCAATTAGTTCATACATTTTAGAAACTTTCATTTCTGCTTATCGTCAAGTGTATCTAATAAGTTTGTTTGTGGCTCGGGAGCCGCTTGCTGCTCCCTATATAAAACAAACAGGACTAAGTTAGATAGTTAATGGCAATGGTAGCGTCTGGAGAATTCGCATATGTCCATGTAGGACGATGCGAAGGTGATAAGATGTCAAGTCCAGCATCCAGCTGTAAGTCAAAGTTCGTGTCGACAATGCGAGCATTGAAAGATTGCACGGATGCCCATCCCACTGAGGCACCCGTTCTGAATGGTCGTCGTGGATCGCGTGCCCATTATCATGGACCTTGTTACCTGGTCATCATCACAACACAATTATTCAGATCTGGGCGTGTAGCCTCATCGGCCATTACTTCAATGCTCATAGCAAATCGGACGACTCAAATAATGCCGCCGGAATGGCACGTAACCGATGCTCAATGAGGGATCGGAAGCGAGCCGCAGCTCCTCGCCAGCAAAGGTGTGACCAGGATCCCTATTCATGCCATCGAAACCATTCTAAATCTAGACGCTAATTGATTTACACTAATCATAATGTACGCACCACAACATAAAGGTACTTTTGGCCGCAAAACATGACCCATAAAACGTACGTGTACGACGCTCCATGGCATCGTTACAAACAATCAAAGGTGTTTAGCTCGAAGGAGTGCCATTAGAAAAAAATGATTAGATCCTCGTCCATGCCATCTACGACAAGTAATCCTATCCGCCGCCTGCCTCTTCATCTCCCCATAGTCGCTTAAATTTGAGCATTCGGACACTTGGCTAAATACACTATATCCAGGGGATTTCTGGTTGTCCGTTGATGTGATCTCTGGAATAAATGATCAGATTTAAGACTAATTAGAGATTAATTCGATTGTAAATCTTTGACGCTTTTGAGAAAATTGGCTACAAACACCATACGCTGCTTGACCAGTAGCTTACCTCTTTTATTATATATTACACAACACACATTTTTATGTTTTAGCTAACAAATTTCGTTGACAAATGGAAAAATAAGCAAAAATAAAATACCACTTGAAGAAAATCAACAAGGAATGTCTTATTTGCATGCTAGTAAATGAAATGATAATTGAGATCTAATAAACGATATTTTTATTGCCTGAAATTTTTATTTTGTTAAATAACATATTTTAAATTATTTTTCAATGGAAATTTTTAGCTAAAATATGAAGACATATTTGTGTGTAATATATAAAAAGTATTACGCTACGTATGCATACAGCAGAGGTGACGTGATGTACGTGTATGTGCGTCGGAGCGATTATTAAAGATTCTCCCTCTCTCTCCGACTGCCGCTTAGAGTTATGCTTTCGTCTCGCTCGCAACAAATTTGCCCCACCGCGCCTATACACGTTCAAAATAATTTTTTATCGTTTTTTTACTAGTAATTCTGACCAATGCATCCCTAAATCGATTCAGTTACGTGGCAAAGATCATTCAACGTGCAACCCTGTTGATCTCTATTGAATCATAGCGACTCACCGGTGAGTCGCTACCGTTTGAGTGGTCAAAAACCAATATGGAATGGCTTTTCGACGATTTAGCTAGTGTTAATATCAGTTTAAAAATTGAAAAACTCAAAGTAAACACATTTTTTGTAGTCGCTTAAATTTATAATTCCTAATCCATTGGCTGATAAGATAATCTAAATCAATGATACCGTTTGAGATAGTGTTATGTAATTCTTAGCCAAAGGCGCTGGCACTGAAAGATGCTGCAAAATCTTAAAATTCATATTTTTATTATGTTGACTTTTTATTATGGCAATATTTTCTATATATGCAAAATTAATTGCATGCAAAATGCAATACAAATATTTTATAGATTTATTATTTTTATAGCTTATTAATCAGTTAAGCGCCAGCGACTCATCGGTGAGTCGCTATGTTTCTTCACAGAAAAAAACACATATTTTGATATCTAAGAATTATTATATATATAACATATAGCGAATAGTGTGTATACTATGATTGTTTCTCGTTTAAGATCGGACCGGGATCGGACCGAGACCGGAGCGAGATCGAGCCTTAACATCATCCGCAAGCTTGCTATGCGATGGAATAAATATATTTCTCATACGAGCAATAAGACGCTCAGATGTATTTTTATACGTCGCTAATAAATTTGTGCTACAAAATTCCGGGTCATATTTGAATCACCCTCGCATAAAAGTCGAACAGTTTTTTAAGTGTAACTTTCTAATGTATGTAAATTTCGAGACGTTTAAAGGATTAAAAGAATGTTCTACATGGTGTCAGATGATGGCCTTAATAAACGCATATTGGGTCGCGTGTATTTGGCGAATGGATTCGTTGTGATCCCGTTTTTATTTCATGATTTTGTTCAGATTCAGATTTCCATTTGAGAATTGACGTCACAAAAACGTCCGCGATGGCCGTAATCCAATGACGCCGTATGATTACATAAAGACGTCCTCCTACAGCGAAAAATGAGCTTATCGCCGTCGAAATAGAGCCTCGTGTCAAAAGCAATGCTCGAATGCGAAAATGTATCTTTCTAGTTGAAGTTTGGCCTCGTGATGCTGAAAAAATGTGCCCGTGGAAGGACGAAAATTGTTTCCAAAGCCGTTCGATTTGGCATTCAATGTGTTTGTTCCATCGGCAAATCTCGCAGATTTTCTTAAATTTGTAATGCGATGGGATTTAACGATGGATTTGCTTATGGATTTATATGATATTTCATTGATGGAAGATGTGGAGTGTAACAATTTTGTATTCTTATGATTGAATGATCCATCAATTTTAATCCATCTGTATTTGTTCATCTGTATATCAAAATCGTTACTCATGTTTATTGTTTGAATTGATATTTGTCGGTATGAATGCGTTCATTTTATTGGTGGTGTATGGTTTGTTTTTGGCTTTGTACGTATTATTAATCGGGTTCGATCTATCAGGATGTGCTATTATGTGTGGTTTTACATTTTTGTTATACGAATTTTGAATTGGAACATTTTTTCTGTCATTATTTGATGATTTTCGCCGAAGAAATGAAAGTGAGAGTGCTTGCAGATTTCATGGTTTCCGATGCGGCTTTCACACGAAGGACATGAAAATATGGTTTTCCGCCCTCATAATCATAAATCACACAGTAAAGGAAACGTAATGCGTAATGATCTTGATCTATATTCGACATCCGCTCATGAAAATCCTCGAGACCAACCGGTACAAGTCTATTTGCCTTGATTGAGCAAGATAAAGGATCACGTATAAGATTCGTTTACTGGCTGATGATGGCATGCCTCGGCAGTGTCTCGGCGCAAGTCGCAGCCGCACCACAGCTCGAAAAGATAATAAAAAATAATTACATACCGATCCGGACACCAAAAAAAATGACTTAAGCTCCGCACAGGATGAATAGAAAAATCCCAGCCGGTCACTCACTGTTCTTTTAAATTGCATGTTCACATAGAGCACTTGGTAGATAACGTTGGTATCACATAAATGGGGGAAGAAGTCACCACCGCGAGGTGCGTCAAGTGTGTTTACAGACGGGGGCTGCTGCCCCAGCGAGGCGTTCTTCTTCGGGGCTGGGGGTGGCGTGCTCGGGGCGGACGTACCGGATACCTTAAAGAAGAGGAAGTCATACCTCCGGAAAGGGAAAAGGGGTCCATGATGCGGAGCGGTCGAGGGCCGCGTGCTGGCGGGAGGAGTGATCGCGGAGTACTGCGCCGCGCGACCTCTTCGCCAGGAGGGCCACACGATCAATTGATGGCAAGATTGTGTGCTGGCCGCAGCAAACTGGTGTGTAGGCAGGACGAACTGGGAAAGCCGCGCCCTCGCAAACTCCCAAAAAAAGAACTTTCATCTGCCGATCAAACTCTATACGAACCAATGGCATACGACCATTCAGCATTTAGCCACAGATCCTAGATAGTGCCTCCAATGAACCAAATTTTCATCTTGATCATAAAGAGTCATCTGAGTGTGACGCCTAGATATCGACACTATATAATGTTTACAATGGATGATCGGGAAAAATTTCTACACTCACTGTTTGGCGTGCATTTTGGTCGAGCTGTTATACCAATCAATGACATTTAACGACCTCAATTGAATCGTATTGATGTCTATGTTCAGCCAAAAGGTGCTACATGGCATGTCATTGACAACAACTTGAGAAAACAACAAAAACATATCTAAACATCACATTTGGATGACCTTAAGTTACACAAGTACCACATGAAGATTCGGATTTTTAGTCAATTCAGTTTAGATCGATTATTATGGAGCCAATGTTTCCGTCGTTTTTTATGAATTTCAATAGGATGATCAATAAAAACATGGATATGCTAAACGTTGATGAATTGCAAAGGTAAAACCCATTTTGGCAAAACTTTCAATGCATCAAAGTTCATGGTTATTGTACGGCATAATGGCACAATACACATTCGCATCGTCATAAAATCGAAAATCTACATCAGAAACCAAAAATGATTTTATTAAGCAGCTTTGATTGCAAAATATGTCTTTTTATGGCGTTTTAATGCTCGCCTACGAATTCCGAACGTTCATGTGATACGCCCTATTAAAAATGCAAAATAATAAATAGCAAATGGAGCATTGATTTGGGCAGGACTTCAAATCGCTATTTTTTTCATTCGGTTTTGATTTCGGTCACGCTTTTATCAACATTTATAACGTTTCGGTTACGGTTTTCGTTCCGGTTCGAAGCCCTGGATTTGGAATCAATTTATGCCAATTTTCGTATCGATTCACAATCAATTTAAACAGATCCAGATATTTTTCTCAGGGTCTTTTCCCTGAGATAAATACATCCAATCCAGCATCAAATTAGTCATATGGACAAATTTAAAAAAATGTTTTGAATATCATAATTAGATTATAATGGCGATGATAACAACTACCCTTACAAGGAAAATGCTATTATAGATAGTGCTCAGAAACAGAAACAGTGATTGTTTCATCTAATAATATTTGTATTTAATCTTTGTTCATCTTGTAAATTGTCCTGTTAAATCAATGTTTCAAAAAATCAACCCCTTTTTGTTAATTTGTTTAGCATATATATTCCTATTTATTTGCAATGATATGCACTATAAGCGGGGACTGCTAAACTTCCAAGCAATAAGCATGAAGAAAATATCCTTTCGTATAATAAATTATATTAATCCTTTGAGGTCCTATGTCGAGTCTGATTCGACATCGATTTTATTCCATTGGGTCCTTTGTCGACTCGTGACGCGCGCTCTCGTAAGCATACCCGATCATACTTACGATGTTTTTCTCGTTATCATATTATATTTTTGTTAAAAATGTCTTAAATATTTAGGGACCCACTGGAATTTTTTTTGAACCCCAAAGGGTTAATATATATTTCGAGTTTTAAATTGTGCTAAAAAATCAGTTTTCAATGCAAATAAATTAATTTAAAAATGAATCACTTCGAACTGAACCAAAAACCGTTATTTTGCCCGGAACGTAACCCGTAATCATACCAATAAAATTGTTTCGGGTCAGATCATCCGCCTATAAGGGAAATTTATTTTAAGAATTGACGCACAGTGCTTAATCTCTATTTATTATTTCATCCCCTCTGTATTATTTTGTTATTATTGATGATATTACGCGTTTGAGCTTATTGCTTCGTCGTCTATCCAATTACAATTATTAGACTAGAGAATAACCCCATGCCAACATTGTGAAAACATCACTATAAATAAACAGGGAAGTTGTATTTCCATGGACTTTCAGCATTCAAACAAAATACCATTTAGATTGCTATTCATATCGAAACGTTCGCATATAATTCGCATAGGAATATGCAAAGAAAACGATAAAGATATTGGCTTATCGCCGTTTTAATAACGCTGTTGATGATCAGATTTATTGCATTCTTAATTGGTTCTTTTTTTGATTAGTATTGTTGGACTTTTAGTTGTTTTTGCTATATCTAATATAATAATTTGAAAGTTTTTAATAGTTTTTATAAGTATTAAAAAATGTTTAAATATTCCAGTTCAATTGAGTAGAAATCATGTTTTTTGCATTTATGAGGATCACCCAGAAATTAAGGTTGAATGCTTGGGTGTAGTGATACACCCAGTCTCTTCTCGCATCACGATAGGAGTCCAGAAAAGCTTCTCTTACCTGTGCAAAATGATCCAGAAATTCAGACGCGGCGGCCACGTGATTTTGATGGTGGTCCGGTGTGAGCATTCTGAGCACGCATGGAGCACACAACTTCTTTCAACCAAGTTTTTCCAATATGATATCACCAAGGAGACAAGGAGACAAAATCTCAGGAAACTCTTTATGAAGGTCATCAAGCATTACACGGCGTTAATTTCGCACTCGTTTTTCAATTTTTTGCAAAAGTTCATCAGAAATCACTGATGGTCTTCCACTCCTGGCCTCGTCATGAGTAGTGAATCCAATCATGGGATCCCTTACAGTTCAAGAAATCGTACACCTCACCAGCACCATGAAGGCTTCTAAATTGAGACTTTTCCGACGAAATCTGGACGCTTAGAAATAGTGGCGTAACTACTAATTGGCGAGCTTAGGCGATGCCTAGGGGCAGTAACTGTCTAATCTATGTATACATATATACGGTACATATATGTTTTTCAAATTGTTATATTAACTAACTCCCGGTGATGTATTTACTACACTTCGACTCTTATAATGGGAGTATCGATATAAAAATAATAGATACGGGGCTCAGAATTTTTGTATTCCTCCGTAATATGATTAAGAATAACATCAATGCATTATAGTATATAAGTATATATCTGCAGCGACGGAAATAAATAATTTGTCGGTACATCGGGAATTTTGCGAGTTTTAGTCCGTGTCTTAGCAGAAAGGAATTTAATCAGTGACATTGATTGTATTATACGAAAATGCCGAATCTCGAAGTCCCGGGATCGAAATTTTGGTTCGGGATTGGATTCTCTCAAATCATTTGCCTAATTGGAGACCTGATTTTTTAAAATTTTATTTTATATATTCGTTAGGCGAAACACTATGAAGGTCCATAAACAGCAATATTCTTTTCCAAATACTGTCCTAAACACGATACGCAAAATAAAATCACATGATTTTAAATCTGAGTGGGGAAAAAATGTAGAAACAAAATGTCGAGCCAGACTCGACATAGGACGGCAAAGAGTTATGCTTGGTAAATTTTCATTAATATCCGATCAGGTTTTTAAATTCTAATGATCCATCGATGAATCTTAAAAAAAACCCAATTATTTTTCATCTTATACAGGGTGCGGAAGGGAAACTACCTTAATTGAAACGCACACCCTGGAGTGAGATTATTGCGAAAAGGGTGAGTTGACGCCTTTACGGCTTCTCCCTCGTCAACTATATGATCATTACTAAACCCATAAGACAGAAAACGTCTCGCTCTTTTAAATGAGTGCCACCCCTCCTTTTTGGGAAGTTTCCCTGCCGCATCCTGTAGCATAAACAGATCTTAAATATGTATAAATTTGCTCGTATGACAATCAGACGGTGTCCTTTAGTTCTATGCAATCCTTCAGCTCAACGCGAATGATTCATAAGTGCGCTCTAATGAGCGACATAATCATCTGAAGATCTAGATCTTGTGCAGCTTATTATTTTTGTGTTACCTCATCCTCATGCATTGAAAAGTTTCATTGAATAAAGTGGGTCATAGAAATGAATTCGTCAAGAGATGCTTTGAAATCTATGAGTTCGCATGGCGCTCATAACAATGATGATCAATAATGATCGACGACGACCTTTCCAATAATGGATTCTTAAGCGATCACCGACACAATTGAAGGGGTTAATATGTATTCAACGAAATCGCCTTGGAAATGTACCACTCAAAAGTCAATTTTCCAGTGATTTGAATAAAGCGCACAAGCCATTAGATCAATAAGTCAATTGTGCATTCGTCATCGGCGCTGTTAATATTTAGTTGCACATCTTGGAAATAGACAATGAGTCAAGTTCATACGAGAACGAAGAGCTATTTTACAAGTTATGTCCGTTTTATGGAATTTTATCAAAGGATCTATCAACCACATCCTTACCATCCATTAAGGCTCATTCGTTTGTTTCAAGTGCTTGTAGGATTGCTACGCATTAAAATTGAATTTTGCCGGCGAAATCCACAATTGTGCGCTTGAATTGGATGATGTTTTTGATCGATGGTGTAGCGGTCTTCTGCTTAATTAATTGTAAAACTACAATATAATCGACCAACAATCCTGATGATTCCTTATTAAATACCATATCGAAACAAATAGAATCCGTATGACTCTCGCGTGTAAGAAGTGAAACTTCTTAATTCACCGTAAAAATGTACTACTGTGTTCGTGTAATATATAATAAAATAGGTATAGATACTCACACACAGTAGAGACGGTGTGTTGTATTCGTCTATCTAATTTACGATGTATGCAATCAGAGCCGCAACTATGGTATGAAGCGCGCATGGCAAGTATTTAACTTAACGCCACACCCCACCCCCCCCCCCCGAAAAATATTTTTTTAAAGTTAATTATGATAGAAAATGTTTAGATGCTACGCCGCTTAATAAATATTATAAAGCCGCCGCTTATAAAGCCCTAAAAGAAGACGGAGTGGCCGTAAGGTTTGTATGCTCAATCGGTCCGCTTTTTGGACCGTTGATCCAAGAAAAAATTATTCCACGCCAGAAATGGTGAAGAAAATCCACAAAATGATATTGTATGACCTCGATTAAAAGCACGCGTAAGTAAGTAAGTTTTATGGGTACGGGGAAGTCTAGTCTCGCACATGATTTCATTTGACGAAAGCTACCTATGTAAATCAGCCTTTGGAGGGACTTCCGTGATCGTACAGACCCCGGGTACGCATTTATCAACGAAAGTGTCGCAAAAAGCCCCAAAAGAGGTGGCCATAATTGAATGCTCAATCGGTCCACTTTTCGGACCGCTGAATGAGCGACTCGCGATCGGATACCATACCTGAACATAACGATAACGAAGAAAAAAGGGATTAGACAACTTAGTGTATATTATAAAAACGGATAGAGTCATTTGTTAACGAAGTTATTGACCAAAAATGAAGCTGTGTTTGTATAATATATAATAAAATAGGCAAGCTTCTGGTGCACATTTCAAAAATAGATAAATAAAACACTGATCTGATTTTGGAATCCAGGCAACCTTTTGCTGAAAATGCACGCTCAGCCTCCACACTCGTTGGAGGTCCCGATTTCCCGACAAATTATTTATTTCCGTCGCTGCAGATTAATACTTATATACTATAATACTTTGATGTGATTCGTTATTATATTACGGAGGAATACAAAAATTATGAAGCCCGTATCTATTATATTTCATGTCGATATTCCCATTATTAGAATCGAGGTGTAGTAAATACATCACCGGTAGGGAAAGGGTAAATCAAAGCACGAAGAGTACAAACTGTTCAAATAGATATCTTCGTAAGAAATTTCTACCAAAAGTGCGCTGTATTCGTTTATTCTTAGATATATGAATGGATTTGCAAATTTTGGCGTAGTATTCAAGCGATTAAATTCAATTGTGGGTAGTATGCAATATTATCAATGGACGCTGATAACGACCAATCATCAGTCTTTGAGATTGGAGCGATTCTGAATTAATAATTGACATTTTTGACTTAATAAATTTGCGTTGTTTGCTTGAGGCTCCATCGTCTCCCGCTGGAATGATGTAGCATCTTATGAATAATTTCAGTCTTAGGACTCGATCTGCGATGTTGGAATTATCTTCAAATATAAATTAATAGGCTGATTGATATGTGACGGGCTCCGATCTAGCCCTGTTTACTATCCGCTTGCTGAGGACTACTTGCCGTCTTTTATGTATGGGTCATTGTAGCTACACAGCGTGATTTGGTCCAGCATACATGCTGATGTACACATGTAATTTATGACAATCCATCGTGTTAATATTGTGCTACGCTTAGAGAGTTAGTCGATCTCTACGCGCGAAGTGAGAGTTCACCGTTTCTGCAGCACCAGGAAGTCTTTCAATCTCGTCGAAGTGCTTGACGCATGCAGAGTACAGATTCTGTCTAGAATCCTGGGATCAAACACCTTCCTATTTATGTTCCCATGTGCATATACATGTGATCGACCATATGCACACGTACGTCTTTGTCCACATTGATCCAGCTCTCGGTCCAAGCCTCTTGCTAATGTCGTTCACTGACTTGATCTCGAGTATCTTCTTTGTACAATACCTCATTTGCTGCCGCTTAAAACTAATTTATTTTCGACTGAACCCTACAACGACTACACAATATGCATATATCATATATATATCATGTCTTCATAATCTAACACTATAATAGAGCCGTATACAGATATTGATTCTTGGGTCTTAATATCAAATAGGCCTCAAACAATTCAAATTCAGGACTAAGAATAATCTAGGAATAAAAAAGCATTGAGGTAAATTTTTGGTAATTGAAGGCAAAATGTCATCAATCATTTATATACGTCAGCGATTGCTATGATCAAACCTTTGAGTGGCAGAAGCTAATTTATCGTCGTTGTAAACACTTGCGAAAAATGTCAGCATCGATATAAAGTCGTGTACGCGATAATATCTTATTAATACTATATATTAGGTAAAGGCGGAAATAAATGTCATTTTTTGTTATTTGGAGAGAATTTTTTTTTTAATAAAAGCTTTACAATATTACTCAATTAAATAATTTCCATTGTTATTTATAAACGCCCTCCACATATTAGGTAGCTTTTTAATGCCTCTTTCATAAAATTCGGCCGATTTTCCACTAAAGTAAGAGTCCAAATGATTTTTCACTTGTTCCACAGAAGTGTATTTTTTATCACGAAGCAAATTTTCTAATGACTTGAAAAGATGATAGTCTGAAGGTGTAATGTCAGGAGAATATGGTGGATGTTGCAGCACTTCCAAATCCAGCTCCCTTATTTTGTTCTGCGTAATCCTTGCTGCGTGTGGTCTTGCATTATCATGCTGCAATATTCTTATTTGGTTGCTTACTAGCACTGATCGCTTTTTGAGCATTTCCGCGTTTTACTTATATAATTGTGCACAATATAGCTCTGCTGTGATAGTTTGGCCAGGTTTTAATAATTCGTAGTGAATTACGCCAAAAAAATCCCACCAAACACAAAGGAGGACCTTTTTCAAGTATAATGACGGTCGATTGATAGAAAAAGGTACTTGATTTGAAGAAAGCCACTGTTTTTTCCTTCTCAGACTGTTGTGGATGACCTACTTCTCATTCCCAGTAACGATCCTTTTTAAAAATGGATCGGTTTCATATCTGGACAATAGCGATGAACAAATGGTTATCCGTTGTTCCAAGACCGTTGATGACAATTCGTGCGGTATCCAAATTCCCTGTCTATGTTTTTTCCTGAGTCTTTTCAAATGGTTTTTTAATGTCGACCAGGGACAGCCGATGTCTAGCAATAATTCCTTTATTGTTTTTCGATGATCAGATTCCACCAGAGAATTTAATGCATCATCATCGATTATTGGAGGTCGTCCTGATTTTGGTTTATTTTTGATATCTCTGTCGCCACTTTTGTCGGCTTGGACACTTTTACTATGGCTAAAAAAATATAAAAGTATTTGAAAAAGTAAGACAAACAACAAAGCTTCAAAATGACACCAACCTTGACGTATTCACTCGACAGCAACCCGAGGCAAACTGACGGCAAAGACGCAACCAAAAAAATGACATTTCTTTCCGTTTTATCTAATATATAACGACAAGGTGTAAAATCAAAAGACTACATCAAAATCAAATCAGAGCAACATTTTTGAAGGGTTTGCAATGTTCCAATATAGTCAAAAACCTCAACTTCCTTGTTATTTCTTAAAGATGTCACTATAGTCCCTAACTAAATAAAAAAAAAAAAAACAAAATAGCGACTGTTTAAAATCAGTTTTATTTTAAAATAGCTTTAGCTCTGTAAGTAGTTAAAATTTTGGAAATACCTTTGGATAATGTATTTTTAAAAGTAGAAACATTGGAAAAATAACAAAAAAAAACGAAATCATTTTTTTCAAAACTCTGAACTAAAATAAAAGACGTGCAAAATGATTTACACAGCTGCAATTTTTTTCCCCAAATTTCGGTTAACGTTGATGATTTATTTCCCAATTTATTCAAAACATCTCGATACGTACTCTTTATGAAATTTAAAAAAAAATGCTTTAAAACCGCATTACTTCGAAATCGCACAAAAAAAGTCGCATAAAAAGAAGCTAGAAGCAGAGTGTAATCTGAAACTGTGTATTTGAAATTTTGTTTAGTTTATAATAAGCTACAAATATATCGCATACTTCGTTATATATTTAAATCCGTAATTTACAAACTAATAGGGTTTAATGGTTCAGGAATGAAAATTGTGAAATTTAATTTAAATTTAATATTTTTTTATATCATTAGACATCTTTTTAAATAAAATATCTTTGTAAATAAAAATAAATATCTTTGCAGTGAACATTAAATTTATATTTATGATTCGCGAATAATGCATAAATATACTATCGCCATCTTTTAACAATTAAAAATATTAATTTAAATGGTTTGAATATGTGATGTATTTAATTATTTTTTTCAATATGATTTATGTTATTGAAATAAATCATAGATGGCATTGTAATTTATCCATGAATAAAAATAATGTTTTGATCAAATTTTAAAATACTTGTTCTATTGAAAGATAGTCTTAGTTGTTATTATCAACGCCATTCGATTGCTTTAGAAGAATTGAAATCTATAAGCAGTAAATGTCCTTGCACGATAAGGATGTTCCTCTAAGTGGGCTGATGTAACGAACCAGGTGTTGGTCAAACGAGATTCGTCGAGAGTCGGAATAACTAGATGCAAGGATGTAAATAAGTATACTTGTATATTGATATGGGAGTGAAAGTACTCAAAGAAAGCGAAAGCTGAGCGCCATATTACGTTAGTGGAGTAATTACTCCAGTACACAAATATCGAAGCTAGATGCAAATTCAATCAACAAATCATCTCTCGTGTAACAGAATTAGGAAATTGCCGTAGGAGTGAGCGAGCGTTCGTGAAAACTGATTTTAAAGCAATTTTTTGTTGCATTATTCATCCATACATGATAAATATAAGCAAGATTTTAGAAATTATTTCATAACGCTCGGAACCATATTGATATATTTAATCAACGTTTAAGTGATCAAATTTGAATATATGAATCAATGTTGAGCGTTGATCAAATGACCAAATTGAGTTTTAAAAATTTTAAAGCAATTTTGAATTTTATTTTTTTACTTGTTGAAGTTAATTTTACTTTACCTATATTATTTGAGAAAGTGCAAATAATAAGTTGGCAAATTTTTATCGCAATCGAATGAACGGTGTGGCAGCGCATTAAATACGTACAAACAAACATTAATTTTTATATATTAGATATGCCTATGTTACTCGCGGAATCTTTAGCAATAAATGGACGAAGTTTTATTGCAATCCGATGAACGGTATGGCAGCGCATTTAACATGAACAAAACCCAAAGTCTTCGATCGATCCATATTACCGAGAGATATCATAACTCATCCAAGTGGCACGATGACAAGTCGATGGAAATTAATTGCTGCTATAATGAATATAATGTGAAATTATTAAAATATTATGCAAATGTGCTCGAATAAAATTAATTGATGAGTTTTATGGAAAATCGCAGCAAATAACAAAGTGTAAAAAAGTAGATGGTTTATTTAAATTTATTTAAAATGGAATTCCTGATCAATTTAATTGGACGTTAATAAATTATTTGTCCCAATAAACAATTTTCATATGCATAAATATTCAATTAGATTAGGGGCCACCAAACTTTGTGGTAGTGTGAGCTACTTTAAAAAATATGGAATTTTAAACAATTTTTGTACGATGTTTTTTAATTGTATATTTTGCAGATGATATTATGATCGGTACGTAGAGTTTATACGCCAGGATCGTATATCCCACGGGTTTCACTTTGCGTCTACTTGCTCATCAGGAATCGCACGTGGGTTCGTTCGCCATCGGGCCGCTGAATCGAGATATTCCCGCCGAAATCTGGACGCTTGGAAACAATGCCTTAACTATTGATTTGCGAGCTTAATAGGGGCAGTAACTGTTTAATCTATGTATACATATATATTTTTCAAATTGTTATATTAACCTTTCCCTACCGGTGATGTATTTACTACACCTCGACTCTAATAATGGGAATATCAATATGAAATATAATAAATACGGGGTTCATAATTTTTGTATTCCTCCGTAATATAATCACGAATCACATCAAAGTATTATAATATATAAGTATTCATCTGCAGCGACGGAAATAAATAATTTGTGGGGAAATCGGGAATTTTGCCAGTTTTAATCTCGTCACATTGATGGTGTTATACAAAAATGGGGACTTATGCGGTCATAAACTCGAACTATCATTTGAATATCTGATGACGATATCTCCAACGAGTGTGGAGGCTGAGAGTGCATTTTCAGCAGCAGGCTGCCTGACTATCAAGATCAGATCCAGACTAAATGACGAAACACTCGGTTACTGCCGATCTACTGTAATGGGATAAAGATGATCAGGTAGTGACGAAAAAACAATTGTCTTAAACGGTTTCTTTGTTTACTAGTGATAGAGATCACAGCTATGAGACAACATGCAAGCCGGCGGGAAGAAGACATCTTCTCATGATTAAGGCTGTCGGTCTATTTTTTCTTCTTCTTTTGTGCGCATCCATATCCCAAGCTTACACACATACAGAAGGACAGTAAAAAAATACTGTTTGATAAATATGTCGTACTGTATTCATTTTTCATATATTGTAGAAGCGATCTATGATATGTCGTCGTTGTTTATGCAAATTCTGCAAAATCAATATATTTTCATGTCATTAAACACGGTGTAAATCCGGCATAATTAATCGGCCGGTTGCTTCCAAACAGATTAACGACGATTTTGTCGCGAGCTGCATACATTGTAATACATTAACAGTTTCCCAAATGCATTTAAAACGTGTATTGTATATTTTTTCTTAATTTAGAAAAGTTACTTATTAAATTAGGAAAGTCTAATTGGAGACGGTTCGCATTCAGGACCATAACTATCCGCTCTGTTAACCGTTTCAAGATTGAATTTCTTCATGCCTTGCCGAAAAGTGGCATGAGCTGAATTAATGGCATCCGAACCTCAAGAATATGACGTGCTTTGTCTGCTGAGCGCGGTGAAAGAATAATTTGAATCCGGAATAAAAATATTTTTGACCGAAAATACACATTGGTGTTCCCCGAATCCCGAAATAACGTTTTCCAAGCATTCATATATAATTTAATAATGACACTAATCTAATTTCTCTCAGAATCGCGCAGCGTTAATGAAGCTCGTGCATCAATAAATAAACCTTAACACTGTCGATATTATTGGACCACATAATAGCGTTTCAAATAGAATCACCTTTGGGTATCAGGCTGAGTTTTGAGTATATAATTGATTCATGTGGCTTTTATTACGATTCTAAGAAGACGTTGGATGTTTATCATTGAGCATTTATTATTGGAAATGAATGGTAAATCGCACATCCATCGACAAATGATCTTCGCAGTGTTTAATTCGGATTTTACCCTTTGATTAGTGATGCTGTGTCCTTATTACTATTCACTTAAGCCCGCGTAGCGTGAATAAAGCTTGTATATAGATTTTGTCATTTAGCATTCGATATTTTCGCAAATAACATTGTTTTGAATAATAAAGTTGAATCTACACATGCAGCTCTGAGTAATATATGTTTGTGATTTTGGTTATGGTTACCCTTATCATTAATCTTGCCTTAAGTATATAATTGGCGATTCTTTGTAGAAACAACAGCGACAAAAGATTAAAAGAAATCATAAATATGATGTGTGAAATAATGATTTAATCAAATAATAATTTTGCGCCATGGATCGCAATATTAAAAAAAATTTAAACGTGTAAAATTTAAACACTACCTTGCCATCGATGTACGAGCGTATGACGAGGTGCAATACACCCGCTTCTGTCTCTGATTCACTCATTTCTGCACTCAGTGTGCGAGAATACTACTGTCGCAGCATATGCGGAATTACTCATCAACGGGTTAAGAGCTAAACACAATTACAATCCGAAGATGAAATGGATGGGTTTTTTTATGTTAATGAATATGCATCTTATAAATATAGACTAATATGGACTGTGAGTAATCAAAAAAAAATATCATTAGATAATAAATTCTCTAATGTTCATTAGAACTGGGAACATTTCCACTTTGTAAATATATCAAAAGTGTGACTATTTTTTTTATGTCGGAGTTCGTTCATTCTCTTTTTTATTGTATGTAATAATTCTTCACTTAACGAACTTCCAAATTCTTCGAACTTATTAAATATAAATTTATAAAATCCCTCGGCCGTTATTAACTCTTTCAAACCGGAGAACATACATGCTACGCTCTAATGTAAATCCACTTTTCTGTCAATTCCGCCGCAGTTTAATGTGTTGCGATAAATAAAAGGACAGAGCTACCGCGTAAATCTGCCAGTTTACTTCTGAATGAGTAGATTTTGCAAAAGAGGGCTAATGACGCCACTCCAGAACGTTCAAGGGGGAATAACAAAATTGTCCAACGATATGAATGATGCTAGTATCATAATCATCAAAACAAACGTCTACTCTCAAGACAACACGGACCAAAGTCATCTTATCTCTGTTGAAAGAGCTTAATGGCTTATCCGACGATAGCGATTTCAATTAATTGTACCTACATTTTATGACAAATGATTATTTAGAGTACGATTTTTTGTTGAATAGTATAAATATGAACGAGTTTTTATAAAAAAAAATATATTGAGAATGTTTAGACGTGTATGGGTACCTTTATGGCACTACTTTGCCAACGATACACGAGTGCATGATGAGAAGCAAGACTTCCAAGATTTCCGGTCCGATAAGGTTATTGTTGCCTTATTATTACTTTATTCCATTGGAGTCAGAACATCAAGTACATTGCTTAAAATCATTAATTCACTTTCAGAAACAATAACTATATTCATATGCGCCAATGTTTTAATAACAGGATCAAACACTACCCCTGAGTGTTTCGCCCGGAAAAATCGATGTCTCAAACGGGTTAGACATAGGACCGGAAAGAATTAAAGCTCGATGTTCGTTTCCTTTATATTTTACATATATCATTGCATCTTCATTGCGCAATTTGGGCTTGGATATCTTGATTTAGTGCACTTTGTTAAGTTACTCGGTAGCCTCAGAAGTGACCATGACTATCTGATCTCAGTTCCGATCGTTGAACAACGACAGCGCTCTTATTGCATACAATTTTGTATGCCTTGTGATGTTTTATTGCATTGGATTTGCATAAAAGAAAAATGTCGATTTTGCATTCATGGAACTCGAAAAACATTTGAGTTATTGCATAGAAAAGGTATTATAATATCAACAACAAAAAAATGCATGCAAATGTTGGATTAAATTATTTCGCGGAACAAAACCGCTAAAATGTTTATTAAAATTAGAAATTTCGGTGTGTTGATTGGAAACAAAAAAATAGTTGAACTTATAAATTTAATTTTGTGGGACTTCATTCTCTAAGCATGTGATTTTTACATTTTTTTAAAAACATGAAGATGTATCTCACAGTTGAATGGACCGACAGTAATAAGGGCGAATTGTCTTGAACCGGTAGACATGCTGCGCGCATGCGCCTTGTCGCCAATTTTGGGCGTAAAGCCGACACTAGACCAGATGTTTGCCTATCTTATTATATATTACACATTTTGGATCCGAATCCAGTAGCAATTTCAGCAGCTCGGTATCGAATTCAGTAGGTCTCCCACTTCGGTGGTCATCAACTAGTCCTTAGTTCATAAGATTATCTCATAGAAATTGCATTTTTAAGCTTCCCAGATGCATTAATTTCTGATGCCATTCAATCAAGTGGATGATTACAGCAATTGTTATGAAAAACACATTTTCATTCGTACAACGCAATCTGATATTTTGAGCCATTGTATACTCGATGTTGCCTTCGATACAGCACTTGAATGCTAATATTATACTTTTCATTCGTAAGCCGAATGGATTTGAGGAGAATAATTTTAAATATTTAATATATAACATTGTGAACATCCAATGCGAAAATTTCGGCTACATAATGACGGAAAAAGCTATCCGCGATGTGCCATTGTACTCTCTTTTCTCATAATTTAAAAGCGTTTTAGAAGTCTTATATTGAAGAGTTTTTTACATCAATATGATATGGATTCAATGCTAAAATAAGCGGGTTGAAAATGGAAATTATAAAGGAATCAAGTGCTATAATTTAGATTTTAAGATATATTTTTGAATTATTTACATGAAAATGATTTTTATTTTAAACGAATAATATTGGTTTAACCCTCTTACTGTCAGATAATGATATCGTTGTCAACATTTTAATAGATCTTTTTATTTTAAAATAGATAAAGCAAAGTAGCATAAAGCAACCACTTCACCTATAACAAGCCTATTTTATTATATAATACACAACACACAATGCAATTTTCTAACGCGTGATAAAAGTTTCAAGTCTGCATTTGATCTAAAATCTGGTTCACCACTGCTGCTGTAAGTCCTGAAGATTTTTTGATTCAATTCTATTCCATGCATATGAGGGCGATTCAAAAATAACCCGGAATTTCTTATTTTTCTACATATTTCCCTACATTAGAAATACATTTATTCCATCGGATAGTAATCTTGATATTTTTGATCCTGTCACTGAAGAAAGAAAGCGAGAAGTAGCACTCTCTATTGCGCAACATCTACCGTCACCTAACCGCCAGTGATTCATCGATGAGTCAGTACCGATAGGGCTCCGCAGCTTCGACACGGACTCGCAGTATACGACGGAATCCTTTTTACGTTCGGGCGGTCCTTTATCTTCAGCACCTCATCAGACAACAACGAAAAGGAAGATCCTCAAAAAGAGAAGGAAGCGATTAAAACATTGAAAACTTGTAATAAATGCATTTATTTACCATAATAATACGGCGACGATCACAAGGCAGTAGCTTCCAGATTCTAAATTAATATTTAACGGCAAAAATAAATGTGCAATATTTCCATACCTAAAAAAATGTTATACTAGGGATGCATATTTTCGAAGTTGGCGCTCTAGGCATGTATGGGGGATCCTAATGGTCAGTTTGTTTGGTCTCGCGTGTTTGTCGGCCATTTTTTTCGGGCACAATAAACACTTCCGATGGAGAGGTCGTCGCGCACTCCCGCTACTCTTCATGCAAAATTAGCACAGTTATCAGTTTTTTGACTTTGCAGAAGAATACCGCCGCGAATATCCATGGGAAGTTAATGGTAGTGATGCGATGAGTCGACAACATGTCACGAAGTGAGTTAAGTTGTTCAGAGAAGACCGTATTGATAATCACGACTAAGTAAGAAGTGGGAGACTGAGAGAAAATATGCTTTAAAATATTATACAAAGATAGTCCCTAAAATACCCGACCTAATGTATATATGGCGGTTACTGTTGTAAAAAAATACTACAATAGAAAGTGTCTAGACACTACGTTGCTTCCGTGATCGTACAGATCATAGAAAATGCCGCAGTACGCCATAAAAGAGAACGGAGTCGCCATAAGGTTTGTATGCTCAATCGGTCCGCTTTTCGGACCGCTGATATGACATACCTGAACATAACGATAATGAGGGTAGAGAGATTGGACAATTTAGTATGTATTATAAAAACGGACAGAGTCAATCAGTGTTGGTTCATGCAAAGTAGAATGGTTGAGTAAAATAAAAACCGTGCACAGCTCTCGATCGGGTCGGTATTCTACGTTTTGCCCCCCACGCCCAGTTGCGCCCGTGGCAAACGCCTGCTTTACGACGCCCTTTTTACAGCCCTGGTCTATGTCACTGGGCATACAAAAGCTGGTGCCCTGACAACAAAAATGTCTCGAATTCTTGTGAGTTTCAATTAAATACAAACGTTTTTTGATCTTATATTAGGGTGTCCCATAAGTTTCTTTCGTTTTCATATTAAGATAAAAATATGCAAAAAAATTGTGTTAAATCAAAATTTATTGGATAATATATGATCCATTCTGTTTTATTATCTTTCTTCATCTCTCTGGAAGCCTCATAATGCCTTCTTGCCAAAATTTCGCAGTTTTTTGGCAAAATATTGATCAAGATACATTTTTGCATCGCAATTGCATCCTTTAGATTGTCTAGTTGGAAACAATATTTTGTTGAATTGATCGTTTCACTTTGATGAAGTAGCTCATAATAAACTACCCCCTTCCAGTCCCACCAAATGCATAGCAAATTTTTTTTTGGATGTAGGACAGGTTTAGCTACAGTTAAGGCTTCTGTACCCTTGGTCCAAGACCGTTTACGTTGGATATTCTCATAGAGTATCCAACTTTCATCTCCAGTCTCTTCAAAAAAGGTTGGCTATTATGTCGTTGGAGAAGAAGATCGCATGTTTAAATACGCTGAAGTTTATTTGAGACAGTCAGTTCATGAGGAAGCCACACATCTGAACGATAGATCTAGCCCAATTTTTTCAGATGATTATGGACGGATTTTCGTGGAATTTATAACTTGTTAGCTAGATACAATTTTAACACCCGATGTCAATGGGTTTAAATTCATCTATTGTAGAAAGTCCAAATACAGCTCATGTTCGGTACATATTAATACAACCAATACAAACTTGTTGTTGATATACACGATAAAAAACGATTTTGGCGATTTAAATTCTGGATCATTTGGATCATTTTTTTTTTTGGTTTTCAAATATTAGATTTAAAAAATGCTCCTCGCGATTAAATACTTGATAGTTTTTCTTAATCGATGCATCGATCGTTTGATTATGATTAGAAACTTTCTTATTTGTATCGATGGCTTTAAAAAACGCACTTTTAATTTTAGATTTAACACTTTTTGCGAGCTTTTACGATGGACAAATTTGATTGACGCCACAGCTTTATGGTCCAAGCTCAAAACTGCAACCACAAATTCGTTAGACAAGCACTCAATCACTTTAAACACCAACGGCCGATTCGAATTGTTCCGAATTTGAAGACGACAAAGATTTCGCACAGTCCTGTATGGGATGATGCAATTCGTTTTTGCACGCACACTATTACTTCATCGGGGCAATTATTTATTTTTCTCATTCAATGTTGCTTGGAAATAGTTTCACTTTCCATGGAGCTTTCTCTCATCGAGATGCTGTGCTAATTCAGTCCGGTCTATAAAAAATAAAACAACAAATTACGATTATTAGAATATTTGATCATCCATGACGCGCATATGCGTCACGCGATCGAAACTAATTCAGCCCGATTGAATTTGTAAACACGACTTTTCCTCATCTCGATGATGATGATCTGCTGTCATGGTTGATTTTCATTGCAGAATCCCACAATGGTAATTATATGATCCATGCAAATCGCATTTATATATGAACACAATTAAGAAGACGTGCACATACCTTGATTGAGTCGTGATTATGACGTTCCCACGCCGTGAGCGCCATCCAGCGCATTAACGCATTGCAAATATATTTTATACGATATCTTCAAAGCAAATAAATCATACAAAATAATAATTGCGATATCAATATAAGAGTTAACTAGGTTTTGGCCCTTGGAACTTATGTAGGATTCAGTTCCCTTATCTAAATTATAATCGCATGTTTTTCATGCCTTTGTATGGAATGTATTTATTTTATAAATCGAATATCAATCCTATTGGAAATATTTGCTTGTTGTGGTTTTTTCTGTTTTTCTAGACCTGAAAATGTGAATACTGAGGCGATTAATTACAGTTGTACAGCTTATGAGTGAATGGATCTGCAATAATTTATCCATTTTATCCTGAATTTTAAATCCCTATTCAAATATATCTGGAAGAAAAAATAGAGATTGCTTGGATCGATAAGATTCCTGATTTAAGTAAATATATTAAGATAAAAGCGTCCAAATTACATTTAGATGGGTTCATTTCAGATTGTAGAATTTAACTAATTATAAATACAAGATTGAATTCTGAGACTGAGTCCACTTTGATATGGTTTCATAGCTTATATATATTGTTAAAATGTGGTTGCTGATCACATCTCTTATAGATTTGAACCCAAAAATGATTGTTGTTTGTAATCCTCCTTGATTTAGATTGTATCTTAGCACTTTGTGTGTTAAAGTCATCAAATTTGCGTGTTTGCTCTAGAATATGTATTGTAGTTGTAGTTCGATTGAAAGAAAACAAAGTAGATTGTTTTGTATGAAAAAAATGCATTTATTTCATTCACGAAATAATAACGATATAATACAATAACAAAATAAAATAAAAATCTTAAAAGTATATAACAAACAGTACATGTCCGCGCTATGCAGCAAACATAATTATAATACAGTAAAAGCAGATATGTCAACAGTAAATACAATATACAACATGCTTATTGGAGTCATGAATTACCCAATATCTTCAGTCAAAGGCAGCCTTCGGATGCTGACACTAATCTAAGAATAATCAAGGCAGTTCAAGTCGACTCGTTGAACTAAGATTTAGGGTAACTGTCTAAAACGCGCGGTTTTGAACATCGTAGAAAAATCGTCGCTATGTCCTACCTCGTCTCGCTGAAGAGCACCAGAGAGACGTGCTCGCTTCGAAATAACAGCTTCTGGTAAACCAGAGAAGAACTAAATAGATGATATAAGCCTGTGGCATCCCTGTAAAGCTAAAAAATGCAGGGCTTAATTACAAAATATGTATGGCATCGCATAGAAAATACGGTACGACAAATAGGATACACTGATAATGTTTGCAACTCGAACAGTGTCCAACTCGTTTCAGCCTTTTACCGATAACTAATGATTAGACACGATTACACTATTTTACAGCTGATCCTGGGCGTCATTTCGGGAATCGGAACGCCGAGGGGGCCGCCTGCGTGACCGGCTGCTGGATCGAGGGCAGCGCCTTCTGCTGGCCGTCGGATCGGTCCTGCCACCCGTGGTCGTGGTGGTCGTGGTGGTCGTGGTGGTGATCGTGGTGATCGGGCGACGGGAACCATTCGGAGATGACGACCGGCCGCCAGATCTTTTTCCAGCCAGGCACCCAGATATCCTTCCAGCCGGGCACCCAGATCTGCTTCCATGCCTCTTTCCATTCCAATTTTTTGTCCGGGACCCATATCAGCTTCTTGGACGGCTTCAGGATCTGTTTCCACGCTTCTTTCCATGCTAATTTCTTATCGGTGACCCAGATCTGCTTCTTATCAGTGCGCCACGTCTGCTTCCATTCTTCCTTCCATGCTAACTTTTTATCGTCGACCCAGATCTGCTTCTTTTCGGTGCGCCACGTCTGCTTCCATTCTTCTTTCCATGCCAATTTCTTGTCAGTGACCCATATTTGCTTTTTGGCGGGCTTCCAATATTTCTTCCAAAGGGGTTTCCATACTAATTTCTTTTTCCACAAGTCATGCGACGTGTATTCCCATCCTTCGTGGTCCTTCCCTAAGAATTTTTCGCCCGGGATGCCCACTTTGACCCATTCTGGAATCCATACTTTTTTCCACGCAGGTACCTGGATCTCTTTCCACGCGGGCACCTGGATCTCTTTCCAAATCGGCACATTGATCTTTTTCCAATCGGGCACTTGTATTTCCTTGAATGCTGGAATTTTGATCGGCTTCCAATATGGTTTCCAGATCTTTTTCCAATCGGGTACTTTAATTTCTTTCCAAACTGGAATTTGCGTAGGTACCCAGATGGGCTTGTATATCTTCTTCCAGTCCGGAATTTGTATGTCTTTCCATACTGCTACTTGCGTGGGTACCCACACTGGCTTGTGGATCTTTTTCCAGTCCTGTTTCCAGATTTGTTTCTTGGATGGATTCCAGATCTTCTTCCAGCCTAATTTCCAAATGAGCTTCTTCTTCCAGTATCCTGGGTCGTGGTGGTGTTCATCGTGGTGATGATCTTCGTGGTGTTCATCGTGATGTCCTAGATCTCCGCCTCCGCCTGAAGGAGCAGAATAATCATAGCCGACTCTTTTCTCAGCAAGTTGGCTCTGTTGTGTTTGTTGATCAACTACTGCTTTACTGGTGACCAAAGACACATGGACTATTACCGCAAGGGTAATCTGTGAACAAAGATAAAACAATATTGTAGGTTTGTGCTTTTTAGCAACAATATTTGATGATTGGGACCGGAGGAAGAGCGCAGTTAGCGTTCGCAACGGATCGATACAAGACGACAATATTCTTCATTGTTATGCAACGACGGTTTATTGTTGACAACCCCCTTCCAAAACTTACAAAGAATTATGCTCTAACAAGAGAAAGCTCTGACGCAATGTTGGACATGACTTAATTGTGTACTTTCATGTGAGGATGTCGCGGTCAACGTGACGACTCGTGACCAATTAATTACTATCCTACACGGGTGACTACTTTATGAAATCATACAAATGCGAAGATTTTCATAACCGATTTTCGATTGATGATTTGAGCAAATTGAGCGCGAATTTCTGGGCTAGAACTGTGCTATGGGTTCCGGTAACGATCGTCATCAAATCTCGATCTCGCATCATTGTTGCGTGGCAAGTATTGAATAACAATGCGATTTATGTACGCGGATGTGCCTATTATCGTATGAGGCACAGCATGCACGCCCGGAGAAAAAAGTGTTAAACAAAGACGTTCCAAATCAGATTTGTTGCATTTCTTTGTATCGATATTGTTATCTTAGGTTTCCTTTCATTTCAACTTTCCATTATGTGAATTTCGCTCTATGTCCAAAACGGAGCAACAATCCTGACGACTTTTACGACGATTCTGTTTGTATCGTTCAAATATGGACATAAGAGAGTTTTGGCGTTTATGCAAGATCATTTTGGACGATGAAGTCGTGGGCCGATCCAATGACAAGAATCGTTAAACGCTATGAACAATGCGTTCTTATTGTCCAAAGCGGGGGCGTTGATAGCTGATTTACGTCGTTAAACGAACAAAAAAAGAAGCATCAATGAAAAATTGATCCATTTATCCATTTGAGATCTGGACAAAATTGATGCAAAATCTACGCTCTAATAAGACCCGATTAATTTCAGATCTAGATCATGCATATTTGAATCATTTAGCGAGAGATTAAATCACTTGTTAAACATAAACATGCGAATTTGGCACACATAACGGCGTGTCAACGCCGTTTAGCATTTAACATGATCATCAAACGATGGAGAAACCAAGAAAATAATATTAAATCGGACGCTGCGATCGAGATGGTCCTGGATCTGTTCAATGGGGATTTAGAATAGACATCGCAGAATGCATTTGAAATAGATAAACGATCGCCATGCAGATATATTATAACTATACTCACATTCGCCGCTGCGCTTTGCATTCTAAAATGAAAGTGAAAGTTCAAAAATACGAAAGAAATGACGCACTGCAATATTGATTAGCATATTTTTTAACAAGCGCATCCAAATGCACGATGGTCGTAAACAATGTAAATTTTTGCTACCATCGGCATTGACGATCCTGTATTATCAAAAGCAAATTTACCCCCCATGAAAAGCTCGCCAAATATAATTTCATAACAAATTCGACTATAAACACTATTATTTGTAAATTTGTGTATTTTACTGCGTGTAAGCAATGAAAAGTGCGTGTTATGCGCATCGAAACGGTTAAATGGTAAAGTGGATCGATGCGCATTTTAAATGGGTGCAAATTTAAAGCAAAATATTGCTATAAATGTTATTGCATCATCGATGGAGTGTTTTCCCTATTGGTATTGATTGTTTAGCACATCCGAAGCGTAGGAACGCAAATAGGCTGTTAATAAAGAAATTGATGATGCGATAAATGCACGATGCATTTCCTCACACAAAGAGAGCTTTCTAATCTAATCTCGTTGTCGTTGTTCACTTAAAAGTGTCAAATTTATGGAGATTGATCAACATGAGCATGATTTGAAATTGGATGCTAGCATGTGATGGACTATTATTTCTATGGCGGGATGCGAGCGTCCCAGCAAGCCGTCGGTCCATTTACGTCCTAGTCCTGATTTTAGCACTGATTTTATGAACACATCATTCACGTGTCACAGGGGGTGGTTCGCGGATCCGACAAGCACTTGCACTCGTGTATGCTTTGGAAACGGGGGGTGAATGTTAAGGTGAAAGTCACTGACCAGTGTGGTCCGTCGAGCGGTCATGGTTGAGGAGCTGGCTCGGCTGGCTCTCCTTTGGCTGCTCCGGTTGCTGTGTCTGGTAACATTTTACGCCCGCTATAATATAGCGCCCACCGTGGAGGGGCAGTAACACTTTCGCCAGGGCGCCCCGATCCAAGGCCGCGGTGCAAGGCTGCCCCACCCGCCCCCACTGGCCCTCGCTCGCCCCCAACCTTCATCGACGACTATCATGATCAAGAGCTTCGTGATCGTGAAGAACGTCCTCCGCAACCGGAAACGGATGAAAACATTGCGACAGCGATTGTGCAAGAAAACCAGGCATACACCTTATGGCAGAAATGCGAAACCTTTTATTTAGATTTTTCCGAAATTTCGCGAAATCACACATCCCAATTGAAAATGGTGTACAATCATGGAGTTTGTGATCCTACTGATTTTTCATCAACGTAAATATGTACATTTGGACTTAAAATAAATCAGTGGGCGCGCACATTTTCGCTAGGACGTATATATACGTCCCGCCCATCTGGCATGAGTACATATTGTAATTTTTTTTAACGATGCTTAGAATTTATTAAAAAATAAATGAAACATATATTTATTTAAACACATAAACATATAAAGAAGTTAACAAACACAAAACAATAAACAAAAGCACACAAAAAAATGGAAACATAAGTGTGAGTATTTAGATGTAATGCTGTTTTTTGATGGCATAAGTTTGCTTTTTACTATGTTGTCTGAATTGAGCATTAATACGTCTTTTTTATATAAGTCTGCCTTTGAATCTTATGTTACTAATCACCGTTTACTAAGTACAGATCCACTCCAATACAATAGCGAAGTGCAACCAATTTGCTACCTATCTTAAATTCATGTCAAAACATGCATCGACAACTCACACATTCGTTAAACAACAAAAAAAATCCCCGAGTGCTTTAGGACTCGACATATATTTCGATGACGTATATATACGTCCTAACCAATTTCGATGCAGTTTACATCGGACGTATATATACGTCCCGCCCACTTAACATCGATACGATCGTACGATTGTATTGTATTGCGTTATTTTTGACTCACTAATTAAAGACGACGACTAAACGATTACAACCAGAGAGATGCTTTATCTCAAAGACAGTTTGAAGAGCTTTCAGCTATCTATAAATTCTTACATTTTGATAAATCTCCATAATAATATCAATGCAGTGTTTAAATTCAAAAAATATCTATGGGATTTCGGAATTCGGCATTTTCGTATACAGAGCCGTAACTAGGGTATGAAGCGCCCGTGGCAAGTATCTAACTTAAAGCAAGGAATCCAATTAATTTTTTAAATTTAACTATTATAAATGCAATATATTAAATTATAATGTTTGATTTAAAATAATATACAAAGATAGTCCCAAAAGTATCCGACCTAATGAATAGATGGCGGTTACCGTTGTAAAAACTACAATTACTGTTTAGACACTACGTTGCTTCCGTGATCGTACAGGTCATAGAAAATGCCGCAAAAAGTCCTAAAAGAGGATGAGAGTGGCCATAAGGTTTGTATGCTCAATCGGTCCGCTTTTCGGACCACTGATATAACTAATGAGCGGCTCGCGATCGGATGCCATACTTGGACATAACGATAATGAAGAAAAGAGGGATCAGACAACTTGGCATATATTATAAAAATGGACAGAGTCAATCAGTGTTGGTTCATGTAAAGTAGAATGGATGAGTAAAATAAAAACCATGCATAACTCTCGACCGGGTCGGTATTCTGCGTTTTGCGCCCCAAGCCCATTTGCGTCCGAGGCAGACGCCTGCTTTGTCACGCCCTAGTTACGGCCTTGTTCGTGTAATACCATCAATGTAACTGATACAATTCCTTTCTGCTGAGGCACGGATTAAAACTCGCAAAATTCCCGATTTACCGACAAATTATTTATTTCCGTCCCTGCAGATGAATATTTATATACTACAATGCTTTGATGTGATTCGTAATTATATTACAGAGGAATACAAAAATTCTGAAGGCCGTATCTATTATATTTAATATCGATATTCCCATTATTAGAGTCGAAGTGTAGTAAATACATCACCGGTGGGGAATGGTTAATATAACATATACATAGATTAGACAGTTGCTGAATTGTTCGGGATTACGTTTACTAATCCCGGAATTCATGAGCACCCAAAACTGTCCGGGATCCCGGGATTGGATTCCTTAGTCATGAGAATGCATGGATCGACTTGGGTCTTGATTTGGATTTATACATCCAAGACAAATGCGATTATGTTAAACATCAAACATGCTTAAATTTATATTTCATCATTAGAAATTGTGATGAAATATTAGCGGATATTATAATAATGAGTTGACTCTCAATCATCCGACACATTGCCGGAAGGAATACATTTTCTAATGCTTAAAATTCGACTACCTCGATGCATATTAATGATATAATTTTTAAAATATAAAAAATAAAAACTTTAAATGCTTCTCTGTAATATAAAAAAATAATCAAATTAATATCTCTTATACTGTTTGTGTTATTCATATTTTAAAAAAAAGTAGTTTTCCTACCGCACTATGTTTATTATAAAACATAAGACGATTGTGGTATTTTGTTTGAATACCAAATATACATTTCATATTCAAGTTACAATGGTCACAATGATTTAATTAAATATGTAATGAGCTGAAGTATAATTTTTAAAAAAATGCATTGTTATCGGTGGTTTGACAGTTACAAATGCCTTAAATTAAACGCCTATTCGTGTTTTTGGTGGGTATTTTACAAAAAATCTCATATTGTTTAAATTCTGGTTTAATTACGATGGTATTTTGGATAGATTAATAAAAACGTCTTGTATGCAAAAAATTGCGATTTAGCTACGAAATCCATAACAAATATAACAGTAATCATCTCTCTGCTTATGAATATATGGTTGAAAAAAAATTGATCTGCATATTTTAATATGTTTCATCGTACACCGTGAGACCGGATATAAATTCAAAAAAATGCTCTGTTATTAGGGTCTAGTTTTTGTGAGATTCAGTAAAGTTGTTTAAAAAAATGCTGTTATGTATTTGTTGTTTAAATTATCAAGTCTCAATACTTATTTCAAGCTACTTTGCAATGCATATTGAATTTTTAACGTAAGCCATTTTGTTTTATTGTAAGAATGTAGTACAATTTCAAACATGGAAATGCCTTTGAGAAAATGGAATCATTGGGTCATTTTTCTTCGATGATGGTGTTAATGTGTTGAGCGATATCAATTAATATTGAGTGGCTTTTTATGGCCACAATTGAATGGTATTGATATGTCCATTTTCAGCACACAGCTCGAGAAAACCCCTAGGCGTCACATTTGGATGACGTTTTAAATTTGATGAATCCAGAAGTTTGTCCCACATCACAATTAAAGCTCGCCGATGATATACAACCAGTCTGGACTTAATAATTTCTATTTTCTATTCTTGAATATTTGTCAATTTTTTTTGCAACTTTTCTATTAGCACATCCACATCCACAAGCGATTTAAAGTCGTAATATTGTATTCTATTATGCAATATTTGTTTGCATGTTGCCAGTCATGCTCTTCAACCGTTATCGTCTTCATTAGACTGCATATATATGATTCGTCATGCTCAGTTGATACATTTTCGATCAAACGTGATGAAAATGCATTTATTGGATGTGAGCTTTTCTTTTGGTTGATAAATGCAATGAATTATAATAGACATTTTTTATAATCCACTCCTTATAAACCTGCAGATTTCTCCTCCAAGAATAAAAAATGATATTTATTACAAGTATGCCTCCTATTCAATACTTCATCTATCAAAGCTGAAAATTGATTAGATGTAATAACAGAACTTGCTAATAAGTTATAAAAAGGATTGGCTTCGGTTAGTGATCTATTATCAAGTATTTCTTTCGCTATTGATTGGTGGTTTCAAAGGAAATTGCATTGTTTGCATCCTGCAAAGTGGGAATTTAGTCTTAAAAACTAAGCCTCGAAGTGAAAGGGTAGTAAAAGTAGACAATGAGGTGTTGCGCATTGGAGTTGAATCAAATCTGATCATCAATTGAAATGTTCCATTTATTTCGCCTACTAAATATTGAATAATATGCTTAAAAATATATACCGTACATGTATGCTTTTCAAATTGTTATATTTACCTTCCCCACCGATGATGTATTTACTACACCTCGACTCTAATAATGGGAATATCGACATGAAATATAATAGATACGGGCTTCAGAATTTTTGTATTCCTCCGTAATATAATTAAGAATCACATCACAGCATTATAGTATATAAATATTCATCTGCATCGACGGAAATAAATAATTTGTCGGTAAATCGGGAATTTTGCGAGTTTTAGTGCGTCTCAACAGAAAGGAATTTTATCAGTCATTTCCCTAGCAATCCCGGTATTGAAATTTTAGCTCGGGAATCGACTGTTGACGATAAATACTTCGACGGCTATAAAAGTACGGTCTTACCTCTCGAATGTTATGGCCAAAACATAATCTGAAAAATGTAACACACTTTTTGTTAGTATTGTATTCGTTTTGTTGTTTGGGCGCCAAAAACATCCGTGGTGAGCCGCATAAGGCCCGCGGGCCGCATGTTTGACGGCTTTGATCTATACGATGGAATTGCATTATGAAATTCTTAAATATAGCTAAACATCCACGGTACAGTTACAATACTTATTTTTACTTTTTGTAGCGTTTATAACCCTATAACGAACGAAATATTCATTAGTATCTTGTTGTGTTTGATCCCTCGCCATCTCAAGGGCCCCACAATCTTCGTCGCGGCTGAAGGGCCTCGATGAGAAGAACGGGGGCGTCCGCTCTCAGTAGCGATGGGGCTCCGCAGCCCCGAAGCGAGCTCGCAGCATACGCGACGGAAATCCATATTTTACCTCCGTAGAGGAGGCGATTCTTCATCTCCGATCGCTCATTTGATAATTAACGGCAGAAATTGTTAATTTAATTAATTTATTTCTCACGCTATAATTCTGAGCAGATCGATATTTATATAAAGTATAAATGTTACCCGCCAGACGAAGTGTTACCAATTTTTCATTTATTTGCAATAGAATTTAATTGAAATAGTGTGATAGTTTTAAATATGCCTTTCATGATAATGATATTGGCAACATTTAAGAATTTATATTTTTTTATTTTAGAAACAATCAACAACCTAATTGAAAATAAATACTGAACACTGAGCCGTTTCTAAAAATCCAAAATACACGTATAACCAATGTCACGATCATAATATGGTTACGATACGACATTTTGTCAACAAAGAGAATAATTGTGTATAAAAATTTCAAGTATTATTTTTCATTTGCTAATGAAAATTGTTGGCTAAAAGGTGTCGCTGTGTTTGTGTAATATATAATAAAATAAGCAAACTACTGGTCTATTGATTGCTTTATGCTACGTGTAGACAAACACACAGTAGAAGGGGCGGTATAAGTGTAGCGTGTCTATGTATATGCGCCGAAATTGCGCATTTACTAAACGTCTCGCAAAACACAAACAATGCTTGTACTTGCTACATTGCTTATTATATAATGTTCACGGAGGTGCACACAACAATTCCCTAAAGTTTCATCTCAATCGGATCTATGGTATAGGAGCATATACAACACATACATACAAACATTTTTATTATATATATTTATATACAACATTATAAAACTCAGATTATTGTTATGCATAGAGCCAAGATGTTTCAATAGAGGGATGATTAGATCAATGGGAAGTTTTCTATCATTCTTCTCATAGTTTGTGTCTTATTTCATTGTATTACCATGTACTTTGGTCCATGATTGATTATCGCTTTGCATCCAATGGGTCCATTAAAATTTTCCAAAATCATTCAGAATAAACAACCATAAATTTTAACATGACACCATAATGATAAATTCAGTCTGAACCGTACAGCCACAATTAATATTTAAAATTTCTCCAGTTCTCCGGCATCGTCGTTTTGACTGTCAATTGTGGCTGGTCGATGCGAATAGATACCACATTCTTAGTCACTCGGCTGTCAAAATCAGGCTTAATTAAGGAACATATTTTTTCTTAAATATGCGTGTTAATAATGCTCGCACTAATAATTAGAGTGAGATTAATTGTAAACTACAATTGGACTTGATTTGGCCCACACAGAGTCAATGTGCGTAAAAGTTAAAGCAATTAATACGATACCCGTGAAATACTTTCTATGCTAATTTCCCTTAAAACAATGTGCATATTCAATTAGTACTAAAGTGGCAATGATCAATTTGGTAGAAGAAAGAAAAAAAAAACATCATTTTCAACCACATTGATGATCATTATCAATGGAACAAATTATTGCTTTCCATGGGTCCAAGACATAAACGATGGTTGTTATAGTACTCAATCTATTATAATATATTACAATCGGAAAATTGATTTAAAAATATTGGATTAAATGGTGACGCATAAATATCGTAAAGATCTCTTTTTATTGCTCAATAGTTAATACCCGGCATACGTTACTTTATTTATTGCTTTAGGCTACGTGTAGCGCGGGCCGAAGGGTTAGGATCCAAAAACATGCGCATACTCGCTCTCGCCTCGAAGATCGACTGTCTCGCTCTATCTCATGAACAGAGCTTAACCACCGTATTGCGCGCTCATCTTTCCTCTCTCCGTCTCCGCGACTAAATTCAACAGGCCAATATGCGCCAACATGGTGCATCCGCTAAACGTCTCGCATAATAGATTATATACACAAACAATTCTTGTACAAATTTCATAACGTCCACGAAAGTACGCACAATAACAGTATGACTGCACATAAAATACGAACAAACAAACATTGATTTTCATATGTAGGATTATTTTAATTTCCTAAACCCTTTGCGGTCCTTAAATATTTTAGAACTTTTTAAGATAAAAGTTTTTTTCAATTTTTAAGCTATTATTACTTTAAATAGATTAAACAAAAACTTGCCTTTATCTAGATTTATATAAAATAATGTATGTATGTATATATTGTATAAGTTCCAATACCATTCATCCGATTGCGATGAAACTTTAGTGAGTTATTGAACGTGTATCCAAGAAGGTTTTTGAACTAGCACAAACGTGGTTTGTGTGAGTAATGTGTATATCTAAGCGCGCGTGGTCTTTTACTTTCAATTGTCTAGGCCCTTTGTCTATCTGATTATCGTAGCATAGATGAGATCTTTCGACGAGTCTGCTACCACTCGGCTCTGAATCTAAGATGGTCTGGGGGACACTGTGTTAAATTAAAGACGGCGGTGAATGACAAAGCTGACGATTGATACTTTACCGTACATGTCCATGACGTCCTGAATGAAATTTCGAAACCTAAGCTCTCATCCCAGATAGATCCACCGTTTTTTTTATTGTCTTGTAAGTGGATAAGATTGCTGAGCATGAAAATTAATAAATGTTCAAATTTGATATAATCCGCAGGTCTTGATTGTTTCTTTTTACGCCGTAATGCATATGGTGATAATTGCCACAAAAAGTCATCGCCTGTAATATATAGCGGAGTGTTCTTTTTTATTGTGCCAATAAAAATAATGGATTGAAATTTGATCTGAAAAAAATAACTATGATTTTCAATTACGATTGCCATTTATTGCCTACTACCGGTTTAGATTAAGTTAACTTGTCATTTTCACGAGGCCACTTTGCCCGTACAGACATGCTTACATGCTTTAACCGGTTGCGAAGTCATTAATTATATAAAAGTCATTTTTAATTTTTGATTAATAACCTGAAGCGGCATTTTTACGACTGAGAATTGATCATTACTTTGGAAACAAAAAAATGCTTTCTTCATGGCAAAAACTGTCAAATTATATAATAAAACAGTCGCGATGCATAGAAAACGGGAACATACGCTTCTTCATCCTTATTTGCAGCAATGCGACTTCAATATAGACCTATATTAATTGCATGTACACTATAATAGATATAAATTAAGAGGTTGGTGATGATCAACCCTATAACTCAAACAACATCGAAAAAATAATTTTGCATTATTTATCCTCGTTCACTTAATTAGGTGCCACATATTTGTCATAATAATAATTATATAAGCTTAACCTGTTAAGTGGGCAGGACGTATATATACGTCCAATGTAAACTGCATCGAAATTGATTAGGACGTATATATACGTCTTCGAAATATATGTCAAGTCCTAAAGCAGGCGGGACTTTTTTTTGTGTAACGAATGTGTGTGTTATCGATACATGTTTTGACATGAATTTAAGATATGTAGCAAATTGGTTGCACTTAGCTATTGTCTTGGGATGGACGTGTACTTAGTAAACGGTGACCAGTAGCATAAGATAAGATTCAAAGGGAAACTTATAGTTTTAAAATGGAAGGATAAAAAAGACGTATTGATGCTCAGCTCAGACAACATAGTAAAAAGCCAACCTATGCCATCAAGAAACAGCATTACATCCAAACCATCATGTTTAGTTGAAAGGCATTTTCAAAGAACAAATAAAAGGGAACTAAAACCAGGAAATGTCGTATTTATTACAAAAAAGGGAAAGAATCTATATACTGATGTTCGGATTGTGAGGTAGTACTACATGTCAACATTATTATTAATATGAACTCACGCCAGGTGGGCAGGACGTATATATACGTCCTAGCGATAATGTGCGCGCCCACTGCATGTTGCGTTATTGAAAAGGAACTTCCCCGCTTAAAAGGTTAATTAAAATATATCTAACAAATTTGTCTTTCATGTTAATAGATCGGACTTTCAATTTTTTTTTTTATTATTAATTTTTTTGGAGGTTGTGACCTTAGGGCCAATGCCTCCCTGATTTTACATGATTTGTCTTTAATGACCATAATTGTTAGTATTTACATTATTTAGATAAAAGCTATGTAATAAAGCATCTTAAAGGTATAATAGAAAAACTATATACAAATAAAATATACAAATGAAATATTAAACAAATAAAATATGCATCTAACGAATAAGTAAAAATAAAATAGACTAATAGAATAAAAAAATATATGTAAAGAATACAAGATAATTTTTTTTTCGGAATTTATATACTCGGAATATATATTTTTCAATTGTTAATGATAATTTCAAATAAAGGTATTTATACAACCTATTTTTCCTCTACTTAAAAAATATTTTTATTGTAAATTTGCTTGTAATATAGACATGCTTATTTCAATATACACAGAGTGTTTGGCACATGGATTGACAAAATATTTTTTGGGGCTTAGGGTTGTCAACTTGATAATAAATAAATTTAATAAAAACATCTTAAGCATAAAAAGTATTTTCTTAGCCCTACCCTACAAAACTGGTACCTCTTAAAGTTTAAAACTTATTGATTGATTTGTATGACATGTAGCATATCGTTGGAAAGGGTATAATCCGGAGAACTTTTTAAAACTAAGTTCAAAATAGTTTTTTGTTTAAAGAATTTAGAAGTTGACATTTTTTATTCGTTTGCACATTTTATGTGACTTTGAAAGCTTGGAACTAATTTTCTTAAAACTATTTGCATAAAACAGTTATTATGTACTATTAGGAATACAGATTAAAGATTTATGACGATTTAATAGTGAAATTTTGGATGTATTTTCAAAATGTTGAAAAAAAAATATTTTGACAACCCTGACACTTAGTAGAGACTATGCATGAAACTTAGCAAAAGACCCCTCTAACTCCAAAAAAAAAAAAATTGTCGGTCAATGTGTCAAACAACTTGTATAAAGTCGTAAGATCTATTTAAATACGAATAATACGTAGGTAATTTATATTAATATAAGGTTAACTAAGGCTTTTCTATATATTTTAAAAGTTGGTTTTTGAAATTGCCAACTAAAAGATACAACCGTGTTTGTGTAATGCATTATAAAATAGGCGCGTTACTGATCTAGTGGCTGCTAGGCGGCGTGGCGCATGCGCGTAGCGTGTCTGTAATGTATGCGACGGAGGCAAAAACGATTCTCCCTCTCTTTCCTACCGTAAATCGCCAGTTGAAATTTCGTTTTTCGTGAGATTCAAGCGAATTTAATAAATACATATATTTGGTACAAATCGTTTTTTTTCCTGTGAGAGGGGAATCTTTGCACCCATAGTGGACATAAGACACCCATAGTGGGTTGTGTTAGATTTTTACTGACTAAACCCTTCCCTTGTCTTTCTCTGTCCCCCTGGTATTGTTTTTCACATTGCTTTAGGAGGACAGGGAGTCTGGTCTTAGGTGATTGGCCCTATTCTATTGGTGGAGAGGCGCTCTGCGTCAGGCGCTCAGAATCTCTTCTACGTATTCGCGCCAAAGGTCCCAGTTCTTTTTGATTTCCATCATGCTGTGGGCCATGTTGTCGACATTGAGCTCGGCTACCCCGAGTGCTTATTTCAGCAGTTCTCTCTGGAGTGTCCAAGCATCACAGCCAATGATGGTTCCAATGGTTTCCCTCAGTTTCTGGTCATGTTCGTCATGATCACGATGCAGTAGTGATCGTATACAGTTCCATGTATGGTTCCATAACGAGGACTGTAAACAAGGATAGCTATTGGCTCATTTCTGTGCGTCATGTTACAGCATGCAGAGAGAAGATAGCAAATCAAAATATAACGTAGTAGCCAAAGGGTTCAATCATTTGGTAATTCAGTTTGATGTTTATACGTGATGAAATTTAGACTTAAAACATGACAATGATTGCAAAACCGAATACAAGATCATTTTCCATCAAATATGACGTATTAACAAGCTCTTAACAATGGCATTACGTACGACATTATAACCCAATCGTCGCCAAACGCACTTTCGCAATGTCGGATTTTCTGATTGCATTCATCACAAATCTGCATCCTGCATCCGTATTTTTTTGTTGGGCTTCGAATGCGATTTCACATAATGTGTGTCATCATTATTTCAAATTTGAACCTCGTAAAAAATCATACACAAACATGATGTAACGTCCGAAATGACCACCGTATTCGGACGGAGAGATTAATCTCTTATCGTGTGTGTTTTTTGCTCGAGATAACTTTCTCTAATATTTTAACGTTGCCGCCACAAGGAAAAAATTAACGATTCGACTCCGATACCTGAAGACATGTAGTCAAACTTGATATGGCAAACTACGGGTTATGATTAAAGTTGTGTTACTATGCAAATGAAATAAAGCACATTAATATATCGAGATAATAATAGTATAGAGATATTGCATAAAAGGGGAGATAAATTCATATTGGATGTAAATACGAGGATCATCTATAAAGTCGGGTCACAAGAGCTTCTTAGCCCAGGGGATTATTTTATTTTAAATTTGGCAAACCTGGTATGTAGGGGGGAGTTTTTTGGTCCCGCGAGTTTGTCGACCATTTTGAAGAACATAATTCCAAAAAGTTTAAGTAATAAGGAAAACGAAGCCGAATTGAATCCCAATCCAAATTTCAGACTACAATTAGAAATAAATATTAATAAATTTAATATTGCACAAAGCCTCACAAAAGTATCGGCTACTCGATTATGTGCACAAATTCTGAAGACATCGATGCTGTCACTCTTCTCAAATCAGAGTTATTGAAGTGTTAAACAACAACCAATGTTGTTTATGCTGTAACTCTTTCGTGAATTAATTAAAGCCGGTAAATATCAAAAAAATATGCAATCGCGCAAATCAAATCCGCATTCTTCGGAAACATATTTTATGCATTATTTCCTTAGGCTAGGTTTATATAAGAACATAGTAAAATATCATTAGGGGAGGCATACCTAAGTATGAATTTATATTAATAAACCCTCTGCACCCAATGAAACTTCTTAGCACCCATAAAAAGTTTGTGCAATCTATATATAGTTTTGCTAAGGTAAACAGACCCTTTAGTTAACTATGTCGAGAGGCGGTAATGGCATGCTCTGGTGAAGTGAAGCGCGGTCGCGAGTCGGTGATGGCCGTAGGGCGGAGACGCTCGCGGGTCGACAGTCGCTTTTCGAGGTGAGAGAGAGCGCACGCATGCCTATGAATCCTAACCTCTCAGCCCCACAGAAATTCATCACCTAGCTCTACTACTGCCTGTCTTTCTAAGCGCGTGTGGCTAAGCAACCACAACTTTATATGCGTCTCTTTATCAATAAACAAACAAATCAAACATTTATGTTTTCTAAAAGCGAGTACCCGCCAAGCAAAGCAATGCCTTGGAGCTAACTTCGCACATAACAAATCAATCAATAACTAAATAAACTCCAGGATTCAACACGATATGAGGTGCAATCATTGCCTGAAAAATATATTACAGAAGAAAACGAATATAATTTTTTTTTAAAACATTAACAGTTCGGGTATTCCGCACTAAGTTTCACTTAAAGTGCGGGAGATGTCGTGAGAAATTCAAGAAACTCTACTTCTTTCATAAAATTGATATAATTCTTAAACCAGCTAATAGATTCAAACGAAATTTTAGTGGTGCCTACAAAAGAGTTTACTGCATCGACATATTTAAACAAAACAGTGGCTTTCAATGTGTGGTACGTGTATTAGCGTGATAAAATTCAAAAAGTGACTTTTTGATATGAATTGAACGAAAAGGACAACACTGAGAATTGGCGTGCCTATAATTCTTCTCCGAAACATAAATCCACCACGACATATAGCAACGGCACCAGGTTTTTAATGAAAAAAAAAAATGATGATCATCGGAGCTACAGTTTGAATTGAAATTTTTGAAATGAAGGGGTTGTGACCCAATGATTCCGACTGATATGCTATTTGAATTGAAACGCGTGCAGTTTCCGGCGCAAGCATCAACAAAGAACAGAAACACACAGGGTATGCGTGCATGCTTCTCACATGGACAGCTGTATATGAGCTGCATACCAACTTACTCGCAAACTGCACAGCATGGTGCAAAACCGTGAAATTAAAATTCCATGTCTGCAAGGACACGCTCCTTCGCGGGGGAAAGCTAGTTAATGATTCTAATTTTACTTTGAGATTCTTGGGCTAAGATAAATATATAGATAAAAAATGTTTAAAAATAAATGGATGAAAATAATTATATAGATTTATATTGTATAGGGTAGGGAAGAATTTTGAATTTCTCCGCCCCGAAAAAAGGGTTCGAATCCACTAATTGCTACCGGTCGCAAGGGAGGGCCTCTACGATTCGATGGAGATCGTAGAAAGCCCCGGGGATGCCTTAAAATTAGAGGGAGTGGCCACAAGGTTTCCGTGTCCAACCGGACCGAATTTCGGACCACTGACACAACGAAGGAATGCCCCGCGATCGGACACCATGCCCGAACATGTACACAGAACATGATCTGCGTTCATGAATGGATCTCCGCATAGACACTCTTTTTATATTAATGAATACTTTACCTGTATTCTCTATCAAGGTACATTTTGGTCTATTTGTTTTTAACCCTATAAATACCGCCCGCATAGATCTGTGTGTTTCATCACTTCCGCTTTACAAACTAAAAAACAAGATAAATTTTATAACACGAATTACTTCGTCAGAATTATTTGGTCATCGATATGTTTTTATTTTAATTTTAAGAGATACACAAAAGTTTTGTCCATGCACATTGAATATGGCAGAGAGACTACCTTATTATAAAAATGAATAACACAAACAGTATAGGAGATATTAGTTTATTTTTTCCTCCATGTTATAGAAATATATTTAAAGTTTTTATTGTAGTTTTGAAAAAAATAAATAAGCTAATATCTTCTATGTGATTTGATTTTTAAAATAAAGTAGTTTCCCTGCCGCGTCATGTACATTGAATTTAAACATTGAGAATTTTGATCCATAGTTTGACAGGAAAAATACTTCTTACCTCCCAAATGTATTGGCACGTTGAATATTTTTCCATAATCTGAAATTTGGCAATCCTTCGTAGCACTTTCGAGTGCCATTTCCGCGATTCATCCTCAAGTGTTTTTCGCATGTCATCTTTTTGAATGTCAACTACGACGGAAAGAAATTAATTTATAATTTCGTAACACTTCCCGAAAAGACAGCTTCATTTAAATGTTCGCTTCCATGTCATTGTGCGTCATAATGGATTGCACCACAATTGCAGCTTGCATATATTACGTGCTCGAATGCAGTCTATAATTGAAATCGCTCAATCAGTCACGTACCAGCAGTTTTGGCATATTCGCCATTCATTCATCAATCTGCGATGGCTTTAAGTGAATTATTGGAATTTCATTAACCTCGATTATGAGTTTGCAAGAAAAAAGACGGTACACCTCAAAGTAATATGTTCTCAGGATTGACCACCTCGCGGAAATGTCAGGTATGCAAACAAAAAAGAGGTAGTGTCTTCTTTTACTGTCTCTTCGTTGACATTTTAAATGTTTCCGGTCCTACGTCTGAGACATGAAAATTCTACATATTATACAAAATAAAACATATACAAGACACAACGAGAAACATAGAATTTCTATAGTTCGGCGTCTATATATAGCCACACCGCATTTTTGGCGAAAATTCTTTACTCCTCGTGTTCAGATAAGTTTTTTAACATATGCATAGGCATAAATAGCAAACAATTCAAACAAAACCAGTGTCCAGTGTCGCGGTGTCCGATCCAGTTTTGCTAAGGTAAAAGAAGCCTTTAATCAGCTGTGCCGAGAGGCGGTAATGCCATACAACAAATCAATCATTCATGTATTCTAAAAGCGAGTACCCGCCAAGCTAAGCAATGCCTCGGAGCTAACTTCACACATAATAAATTAATCAATAACAAAATAAACTCTACAATTCAACACGATATGAGGTGTTATCATTGCCTGAAAAATATATCAAGAACAAAAATGAACATCAAATTTAAAAAAAAACTTTAACAATTTACAGTTCGGGTGTTCCGCACTAAGCTTCGCTTAAAGTGCGGGAGATGTCGTGAGAAATTCAAGAAACTCTACTTCTTTCGTAAAATTGATATAATTCTTAAACCAGCTAATATATTCAAACGAAATTTTAGTGATGCCTACGAAAGAGCTTACTGCATCGACATATTTACACAAAACAGTGGTTTTCAATATGTGGTACGTGTATCAGCGTGATAAAATTCAAAAAGTGACTTTTTGACATGAATCGTATGTAAATGCATTGATTATATGACACGTAAACACACGAACAAAACAAAAGGACAACACTGAAAATTGGCATACCTATAATTCTTCTCTGAAATACAAATCCACCACAACATGTAGCAACGGTACCAGGTTTTTAGTGAAAAAAAATGATAAATAATATCATCGAAAATAAAGTTTGAATTAAATTTTTTGAAGAAGAAAAGGTTGTGACCCAATGATTTCGACTGATATGCTATTTTAATTGAAACGCGTGCAGTTTCCGGCATCAACAAAGAACACACAGGGTATGCGTGCATGCTTCTCACATGGATAGCTGTATACATATACTCACGCCCAAATCATTTATTATCAGACGGTTTGCATCATACAGAAAAGTATTGTGAATATAAAAGCACTTCATTAGCACAGCATAAGCATAATCTTTGGGACGAAAATAACAATAACATGGGGAACCTCCTCTGACCTGAGCTGTGTAATTGATCTCCTTATTTAGGAACATGTCAGCCTGTGATGAAAACTGTTTAAAATTAAATAAATGAAAATAATGAAATAAATATATGTTGTATAGGATAGGAAAGAGTTTTGAGTCTCATTTGCGGCCCCGAATAAAAAAGGTGCAAACCCACTAATAGCTACCGGTCGACCCAATGGGGATCATAGAAAGCCCCAGGGATGCATTTCTCCCCAAAACTTTTACAAAAAGCCATAAATGCTCTAAAATTAGAGTTTCCATGTCCAACCGGACCGTATTTCGGACCACTGACACAACGAAGGAATGCGCAATTTTATCTAAAATTAAGGCATCAATAACCAAGCAAAAAAAAATTGAAAGTGCAAACAATCTACCACGAAGCGACGGTAATGTATAGCCCAACTTAGCACTGGACAGAGGATACTCACAAGGAGCATCACCAAGGCGCCGGCAGTTATTCCGCGTCCATGAGTCCGTCAGGAGACTCGAAATATTGGAAAGATATATATTCGAAATCTTATTTTACCTCTCAAATAATTACTAAGCGCTATCGTATATGCTGTTTTTCAGTATAATTAAAAATATATAAATCCATTCCAATAAACTGAATTAAAATACATACACTTTATATCTTCAAGTGTGGCATTGCAACGCATGCATGATTTTTCTTATGGAAGTAATTTAGGAAATTATTGCTTGTAGCTTTATTAGGAAAATTTTAGATTTTTCAATGATGCAAGAGTTTGTACAATACAAAGTATTGTGATTGCAATTATAATCGCACAAGCAGAGGTGGTGTTTGGGGTGGTCCCCACCTTCCGCCAAAGGCCCCTCATCGTTGTGCGTACTACAAGCGGCGAACTCAGTGAAAGTGAAATATTCGCCGGCTATTATTGGATCTGTTCAGTGAAAACGTAACTACTTATCATACGTAAGGACCATTCTTGCATGTAATGTATTGCAGCTCGAGTGTTAAACGAATTCTTTTATAATCCCACAGCCGACTTCGAGTTTTATGACGCCCGCAGAAAAACCCGGAGTTGTAAAACTCGAATATGACGAGCGCATAATACGTAACTGGTGCATACCATGCATAGCAAAATTGATCCCCAAATATCGCCACCATAAATCTCTTCATCGGAACTGGTCGACGAAGGTGAGCTGATTATGGCAGGCAATATGTAAGTTGAGCGGAAGCACTCCATGAGAACCATATGCTATGCTTCCTCTGTTTTTCACCGACTTCCTATCGGTTCTAATGAGCAAACCTATTAAAATTGACGATTATCGTGCTTTTATGTTCTGTCCATTAAAAACTAGATATCTTATTAGAGACCAAAACACCATGGACCATTTTTTTAGGGTGCTTAATGTTTTATTGCATCGAAATGTTTCTTGCACCATATTTAAATTTGATTATGTAAAATTATCATTAATATAAATATGAATGTATTGATTACATTTCCAAAGGAAATCATTTCATATCTATTACATCCGACGTTTCGGATTCAGTGATCTTTCCATGCTCCATGCAAGTATGTATTAATATTTAACCTCTTGGTTGCCGCGTGCTTTCGAGCCACAGTCAATCAGGATATAATTTGCAAGAAAAAACGACATTTGATTTTCATTAGGGTTGCCACACAAATATTAACAAAATTTAAAAAGGTATATTCACGTTTGTTAAATTTGAAATGTTATAAATTTATAGTCTCAAAAATACACATATATATTATACATAATAATAATTTTGGGTGTTGTATGCCTTGAAGCAAATCGTTGGGCAGAGTGGGATTTTGCAATTTTCATCGTTTGGACAATGTATTTGAATCATCTCTCGAATCACAGTCAGCCGAAAATCACCAAGTTTGATATGCTTCCCTGTTTTCTCTCCAAATGCAAAGTATGAATTTAGTATACATAAATCGACGAGATGAAAAAAAACTTTTTTGTACCATTTGATGGTTTTTCTGATGGACTTTACGAAAGATATCATGCTATCACTTCTGTCAACGATACACATATTTCTCGTATAGTCTATAACTGATTCAGGTTTCATTATGAACTCGCCACTTTGTTGATCTATTTTGTTTGATGCGATTATATTTCCTGAGTGCATTGTGGATAGTATCGTCACTTCTCGCTTGTCTTTCCACATTTGTATGACCATTTTATTATTTTTTGTGTGGTAAATTTGCGTTTCACCTTTGGTCAATCTTCTATTAAATTTAGGCATACCAATCTGATTTTTTCGCACTGTTCCACAGCAATCGGTTTGAAACGAATGCAGCGTTTGAAACAAAGTTGTTAATAATGAATAACCTGCAGCTTATTCATTATTATCCGAAAAATGTAAACATTTCACATGTATTTGAAATCTATTGCGTGACATCGTTCTAGAATAAAAATACGAATGCAATAAAATATTAGTGGATCAAAATTATTTTTGGCGATTTCTCGAATTTCTTGATATCAGCAAACAAACGGCTTAAAATATGTACATTTCGTCGATATTTGTATCGTAACATTTTTCCATTTTTTAATAATTTGATTCCGCTGGCAGTTTGATTTTTGTATATCGGTATTGCTTATTAGTTTCTTCAATGATGAACTCCATAATATCTTCTGACATATATTTTTTGAAAAAAAATATTTCGGAATTTCCCAACCGCTTATGATTATTCACACTGTAGATATTTTGAATGATTGCTCACTTTTTATCTATCAAAAAATAATCATTTATATTTTTGAATAAATTTGATATTTATGACGATTTCTGTTTGTGCCAACCCTGACGAAATATTTCAAATACATCTTAAACCAAGGAAAAATAGATACAGTTTTCGATGTTTTTGATGTTAAAAAATGTTTCTTAACATCACTGTTCAGCATCACGTGCATATTTGTAATCCCATTAGCGATAATTTTTGATTAAATATTTCACATTTATTAATATTATTAAATAGTTACACATGAAGATTCGGAATTTTAGTTTTTTCCACGTTTATGACAAATTATGGTGTAATACATTATAATTACGTTTTTATCAAAATATCTTAACGCTTTTGATTAAAAATAATATTGTGTGTGTATGAGAGTACGCAAGGAAATTCGCGAGATTAAGAGCGATCTCTTTTCGCTTTTCTGCATGTGCGTGTGGTCGAAATTCGGACGCACAAGGAAAAATAAGGAATAGTCGATCAATAATTTTGATCGTGGAAAGATGTGCTCTTTCCGCCGGCTTCTCAGTAGTCTCGCGGCTGGGATATATCGATGCACAAAGTTCTTTCGTAGGCACCACTAAAATTTCGTTTGAATCTATTAACTGGCTTAAGAATTAAATCAATTTTCCGAAAAAAGTAGATTTTCATGAATTTCTTACGCAATCTCCCGCACTTTAAGCGAAGCTTAGTGCGGAACACCCGAACTGTAAATTGTTATGTTTTTTTTTTAAATTTTGATGTTCGCTTTCGTCCTTAATATATTTTTCAGGCAATTAGTTTATTTCGCCATTGATTGATTTGTTATGTGTGAAGTTAGCTCCAAAACATTACTTTGCTTGGCGGGTACTCGCTTTTAGAAAACATGAATGATTGATTTGTTTATTTTGAAGATAAAAATACGCATATTAAGGATGTGTGCGGCTGAGAGGTTAGGAGCCATGCGCATGCGTACGCTCTTCCTTAGCCCTCGACCCTCCACGCCCCGCGTGCCTCTCCGCCCCGCGACAATCACCGATCTGCGACCGCGCATGCCATTATCGCCTCTCGGCATAGTTGACTAAAGGCTTCTTTTATCTTAGCAAAACTGGATCGGACACTGCGATAGACATCCAGTAGACATTCATTTTTATATATATAGATTAAAAATTATATAATTAAAGTGTAATTATATCATCGGTTGGGTTAAGATAGTCGAGTCTTTCCAGCATAACGCCGGGTATATTGTTGATAGCAACTTGAATAGTATTCTTCAGTTGCGCCAGAGTATTTGAACAATCGATGTAAATTAGGGATATCAGATAGTTTCCCGAAAAAAACGATTTTTCGAAGTGATTCCTGAATGCACTCACTCATTTGGAATAACAGTTGCTTAGGAGCAAGCGTTTTAAATAAGGGAATTTAATTTTTAATCTATTGTTTCCGAATCCAAAAATAACCTGTGGGTAAAATTAATTTTATCGTTGCCTTCGCCGCTGTCACAGTATTCGACTGTTATTTTATTCGGTCGCTAGGATCGCACCGTGGGATCATTAGAGACGCAGGGGATGCAACCGATGAACGGTGGACACGCTCCCCGTTCGATCGACTTCCAAACTGACAAAAACTAGCTTTAAGCCGTCCAATCTGTCAACGGCTGAACATTTTTGGTCCACGTAATAGACACATGAATAAATACTATATTATTATGGTACTAAAAATATATCAAGTTAGTTGAGTTTTAGACCATTACTAACTCCTCCCCGGGCTCAATTTCTAATACGCGTCAAGCTCGACGTAAACGTTTTCATTTACCACCAGGCCCATTAAAGAACGACTTTGAACTTTGAGTTGCACGAAAAACAAAAAAAAAAACAAATAGTACAAATATTTACAATCGAAGATGTGAACTTTACATCCGGAAATTAATTTAGATAAATGGCCTACACACCGCTAGTACGATGGGAACCGATTCAATCACGCATATGTAACCACTCGCTGGAAGTGTACGTAGAAATATTTCAAACCTCATTCCGCTTTCACGAGCTCGGCAAAAATCCAAATTGCATAAGAACATAGACAATTTCATTGAGATGATGATTACTACTGATTTGAGGTGTTGAAATTTTTTACTGCGCGTAATTAATAACAGCTTTGAACTGTGTTAGAGTTACAAGCGCCGGTCGTGAAGCAGATCGAGCAACCCGTTTAAGAGGCATTTTACTCGTTAATCGGTGGTTAAGTTCGACGAAGATTACATTAGGTGTTATAACACGAATTGCATATACATGCCAGAATAAGATATGCGCTCTGTAATGCATCAACGGATATAGGGGCTTGTCTAAGATTAAAAAAAAGTCCAAATATGTCGATTATGCAACGATGTGAATTACACAAACGCTAAAGAGAATGTTGATCAAATTTGTTTAATACTTCTTACATATCGAATCATAAAAAGAAATCCTCATAATTTAACTCTTAGAGTGCTAAAATACGATATATCGTCGATTGTGAAATGAATGAAGATCGCAAACAACGGTTGTTTCAAGTAATTTATGTGTGTCAGGGTATCAATGCTTAAATTTCTAGTGCATCTTGTTTATACGTTAGCGGGAACAAACAAGGGTTAAAATAGGACTCTACGCTATTGTGTGGCAAATAAGCTTGAACGTCAGGAAAAGCGAAATTTTATGCGGTAGTTGATTGATAAGAGATTGACTTGTTAAGTGGGCGGGACGTATATATACGTCCAACGTAAACTGCATCGAAATTGGTTAGGACGTATATATACGTCATCGAAATATATGTCGAGTCCTAAAGCAGGCGGAACTTTTTGTTGTTGTTTAACGAATGTGTGAGTTGTCGATACATGTTTTGACATGGATTTAAGATAGATAGCAAATTGGTTGCACTTTGCTATTGTGTTGGAGTGGACTTGTACTTAGTAAACGGTGAAGATTCAAAGGTACACTTATAGTTTTAAAATGGAAGGACAAAAAAGACGTATTGATGCTCAGCTCATACAACATAGTAAAAATTCAACCTATTCCATCAAGAAACAGCATTACATCTAAACAATCACGCTTAGTTGAGAGGCATTTTCAAAGAACAAATGGAAGGGAACTAAAGCCAGGAAATGTCGAGTTTATTACAAAAAACTTCATGTTTCCATTTTTTTATGTGCTTTTGTTTATTGTTTTGTATTTGTTAACTTCTCTATATGTTTATGTATCTAAATAAATAAAAAAATATATTTGCTTCATTGAATTTTTTATAAATTCTAAATGACGTATATATACGTCCTAACGAGAATGTGCGCACCCACCGTATATTGCCTTTTTGAAAAAGAGCTTCTCCGCTTAGCAGGTTAATAGACATGCTACACGCATGCGCCGTATCGCCTCTGCGTGTGTGTATGTATTTGGACTATAAACATAATTTTAGATCCTCTCATAAAGTTTTGTTGAAAAACTATTTCTCTGCAAAACTAAAATCGTAATAGGAAACCGCGTGTATCAAGGGCCGAATAGCAGAATTTGTCCTATCTGAATTCACGCTTTCAAGTCATCCGCAACAAAGCCGTAACTAGGGCATGGCAAAGCAGGCGCCTGTCATGGGCGCAACTGGTCTTGGGGCGCAAAACGCAGAATACCGACCCGATTGAGGGAATTACACGTGGTTTTTATTTTACTTGATCATTCTACTCTAAATGCATTAACGCGTTAATTGACATAGCATTCGCAATGAGTCATTTTCGGTATCTTGCATGGGGTTCCCCTGTATCTTCGTTTGCAGGGGAATAATAATTGGTTAGCGATGTTTTATCTTCACTATGTTGCCGTTGTTGGTTCGATCTCGCTCCGGTCTCGGTCCGATCAAATATTTTTACACAAGAAACAATCAGAGTATTCACACTATCGGATCGTGTCAATCCCGTTTTTTGTGTGTGTGGATTTTATCTGGGCAACAGCCCCTTTCCTTTGTGTCTCTAGCAGGTAGGCGAAACATTGTGAAGGATCCTAAAAACCAACATTCCTTTCCAAATACTGTCCTAAACACGATACGCAAAAAAAAATCACTTGATTTTAAATCTGAGTGGGGAAAAAAATGTAAAAAAAAAATGTCGAGTCAGACTCGACATAGGACCGCAAAGAGTTAAATATATACGATTATTGTTGTTTCACAATAAACGAATGTTAAATATAATTTGCTTTTTGCTTGACACATTTTATTGCTAAATCATTTTAGAATTGACGACGATGCGCTTGTAAAGATTCGCAAAAGAGTGCTCTCAAAATATATCGATCCGAATCGATTCATTTCGGAGATAATTGAATAGTATGATTTAATATAACACAGCAATCACCCCGTAAATTATGTTTCAAAATAAGAAAGCGAATTGTGGCCAAATATCGCACTTCCAACCGAATAATGATTTAAATGAATAATTTATGTCATAAATCACCGACTCGTGTCGCTGCGTTATTTATTACCGATAAATCAGTTGATCGGTAATTAATGCTTCCCATACAAAACGTATGCATATTAATATTTAATTTGTAATGTTTAACAATTACCATAAATTTATTGTCATGCCAAATCTTTCGAGCCGATGATGATAGCGTTTAATTTCGCGGATTGAAATACGATAATCGTATAAATCATGCACGCGTATTTAGCCGATTTGAACATTTATAACCGATTTTTAATGGACTACATATGATATCATCTTAAAACATAAATATAATTCTTAGATAGTATGAATTACAATATGCTAATGAAGAATGTGATTTTGAAAGGATTTGATTGATTTGCACTCATTTTTTCAATTAAAATATATGTAAAATTCAGTATGATTTTACATAAATTATTATACAAATACTCTCTTTGCCGAGTTCTTGAATCCCACTTTGTTTTCGTCGCTACGGCACTTGCCGATTGCCGCGCTGTTCGGCTGCATAAATCACACCGGGGGATCACTTGGAGCACGTTACGCTCCGTACTATTATTTTCGACGATGAAAACTTTAATCCACGCAACAAGATATTACATTATGATATAAACAACTTTTTATAGTTCCAGTATTGTCTATTTATCGTCTGTGCTTGTGAAACATTTTTAGAAAAAATATGACATCGTTTTTCCGTTTATATCGTTCATTTTGTCCAATTCTGGAAAACATCATGCATAATATAAAATATATACCTTAATCGTTCCATTATGTTGTTTTTACTTTTAAAATATTTATGATTTTCCCACATTTATCGTTCGATTGCCCCTACATATATGATTTGTGTCTGTAGTTATAAAGCTGTTTCCGGTTGTAAAAATAACGTCGCCATATGGCCACAATATATTTTACACCGAGCCTTTAATTTAACACTAAATCTGCCACAACCGATAAATTTGACCGTTTTAACGCTTTTGTAAGCCTTTCAAATATATATAAGCGTCATCAAATCTTATGAGTCAAAATATTTGATAATCTCATATTTAATAATAATCTCTTATTTATGGCATAATTAATGGGCATAAATAATATTTAAAAAAAAAACATGAACATGATTTAATATGAAGAGAGAAGGATAATAGCTAGGGAATCCAATCCCGGGATCCCGGACAGTTTTAGGTGTTTATGAATCCTGGGATTAGTAAACGTAATCCATATACATATACACCACATATATGTTTTTCAAGTTGTTATATTAACCTTTCCCTACCGGTGATGTATTTACTACACCTCGACTTTAATAATGGGAATATCAATATGAAATATAATAGATACGGGATTCAAAATTTTTGTATTCCTCCGTAATATAATTGCGAATCACATCAAAGTATTATAGTATATAAGTATTCGTCTGCAGAGACGGAAATAAATAATTTGTCGGGAAATCGGGAATTTTGCGAGTTTTAGTCCGTATCTCAGCAGAAAGGAATTGTATCAGTCACATTGATGATATTATACGAAAATGGGGGCTTACGTGGTCATCAACTTGATCTAGCATTTAAATATCTGATGACGATGCCTCCAACAAGTATGGAGGCTGAGCGTACATTTTCAGCAGCAAGTTTCAACAGCACTTTTAACATACCAATTTATTGCTTGCATTACTGTTTATAGGTACATAGTTATTTTTGGGACCCCCAGTAACAAAAGACTCAATAGAAACAGAAAAAAAAATGAAAAATGCTTGGGTTTCATATTAACACATTATGTACGAAGAAACATCTCATGCGTTTGCCTCCTGACACAATTTATAAGTGTTACCAAAAAACATGTTTTTTTATTTTATTAGCATGTTTGCCTATAGATGATTTTTTGGCTCACAGATGTTTACCATGGGTTAGGGTCAATGATTGTTTCCAAAAAAAAAAAACATCTCAGGATGTTGTGGACAAAGATGATTAAATTTAACCCGGAATTTCGCTGTATAAATTTATTAGTGATATAAAAAAATACAAATGGAGTATCTTATTTTTTTACAGAGTTCTCAGTTTGACTTTAAGTTCCTTTTTAGTAACGCAACATGCAGTGGGCGCGCATATTTTCGTTAGGACGTATATATACGTCCCGTCCAACTGGCGTGAGTTCATATTATTAATTTTTTTTAATGATGCTTAGAGTTTATAAAAATATCAATGAAACATATATTTTTTATTTATTTAGATACATAAACATATAAAGAAGTTAAAAAATACAAAACAATAAGCAAAAACACATAAAGAAAATGAATCCGTAGAGTTTAAAAAAATAAAATATATCCATACATAAATTCAAAACTCTAAAGTAGATTCTTTCCCTTTTTGTACAACATGTTGCAGACTACTTTTTTGATCTCAAAAGCTCCCTAATTTTCGTTTATCACTCTGTTTTTTTTTTTGTTGGCCAGGAGAACTCCTATCTTTTTTCACGTCTTAAAGATCATGCTTATGCCGTGCTAATGTTGTGCTTTTAAATACACAATATTTTCCGTGTGGTGCATACCGTCTGCTAATAAATGATTTGGGCGTGAGCAGCCCACATTCAGCTATCCATGTGAGAAGCATGCACGCATACCCTGTGCGTTCCTGTGCTTTGTTGATGCTCGCATCGGAAACTGTATACGTTTCAATTCGAATGACATAGCAAATCGACGGTTGTTATGCTTTGTTTACCTCAGCAACCACCAGATCAATATGCGCCAAAATGGTGCATCCGTTAAACGTCTCATTTTGATTGGGGCACAGAAGTGTCGGTATGTTTGGTGTTAAACTTAGTTTTTACACTTCATTTAAATACGTGGCTGATGAAAGCTCGCTAAAACGACCACACCTTTGGAGGACTAAATTCGTTCTGGAATTATGTAGAGTTTGATTTAAATACGTGTTCGTGTGACAGTTGGCAAATTGAATAGACGATTAGCGACCATTAACTGTGTTTGTCTTCTATGCTAGAGCTTCAAGATTTCTCTGCTATCGGATTTATTGCACATTGTTTGCCGAAAGAGCATTTCTTGACGACCAAACTATAACTGAAGCCTTCGGGTGTTGATACGCATGCAGATCTCACATTTTTTGGACTAATTGTATTCATCTCGATGTTATTATTCAACTTTTTTTTCAACGGGGACCGATCATTTAGTTCACATGAATTCACGTGCCATAGCTTCTTGGACGATAATTATGTTCTTTTCAATTTTAAATAATTGTTGCGATATATCTCCACGCTTTTTATTCGGTTGCTCCGCGAAACAAGGTTGAAGCTTATTAATATTTATAAATCTCCAATTCCACACAGTGCTACTTTGGTACCTTTTCAAATTATATAAGCCATTTTGTTTTAGTAGAAGATAGTACAATTTCAACCACAACACATTGAAACAACACAAAAAAAAACCTATGTATTCAGAAAAATATCTGAAATTCGACTTTACTAGATTGACTAGCAATGAAATAGAGAAGTCACAATGCGTATTGTGCAAACTTATTCTCAGTCATGAATCTATGAAACCTTCAAAACTCAAACATCGCTCAGAGGCGAAGCATTCAGAATACACTGCAAACATCAGAGACTTGATCGAACAGGATGTTTTCAACAATGGTTCACAGCATCAGTGCAAGCATCATATGAAGTCGCATTAGAAATTGCTAAGCAAAAAAATCTAGGCATTAAAGAGAAGATTTTGATTGAAATCCAGGTTTCATCATTGTCTTCTTTTCAAGTTGATGAATCAACAGATGTAAGCTCCTGTGTTCAGTTTCTTGTCTTCGTGAAATATATTAATTCAGATGATATCAAAGAATAGTTCCTATTTTGTAGTGAACTTGAAACTACTACAAAAAGTGAAGATATAGAGAAGATAAATACCATTTTTGAGACTGGAAGATTAAAGTGGAAAAAATGTGTTTTACGGATGGTGCAACATCTATGCTTGGGTCAAAATCGGACCTTCAGAAAAAAGTAAAAGAAGTAGCTCCCCAAGCAAACTGCATGATTCACCGGTATGCCCTTTTCAGTAAGACTATTCTAGCTCCTATGCATTCATTCGTTGATAAGAATCGTAAATTACATCAAATCTGGAGCTCTTAACACCCGCCTGTTTAGAAAGCTGTGCAAAGACATGGATTCTGATCACGATGTTATTCTTTTCTACACTGCATTACGCTGCTTATCGAAAGGAAGTGTTGTGAATCGTGTCTGAATTGAAAGATGAAATCGAACTGTTCCTGGAAGTGCAAGATAAACATGATATTTTGGTAAAATTTATGGACAAAGCTTGGCTGAAAAGAGTAGCATATCTAGCAGATATATTAGAATAGAAAAAAGGCTTAACCTGGAACTTCAGGCAAAGGAAACGAATATTATGGTATGTCACGATAATCTTAGGGCATTTTCATCCAAGCTGCAAAAACTGGCAAAGAAAAATAAATCTTGGAAACATTGCAATGTTTGAGAAATTCTACAGCGTGTTAGATCTGAAGGTGAAATGAATTCATTTTTTTAAACGAGGAGATTTCTGGGCATCTCGAATCCTTTGAAAATGAACTTCAGCGTTACTTCCCTGAGCTGAAAAAGAAATAAACTATGTACATTGATATAAAATCCATTTTCTGCTACCCTTGAATTAACCACCAATCCCGATGAATCACAAGATGGATTTGCGGAATGATTCCTCGACAAATTCTAATATATTCAACGCTATTTTTTGAATATATTAGGGTGTCCCATAAGTTTCTTTCGTTTTCATATTAAGAAAAAAATATACAATAATTTGTATTACATCAAAATTTATTGAATAATATATGATCCATTCTGTTCTATTACCTTTCTCCATTTCTCCGGAAGCCTCATAATGCCTTCTTGCCAAAATTTCGCAGTTTTGTTGGCAAAATATTGATCAAGATACATTTTTGCATCGCAATTGCATCCTTTAGATTGTCTAGTTGGAAACAATATTTTGTTGAATTGATCGTTTCACCTTGCTGAAGTAGCTCATAATAAACTACCCCCTTCCAGTCGCACCAAATGCATAGCAAAACTTTTTTTGGATGTAGGCCAGGTTTAGCTACGGTTAAAGCTTCTGTACCCTTGGTCAAAGACCGTTTACGTTGGATATTCTCATAAAGTATCCAACTTTAATCTTCAGTGACAAGTCTCTTCAAAAAATATTGGCTATTATGGCGCTGGAAAAGAAGATCAGTTCATGAAGAAGCCACACATCTGAACGATTAATGTAGCTCAATTTTGTCAGATGATTATGGACGGATGTTCGTAGAATTTCTAACTTGTTAGCTATTTCGCCAACAGTATTTCGCGGGTTTTCTTCAATAATGGCTATGATTAGATATGTGTTCATTTGCGAAAGAAACTTATGGGACAATCTAACATTTGGTCGGATTTGCTTAATTTTCAATGCATGACACCTCATCGTCAATTTTTACTACCCCCTCATTTCGAGCTTAATTTTCGATGTAAAAACCTTTCTTTTAACAATACAAAACAAAATCTATTACACAATAACAATAATTCTACAATAAAAATAATTTTCAAATATGATTCCTCAATGTATCTGAACACAAACTGAGCTCAAATATACGATACGTCAGTAATATGTTTTAGTATGAGCTTTAATTAAATTATCCAATCGATATATAGATAAGATGGTTACATGAACTAGCTGAGTTTATTTTTACATACGTATTTTTAAAATAGTAAATAGGCCAATATTTGTATGACTTATGAGAAAATCGGCAATGCAATAAGGAGGCTATGTGCCATAATTTTGTTATGATGTTAGTTAACTCGTGTAAATATTTAAAGAAGTTCGATAATGAAAATCCGTCATACATGTCCATGACCTGCTTATCGTGTATTCTCAACTATGCACATATTATATATGCGTTTTAATGTACGTATGCCATAATTGAGTGTCGGCGTTGTTTTTATCTATTGTTCCATAAAGGTTGTGTTTCTCAACCGTGTGATGTTAGATACATTATCGTTTTATTGTGTGTGATGCTAAATGGGGTGAGTGGGTGGGTGGTGATTTGAAGTCTCGTCGGATTCAGTATTGCAGCCATTTTATTCCATAAATTAGGGTGTAGTTAGAAAGTGAAGGATTCTCCGACATACTTTCTGTTTATGATTTATTCGATTATGTCTTGGATTTATGCAACGTGATGATGTTCGAGATGAGAATATTCATTTTTAAATAAATCTTGTTGTTCTAAAATTTTATAATTTTTACTTTTAACAGCCTAATACTGGATGTGTTTTGCCATATAGGGTGCGGCAGGGAAACTTCCTTATTTGAAATACGCACCCTGACGCGACAATAAATAAAGAAGACGAAGAAATAGTTCCAACAAAACAGAAGCCAATTTAATGATATCATATTTAAAATCAAATAAATATAAACTTAATGTTTTCTCTGTAACATGAATAAATAATTAAACTGATATCTCTTAGCCTTTTTGTGTTATTCATTTTTAAAATAAGGTAATTTCCCTGCTGCACTCTGTATTGTATACTATTAAATTCTACAAATATTGTGTATTCTGGCAAGAAATGGATGTTAATGATTATGGATACGTTTACTATGAATACAAAGTGAATCGATACATTCAGAATAATTAGACACCCAAGTGTATTTAAGCCTTTTTTTTTTACATTTCAGTTATGTAAATGTGAGTTGAACGTTTATCGATTCGGATTTGAATGGGCATTAAAAGCGAATTTAATGGGTGAAATTACAAAACCCTTTCATAAGAAGTATATAATCATAGTATCGCTTTTCAATGAATCAATTTTCACATTTATATGAAGCCGAGTGGCTATCGAAATTCTTGACAGTCATTTCGAGCGATTAGTCGAAAGGAGGCAAACAAACTGGGCACGAGGCTCTAATTTTTGACAGTCGATCTAGAAATGCCATATAACGATTAGTCTTTGGGTGTGCCGACCTGTCCGAGCGATTTTCAAGCCGGTTTTCGAAAGTAATGGTTAGGAACCAATGAACTGACCAATGCGTGAGTTGCAGAAGTATTTTGATACCTCGTGACCCTGCCTGCTATACTTGAAATATTTCAAGAGCTCGTCAAGTATTTTTTTCCAAGTTGATGATATAATTGTTAAGCGCTAGCTCGTGCAGTTGGAAAACAATTTCCTATCATTTATTGAAATCGATGAAATCGAGGTGGGCGTATGGATCATTTCTTCCTATTATATACACTTAGAAATGCACGAGGAAGCTTCAATTGTGTTGAATAACCTTTGTTGTAATTCCTCTTAAATCATCAGGAGAAATGCTTCAATAAAACTATGTTTTAATAGTAAATCTCTTAGTTTTGTTTTGTTGCTGTTATTGTTCAAATTTATGTATAAATAGTCTTATTATCATGGAAACTCAACCCATAGACGAAAGACTCGCATATGCTTTTTAAGATGTCGATATGAACTCGCACGTGGGTGTATTCATTATCGGATCGCTGATGTCTGGGATGAAGAAAGTCAGGTGATTACATGCGAGCTGTCGGAAACAACACATCTTTCCGCGGCCAAGACTATTGGTCGACTCTCCGTTCTTCTTTCCTGTGCGTATACATTGCCTTAAATAAAAAATATTGTTGATCCATATCCATTGCAGCCCAAAGATCTTGGACTGCATTAATATGGAGGAGAAAAAAATAATAACAAATTAATTTTAGTTATAATAGCATTGTTAGCGAGATTTTATGCAAGGCTGAATCAATCCACACGAGAGTAATTATTTATTCTTAACGCCTTGTTAATTTAATTACGTAAAAACTCATTTGTGCATAGATATTGAACACATTTATAACTCAATAGTCATAATGAGAAATTTTCATTGAGCAAAATCATCAAAAATATTTATAATACTGCGAAGCATTTGGTCCGAGAAACTGAAACAACGCCAGAAAACACGTCGAAGAATTGTCTCGTTTTCTACTGGACTCTATTGTAAGTCTGCCTTAGTCGTTCCGGTCATTTAGAATACTCATAAAATGCATTTCGTTCATCGATATATACGTATTGGTAATTGGATCGTTTTAAATTCTACGGCCATCGTAGAAATCATTGGATTATCGCCGTTTGCATTGTGGCAGATTTTTAATCCGTGCATGAAAACCGTATGAAATGTTGCAATTTATAAATATGCTCAAGATACAAGCGGAATTTCATTGATAAAAATATAAATTGATATTAAATAAATCATGAAAATAACGATTTTAAGAGCGATTTCACGGTTGTAACGAGCAAATATTGGAATTTGTTGCTATATTTTTTTTGTATAAATGGATCATATTTATGAGCATGGATTAGTAGGGATCAAGCTCGGCAAGATGGCACCTGATCCTCAGGGCTTTTGAAGAAAATTGACACCCCACCATCAGAATAGTAGAGAGCTACCTGCACGGGAGAATCCTTATCTACGAAGACGCCGACGGGGGGTCGATGCTTGGACCCGCCCTGTGGAACATGATGTATGACAGACTGCTGAGGACGCCACTAATGGACGGAGTCACCGCCAAATCCACGGAGCTTGCTGTCCAAAAAACGGAAGCCCTCTTTTTCAAAAGACGCAGGAAGCATGCGCCCCCACCCCTGAGGATCGAGGGTTGCGAGATTTAATACTCAAAATCCATTCGGTATTTGAGGGTGGAGATTGATGACAAGCTCCAATTCGTCACCCACGCGGAGAATCTGGCCAGGTTGATGCCCAACATTGGTGGTCCAAAAACAAGCAGGATGGAACTCTACAACGAGGTAATGCACTCGGTACTGTTGTACGGCGCGCCGATATGGGCTGAGGCACTACAAATTGAAAGGATGTTTCTTTTGTTGAACTTTTTCGTTAGAACGTATATATACGTCGCGCCCACCTGGCGTGAGTTCATATTATTCATTTTTTTAAAGATGCTTAGAATTTATAAAAAAATCAATGAAACATAAATTTATTTATTTATTTAGATACATAAGCACATAAAGAAAATGGAAACATAGAATTTAAAAAAATAAAGTCCCGCCTGCTGTATGACTCAATACATACTTCGAGGACGTATATATACGTCCTAACTAATTTCGATGTAGTTTACATTGGACGTATATATACGTCATACCTACTTAACAGGTTAAGAACCACTGCGTTTAATAAAACTTTGATGAAGGCCATGAAGTGGCTGACAGCAGCTGGTCTGACGATCGCTGTTCCTCTTTTTCACAAGACGCAGGAAGCTTGCGCTCCCACCACCGAGTATCGGGGGTTGCGAGATTGAATACTCAAGATTCATTCGGTATTTGGGGTGGAGATTTATAAAAAGCTCCGATTCGTCACCCACATGGAGAAGGCGAAGAAAGGTGAAGACAGGAAAACGCTAAGCAAATGACCATGGCGTCCCAATGGGACAACTCCGCTAAAGGTCGGCGGACGCATGAGCTAATATTGAACCTGAGAACCTGGGTGCACAGAAAGCATGGTCAACTGTGCTACCATTGATCCAGGTTCTCATTGGGCACGGCTGTTTTGGTAGCTACATGCACAAAATAGGCAAAGAAACTGGCCCGGAGTGCCACTACTGCGAAGCGCAGTACAAAAGGGACTTCCTACGGGAGGAGCTGGGAATCAGCTTGCTCTCCCCTAGCAACATGGTACTTTCAACGTTAACGGATGCTAGGGCATGAAATGACATTCGGAAAGAGACAAATGGAGACACATCACTGCCACTTGTGCCGTGCAATACTTAATTAGTAGCCGGGTGGCATCCGAAGAGGAGGGGAGTTTATTGGATAAAAATCCCACACTGCCACCATAATGGTGGTGTCGTTTTGCATTAATACGAGCATAATTTTGTTGCTCGTTATAACCGAATTTTAGTGAAATTTTGGGTATTCATCGCTGATATTGGACGACACTCAATCCCAATCCGTTTATGGTTTGTATTAATCTATTTCGCGTACATTTATCTCGAGGGGATCGATTGAATCGTAGGTATTGTATCATCTCGGGTGTTTAAATTCATTGAATAATTTTCCAAGCAATCATCGATCAAAAGCATATAATGGACCGAATTAAAGCCTTAAATTAGTCACGAATGCCGTAAAAAACGGGATGGTATTTTTAGATTATATATCAACACGAGCGCTTTTAGATTGGTCGATTTCCGATGTGAAAGTCTTCTGTTTTGGCGATTGTGATAATTATCATTGATCTTGTTCTTTTAACATTGATCTTGAGCTCCTTGGTATTGCAGAGGAAAGTGCCGCTTCGCTGATGAAAATAAACATTTGTATCATCAGCTCAATTGGAGGCTGAAAATCGACAACGACGCCATATTTGCGGGTATAAATAATAACAAGCTTGATTGCTTTTACCAGACAACGCAAAAGGTTAAAGAGATGAAATCGCTGTCTGGTCCATCATCTATATATTGTTTCCGGTTTGAAATTGATGTTATTTAACATCCAATGGTGTGCACGTTACCAGCGCATATATTATAAATGTTATTAAAACGCTTATAGATGTGCCGTTTTAGTACTAAATCATTTGTTTTCACTTTGTAATAATCGGAGTTGTTTATTACGAATATGACCAAATGTCTTCAGAACGAGGCCCAAGGTGCTTTGTGAGATGACTTGGTGGAAGAAAGTTGCTTGGAGATTGGATATAAAATGTTTTTGAAAACGCTGTTAACCCTTTAAGATCGCATACCATGTCTCGTCTGTGTTCAAATAAATTCTCATGGCGTTCAGAGGTGCTATCAAATGCTTTTATTGCCTCACCACTGATCTATTTTCGAAATATTTCGCAATGGGCGCGTTTTCTTCTTTGTATAGAAAGTGGATTCGCGGAACACTTTGATATATCGTGGTAACTGGATAATTTGGTGCGATAATTTAATATGCACAAGATTGCCAAGATTGCTCGCTATTGCGTCGCGAAACTGTCGATCGCTCGAGTGATCCGACTATCAATCACATCGCGGACAAGAAAGGACCCAATGTTACCACTTTTCAGTTATATAACATTCGACCAACTTTCTCACCACATTTGTTGCACCATATTTGGGAAAGACGAAGGAGACACGTGGCCATGGGCCTTGTGTGCGTGGCCTTTGATCGAAAAAAGCAAAAGCGACCACCGGGGTTATAATTAATGTGTCATCAATGAAAACTCAATTTTAGCCATGACCACGGCTGCGAATTGCATAAACATTCACGGACGATGGACACTATGAATTAATATTGAAATCGTGTATGATTTTTGCGCCTGTAATATATTTTAAATGCATATTAATCAATCCCTAATGCGAGCGTGACCGCACGATCACGCCCGTCAGTGCGTTAGGGCTATACGCATATTATGATTTGGAAGTAATTGGACAGAATTTAAATACCTTGACTAATTTAATCACAATTCATTTGATACAAAATCAAAAGATCACGATAAATGAAACTCCAACCGGCAGCCGATCGGAAAGAGAGGGATAATCGTGTGTATCTATACGTAGCATTAACCAACCACTACAACAGTAGCTTGCCTATTTTATTATATATTATACAAACATATCTCTTAAAATCCAGTAGATCATATAAACACTAAACAAGTTCTCAAACAGACTCAGACAGTTTTCAACACTAAACAACAGGAGTTATGCACATCTCCGTGAAAATTTAAAAAATAGTATAAGCATTGTTTGTGTACACAATTTTTTTGAGACGTTTAACGAATGCACTATGTTAGCGCATATTGGTCTGGATACGGCGCATGAGCGTCACTCGCGGGATAGAGGGAGACAGTTGGCCTTCGAAGCGAGAGTTCAGCCCGCGCTACACGTGTCCTGAAGCAATAAATCACGTTACTGCGCTTCTTTTCAAATAATTACTAAGTGCGTGTATAATAAAATAGGTGCGCTAATGGTCCAGTTTATGAACCGCTGGTCTAGTGGTTGCTATATGCTACGGATAGACACACATAAACGCATTGTGGGCGCGGCGCGGCGCATGCGCGTAGCTTGTCTATGATGTATGTCTCTTTCCGACCGACTGCCGGCTGGAGTTTCACTTTTCGTGACGTTCAGGACCAATATGCCCTGCTGCGACCATACAAATTCAAGAAGTCCATTCAAAACTTAATTCCATTATTCATTGGCCAAATGAAATGTTATCAAACAATTAGGTTAAATTCATAAAATTTGGATCTTTAAAAATATTGCATCAAATAAAAATACAAAAAATCATCAAAGGTATGGTAAGTTAAACTAGTGACACAATGTAAGACAATCTTTAATTCGAGGCAGAGTCAATTGTAAATAAACACCGTTGATAGCATACAAGACCACGTCATGTATTTACACAAACATTACACAAAATATTGATTCATTTGCTCCTGTTTTAGAAGGAAATGATAATTGGACAAAGACTCATTCAACAAGCAGCGACGAAATGGAAGCAATTAAATAAATAAACACTGTCGATAACATACAATATTCGGGCATTTATTTGCATAAACAAATAACAAATATGAAATCGAAATAATTATTAGTCGATAAATTTGGGTTAACGATCTATACAATCGTGCGATGTATGCGGGGAAGCTCTCCGTCTCTGTCTCCCGAATGCGCTACGTTTTTTCTCTGTCTGTATCCGAGCTCAATGTATAAGAGTGCTCTTTTTGATTCGTGGAGGATGGGGTCCCAGACCCTGGGATAGTACTACTTTAAGGAGGAAAACGGTTTAGGAGGCTGATTTTTTAGCGTTTTTTTTTGACAAGGAATATATTATTAGATTTTGTTTAAACGTAGATCAGAGTTATAAGTTGCCCCCAATGAAAGGTATTTTAGTCTTGTTAGCAATACATTTTTAAGAACATGAACTAAGTTTGATGAACGCCAAGCTTAATTAAGCTTTCCCATTGAAGATGAAAAGCATGCGGTTCTTTAGCGCGCTTAGAGAGCTACAGGGACTCTATGACACAATGCATTTGTTATATTTAGACGTTTTCGCGCTTATCGAATTTCATCGAATGTGTTTTATGGCTCAAATTAATGGATGTTCTCTAAAACAAAGCTCTAAGCATGAAAACGTGAAAGCTTTCACTTCAATGCAACCACTAATATGGCTTAAGCGTTTGCCTCGGGGTCATGTCCAACTCATGCACGCAGATTCCTCCGACCAAATGTAAATGTTTAATATTCTTAGCATGCCATTTTTTTTTCAATATCTTCACCATGGGTACTGATTGATTGATTATGGTTTTTTTTTACATAACCACTATATCTATGCTTTTTTTGTTTCTTCGCCATTTCACACGTTATTTACTCCTTCCTCGTGGCGCTCTCCAAAATCGATGTGTATGGAATGAAACAAAAAAAAAATCATGATTAGCATTCATGGGCGAAAGAAGTGTTGGAGATAATTACTTCAAATCCGCTTACATCAAACACTTTCACGTCGATTTTGGAATCATTAAGACAAAACGAGCAATTTTCTGCAACCGACACGCAATACGCATAACAAATATTCTTCCCAAGTGTGTTCCCAGGCTCTATTTGATTTGGACAGTACTTCTGATTATGGTCGCATTTTTGTAAATGAAAACATCTTTTATTTATATAATTCTCGAAAGAAAACAGAATGCACATTAGTTTCATCGAGAACAAAAACTAAAGGTCTTTGTATTGTTAACGACTTAAAATCGTGTGAGAAGAAAATATAATACATCAAAACGTTTTGGTTTAGTGGCCTAAAAGACCAAAACGAGGCGCTTAACATATAAGCAAACTGTTAACACTTTACAGTCCGAGTATTTCGCGCTAAACTTCGCCAAAAATAATCCATGAAACTCATCTTCTTTCGCAAAATTGATATAATTCTTAAAACAGCTAATAGATTGATATAAAACATCAATGGTGCTTACAAAACAGTTTAATACATTGATATATTTAAATTTTATCAATCTGGGGTGCTTGGTATCAGTGTTATGAAATACAAAATCATCACACGTTAACGCGGGTGCGGATTGCGAAGTGTTAATATCGTTAGTAAACATAATCCTGAAAAATCCGGGATTTTTATCTAACAGAAATCGTACAGCTCACCAGCACGACGAAGGCTACTAAATCGAGATATTCCCTGCCGAAATCAGAACGCTTGGAAACAGTGGCGTAACCACTAATTGACGAGCTTAGGCAACGCCTAGGGGCAGTAACTGTCTAATCTATGTGTACATATATTAGAGTACATATATGTGTTTCAAATTTTTATATTAACGTTTTCCTACCGGTGATGTATTTACTACACTTCGACTCTAATAATGGGAATATCGATATGAAATGTAATAGATACGGGCTTCAAAATTTTTGTGTTCCTCCGTAATATAATCACGAATCAAATCAAAGTATTATAGTATATAAGAATTCATCTGCAGCGACGGAAATAAATAATATATCGGGGAATCGGGAATTTTGCGAGTTTTAGTCCGTGTCTCAGGAGAAAATATTACTTAGATATTTAACTAGCATTTAAATATCTGATGATTGGCTATCAAAATCAGATCCCGATTAAATGACGAAACACTCGATGCTTTAATGTTGATTTTTGATGAATGGTTTTTTTAGATTTTGCCACGTAAAGAGAGCCTTCAAATATTAATACTTTAACTTATTATTTTTTTCGACTTCTTAATTCTATTGCACCGCCACTTTTTCCCATGATTGAAAGTGCAACCGTGACTTAAAAAGGGTTGAGAGCCACTGCATTAGAAAAAACATTCATTCCATCGGATTGGAAGCTTATTGATCCCATCGCTGAAGAAAGAAGGCGTGAAGTAGCATCCTCTGTTGCGCAACACAACTTCAGCTTCGAGTGGCCATATCGGCATGATTTACCGTAGAAAAATAAATAAATAAATTGCTTATATTACTTTAAAACCTACTCTTTTATATATCGAAATTTTTAAATTAATAAATCAATTTTACTAATGAGAAAAAAATCTTTAAAAAATCATTGAAACGGCAGATGCCTCCCTTCATCAGGTGTGAGCGATCGAACTGTCATATGTAAATTAATTTTTTTGAAAGTTTTCTCAAAAATCTACACTTTTCCGAAATCTGCAAAATATCGCACAGAATCTTTCTCAATCGCGGTCGATTTTTAAATTAAATAAATTCCGAATCTTCATGTGTAACTGTATAATAATAGGCCAAATAAATTATTTTGCTAAGTGCATTCGTTGCTGTTTTCTAAAGCAGCTGGTTTTATCAAAAGCGATGGTGACTCTATGAATTATGATGTCATGGTTTATCAATATTGATCTCTAAATTTTCCGACCTCGTCTATACTCCTGTTATTTAATGAATTCGCGATGTACGATTGGGAAAATGTGTAAAGAAAGTTTATCGCTTCTATGATTTATCGACATGAGCTCTCGATAAAGTTGCTTCAAGTGCAAGCAGACGATATCCGCGAAGAAACATTGACATTCAGAAAAGCAAACCAGTTTCCATCACGACCATTTCTCTGCTTAATAACGCAACTGCAATTGCACAAGCGCAAACATCGCGGAATTTCATGCAAAAAAATGCAATAATTTCGCTCAGCTAATGGCTCTAAAAATCGTAAGCTATGAGCGCTGCGAAACTATAATGTAAGGGCCTATAGTCAGACGCTAATGTCTCTCGTCTTGTTATTTCTAGAAGACTGACTGGATATCATGAAAGATCTCTAAAAGTTCGTATATGAATTTGAAGAGCAAAAAATGAGATTTGCAAAAATTTTCCACCAAAAGTGCGGCATGGCGATATATAGACGTTTTACATGCAATAATTTCATGTAATACGTGATTTTGACATTGAAATATGTACATTGACGCATCGTTCCCATAGAATAACTTTATGTCACTATTGCCATTATTATATGATCGCAAATGAATCTTAAATATATCTTGCGACAAAGAGACAGTTCAATTGTATCTTCAAGCTGTACCTTTTCTTCTCTTTTGAATGCCTAAAATGATACTTTTAGTTAAAATCACGCATTTTCTTGTTATGGAGGAACATACAAAAGAGGTCGTTCGTGTGAAGAGTGTTGTGTGTGAATTAAAAACGAGAAAGTCCCAACTATAATAATGTGCAGATAACAATACCAAAATCAAGTACGTGGAAAAGTACTTTCCCTTATTAAGGTAAAATATGACATTTTTATAGCAAAAATTGTCTAAAAGCAGCATCAAAGATTTGCATTCATTGGAAATGTACTTGAAGATACGTGCAAGATGCATTTCATCATTTTGATCATACGAACAGCGGCAAATTCAAGATGAAATGGGTGTCATTGTGTTAAATTGAAGTGTTTGCGAGTAAATTTGCATTAAAATCTAATTGCATCCATGCAACGTTGAATATTTACATAGTCAGTATTGAATAAGAAGAAAGTTTTTGGATAGTGTATCCATAATACATTCGGTTCAATAGAACTCCGAATCTATGCTCTGTAATTGATCGATGATTTTCATGTCGAAAACTACCCCTTTTAACTTCCCAAAATGTTGTATTGCAGCATCCAAAGATGTGTTTTAGTAAAACGAAAAATTCCGCATCAAAAACCATTGTATAACGAATTGTAACGACGTAGCGAGGAACGCTTTTAAAATAGTTTCGGCATGATTAATAGCCTAGACGTGCTTAAAAAATGTGCCTTGTAAAAAATGGCAGAAACGATCTCACCGACCAATTACACGAGCTGGAGATTAAGCGATTAATGCACGTAATAAATCAAACGGCGTCGATGCTATAATTAATTGACACGACTTAAAACCGCTTTATTAAATTTATTTGCACTCTTCGATACGCTGTGGTGTTTAAATATAACACGAAGATACGATGAGCGCTCTGGACAATGTGTTAAATGACGCCATGGGGCTTTAAAGGATGTAGCGGCGGCCGAGAGAAAGATCACAGCTACGAGACCGAGGACGCTGACGGGAAGAATACGTCTTCCCTTGGTCTTCAAGGTTATCTTCTTCTTTTTATATATTCATTTCGAATAACGCATTCCAAATATATATTTTTATGTTATTGCGAAAAATATTCTATTTATTTTTAAGGACTATTATCTTTAGGAAAACCTCGTTCTTATTAAAAGATATATCGTCTGCCACATCTTCTTCATTCAACATTCCAATTGATTCTATACCAAATGCCAAAAAAAAATCATGTATGTCCGTCTGTTCGATTAACTTCAATTGATGGTGTTTAAATTTCTACAAAAAGGTAGAGAAGTTCGAGGAATTTAAAAAAAAATACAATATCACGGGAACCCGACTGGAGTCAAATGCTGGTGCAAATGGCAGAAAATCATTGCTTTAAAAAATATCCAAAGCTTGAAGATCTGACTCCGTTTCTTGGCCAAGAGATAAAACAGCATCTCTTACCAATTTATAAAGATTTGTCCATGGATGAATTACTTCAAAGATGTTTGGGTGTCCATATCCAAAATGCTAATGAATGTTTTAACTCTCCAAAGCGACTGGATCCAAAGCATTTGCATTCTGGTGTAAAAATCATTGAAATATTAACATACATTGCTGCTGGGATATTTAATAACAACTATAGCTTCATTTTGAAGATGATGAATACATTAAATATAATTATTGGCATCTACTATAAAATCTTTACTGAAAATACCGATGAAGCTTGGGTAGCAAGGTTAAAACGCAAGAATCTTTCTGAGACAAAAGCAGCTCGTATAGTCTGAAAACGCCAAATCAATCGAAGATGATCAACTTTTTGAGAAAGCTGAAGATCTATTATATGCATCTGGAATCATTGGTTGGTCGATAAGTCACTAGAATTGATAGTTTTATCGCATTGAAGCTTTAAACAAGATTAAATGCATTTTCAAAATGTTCGCCAGTTGTAGCTCAAAAAGTTGTTGATCGATCTGACTGAAATTTTTGGATGTTTCTCATAATAATATTATCTAGTCAACTAAGCTAAATTTTTAAGGTTTTCGCGTAAATAAATATTTTTTTTTTTAGATGAAAATGGTAAAAAAATATGAAAGTTTAACTAAAAAGCCTACTAAATTTTTAATTTTATACTTTTTTAAATTTTTATAGCTTAGTTGACTGTCTACACATATTAAAAATCAAAAAAAATATTTCCATTTTCTATTTCAGTTCAACAGGAAACCTTCGACAAGTGGCGAAAAACGAACGACATGAAAAACGACTAATTTTCGAACGCCTAAAGAGATTGGGGCCTGGAACTAAAAGGGTTAGCAAACTGATGGCGTTGAAGATGGATCTTTCGTATCATACTGTTCAATTTAAATATATTTGTGGAGCTTAAATAAAATGATAATGCGAGTGTTTATCTATTTTATTAAGGTATTGGTTTATGGAAAAAAATGTATAAATATGCAAGAGTTTGTTAATATTCAACAGGGTGGCATTCGTTCGAAGAAAGTAGATGTTGTGTAAGAATTACGATTAAATTTAATTGCTTTGGGTCAGGAAACAAAACAATTGCTGACCTGTGTTGTTAATGAGTTAATTGTCCCTGCTGTTAAATAACGCTTTGCGTATGGATTTATTACTGTAACTTATTATGGTGTTCTGGTTTGAAGCACAAAGTCGTAATCAAACGCACATTATCAATCGGATTGCGATGTACAAAGCCATTTTTAATTAAAGTCCACAAAAGAAGAAAGTTTAGCAGAGTTCATGCGCACATGTGCTACGGAGGCAATTAATATTTTAATCAATTGTCGCATTATCTAACATTTCAGTCGTCGTTATGTGGGATCGTTTTCATATCGGCATAATGCGTCATTGCGGTTGTGGTCTTTGACTTTGAGTTGGTAGTTGAGCCCTCGAGGAAGTCGAGGAAGTGTTGAGGAAGAACTGCAAGTCGACGAGCCGTCAGCGAAAGCGGCACGTTGTCTGCTGGCTCTCATATGGACAAGTACTCCAGTACCAGTTCAAGTGCATTCATGCCAAGAAAACCAGCATTGCAGAATATCGTTCCTTCCTGCTCTGCCTTCGCTTCTCGACTGCAACTGCATTTTTTTGCCTTTATACTGCAATGAAAACGTGTTCCTCGACGATTGTGCTTGAACTTTCTTAGTTTGCCAACTCGAGGTCTTGACCCTAAGCAGGCTACCGTGATGTTCACCTTTTGCGGTGCAACGAATCGTGCTTCTGTACGTCACATACTTATCGATCATCCTCTTCTGGTAATGCCAGCATTGTATTTATAGATGCATAATAACATCAAAAAATTCAAGCAAGAAGCTCAACTCTTTGCTGTCCTATGTCGAGTCTGGCTCGACATTTTGTTTCTACATTTTTTTCCACACTCAGATTTAAGATCATGTGATTTTATTTTACGTATTGTGTTTAGGACAGTATTTGGAAAGGAATATTGGTTTTTATGATCCTTCATAGAGTTTCGCCTATATGCTAAAGATACAAAGCAAAGGGGCTGTTGCCTGGATAAAATCCTAAAACACAGGCAGTGGCTCTTAACGCGCACTTTCGTGAACTGGATGGATACGGACATAGCATCCATTCGTGAGGCGATCTTTTCATGCGTCAACGGTCTGAAATTTGGACCGGTTGGACACGGAAACATTATAACTTCTCTTTAGTCAGTTTTTACGCACACCCAGAGCGCAAATAGCCGCAAGAAATGAATAATAAGTATGCTCTCGTGGGTGTGGAATTTCAAATTTAAAATTTGTTAAAAATTATGCTAACTATAAGAATCATTCTTACTTTTTTTTAAATTAAATCAAATTGATTCGACATTATTTGCTTAGGCAAAATTATTTCGGCGGCGAATCATAAAAATAATACAAAACTCAAATTCATTCACTATAACTGATCAGGAATTGTACTTAACACATTCCGGTCAGCTTTATTTGACAAAATGTATTGCCAAATTGCACATTGTTAAGTGGACCAAATGTTTCGGTGAATAGATTGTTATTAACCCCTAAAGGAGTACTATCGCAGGGTCTAGGACCCCTCCTCCACTATTCAGATCAGATCAGATTCAGATCGCGTAGAAGAGACAAATTGTCATCGAAGATTAAAAAAATCGCATGCCTTTCAAATGGGGATGTCTGTCGTTTATTGGCACCGATGTCATCATCGAGGCTAATGGCACAGAGCGCTTCGAGCTCCAAGTGACCCTCGATCTTATTTCCGCAGCCGAAAAACGTAGCAGCAGCGACGAAGACAACGAAGCGCTCGAGAAGTCAACTGAAAGCCCCCGTTTTGTTACCATTTTTATAAAAATCGATATAATTCTTAAATCGGCAAATTGATTTTTGATAGCCTGTTTTTAATTGATAATTGATATTTTTTACAGATTGTAGACCTTGAAAAGGCCTTTGATTTAGTACGGGATCATAGACTTTGTCAAATCTGAAACTAGGAGCAGAAAAGTGCATTCACGATGCAAGCTTTAAATTTGAATAAGTTGTTATAAATTTGTTTATGTTTGAAGATTATTGACTTTATTTAAAAAAAAAAGCTGCATGGAAAACAATTGCAGAAATGAGATGATTCTGAATAAAAGTGTTATTATACAATGATAACAATACATGTATATCCGGTTTTTTGCTATCTTATTATCAGATTGCATCTGAATTAATTTGAAAGTCACTGTGATCCAGCATTTAAAAAAATATATGCAATAGAAAGTGAGATAAGAAGATAATATACGTCTTCCATTATAAATAAGAAATGTTGATAAAATCAATTCAGTAGGAATACACCAGACCCGATGATATCATCGACGCAATGATTTACGACACAATAAACCCAAATATATTTTGAACAAAATTTAATTAAAAAATGGGGATAAATTCGCAAATATTTTGAACCGATGAAAGTCCATATTTTAATCAACTAATTGTTTTTTTTTTTTACGAATTGATGAATTTCGAAATGGACATTTTTCGACGACATGACGTTCTGTAGTCGTATTTGGGCATGTCGGCCGAGAGAGAGGCTCTCCTGTGCCGTATCAGAGGTCCTTTTTTTGGACCTCTTGGCCACGGGGACTTGGTGGCCAGCCTCGGTGCTTTTTCGGCGTTCAAGGCCTTTTGCCATAGTTTCAGAGCCAAATGCGCCTTGGACGGATACTATTTTTAGTATCCATCCTCTACCATAACATGTCATTTATACTATTTTTATATTTGTCCTCTATGTCACTACGGATTGACCATATACTTGTAATAACTTGCATAGAAAATATATTTTCGATACAATAATGCTTAAAGCTTTTAAGCACGGTCCATCTTGGCGCCGATGACCTATAATATCGAAGTCCGTCTAAGATAAAAATGAAAGTGAAGATGATGATGATTGATGAAGCGAGATTGATTGTTCATACGAACGTCGGGATGAGAAGGTATGGAATTTTATTAAAGAATAGAAAATCATTAACGTAACAAATTATCTGCATGTTTATAAAATGAATCTCACTTGGATGGATGGAATATTTTTAATTTCGATTTGCTATGCTGCTTGTATTTTGCTGAATACTTGAAAATGGATAGATTCATTCTCAGATAAATTTATTTCACAGCTCCACTCACTATGACAATCTAATAATACGCTTGAAGGCATCAGTTCATGCGGCACTACTATGGTATAATTATAAAAACTTAATAACACGTTTTTTTCTAAACATATGATCTTTTAAAGTTGTACCAATTCTCTCTTATTAATACATGTTTATAAAACTAAAAACGTTAAAATTAAAGTATGTCTCAGCATTATATTTTGTGTTTTAATTAACATATTCCAATGAATTCCAATCAAAGAGTCCCCTGGCAACAGTTCCCTGTAAAATATAGAATATAAGTATGTGATCATTCGAAGATCATACAATCTGTATCACATTTCTAAAGCTCAACGATAATAAAATCCATTTTAACCATTCAATTTAACCATACTTTTTTGATTCTATTTTTTCTTTATAGACTGGTTCTAATTTTTGTTATTTTATTATTCAGCGACTTGAAGATTACATTGTTGGAACCCGCCGTTGAGAGCATCTTGATCGATCGCATCGCAATCCGTAACAACGGTCCCAACCCACGAGTCGGCTGCGATAAACGACGGAACACGTCTATGATTTAATTTGCTCGGTGATGGAGGTCAAAATAAGACAGGTGCTGTTGATCAATAAAATGTCGAACAATCTCCCGGATCCTACCGGGGTTCAGAAGCGAAGAGACACCCCCCCCCCCCTCAGGGTGAAGATCCTACACCATCTGGGGTCGAAGAACTGATCGTCCGAGGAGATCCTTCTCCGTCGGGGTTTGGTAGTCAACTCGGTTGTCCGAAGTAGTCTTTCTCCGTCGAAATCTGCTCCCCAGCATTTGCTTTGGCCGTCATTGTTTTTATAATAAGGCTTAACCCTTTGATGGTGATCGGAGATGTTCACTAAAGCGCGCGTTAAGAGTCACTTCCTGTGTTTTAGGACTTTATCCGGCCAACAGTCCCTTTCCTTTGTATCTCTAGCAAGTAGGCGAAACACTATGAAGGATCATAAAAACCAATATTCCTTTCCAAATACTGTCCTTAACACGATGCGCAAAATAAAATCACGTGATTTTAATTCTGAGTGGGGGAAAAAATGTAGAAACAAAATGTCGAGTCAGACTCGACATAGGACCGCAAAGAGTTAATGACTTACTTTTTGAAAACTCGTCGCCTGGTTGACTTGCACTTTTCCTAGGATATCCTTTCGCGTTACTAAAACCGTATTTTTCATTTAAATAGTCCCCTAACATAAATAACAGTCCCCTGTATCGATTATTTTAGAAAATGCTCTGTTGCGTGGATTTGCGATACTTTCGCCTTGTCTCTCCGGTGCGGATCTCGCATCTGATCAATCGCAGCGACGATTGTTTGACAGCGTGGGGTTTACTTTACATCTCAATATTTCCTAAAGCAATGGAAATGTTTTTGGTTCATCTGACTAAGGAGAGCTCTGGAGCTTCCGTTTTAGCACGCTGCTATTGGATTTATCATACATTTCTAAAACAGATTTATGTTCAAATTCTCAAGAGATGAGTCAGAATGATACTCATTTGAATACATCGACGCTCGAAAGCGATTTCATAAGAGTCGAGCGCAGATTTTAGGCCTTATGTAAACGTGTCACCAGTCGTCGGCCACATCTCGCATTGAATAATTCTGCGGAAATATTTATTTATTCTGAGCTTCTTCAAACTGTACCAAAGCCTTGACAGTGAACCACATTAGAGTTGTGATGATGAGCACGAGGTGCTTGAACTCACGGGATCCAGCTCTTCCGCTCTCACCAAGACAACACAATGCTCCTTTGTCGATCTGCCATGGAATCTGCGAAAACAATAAATTCAGAATTTGCACACAAAGGTGAACTGCGTAACCTTTTTTATATGCATATCCATAAGCTTTCGAGTGTTCATAAGATAAACACATTGTTTCCTCAGTTTTCAGCCAATCTTCATTCATGGTTCTTCCCTAATCGCGAATCGTAAGATTGCGTGATCGTTTCAGCTTTCTAAGACTATAATGCTCGCTTTTTAATTGCATTAGAACTCAATTTTAAATATGAACAAGTATAAATAAAAGTATTCCATTAAAGGCGCGAAAGATCTCAATATGAATGGATGTTGGCGGATAATATGGTCCAGTGTGATTTATTTTGCATTATTCATGAACTATACTTTCGACATTTAAATTTGGGATAAATCCTTAATAAAAATAGCCACTGAATATTAAATTTCAATATTTCTCAACACGTATATGCTAAAAACACTCAAAATTCTTAATGCAATCGATATAATTTACTAAAAGAGCTGTTTATATTTAATAAGAAACTTTAAAAAAAAAAAATTGTAATAGGAAATAAGCTAATAATGAAAAATATTATCATTTATGTTTTCAATACAGATTAATACACGAGGCATTGAATTAAAAATTGGTACAGTGTTATCACTACGCATCTTGCTAGGTTCAAATAGGACATCATAATAGCGTCAATTGAACATATAAACCACGAGAATTATTTTAATCTTTAAAACAAAGCGGAATTTTCACCGCTCCATAGAGAGGGAGATCCCAGCTGCGAGACTACTGGGAAGCCGGCGGAAAGAGCACATCTTTCCACGGTCAATATTATTGGTCGATTATTTATTATTTTTTCTTGTGCGTCCGCATTTCTCGCAATACACATACACAATAATATTTTTGATCAAAAGCGCCTAGATATTTGAATAAAAACGTAGTTATAGTTAGAAGCATCTATTATTTTGCAATGAGTGTTTGTATTTTAAGATTCGGTGGTGTTGATAATTAATTATGTATTCATATTTGGGCGTTACACATGAACCTTCGGAATTCGTAAATGATAATTAAAATGTCATTACTTTAATAAAACAAATTGCCGAAGTAATAATGTATTACACCATTATTTGTCCATCATATTAAGTAAAACGGAAAGAAATGTCATTTTTTTCTATTTGGAGAAAAAAATATTTTAATAAAAACTATACAATATTACTCAATTAAATCATTTCCATTGTTACTTATAATCGCCCTCCATAGATTAGGTAGCCTTTTAATGCCTCTTTCGTTAAATTCGGCTGGTTTTCCACTAAAGTAAGGATGCAAATGATTTTTCACTTGTTCCGTAGAATTGAATTTTTATCACGAAGTGAATGTTCTAATACCTTGAAAAGATGACAGTCTGAAAGTGCAATGTCAGGAGAATATGGTGGATGTTGCAGCACTTCCAAATCCAGCTCTCTTATTTTGTTCTGCGTAATCCTTGCTGCGTGTGGTCTTGCATTATCATGCTGCAATATTCTTATTTGGTTGTTAACTAGCACTGATAGCTTTTTGAGCATTTCCGCTTTTAACCTATCTAATTGTGCAGAATATAACTCTGCTGTAACAGTTTGGCCAGGTTTTAATAATTCCAAGTGAATTACGCCAAAAAAATCCCACCAAACACAAAGGAGGACCTTTTTCAAGGATAATGACGGTCGAGGAATAGAAACGGGTACTTGATTTGAATAAAGCCACTGTTTTTTCTTTCTCGGACTGTTGTAGAGGACCCACTTCTCATTCCCAGTAACGATCCTTTTTAAAAATGGATCGGCTTCATACCTGGACAATAGCGATGCACAAACTGTTCCAAGACCGTTGATGACAACTCGTGCGGTACCCAAATTCCCTGTCTATGTTTTTTCTTGAATATTTTCAAATGGTCTTTTACTATCGACCAGGGAGAGCCGATGTCTAGCGATAATTCCTTTATTGTTTTTCGAGGATCAGATTCTACCAGAGAATTTAATGCGTCATCTTCGATTATTGGAGGTCGTCCTGATTTCGATTTATTTTTCAAATTTTTGTCGCCACTTTTGAATTTTTTGAACCATCTATGACATTTTAGAATATTCAATATGTTGCCATATGTACCACAGATGCTGTGGGTTGCTTCTTTTGCTTTTAATCCTTTGTCGAATAAAAACAATAAACAAGATCGCAAATGGGTCTCATCAGTTTCTGGCTTGGACATTTTCACTATGGCTAAAAAATATAAAAACATTTGAAAAAGTAAGACAAACAACAGAGCTTCAAAATGACACTTACTTTGACGTATTCACTCGACAGCAACCCAAGGCAAACTGACGGCAAAGACGCAACCAAAAAAAATGACATTTCTTTCCGCTTTATCTAATTTGATCATCTAAAGCTTAATGTCCTGGATATCAAATATTGAAAGATTGATTCCTAGAAATAATTATATTATTGAAAATAGTGTTTTTGATTTTTATCACATGAATCATTCTCCTCTTCCAATCCTAATTCTTTGCTTAATAATATAAAATTTGCATATCAATCGATGATCTTAATATGAAAAAGTGCTCAGAGCGGTTCTTTGTCTTGAGTGAAATTTTCGACTGATCTCTTTTAGCACCCGAATTAATATAGAAGACCTATCCGTTAAAATTGTTAAGCTCCGATTTTGGCCTCTCATGGAAGAAAAGAAATCAGCCTCGTTGTTATATCATAAAGTCCAGCATATGTGCGTAGATATCTGTATAAATATCGGTGCCTTGAAAAAATGTGTTCCTTTCACTTCGGGGGCGTCCAAATATGTTGTTGATAAACGTGAAGGCATCGCCAAGATATTACCATCTAGCTGACCACCAGAGCTCGTGAACTGCTCTGGTCAATGACTCCATTTGTTGACAGCTTTGTGTTGCCTAGGGCTTTTCAGCTATTAGTTGAATAACTGATAATTTATCGGCGATAAGATAAGATTGTGCCAGGTGAGAGAAGATGAAAGATTCGACCCATCGTTGGTCTGATGATGTGCTTCAGAGGAAGTCGAATTGCTAAATTTCATGACATAAATAAGGAGTTTGATCGGTCAATCCTAAAATAATATGAGGTCAGAATTGACAGAAATACATTCAAAATTCCAATAAAAAAAGCCTGTGGCAGTATTTAAATCGGATAAGGGAAGTATGGATCGATTTTACATCATGAGTGACGGATGAAAGCCTAATCGCAAAAAACGAGTACTAAACCCGGCCTAATCGTAAAAAATGTTATAAAATATGTTTTGTAAGAGTGCATGGAAAAAATGTCATTCGATAACTGACTAGTTTATCTGTTTAATGCTTATGCAAAGAATGACAAAAAATTCATACACTTATTATCCAATCCATTTTTTCCTACAAATGGTCATACATCTCTCGTTTTGAAAAATCAACGCCTGCTTTTCAATATTTGTTTAAATATTTTCAAAGCATAGAAATTCAGTTTTTAAACCAGTCGAAAGTTGCTGATTTATTGAACCACAAATTGTGCATGATTAATGACACAACTTTGCTCAAAAATATTATAATTAGCGATATTTTAATGTGTATGATTGAGGCAGGAAAATCGAAGAATGAGGAGTTGTATGAATATGCATTCCTGTAATGCATATAGATCCTTGGTTTTTTATATATATAATAATATTTATATAAAGAACATTTTATTGCATCAAGTTTGAATATATAACGTCATTCAATTATCCACCGCGGCTTTGCTTGATGGCGCGTATTCAGGAGGTCCAAACATTGGTGGCCCAAAAACAAGCAGGAGGCGACTCTACAACGAGATAGTGCATTCGGTACTGTTGTACGGCGCATCGATATGGGCTGAGGCACTACAAATTGAAAGGACCAGGCTTAACATGGCCAGAGTCCAGAGAAGGAGCGCAATGAGAGTGGGTGCTGCATATCGCACAGTTTCGGAAGACACCGTCCTGGCATTGACTGCCATATCGCCAATCGACCTGCTCACCCACGAAAGACAGGCAATACAAAAAGGCGACGACAGGAAAACGCTAAGCAAAGGACCATGGCGTCCCAATGGGACAACTCCGCTAAAGGTCGGTGGACGCATGAGCTAATACTGAACCTGAGAACCTGGGTAGACAGAAAGCACAGTCAATTGTGCTACCAATGGACCCAGGTTGTCACCGGGCACGGTTGTTTTGGTAACTACCTACACAAAATTGGCAAAGAGATCGACCCGGAATGCCACCACTGTAAAGCGGTGTACGAAAGGGACATCCTACGGGAGGAGCTGGGAATCATCTTGCTCTCCCCTAGCAACATGGTACCTTCAATGTTAACGGATGCTAGGGCATGAAATGCGTGGTGCAAATACACGACGTGTGATATGCGGCGGAAGGAGGATGTTGAACGTATAAGATGACGAACAACAGCAGAAGAATGAAATTCGGAAAGAGACAAATAGAGAGACCATGGGGGATACATCGCTGCCATTTCGTCGTTGATGGTTATCATCCGAAAACAAATATGTAGCGTGGGCGTTTTATAATCCCCACATAAAGCGCTGTTAACAGTGACATCTTTCATCTTTTTTTAGGTGCAATGTGTTATTTTAACAACGCCATATCTTGCGGCCCTACGGAGACATTGCACCTGCTTACCGACCGATCGCTTCTTGCGCGTACACCGTTGCCGGTTGGGTAGTGACGCGCAGGAAGCGGGAGTCGGGGGAGTCGTTGGTTAGCCTTGACTGCGGGAACTCGTCCCTCCTGCAGCTATATCTCTCTATCTGTAGTGTGGAATAACTAGTTATCTAGCGAAGAGAGTCTTTCCATTCGTCGCCTGTCGAGCGCGGCCATCCCGATGAGCATGTGGGGGCGGGGAGCCGCCCGGAAACTTTGACCCCGAGAATGCCTCCACCTCAACGTTACAGCATATTAACCCTATAAATACCGTGCGCACAAATCTGTGCGTTTCATCGTTTTATCACCCATATTTAAAGCATCTTATATTCCTCTATTGACCCAAAATTATAAAAATCATATCACGCCAATGCTTTTTAATAAATCGAGTCAAAGCCCTATACTTGATACGCTAAAATATCATATACTTGCAGATTAAACTCACTAGCGTTGCGGACTTTCCTTTTCCTTTTTTTATCATCGATAATTTTATCATTCGTCCATTAATAGAGATTTTAAATTAGCGGTGCAAATCGATTTTTTTATGTCCAGAACGGACATTCGACGAGGTTATTGCTCACACAATAATTGCATTCAGATGATGGCATTTCTAAACGACCAACGAATTCATCTCACTTGCATCATTCATTCATATAATACTTGCTAGGCTAAATATGAGCTTTTCTTCCTTCCCACTTAGTAAAAAAATATTTAAAAACTGTTATCAAAATACTTCGGATTTAGCGATTTTTTTTTTGGTTTTTAAAAACACATCTAAATACGTTATAAAATCGGCCATTACAATTTGTACGTCATAAAAAAAAAAAAAAATTAAACATTCCTTATTCAATAAGATCACTTTTGATGGCTAAAAAGAGATAAATTTTTGCTCGTTATAACCGTTATTTCGTAATTAAACCTACTTGTTGTCGTCGAGTGAAAATATCTATTATTTTTATTGATCAATAATCATCGATATGCTTGTTATGTACATGTTTATGATTGTGTATCGTTTGTAAGCCAATACTCGCCAACAACGAATCAAATGCAAATATTAACGTTTACTTTCATCGAGTATCATTTTACTTCTGCAAATATTTCTAATATTGTATTCCCTCTGTGGCTTTTCATCCATGTAAGATATTCAAATTTGTGGTCAAAAATATTAAAGTATTGAATGTGTTTGTGGTTTACTGTTTTGGAATAAAAAATACAAATTATAATAGCAATAAATGTGTATATAAGATCTGTTGGTCCGATTTCGATGGATTTTTTTTGTAAATTTGTATTTGCATCCGATTCTTTTTATGCAAAATTGATGAAAAAGATTTAATTCAAGTTTGCATTCAATGGAGAGTAAAAATGGCTTTGTTCAGCGGCGATGCCAAAACAATGGCACCAAATAGTCTAATGAAGAGTGAATTTGGAGAAAATCCACAGATGAATTCCTCGATAGCAATATTTTGCTGGCAGTGCTGGTATTATCAGGCTTCCGTATATCACACCAGCATTTCCTGTTCCAAGTAATCACTTTTGCTTTCAGCTTGTTGAGTTCAAGCCGTGGGCAAGATGGCTATCTATGGCAATTTTGCGTGGGAACCAATGCTTCGCATAAACTCATCATTGTTTTTTTTTTCCTTCATAATACATAAATAGCAGTTATTATATAACTTCATACCGCCGATCTTTTTTTGCGATTGTTTGCTCTTGAGATAGCCAATTTTTGTACTTTCTTCAAAAAGAAAATCGAAGACGAATTCTGTGCAACATGAGATGAGATGGCGCACAATGAACGCGGAATTCTCACGGAAAATGGCATGCTTATTAAAAATAGCTTTTTTCACTTTTTCAAATCCACTTATCTGTCAGGACCGTCGCAGTGTGCATGAAACTTGTACATAAATAAATAATCATTATCAATAGCACACAATATTTGGCGTAAATATAAACAATATAATTGAAATCGATTCATTATATCATTCATATTTCATTTTTAGCTAAATAACTATTTATTCCACACGAGAAAGAGATCTGGCTGCAGGAGGGACGACTTCCCGCAACCAAGGCTAACCGACAACTCTTCCGACTCCCGCATCCTGCGCGTCACTACCCAACCGGCAACGGCGCGCGCGCAAGAAGCGATCCGTCGGTATGCATGCGCAATGTTTCCGCAGGGCCACAAGAGATGGCGCTGTTAAAATAACACATTACACCCGAAGAGAGACGGAAGATGTCGCTGTTAATCGGGCGCATTAAATCTGCTCAGATTAACAGCGCTACTACGTGGGGATGGTAAATCGTATATATCGGTATCCGGCACTAAATGAGTTGAAACGCAATCGGTTCGTGCTTCTTCGAGCACATAGGTAATCTTGACTTCTGCTACCGTGTTAAATGTCCTCTGATCACGTTTCGCAACTCTGCGGTAATATGATATTATGATGGTTGCTTTCAAATGCTGCAGAGCAATTTCAGCAGCTCATCGAGATTGTACTAAAGGCGTCGTTAGTGGACGACCAGCGGTCCGAATTGTGGTAAAAATCTTAAACGATACATCAAACTTTTATTTTGCAAAAAGATATATGCCAAACACTTTGGGCCAGGGCAAACAGCACGCCGCAGATTTCTCTTTCGTAGACTAATAAAGACCTCACGTTCCTTTTCTGCCGTTGTAGTTGGATTGTTAATATGGCAACAAATCCAGCTACGGCGATTCAGATATGTACAGTGTGTCTTTATTATTGATTTTGATGGACGCATAATGCAGAAATCTCTTCGTCTGATCTCCGCTTTAGGAATTGTTACGAGATCATAACTGCAGACAGAATCGGATAATCATCATGATTGTTAAGTGTGTAACATGCTATTGAGTTTCGTTTCCATCAAAAACGTTTTCCTTGAATCGAGCAATCTCAGGACTTTATTTTTACAATTAAAATACATATAGTTTTATCCATAAAATGGACATGTATTTTAGCGGACAACAGTTTGCTAAACATCAAAAATATTGGCCTTATTGAGAAGATTATAACGTTTTGGGGGGGCGCTTGTCGACTTTGCGAACTCCCGTTTCGTTGCCTTCGCCGCTGCCAAAGTTTCCGACTGTGGCTTTATTCGGGCGCGAGGACTGCACCGCGGGGTCATTAGACGCGCCATGGCGCTTCATAGAAAAGAAAAACAATATAAATAATCCCCATAGAGACAAATAATTTTCCCTCTTTGTATTCTCTTCTAAAATCGGAGGAGGGAAGCGTTTCATTTTTCGTGATGTACAGCCCAATTTGCCCTATCGTGCCTATAAAAGTTTTGCTTCAAAAATAAAATATCTGTGTAGATTCAATTTGCTAGATTAACAATGACAACATCATCGCATAAGACGCAATGTGTCAATTTAACAGTGTATCTTCTGTCGTCTTGCAAATGGAATATGGTCTGTAAACTCTCTATAAATAAAAGGCTTAAAAATTAGTTAAGACGACAGTATTTCTATTAGCATCCGACATCTTTCATCCCGCCGCTCTGCATCGCCGCAGTCTGATAACAAAACGAACCCGCGTGCGAGCTCGGCCGTTTTAGAGAACACGTGGGAGCAGGGAGCGGCCATAATAGGATTTGATCTCACACTTTACAATACGAGTTCAGAAAGCAATCTACTATACCGATACCTAGACAGATATCCTATGTACTTAATCAATTATTGAAAAAATTGAAAGGTCAACCTTACCTTGGGAGAATACTTATGCAATGACCACAGGCAAATAACAGCTAACGACTTGAATGATGAACCCATTGATCTGCTCGAGATGAAAGTAATGGACGTGAAAATATGCAACCTTTGCTCAACATAATAATGACCTTTAAAATAACAAGGAGAGCATTGCGGATCTAACATGGCTAGATTCTCAGAGCAGCATCAATGACCTGAGAATAAAGATACTACATCAACCCAGACCACAAATGAAATCACTTTCTCGAAAGCGATCACCGATTGCGGCAGCAGATCGATTACCAGATTTCCTTGCATAACGGGAAAGTCACACTAGGGAAAAAAATCGCCAAGAAATTAATATTTTTGTGAAAATGTCAATTTTTTACCTTGTGTAATTTGAGAGACGTTGTATTGCGTCAAACGGAAGGCAATTCTATCCAAAAGTGCTAACTCGAATATATATTCTACTTTCTTTTATTCGCTTCATCCACTATATATCAGATATGCATGATATTTAATGCCGATCGTATGAAAATAGCTATCCAAATTAAATTTACAAGTTACCCGGGGAACCACCACCATCCACAATTGCATATGTAATGTTTGAGGTGGGGGCGCTCTCGGGGCAGAGTCCCCGGGCGGCTCCCCGCCTCCACGTATTCGTCGGGATGACGCGCTGCTACACGGGTCCGTTCTTCTATCGGGCTATGATGTGGCTGGCCGAAAGGATGGGAATACAAAGGGCGTCGAATGGAAAGACTCTTCGCAAGATAACTATTTATTCCGCACTACAGATAGATAGAGAGAGATCTGGCTGCAGGAAGGACAACCTCCCGCAGCCAAGGCCAATCGACGATTCTCCCGACTCCCGCTTCCTGCGCGTTACTACCCAACCGGCAACGGTGCACGCGCAAGAAGCGCTCGGTCGGTAAGCAGGTGCAATGTCTCCGCAGGGCCACAAGAGATGGCGCTGTTAAAATAACACATTGCGCATAAAGAGAGATGGAAGATGTCGCTACTATGCGGGGATGATAAAATGTTAGCAATCTCACGTAGCTTTAAACGATCGACCAAAACGTTTTTATGTATTCTGGAACATGTTCTGAATTTGAGCAACCAGGGCGTTCAACATCATCGGTGTTTATATGGCCGCGTTTAAAATCAGCAAACCATTTCTCTGCTATTTGTCTTGCGGGAGTATAAGTCCGAATAACACTTCTCAAGCCGTTGCTTTGCATTGATGTTATTTTTCTATTTAGAATAAAAATCAATGCTTTATCAACACACGAAATTCAGATTTTTATAAAAATCATACGAATTTGTCAATAGTGTCAACTATATGTCATCCTATGAACTTATTGAGTGACGTGTTAAGGAAGCAAAAAGCATAATACTGTTGCATAAGGTGAAAATCCACACAAACTAAGAAAATTTAAACTGAGAAATAAGGTTGATGCATTTAAAAAGAAGCTGATTATTTGGGATCGTTACGTAGAGGAGGATTTAGAAATGTTTCCTTTGTTTTTTTAGAAATGATGTGTATTTGGTACACCATATGAAGTTCTGAAGCTCGTATCTATTATATTTCATATCGATATTTAAATTATCAGAGTCGACTTGTAGTAAATATATCATGGTCAAGGAAAGGTTAATAGAGTTGTCTTCGGATGCCACGCTGATATTCAGACATATTTACATTGTCTTAGTTTTGGATATCAGTGGAAGATGAATATCGGTTAAACTGTAGAGCTATAAATTTATTAATGCTATTACCAATAACCTATTTTCGTCCATGTCAGTACTGCAGTCAAGAATATCCAATATACGATGCGTATTCAGAAAGTAAGTGTACTAGATTTTTATATTTAAAAAAAAAGTGTATTTGAAAAAATATTACAGGATATTGTTGATACATTTATTAACTATTTTTCCACATAAATTTCATGTCATTCAATGCATATGAGTGGCACAAGTTTTTTATGCCTTCCCGGGAATTAAACTGGGAAGGGTTACCGCATCCCCCAAATAAATCTTCAATTTTCAATATTAGTCCACTATGGGAAGATGTTGCCAATAATGATGATGTAGCGTGGGCGATTTATCATCCCCGCATAGTATAGTGACATCTTCCATTTCTCTGGTGCAATGTGCTATTTTAACAGCGCCATCTCTTGTGGCCCTGCGGAGACATTGCACCTGCTTACCGACCGATCGCTTCTTGCGCGTGCATCGTTACCGGTTGGGTAGTGATGCGTAGGAAGCGGGAGTCGGGGGAGTCGTCGGTTGGTCTTGGCTGCGGGAAGTCATCCCTCCTGCAGCCAGACCTCTCTCTCTCTCTATCTGTAGTGCGGAATTAATAGTTATCTTGTGAAGAGAGTTTTTCCTTTCGACGCCCTTCGTATTCCCATCCATTCGTCCAGCAGCATCTCAGCCCGATAGAAGAACGGACCCGTGCGGTAGCGCGGCCATCCCGACGAGTACGTGGAGGCGCCCGGGGACTCTGCCCCGAGAGCGCCCCCGCCTCAAACGTTACAATGATTATAGTCCAAATATTCCACTAACGTGCACTATACCATTACAAGCATATTTGTGTATTCAAATCATTCAATGGTTATGTTATGGAGCTCAACACGTTCTTAGCAATAGATCCAAATAGATACCCTTGCCGATTTGAGTCATTCACTTAACCATCGAACGCTATGGTAATCGATCCAGGTCATCATCGATGTTATTGTCTTTTTGATGTTTGCCAATGAGCTATGTTATGGCATAAAGGAATCCGCTTTGGTCGCTACAAAACATCGTAAACGTCCATTTGTCCGCACGCCTGTGTTTCAAAATGAGATGTACGCTGCGATTAGCGTGGGAGTTAAGTAACTCAATTTTCATATTATTCAAATCTGCTCATCAATTTTAAATTCTCAGTGTATTGCGAACGAGCGCAGAATTCATTATTGGGCAGCTTTCTTTCCTGATTCACCCGAATAATAGAGGTGTGTAAGTGGCATTGTTTGTAATCGGACAGCTCTTGTAGCGAGCCAAGCACAAGGTGACCAAAATTAAAGCCAAAAGATGGAACAATTATAATTGAGAGTGATACAGAAAAAACGTGCACTGCTATCTTAAAAATTTTATCCGCCAGATCAAGTGTTACCAATATGCAAAACTAGAGAGAATACTTAATAATATTCATCAACGGACGATAACATAATAAACGTTAAAATATGAATGGAATTTATCCTTATCCGATTGAAAATCATCAAGTATGGGGTCTGCTTAGATCGAATCATTATAAATATATTAGTAGAAACCCACATATTAGATAAAGCGGAAAGAAATGTCATTTTTTGTTATTTGGAGAAAAAAAAATATTTTAATAAAAGCTGTACAATATTACTCAATTAAATCATTTCCATTGTTACTTATAATTGCCCCCCATAGATTAGGTAGCTTTTTAATGCCTCTTTCGTAAAATTCAGCCGGTTTTCCACTAAAGTAAGAATCCAAATGATTTTTTACTTGTTCCATAGAAGTGATTTTTTTTTATCGCAAAGTTCTAATGACTTGAAAATATGATAGTCTGAAGGTGCAATATCAGGAAAATATGATGGATGTTGTAGCACTTCCAAATCCAGCTCCCTTATTTTGTTCTGCGTAATCCTTGCTGCTTGTTGTCTTGCATTATCATGCTGTAATATTCATCTTTGGTTGTTAACTAGCAAAGGAAGACCTTTTTCAAGGATAATGACGATCGAGGGGTAGAAACAGGTACTTGATTTGAAGAAAGCCACTGTTTTTTCCTTCTTGGGCTGTTGTAGAGGACCCACTTCTCATCCCCAATAACGATCCTTTTTAAAAAAGGATCAGTTTCATACTGTCTTTTACTGTCGATCAGGGACAACCGATGTCTAGCGATAATTCCTTTATTGTTTTTTGAGGATCAGATTCCACCAGAGAATTTAATGCATCATCATCGATCATTGGAGGTCGTTCTGATTTTGATTTATTTTTCAAATCTCTGTCGCCACTTTTGAATTTTTTGAACCATCTATGACATTTTCGAGTATTTAATATGTTGCCATATGTACCACAGATGCTGTGGGTAGCTTCTTTTGCTTTTAATCCTTTGTCGAATAAAAACAGTGAACCAGATCGCAAATGGGTTTCATCAATTTCTGACTTGGACATTTTCACTATGGCTAAAAAAATATAAAAATATTTAAAAAAGTAAGACAAACAACAGAGCTTCAAAATGACACCAATCTTGACGTATTCACTCGACAGCATTCCGAGACAAACTGACGGCAAAGGACACAATTAAAAAAATGACATTTCTTTCCGCTTTATCTAATATAATCAATTATAATAATTTATATAACCCCTATATTGTTGAATAATTAGAACTATCTAATCATGGTTACGACTTACGCTGGTTCACAGCATGATTTTGCAGCGGATTTTGCATTGACAGGAGGTGGCGGTAGCGCGCGACGACCTCTCCATCGGAAGAATTTACTGTGACTAAACAAAATGGTCGACAAATACGCAGTACTTAATTCAGGCATTAAATTAATAATACGGGATGCTGATTTTCACATCTACGCACATCCCCACAAAATATATCATGCGTATATGATTTGAATTTACGAAATTTATACATTACAAATGTATTTCTTTACATTGCGTGCGTTCATTCCGAGTGTGTTTTAGTTTGATACTTTCTCCGGGTCTCACTCGTTTATCATCAGCTGAATGACGCTGATTGGATGATTGCACATATGGTAAAGGATCATATATAGTCAGTGAAAATGCTCTCAAATCGATGATCAATAAAATCAATATTTGCCCGATGCTTATATTAAATTAGTTATTTTTATCAATGGATTTAATGCGTCAATGTATTGCGTATATCTCCTTGATATTGATATGGAATTATGTTGTGCAGCAACTTTGACAATCAAAATTATTTTAACAAACGGCTCTATCGAGCCGGTTCAAGCTTATAAGGATCGACTTTGGAAGTGCGACTATTTAAGTAATTAAAAAACTAATCATTTCATATTTGGCTCCGATTATAGTTACTCTGTACGCGTATGCAAATCACATCGCACATTCGTTACGCATCGTTTTGCCAAAACTTGGTCGTCGTTTACACACGCCTGGTCACCATATGTAGGACGTATGGCAGCCATCATCAGATTCGTAACTTAAAATCGTCATATGCTGTATTCATTCGAACCGTGGTGATAACAGTTCGAATGCTCCTTGTGATGCAAGACATCATCATCATCATTGTGACCTCAAATACGCTTTTTCAATTCCCCATATGTTTACCTATCAAGGCGTCTAAATATATATTTGCACGGAAAATTTGATACTTCGTGTAAAACGAAGACTTGAATAACATTAAAAAAAATTACGTATGAAATGTCCGATTTTGCAAAATCGATAATAGAAAATTCCGTTTAATATATATTTTTGAATTTATTGAAACATATTTTTAACGTCGCAATAATTTGCAACTCTGCTCAGTAACTGTCTAATCTATGTATACATATATACAGTACGTATACGTTTTTCAAATTGTTATATTAATCTTTCCCTACCGGTGATGTATTTACTACACATCGACTCTAATAATGGGAATATCGATATGAAATATAATAGATACGGGCTTCAGAATTTTTGTATTCCTCCGTAATATAATTACGAATCACATCGAAGCATTATAGTATATAAGTATTCATCTGCAGCGATGGAAAAAAATAATTTGTCAGGTCTTTGAAGGGACTTTGAAGAATATTAACAATTTATACCGGTATTAACAATAAATCTTTTAAAAACGTGTATATTTCATGACTTTTGGGACACGCCCTATATGTACTTTGCCGTCGGTGAATGTTCATTTCCAATGAAAAGTGATACATTCACGACAGCAAATACATTTATATAATATAATTCGAGTCATTAACTGCGGTTTTTTTTACAACTTGAGTAAAAATAGAGCTTAACGTGTTGTTTTTTTTTTTGTTGTGTGTATAAAGTTGAAGTAATGGAACGCACAGATTTGTGCGCACGGTATCTTTAGGGTTAATTAAGATGTGGACTGTATTATATTACATAAGTGGTTTTTATGGGACCATTGTCAACCATTTCGACATGGTTTTAAAAATGTGCTCGCCAGCCACATTTCCTGTAGATTTGAACCCAAGACTATTGAGCGCCTAATCGCGAGACTACTTACAGATATCATACACTTTATATTGGCATATTATCATGATGTTTGACTCCTTTTCTGTATTATTGTAAAAAAAAAAGATTTGAAATGAATATGGATGGTTTGTAGAAGAAAGAACGTTCACAGCAGTGAAGGTTCAAAGGTTCCACGCATTGCTATTTGTAAAGCATACGCTCTTGAATGGCATTCAACTCTTTCTGCGGTGCTCGCTTTTTGTTGCTTCATCAATTCTTCAAAAAGACCACTCTTCGTGTATATCGGTTGGGTTGATTATGTACGTGCATTTAACATTATCCATTTAACGTTTCTTTTGGTAATTTCAATCGTGATAGGTTTTACGCTTCTTTGTACACTGAGACCACTTCCATTGTCCCAGGCAAAGCGCCCGCAAGCATTCATCACATGTTCGCAATTAGGTATGTTATTCAACGTTCGAAGTTCAGTACAATCAGTGGTCGATCCTATGTTTTTTTTTCATTGAAAATTGACCAGTAATTTCACCGGTGGTTGGGTTCCATCTGTACGTCTGCAATCGATACACCTAGTATCCGGGCATACTAATATGTGTCCGACAAATCTTTTGACTCTGATAGTAATTCGTCTCATTCGCCTTGTTCTCACTTTCGCCGTAATGTATAAAAAAAGATTTACCGGTTCAGTTATGTGGTGTTGGCGGTTGTCCATGTGTTGGTGATTACGGAGCCGCTTATGTTACTTAGGGCAAGTGAGAGTAACGCGATCGAAACTACTCTTGTTTTTGTTGAAGGCCATATAATTTCCAGCTGATGCCGTTGGCAATTGACCCAGGAACCACCTCCTTCAAAAAAATCATCAAACATCTTAACCCTTTGCAGCCTTTGTGAGTGTAACTTGTATAAATCAGATAGGGCAAATTTGCCAAATTTGCATGACCGACAAGCAGTTTATTGAATGGCATAGAGCAACCACTACACCGGCAACAAGCCTATTTTATTATATAATACACAACACACAATGCAATCTTCTAGCGCGTGATAAAAGTCTCACACCTGTATATGTAAAAATACAAATAAAATCTTATTTTTCCACATATTTCCCTATATTAGAAATACATTTATTCCATCGGATCTTGATCTTCTTGATCCTGTCACTGAATAAAGAAATCGAGAAGTAGCATTCTCTGTTGCGCAACATCCACCGTCACCTAACCGCAAGTGACTAATCGATGAGTCAATATCGACAGGGCTCCGCAACTTCGATGCGGACTCGCAGTATACGACGGAATCCATTTTATCTCCATAGAGATCCATCCATCCTTTAACTTCAGCCACCCATCACACAACATCGAAAAGGAAGATCTTCAAAAATTGATGAAAACAATTAAAACATTACGAACTTTTAATAATTAAATTCATTTATCATGATTATACGGCGACGATCACAAATAGGTAGTCTAATTCCGACATTCCGGACAGTTTTAGGTGCTCATGAATCCCGGGGTTAATAAACGTAGTCCCGAATAATTCGGGTACATATATGTTTTTTCAAATTGTTATATTAACCTTTCCCTACCGGTGATGTATTTACTACACCTCGACTCTAATAATGGGAATATCGATATGAAATATAATAGATACGGGCTTCAAATTTTTTGTACTCATCCGTAATATAATTACGAATCACATCAAAGTAGTATAGTATGTAAGTATTCATCTGCAGCGACGGAAATAAATAATTTAAACAGACTAAATGACGAAACACTAATGTTTAATGTTAATGTTACTTTGGGCATATTTTCAAAATAATATTTGAATTTTTTAGTGTTTTATTTATCTATTTATGAATTGTATTTTTCTCTTTTATTAAATAAATAAAATTCTTTGGCCTTCGAGTGATTTTTATATTGAACAAATGGACTTATTAGTATTTTTTGATCAAATTTATCAATGTAATTTCTTAGAATATTGAAAATCCCAATCCCGGGATTGTCTAATGAAATCCCGATATCCCGGGATCGAAATTTTGGCTCGGGATTGGATTCCCTATCAAAGACGCATCAGCGATAACTGACGCTCTCAAAATTATTGATTACTTATGGGTCATACATCGAAAGAAACAAAAACGGTCTCGGTGATTATTTTGTTCAATTAAAAACCAAAGATCTTTATACAAATAGCTTATTAATATTAGCAGAGAGATGGAAGAAAGTCGTAGCGATCGATGGAGAATATATAATTGATATGGTAATTCACCATCTCCACGTAGTAGCGCTGTTAACAGCGACATCTTCCGTCTCTCTTCAGGTGCAATGCGCTATTTTAACAGCGCCATCTCTTGTGGCCCTGCGGAGATATTGCACTTGCATACCGACCGAGCGCTTCTTGCGCGCGCATCTTTGCCGGTTGGGCAGTGACGCGCAGGAGGCGGGAGTTGGGAGTGTCGTCGATTAGCCTTGGATGCGGGAGGTCGTCCCTCCCGCATCCAAGGTATATTAGTATCGTATCGTGATATCGTAGTATATTAGTATTCATCTGCAGCGACGGAAATAAATAATTTGTCGGGGAATCGGGAATTTTGCGAGTTTTAGTCCGCGTCTCAGCAGATAGGAATTTGAATGTTTTTGTGTTTTATTTATCTATTTTTGAATTGTATTTTTATCTCTTCTTAAATAAATCAAATTTTTGGGTTGGGATTGGATTCCCTAATCGCAATCCCAAGGCAGAAGCAAGTAGGGATCCTCACGGTCAGTTTTTTTAGTCTCGCGTGTTTGTCGGCCATTTTGTTCAGTAACAGTAAATTCTTCCGATGGAGAAGTCATCGCGCGCTTCCGCCAACTCTTGTCCATGCGAGATCCGCGAAATCATCCGTTTTTTTAAACTTTGTATAACAATAACGCCGCAAATATCCATCGGAAGTTTATGGTAGTGATGTGATGAGTCGACAACAATTTTCTGGATTCTATAACGACGAGGGATGAGACGTGGGTGTATAATAACACCATATAATCTAAAAAATATTGGCAGTGGATGTCTATGCCACTGGCATACAAAAGCTGTCCCGCCTACATAAATGTCACGATCTTGACAGTGATTATGTCGAAAAATAGTTTAATATATTTGTGAAATATCCTGTCAATTTCAATTAAACACAAGCAATGTTGTAACCTTACTTTCTGGATGATTCATAGATTCAGAGGTGCATCCTTGTGAATTTCATTCAGGCCGTATGTATTAATATTTATACAAAGAATAGAATTGGATACATCCAAGTCACAATAACAAAGACGAGGAAAATTGATGGAGATGAAGTCGAGAAAAAATTGAGTGCTAAGTACTTAAGATGTTAAATAATATAACATCTCTACAATTAGGGTGTTACTCAATATAATTTGAAATTATTCATTGTAGAGAAAGTTCACTATTACGCCATTTGATGAAACGGAAAACGTTCTAATGGTCCAAATAAACGCTTAGAAGTGAACAATTGCTGAATCCTAATTTGGATTTAGCATTTTTATCGTCGGTACTTATTTATCTCTCGGATACGCATAGAGTATGAAAGTAGGTTGAACGAAAATATCCGAATCGATCCAAAATTTCGCGAACAAAATCCAGCATTTTTTGCGATTACACACATATTACTCATCGTTCTTTGCCATTTCTCATATGCCAGAAGAGCGTGTAAAATGTCTACTGATGACAAGCACATTTTCTTAACATCTTCCTTACCAAGCATAATAAAGATGTCGAATGATCGTTAGCGATGCGAAACGAGCCACCGACAAAATTGTCACCGAGACGAATCTCTGAATGCCGTCGGATGACGCATACGAAGAACGACGCAGACACACTCAATGTTGACGCACGAGGCTTCAATATTTTCGGGACGATATTTCATCTCATGGCTCAAAATTAACGCCTAACACAAGAACTTTCGAGGTGCACATGAGTGATATGAACTTATGATCGACGGCGCTATGCCTTAGGCCGCACTCATTTTTACATATAATATTCGGGGTGATATAACAATATTTCTTTATTGCATTTCGGTACATGGATATCCACTTTCACAATATGTAAAGAGCGCGTTAAATATCTTTTATAATAATATTTATTGACGCTATCTGCAATGGCAGTTGTTGATGTCGTTTAATGCAAGGAAAAAACCCAACAAACTTGATGCCGTTCGTATATATCATGAACCGCAATTGCATCTTAACATATATTATATCTAATAGCCGGTCAGAAAGAAATTTAATTTCCAAAGTTCTTCCACATGTGCCATAAAAGCAGTATTATTAACCCTTTTAGATCTTAAAGTTTTATAGATATAAGAAAAAAATATTTTAATCAACCATTCTACTTTACATAAACCAACACTGATTGACTCTATCCGTTTTTATAATATACACTTGTTTATGCTATTTTTCTTCGTTATTGTTATGTTCAAGTATGGCATTCGATCGCGAGTCGCACATTCAGCGGTCCGAAAAGTGGACCGATTGAGCATACAAACTTTACGGCCACTCCGTCTTCTTTTGGGGCTTTATGCGGCATTTTATATGATCTGTACGATCACAGAAGCGCCATATAGTCAAACGCTGATTTTTTCGGAAACATTTCGCTGGTTTTCTCAGAAATGAATAGCGTGGAATTCTTAGAATTGTATTAATTCCAAGAAATTCAAATCGCCGAAATGTTAATGACAAAACCCAGAGATATCCTTAACAGATATGACGCCTTAACAATATTTTTAATTGTGTTTTTAAAGTGTTTATATCTAGTTTCGATTTAGTTTTAAGATAAACGGAGAAAGTCAAGTCCGTTTTTGTTTCTCCCGAAAAAGAAATTCATAGATTCGAGGCGATATGTATCAGGACGCAAAGAACTATTCAGTCTTGAAAGTCATCTATGGGCGATGTGAGCGTCAATGGACTATTTTTTTATTGCCAATCATCGTAGGAAATGAACCATATCTAGATAAATCTGCAGATGATGACCACTCGCTGAATCGATACCATTGTCCACCGTCGGAAAATGTTAAACCAGTGACTTTGGATACTAATTGTGCTCGGAATGTGGCATGAAACAATCGATTGTCGTAGCAAAAATGAAAAGGTTTAGTATATTTGCAACATTTATCACATAAGCATGAATGACATTAATACCGAGAGACGTTGAAAGTGAAAATTGCCGACCTAGTCATTGAGAGTGAGAGTGACCGTCCAACAGTAAACCTGCAACATAACGGATCTGCAAAAGCGTTCACAGTGCATTACTTCAGTGTATATTATGCATATTTCGAAATCATTGCATTACGCTATTAAAATGAACCATAAACTATTCGTAGAATGTTCAGAAATTCATGCAAGGGGCGTTTGAGTATAGTAAAAAGCATTCGCCGTCTATAATTAACGCATTACGTGCGGGAAGCGTATTTTTATGAGTTACGCACTCTTTTCTTTAACCTCGTATGAAATATTATTATGCAATGTTTTGTCGCATTTTTTCAATTTGCTCGATAAAAAGTTGCCCTGCACATTTAAAAAAATCAAAAATAAAAATTTAATTATCCTGTTAAAACGCGACAATTAATACATTCCCGTCGCGTTATATATATAGCATTGTCTTTCGGTTGACTTGATTTGAAGTGGCTTTTAGCAATCCTTTCTACGAGACGATTGCCAACCATTTCTACATGGTTTTTCATAGCGAATACATGTTTCAAAAATGTGGTCGCCAGCCACACTTCCTTTAGATTTGAACTCATGGCAATCGAGTTACTAATCTGACCGCTTAAGGACCGCGGAAGGACGTCCTTCCGCAGCCAAGGCTAACTGACGACCCTTCCCGACTCCCGCCTCCTGCGCGTCACCACCCAATCAGCAACGGTGCATGCGCAAAAAATGTTTCGCTCGAGAAATATTTCTTGAAAATTTCTCAAGTAATTTAAAAAAAAAAAATCATTGTAAAAAATAAATTTTATACGAATAATTTTGAACAAATACACCGCTTCCATTTCTAAAAACGTTTTCTGCCAAAATGCATAATTTTTGAAAAGTTTTATTAAACGCAGTGGTTCTTAACCTGTTAAGTGAGTATGACGTATATATACGTCCAACGTAAACTGCATCGAAATTGGTTAGGACGTATATATACGTCCTCGAAGTATATATTGAGTCATACAGCAAGCGGGACTTTATTTTTTTTAATTCCATGTTTCCATTTTCTTTATGTGCTTTTGTTTATTGTTAACTTCTCTATATGTTTATGTATCTAAATAAATAAATAAATATATGTTTCATTAATTTTTTTTATAAATTATAAGCATCGTTAAAAAAATGAATAATATGAACTCACGCCAGATGGGCGCGACGTATATATACGTCCTAACGAAAAAGTGCAACAAATGAAACATCCTTTCAATTTGTAGTGCCTCAGCCCATATCGGCGCGCCGTACAACAGTACCGAGTTCACTACCTTGTTGTAGAGTCGCATCCTGCTTGTTTTTGGGGCACCAATATTGGGCATCAATCTGGCCAGATTCTCCGCGTGGGTGACGAATTGGAGCTTGTCATCAATCTCCACCCTCAAATACCGAATGGATCTTGAGTATTAAATCTCGCAACCCTCGATCCTCAGGGGTGGGGGCGCAAGCCTCCTGCGTCTTTTGAAAAAGAGGGCTTCCGTTTTTTGGACAACGAGCTCCAGACCAGCTCTTGTCAGCCACTTCTTGGCCTTCCTCAGCGTGTCCTCGTAGGTCGTTCGAAGGATCTTCGTGGATTTGGCAGTAACTAGGATGGCAACTTCATCAGCGAATGCGAGCATTTTGGCATATCCAGGAAAAAAAATTCAGCATAAAAGTTTCCTTCTTAAGATTATGAGTTGAAGTAAATGTTCTCTAATTTGATAATTCATAATTCATGAACTCCTCCTCCAACAAGTGGTGGTAAAGATGGATTTATTTTCCACATTCCTGCCTGGTTAATTATCTTTCGTTTTCCTTGCAGAGTCGTTCGTTCACTTTCTATGTTATCCGCATCACGACGACTTGTCTTTGTTGCTTTATATACTGGAATTGTGTATAGGTAACAACCGCTTGCATATTTGCTTCTTAACCTTTCTATGCACGTCGTTTATTACAACTGTGCTCCATTTTATTTTTATATTTCCAATTTGACTCATTTCAGTAATCTTTTGTCCTACATCTTCAATGAATACAACTAAAAAAGATGAATTTGCCAACGAAAACTTACAACACCAAAGTCAATCGAGAATATAATTAAGGCTTGATTTACGCGAAATTATCCAGTCTTTCAAAAAAAATCATCAGGGTATTTGTGGCGGTATTCTTCAGCAAAGTCAAAAATCGGATGAGTGTGCGGGTCTCGCATGGAGTGCGGCGAGAGCGCGCGACGACCTCTCCATTGGAAGTATTTACCGCCGACAAATACACGGAACCAAACAAACTGAGCGTTAGGATACCCCATATACGCCAGATGCGCTTCTATGTTCAAGTATGGCATCTGATCGTGAACCGTTCATTCGTTATATCAGCGGTTCGAAAAGCGGACTGATTGACTATACAAACCTTATGGGCACTTCGTCCTCTTTTAGGGCTTTTTGTGGCATTATCTATAATCTGTACGATCACGGAAGCTACGTAGTGTCTAGACTATCTAGTTTGCATTCATAATTATTAAATATTTACATAGCAATTATTGCGTTTATTAATTTGTAAAATAATTATCAAGAATTACAGTTATAGCAATTTTTCGAATAGAAATTGAATTTATTTAATTCCTTGAATTAGTTCTATTTAATCCCTTTTCTGATGATAAAAGTATGAATAAAAAGCGACTGTCAATCGTCATTGTACTAAATATTATGACCCGGGTATGTATTCGCTTTTCTATGAGCACTCGCTGCTCCAAACTCAAATACTTGCATTTAAGGTTGTTAATAATTCTACAACTTTGTTCATAATTATTTAAGCAATAATTATTTTTAAACAATGATTTGATAACAAATGTATCTGGTGTTTTTATTGCTTTGAGGAAATTGTTTGATGTTTCATGTATTTGTTAAGAAAAGGCAATAGTCAGATAGTTAATCAATTAATGATGAATGGGTTTAATGGAGATTAAAACATGGACTAACCGTTTCTATGACATTGCTGGAGTTCAATTTCAATTATGAGACAGATAATCTGGATTTGGAATGCGGTTCGAAAAAGATTTAAATCCGTACATGAGCATATATAAAACTAGTATCGGAGATTTCACTGTGCAGTCGGAGATGTGTCTTTTCAAGAACAAATTGAAATGCGATTTTATGGCGAACGCCTGAGTTTCCTGCAAATTTAATTTCTCCGTACTTTCCAACGTGTATACAATGACTCTTATTCAACAATGCCTGATTGATTGAAGAATTTCAAAGTTGAAGGAACTCAATCAATTTATGTACATATTCCGTTAATGATGTTCGATTCAGACGATGTCGTGGAGGAATGGACAACAAAAATCAATCATCGAAAACTGAAAGCTTAGCGAAAATCATAAAAATCTAATCTTCTTAATATTTTTAACGATTTCAACTTCTTCAGAAGATAATGGATGTAATTTTTACAGCAACGTAGAAGGAAAATAAAAGGACGAGATTGCTGGTATCTTAACCACTTGTATTTTAATTGTAGTATACTTATATTATTTAAAAAAGTGCAAACAATAAGTTGACAAAGTTTTATCGCAATCGAATGAACGGTATGGCAGCGCATTAAATACGAACAAACAAACATTAATTTTTATATATTACACTATGCCTATATTACTCGCAGAATTCTTAGCAATAAGTGGACGAAATTTTATCTCAATCTGATGAACGGTATGGCAGCGCATTTCGAACGTACAAAGCCCAATTCATTTTTATACATTAGATATACAATGAAAAATGAATTAGTATGGACGATAAGTGGTGGAAATACGAATATAGCATATGTGTTTAGCTCAATTTTAAATTAACTCACGAATCAAAGGGTTGATTATCAAAACATTTGTCTGATTTCAACACAACACGGACAATAGGATTTTATGGAAGCGACAAAAACTTACAGCTATTTTGAACTTACTTTAATTTTAAAAAGTTGCTTAGATTATACCCTTTCTAAAAATATGCTACATGTTATACATATAATTCAATAAATCCTTATACTTGAAGAAGTACCAGCTTTGGCAGGGTCAGGGCTAAGAAAATTATTTTTATGCTTAAGATATTTTTATTAAATTTATTTACAACATTTTCCTTATTTCAACTATAGTGTAGTCTCCAGACTTGACACCACTGGATTTCTTTGTAGAGGGACGTGTGCTATTTCGTAGCTCGCACGATCACTAGACCTGACACCAATGGATTTCTTTGTCTGGGGATTACATAAGAAAATAAATGGTTTGTGTATGGTTGGATTATGTCAAAAAAGGTCAGTTACGATAGTCAACATTACGATAACAGCGCATCACTTTTATATGCTCATTTTTATAACCCTTTGATGAGTATGCACTCACATGTTGCGAACCAGAGAGAGTATGCGCGCGCATGCTGCGGTCAGCGCTCCATAGCGCTTTATTTACAATGCCGTAATCGTTTTCTCTGCATAAGATGAAGATTAAATTGAAAAAGAAACATCAGGAATCTCAGTTATGCTGAAACCCAATTTTCCACTTTCCCATATTTATTTCGTATATTCATGCCAAATTAAGCTCCGATAATATCCACTATTAAATATTCTCATAAACCGATTACAATTTAATTAGCTTATTTTCAATCGATTATTTTATAATACCAACAAAACCAAAAAGAGTCGTTAAGAGTAGCGATAATTGATATCGTAATTTAATTATTTCAACGCATTCAAATCGGACAGGCGATGCAAATATCCCCACGTAGTAGCGCTAGATTTAATTCACCAGATTAACGGCGATATCTTCTGTCTCCCTTCAGGTGCAATGTGTTATTTTAACAGCGCCATCTCTTGTGGCCCTGCGGAGACATTGTTCCAAGACACAAATTGTTCCAAGAGCGTTGATGACAACTCGTGCGGTACCCAAATTCCCTGTCTATGTTTTTTCCCGAGTCTTTTCAAATGGTCTTTTACTGTCGACCAGGGACAGCCGATGTCTAGCGATAATTCCTAAACATTTGAAAAAGTAAGACAAATAACAGAGCTTCAAAATGACACCAATCTTCACGTATTCACTCGACAGCAACCCGAGACAAACTGACGGCAAAGGACGCAACAAAAAAATGACATTTCTTTCCGCTTTATCTAATATAATCAATTATAAGTTATTTATTTTTAATGTTATGGGAAAAAGACGATGTCAAAAAACGAAATTTTCATCCGGTACCCCTATATTGTTGAATAATTAGGGCTATCTAAGCATGGGTGCGACTTGCGCTGGTTTTTCACAGCATGATTTCTTTAAAATATGGTAAAAATCATATAAATCATTTAGAATGCTGTCCGCAGACCAATGGAAATATTGTTTGAAGAAACGAAATCGTAATAAATATTCAGCGTATGCGGATGTTAACAAGACTAAGAATCACGCTGATGGCGTCACATTACTATAATTGCTCCACAACCAGATGTCAAAATTTAGTATACTTGCATCTTTGCCTTCTTGCAGCCTACGCTCTGGTCAATGGTTAATTTCTATCGCATCCGCGTACAATGACCGAGAGTTGATTTTATTTAAATATAACACATCAATAAAAGCAAAAGTTTTATTGCCCACTCGAGTACATGCACAAGTTTCCCCAAAACTGGGTCATCGGTGTGATTATAAAAAGATGATCAGCACAACAAAGCAAAGATCCACGCCGGATTGAGCTCAATAGATCAACTGTGGTCAGTGCAATTGTAGAGAAGGAAAAGGATCTAATGCTTCTGGGAGCCTTCCACTATAAGCCGTCAAGTACATCAGCAATTATTACACCTCCATGATATATGATATGCAATAAAATATAATAAATCGACCAGACCAAATCTAAGCCCGGTAGTTGTCAAAATCTATAAACGAGGGGTATATGGGATGCTTTGAATTTTTTTGTGATTATGGTCAATTTAATCAAACAAAAATTGAATGGTGATGATTGACAAGTTTTGAACAGTTTGAACATAAGGACAATAATATTTTCGACCGATTGTAAAATTTAAATAACCCCCCACCCGATCAATCTTCTTTAGACAACTTTGTTTCATAATGAGAGTTTTTAATCGTTCTGTAGACATGTTCAGGTATCCAATCGCGAAGCGTTCATTCGTCATAGCGGCGGTCTGAAAAGCGGACCGATTGAACATGCACATCTTATGGCCACTCCATCCTCATTTAGGGCTTTTTGCGGCATTTTCTATTAATCTATTCGATCAAGAAAGCAACGTAGCGTCTAGATTCTATCATAGTATTTTTTTTACAACAGTAACCGCCATCTATGTATTAGGTCGGGTACTTTTGGGACTCTTCGTATATTATTTTAATATATACCTATGTTTTGTTCTTATTTAAGTTATAGACTATATATTCATACGTTAGTATGACTTTCGTACACTTAGTCTGACCACAAAGGCCAAGTACAAGAAATCGTACACTTCACCAGCACGATGAAGGCTACTAAATCGAGACATCTCGGCCGAAATCTGGACGCTTGGAAACAGTGGTGTAACTACCAATTGGTGAGTTTAGACGACGTCTAGGGGCAGTAACTGTCTAATCTATGTATACATAATATACAGTACATTTTTGTTTTTCAAATTGTTATATTAATCTTTCCCTACCGGTGATGTATTTACTACACCTTGACTCTAATAATGGGAATATCGATATGAAATATAATAGATACGGACTTCAAAATTTTTGTGTTCCTCCGTAATATAATTACGAATCAAATCAAAGTATTATAGTATATAAGTATTCATTTGAAGTGACGGAAATAAATAATTTTTCGGTAAATCAGGAATTTTGCGATTTTATGTCTGTGTCTCAGCAGAAAGCTGAGACACGGACGCTTTATTTTGGACGGATATTTTGGCTCGGGATTGAATTCCCTTGTAATTAGTGATCTAGAGTTAAGACCCCCCCCCCCCCCCCCTTCCATATGAGAAATTTTGGATTTTTTTAAGATTGAGTGTATTGCATAAATTAAAGCCTCCACCTTATTCTTCTTACTTAGTTCCTTCTGATTTTCACTTATTTTTATCTCTACAAATAATTTAAATGAAAAAAAATGAACAACAGATGAGGCGAAATAATGTGAATTATTTAATCGATTGATTTAATAAAGTTTTTCTGTTTTATTTTCTTATAAAATACGACCTTATTTATGCATGAACCTAATATGAATGTCTTTGAATATTATTAAAAATATTTGACCAATTATTTTACTGACATCTATCAATGGATGTAATAACGAGTAATATATAGTAAAAATTCAAACCATAATTTTATTAATAAAATTTAGATTTTATAGATGTCACTAAAATTTTATAATTGCAATTTATTGGCAAACTTTTGAATTCATCATTCTAATTATTTATTAATTAAGCACAGCTTCGAACCGCTATTGTTTTCATTTCGTTTTTCGTTCCGGTTCAATTCCAAACGCTTATATCTATTCGGTTACGATTTTCGTTCTTTTTATGATAATCATTTTACATTAATAATATTGTATTTAATTATTGTTGATTTGTTAGATAATGAATTATTAATTTACAATTGCATACTTCTAGTTCTTCAATTAGAACTATAGCTTATTAAAGTTTGGGAAACCCAGCTTGGATTACATAGCAAATATATAGGAGGGGATAACCTAAACAAAATATATAATAATGACATAATATTGCAAACTGGAATTTGGGTATTGATTTAATAGGACCGAACTGTAAAAACAATTAACTAATTCCCCAAACCTCATAGTCCAACATTTTTCATATTACTTATTTTTTCATTTATGTATCTCGATCATATGTTTTGCTGTAATTTGTAAATTATGTTGATGAAAACTCTTTAATATGAGATATATATATATGGTGGAATGAAAGAAAATTTACATTTTTTAATGCTCTTTATTTTACAGACATTGAAGGTACAGTTGTTAACATTAACTTATACCGTAGAAATAATAAAGAGGGTTATAATCATTTTGGAAGGGTTCAAATATAACAAAAATCTAACAAAAGATTAAATAAAATCGTCATTTCACAATATTTTATAATACCTGTTTGCGTATGAAATTAAATAGTTTGAATCGAAAGATTACATTGACATATTACATTGATTTAAATCTAAAACAATCACTATTAATTTGCCAAGCGTTCTGTTCTGCGTACGACACGAAAGCATACATTTACTGATTATCGATATTTGGATTTATGAAATCAAATTTAATCTTATGCTTAAGATACGACTTTTGCGATAGCCAAACACATTCAATAAGTTTGCATCACACTTAATCCTTATTTGACTTAATAAAATTTTGTATAAATAACATTATTATAAAATATTCACATTCTAAATTCAGTATCGTATGACCTAATATTATCTCAATATGTACATTTCAAGGTGGAACAATTCTCGTAGATCGTACTGAATTTTTGTCATTAGGAAAAATTGTTAAAATTACAACACCGGATGTTTTAAGCATGCGGTACAGCTATAAATAGTTTTTACATTGTGAATTACACAGACATCAATATTAAATGGGAACTTTTCAGTATTTCTCTTATACTAGTCTACGGATATCAATGTTTTGCGATGAATTAAAAAGGTAATCTATGATTCAACATTGAAAGAAAGTGCTATTGATATTAAATTGTAATCCTGTTCCGTCGGAATTCAACGGAAATATTGACGACTTGCGGCAAATATACCTCGCGACGGAAAGCCGCTCGATCAATCGAATAATTTAGATTACAATTTTACTAATATTATATTTACGATTCATTCTCAATGATTTGGCAAGATTTTTATTATGTACATTTAAAATAAATAATGAGTCCATAATGAGAATAACAATTAGTTTTTTTTTTTATAACACAGCGCTCATAATCTAATATGTTTATGCGTAATCAATGTCATGGAATATAAATTTGATGTCATTCAAAATGTCTATTTAATATATCAACCGAGTTATAGAACGAATAATACAAAGGATCATTAAGTAACATAAAACATTACGATTGCTGCGTTATACAGAGTGCAGCAGGGAATATTCCTTATTTGAAACGCGCACCGTTTAGTGACAATTATTCCGAGAAATACGTGATGGTACTCATTCGAAAGAGCGAGACTTAATATTTGAGGGGGTGCATTTCAAATAAAGTAATATCCCTGCCGCATCCTATATTTTAATATTAACAGAAAAATAAATTATTTTGTTTCCAAAATACAAGAAGGTTTTATATATATATATATGTATGTACAATAATATATATTTAAATATCCTATTCTAATACAATAGTGATACATTTACAGAATGGCAACGTAATTTTCCTCAAAACTGAAATAATACATTGATCTATTGATTATTTACTATTCGGCTAGGAAGACAAATGTCTTTGGAAATGGGCCGTCGTCGTGCGTAAATTTATACACACGTAAGATTTACGATCTTAAAGCACAAAGAACAAAAATGTATCATTCCATGCAAATAGATCTAAATTGAAAGAATCGAATTTACTATGAATTAAATAAATAAACAACAAGTAAAATTTATCCAATTATTTAAGACGTTACATGATTATTGAAATTTTAAGCCTATCCGTTTTTAATTATTTTATCTAATATCATATCAAGAGTATTTATCCAAATTTACAAGTCAATCGGAATAAAACTCTAAGATCCTTTGGAAATTCCGGTCATTAGTCTTAGACCGGCTTCGGTCAGTAAGTCGGTGGATTTTTCAAAAACGAATGCACCGATCTTATTGAAACTGTGCATGCTTCCTCTGAATAAGACCAACTAGTGATTGAATGAAGGATTTTTATTTAGCTCAATCAGAACTTATTTTACCAGGCAATACATCGTTTAGATTTTATTGAAAATTGCACTTTTTTTTACAAACAACTGCGTAAAATTCAAATTTAATTTAAATTTATATTCCTTCATTCAAACATAAGCCGTACTCATTTGCTATTAGATGATATTTTAAACAAATAATTTAATATAAAACTATTATGAGTTATCGTGTCCACGGCGAGGATATTTTTTGTTTTAGGCGTTTCCGAAAATCAAGGCTCAACGGATGAATTTTCAACATTTTTAAATGAAGATTTTATAAAATGTTGTTTAAATGTTGCGCTTTTATATGCTTTAAAGTTTCAATAGAATATTTGGTTGGTTTTATAAAAAAAAAATTATGAGAAAATATGCTTTTTGAAAACCATGTAACGCCTTAACGTAGTTTATGAAATATTGTAAAAATGATAATACCATCAACTTAACAATATTGAGATGAAGCGAAGAATGATGTAGAGATTTGAGAGACTGGACGGGTATTTCCGTCATTTCAAGAAGTTTGAGAATTAAATAAATACTGTTTTCGTGAGCTGCGTCTTATTTTAAAAACACTATTTGCACACAGCGTATATAAAATAAATATATATATTTATAACAATATGTAATTGGGATGATACGATCCGGGATGAAATAGTTTCTTAACGTCACTATTCAAACAAAAATAATATTTTTCCTTATCCTAAGTTCGTTAATTTTTTAAGTCTAAAATAACAAATTTACAAAACTTCATGGCAATAATCACATAAAATTAGATCAAAATAAATAAGTATGTGCCAACTCTGCATTCCGTGTGCATGTAACAATCATTCTCGTTAATGTTGCTTATGAATTTTATAAGCTCGCTTAAAATAAAATAATAATTGATCAAACGCATTAATTTAAAGTTAGTTATCACAGACCCAAACTAAAATTACACAGAAAGGCAATTTATAATGGCTGATTTCAATTATAAGTACACAGGAAATACATTTCAGTGTTTGATACAAATACACGCGGGAAGAATGCATTCAATATTTTTGAGATCCGTGCCAATTAATTTCAGAGGATGAATAAACGCTGTATCGATATAAATAACGAACATTTTGTGTTCAAAAATGCACTCAATAACCATTTGAGGTATTTCATTAAACGGAAACGTATTTCATTAAAACATTTAACAATCAAAACTGCTTATGCTATAATACAAACATCCACATACATCAACAGCAAACAGAAATCTATTAATTATTATTGGTAATATGCTAATTACATATACTATTAACCGTAGATCATATTTTTGATTTACACCGATGTGTTACGCATTACACATCGTATGCGTTCCGAGTCGATTACTATAATGATGATCTACGATTAAGCCGTTAATTTTAACAAGTATTCAATCGATTGCGGACGTGTTTGTGCTAAAGATGCTGTATGAATTCCAGGGTGAATATATTTTTTTGCAAATAAAATCAGATTACGTCCTAATTTTATCGTTATTTAAAATCCATCCGAGAGATTAAACACACGTTTTTATAAACTTGAATACATATCACAACATCAATACGAACAATACAGATATTTAAGAGAATAAATTTACAACTATGAAAAATTAACCGTCGGTAGCTGAGACATTTTCTATGACTACGTAAGAGAGATTTTGCCAAAAATACTATATATTTTTCATACGACTCAAGCAAACAATATTTTAAAAGTGCATCGAAACACAACATTACATGTATTACATATCATACATATTTAACACTACGTGTATAGTTATAACTGATTTCACATAAAGCCATATATATTCTTCATATGGATATATTCATTATTTACAATATTATTTTTGGCACATATCGTTTATACTAAGAGTACTTTCATAAATGTTTATATCATTTTTCTGTCAATTTTCAGCGCGTTCACTTGTGTATACACGCAGTTGTTTATATTTAACACGGGGAAAAAACTAATAAACTCTCTTTTTTTTAAAAAAAAAAAAACTAAAATTACATTTGTACATAACACTTTTATAGAAAATAACGTTAAGCTATTTACATATTATTTAATAGAATAAGAAATGTCCGTGTTTTATGTGAATTCACTGGATTTATAAAATTAACAAAAAACCATTAAATTTGAATGGCACATTGGCTAAAATTAAGATTCAAAAATGTTTATATTTAAGTAACAAGTTCACATTATCTCGACGCTTACACCGCCGTTTCGTTTCGTCGCAGAGGTTGCAGCTCGCGTTGTAAGTCATTGTAGTATTCGTGGTCGGATATCGATTCCTCCTCTATAGATTTTTGCGCAACGAATGGAACGGGCGCCACGCCGTTTTCGATTGGCTGTTGAAGCATCGCGTCGGGGGAAACGGACGCGGCATTATTTGTTTCAGTGATCTTTGGTTTGACGTCCGTTTCTGACATGCCTATGTTCTCGTTGGATGTTAAAAGGTATTCCGGATTGTCCAGTCCTTTTTTGATGACTGGCAAGAAATCGGGAAACTTTTTGTAGTCTGAAGAGTCATCGTTTGTGTCTGGACTAGTGGAGTCGCCGATTAAATCCATGTAGGACGGCGCGCTTGGCTGCGGTTGAGGGAAAGGCATGAGATAATCGTCTTCGTCCACGGGCAGCTCAAGCTTCAGATTTCCGACTTGAGCTTCGTTCATTCTGCACGGTGATTCAAAGTTATCTTCCGAGCTGACTTCGTCCGTAAACGTTGGCTTCATATGATCACCGCAATATCTAGACCCGGGACTATCGTTATTAATCATCACACTGTTACAATATTGCCGGAGGTCGTTTGGATCGTAACATTTGACTTGCGTGTATGAAACCAGGTCTTGATCCCAACTATTTGGATGTCTTGCAATATCGGAAGACATGGCTTCATTCATGGACACAGATGCATTCGGTTGACAAGAGTTTGATGAGCATGGTTTATTGAATGAATTTTGTTCAATCGAACCATTATTTATTACACCGTTTTCATCTGAGAAACTAGGCTGCAAATATTCATCATTTTCCATCATACCTTCGACGCCTTTGATTGCAAAAGGAAGATTTTTAAACACGTCTTTTTCATCCTGGAAAAAAAATACTTAGAATTAATAACTATATAATATAACAATAAGTTTTATTCAGCATAAAAATGTGACTATTCAATTAATACGGGATGCGACAAGACAACTTCCTTATTTAAAACCGTGTGCCTTTAAGAGACAATTATTCCGAGAACGGCAGAACGGCACTCATACAAAACAATGAGACCTACACAGAATACCAGTACAGAATAGACATCATTGAACTATGGTTTTATGAAGAAAACGGTTAAACAATTACGGCAAATTCTGTTCATTACATCCACATGACCTTTTTGATGATCAGTCGAGACTATTTGAAATCCCTAATTTATACCGAGTGTCCAAGGATCTTAACTCAACTGAAAAACAATATTCAAACTCGACTACCTCAATGCATTGACCAGAATGAAGGCCACTTTGATGATATCATTTTTAAAATATGATAAACAAATTATTTAAATGTCTCTCTATAACATAAAAAAAATAATTGAACTGATATCTACTGTATTGTTTGTGTTATTCATTTTTAAAATAAGGTAATTTACTTGCCACACCCTGCATATTAAATCGATTAATTAAAATACCTGTTGGGAACAGGATGGATATTTCATAAATTTGTCTCCTTGTATAACCAGATATCTCCCAGGATCCTCAGCCATTTCTGCAAACGTCTCCGCTAACTCTTTAAAAGTAGGCCTGCTATCTGCATCGAGCATCCAACAGGACACCATAATGCAGTATATATCCAACGTACAAATATTCGGTTGCGGCAGCTTCAAACCATTTTCTATCAATTCCGGCACGTCCCTAGCCGATATATTTTCATATGGTTTCCCTCCGTATGTCAATATTTCCCACATGGTTACACCGAATGCCCACACGTCGCTTTTATGCGTAAATATCCTATGCTGGATGCATTCCAAAGCCAACCATTTGATGGGCATTTTTCCTCCGGCTGCCTTGTATTCATCCTCATTGTAATCTAAGAGTTTAGCCAGACCAAAATCGGTGATTTTAACGCATTTAGGCGTTTGCACTAAAACGTTCCTTGCGGCTAAATCTCTATGCACTAAGCGTCTCTCTTCCAAATAAGCCATTCCGCGTGCTATTTGGGTGCCCCAATTGAGAAAAGCTTTAGAACCGATTTTCTCTTTGTGGATCCTCACGTAATCGAGTAAACAACCCAACGGCATCAATTGAGTGACGAGCATCATTTCTTGCGTTAAACAGACGGCCAAGAGCTGAAGAAGATTTTGATGTTCGACGCTGGCCATAATATAAGCTTCGTCCAGGAACTCTTTGCTGGTGTTTGCGCCCGTTTCTTCGCGCAAGACTTTGATAGCCACGGGAATTTTTATGTTTTCCCCTTCGGGAACCCAAACTCCTTTGTACACCTTGCCAAAGGCTCCGGATCCTAAAATGCCGCCTTTTCTTAGTTCGGCTTCTTTGATTATTCTTAGTTTGGCGAGATTAGGTTTAACCAATGTGGGATGCAGCGGTTCATTATCTTCGCATCCGGTCAATACCATGGTCATTTTGACGGCCTCTTTTCTTTCTTTAACTTTTTGTCTATAAAAATATGTGACGATTATAGCAATTATCAAAACTATGAAGACACACACAATCACACCAATTAGGATCACCGGCGTCTCTGCCGTGGCACTTGAATGATGCGAGCTTTCCGATTTTGCTGAACAATAAGGCTCCACTGTGACTTCGTTAGAAAATATTTTATGCGATAGTTCTGGCGGACACGATGAAGTACAATTGAATTTTGACGAGTTGTCTGAATTTTCTGTATCTGTGAATATTTTAAAATTCCTACATTTAATGCAATCTGAAAGATCGGGTCCTCTACATCCGCGACATTCAACGTGGCACGCTTCGCATATTTGAGTATTTGTATCTACGTAATGATCGGTTGGACATTCATCTTCGCATTGTTCTCCGCGCTTTAATTTGGTACACTCCTGACACACTTGTTCGTGGAAACCATATCCGGTGCACTTTTTACACCGAGGGTGACATTTTCTGCAAATGGCTTTCCCCGCTAACGGTTTCAGCGGACCTTGTTCCTGCGGTCCGACCCATTCATAATAATATCCATCGGGGCAGGATTCATTTTTCTGGAGGCATCGCTCGACGGTCACATCTCCGTTTATGACAGCCTTTTCGCAGGATTTGCAACCGTTGCTTCCGATTGTGTTCATAGGGCCATTGCAACCGTCGATGCAATTTCTATGGCACTCAAAACAAGAGCCATTCTTTGATTTGTATTTGGTGGTAGGGCATTTGGGCACGCAGAATGGTCCGTCTTGGACGTTTTTACATTTCGTGCATTGCTCAGGTCTCGGTCCATTGCACGTAGATGCGCATTCTTCATGGCAAGGCTTACACGTCTTCGGTCCAGCTTTGTATACTCTATAACAAGATACAAATTTTATTATTGCGACACAGATATGCAAATTAATACACGGTGTTCTTTGTTAGCGTTTTGATTAAATTATAATTGATAATATGTAACTTGCTATCGATACAATATTTATTTATTTTACACATAAAAATATTTTGCAACGCCACCGATAAAATGAAAATTTGCAAAATTCTTAAATTTATTATGTTGAAAAAAAGCATACCCTGAAAATGAACTACAACTCTCCAAGCAGGTTCCTTCAAATTGGTAATTTCTACATGATAAACATTGATCGGGTCCTGATCCCCAGCAACCTTCTGATGAACATTGTGCATCACATACTAACCCTTCTTCTCCTGTTGATGAAATATAAATTGGAAACATATAATAAAATAATAAAATATGTTAACATTAATATATATATATACAAAAATATGATCAATCGTCAGCGCTTTAATACATTTTTAAATTCAACGCTACAACGGCAGCTAAATCCATACATAATATTACATTGCTTTGCATTAAATATTTCATCGCAGGGCATTTTTAAATAATCACATTAATTCAAATACAATAACATACAAAATATAACGCAAACGATTAAAATTTTCTGAGAAATTAAGACGCGTATAACATTTTTTAATTTTATTCGCACGACTTAATAAAATATGCATTATATTTCTACGTACTATGCATAGAATTGTTTAAGATTGGCGCCACAAAATTTAACATATTGATAATGAATGTATACTCACGGCAGTTGGATTCGTTCCTGTTATTTTGCAAGAGAACCATGTGCGTATTGGATATCTTGATCTTTGACCAATCAATGTGTTGAGCAAAGCACAAATGACTGTTTTCCACTATGACAACCGATCCGGAATTGATCTTCTTCACAGATTTCAATTCCAGCGATTTGAGTGAAGTTTTGACTATGTACAGAGAGGCAAAAAAGTTGTCCATCAATTGCCTCCCGCCGATCACTTCCAGTTGTCGAAAATATGAGAGATTCGTAAACTTTTCGTGGTAACCCTGTATGTTTAAATATCCGGATATTTCTTTAAGCGTGCTGAACACCTCCAGCTTGTCGGGGTGCATTTCGGTGTATCGGGGACCGAACGTGTAATCAGATGTGACGTGCTGGAATCCTTTGAAGCTTTGCTCTAATATCTCTAGCGATCCGTCGATTATGGTACAGTCTTTGAATTGGTCGATGTTTCCCGAATGGACTGGTTTGACCCCTTTGCAAGTCTTCGGACATGGTCCGTCGCAAGGAACGCATTCGCTGTTCGAGGCTTTCTTTTTGGGTGGGCAGCTCCTGACACAGGCGCCGTTGTCTTTCAGCAGATGATCGGGACATTTGCTGACGCAGGTGGCACCGTATGCGTATTTTCCTTCGGGATTTATCTCCCAGGAATAGGTAGTTGGGTTGTATCGTTGCATCGGAGGACATTCCTGTGTACAGAGACCGTTGTCGAAGAAGTTTCGGCAGGCTAGGCAATCGCTTTGCTTGGGACCTGTGCAGCCACCGGCGCAGAAAAGATGGCAGCATTCTCGAGGTTTGGGACCGAAGCATCTTCCTTGCCAGCATTGTGGACTGCAGTTGGTTTTTGAGAATTTCTGGCAGTTCTTAGGTCCTTCGCCCCAGCAGCCGGACTTGCATTCTTTGTCGCAGGGTGGACATTCACGCTCGGCCGATGTGAAGTTGTACACATGGACGTATTTAGCTTTGGGATCGGTTATAATTTCTTCCCAATTTATGGTTTTGACATGGCAGAGATTGTAGTTGTTGATGATGCCTACGCTCCCATTGAGAATATCCCTCAAGGCGGGAAGCTCCAGGGTGTAGGCGTTGGAAAGCGTGACCATCAACGCAAACTCCTCATCCCTCACATGGAGCCTGAACAGAGTTCTTCCTCTGATGATCTGAAGACTGGGCAAGACGATCCGGCGTACGTCCACGTGAGAGATCAAAACGTAACCGGTGACTTCCCTGATATGCTGAACAAAAGACAGGTCATTTTCGTTCTGGAGCCATGTCAATTCAAGATTTCCATCGACGTAGGTGCAATTGGTAAACCTTTCCTTCAGATTGCGGTAATGATGAATTTTGCTCGATGGAACCGACATTCGACCATTTGTACCGATGCAAACTGAAAAAAAAAAATTAAAAAACATATTATATACATCATAAAATGGTCTTAAAATCACTACAATACAAATAATACAAATCAACGACCAACTGATTAAAACTGATTTTTTGCATGTATATTTTTAACAATGTTAACTTACGTCAATACAACACAATGCATATTTGTACGTTAACACATTTTTTCATAATTCAGTACAAAAAATTACCTTCTCTATGCATTCAATGCTTCCAAAACGATTGAAATAGTAATAAATTTATTCAAATTAAGATCAAATCAGATGATTTGGCTCAAATATCAACACATTTAAATTCAAAAGGGTCGTCCAATAAGGACGCTCAATCTTTAAATGCAAATAAAACAACTTGTATGAAAGACATCCACACAATTTTATTTTTATTCGAAAGAATATTTTATGGCATTAAATATAGAATACAACATCGTTCAAATGTCCGCCGCGTCTTTGCTTGATGGCGCGTATTCAAGAGATCCAAATTTCGATGACTGTCGCATAAATCTGGCTGAATTTTCTGGATGGCGTTCAAAAGGAAGAAATCTAAAGGCGATAAATCGCATAATTTCGAACCATATCCTCAAATCGCTTGTACTGAATGTTCATCGTGGCATGCGCTATATGACACGATGAATTCGGGATGCATTTGATGCTGGTGTATCTCATGTGAATTGATATCGTCTCAAATCTGACAATTTTGCTTATTATAAATTTGTAAATAAAATTTGTCCATTATAACCTTTTATACAAATTTGCCATATACTACTAAATAGTTCAAGATAAATTTGATAGATTTTGCTTCAACAACATGGCCGCTATGATCCAATAAAGTTCAAGCGTCTTTGTTGAATGGCCCTATATTTCCAGATCCAATAAAATCCCATTGATTAAATTATTACAAGCTCGTCCAAGACTTGAAATGAATATTGATCGCATTTAATATTGCAGTATATCGCTTCGTTCGTTCAAGCAATCCGCAATTATGGTATCTTAAAGCCTTATGAACGTCACAGATGGTTTCAAAGACAACCCTATTTATCGACACTATATCTTTCCAATATACTTGTTGGCATTGTTAGCTGAAATATTAAGCTATATTTTTATATAGCATCCTTATTCTAGGGTCTCGTTCGGCCCTATATTTCCAAGAAAATATCAAGGGGAGATAAAAATATATGCAAAAATTAATAAAACCATTTTTATCCTTACATTTGCGGAGCTATCAACGCACGTCATCATAACAACCTATATTTATTTGAGCTTGCATTTATAAGTATAGTTAGATTGACGTTTTTACGCGATTCAATACGTTATTATCGATCATAAATGGAGTTTATTCAAGGAAAAAGTTTAAATGTCTTTGATACTTTGGACCTATCTAGCCGCACATTAGAGGACGCATTCCATGCGATATTGATCGAGTGTTTGAGAAGATTTAGAAGGAGTGCTTGAAGTTGTTAAATACTCGAGAATGCCAAGCCCGTTACGGAGGCGAAAGATAGATAACAGCTTGAAAAATGCCATTTAAATAGCACACAATTGACGGATATCGGACGTCTCTTCTACAAAAGGGATCGATTTTAATGTCGCCTGCTGAACGTTCGTGCTTATCGACAGAACAATGAATGGTTATTATGCTTTTTAAATAATCAAGTTCCGATGGATGTAAATTTTACCGTTCCCATTCCGGTTTGCTTGAGAAATCAGAAAAAGGAGTGAGAAATAGACGAATTTATATTAGGAGAATCCGAGCCAAATATCGGGTAGGCGTAGAAACTCGTTTTTTTCTAGTATTGAACATCGACGATGCAGTTGTGTATAAATTTGAGAATTCAATAAAGCGAACGTCGAGGCTCGAGCCTCATTTTTTTGTATTATACTAATCAAAATCATTCTAGAAACGAAATGCCATTGAAATATGAATCATGCTCCGGCAATTAAGAGTTACTGCCGAGCTCCGTATCTCTCATATCTATATTGGATGTTGAATAAGATCGACTCAAGAATAAATCAAAGTCAAGAGACTTTGAAATATTGAAGGATTTAGGATTGTATTGGGCTTATAACTTCAACGTTCTTGTGAGGGGAACCCGAAAATATTCCGGTATACGCCTTCTTGACAACACTACAAATAGATCCTTTTTGAATAGCATTTTAAGTAGAAAAACCATTCAAAAATGCAGCTGAAGCGAAAATGTATTTAAAGTTTAAAGTAAATTTTTACAAAAAGGGCATCCAAAGACTGCCAAAATTTTATAGTGTTGTATATAATTTGTTTGTTATTGATAAATTTGAATGTTTTTTAACGAAATACGCAGAATTCTTCGATCTCCATAAGCATTGGTTCGACGTGTTTGATCCAAAAATCTAAAGGATGGTTTAACAACATGAATTTAGGAGTTATTAAAAAATCACCGATGAAAGAAGAGATTTATACAGAAGAGAGCAAAATCCACGTGCTCCCAAATTATCACACAGGAAAACGGGGAAGCAATCGAAAGCTTCGGTGTAGTGACTGTGGAATAGGAATTCCTAAATAAATTGTGGATAATTCAATGAGTTGCTCCTATCATTCGAGTTTATCTACTTGCAAAAGGATCCAACCGATTGAAGTAGAATGTTATCAAATTTTTGACAGTCAAGTCAGAATGAACAGCAGAAAACGATTTTATTACATTTGGCAAATAAATCTGACGTATATATCAATTTCTTAATTAAATAAATTGAGCTGCAAATCATTGCGTTTGTAAGAATAACGCAAACAGTAAAGGAGATATCAGTTTAATTATTTTTTGCAAGTTAAAGAGACATTTAAATACATAACAATGTACGTTAGATTTCGCTCTTTCGAATGAGTCTAATTTCACCCCTCTTGGAATAAATTTGTCCATTTTAAATAAGGAAGTTTCCCTGCCGCATCCCTGTATCCCGCTATTATGCTTTTTCAAGCGTATTTATTTATACTACGACTATATTTCATACAGCATAATATATAAATATAAAACGATATGCATTAAGAACATCTTCATTCTTATTTAGGATATTTTTTTGAAACTTATTCGAACTGATTGATTATCGGCTTTCATTTCGATTATCGAGAATCACAAACGTACAGAGTACTGTTCAAAGCAAAAAATACATACATAGAAAAAGTCTTATGTATTTATCAAGCAAATAAAACGCTCTAAAGTGCATTTTTTATACTTCATTCGCTCGGATTATTCGCAAGAAATATGCGCAGTGGTATGAAAACAATCGATTCTTACGCTGAAAAATATATAAATTTGTTCAAAATATATTATTTATATTAATTTATAAACACTTTATGGGAATAAAGTCGATTTGGATCGTTTTTAAAAATTCGGCATTTAAAAGACTTCAACGAGAGCGCAAGCGGCAAACCTTTTTTTCGCCGCGGATGGAAATCGACGCGTTGTTGTTGTCGAAATGCCCACAGCTTTCAATGCAGTATTTTTTGCGCGCTTTTGATTATGCCCGTTGCTAGCTTAGGGTCGTAAAAACGCGATCATCCTCCATGGAATCAATCTTTAGAATGCTCGAGCATTGCGAATGCATTGTCTGATGACAGTTCGACAAAGAAAGCACCGATGTGGAGGCCTCGAGCAGGTAAAACAAACGTGGGCAGACCACAAACAAGATGGTCTGATGATTTGAAGATGGAAATGGCTGGCCAATGACGGATAAATATGGAAATTCTAATTCAAGACGGAATTGCACCCGAATGAAAAACAATTCGGGCTGAATGTGTACTCGCTATATTTGTTGTACGATCTGTTCCGATTGATATTTCAAGTCGGATTTGATGATAAATCTTGTGTGGGTGTGATAATAGTTTTAGTATTCATATCCAGAATCTTTCGCTGTAGTCATCTATTGCGGATTATAGATGTAAAAGCATTCTGCTTATAAAATACAAATCTGATCTGCTGCAGAATTCCTTTTAATAAAAGTTCGCTAAATGATATCGATTATCGAATTGATCGACGTTTTAAAAGCTTTTATTTATCACTATTTTTGCATGCAAATACGCTTTGATTATTAAATTTTTTGGTTTTCGTCGATGCGCTTTTATAGTTATTGCTTAAAAATCATCAGTCAAATGAATAGGTTGGATGGCTTTGTACTGAAATTGTTTAGAAAAGATGAATTCTTTTTAGAAATATCGTTTGGGGCGATAAGATAAATGTGATTAAATACTGCTTTTGAGTTTCATTGTTGTTCATTTGTAGTACTTGAGGATTTTCAGGTGTATTGTTTGCGCCGGGTCCTTTTTACCTGGATTTTTTTTGTTTGGCTCTAAGGCACGGGATATTATGATAAGTTTGGATGGATACGGAGTGACCCTCAAGGGCCCCCGCTTGGGCACCGAATGGGCCCCGAGGCGCTGGCTCGTTCTACATCCACGAATGATTAGTTCACGTTTTTGCCGCACTTTTTTTGTAAGTCTCGCCGAAGACGTCCCGATCGAATAGAATGGACCTTTCGGGCGTCTCGAAGCACTCCCCATCACTACTTACTTTTTCCTTTGATAAATTCTGAAGATGGTGGCCGCATTTGGGAGCGAATGTGACCCGCCAGCGCTGCTGGCGCCGTCGTCGACAACGCCAGCAGCGCCAACAGCGCCGAAGTCCAAACTACCGCAACGGCGCGCATTTTGCAGCCCTTAAGCCTCCATCGTACTCCAGAAATTGTCTGCAGGAATTCCGAGCGTGTTCCACCATTTGAAAGTCGTTGACACGTCTTCACTACCGATCATGATTAAACGACACTATATTTGAAATATTTCCGCGCGGATGTTACTGTTTAGCGAAGAAACTTTAGGCGTGTTCGTGAAAAATTGCCGCTGGGCGGCCCGACCGCTCCCGTCGGGAGTCCATCGCTGACTGGCCACTGGCATTCGAGCACTGCTGGCCCCTCTCTGGCTGCAAGAAGAAGAAAGAACCTTTTAACACCGACATATAGAAGCATCCGAAAGAGACGGAGGGTCGTTCAACAGGTAAACATAATTACATCGGCGAACTATTCTCTGACGCTCCATCTCAACAATTCCACCCACATTCACACACGAGAACTGTTAAAAAGATTTCATTTTCATTTTTCGACCATCCGTAAACGAGACGATGGAACCGACCTTACAAATCCACTCGCATTTCATCCGAAACAATCGAAAAGCAATGAAAAAGCAACTCGACCAAAGACAGGACGTTATGAGCATTCTTTATACGCAATATAAAATCTGTCAAGTGCCAATCTCTTCAATTACCCCTTAACTCTTTGAAGCACAGGATTTTTAGGAAAAATAAGTACCCAGTTACAGTTAAAAAAATGAATGAATGTGTTGTTGAATTGTTGAGCCCCAAAGAGTTAACCCTTGTTATTTCTAAAATACAGACTGAATATTGCGAAGGAAATTGCAATCCACAGTGCCAAAAACACGTGCCGTTTCATAGGCGTACGAAAAAATAAATACAACCTGAGTTTAATCAAGCGAAGAATTATAAGTCTAAAAGGGACTAAAACTGCAATTCAACTCCTTTTCGATATGCGCGTTTTCATATTGCGATTTCACTAGCGGTTTGCTTCGTCTGCACTCGTACAAAACTAAGTACAAAAATCCCGCACCTCATTCCTTTTATAGTTTTTCGCACAACGCAAATGCTTTAGAAATGTTTTTTTTAGCAACAAAGAAACATATTTCGTCAAGATGGAAATCGATTCATTTGGGAGCCATAATAGTGCCTCAAATAGAATCACCTTTGGCATTGTATTAGAAAATAGCTGATATCCGGCGCGTCGCTGCCACAGACGTAGATTCTAAAAATATCGTTTGAAATTTGAATTTGAATTTGAAAAATTGAACATTGATTTTTATATATAAGATCTACTGTAAGTCGATTATACCATACTTATATTATTTGAGAAAGTCCAAACAATAAATTGGCAAAGTTTTATCGCAATCTAATAAACGGTATGGCAGCGCATTAAATACGGACATACAAACATTGATTTTTATATATTAGACTATGCCTATGTTATTCGCGGTATCATTAACAATAAATGGACGCAGTTTTATCGCAATCCGATGAACGGTATTGTAGCGCATTTCGAACGAACAAATCCAATTCATTTTATATATTAGACAGAAGCACGGTAAACAAGTTTAAAGAGTTTTATAAAATATACTGATGATTTAATTGAAACTGTTTGTATCCACATGGCATTCGGTCTGTACACTTTCGAAGATATAAATTTCGGCATCGAGGCTTTTAACGAAATGTTGGTATAGGACTGTTTGACATTTGCTGATGACCTTTGCAAAACATTGACAAACGGAGTTACAAGAATGCATTTTTCGTATCAAGCAGTGACCGAAGACAAGAACAAAGGCTTTTTAAAAAGTTAGTCCTGGGCTATGTACATGAACTGTCGGATGCAAAATATGGCAATTTTAAAGGATTGCATAAAAAGCATCAACGTGATCTTGCTTGGATGAAATACAAAGGCGAATATCTAGATCTATGAGCGAAATAATAAGGTTTCCGTGCAGAAAATCAGGATAAACTCGGATGATTGCAAAATAAGAAAGCACATAGAAATACTATTTGAATAAATGTCATACGTTTAAATCGATTCGGATGCTTAATGCAACTTGCACACAATATAGGGAACGACGTGCATCTTCTTAAAGCCTCACTGATCGACTACTCGTCGAAAGAAATCCTGCCTTATTTATTTTCGTTATCAAGTGGCCAGAAACCGAAAATTCGATAAGAACATGTATGAATACCCCGCCATTAGAAGGAATGGTTGTTTAAAATCGACGACGCTCGTGTAAGAATAATGATACAGGCGACCCTCCTATAGCGTCCACTTCGTTTGCGGCGTCTTTAACATAAGCTGATGGAGGGGTCTTAATACTAGATCACTAATTACTTGGAAATCCAATCCCGAGCCAAAATTTCAATCCCGGGATTCGGGATTGCATTAGATCATCCCGGGATCGGGATTTTCAATAGTTTAAAAAACTATATTGATAAAATAGATCAAAAATTATTAATAAGTCCATTTGTTTAACATAAAAAAATAATTTGAAGGCTAAATAATTTTATTTATTTAAGAAAAGATAAAAATACAATTCAAAAATAGATTAATTAAACGCTTAAAAAATTATTTTGAAGATATGCTCGAAGTAATGTTAATTAAAAATCGAGTGTTTCGTCATTTCCGAAATTCAAAATTCCCGATTTTCTGACAAATTATTTATTTCCGTCCCTGCAGATGAATATTTATATATTATAATAATTTGATGTGATTCGTTATTATATTACGGAGGAATACAAAAATTCTGAAGCCCGTATCTATTATATTTCATATCGATATTCCCATTATTAGCGTCGATGTGTAGTAAATACATCACCGTTAACAAGGGTTAAAATAACAATTTGAATGACATATATGTTCTGTATATATAGATTAGATAGTTACTGCCTTAGATAAATTTTGGCGGGAATCTTTCGATTTTGTAGCCTTCATCGTGTTGGTGAGGTGTACGATTTACTAATCCCGGGATTCATGAACACCCAATCCCGATAATCGGAATAGAAAGGGATCGTCCTGGAATGATTAGGTGATAATAATAAGATTAGACGGAAAATAAGTGAATTTATGTCCAGATTTGATGGAAGATTGCCGATCTGATGCTTCGTCTATCGACGATTTACGCTTAATTTTGTCGAAGCAAATTATTTTCGTTTCTCAGATGTTGCCGTCGGTGTTGAAATTATAATATGGAATCCAAATTCGATTCCAGCAGATCGACGAGTCCACGGCTGTTGCCGGTTAATAACAGTAATCTGCGGTCTCTATGTGATGGAAGGCCTCCAGTCCTCATTGAATAGCTTTGGTCCACGAAGGTATGCCGTATTATATGGCCTGTGTATCTCAAGCTAATATCAAAAGCACGCGGGGAGGCTCCGCGGGTCATGTTTTGTTTTTAACACCAACACACAACAACAAATTTTCTTTACATCAATTTAGAACCGGTGGCCGGGAGACCAAAAAAAAGCACGGACAACGAATTCCTTGTTATTGCGGGCGCAAGGCACCTCCGCTTCGGCGGGGTTGAAAGATCATCAATCCAAGCGTTGGATTTACATGATGAATTTGCGAGATAATAAGATGACTATTCTTGTGTTTCAACACAAAAGTCACATTTAACGTGCGTTGATTGCCTACGTGCATACATTAAGATACGGATTACGACATCCTGAGTTGATCTCAAGCTCCTGAATGTCATACATCGCACACTCTTTGGGCGGAGAGAGAGAGAGAGAATCGATTATAAGTCTCTCCGTCTCCGTCGTATACATAATAGAGACGCTATGCGCATGTGCCATAATATGTGCGTATGTACTATTAGCTTGCCTATTTTATAATATAATACACAACACATAACTTCATCTTTTAGCTAACAATTTTGGTTAACAAATGAAAAGAAATCAATGCACATTTTTAAAACATGTATTCGCTATATGAATCAATTCAATCAAATTCTGGGTGCTAATAAATTTCATTTTTAAAGATTTTTTTAATAATATAATATTTAAAATACAATCAATTTAAACTTTAAATGTCTCTCTATAACATGGAAAAATAATTATATTAATATCTTCTATACTGTTTGTGTTATTCATTTTTAAAATAAGGTAGTTTCCCTGCTGCATTCTGTATTTTGTAGTGTTAATGTTAAATATTATAATGAAAGCCTTTCATAAAATTGATATAATTCCTGATCCAGCTAATAGATTCGAACGAAATTTCAATGATGCCTACAAAAGAGTTTACTGCATGTATACATATTTAAATATTGGTGTTCAATCTGTGGTGCGTATATCAGGGTGATAAAATGTAAAAAATCTATTACATTTTAATCAAAACTATTTCTCCAGTATTTTGCAACTGGTAGATAATGATTAACTATTCCCGCGAACGACGTGTTGATACGATATTTACGACTTATTAAACATTACTCATATGCACGATGATATTTAACCACCGGTTATAACATCTTCGGTGGCCGTGACGACGGGCCGAAATTTCGATCGTTCCAATGTCCGTGATGGTTTCGAGATCTTCTTTCGACAGATGATCGATAGGGTTCACGCAGAGAGAAGAGCCCGAGACGAGAAAAAATGACAACAACATTGAAAGATGATCTATTATTAAGTCGGTTACGGCACAAAGTCGAACAAAAGCAATGAAGGAGGAATAAATAAGGCAAGTCGTAAATTAGTAATGCTTATTTCTTTTTTTTTTTAGAGCACATCTTATTATATTTGGAGTGCCGAACCTGACACGCCGATGAATTTATGGGCGCCACTTGGATTGCAAATCAATATTCGTGTAAAATATAAAGCCATCCAAATGCGACGCCTAGATGTCAGCAACGTATAATCTTGAGATGTGGCATATTTTCAAATGATATAAGCCATTTTGTTCAAGTAGAAGATAGTACAATTTCTATCATGGACGGGTATTTCACAAAAGATGAATTTGTCAATAAGCAAAATTATCGTATCTGGGTTGATGGAAATCCTCGTGTTGTTTAATAAAAATGTCTATACCCAAACAAAATTAATATTTGGGATGCAATTTGCGAATCATTGGGCCACATTTACACACAAATGTGCGCTGATTAATGCTGAACGATACCAATCAATGTTGAGGAACATTTTATATCCACATTTGATTCATATTGATGTGTCTGATATGCTGCGATAATAAAATCGCATTTAAAACCGATAAGAAAGAGAGAATGATCATTTCATAAAATGCATCCATTCATTGCAAACATTCTTATAGAGCTAATGAAGTCATTCCACATGTTACATATTTATATGGTTTGTAACACAGTGCTTCAAAATATCAATCACCGTTTTAATTTTGAGAATCCTTTTACGCGGAACCATTCAGTTATCGCATAAACGTGTCACCTGTGGATAGATGTACGACGAACATATGGAGCATTTTTACTGTTACGATCATTCATTTAATGCAGGGCATTCAGCCCAAATGCACTCCATTCATGCATTGGGGCTAAAATTAAGCCTAAAAAAAAGGCAAAAATCAAGCCTTAAAATTAATTAATTTAATTATTAATTAAATTAATTAATTTCTCACGATTATGCCCGAAATTCAGATGAAAACCGCGTGTGCGTAGCCGAAAAAAAATCAGCGAGCAAGATTTGCGAAGTCAGGATTCGTCATAGACAGGAGCAAAAGGATGCCCTGGACATTGCAGCTGCTGCAGGCTCTTTATTTTATGGCCCAGGAATCGACGATTCAATGTAATTTACAAAAAAAAAAAAATCCAGTTTTATTGTTACTCAAAACTTTAAACGCGTTTTTGTCGAAACTGTGTTTTCAAAGTTGGTTGTCAAAAGTTATCAAAAACTACTCAACCGATCTTGATGAAAATTTACACAGGTCTTCGAGATACAATTCACGAGGACTTGGACGAAGTATTATCTTTTTTTTAAATCACAACTATTAAAAAAAAATGTTGAGCGAATTTCACCAAATTTTTTTTTGTAAAAAAGTCTACCAAAAATCCAAATTTTAGTTTATGGTCTTAAAACTAAAAGACGATTTTTTTTTCACTTGGAATGATCCTGTCATGAGTTCTATTTTCAACGCGGGCGCACCTTTTTTCGGAGAGGTCACGGGGGAACGACGTCACAATGGCGGAGTTTTGAATATATATTCCTTTGAAAATTTCAGAAATTCTTTTTCAAATGTAAATGTATTTATGACAATAAAATGTTTGAATAAAATATTTTATTTTTCGTAAACAAAAAACCTTTGTTCCCATGTAAACCCTTAACCTTTCAACTGCCGGTGCGCAATGGGCGCGTACAAACGCGACTCGCCGGTGAGTCGCTGGCACTTGAAAAGGTCAAATGAGCGAACCAGAGCTGGTTAACCGAAAAACCTGCACGATCGAATGCTGACTTTGAATTCCACATGTGTACATAGTAACGGACGGATTGATCAAAGAAATATATTTGTATATTGATGTTTGATTAAAAATCGCAATTTATACATCCCGTCCTTATTCCTATCCTCAATCTTATTATTTTTAAGGCTTTAAATTATCAAACATAGACTTGATTTTACAGAGGAGATGGCAAATGTTTATATGATGTATTTGCATTGCCTCCCACGTACACCTAATATAAGATAAGCTTATTGCAATCGGAATCTGCAGGGTATTTCTATAAGGGCGCTCTAAATTTGTTAGATTATAACGGCCATGCTATTAAAGCAATAACTGTCGAATTTATTTCGACTTGTTCAATAGTGTATGGCAAATTACTATTTTTATTATAAACCGAAAATAATCGATGCCTTCAAATTCAAAATAACGAACGCCATCCAGCAAATTCAGTCAGATTTATGCGTCAAAGCCATTTAAATTTTAACCCTCCGAATACGCGCCATTAAGCGAAGCTGCGGCAGACAATTGAACGATATTATATTTCGTATTTAATGCCATAAAATATTCTTTCAATTAAAGTCAAAAATGAGTGTATTTACTTTATTTATTTAAAAATCGAGCGTCTTCATTGAAAAATCTTATATATGATTCGACTTATTCGGCAATCGTTTTTCATGATTTTTTTTAATGGTGATAAAATAATCGTATCATTTTAAATTGTTGGCATTATTTTACTACAACCTTAAAGTGCTAATTAATCTTATTTTTTTAAAAACAAAAAACAAAATGGCGGAGTTATAAGCTATTCCATTAGGCGCCATTTCTCATGATATCAAATGGCTCGCCACTTGTCGAAGGCTTCATATTGAACTTAAATCTAAAATGGAAATATTTTTGGATTTTAATATGTGTAGGTAATCAACTAAACTGTAAAAATTTAACAAAAACATAAAATTCAAAATTTAGTAGGCTTTTTAGTTAAAATTTCATATTTTTTGCAATTTTCATTGATAATTTTTACCCAAAAAAAAATCATTTATTTATGTGAAAAGCGTAAAAATTTAGCTTCGTTGACTAGATAATATCATGTTGAGAAATGTCCAAAAATTTCAATCAGATCGATCGACAACTTTTTGAGCTACAACTGGCGAACATTTAAAAAATGCAGTTTCGATATAATCTTGTTTAAAGCTTCAATGCGTTAAAACTATCAATTTTAGTGACTTATCGACCAATCAATGATTCCAGATGAATATAATAGATCTTCAGCTTTCTCAAAAAGTTGATTATCTTCGATTGACTGTTGTTTTCGGACTATACGAGCTGCTTTTGTCTCAGAAAGACTCTTACGCGCTCTTACCTCGTTATGCGCGCTTCATCGGTATTTTCAGCAAAGATTTTACAGTAGGTGCCAATGATCATATTTAATGTATTCATCATCTTCAAAATGAAGCTATAGTCGTTATTAAATATCGCAGCAGCAATGTATGTTAATATTTCAATGATTTTTACACCAGAATGCTTTGGAGCCAGTAGCTTTGGAGAGTTAAAACATTCATTAGCATTTTGGGTATGGCCCCCCAAGCATATTTGAAGTAATTCATCCCTGGATAAATCTTTATAAATTGGTAAGAGATGCTGTTTTATCTCTTGGCCAAAAAATGGAGTCAGATCTTCAAGCTTTGGATATTTTTTAAAGCAATGATTTTCTGCCATTTGCAGCAGCATTTGACTCCAGTCGGGTTCCCATGATAATGTCTTTTTTTTAAAATTCCTCGAACTCCTCTACATTTCGTTCCTTTATTAAGATATTTTGATATTTTTGCTTCGAAAATTCAATCACACATGACAAAAAATCGAGCCAAATTTGAGTTAAAGATGTATGATTGCAATATAACGATAATTTTTTTTGAAATATTTTTAGAAACATCTTCTATGATAAAACTAAAGATACAAAAGATTTAAACACGATCGCTCTGAAAATATAATTTTGTTTTGCACAAAAGCAGTGTGAAATCAAAGGTGTGTATTACCATGATTTAATGGATTTTTTAACGGCAAAACATGTAATTTCAATGAAATTAATGGTTCCGAAGCATTGTTTCGAGATTGGGCGCCTTATAGTTTTGATTCATTGGATAGATTGTCTTCTCGCGAAACGTGTTCAACGGTTCGATACGAAACGAGATAAAAAACGCTAATAGAAGGTTCGATGTGAGTGTATTAGATCGCATTTGCGCAATATTAATTAATTACATAAGCCTTTGTGCTGGACCAAGAGTCTGAAAATAAAAAAAACGAGCATCCAAGACGAAAAGCGATTGGGTTACTTCACGGAATGGGTCCGTGATGTAGAAGGTACAAGATCGGCTTTATTTTTTGTTTATCGAGTATTGAATCGTGCATCGATATTTCGTCCTTAGGCGGTTGAAGGTTGCGAGTTGCTGGTCCGGGATGATCGAGGCAGGTTCAGGTTCAGGCCGATCGTGACCGTGCGTGCTTTATGGAAGATCGTGATGTTGGAACAACGAGCAGGGGTCTTTAAGGATGGCAAGGTCTTTCCATGGCAGTCCATCCGGTTAACATTGCACTTATTCCGAGGCGATATCTTATCTGTGCTCTTAAATTCTGAGCACACGAGACGAAGATGTATTTATTGGCGCTCCGATGGGTCTTGAGTGCCTTTCAATCAACGATCCTCGAATCTGAACCCGGGGATGCTGGAGAGGAGTTATACATCCCTGTAGGATGATCTAAAAGCGCTCCGACGACAATTTGTATTAGGGTGTCCCATAAGTTTCTTTCGTTTTCATATTAAGAAAAAAATAAACAATAATTTGTATTTACAACAAAATTTATTAAATAATATATGATCCATTCTATTCCATTACATTTCTCCATTTCCCCGGATGCCCCATAATGTCTTCTTGTCAAAATTTCCCAGATTTGTTGACAAAATATTGATCAGGGTACATTTTTATATCATTTTTTGAATTAAGATTTTTACCACGTAAATAATTTTTCAATAAAATAAATAAATAATAATCTGAAGGGGCAATGTCCGGAAAGTATGGAGGATGAGGTAAAACATCCCAGTCAAATGATAATAATATATTTCTGACGAGCAAAGACACATGAGGTCTGGAGTTATCGCAGACATAGTAGGCATTTCAATAAGTTGTATAAATCGTATGCTAAATAAAAAATTGTACATGAGAAAGCTGTGCGCAAGATGAGTGCCGCATTTGCTCACAGTGGAACAAAAGCCGAATTTTTGCGATGAAACGTATGATACAAAGGATGCGCATGTGATCATTGATTATCATCAAAAAAGAAAAACAATCAACGACGAGTATTATGCGAACTTATTGCAACGTTTGACTGATGAAATCAAGAGAAAACGGCCGCATTTGGCTAAAAAGAAAGTGTTATTTCAGACAATGCACCAGTTCACACATCCGTTATCGCGCTGACGAAAATCATTGAGATTCGAATTGCTTCCTCGGGATTATTTTCTCGTTCCAAACACTTCTGGGACCGCTGTCGTAAATGTCACCCTATATGAAATATCCCTTTTTTCATCAAAATTCCTCAGAGACTTTCAACCCTTAGTGGTTCAGTGTACACGCGCATTGGATTTTTTACTGGCAGGTCCAGTGTCCATAACGTGTGGATTTTAGTATTTTTTTTAAACTGTGGTATGAAGCAAATGTTCTAGAATCTAGATTGCTTTAATACTAATTAATACACCATTTAATTGTTTCCTGGAATGTGAAAAGAAATGTTTGCGATGGGGTATTTTTGTCCGCTGCAGGTATAAAATCACAATTTCAAACAATAGTCTTTGGCGAATTGTGTCATCGCGAACATCGCATATTTGTGAAGTGATCTGACAATTTAGTTTTCGTGATTTTTAAATGATAATGACTCCGAAAATAAAAGGTTAGCATATATTCACCGACAGATTTTACACTTTTGCATGCGGTGTGGAAAGAATTTTGAAAAACCAAGTCGCAGATTGGTCTGAAATTTTACGAGCTTATTTTAAACGTATATGGGTATGGCAGTTCGCAAAACCAGGTCAAAATGTTTATTTTAGCTTACGTTTTACATTAAAAAAATACCCCTAAAAAAAGTGTTTTTTCCAAACTTTTTTTTAAAACTAGCACCATTTTGTTATTTTTAAACAAAAAGTATTGATTGACGACAATACGATAGTGACACGCTTACATATTAAGAATCTTTTTGACTTTTGGTTTCAAGTAAGCCTGAATGAAAAAACTGTTCCACACCGTGGACTTGCATCTTTTTTCACATGTCATTTTGATGTTTTAAAAACGATATAATATATATTTTTTTTAATTACGAATTTATTTTTTTAGTATTATATAAGAGTGCCATAATAAATCCCAAAAAGATTTATTTCATTATATGATGTATTTACTGTGAAAAAAATTGTTAAAAATTCCCAATTTTTTAAGCCGTCAAAGTGAGATGACCCCTTAAGAGAAATGTAACGATACTTAGTGCAAAGCACACATCATCATCGCAATTGGCAAGGAGAAGTCCCAGAATGAAAACCCAGAAACGTATTGATAATAACAACAACAAAAAAGTGATTGAAAACCCAACAATTGTTTAAAATTATATAAAAATATGGGAGGAATAGACACTGCTGATCAACTGGCAACGTCATATAGTTTTAGGCATAACTTATTTAAATGGTTAATGAAACTATTTTTTAAGGGTTAAAATCCTCAATTATGAATGGATACATTATATGAGAGAAAATAAAACGATGAAAGCCCCAAATTCATATAAAACTTTGCAAAATGTTGATGTAAATCATCGGGAATTTTTGTGCAGCCAAAAAGACAGATACCGGGCGTAGATCGACGATCGATGACAAGGAACAATTGCATAGAAATCCCCATTATATATATGATGATTCTACAAGATACAAGGATTGTATGGTGTGTTTGCATCGTAATATTCCAGAAAAAAGAAGACGGACATCGTTATATTGCGATACGTGCGAGTAAAAGTCCGACCTCCACCCTGGAGATTGTTCTAAAAACTACCACATTTACGTAATTTTTAGTATACGCGAATAATTACGCAATGACGGGATAAATAAGCCTTCTATCCGATGGAATAAATGTACATATCACTAATGAATTTGTATTTTCCGGATTATATTTGAATCGTACATTCATAAGTATTAAAATGCTCCAAATCATCAACAAATCCTCGGTTATAAATTGCTCTAAATTGATTGCTTTTATACATTGAAGACCTTCATCTTTTCAAGAGCTGATTAAATGATCTAAATCTAGAAGATGTAAATATTGATGATTTATTTTATGAAATGATGATCTTTATGCTATTCATTTTATGTATACAAACAGAAGATGTCTGAGATGGACTCGAATCCGAAACGTATATTTTTCTTTAATGTGTTAAATACTCAAGTAAATATGTATATGAATGTTGTACTTTGGTCTTGTATACTTTGCATATCAATAACCGGTATTAATTATGTTTTATCTATGTATAATATTTAGCTATGTTGTTATGCATATTATAATAATTGCTTTATTTTGTTGCAATATGTGCATAATCATACGAAATATCAATTTAATTTGATTTGATCTGAAAAACAATTTTTAGGCCATGTCCCATGGGATATTTCAGCACATAAATTTGCTGAGATATTGGACAAATTTGCCGTTTAGTTACAGGAGCGCTCCAGTCAAATATTAGGCGCTGATTCTATTTATTCGAGGAATATTAAATTTCATGAGGAATGTCTTAATATATTTACATTGCATGAGGCGACATCGAAAAACTGGTAGAATGCAGAAACGAAGACAAGTTCTTCGACCGATGGACCACATTGCCTCCAATATGTAATGGACTTTTCGATAATGACGAAATTAATTATTGGATTTAAATATATCGCGATTAAATAAACAGGAGTCTAAAAACCAGTTTTGTAAGATTTGCCTAAAAAAAAAAGGCAACGAATTCGAAATACTTCTAATATTCAACAAACATTGTTTTAATAATGTTTGTTGAATGAAATGATATCTGGAATAACCCAAAATTTAGAGGAATAGGAAAGTACAGAGAGAAACGATGCAAAACCGTTATTTTTGCCGGAACGAAACCGATTCAAAAATATCGGTTCAATTAGGAACGTTTGATTGGCGTAAGAACCGGACGGCTATTTCCGACCATTGAAGACGTTGCAAAGTATGAAGCTTGTACTAGTAAGGAATCCAAATCCGAGCCAAAATTTCGATCCCGGGATTGCATCCTGGGATCATCATCATCAGATATTAAAATGCTAATTCGAGTTGATGACCGCGTGAGCTCCCGTTTTCATATCATCATCATCATAGCGCAGCCACTAACAGTCCACTACAGAACTATGGGCCTCTTCAATATCCATTCATAGGAAAGGGGTTACATCCATTTCGTCTGTATCATACATTCACCTCCTCATTCGCTCGATATTGAAGGTAGCATTACCACCGAGTTTTATTTTGAACGCTCACCCAACGGGTATCCTGAGTGAACGTATTGACGAACACTTTCGCGAACGTCTCGATAAGGAGTTTGGGGGGTTTGTAAAGACTGGGTAGTTTTCATAGGGAGATGGTGGAAAACTACTCTAGACGACCTTTTTGACTCTACTGGAAAGGGCTTTCTGGGGTACAAGGAGTCCAGTCCCCCCTTTCCTCGCTAGGGCGTTGCCGGGGTAGGGTGAAGACATACGAGACGCTTAAGTGCATCTCGGATTCGCTCCTACACCAACTGAGGGTGTCTCCCCGTCACCGTACAACTTACCCGAGCGAATTCGAAACTGAGTGGTTTCGCCATTTTTTCAGGTTGCCCCTCTCAGTTCGGCGATTACAAAACGATATAGAAGTCAACGGAAGACAATGTTGTTTTTCGTTGCAAAGTAAAGATCATCGAATGCATCTCCTCGAGGCCGTCTTCTTGGTGTTCTTCTTGTTCCTGCTCCGTTCCTAGAGCCTCTCGGATCCGAACCGGTGAGGTTCCTCGAGTTCCATACTGCTAAGTAGGGAAGACCATGCAAGAGACAACGAGCGACATGCAAGTTAAGATTCGTATAAAAAGCAATGAATAGTATATAAACTGGATATCAGCTTGCTGTTAGAAGAGTATTTAAGTATCTACTCTGTAAAAAGGTACTAGTCAAGTGGCCAATAGTTAAAATACATAAAATCGTATAAGTATAATAGTTAGGAGTAGTCGAATGTGGTTAGGCCGCAAAAGTATTAGTCAAATTGTATTAGCAAGGGGTAGTTATGTCGCATCACAGTATTCGAACTTTGACGTTTAGTGTCTACCGGGCACAATCAAATAATATTTAATCGGTCAGACTGAGAGTAACTGGAAACAAATATATAGACATAGCTGAAACGAATAGGTTAAAGTCAGGTATCAAGTAATATCAAATAGTCAGGTCCATATCAAATAGTTTTATAGTCAAGATTGTATTATGGGAGCAGTCGAAAAAGCATTTTGCTCCCAGTGTTCCCGCGTTTATGTAATAGTAGGAGGCGGATGTGTGCGAGTATTTGTTAATTCACTTACCTTGGAAGCTTGGATTATTATGATCTTACTTGCGTTATTATCCTTGTTGTAGTTCCTCTCAAGTGACGCGGTGAAGATGTTCCATTTTTTGTGCAGATGTCGTAAAAACAATGTTTTTCGGCGTCACTCGCGAATTTTATATACAAGTGTAGTCGGCGTTTCGTCAGAGCGTACGAATGAACTTGCGCGGGGGAGAGTGCAGGGGGGGGGTCCCCGGCGTTGAGGGTGCCGACAAGTCACAGAAAGAACTCAACGTATCACAGAAACGAATTATTTTCGCAAAGCGTATCGAGCGCCGAGTCGTTTTACCTCCGACTATCGGGAGAAGACTGAATGTTAAACTTTGACAATTATTGAAAGGTTTTTAAGTCCTTAATTTTATTACAGTTAAGCGTCGATTGGGAACGGCCCACTGGAGGTAGAGAAAAGAACGGCACAAAAAATGCATTTCTTTGAATTTCGATGTTTGCCATAAGCCGCATGTTTAGGCGATAACGAAGGATGAGATGTAATAAAATTTAGCATTATATTATAATGTTTCGCGTGTAATTTTCGTTAGGACAAGATGAAACGGTCTTACTGATGAAGGGGGCCCTGTCGGAGGGCGCAGCCCCGGCGGTGAGGTGCCGACAAGTCACAGAAAGAACTCAACGTATCACAGAAACGAATTATTTTCGCAAAGCGTATCGAGCGCCGAGTCGTTTTACCTCCGACTATCGGGAGAAGACTTTTCATATAATAACATCAATGTGGCTGATAAAATTCCTATCTGCTGAGACACGGAATAAAACTCGCAAAATTCCCGATTTCCCGACTAATTATTTATTTCCGTCGCTGCAGATGAATACTCATATACTGTAACACTTTGATGCGATTCGTAATTATATTACGGAGGAATACAAAAATTCTGAGCCCCGTATCTATTATATTTCATATCGATATTACCATTATTAGAGTCGAGGTGTAGTAAATACATCACCGTTAATATAACAATTTGAATAACATATATGTACTGTATATATGTATACATAGATTAGACAGTTACAGCGCCTAAGCTCGACAATCAGTCCAGATTTCGGCGGGAATGTCTCTATTTAGTAGCCTTCATGGTGCTGGTGAAGTGTACGATTTCTGTTAGATAAAATTTTCAATCCCGAATTTTTCGAATCCCGGGATTGAATCCCCTAGTACAGGTGAACTGTTTTATAACCGATATAGATCGGGGAATCCCTCGATGAATCCATCCGTTGCATAGATGACGAACCGAGAATTTGGCTCGACTACAGCGTAAATCGATCAAATTAGCGTTTATATTATACAGGGTGCGACGGAGAAACTTCCTTTTTTGAAATACGCTCCCTAAAGCAAAAATTATTTATAGAAAGATGCGTTAGCACTTATTTGAAAGAATGAAATATAACGTTTTCTTTTGTGTAAGTTTAATACAGATCGTGTAGTAAATAAGGGAGGAATGCTCGTTCGCTTTGGGGGTGTATTTTAGTGTTGTTCGATTTTGAAATAAGGTACATAGATTCACTGCCGCTTCTTGCATTCGACATTGGCATGGTAACTCCAAAACATTTTATTTTTTTCATAGCTTCTATAGCTATATACAGCTATTCTCTTAGCCTATATTCTTTCAATGCAATGCTACAAATCGCAATTTGAATTGATAACAATATTTTATTCTAAATTAAAACCTCCTCCCCATATATATGCTCGATGCCTCCACGGACTGAATGGATCAAATTGACGATGAAATTTTGAAACAAAGACTATATTTACACGGGACAAGTGATTGACATGTCGAGAATTATAATGGGTGAGATCAAACGCTTTATAAAATTGGGGGTGGAGTGCGTTCCGTTGGCTGGACATAGTAATGATATCACGACTTTGTGTTCCATCGATGATCGTATTCATAATTTATTTGGAATTCATAAATATAAATATTTAATGCCAAATATTGTATCTTTGAATCGTACAAACGTTGAACCTCCAAAGGCCGACGTTAATACGATAGCCGTGTTTATTATATAAATGTGTAATATTTCGATGGTGTTTATTTTGAGTGTTCAATCATCGAATTGGCCACACATTCTCGCACTCTCATGTGGGGAATGCAAAATGAGAAAATTATGTTCGGGCTGTTCCAGAAGTGCAAGCAAACGATGAGTGTGTTGACGAATAACTTATGCATCTTTGTCTGCACCAACGCTGCATAAGACTTATGTCCACAGACTGCTATGATGGAAGTGGTTTGGCCAACATTGAATTCGGTTCAATTTTAAAATAAAACATCAACTCATTTGCCTGAGCTTTCAAAGTTAGTTGCATACGATCTTGGCCTACCTCCAAAGTGCAAAAGCCAATAATTATGCTTATGTAACTGCAATGTTGTAATTCTAAATAGCGGCGGAAATGCGTCAAGACTGAATAGGCTAATTTCTGGTGCCAAATCGTTGTCGATGTTGATACATATATTTATAAACAGCTCTATTTGAGACGATATTTGTGTCTAATTGTTTGTAATCCATGCAAGAATTGAATCTTTGAACGCCTCAAGCAATTCAATTTAAAGCCTAACGGGATATTACAAGGATTTATCACGTTTCCTCATATAAATGAGCATCTCTGACTATGTTATATAATAGCGAATCGCTTGATTATTTCGCTTAGTCATGCTGATTAAAGGATACTGAATGTTTTCAAGGGTATGAGTAATCAAAGCGTTCATGTCTTGCAATGTTTATCTCTAATGATTGGAAGGCATTTTTAAATTTTTCTCGCATTTAACATTTCACGACACAATGAGCTCCCAAATGCATTATCTACTACGCCACTGGGGCTCGCTTAAACGCTATTTAAGAGCTTCGATTCGGCGCTCTCTATAATCATATTGAGAAACACTGCTTCATACAAATAAGTCGTTAAACTGGAATGACCCTGGGGTATATATCTACGGTAATCGCCTCAACAATTTGAGATTCGCAGAATGTAGTATATAGCCGAGAGATTATAATAGCACACGACTTCGAACTGGAATTCATTAGATCTCGGAGGGAAACATGCGAACCGTAGATTAAATCGGATACTTTGACAAGGGCTGATCTAAATTGCCCACAATTTAAACAAAAATCTATCGTAGATCCATCCTGTAAAGATCTCCGATGCATAAGGATGCTATGCGACCAATCAAACGCTTCTTATCAAATGCGGGCATTTTAAAAATGCATAACACAAACAGTATCCAGGCTCAATTGAAGAATTCAAGCTGTTATCGACTACTAATACGTTGATAATATAAATTGGCAATATATTTTTAAATGTCGCTCTATAACATGAAAATATAATTAAAGTCTTTAACGTCTTTATTGTTTGTGTTATTCATTTTTAAAATAAGGTAGTTTCCCTGCCGCATACCGTATTATTTGAAGGTGTTTTATTGGGGAGATCCGGATGAAAATTTCGTTTTTTGTCGACACCATAGATATTCAATAGAAGAGACATGGATTAATTAATGGAATATATGCAATATTTTTCGCCTGAAATTTTAAGTATTAGACATAAGTAATCAATTATTTCGAATTAAAACAACAACAAAAATTGTTACGATTTTATTTTAATTATTCAATCAATCGTATAATTTCCATTATTATTAACAAGAAATTCTTCTTAAATAATTATTTTATAAAAAGAGGCTGACTGACAAAAAATAGTTATTTAGGTGAATTTCAACTTAATTTACATTTCAAAACGTTTTTTTTTAATGGAATGTCTAGAACTTTATATAAATAATAATCAACAGATAGACAGCTTTTCCCAATTGAGTTCCCTAATTTTTTCCTGGGTTAGCTGCATGGGATCTCACATTATCATGATGCAATGTCACACCTTTTCGCTTGACGAAATTTGTGTTTTTCTAATAAATTTGCATTTACTCTGTCCCACCAAAATCCCACCATATGCTCAGAAAACGTAATCCCGAAAATTTCGGGATAAAAATTTTTATCTAACAGAAATCTTACACCTCACCAACACGATGAAGGCTACTAAGTCGAGACATTCCCGACGAAATGTGGACGCTTGGAAACAGTGGCGTAATTACTAATTGGCGAACTTAGGCGACGCTTAGGGGCATTGACTGTCTAATCTATGTATATATATATATATATATATATATATATATATATATATATATACAGTACATATATGTATTTCAAATTGTTATATTAACCTTTCCCTACCGGTGATGTATTTACTACACCTCGACGAATAATGGGAATATCGATATGAAATATAATAGATACGGACTTCAGAATTTTTGTATTCCTCTGTAATATAATTACGAATCACATCAAAGTGGTATAGTATATGAGTATTCATCTGCAGCGACGGAAATAAATAATTTAAACAGACTAAATGACGAAACACTAATGTTTAATGTTAATGTTACTTCGGGCATATTTTCAAAATAATATTTGAATTTTTTAGTGTTTTATTTATCTATTTTTGAATTGTATTTTTCTCTTTTATTAAATAAATAAAATTCTTTGGCCTTCAAGTGATTTTTTTATATTGAACAAATGGACTTATTAGTAATTTTTGATCAAATTTATCAATATAATATCTTAGAATATTGAAAATCCCAATCCCGGGATTTCATGAGACAATCCCGGGATTGGGACTAGCGATCGATGGAGAATATGTAATTGATATGGTTGTAGCGTGGGCGATTTACCATCTCCACGTAGTGGCGCCGTTAACAGCGACATCTTCCGTCTCTCTTCAGGTGCAATGCGCTATTTTAACAGCGCCATCTCTTGTGGCCCTGCGGAGACATTGCACTTGCATACCGACTGAGCGCTTCTTGCGCGCGCATCGTTGCCGGTTGGGTAGTGACGCGCAGGAGGCGGGAGTTGAGAGAATCGTCGGTTAACCTTGGATGCGGGAGGTCGTCCCTCCTGCAGCCAGATCTCTCTCGGGTGGAATAAATAGTTATTTAGAGAAGAGAGTCTTTATTGATGATTCTCTCTGTCTTTCCGACCAGCTGCCGATACGAGTTTCACTTTTCGTGATATTCAGGCCAATCTGCCCTCCGTTTATTGTTTGTAAATTGTTCCAAGCAGCCAGATATTATACAAGTTCCGGTTCGCAAAATTGATGAACATCAATTACGATCAACGGTCGGAAGAATTTACAAAGACGACCGTGACGTTTATCGGTCATGCACCGCGCTATAGACTGTTATCGAGTCTTCTATTGGTATCATTACGCGTGATGGTCAATTTGGCGGGTTTTTTTTTCGACCATCGCTCTCTACATTTCATTTTCACCTGCGGAAAGAGATCAGCTCGCATTTTTCCATAGCAATTCATTCATTATTAACGGTTCATTTTAACTGGGTTATCTCAACGGATGTAAACTGGAATGCGAGAGCTGTTTACACAAACACTCTCGCAAAAGTCATACGTACACGAATAATGCGATTTCAACGATCAGATATGCTGATGACCGGCGGTCATTTCTAATTCATCAATCGGATGTGATGTTCCCCGCGTATGAAATGCGTTCACACGAAGTTCACGGCACCCGGCAACGTTATCGATTTCCGGCACGTGGAAAATGCATTCTGTGACGGAATTGGCAGACAATCCGAAGATGATCTCCGCGCTCCGAGATGAAACGCTGATGATGTACATGCATGCAGCTGCCGACGGTCATGCAAGAAATTGGCTTTTATTTGAGCAAATATTTTATGTGCTGCTTTATACGGCGTTGATTGAGAGCGATAAGTGCAAACCGTTCAGCGGAGTGACTAAGTGTTGTTACAGTGGTATGCCATTACAAAATCGTGGCTTCAAATTTAGATAATAGGGATTTTCATCAGATAGCATTCAAAGCAGGCCTGATAGATTTTCATACGATTTATCTATCTATCTTGGATTTCCACGCTTAATTTCCAAGCGTTCCTACAGAATCACAAATGACAGTTACAACAGTGTGTCACCAATCCAATCCCGAGCCAAAATTTCGATCCCGGGATTTGGGGATTGCATTAAACCATCCCGGGATCAGTCTCCAAACTCGTCGGAGGTATCATCATCAGATATGTAAATGCTAATTCGAGTTCCATCAATGTAACTGGTAAAATTCTTTTCTGCTGAGACACGAACTAAAACTCACAAAATTCCCGATTTCGTGAAAAATTATTTATTTCCGTCACTGCAGATGAATACTCATATACTATGATACTTTGATGTGGTTCGTAATTATATTACGGAGGAATACAAAAATTTTGAACCCCGTATCTATTATATTTCATATCGATATTCCCATTATTAGAGTCGATGTGTAGTAAATACACCACCGGGCAGAAAAGGTTAATATATAAATTTGAAAAACATATATGCTTACATTTATGTGATGATTTAGTATTGCATGATTTATTAGTCTTCTTTAGTCTTTAGTCTTCTGTCTTCTTCTCCCCTGTCGATAAAACTTAACTCAACGACAACTGAGAGGGTTTTTTCAACAGCAAGTTCAATAAAAATGAAATTACGGTCAAGTTTAAAATTAGAAACGTTCAATGCAGTTATATTTTTAAAATATGTGTTTTTGAAAGGTAAATATAATTCTGCTCCTATTGATTTCGCTGAAAGCGAAAACCTCAAAATTTCACTTGATTTCAAGCCTTTGTCTGCGAAAAAACGCGTTGCGCAACAGAGGATGACACTTCTCGCTTTCTTTGTGTGATGCGATCCAGAATCTTCCTATCCGATGGAATAAATTTATTTCTAACGAAGGGAACTTTGTAGAAAAATAAGATAGTCCATTTGTGTTTTTATATAACACTAATAAATTTGTACGGAAATATTCCGGATTATATTTGAAACACTCTCGTATACGTACATAAAATATTCGAATATTTCATCAAATTTATATTCGATATACGAATATTGGGATTTGGGAATATTCTGTTAGATAAAAATTTCAATCCCGAATTTTTCGGCGTTACGTTTATTAATCCCGGGATTCGTGAGCACCTAAAACTGTCCGCGATGCCGGGATTGGATTCCCTAATTAGGAATCGATCAAATTATTTGACTATTTGAACAATATTACATGGTTGTTAACAAGACCTTCTTATTTTTTAGTTACGCAATTCTTAAACTCTAAAGTTTATGGAAATAGATTTTGAAAAACTTAATTTTGTTACTAAAACTGTATTTTTCATTTAAATACACTATCCCCTGACATCGACAACAGTCCCCTGTGTCGATTTTTCAGAAAATGCTCAAAATTTTCAAAAAATATATCTTATTTGGAACGCCTCTAAGGCGAACGCGCGTTCCTTACTCATCCACTGTATGATTGTCACTAAATCTAAACATGGTAAAAAACGTTAGATCTTGTTCTTTCGAATGAATTCCACCCCATTATTTTCGGATTAAACATCGCTTCAGGGTCCGTGTTTCAAATGAGGAAGTTTCCCTGCCGTACCCTGTACATATTTTTATTCTTATAACTCTATTTTTTTTAATTAAATGTAATGGTTTCCTATTGATTTATACATATGATTAATTAAGAATTGGAGTATTTAAAAATAATAGTTTGGTATAAACCAGCACAATCTATTAGACATTCTGGCTTAACACGTATCGTGCCAAGGACATTTTTCAAAAATGACCCACCAGGCCATCATACAAATTTAGTTCTATATTATATATTTATATATAAGGATTATAAATTGTGGTCAAAATTTAAAAAAAAAATTAAATAGAACCTATTTTAGGCCATCAGTCACCGGTGCCCGACGCGGCCTGTGTGCAATATATGGGATGCAACGCATATATTTTTTTTTTTTTTTGTACATATCTTTTTGAATAATACATTGTAATGATACATGATGGTTTATATATTTTTTGGATAGATTACATCTTATTTGTGGTATCAATCACTGACGGTTGACGTAGCGTATTACTTCGCGTACAGATTATTTATTCTATGATTCAAATTTACTTTTTCATTATGAAAAACACAAAAGTCAAACGGCACATAACTATTCAGATATATTTTTTGATATGTCTATATTGTAACAAATTACATCGACTTTTTTTTATTACATGAAATATGTCATCTGTGACAAGTTTATTTTAACGATGAATGGAATTAAATGTTTGAAAAGATTTTAGTCTAAGACAATGCAATTGAGAAGACTCTTTTTTATTGCTTTTTAGAACAATTATTTTAAATACTATAAAAAATAGAGAAGATAATTCCATTTTTTCACTATTTATTCAATAGAAACGATTGTTTTTACTTTTTTCTGTTCATCCCCCAAAATAAAGAGACGTTTTCTATTGGTCTTATTCTAACCAATATTATTGGTTCAAAATATCATGTTTTCAAAGTATAAGTCATACTTAGGCCTGATCCACACTATGATGCCGTTGACGGTTAGATCTCGCTCCGGTCTCGGTCCGATCAAATATTCTTACACAAGAAACAATCAGAGTATTCACACTATCGGATCGTTCCAATCCCGTTTTTTGTATGAAAATATTTGACGGGACCGAGACCGAGATGGAACTGTTACCGGCACCATAGTGTGGATCGGGCCTTACTCTTTGCACATGACTTATTGGCATATTGATCACGGTTCATTTCATGTCAATCAAATCGATATGCTGATTAAGTGATTGAAGGAATAACTCAACGAATATCATCCAGATCACGTTCTTGATCGCCGACAAATAAGTTGGAAATGAAGAGGTTTTTTGATTTAATTATTTGGATCGTCAAACTACACAGTATTTATTTATATTGGAGCAAAGACATTCATTTCAGGCAGAAATTTCCACAAAGTATAATGATTTTACTCCAAATGATACATTTTGCGGATAATTCCACTGCAAACCCAGAAGATCGGTTAGCAAAAATTCACAATATTTTCGATGATCTCAATATCAATTATAAAAAATATTATGAACCACAAGAATATGTCTGTGTTGACGAAAGCATGATACCTTTTCGAGGAAGAATCTCTTTTCGGCAATATATGAAATCCAAAAAACGGCATCATCTATCATTGCAAGACGATCGCGCCATGAACTTTTGAAAAAAAGATGATTCAACTCGAAATGTTCGTCGTTGCTGTACCAGGTGCTATAAATTAAATTGCAACACTGGAAGAAAATTTGCAAGGAATAAAACCAAACAGGTTGTAACGTATTGTGGGGGGTGTAATGGTTTTCAACATCTATGTTTAGCGTGTTTCAATATAGTACATAGAAATATTTAATTCATTTATACAGTATCTTATACATAGAGCCTATTTTTTTAATCATATATTATTTTAAATTTATTATTCTATTGTTTTGTATTATAAAACTAGCAAATAATGTTCATGATCTAATGTGTGTGTCGATAAAAAAGAGTTAAAAAGTTTTAGGTTAAAAAAGAGTTAAAGAAACTTTTTAAACTCTTTTTTAACCTAAAACGTATTTATAACATGATAAAATATGCATACATTCATCTAAATTAGTATATTGTAAATGTTTAATTATAAAAATCTCGTAGAAGAAGAACATGGAATATACCTACCGTTTTTTTGGATATGGTTTTTTAAAAAAAAAAGTTCGGGTGTTCCGCTTGTTCAGGAACACCATGTCTATCAGATTATATATTAAAAACTGTTAAATGTGTAACTGACGGCGCACAGAGACTATTTTACTAAATCGAGTGCCATCAGTCACCGGTGCCTGCCACGGCGCACTGGTAACAATCGTCATCGGGCACCGGTGCCCGACGCGGCACGATACGTGTTAACCCCTCAAGGAGTTAAGACACAATATTGTGTTCAAATTGAGCTCGAAGACAGACAGACCGAGATACTCCATCTTTGTCTTGCATGTTGAGTTTGAAGATAAACAGAGACGGTGAGATTATCTTGCTGGTCAGATATTATGAATGGGAGACAGATACGGAGAGTGTATCTTGTGTACATCGTACGATTGTATAGATCGTTAACCCAAATTTATCGACTAATACGATTTAATATTCGCAGTGTTCCCACGGAAACAAGTTCGATACTTTATTGGTTAATGACGTTATTAATGGTGGTTTGCGCCATCAAGGCCTATATCGTGATGCATGGGGTAAAGCAAAAGTTTAAATTTCAGCATACAATTTTCGACCACCAGCATCGATTTGCATCCACGATGTAAAATTACATTGTAAACGTAACAAACAATTTCAAGATTCGAAGAAACCATTTTCCATCGACCGCAAGAGCCTCGTTCCGTCTATAAATTTCGAATGGCATAAATCGTTAGGCTCGGAAAGCACAATGAACACGAAAGCTCCCAGAGTTTTCTCCGATACAATGCTTCGTCATGGATCTAACGCGATTATATCTCGCATTTTAGCGCTTCTCAACTATATATGTATATATAGTTGATCCAGCGCGAGGGTGTTGTGGGTGGTCTGCCGCTACCGCAAAATAATATTGACATAATGCGCAATCAAGATACAAACACCATCCAAACAAAATAAATACACATTCACATGATGCGGGCGAGGAGTTTATGGAGTGGTTAAATTTACGATGCCCCGGTAATGCAATCGAGCGAAAATGACAAATGCTCGTATTGTTTCAAGTGCGCATGCGCAGACTCTGCATTGTGATTTTCTTATTAGCGAGTGGAGCCATATTGAAGTGTCAAAAGTCGATTTTAAGCATTGTAATACAGCGATGAGTTTTATGATCTTTGCGAAAAATTATACTTAAACTGTGGTGTTCCATTTTTATGCATCATTAAAACGCTTGGCGCATGCGCCCCGCCGTCTCTACTATTTGCAGTATAAAACAACCACTAGACCAGTGACGCGTTTTGTTATATATTACACAATCATATTTTAGCTAAAAATTTTCATTAAAGAATTATTTACTTACACCTCATCAGCACGATGAAGGCTACTAAATAGAGACATTCCCCCCGACATCGGGACGCTTGGAAACAGTGGCGTAACTACTAATTTACAAGCTTAGGCGACGATATAGTAACTGTCTAATCTATGTATACATATGTTTATCAAATTGTTATATTAACATTTCCCTACCGGTGATGTATTTACTACACCTCGACTCTAATAATGGGAATATCGATATGAAATATAATAGATACGGGCTTCAGAATTTTTGTATTCCTCCGTAATATAACTACGAATCACATCAAAGTATTATATTGTATAAATATTCATCTGCAACGACGGAAATAAATAATTTATCGGAAAATCGGGAATTTTGCGAGTTTTAGTCCGTGTCTCGGCATCTTTTAATAAACGTTAATGGAGTGATTCCCTATACCAACACTTGATCAATTATTAATTGCCTTCAATGTTCGACCATTGGATTAAATGTCTTCAAATATTGACAGCCGCTCTAACATGCGCTCAAAGGTTAATACCTAAAATCGAAAGCATACTTTATGCTTCATAAATGTCTTCGGATCGCAACACTACTTAAAGCCCAACCTCATTTAATATTTCCACATTTCAGAACGTGATTTTGCCGCGTTGAAACTTTTTAGTACGATATATTAAAACGCGAAGCACAATGGTGCTTTATGAGCAACTCAACGACCCATGAGAGCTTTTCACCAACATCTTGTTGTCCTGTAATATACGGCGACGTTACTTCGGTGGCTGTCGAATTCGCTTCAAGACCGAAGCTTTCTCCGAAACTTTTACGCATCGGGGTGCAATAGAATGCCGATGAATATGAATCATCTCGTGATTCAGGGATCGGTGAAAAAAACGACGTAAGATTTTACACGGTGCGTAATGGCGTTTTTATAGGAAAAGCGAGGCGTAATGCGCATATAATGATAGGTTCTAAGGCAATCATTAGAAGGATATGAACCGACCGAGAAGGTTGATATTGTCATTAAGTATAGATATTTAGCATCTGGTAGTACGTTACCAAATTACCCAATGCTTCTTACTTATTAACACGAAGTCTTGGTAATGCCACGATTTACATGTCGATGGTAGGTCTGGACCAGTTTCGACTTAAACCAAACAATTCTAAGGGTCTTATATTAACCTGCATTTTTTTTAAAATAAAATACAATCTATAACGGCTTACAATGTTTGCGACAAGCTAAGAGCATATCGATCAATTGCATAAAATATTTAAACTACTTTAGCTGGAATTTATGTGATAGTTCAATCTGCGAAAACGTTTATGCAATGCTTATTTGAAAGCAAAATATTTCTATGCGGTTAACCAACAAATTAAAATTGTTCTATTTAATCTAAATGAAATACGTGATGATTATAAATGTTAGACAAACTGAACTGCAGTCGCAGCAAATATCCGAGATAAAATTGCTGAATGACTATATTAATACAGGGTGCGGCAGGGAAACTTCTTTATTTTAAAAACAAATAATATAAACAGCATAAGAGATATTCGTTTAATTATTTATTCCATGTTACAGAGAGACATTTAAAAACAGTCCCCTGTATGATCATAACTAGCAGCTACGATCATGCCGGGGCGACAAAGCTTCTGAACGCTACTATCTAAATTTACTGACCAAAACGAAAACCATCTTAATATTTTAATTTTTAAAACAATAAATAAAAACTTTAAATATTTCTATGTAATGTGCTAAAAATAAATAAACTGATATCTCCTATAATGCTTGTGTTATTCATTTTTAAAATAAGGTAATATCCCTGCCGCAACGCAAAGCTCCTAATGATTTCCATTGTATCTTTGCTTTTGTGAATTTACAAATTTATCGAACGCCTGAGAACCGAATCAAATTAATAACACTCGATCTGGCGACCCAATTACAATATTGAACAATCTCAAAAATATCATATTCTTATTAAATAAATCCTATATTCGTATTTGCAATCATTTATCGTTCGATGAATGCAACGTAACATGGCATAACGCAATGATTGCACAATGCATTTTATCAACCATCCGATGCATTTGCCAAATATTCCCCTCAAAATGACCGTTGTTTATACCTGAGTTTCTACATTTTTTTCACGGCCATAACATTTCGACACCGAAGAGGATGTCGAAGGACTTTTTGCGCCGCAACTGGAGTCCTTCAGCGCGAACAAGGAATCGGGTCAATTTAAGAGCGATCGTATATGAAGATCATTATTTGTCATATCACATCGAATATTTTACTTAACCCTCTTAATCGGCAACACTCGCGCAAAGTGCCACAGAATTCAATTTGAGTCCGTTTGAGTTGGAGTTCAATGTCTGTTTAATTAGAACTAGTTAAGTCTCAAGGTCCGACCAAACGTCTTGGCCGCGGGAAGGCTCGACCTTCCACGATCTTATATGATTTTCAACAAATTTTGCATTCTGCATTTATTTCTTAATGTGCTTCTTATTGAATTTTGTTAATATCATCTATAATATATACATATTATCGACGATTTATTTGGATGATGTGTTCGAGAGCACTCTGTAAGCAATCGTGGCTTTTAGGCCTCGATTTTTTTTTTGGTCTTCGCCAAGTATGATCGTGAAGCATTCTTGGTTCTTTTCTAATCAGAGGTTGTGGATGATATACCATTTAAATGGTCTTATTCACGTTTGAATCTCAAATCCGATCGCTTAATAGTGCTTATGGTGCGAGCGTGACTCCTTCGGGTTTTTATAAGGCAATCTCGGTTATTGTTTTATATATTTAAAATTCCTTTTACGGCCGTACTCGGCCTCCACTTTATGACTTTTGATATCAATAATAGTCGGAATGTGATACAATATATGGTCTCAACAGCTTGAGAGATATTCAAGCTTCGGGCAAAAGGTGAGGAATGTTCCAGGTAAAGCCCTGGGTATGTGCCGTATATCATAACCGACGCCCCGCCACGTATGTAATTGAATATAATTCTTGCCGAAGAAGTATCTCTGAATGCACCCAAAAAACACCAAAAACCGAACAGAGATCAGGTAGTCGAATATTTGGACTTTTATCAAAAATGTCAAGAAATTTCATCTGAAATCCCATGAACCGTGGGTCATCCACGCTTTTAAATATTTGGGCCGCAAAAAGTCCGCGTTGTTCAATAAATCTGATCACGGAGTCGTGTTTGTCCCTTGTCCCAGATCAAAGCATTAATTATTTATTGATTTACGTGTCCACAAAACAAAATAAGCCATCAATACCATACTTAAAAATAGTGCCGACGAAAAAATGTCGACTTGTCGAAGCGGTTCTATAGCACGAATGGTTGGCCCCCGAAGAAAGCCACGTTTGTGTTCCTGGAATTAAGAGCCGCTTTTAATTTTATAGCCACCTATGAAAAAATATTAATTTATACACAATAAATGCACGCTTCGGAGAATACCAAGCCGCAGGATCGTTCTAATGCAATTATGAATTCTTGTGTTATACTCGAATATGCATAATCATGCGATGAGCCATTGGATTCCATCATCGTAAAATCAATCACACGGCGACACTATCTTGACATGTTCATAGACATGGAGGCAGAAGAACATATTTTTGGCATATTTAAAGCTTCCAAATACACTTCGACGACAGTCGGTCACTTGAAAGACTTGATTCGCCGTGTCTAAATAATCATTAAGAAATAAGCATACAAGCCTAATGATATGAATTTAGTCGACGGTTGACGAAGTCTTGGAGAAACTGTGTCGAAATTTGCATTACGTTGCTTTTTATATATTTTAACGCCCATGAAGAAATGCTAATGAAAGCAAAATACAATCAGTTTTCATATAACGCGGTTTAAACGTTTGGGGTTTGACGAGCCAAAAAACAGGCAATTTTTAACAATTTTTTTCTCAGTAAATACGACCGTCCGACCCTAACTCAACTGAAGAATAATATTCCCGTCAAACAACATACCCGTCAATATGCTGGAAAAAATGGAAAGAAGCTTCATATACGACTCTCTTAAGGGCTCATCTCACTTTGACGAGCCAAAAAATAGGCAATTTTTTAACAATATTTTTTTCTCAGTAAATACACCATATAATGAAATTAATATTTTTGGGATTTATTATAACACTCTTATATAATATTAAAACATTAAATTCGTAATTTAAATATATATATATTATATCGTTTTTATAGCATCAAAATGACATGTCAAAAAATATGCAAGTCCATGGTATGGAACAATTTTTTCATTCAGGCTTACTTGAAATAAAAAAATCAAAAAGATTCTTAATCTGTAAGCATGTCGCTATCGCAGTATCGTTAATGAATAGTTTTTGTTTAAAAGTAACAAAATGGCGCCGCTTTGAAAAAAGTTTAGAAAAAAACGCTTTTTTCGGGGGTATTTTTTAATATAAAACGTAAGATAAAATCAAAATTTTTAACTGGTTTTGCAAACAACCATAGCCATACATATTTAAAATAAGCTCGTAAAATTTCAGACCAATCGACGACTTGGTTTATCAAAAATTTTCCACAACACATGCAAAAATGTCGTTTCGAGAAAAACGCGTTTAAAGTTTTAAGTACCACAAAATTGTTAAAAAGGGAAATATAATATTAATCAGCGATTTCAGCTTTATAAAAAAATCTTCAGCTATTTTATCCTTTTCTTTTTTGACTGATTTGATGTATCTGTGAACTGTTTTAGCTTATTTAGAAGATTCGGAGCCTTGGCGGTTGGCAACGCAAATACGTTCTTCGTTGGGCGTCTCCATGAATCGCAATGCATCTTTGTATCAATTATTTTTAAAATAGATGTAAATGCTTTGTTCAAAATGCAAGCTACAATATATGTTGCGATTTCTAGTATTTTTTACCATAAAAAATATATTTCGATACCGGGGACCATACGCACTCGTTGAAACGAACCAAGGCATCTTTCAAATAAATTATCAGACGTCAATTCTTCATAAATGGCTCTTAAGATTTGATGAATATCTTCTGTGAGAGAGGGAGGTTGCTTGTATGAATATAACGATCTTATAGTTGCATATTGTTGCAATTCGCACCAAGAATCTGCGCCTTCTGGGCAGTATGAATGCTGAGGGGCTTCATCAGTCGAAATTTTGTGATAGTATATGGACCAAATAGTATTTCTCAAATTTTTATTGAATCAAGATATAGACGGATAGCTAAGCCATAATAATTCGATCATTTTTTAAACAATTTATTAGCAAGCTTTTCAGTTTACGAAGCACTTCATACAGAGTTCTTTATTTTTTTGCCCTTACTTTCCACTTGCTTATTCGCCTTTTTTAAATATGTATTGACATTTTTTTGACTTGATTTGCTCCATAATAGAACAAAGATAATAAAGATCCTCAATAGGAACCTCTGGCCTACAAACAAAAGCAGGTATAGGTCTCAGAACGGCTGGGGTGCAATCTAGATGGAGTGATTGTTTCGAGCGCATTACGCGAATTAGCTGTAAAACATTGAAATAATCCGAATTTCTTCATCAAAATTATGGACGACTTCCTTAGAGATATGTCCTTTCGAAAAATGAAATTAAAAAAAAACAAGAATTGAAAAATTAATTAAATTATTGAGGCTGGTTGCTGATTGGGTTATTAAGCATTTTAAAAAAATCAGATAGAAAGTGCATGCATTAAAGACCGACTGAATAATCCGAGACGACTCCTTGACATTTCCATGCATGATGCGCCATATTCGAATGCATACAGCGGTTTATCTCATTTGATACAAAAAAAAGCTAATGGAGAGTGATTCAACATTTAAAACCTTCGCATATGCATTTCAGAAAATCTATGATAAATGCATATTCTTGCGCATATGGTACATTCAGCGCAAGAAGTTTTATCAAAACGTCTAGACATAACCAAAGCAGCTTTTTAAAAATGCGCTAAGGCATGTTTTTCGATTGCGCCTAGGGTTTCATCAAAAAATAAATGATCTCTTTGTGCGTTTTTGCAGAATTTATTATGATGTTCTGACGTGAGAAACACTGTTGTATAAACAATTTGCAGAGACACATGTTCCAGAAGAGGATCGAATTGTGCAACATTTTCTCGAGGGCTTTCAAAGACCTCCCGTGTGATCAACATCTTGACTAATCCACATATACAACTTAAAGTATAAATGCTTATGGGTATGGGATAAGCATAAAAGACATGATGGACAAATCAATAGAACATTATGCGGTGTCTGGACTAAAATAAGCCACTTGATGCTTTCATCAAGCAGTGAACTTCATTGAGCATTTGGTAATATTTATGACGTTTTATTGCTATAAAATGGCACTACATAATAAACTTTAAAATTTTATGATAACGTCTGACATTGAAAAATGTTAGAGATACCAAATTATAGCCTAAAATTTTGGCATATGCATGTATATCACATGTTATCCTGCGGGATAATTTACGGATTTTGAGCATTTATTGTTCAGGATTGTCACAATATATATCATTTTTTAACAGGGCATTCTGAATAATACATATGCCAAAAAAGATTCAGTGATGTAGCAAAGCTCATTTAATTAGTAAGTATTTTTGGATACACAAATATGTCCCTTGCATAATAATTTTTAGGTATTGAAAAATATGTTTATTTATTAAAAAGCATTGCGACTCACCGGTGAGCCACTGATGTTTGAGTTGTTAAAAATCGATAGTGAAAATCGAATTCAAATCACTTTCGATATCGATGATGAACGCTTAGAATAAATATGGCAATCGAAGCAGCAAATAAGTATGGATTTGAATCGATCACCATGTAATTTAGATGTCATGACTGGCGATTGATGCTAAATGGAAATGTGTGTTCCATTTCGATTGTATTTGGTTGAAGATCTTGATCGAAATAAAGACAGCTGTGATGCTCGGCAATCGACAGGGTCGACGTTCATCTTTATGCATTTGAAGTTCAAATTTAAATACGTACAACCTTAAAGGGTTTCGTGCGACGGTTTGATTCAATTTTGCATCCGAGGTATGCGTCTCTATATCCAACAGAAATTGTTCAGCAGATACGAGAACCAAAAACAACGGTACGAAAACCAGTTTCATGACAGTGTAAAGGTTCAAAAGGTACAATTGCAGTCCAGTTAGAAAATATAAAATACAACTTCGAAAGCGTGTTCCAGGCTCAAGTTGACCACTCAAATACGAAGCCATTGAATAGCATTTACGGCGATATTCTCGACGAGGCAATCGTGAAGCGTTTCCGAAGTAGGACGACGAAGAGTGGCGCCAGTTGACGAAACTTTGCGTCGTAAATACGTCCTCCGAGAGATTTAGTTGGTGGACCAACATAAAAATTTGGCGTGACATCATCGATATTAGCGTCTTTAATGCGTCGAGTCGAATTTTCGAAGTATTTATCGATTCCCGAATCGATTAGGTCGTTGGAAATAGAATGCATTTGGGAATGCGCCAACGAATATCGATGCACTTTGTTGTAAGTGCGAAATGGGCTCGATATGAATGAGTCCCAAAATAGTTTATAAGATGACGCTGAAATGTAACTGAAATGCGGATACAACACATTTATTAAAACCTGGACATCCATCATCAGATAAACGATTTTTTTCGAACGATGAAGGAATATACTATTTCTATCATATCAACATGCGGCAGAGAAACTACCTTTTTTTGAAAATTAATAACACAAACAATATGGCAGATATCAATTTAATTATTTTTTCGTGATACAGAAAGGCATTTAAAATTGAGCTTTAAAGCTTTTTCGATTTGAATAATCCAGATATTTTTAAACGAATTGCTTATTTTCATCGATCCAACTGATCAGCAATTAAACTGTGCCGTTATTGTTTGGCCATGTTTGAGAATTCCATAATAATAAATAAACCTTTTATTATCCCAGCATATAGACAAAGGGATCGTTAAATGCAATTCTTTTTAATCGTTAAATTCAATTTCAGCGTTACCAGTGATACTTGCCCTTAAAAAAAACCACTGCTTTTTACGACATTGGTTCGAATACACAACCCACTTCAAAGGCAAATTATGACAAAACACAACTGATCATTGAAAAGGGCGATTTACATACGAGCCTCGTAGGTCATCCAGAATTGCGGGAAGAAAAAATAAACGAAAAAAAGGGGAGATGTCTACAGCCGTTCTTATTTGTAAATTCTTATAATAGGTCTTAACTAAAAGGTACTAGAAGCATTGGTATCGTTTCGACGGAGCGTCGGTTATCATCAGTTAAGCTTTGGCCTTCCTAGTATGTGTTGAAAGTTTGAAGTCAAAATATAATCTATTTCGAAAGGAAAACAGGATACCACATACCGATGTAGTAAACCACGTAACAGATCCTTCAACGGAAATCGACACATCAAGAGTCAATCAAGTTTTAGTGAAGATGCAAGTGCCAGCAAAAAAAGCCAAAACACTTGGAATGGAATCTAAAGTGCACTTTTCTCCATTGCACCACCGATCTTCAGAAATAAATTCTTCCAATATTAATTGTTGAAAGATGAATTACTGAAGAGATGTTTAGGTGTTTAAATCAACTACATTCTAAACGCAGCTCATTTGAGACCAAGGAAGCTCGGAAAGCTCGAAAAGAGGAGATGCAAACTCAAAATTATGCACACGAAGAAGACGAAGGGTTGCTATATATAGTGCTGAAATAGCTGATTAACCACTAGGTAATTTATATCATTTATTACTGCCTTAAATTTATCATTTTCGGTCATTTAATGTTCAAACGCGTTTTTCTTGAAACAACTTTTTTTCAACTGGTGGAACCCTAACTCAAATTTTTGTAAACCAATTATGTAAAATATTTTTATAAAGATTTTATACTTAATTCTAATCGACATGGAGCTAATTCTGAGACAATATAATTGTTTATGGTGTGATTTTTATTGCAATGAAGGTGCAAAAATTGGTAAAAAATCGCTCCTAAAACATGTATTTTTTAATTTTTTTTTAAATCAAGATTGGCTTCATATTCTCAAAAAATATATTATTAATAAGATCGAAATATTGTATTGATTTTTAATTAAAATTGTGACTTTTAAAATTCCCGCCAATAGCAAACTCTGATGGCGACCTTCCATTTACAGCAGCTCATAACTCGGATGTATTAGGTGGAAATAAATTTAAAAAAATTTCAGACGTACTTCAAAATATCAATAAGATATTCTCAAAGTCTAAACAAATTCTAATTATTCTTTCCTTGTTAAAAAAAAAATCACGAAAAACACTAAAAAATCTGCCTCCTAAACCGGTTTCCCCCCTCAAAAACAAATTTAAATGAAATACACGTAACCTTTTTAACCACTACCTGACATCTGAAGATGAATATCTAGCACGTCTGATCATTGTGTGTCACCGTAATGCTAATAAACATCATTTTGCACAAATTTATTACAGGCCTGTCAGAAATGTGGCTGATTTTGAAAGAACAGGGCCAATGTTGTGATTCTCGAGGTAAAATTTGCTCCTTGATTCTAAGATTAAATCAACCTCAGTGCGTTATTTTGATGAATAAATTTCGTCATGCATTTCTTCTTGTGTTTTTAGACCATGGTTCGAAAAATAAGAGAACACTTTGTGTGCTCTTGCAGAATTATTATGACGGTTTGACAGAGTGAAACGCTCGAGTATAAACAATGTCATACGACACATGTCCTGGGATAGGATAAAATCGGACAGTGACTTCCAAAGAGCTTTTAAGACCTCCTTGGTGAAGATTTATTTAGCAAATCCTTCATATAGTTATTAGGTTTTCAGTTTTAAGAAATATAAAATTAAAATAACGGACATATTCAAATTATAGTTTTTATTCAACTATTTCTATACATTCCTCTTCGACATTTATATCTGCCATGAGATTAGGATACATCTTTGTTAACCCTTTTAGCTAATTTTTAATCATCATAAACTTGGATGCTATATTTGTATGTCCACCGGTCATCGTGTGTACAAATCCACTTATCTTTCAGGACCGTCGCAGCGTATATGAAACTTGTGCATAAATAAATAAACACCGCCGATAGCACACAATATTTGATCATTTAAGTAAACATTTGAAATACACTTGAAATCGATTGATTATATCATTCAAATATCATTATTAGTCAATAAATTTGGGTTTTTTGGGCACCCCAATAAAAATAATCAATTAAATGTATGTTAAATGCAAATTTATAGGTAGAGATAACCCAAACAAAATGCATAATAATGACTAAGATTGCAAGCTGGAATTTGGGTCGATAACAATATTATCTTCCAGTGAAATTATCCCGATCAATTTTACGTCCAATGCGGATAATCGATTACAAATGACATACACAAATTAAGGGTGATTTTTATTGGACTAATTGGTCATCATTCGATTCAAACACATCGATACTAATACGAAATGAAAGTATAAATGTAATGATTCGGGTCTCGAAAGAATTCTGTTAGAGAATGTTAAAGATATGCAGAAACTCGTAAAAACTGGTTTGAGTACATTTTTTCCTCGAGTACTAGTTTGCTTGATATTTTAATTTATCAGTTAAAGACACTTCTCAGTTGAATGTGTTCGGCTTAGAATCAATTTTAGGAACATTCTCAAATATCTGAATACCAAATAATTTGTATCGGGCGATGGTACAGTGACTTTTATATTGGAGTGTTCAAATTTGTTTTATGGATGAAATTATCATCGAAAAAACACATTTAAGACGTCCAAAGTATTAATATATCCCGATCAATCGTTTTAATTCAGGTTTTGTCCGATTTTATAAATAAATAAATATTGAAAAGTTTAATACGAAAACAACTAGAAAATATCTCCTGTGGAGATCGCCTACATCCAATTATGGACCTTGGAAACAACAAATGATGCTATGCAATACAACGTCAAATCATACATGTAACCAGCAAATTATGATACAATTAAAACGTTTACAGTTTCAATTTTCATATATTCAAATTCATAAGATTGAAATAACTCGACACAATCATAAAATATCAAACGCTAACACATTCAACGCCTGCATACGATAAGAAACGCCAGTTGGAGTCGATAGTATCGATTCAGAAGATTTACGGCTCGTCGATGGGAGGCTGAAAGTAAGCAACAATGAGTAGTAAATTTACCAAAAACATCTTTACGAGATGACCCGATGAGCGTCGCAGTAATGCATTTTCCATTTTATGATCACTTAGTATGAGATGTGCTTTCAAAGCTCGAAACCGATGTGTCGAAAACCGCCCTCTTACAAAATTATGAATGCTAAATAGCAATCAAAATAATTTTATAACCGCGCAAAGAAACCAAATCGAAAGTTCTTAATACCATGTAAAAATTTGATGTGCAATTACGTTATAATATACACATTTTTAAAACTCATCCAATATATAAAAATGAATTGGGTTTTGTTCGTTTGAAATGCGCTATCATGCCGTTCATTCGATTGCAATAAAACTTTATCCACTTATTGTTAAAGATTCCACGAGTAATATAAGCATAGTTTAATATATAAAAATTAATGTTTGTTTGTCCGTATTTAATGCGTTGCCATACCGTTTATTCGATTGCGATAAAATTTTGTCAACTTATTGTTTGCACTTTTTCAAATAATATAGGTATAGTACAATTAACTTACAGTCGATCTTATATATAAAAATCAATGTTTGTTAATTATCGGAATGAAAATAAATTTCATTATTTCTATCATAACAAGATTCGAGACAGTTTTCTATGACTCTGTCGCATAAATCTGGCTGAGTTTATTTGATGACGTTCGTTATGGCACAATTGTTTGCGGTTTATATGCGTAGATCTGCGATTTAAGATAGCCCCAAAGGAATAAGTATAAAGGCGCTAAATTGCACGATTTCATACTATGTCCTCAAATCGTTCGTGCTGAATGTCCATCGCGATATATCCTGCTACAACCACATATCGTCGGTGTCCATATCATCCACAAAAAGTTGCTTATCATCGATCTGTAATAATGTAAGCTCGCTTTTGACGATTATGGCAATGTCAGTTTCGTTTTGGAAGAAGTACGAATTGATGATTTCGCCATATCCACACAAAATATACGCTGATTTGTCATAAACTATTGAACAATTTGCAATAAATTTGATAGATGTTGATTTAATAACATGGTTGCGTTAATGTAATAAAAGTCGAGCGTCGTCTATTGATATACCGTGTAGAAATCAGTATTTATAATCCATAATTAGTCTTTATTATTAGTCTAGGAATTATACTTGGTTCTTATTACAGTACGCTTTTGATTCGTTCATTGTTCAACATAAAGGGCAGTCATATACATGTAAGCAAATGCATTTTAAAAGCGTACTTGAGTCGATGTTGAGCTTTCAAAGCAAATATTTTATGCATGCGAAGGCTGTATTTGCTTCTGAAAACGTTTAGATTTGATTTAAGCTCTTTGCCGACTGAATATTCCATTACGAGCTTCAATAAATTTTCGAATATATTGACACTTAAACAGAGTCCCTACAATGGGCCATAAAGATACGGAGGGACACAAGCAAAGCTGTTAAACTTCAAGATTCTTGAGGGTATATAATCGCCTGTAAAATTTCACCTGGGTCCCGAGTGGTCGCTGGTTTTTTTTTGACGTTGTATTATTTAAGCCACCGTATTGTTATTTTAATTGTTCTTACATAAGCAAGTTGTCGCCAAGTTGAAGTCTACGATCTGGAGAGAAGTCTCGTGGCCTCTCACAACCGGTCTGTCTATACGAGAATAAAAGATCGAGCTCACTGCGAGAGACTGGTTGTTTGGCGCCAATAGATCCTTTTGCTACCTGCAGGTACCTGGATTCCCCGAGCTGTTCGGGGTGCCTAGCAGGACCTCGTCCTTAGCTTGAGGCCACTCACATAAACCATCTCTGGTTCTTTGCCTCGCGGACACATTCCAGCCTTGTACAAATGTATCATTACACATTATAAAATACCCACCTAACACATCATCCCGAATATTGTTATTATTATATATAGTCCAAGATACCGATCCACCCATATATGGAAATCTCTAAAATTTAATATGCTACAAAACGACGCTTTCCCATGGATCTCCTTTGACCCCCCGAGCGTAGCATGCTCACTAATCACATTGATCTATGGACCGCAAGCGGTCGCTCAACTTTTTAGCATTTTTATCACGCCAAAGTGGCGATATTAAGCCAGCCTGAATGTTTTGTAATAAATAAGTACCTTAAATTTGATACTTTGCAAGAGCCAAATTCGATAATTCGTAAATGGTTGAGTTCATCCTTGGTAAAAGCTCGCCGCAAGTTCCGCGTTCTTCATGCATATGACCCAAATTCACACGGGATTTCACAGAATTATAAAAATTGCCTGTGAATAAGGATTTTTTAGGTGCTCGTGAATCCCGGGATTAGTGCGCGTAATCCTGGAAAATTCGAGATTGAAATTTTTATCTAACAGAAATCGTACACCTTACCAGCACGTTAAGTCAAGACATTCTCGCCGAAATCTGGACGCTTGGAAACAGTGGCGTAACTATTAATTGGTGAGCTTATGCGACGCTTAGGGGCAGTAACTGTCTAATCTATGTATACACATATACAGTGCATATACGTTATTCAAATTGTTATATTAACCTTTCCCGCCCGGTGATGTATTTACTACACATCGACTCGGGAACAATGGGAATATCATTATGAAATATAATAGATACGGGGTTTAAATTTTTTGTATTCCTCCGTAATATAATAACGAATCACATCAAATTATTATAGTATTTAAATACTCATCTGCAACGATGGAAATAAATAATGAGTGTGGAGGCTGAGCGTGCATTTTCAGCAGCAAGTTGCCTGGCTTCCAAAATCAGATCCAGACTAAATGACGAAACATGCGATGTTTTAATGTCACTTCGGACATATTTTCAAAATAATGTTTGAATTGGATTTTTATCTGCATTTATCTGCATCTGATTTTTATTTACAAATGGACTCGGTTCCGGGATCCCGGGACTGATCCCGGGATGGTCTAATGCAATGCCGGGATCGAAATTTTGGCTCGGGATTGGATTTCCTAGTTGTGATGTCTACGCTGCACGCATGCATGCATAGAGCCGCTACGCGCATGCGTGTATACGTAACATAAAGCGACCACTAGCACTTTTTATATATTACACAAACACAGCTTCATCTCACAGCTGAAAAAAAATATCACGTGAAAAATAAAATAGCAAATTAGCACTTAAATTTCATCACGTTGACATATCTTCGTTATCGTTAACTGCGTTGATGCATTGAAGGCTTTGGCGTTTAAACACCAGTTTAAATCAGCCAGGCTGAACTCGGCAGCGGGTAATTTGGTTGGCTAACACGTCGAAGCCCGTAAAAGTCATAAAACCCCAATAAAACATGCTCGCTATGATTCTTCGTGGTACGCAATAAGTCACACAAACGAGAAATAAAACACTCGAATGGTTGGAAATATATTGACTATTGTTCTTCAATAGCAAAAGCTTAATTGTTGAGCGTGGCTGCATGTATTATGGCGGCAGAATAAGGGCGGACAAAGAGGCCTTCGTTTTATTCTTAATAAATTTGTCAAAAGTTAAGGATGTGACAGGAATATTATCTTTTTATGACAACGGCGACGTTAAGTGGAGACCGCGAGTTTAACGTTCAGTCATTTAGTGTCAAGTCGATGTGGCAGGTTACACATTTTTTGACATGGTATTGTTTGTGGATGCTTTTTCCTCGTCTCATAAAGTCGAAGATGGTGAATGTGACGAAGGACGAAGCATCTCGGAGAAGCGATCTGTTTTTCTGCATAGCCCATTGGGACAATACGCTTTGTTTAAAACAATAGTCAAATTTGACATCGGTTTGAACGGTGCTTAATCTAAATCAGGCATCGGCAACCAGTGACCCGTATATATATATATATATATATAAAACAACCACTAATTGTTTATGTTTTTTTATTAGTAATATTAATAAATTCAGACAATCCTAAATACACAATCAATTTAACGACACAAAAGTCGCCTTTAAACAATAAAATATATATTGTCAAACAACTTTTTACGCAATTTCTAAACGCAACGTAGCTGACCGCAACATGTGCGTGCATACTCATCAAAGGGATAAAAGGGGTCGATGGAGAAAAAAGTTTGCTCCACAATAATTATGAATACATCAGCATTATAATATGAAATCTTGTTGCAATTTATAGGGTGATAATCAGGAAATTTGGAATATCCTTTAATTCTTCTCTAGAGACTAATGCAACATTTAACACAACGTATTTATTCATCGATCCTGGAATTCGACACCTAACAGATTGATGTATTACATTTGGCAGCATGTACAATCATTACAGCATTACTGGTCAATCGAGGCGTCGAACCCGGAATAATGAGCCCAAAAGTTGTAATTATTACACGGCATAACAGATGCTATGCACCGACATATGGACGGCAAGCATTCGCCAACGACGTCGAAAAAAATCCGAATTTTCTGCTTAATAGTTCGGATTTACATGCACATTAAGAGCACGAAGAATTCATTCCGAGTCCGAGACATCCAGCTTTGCGGCCGTATCTTTTATTTTCTTAGAACAAACCTCGACACGTTTACTCAGCCATTCGAAGAAATTCGTGCGTCCACACATACGAGTCCCAATCCTCGTCACGATTATCTATTGGTTTTTTTTATTTTACCTTTTAACGTGCTTGTGTGTTTATTTAGCTGGCGAGTACCTCTCGAGGAAATGCTAACAAAATATTCAACACGAAAAATAAAGAGACAAACAGCATGTAAAGGTAAACGCCGAGGAAGAACTTGTTTCGTTATCTAAGAGCCGAATCATCTCGGGCCCGTTCCGTACGAAAAAGGATTAATGTTTACATTCGACCAAAGTGGAAGCCCATTAAATTTCGGGTAGGACGATGGTCTGGATGATGCCGAAGGTCGTCTAAAAATGTTGTAAACTGGTAATTGAACTTGTATGATTGCCCTCGAGAGAAGAAATCTGGCCCCTGTGTTAATTTATGGCTCGCTGCTTAAAATCGAAATGCACGACCAAATGTCAGAAGATATTCCAAAAATATCTTTTGAAATTTGAAAGAGTTCTTTCCGATAATGAACAAACATTTATTTTTATATATAAGATCGACTGTAAATTAATTGTACTGTACCTATATTATTTGAGAGAGTCCAAACAATAAATTGGCAAAGTTTTATCGCAATCAAATGAACGATATGGTAGCGCATTAAATACGGACAAACAAACATTAATTTTTATATATTAGATTATGCCTATGTTATTTGCGGAATTCTTAGCAATAAATGGACGAATTTTTATTGCAATTCGATGAACGATATGGCAGCACATTTCGAACGAACAAAACCCAATTCATTTTTATACCATAGCAAATAATTTAGTTTAAAAGTTTAAATTCAAATATAATTAGTAAATTAAAACTGAGTCATTAAATGGCAAAGCTTAATGGTCATATGTTATAAAAAACATAATTTGGGATATTATAAGTCAACTTTTTTCGCTGAACATGATCGTTTTTTATACTTTTTTGACAGTATTTAATTTATACTCATTAAAAGCTTCTAAGAATTACATTGCGTTTTCAAAACGGAATTCATTGCATTGCAACTGGCTTGAAATTCGTTGAATAACAACGGCTTTGCAAAATAAAAAATGATATTTACGCTGCATAATGGCAATATGATCAACGAATTTATTATTATTTTAAGTGGAATGATTTATAAATTATTGATACTAATTTTGATGTTGATCAAATAGGACATAAAACGATATTTACACTTGGCATGATGAGGAAATTTAAAATTTACACACACGAATGACAATACATACTGCATAATGATCTGATCTTCTTCGAATTGTATTTAAATTTTCAACACCTCCAATCTAAATGAATCGATCCATACATCAAATAAATTAATAACGTTCTCTCTTTAAACGAATTTCCATCGTCATTGTGTTGTATTAGTTTTATTATATCGACAACTGGTATAATGGCACATTATAAAGCATCGGAAATTTAGCACGTTAAATTAACGTTTTTAGTTAGGAATTCCTGTCAATTGAGTAGCAGATGGTCGACGATACTTCAAGATTAGATCTTTGATCATTAACATTCCTATTTATCCACCAAAAAAAAACGTAGTCTTTATATCACAGAAGTGTTTTCGCGCCATCCCGCGCGTTCAAATCTCCAAAACTCTCCGCATAGAAGATGCAGCAAATCGACGCAATTCTGCAACAACATCTTCACGACATCCAACATACAACACCGCATTTGCATACCGGAGGTCCATAATAAATATGAACGCTCTGATATATGAAAAATCCAATCTATGGCATGACCTTCATGGCGAACGCTATATAAGATAAAAAACAACATATGAATCATGCGATTCTTGGTATTTTTTTGAAAAATTGCGATAATAATTTTTATGAATAGCTGTCCGTGAGGTCACGAATTTTTCGGCGAATAGCACGTAAATAATATTTAATAGGAATCGTGCCGCAAAAGAGCACAAGATTGAACCCTGATATATAATAATGAAGCTTTCCGCGATCGAGAATCCCGCGATAAATAGCGCGAAACGCTGCCAATACGAGGGCAGTCCCAAAAGTACCCGACTAAAAGTAGCCTACATATATATACAGTACATATATGTTTATCAAATTGTTGTATTAAATTTTCCCTACCGGTGATGTATTTACTACACCTCGACTCTAATAATGGGAATATCGATATTAAATATAATAGATACGGGGTTCAAAATTTTTGTATTCCTCCGTAATATAATAACGAATCACATCAGATTATTATAGTATTTAAATATTCATCTGCAGCGACGCAAATAAATAATTTGTCGGGAAATCGGGAATTTTGCGAGTTTCAGTCCGTGTCTCTAAAGGAATTTTATATTTTTCTTATAATTTTTAAAAGTCTTATTCAATCCTGAAATCCCGGGATCGAAATTTTGGCTCGGGATTGGATTCTCTAGTTACTAGTAATCCTGATCACGACGAGGATACTTTTTTACAAGGGGTCTCTAAAAACAATATCTCAACGGCTGAATTTCCAATATTTTTAAATAAAAAAATTATGAAATATTGTTTGAATGTTGCTCTTTTATATGGTTCAATGTTTGAGTAAAATATTCCTTTTATTATATTAAAAAAAAATAAAGACAATAAGCCTTTATTACGCTTTGAAACTCATGCAATTCCTTGAGCTTTCTCATTGATGAATAATAATTTAAATAATAAATTATATATTTACAACAGAAAATGCATTAATATTATATAGTCCGAGGCACTATCTATGAATAAATACCAACTTTTATAGCAAAACCTTAAAAAAGCTGGAGAAATGATAAATCTATTCGATCAATTCGTATGCATAAAATGCATTCAAATTATTTGTATGAGAATGTGAGTACAAATTGTTTAGATCCATTGGAACCAGTCAATAATTTATGTCTTTATAATATTTTCGTCAAATATAATACTTGTCATATTTATATGCAACGATTCAAATAAATACATTTGAGTAAATATACAGTTTAACGTGTTTTTGTGTGTATAAAGTCAAAGTTATGAGAATCACAGATCTGTGCAGTCGGTTTTTATAGGGTCAAAATTTTAACCGCCAGCGTAGGTCTTATGGGATCATTTACGGGTTTTGAGCATTTCTCATTCAGGATTGTTCAGAAAATCCATTAAAATGTGAACACTGGTGATCAATACACCGATTATTGAACCAGTGACTGGATAGATTTTAATGAATGATCCAATATTTAGGTATTGTTTAATGCGATTTTAAATCGATTTTCACCAGTATTAAAAAATATAATAACGTTTGGAAATATCGATCGGCCAAATAAGGAGATATTGAATATTTGGTGTTACATCCGATGAATCGCCCACATCAGCCACTACTAATCGAATCTGTCAATCCGGCAGTCTATTATCATTAAATCGATTGAAAAACTGTTTTGTTGCAAGATCGACACATTATAATTAAAATCCAACATAATAGCGCTTTTGATTCTTTCGTTGGCTTAAATTGGATGCACGATGGAGGCCTCGGATGGTATTCCATCGAAGATAAGTCTCGTCGGAATGTCTCGAATTCTCCGACTATCGCGAGCATTCCCAAGAAAGCTCTTCGGGCTCGAGACAACGATGAAAAATGCTTTTGTAGCTTCCACGTGCTGTCTCCTAAAATAGAGTCTGACTGCATTTCGCGGATTTTTTACCGCAATTTTCGCGGTCCCCCTAAAAACGGGCGATTTCGTAGAATTGTTTACGAATAGTAAAACAATATAAATAGTAGGAAATATTCAAATACAATGGTTAATGGTCGTTTGCGCCCACGCGTTTCCTGTGCGGCCTACTTCTGCCCAATGTCGTGGGACGTTTGATACTTAAAATATTACTTTTTATTCAAATGACATACAAATTTCAAAACGTTCTTCAATACACACTTCACGGTCCAACTTGAAAATGCGACAGATTGGGCAGCAAAACATATTTTGTCCAAATAAACACCTGTCACAATTACGGCGTACGAAGAGGCTGCAATGGCGAAAAGTGGATTGAACGCATATACTTCAATGGGAGGCTTGTCAGAAAGTAGAAAAGAAACCGGAAAGAGCCCGAATTATAAACATATGCTAGGACGGAAGTATAGAGATGCACAAGAGCGTCTAAATACAATTCAACAACTCTTTGCGCTCGAATGCCGACACACAACCGGTATTTTAAGACGGCCATATATAACCGATGCCACCAATATACCGCCCAATTTGAGAAACTTTGATAGTGATTTAATCGTTTATTCATCGTCGTACAACGAGCACTCCATTTCAGGAGTTTAGCCTCTTCTATGTACCAATCAAAGCTGGATCAAATTTATCAAATACAATCCGTGAATTGTTAGCTAGAAGATGAAGTTGTGTAATATATAAAAACATATGCTACTGTGTGGCTTTATACTGCGGATACACAATAGCGGCGCATGCGCGTAGCGCGTCTATGTACGTGTGTATGTGACAGATCAGATATTTCTTTCCAAATACGATACGCAAAATAAAATCACAAGATTTTAAATCTGAATGGGGGAAAACATGCAGAAACAAAATGTCGAGCCAGACTCGACATAGGACCGCTAAGAGTTAAGAACACACAATGAATATTAATATTAATTGACACTGGGAAAACATTAAACTGACACTTTAGCACCACTGAAAACTCCATTCATCGAGTTGTTAAGAGAGGGTTTCCGGATAACCCTTCCGGATGTGATGTAGTCAGCCTTGTTTATACGCATTGTTTCTAAACATACATCTGCATGACAATGCGTGTTAAAATGTCACTATTTTGGCAATATTTCACATGCGTGTGATCAAATCCGAAAAGGATTTGTGATCATCTGTGCGTAATACAATGGTATTTCCTGTTAATATATATAGAACTTTAACCCTTTGCGGTCCCTAAATATTTTAGACATAGATTTTATCCGGGCAACTGTCCCTTTCCTTTGTATCTCTAGCAGGTTGGCGAAACACTATGAAGGATTATAAAAATCAATATTCATTTCCAAATACTGTCCTAAACACGACACGCAAAATAAAATCACATGATTTGAATCTGAGTGGGGAAAAAAATGTAGAAACAAAATGTCGAGCCATACTCGACATAGGATCCCAAAGGGCTAAGCAAAGAACTATAGATTTTTTCCTATATAAATATAATTATTTTTATAGTTTTGTTATTATAAAAAGCAAACTGGAGCATACATCCATTATTATTGTCTGTCAGAAACATTAACACGTTACATTCCGAGTATTTTGCGCTAAGATTCGCCCAAAGTCCGGGCGATTTCCAGGCGTAAAATTGATACAATTCATAAACCTGCCAATAGATTAAAACGAAATTTCAATCATGTCTGCAAAAGAGTTTGCTGTTTTGATATATTTAAACATAACAGTGGTTTTCAATCTGTGGTATGTGTAACAGCGTTTTAAATAAAAATTATATTTGAATCATGTATTTGAACATATTCAATGACATATTTGTATCTTTTTTTGACAACAAATGATATTTATATATATTTTATGCGATTAAAATATTGACATATGTTTATACTATCATACCTAGAGAGAACTTAAACGTATGTCAATTTCTTACGATATTTATTTCAAGCTAAATTGATGTAATTTTCATCGCGTGTGAACGCGGGTACGGACTGTAAAGAGTTAAATTTATTTTTTAATAGCATTATGAGATGGTTTTGCATTATTTTTGTTAAGTTCTGAGCTTCAAACGATAATGATGAATCTTTCTCAATCTCTAATATCATCGAATGGTACAAAAAATTGATAAAAAGGATAATAAATACATATTTTTTTTTACTAATAATGCCAAGGTGCTTTGTTTGATTTGCGTTCTATTAAAAATTTAAGCAAAATGTGAGATTTTCATAGCAAAAACAAAAAAATACATAGGTCATATCTTCAGAGCTCAAGCATAAAAATCATCGGTATTCTCTGCATCCTTCAATGATGAAGTGTACTTAAAAATTATCGATAATTCGTCAATATGTGCGACTTTCCATTATTTGTTGGTATGCAAAATTTTGACCTCAACGTCAAAATTAAGCACCGCAATTCGAGCAAAAAATACATCTGTATATTCTGCATATCCAAGGAAAAAAAAGAAACGACTGTACAAAAGCATAATGATCTTTTGATGAAGATTTCTCGCCTTCTGATTTTAGTCGATAGAAGGCCAACTCGTAAAACAGTAACAGTCATTTTGTTGCAATTACAATTAAAATTCGCACCGGGGATGACATCACCGGAACATGAAAATTAATCAATTTCATTACGAAAACTGCGATGTAAAGCCTCGTGTTCTCATTCTAATGCATTAATCGGATAATCGATCTTGCACACAAATCGTATGCACATAATGCAGTTTTATTGCGGCACTCAATCAAAGGTCAACTCTTTTACACATATTGACATTAACCGTTGTTCTGAAAAAACGACCTCGATCAATAAGATGACGTGTTGAACGTGGAAAAAGGGACATGGGCGTTCCAAATCATGCGACTTGTACAAATCAAAGGGTTCTTCGAGGTGATTTCTAATACCGTAACCCTTCGAAATATGCTTATTAAGCTAACGCTGATAGATCTCTTTTCAACCCACGCCCTACACAACCATATGGTTACAAAACTTGTTTATCATCGTTTATTCTTCGTGTATGAAGAAATGTGCTCGAAGGAAGCTAAAGGTTCTACGCGTGATGAACCACGAATTTGACTACCTAAACTTAAGCAGCCACACAGTGAATGATGGTTCAAAAACTTGTGTGCTTAAAGTCGATCTTAATATGTTAGCATAAGCAATGCATCATAATTATATGGAGCTTAAATCACACTATTTTTATATGAGAAAAATGCATTTCATGATAATATTCAAATTGAATCGACTATTTATGGGAGCCAGGCAACCTGCTGCTGAATATGCACGCTCCGCAATTTCCCGACGAATTATTTATTTCTATCGCTGCAGATGAATATTTATATATTGTAATACTTTGATGCGATTCGTAGTTATATTGCGGAGGAATACAAAAATTCTGAAGCCCGTATCTATTATATTTCATATCGATATTCCCATTATTAGAGTCGATGTGTAGTAAATACATCACCGGTAGGGAAAGGTTAATATAACAATTTTATATAAATATATGTACTGTATATGTGTGTATATAGATTAGACAGTTACAGCCACATAATGTGCATTCAGGAATCACTTTAATATAGCAGCTGATTATTTTATGGGTGGAAGGACTTTTATGATAAAACCGCTGATGTGCAGATAAAACACATGAAGATTCAATAACCGCCAAGACAACCGAACACGTCGAGCTGGTCATGCAGTCAATTTTGTAATCTCCCAGGCGATCTGCATAAGGAAGATCTACTTGATTTTTTGAGACTTTTGGATATCCCCAACAACCGTCCGAGTTTACAACGACCATCCGAAGACCTTAACTCAACGGAAGAATAATATTCCCGTCAAACAACATACCCGTCAATATGCTGGAAAAAATGGAAAGAAGCTTCATATACGACTCTCTTAAGGGCTCATCTCACTTTGACGAGCCAAAAAATAGGCAATTTTTTAACAATATTTTTTTCTCAGTAAATACACCATATAATGAAATTAATATTTTTGGGATTTATTATAACACTCTTATATAATATTAAAACATTAAATTCGTAATTTAAATATATATATATTATATCGTTTTTATAGCATCAAAATGACATGTCAAAAAATATGCAAGTCCATGGTATGGAACAATTTTTTCATTCAGGCTTACTTGAAATAAAAAAATAAAAAAGATTCTTTAATCTGTAAGCATGTCGCTATCGCAGTATCGTTAATGAATAGTTTTTATTTAAAAGTAACAAAATGGCGCCGCTTTGAAAAAAGTTTAGAAAAAAACGCTTTTTTCGGGGGTATTTTTTAATATAAAACGTAAGATAAAATCAAAAATTTTAACTGGTTTTGCGAACTGCCATAGCCATACATATTTAAAATAAGCTCGCAAAATTTCAGATCGATCGGCGACTTGGTTTTTCAAAATTCTTTCCACACCACATGCAAAAATGTCGCTTCGAGAAAAACGCGTTTAAAGTTTTAAGTACCACAAAATTGTTAAAAAGGGAAATATAATACTAATCAGCCATTTCAGCTTCATAAACAAATCTTCGGCTATTTTATCGTTTTCTTTTTTGACTGATTTGATGTATCTGTGAACTGTTTTAGCTTATTTAGAAGATTCGGAGACTTGGCGGTTGGCAACGCAAATACGTTCTTCGTTGGGCGTCTCCATGAATCGCAATGCATCTTTGTATCAATTATTTTTAAAATAGGTTTAAATGCTTCGTTCAAAATGCAGGCTTCAATATATGTTGCGATTTCTAGTATTTTTTGCCATAAAAAATATATTTCGGTACCGGGGACCATACACACTCGTTGAAACGAGCCAAGACATCTTTCAAATAGATTATCAGACGTTAATTCTTCATAAATGGCTCTTAAGATTTGCTGAACGTCCTCTGTGAGAAAGGGAGGTTGCTTGTATGAATATAACGATCTTGTAGTTGCATGTATTTGCAATTCGCACCAAGAATCTGCGTCTTCTGGACAGTGTGAATGCTGAGGGTCTTCATCAGTCGAAATTTTGTGATAGTATGTGGACCAAATAGTATTTCTCAATTTTTTATTGAATCAAGATGTAGGCAGATAGCTAAGCCATAATAATTAGATATTTTTTTTATTAATTTATTAGTAAGCTTTTCGGTTTACGAAGCACTTCATACAGAGTTCTTTATTTTTTTGCCCTTACTTTCCACTTGCTTATTCGCTTTTTTAAATCTGTATTGACATTTTTTTTGACTTGATTTGCTCCTTAATAGAACAAAGATAAGAAAGGTCCCGAATAGGAACCTCTGGCTAGCAAACAAAAGCAGGTATAAGAGCAAACCTGAGACCGAAACGGTCTTAGAGCCGCTGGGGTGCAATCTGGATGGAGTTATTGCATCGAGAGCATTACGCAAATTAGCTGTAAAGCATTGAAATAATCCGAATTTCCTCACCAAAATTATGGTCGACTTCTTTAGAGACATGTCCTTTCGAAAAATGAAATTAAAAAAAGACGATTTTTTTGACTTGATAAAATGAGATGACCCCTTGATAAATATAGTTTTTATAAATTTTTAAAATATAATAAATTAAAACTTTAAATGTCTCTCTATAATATGAAAAAATAATTAAACTGATATCTTCTATACTGTTTATGTTATTCACTTTTAAAATAAGGTAGTTTTCCTGCCGCACCACGTAAAAGCAGAAATGGATAATAATACGTTGACTAACGAATCATCTATACTTAAATAGAGTAAATTCGAAAATATTTTTAGGTATCGGAATGAAAAAAGTAACGATTCGAAGCCCTGATTTTAATGCTTCAGTCAATCGTTCAAGCCGAATTTAACATGATCATATAGCATCTGTGTGACAGGCGAAAAATCTCAGATTGGCCATGCATATTTCTTACAAAATTTCATCGACACGCAGGATCCGTTCGGGTGTAAATCTGCCGATCGAGGATCATCTTTCACGATCTCGTTTTCAAAATCCGAGTCCTAACACGCATCCTTATCCGCAGCATATGCGTACTATCGAATTTCACCCGTGCCATTTGCATGCGCAAAGCACGGCAGATTGCCGACGTCCAAATTATCGAATGAATTGTTCTAAACGATTCTACATACGACATGTCAACACATCGAATGTGTGAACAAAGCTTTATGCAACATTGTATCATTGCAATTAGCACCGAGCCTCTTTGCGTATGAGGCAAAACAAGGACTTCGTGAGGCAAATGTTAAGGTATTTGACTACTTTTTATGCCGTCAAAATTATCGACCAACATTCGCATATTAGTGTCAAATTCTATTCGAGATCGAAAAAGCGGTGCCAGATGCAAAATTTTCCGCCTTTGCGATATTTTTTGATTTGCGATTGACATCATCGTCACCGCGTAACAAGCACACAATGCAGAATTATAATTTGTACAATTTAACCATTTCATTGGCAGCTAATTTAGAGATATTAGAAATTCCGTAAAAAGTTGTTTGTCTAACATATTTTATTGTTTAAAGGCGACTTGTGTGTCTTGGCATATGCATGTATACCACATGCTTGAATTTTGAGCATTCTTGTTCAAAATAGATTCAGTTTCATAGTAAAGCGACTCGCCGGTGAGTCGCTGGCGGTTGAGTATTTAAGAATAAAATCCATACTTCCATGCGATTAATCTCGCTATACGATCGATATTGTGGAATCGATTTATCGTGTTATATAATGAACAATGAATTCGACTGTAAATAATTCCGATAGATAACACAAGTATCACGAATTTCTTATCTTATTAGAAAACAAGGACTCGCACTTCTCGATAAATAACTTGAAAATGTCAAATATGCACAAATAAATACATACAAGCAATCGATCCCATAAATAGGAAATAATATCTTTATCGCCATCCAAGATTATTATGTTTGAGTAAATTCAATAACGACCGTTGGCATAGCAAACGTTGACGAGCTACCATCTGACAGATGGCCAATACTCGATCAAATTGATGGATATTTAAATCGATTATATTATAATTAAATAATCGTACGTAGGTGTCTCGGATTGGAATGCATATTATAATAAAGTGAAGCCTCAAAGCGTTGACCAGAATGGAGACCATCTTGATGATATGATTTTTAAAGCATAATAAATAAAAACTTTAATTAAATTGATATCTCATATGCTGTTTGTGTTATTCAATTTTAAAATATAGGCAATTTTTAATTTAACTTGACCATTCTACGTTTTTATAATACTAAGTTGTCTAATCCCTCTGTTCATCGTTATGGCACAAATAAAGACAATGAAATAAAAATGGCAATATTTTCACACATCAGTTTTTTTTAGGACAACTTCGTTTTGTAATGAGAGTTCGTAATCGTTCTGTGGACATTTTCGGATATGGCGTCCGATAGTAAGGCGCTCGTTCGTTATATCAGCGGTCCGAAAAGCGGACCGATTGGACATACACACTTTGCGGCCACTCCGTCCTCTTATAGGGCTTTTTTATAGACCAATAAACAGCTCGGATCAGTGAAGGATCACAATGTTTCTTTGTCTCAGATTTGAAGTGATCACATTACATGCGGTCATTCGGGTTACAGTCAAGGGTTGTTTGCAGTCAGGGACTCTCGGGATATTTGGTAGTTTATATATAGAAAAAAGCAGCGAAATTCATTAAAATATGCTTCGCGTTTGTAACCATCCACCGACATAAAGTCTATGATTGTGCTTCCCGTGCATAAAGTGTTAAAATGCGAATTACTTTTCAATGATATTATACTTTTTGTTGCAAATCAAACTGTCATAGGCGGCCGTGACCGACTTAATTAATCGTCTCAGCAAAAACAAGAAATCAGGTTAAAGCTGACTCGAGAAGATCTTATGAATTTATTGACGAAACTAAAATCAACGTCTGAATTTGCTTGAACCATGGCTTGCTATATCTTACATAGTCGGCCCTACCCAACAATATGGAGAATGATGAACCTTACCGGTTCGGTAACAAGAATCTTTAGAAACATAACATGGACAAGAAGAACACCAAATAGACGGCCTCGGGGAGATGCATATGAAGAACCTCACTTTGCAACGAAAACTAGAGTAGTTTTCCACTGTCTACCTAAGATAATTACTCAGTCTTTATAAACCTCTCATACTCCCTATCGATACGGTCGCGAAAGCGTTCGTCAATACGTTAATTCAGGATAACCACTGAAGTTATGCTATCTTCAATATCGAGCAAATAAGGAGGTGAATGTATGATACAGACGAGATGGATGTAACCCCTTCCTGCGAATGGATATTGAATTGAAAGGCTCATAGTTCTGCAGTGGACTGTTTGTGGCTGCATTATGATGATGATGAGATGTGTGAACAATCAAAATTGTCAGATTTGGGACGATACCAATCCACATGAGATACACCAGCACCAAATGCATCCCGAGAAAGTCATCGTTTGGTGCGAATTTTGATCGAGCGGAATCATCGGCTCGTACTTCTTCCAAAAGAAACTGACTTTGCCATAATGTCTTCATACTTTCTTCTTTGGGGCGATCTTAAATCACAAATCTATGCATACAAATCCTTCAAAGTCAACATAACGAACGCCATCCAGTAAATTCAGTCAGATTTATGCAACAGTCATTGAAAATTGGATCTCTCGAATATATGCCACCAAACCAAGCTGCTGCAAATATTTGAGCAATGTTATATTTTATATTTATTGCCATAAAATATTCTTTCAAATATGATAAAAATTGAATAAATATCTCATATAGTACTTGTTTTATTTAGATTTAAAAATTGAGCGTCTTTATTGAAAGACCCCGTAGCTGGATTTCCCTTTGTTTTTATTGGCTCGGTCAATCACAGACGCTCAGCGATGAATTGTGGATGATTGTAATGTGTTGAGCTTTCATCGGAGTTAAAGGTTAAAGCGGATGTGTGTGCATCCAAGGGCATAGGGATATCGCTCAGACCGTTAAGGACGCTCCGGAGCGTCCTTAACAGGGCTATCCTGAGCAGGCGGAACTGCATGAGGAGTTCGGTGGTGTGCAGACAGTATGAAGACATAGACAACAACGCAACACATATAAACCTTATACGGAGATGTAACCTTCGCCGCGTGGCGGTGAAGCCCACGCGGTCTTCGCGCCCGAGCCTCATGTTTGGAGTGAAAGTTACCCAGAGCCGTTTGAACGAGAGGCGTTAGACGTAGGCTGCCATGGTCTACGTCAGCTGAGCATGGCCCACGTTCTTGGTGATAGCGAAGACCAACCAGAGGTTGCCGACACGTCTGACGTAGCACAAGAACCAAATTCCAGGCCCCATTTTGACTTGCAGACATGATTATCCCGAAGCAGATTTAATCGGACCGATCTTGAAAGATGATCAACATATTTATATGCATGATTGATATGGGAGTCCTTAGAAATGATGGTTGACGAGAGATGATGTGCCAGTTTAGCTGATGACTCCATGAAGAACATTTGATGCATCTAAGACAACAAAAACAACGCCAAGCAAGAAAGAAGATGTATAAGTCGACAAAAATGATATTCTTAATAAATGATTTAAATTAGAGATGTCCAACCTTTTATTTATCATGCATCGATGCACCATACAATTAAAAATTTGCTTTCTTACGTAGATGATTAGTGCTGAGAAAATAGAGATAAGCGTAAAATTCCAAAAAGCTTAGGATAGTATATCCAATAATAAATTTCCATGATCCAATGACTTCAGACTGGCAAGTGATTCAAATACATTAAAATTAGCATCAATTTCTTTTACAAAAAGCTAGATTCTATATAACAAATGTTTGTTGATTCATCTATAATTTAAAATGTACAAGAATTGACAGCTCGTATCTATCTGTCTTAACACTTTACAGTCTGTGTCCGCGTATACGCGTTATATGAATGACGTAACATTAGCTTGAAAAAATATCAACCACCTTAACGATATAATTTTTTAAATACAATTAATAAAAACTTTAAATATCTCCCTATAACATGGAATAAATAATTAATCTGATTTCGCATACACTATTAATTTAATTTATTTTTAAAATAAGGTAATATCCCTGCCGCAATTTGTATTTTAAGCATATATTTATGCAAATATCATTCGACGGTAAATTATAGCAAATTGTATATATTTTTTAAATATTGCAAATAAGTCATAACATTATATTTTAGCTCAGATTCAAACGAGTATTGATTGCAACGGTTCGTATAATAAAAATCATAATATATAATTTTTGCACTTTGGACACTCTGATACACGCGTCACAGATTGAAGACCGCTGTTTTTTTTTTTGCATACATCAATGCAATCAACTGTTTTGAAAGCATCGACAAAATTTCGCTTCGATTTATCGGCTGATTTAGGAATTATTTTAATTTGACTAAAGAAGTAGCCCCAGGCGAAGTTTATTGCGGAACGACCCCGGCTGTAAAGTGTTAATAATTTACAGTTGTGTTTAAATTCGTCTGCTTTCCTTTTAATGCCTTTATTTTATGGCTTGTAAATATTTGAAAACAAGGCTTATATCATCATTAAGTCTTCATAATTTACTTTAGCAAATATATAAGCCCAAATTAAGAAATCAGTGCCAGCAACCACCGAAAAATTGGGTGGCAAAGTGGTTTGGATTGTGGAATATTTGAATAAAGATAATGATTCCTATCTAAAATTATTGTTAAAATATTCCATATCCTGAATTAATCGCATGTGGAAGACATTGATAAACAAGAATTCTCCTACAGCCAAAGTATCCCATTAAAATCTAATTAAAATAGCACAGCAAATATAATTATTATCTCGCAAATCGCTTATAAATTCTATTCAAATGTATTCAGCCTGATTTAACCATATATGGAAGGCAATGGGAGATCGCCACATAAAAATTGTCTATATCTGGTAAAATCTCCTATGAAGATCCGATGGCGTTTATGGCACCTTAAGAAGAAAAAAATATAAAGGGCAACGTCTGCCCATGATTATTATAAGGATGTGAGATAAAAACGGACATATTAAAAGCATTCTAGATGTAGCTTCATGAGTACATACATGAAATCCCGTGGATTAAAGGATATCCAAGAGAAAATGGATCGGATAAAAGAGGTTATCTTAGTTGAGAAACAGACTTATATGGATGCAGATGACAGCCAAAGACTTATCTTGTATGGTATACAATCAGGACGAATATATGAGATTGATCGACGAGGTGGCTGCCAACTTTTGGCATTGGACAAGGACAATCTGGAGAGGAATACTTCAACGGCGGTGGTTATTTAATTTTTTTAAAATAATTTGAGACAATAAAATAATTGTAATATTTCAGAATGATTTATATGTGACGATTCGCAATCAGATTTATGCGACAAAGTCATCGAAAATTGGATCGACAGAATACGTGCCACCAAGCAAAACCGCGGCGGATATTTGAACGATATTATATTTTATATTTAATGCCATAAAATATTCTTTATAACAAAAATAAAATTGTGTCGATATCTCACACACAACTTGTTTTATTCATATTTAAAAATTGAGCGTCGTTATTGAAAGCGCCTATATGATTTTATGAACAATTTGCGAAAGACATCGACGCGCGGTATGGCTGCATCTTTCTCAAAATATTTGCGCATATTAACACATAAGATCCGGCGGTTCTAAAATGATTTGTTATGGGAGGCAAATACTTTGATTGAGACTTTAATGCCAGATGCAAAAATTTCAACCACGATTTTTGTCCATCAAATTGGATTATCTGAGATTCGGCGAGAAAAATGAAGCCATTTCGTATCAGAATTTTGATGCGCGATTCGAATGCAAAGTTGTAATAAACCCATTCCTAGCTTTTTTAAACCGGTTTTCACTAAATTAACGAACGGAAAAATAGTGGCCAGATAAGAGCATTGGGACACCTGTTTTTGGACAACCGTTGACAATATGGCCACATTTGTCGACGATGGTAATAAACGTGTATTACAAAACATTCGACTCGTTTTTGATGTGCATAGAAACGCATTTAAATATGAGACATTAATGAAAATTCGGCACGATGATATAATAAGCTTTTGTGAGCGGAATATATGTTTCATCGAATTTTTAAATATATTTTTAATGCATTCCGTTAGATGAGATTTGTTTTACAATAGGCAAATCATTGTATAAGTTCCGTTATGATACGTCATCGCGGATGCATAATTCATGTATAGGACTTAGGCCATTGATCGATTATAAATTTGTCGATTTTGAATTTAGTTTTAATAGACATGCAATCATGCTTAAGAATTTGTATCATCCCGAAAGCCTGGGTATTCCCAGAAGACGCTAACGAATCGTAGCGCAATATTTTCAGATGGATCCGTAATAGGCGCATATTTGTCATCGTCGATCCAACACATTTACATAGATAATAAGTTCAACAAAGTTGCGAAATAGGTTTTTGTGCAAAAGGTCAAAGCAACATAGAACGGCAATGTTGATGGCATTGCCATTTATGTCTTTCTGTGGCGAGGAATCACAGCCATAATTGCATGTGGGGCGTTTGTAATTAGATGATAATTGACAACGACTCCTTTATAATTATATTAATTAATCATATCTGGAGCATGATATGGATATGATAATTTTATATTAAAATCAATCAAATATATGTGCTTTTTAGGAATAATTGGATATTAAAGTGTTACATACTAAACGTCTATATATCGCCGTGCCGCACTTTTGATGGAAAAATATATAATACCGGTGCATTACACTTAAGTTGTTAAAGCATTTGATCATTATATTACTCCTTGTATTCAGATATATATTTTTATATGATCTTTAACAATCTTAAATAACAAGGAAGATGAGGCTATTAAACAGGCAAATCAGAATCAATCAAAAAAACAAAAATATTTTTTGCAATGCAATGTGCATGTATATTATCAGTTTGTAAACATAAAGTGTCTCAGAAATAAATGCCTATTTTGACTAATCATACACAACGGAAATTCGCATTGAACTGCATACAGTCCGTTAAGAAACACAACGTAAAAAGTGTGAAGAACTGCTTTTTAACCAGGTTTTTTTATATAGGCGGGAATAAAAAGGTTAAAAAATAAATTGTTTACGGGCTAAATGCTGTTTCGAATCCGCCGTCCATTAATTTGCTACTCAATTAGCCACGCCTTAATTTGCCGCATCCAAAATTTGGACCTCAATTCTGAGACTTTGGGGGCATTGCAGGTAATTTTACAGTGATGTGATTTTTTCCACCACCCCCCACCTTAACGTTCTAAAAAACACGTCAAAGAAGACTGTGTGGGAATGGATTGGTTTCGTAACTCTCTCCGCGACCGATTGTTTGGCCATATTTGAGTTTTACTATATGATCCCGTATAAAATGCTTGGAAGTTTTTGAAGCACAGGATTCAATAAAATCCTGGATAGATCCATTTATTCAGCCATAAACAAGCAACAGCAATCATGCATATTGTAACGCAATTGCGCCAATTAAAAATGTCAATAAAAAGATGTATTCGTTAATAACAAACCTTAACAATGTCGAATCGATGCTTCAGGTCGTATGATAACACACTCTTTTTGGTCTAATGTCAACTTTTAAACGGCACAAAACTAGTTTCAATCGTAGTCGTAACACATTTTGATGCATTAAATTTGTCAAAATGGATGCCGTTCGATTGGATGCACAATTTTTTGGCGAATTTATCAAGATAGAACTCAATAAATGACACTTGTGAGAAGACTTTGAGTTCTGGCGCCCAGAAAAATAACAAGAGAGGAGCGGATAGGTGTGTGTTGAAACGAGAGAGAGGCGGATGGATAGAAGGGGGCCAAACCAGATAGTGATCATTAACCATTGGCGTGGACCGTAAAAGCCTTCGATGATCAAAATTGTGATGATTAAAAATCCGGGATGCACTATTTATACGATACAAAGCCCGTTAAGAATACAGTAAGACCCCGCTTAACGCCCACCTCGCTTAACGTTATTTCAGTATTAAGCGGCAATGCAAATTTGCAAAATGCAAATGAAAACGGGTTTCCACCGGTTTTCAGTTTTAAGAAATATAAAATTAAAATAACAGATATATTCGAATTATATTTGAGTAGTGAGTTAATTTTTAATCATCATAAACTTAGATGCTATATCTGTATGTCTGCCAGTTATCATCTGTACAATCCACTTGTCTGTCAGGACCGTCGCAGCGTATATGAAATTTGTGCATAAATAGATAAACACTGCCGATGGCAAACAATATTCGATTATTTAATTAAACATTTGAAATACACTTGAAATCGATTCATTATGTCATTCAAATATCATAATTAGTTAATAAATTTGGGTTAACGATCTTTATAATCGTGCGATGTACACAAGATACTCTTTCCGTCTCTGTTTCTCTCCAAGCTCAACGTGCAAAACACTCTCCGTCTTAGTCCGTTTCCGAGGTCAGCGTGTGAGAAGGCTCTTTTTGAATCACTGAAATTCGGACACAACTCTGTGTCTTGCCTCTTTAAGGGGTTACTTTATTTTCACTCATTTTAAGAATTTCATTTTTTTCAGCATGATCGATATATTTTTTGGATTTAGCCTGCCGTAGCCTATTGTAAAGATAAGATTAAAATTAAAATTTAATATTTTTACATTCATAACCGGATTTTCAAGACCAAAAGATCGGTTTTCGAAGATCAAAATTTTTGCCTAAAAACCGGGTTTTAAAAACCGGTTTATGAAAACCGACAAGCCCTAGTCCCCATGCACTTTTGTCGGTTGGGTGGTAATGCGCAGGAAGCGAGTCGAGGAGAGTCGTCGGTTGGCCTTGGCTGCGGGAGGACGTCCTTCTCGCAGCCAGATCTCTATCTATCGTGCTGAATAAAAAGCTCCGTCCGTCCGGCTACACATGATCTGAAAGAAGAACGGACCTGTGCGTTAGCACGGCCATTTGACAAGCGCGTGGGAGCGCGTTTATTAAAAACCAAACATTAATTATTTTTTCAAACATTATTTTTTAAAGTTATTTAAAAAATGCAGCATAAAGAGGGCTAAGTTTGGATGGAGGTTTCATACATATTATATGCGCTTTTATGCTATTTTGTATACTAAACATCCTATCTATATATAAAAATGATTTGGGTTTTGTTCGTTCAAAATGCACTGCCATACCGTTAATCGTATTGCAGTTAAACTTCGTCCACTTATTGCTAAAGATTCCGCAAGCAACATAGGCATTGTCTAAAATATAAAAATCAATTTTTGTTTGTCCGTATTTAATGCGCTGCCATATCGTTCGTTCGATTGCAATAAAACTTTGCCAACTTATTGTTTGCACTTGTTTGCAATTTGTTTGAATCAAAAAGCTTGTTCATTTTCATCGATAGCCAATGGTTGACGACCACCACACGCCGTATAGAAAACGGATAGTCCGCTTCCCTGGATGCTGCGGTCCAAGCGAGTTCGTGATTTTCACGCCAGGTGCGCCAGTGGTCGGCACCGCCATCTTAGAATCGAACAACCAAGAATGTATTAATACTCAGGTATTTTATTAACGCCCAATTACACTGCGAGTAAACAACGCGTAATTCAATTATCGCCAAGGAAGTGTTGTTCGCTCGTGGATTTCACGAGGAATTCAAATTTGACCAAATCGCCGAAAATCGACATCCAAGGTCGTGGAGTTTCCATTGCAGAATTAATCGCTGCAAAATTATCATATCGGCAAGTCGATGCACTTGGAGGCTTGACATTTTAGCTTGGCATTTACTAAAATTATATCTAAATTTTTCGTTGACTTAAGAAGATGGATAAAAATAAGGTTTCGTTCGACTTGGATGAATATGGCTGCAAAATGTGGCGTAACTACTAATTGGCGAGCTTAGGCGACACCTAGTAACTGTCTAATTGATGTATATATACATAAAGTACATACATGTTTTTCAAATTTTTATATTAACTTTTCCCTACCGGTGATGTATTTACTACATCTCGACTCTAATAATAGGAATATCGGTATGAAATATAATAGATACGCTGTTCAAAATTTTTGAATTCCTCCGTAATATAATTACGAATCACATCAAAGTATTATGGTATATAGGTATTCATCTGCAGCGACGGAAATAAATAATTTGTCGGGAAATCGGGAAGTTTGCGACTTTTAGTCCGTGCCTCAGCAGAAAGGAATTTTATCAGTCACATTGATGATGTTATACGAAAATGGGGGCTTACGCGGTCATTAACTCAAACTAGCATTTAAATATCTGATGATGATACCTGCCTCCGCATTTTCAGCAGCAAGTTGCCTGGCTTCCAAAATCAGATCCAGACTAAATGACGAAACACTCGATGTTACTTCGGGCATATTTTCAAAATAAAATAGAGTTCGAGAAGACAGCGTACGAAAGCTTAGCATGTGATGTTTACCCGGTCATATGCGAGCAGGTAAGTGTAAATATTTTTTTATGCGGTTGGAGTATCGAGGATGGCGCTATACCTGAGATCACAGTAAGAAAAGAGACCAATGGACAAGTATAGCTTGTGGATCACCTTCGTGGTGCTCGCATAGCCACGTTTGTGGCTCACCACGAGAGTATGGAGTTTCCTCGAGGAAGGTCCATGAGCTGACTCCAGATCAAAGATGGGCCAAGCTCTTCCGATAATCGCCGCCATAAAGCAGCCGAGCTTTCTGCAAATGGAATGCTGCACTCTCATCAGATTTCATTCCTCCCGAGGAGTATACTTCGTGCCACGACAATGTACCGCCGTCGGGCTTATAGTTTTATCAGCAGCCAAAATGAATAAGCACATTGGTGGAATGCGTTTAAAAGAGCCTGCTGGAGAGGATTCCACCAGATGAGCCCACTCGAGTAATATCCAAGAAATAACTCTATCTGCTATCATATAAATTTGTATAATTTGAATAAGAAAAGTTTGGAATCCACCATGCACTATAACTTAATGGGATATAATTCCATGCTAGATATAATTGGCGTTTTATGAGCCTTTCTAAATGCATTGCAATGTAATTTTGACGACCGTGGGTTTCGAGAGCAGAGTTTCCCAAAATATTAAGTTGTCCCATAAGTCTCTTTCGCAAATGAACACAGATCTAATCATAGCCATGATTGAAGAAAACCCGTGATATACTGTTCGCGAAATGGCTAACAAGTCCTCATGAACTGACTGACTCAAATAAACTTAAGCGTATTTCAACATGCAATCTTCTTCTCTAACGACATAATAGCCAACCTTTTTTGAAGAGACTGGAGATGAAAGTTGGATACTCTATGAGAATATCCAATGTAAACTGTCTTGGACCAAGGGTACAGAAGCTTTAACTGTAGCCAAACCTAGCCTACATCCAAAAAAAGTTTTGCTATGCATTTGGTGGGACTGGAAGGGGGTAGTTTATTATGAGCTACTTCAGCAAGGTGAAACGATCAATTCAACAAAATATTGTTTCCAACTAGACTAGTTGGGTGCGAACCATGGAAAAGGATATATCCCTAGACAAAGAAATCCATTGGTGTCAGGTCTGGAGACCGTGCGAGCTACGGAATAGGGCCGCCAAAAGAATTAATTTACACAACAGAAATGCCCACAATAAAAAGTATTTTCTTAATCCTGACCCTGACCAATAAATGATTTGCATGATATATATGTAGAATTTAAATATTATTCAAAAACTATCCATAGATTTTTGGTTACACACAGGAACTTCAAAAATATGGAGAAGTGGCGATTCGCCTGATTATTCGATTCGTACCCACACTACAAAATAAACACGGTATTTCCGTTGCAGGAAAAGTTTGGAAAACGCTGTTCCAGAGAATGCATTTACAAATTCTGAACGAATTTAAAATTCTTCAAGAGCAATAAAACTAACTGTTGAGACTTTCATCTCGAAAGATGCTGGATTGACCTCGATAAATACAATCAATCGACTTAGTCAAATTGATGCAAGTTCACGACTAAAGATGATATTCTTCATAATTTCAAAAATTATAATATATATCATTTATTAGCAAAATAACTTTTTCTTGTTGAAACTCAATAGTTTTCAACTATAATTACTTCAATTGAAAACAAACTAATGATTAGTCTACACGTAGTCCAAAAAAAAAATTCGAAAAATCGATAAAAACAAGACATTAACACATTCCCGCCACCGAGTTTCGAAAAACTTGCAAAACAATACTCTCTTTGTAAAAAATTAGCATCGAAACGCTAATTCGTACTTATATAATTCAACCAGATTCGTAACAATCATATCGAATGTTTTGCAATAGTTAACCAAAACAAGTCGTATAAATACGAACGCACAATATAGCCGTCGAGCATTTTTCCATTTAGCATTAAGCATTTAATTAATACAATCAATATTTCAATCGGAGCCAGCGCCAATAACCAACGCAGTCCATGATATAAAACCCTCGAAGACATTCTGAGAAAAGATGAAATTAAACACTTAACTCTTTGGGGTCCTATGTCGAGTCTGGCTCGACATTTTATTTCTGCATTTTTTTCCCTACTCCAATATAAAATTATGTGATTTTATTTGGCGTATCATGTTTGGGACAGTATTTGGAATGGAATATTGGTTTTTATGATCCTTCATAGTGTTTCGCCTACATGCTAGAGATACAAAAGAAAGGTGTCCGGATAAAATCCTAAAACACAGGCAGTGACTCTTAATGCGCGCTTTCGTTACATCTCCGATCATACTTACGATATTTTTACGTAATCATATAATATTCATAATATTTTTGACCGAAACTAACGAATATCCAATATAAAATTTAAAAAAACCTTGTCTCCATTTAGGTCAATGTTTTGAGAGATAGCATATATTATCTAATCTTAAACTATAACATATAATGCCTCTATGTAATATAATAGTAAAATAAACAACTTTGGTGAAAAAATAATAGTGTTTTATTAAATAATAACTTAAAAATTGAAAAAAAAACGTTTTATCTTAAAAATGTCTAAAATATTTAAGGACCGCAAAGGGTTTAGCTTTTAGAAATGATTCATCATTGACAAAAGATGAAGAAAGATGAAGGTGTGTTTGTGTAATATATAATAAAATCGCGTCAATAACAACTTAACGAATAACAACTTGATGATGAAATAAAAAATAAGATCTAAAAATAATAAACACAGGAAAAAGTTAGCACTAACACGTATCATGGAACGACAAGCAAATCATTCGACGAAAGTGTGAAAATATTATTTTTATGCATCAAAAGCTCAAACGACAAAAACATGAATTTTCAAGTAAGCGGATCGGAATGTGTTATGTGAGCAATTTCGAAGGATTTACCCAAAAATAAGTGTTTTTATGCATTGTCTTCCCGTTGCGATCCGGATATTTTTTAGCAGGATAAAATTTATGCGAGTTTATATGTGGTTACTTAAATTTTATCCCGATTAGATACGAGGATGAAAGAAACATCAAGGATAATATCGGCTAGAGCGACAGTCGAAAATGATGTTTATGGTTGTTTTAAAGCCGACTTTTATGCTAATACAAATGAAAGCGACAGTATTCCACTTGTATGCAAAATTTTATGCTTGTGGGACGCCACCGTGCCATGGTGGATGAATTAAATAAGATATGTGCGAAGAAATACAGGGTGCGACAGGGAAACTTCCGTATTTGAATTGCGCATCCTGAAGCGACAGTTATTCCGATAAGGATAGAATGATGCTCATTTTTAAGAGCAAGATTTAAAGTTTTTCGTTATATAAGTTTATTGACGATCATGTAGTGACTGATATCTCCAATGCTGTTTGTGTTATACATTTTTAAAATAAGGTACACAGTTTCCTTGTCGCACTCTGTATTTGCGGTTTGGTGCATCTTTAAATGTTTTAAATTAAAACTTGATGGTCAGCAATGTAATAATGCGCTCGAAGAAATCCGTGGTAATGGCTTTGAGTCGATTTTATGATCGTTATAAAAAGGATCTCCAGAAAGGCATCCAGAGCGTACATAAAACTTTGGAACTAATATGATTTAATTGAGGATATAATTGTGTTGAATTCATTAAAGGGCTAAAGATCGATGCATTTCTCGACTTATGGTCAGATATTTAGGATTTAATGAATGCTGATCGATTTGGCTAATTGGACGCTATGAACGACGGTAGAACGCATGCTATACTGCGGACTTATTTGGAATACAAATTTAAAAAATATTAAATGCTTTTTGTGGGCATATTTAGAATATGCAAATGTGGTTCACGTGGCAAACACAAGTCCAAGTTAATTACGAACATCTCACGTCGTGTCGAGTTCATCGCCACGAGCGAGACAATACTGAATTCAATTTCGGTAATAAAAAAATAATTAAACTCTTTTGAGGCCCACATACTCACAGCTAAGGTTCTCTTGTGTTTCTTCTGAGAAATTATACATACATAAAACAGTTTCATCTTCGGCTCAAAAGATATACTCTTCTTTCAAGTGCATAATAGACGTGGGGTAAAGGTATGCGTACTGAAAGGCAATGGCAGGTTGGATTGGTCAGTGGTTTAGAACCATTTTAGTACGGTTAAAATGATATATTCAATCGAGAAATAAATATATCGAATCAGATTTGAGTCTAAGCAGTATTTATGAAATCGTACAGCAAGAAAAACATAGATATTTTTACAGAATTTATCAGTAATTTCTGCCTTTAAAATATCATTAATTACACTTCAATCACAATCATATATACATTGTCGAGCGATGACTTTCTTCACCATGGAAGTTCTAAGTCCTGAACAAATTAATTGTTTGAAAAAAATTAAACATAATTATACTTTGTATAATATTGTGTATAGCTTAGACTACAATCAAAAAGAAATTATTAAAAATAAAAAAACAGTGAGCAATCGAAAAAATATTTGTGTTAATACCAACATTTTTTGTAGTTTTTTGTTCTTTAAATAAACACTTATTAATATTTTTAGATAATTGTAGTCTATACGATGAAGACATTTATTATACATATGTCTGCAAAATTTCATAACGAATACTTATCTAGGGCGTGTAGGAACACTTCCATGAGCTTGGAAAAAGTAGTTTCGAGAAAAACACAGTTTCATGAAGCGCAGCTTCTCCTCGTCGGCCTATAGCTTTTTAAATTTCACTCATATCGAATTTTTTTAAGCAACAAGGTATTAACGTCCCTTAACCCTTTGTGATTCTTAAATATTTTAGACATTTTTAAGATAAAACGTTTTTTTATTCAATTTTTAAGTTATTATTTAATAAAAAATTATTATTTTTTACCAAAGTTGTATATTTTACTAATATATTATATAGCGTTATTATATTTTATAGTTACGCAAAATAAAATCACATGATTTTAAATCGGAGTGGGAAAAAAATGTAAAAACAATATGTCGAGCCAGACTCGACATAGGAGCGCAAAGCTTTAATTACTTTTCTTCTTAACGCACTTCAGTCGGATACTGACTGACACTAAATTGTCGTTGTAATGGGCAATAAAATTTAGATAAAAAAAAAAGATTTTTCTTCAAAATAACCAAATTTGGAATGTTATTTTGTGTATTTTTTTTTGAAATTTCAAATGTGCATATTTATTATATGTACGAGGGAGATTCAAATATAACCCGGAATTTTACTTGATTTCACGCCGTCTGTTATGAGAAAAATAATAATTACGCGTTGCGCAACAGAGGATGCTACTTCTCGCCTTCTTTCTTCAGTGACAGGATCAAGAAGCTTCCAATCCGATGAAAGAATGGAACTCTTAAGCAATACGAATGATCAATAAGATATCTATAAGATCTGTGCGGACGGCATTCATAGGGTTGATAGAAATTTTACAATATTCACGGTAATGAATGAGCTTTATATGTCATAATAAAGCTCGATGTAATAGTTTTGATGGCAATTACCAATACAGTATTAATTGTGTAAAAATGTAACGATGCGTGTCCCGACTATAATGTGTTAATATGCCATATCAGTTACCGAATGTAGGCGATCTCCATATGAGACTTTTCTTAACAAGTCAGGATAGTATAATTTGATTTATTTATATTTTATATCCATAATCCACTTGAGATAAGCTAGAGCAGTAGCTTGCCTATTTTATTATATATTATACAAACATATATTCATCTTTTAGCTAAAAAATTCCATCAACAAATGAAAAAAGCTATATATAAGGCAACGCAAATATTCTGCCTGAAATATAAACCGGTTTATTTTTTAGGTTTATTCATACATTAAACTATTGCTCAAAAAAAAAATGCAAAGATGTATCGCCAAATATACAATTTTTGACTGTACTTCGACGTCTATATAATGCAGCTTTTTACTTAAAATGTTAAATCACCTCAAACGAAGAAGAATTGATTAAAAATACCTCAAACTTTTTTTTAATACCGCAAAGGGTTAAAATTAGATTCTTAACGCTTTTAATTATTTTTGGAAATATGTATGAATATTCATGGATGGTTGTTTGAATTTGTTAAAAAAATGTTAGACTTGATTTATGGTTGTCGAGACACGTGCCGATGGTTAAGTATGACGGCATCGTGAGTTGCAGAAGAAAAATATATGGAATCTCCTGGAGTGGGGAAGATAAAACCATCGGCATTATCTATACAAAAGTGGATGCTAGAAAATATGAACACACTGCTGTGGTTCAGGATCTCGTCCAGACAAAAAATAATTATTCGATCCATACAATTTATTAAATGATAAGAAGAACTGTTAATTAACTTTCGACAAAAATGTCTTTGATCTACGCCACAATATTTTTCAGCTTCATTTTTAATATTCAATTTCGAAACAATTTCAGGTCGCATATTCTGCCGGTTACCGACTCGTGTAATGAGATAAGGTCAAAACGTACATCAATACGACCAGAACAAAATGAAGACCATCATCAAAACCCCATATAGCGAGGTGGTAATTCGTTATTGCCATCAACGAATAATTCACGTCCATCTGCCATAAAATACTTGAATTCAAAAAGAAGAAATCGTGGAAATCATCATATGATTATCGCTCGAGTTGAACTTCGAATTGGGGTCGCATACGTTTATATTTTGGAATTGATGATTTATTATTTCAATCCAATCAGCGTGGCAATATGCATAATTTTCCATATATAATATTATAGTCCAGAGAGTTCATCATATGGGATGGATTTATACGAGCGCTTATTTTTCATAAATCCAAATTTTGCCTTTAAATCATATTAAAAAGACTGTTTGAAATATCGATTTTGTTATTACATGCAGATCCGTAATGAGGGTATAATGTGCCCCGCTTGCGCCCCCCTCTAACCCCTTAAGTAGACATGACGTATATATCCGTCAAGACCGAAGTCCATGCAAAATGGGTATGACGGATATATCCGCATTGTGAAAGTTAAGCAAACCTCAATGGAAAATGACGGATATGTCCGATTGCATTGTTGTATACGTTAAATGTAATAATGATTCATCTCGGGAATTGACTTGTTCGAAGTTGATGATATACTATTTTCGTATAATAGATATGACGTACATATCCGCTAACGGCGAAAAGATCATATCACTACGAATGACACTTTTAACAGTGAAACGTAACGTTTAAGAAATTAAAAGTTAAATAATACTATTATAAATACAATATATTAAATATTATTATTATATATATTTTTTAAAAAAATATATAAGATCAAAAGTACCCAATTTAACGTATAGATGACGGTTATTGTTTAAAAAAAAAAATGCTAAATAAAAATTACCCCCGCACTACTATGATATGTATTTGGTACACCGTATGAAAATTTGAAAAATATTGAAATCCATATCAATTATATTTCATATCAATATTCCTATTATTAGAGTTGAGTTGTAGTAAACACTTCATTATAAAGGAAATGTTAGAAAACTAATAAATCTTACTAAATTACAAAGATAAATATAGTTTTTATGGGTGGGGGGAAATCTAGACTCGTTCGCGACCACATTTACAATGAGTCACCTATATAAGTTAGTATCAGAGAAGACTTTCATGATCATGCAGATCATAGAAGGCCCCATAGAGTGACAACAAGGTCTGTGTGTCCAACCGGTCCGCTTTTCAGACCGCCGACATGACGATATAACGTCTCGCGATTGGACGCCATACTTGTCTTACACACTATATTGTCTTTAATTTATTGGGTCGGTATTGTGGGTTATGCGCCCCAAGCCCAGTTGTGCCCGTGGCGGGCGCCTGCTTTGTCATACCCTTGCTGTGGACCAACATACCCGTGCCACCAAGTGAAGCCGCGGCGGAGAATTGAACGATATTACATTCCATACTTATGCCATTTAAATGTAAAAATTATTTACATTTAAAAATTCGAGCGTCCTAATTAAAAGACCCTATACATGTTCAATATAAAGTTATTTTAATAAGAGAAAAGAACGATTTATTATCACAAGCTTAATAAGACGTCAGGGTTTTGTACATATCATCGAAAATTCTCGTTCAGGTATAGATAAATGTTTTTTTTTATATTTTGGCGGACCCCTGATAATGGCTTCGCGGACTCCCAGTTACTGCGCGAGGGCAGGGCTATCGTTTATGTTTCGCCATACTTACGGTACGGTGAATTCATCAATTATGTCGAGGGATTTTTGTTCCAAAGACGTTCGAGTCATCAAAATGTCAAGTTTTGCAGAATTTACGATCGATGTTGATGTTTAATTAGCCGAAAATGAGCCATCATAGTCGTATATGGCTGGAAAAAAAGGACCAAAACACGTGTGGTCAATTAGCATATCGTTTAAGCCACAGAGGACGGGACTGTGTTTGCTGAACATCACCAGCGATAGTATCCAAAGGCTCCTCAAACTCATCTTCGTTTATTTGATCAGGCTGTCATTTGAGACGCTGTGAATGTCGGCCTCGGATGATGTGTTAAATCTGTAGATTTGCTTATGTCATTCAAGGACGATTAACTGATTGTAATATAACGATGGAGTAAACTCCTTTGAAGGTATCAATGAAGATTCGTTTCAATCTATTCGCTGGTTTAAGAATTATGTCAATTTTGCGAAGCAAGTTGTTTGAATTGCATGGCAAACTCGCCCGCACTCCATACAAAATGCAGAATACCGCGGACCGTAAGGTGTTAGCGCTTAAAATCTCTTCAAAAAACGAAACATCGAAATTCCAGCCAATTTGTATAGGTAAACAGCCATAAAAGGAGGCAATCGTTATGATTGTATCATTAAAGGATTACAAAATATTTGAAAGAAGTCGAAGTGGTTTCGGCATAGGTGGCACTCACAAGCGGTCCTCTAAGTGGTATTTTCGTTCTGATTTTTCAAAATATTTTCCTCATCGCTCGGCATCGAAACAAATCTATTGATCTCGCAGGATAAGGATTCTGCGATGTTCGCTGCGCGATTAATTTGTAGCCGAATTAGGATCGTCGGCGCTTGTATCACACGATGTTCAACTAGCCGAGAGCTTGTTCTTCTATTAATAATACAAGAAGAAATGGATTCGTGTTAAATTTAATTTATGTCGTTGTAATGTCCGATAAAAGGACAAAACTGACTCGTCGGACAGGTAAATGGGACCTCCGGAACGTCTGCCCCACGGACAGGTAAAAAACATATATGCATCAGTTATACAACTCCCAGGCTGCTAGGTGTCCCGACCGCATCTTTTGTTCTCGGGATGCTGTATTCTTAGATTTTTTTTAAAAGCATCTATGCATCTGCTATCCTAGAGCACCTTAACTGTGCTATTCTCATGCATTTAAGAAGAAATGCCATTGGAACGTTTTGGGTCGTTTGATGGATTGCCTTATTTTGTTAATGGCTTATAAACATGATTTAATATATTCAATTGCATTTTAGATTGCAATGGATAATTTTTAATCAGTAGAGAGTTGGACGACTCAAACAAACAAATATTTAAAACCAACAATCAATTGAGATTCTTGCAGTTTAGCAACAATATTGCGATGAAAATGAGACATGCTAAGAATGTAATAAGACACATTAAATGTATACTAAAAATATTATTTTTGTTATGTGGATAATGCTAAGAAGCGCTCGATGCTTCTAATGACCTCTCAGTGCAATTTCCGCGGCCGAATAAGATGACATTCAGGGACTGTCGCAGCGGCGAACGCAACGAAATGCATCCGTTCCACTTTTAATGTATAGATCTACAAATTGCATTTTATACATCAGCAATAAAATGTGCAATTTATTAAGATAAATTTTAATGAACTTCGTAAAGAATACTCGTTGGTGTATTAAAAACCTGTCCCGATAATATCAACATTTACTTGTTGCCTTTATTACAACGCGGGCATTAATTAAAAATGTTTATTGGAATTGAGCATCATTTCCTCTGAAAAATAATCATTACAATTGAATACATTATGGTGTCGTGGAGAGACCATGAAACCATGATTTTGCTTTATGCATATTTTAATACAAAATGGAAATGCTATAGCGCCGAATGAGATACGAAGGCGAAACGATGGAGTTATTATTGTGGAATGGAGGCTTTATATCGCGGATCAAATCCTTGTGCAAACGAATATATCGAAGAAATAAACGTTGGTTAGAATCGTCTAATCAAAAATAAACATCGTTCCATGAAGATATGATTTTCTACAAAGCTCCTTATGTCGAAAAAATAAGCTTGTCGTGTCTGATAACATCGGGATCGTTTTTTGAAAATGTTGACTCGTCCTATTTTGACAGCTGAAAGTAATATAATACTGATTCATATCGAATGTCACAATCTAAATGTAATGATAACGCCATGATATATTATATGTATCCAGATCAAGTGTTCCCGGGAAAAACACAATCCAATCGATGCTTTGGAACAGCGAGTGACTGTTTGAACGCCCCCGGTCATAATTTCGGCCGCATTAATAATCGAAGCGTATTTTTAGCTTATAACTTCAAAATTCAAAAAATCAATATACTCCTGAAATACGGATTTAGCAATAAATTTAGGATAAGATAGAAGGTAGGACGTTTATTGCCCGACAAAAAGGATAGGATGAAAAACGATCACCACGTCGATTTTGCATCAAAAAAACATTTATCTATACGCGATCGGAAACCCTTTTTTAACGTTTTAACGTAGTGTAAAAAACATATATATATATATAAAAATGAATGTCGTCGTGCTGAGAGTATGTCTGTTCCAGATACATTCCTATATTATTCATCCGATTGCGATGAAACTTTGGTGAGTTATTAGGCGTGCATCCGAGAAGACTATTACATTAACATAAGTATTATTTTTGTGCGGAATTTGTTTTGCGCGACGTTTAACGGATGCACCATTTTGGCGCATATTTTTCTGGTGTGGATGGGGATGCGTGCATGCTTTTGGATCCTAGTACTTCAGCCCGCGCTACACGTGGCCCGAAGCAATAAATAACGTAGTTGCTACTACTGCATTTCTTTTTACTTCTCGCTACTGGTCTAATGGTTTTTTATGCTACATAAAGACATATATATCTATAGGTAGTCTCGCGGTTGAGCGATTGAACTCGTAGCTCAATCAAATTGAATTCAAATTCTACAAACGGTGTGGCTGGCGAGCACATTTTTAAATTCTTATCCGCTAAGACACGGATTAAAACTCGCGAAATTCCCGATTTCCCGACAAATTATTTTTTTCCGTCGCTGCAGATGTATACTAATATACTATAATACTTGTATATGATTCGTAATTATATTACGCAGGAATACAAAAAAATTGAACCCCGTATCTATTATATTTCATATCGATATTCCTATTGTTAGAATCGATGTGTAGTAAATACATCACCGGTAGAGAAACTTGAATTTCTCATTTTTGGCGATCGTATGGGAGTTTTTTTTAATGATTTAATTATCCAAAAAATCCAACCGCAAATACAATAAAAATAGAATTTGAATGCATAATATTTAACAGAATTTTGGGCGATGTTGTATGCAAATTTTGTTGTTCGTCCGAAACTCGTCCTGCCATAGACGGTCATATCTCTCCAAATTTGTTCCATATGAATAACAATTTTATGATAAATGTATAAATCTGAGGATGTTCACAAATTTGAAGAAGATTTCTTAAGAATAAGATATAAAATGGATGAATCGAGCGATTTTTGCCGGGAGACATCGACGCGCCATGCAGAAAACCTTCAATATTTTCAAACGGTTTGAATATTCAATTTCGAAATTTTCAATGGTTCTTAGGCATTAATCTGAAGGATTCAATTCGTTTCAATTTGTATCATTAAAATGACGCTTCAAACGAGTATTTTGCCTTGATTTTTATCCAGCAATGTAATATCTTCAGAGTCTCTGCGTAGGTTATTCGACAAGTGAATTTCTTGCAAGGCAAACATTTAATTAAAAAAATCATTATAGGCACGCCTCCGTCCAGAATGTGTTGAAACATATCCAGGCTCAAACCGTGACTTTTATAATTCGAAATTGTGTATTAATCAATAATGCGAAGCTTTATTACCGTGATAAATTCAAGATCGCCATAGATCAATAAATCCCACATGCTCTCGTTTGATTGATTCTTATGAAATCTGCGTGGATTTATAAAATATCTATATTCGTATACATCGAACGCTTTTTTTACCGACGATCCGAATAGTTTCCATTCTTGATTGCGTCGAAGCTGTTCGACAGCCAGATAGTAATCATTCTAGCATTCTTTCGAAGGTCCACCCCGATGGCAACGTCCTATATAAAACATTAATTTTCGACGATGACTGGTCATATTTTAGAGACATGATTGTACCAGAAGATGGATGTCGCAGATATGCAGCGCCTCATAATATTATATATTAGAGCGACGCGGTAAAAAGTCACGATTTTAACCCTCAGATCGAGTCCACGATCGGATAAATGCGACTTTGGGATACGTGCATTACGCTAAAAATCAAATTCGATCCAAGATTATCATGCAGACATTTTTATTACATAAATATGAAATAATACAAGTTCATCCAAATATAACACCTAAATATCATAACTGTATAATATTTACACACTGCATTTTTTTAAAATAATTTAAGCCATTTCTTTTTAGCATAATGTATTACAATTTTAACCATATACAGGTATATATTGCAATTACGCGTTTAATCTATTTATTTTATCTAAGCGTTAAATTTGGATGGCCTTTTACTAACAACAGTCGATCGTAAGCATCGATTAATTGCTCGGTCTGATCAATAAAATTAGTTGATCTATACAAATATGATTTGCATTCTGAAATATGCACATTAAAAATATAATGCCAATACTTATCCGTCGATTAACATAATCGTTGATCACATGTTGATGACATGTGCTCATTGAATGGAGGTCATTTTGAGAGCTCAATCTTCAATGGCTCATTTAATATGCAAGATGGGATTTTCAAAAAAATCCGGTTAATAAATAGACCTTGTATGGACGTATTCACAATATTTTCATGGGTGCCGATCGTATTTAGACGATAAAAAATAATATTGATTGCCGAATTCTTATAAGCGTCGATAATGCGGTTGGATTGTTGCTCCTATTTAAACAGTTGGTGAATATGATCGGCTCAATCCAAGTGAATTGAACTTTTAGATGCTACAACTTTATATTTGCTGGCATTCGATTGCCACACGTTGAGTAACAAAGGTTTGAATAATGTTGAAACATTCTTGGATATTTTTATGAAGGAGCAATGGTGTTTATTCAGGTGCCGATAAGCAAAGCTTATTGAGCACAATCGCCTCGATATGTTTTTGTCCTGTATAAATGATGTTGATTGGGAATCGATGCTGATCCCTTATAAAAAATCGATCGTTTATCGTTCATTCTTCAAGATGGCAAACGCACCACCGGAGGGCGTTGAAGAAATAAAAAGGAGCATTTGTGGTCCGAGATAAATTTGGGGGGCGTTGAAGACCAACTGCCGGCCCCCCTAGGCAGTAAAAAAGTTTTTATTTCTTAGCTAATTTAGCTGAAAAACGATTAAGCGCATTTAGCAATTAATTAACAAAACTGTAACGTGGATGAAAATACTGGGAATTTTATAAGCCTGTGCGACCTTCCATAAGGTATTGACATTATTGCGGCACCCGCATCATATCGATCACCGAACAGAATAAAATTCTAAACGTGTTCCGTCATTCATCGCAGCCGACTCGTTGGTCGGGACCATCGTCTATGCAGAGGCACTCTCAGCCGTGGTTCAGTGCGTGCGAACAACGCTACCTATAAGCCACAACGACGAAATTATGTAGATTGTCTAAAGTGGAATTAGATTGCTGATATCGAATATGTCACCAAATATCGAAATATTGAGTGATGCATTGATGCATCATTGACTTTAACAATTAAATGGTACACTTATGGATTTGATAGTTATGTACATTGATAAATATGTGTGTCATAATAATAATAGAGTATTTTTGCACATTTCGTCATGTTAGCAATCCGAAAAGCGGACCGGTTGGACACACAAACCTTGTGGCCACTCCATCTTCTTTTAGAGCTTTTTGCAGTATTTTCTATGACCGTCACGATCTCGGAAGATCCCTCAAAGGCTAATTTATAAAGGTGGCTTGCGCCAAATGAGGTCAAGAACAGCCAAACACTCGATTAAAATATTATCACGACGTTGTTTTTGTTCCATTGTGAATAAACGCGTAAAGAGTACATTTTCTTACAGAAGATCTCTTGATAAACTATACAATGTAGCAAAATTTCTATGTTAACTATACAACTTTGGTGGTTTTCTAAACTCTTAATAATTCGCATTCTCAATATTAATCTGTTAAGTGGGCGGGACGTGTATATACGTCAAACTGCATCGAAATTGGTTATGACGTATATATACGTCATCGAAATATATGTTGAGTCCTAAAACAGCCGGGACTTTTTTGTTTTGTTGAACGAATGTGTGAGTTGTCGATACATGTTTTGACATGAATTTAGAATGTAGGTAGCAAATTGGTTGCACTTTGCTATTGTGTTGGAGTGGACGTGTACTTAGTAAACGGTGACTAGTAGCATAAGATTCAAAGGCAAAATTGTTTGGTCCCGCGTGTTTGTCGGCCATTTTGTTCAGTCAACACCTCCGTATTGATGTGATGAGATGACAACATGTCATAAACAGCCTTGAGTAACACTCTGAATGATCCTCATAAGTATGGTGAAGTAAGGGCCTAAAAGATTATGAAAATCGGAAGACCGTGCATCTACATGGCCTGCCTGGCGATACATACCGCGTAATAGTGAAATCGTGTATATTAATCTGTTAAATGGGCGGGACGTATATATACGTCCAACGTAAACTGCATCGAAATTAGTTAGGACGTATATATACGTCCTCGAAATATTTGTTGAGTCCCTTTATCTAATCAAATTGGTTGCACTTCGCTTTTATGTTGGAGTGGACGTGTTCTTAGTAAACGGTGACGTAGCATAAGGTGAGATTCAAAGACAAACTTATAGTTTTAAAATGGACGAACAAAAAAGACGCATTGATGCTCAGCTCAGAAAACATAGTAAAAAGCCAATCTATGCCATCAAAAAACAGCATTATATCTAAAACCTCATACTTGAAAGAATTTACATACTGGTGTCCGGATTGTGAGGTAGCACTACATGTTAACAGAAGTTGAGTTTTGAATTTATGTATGGATATATTTTATTTTTTTAAACTCTGTTTCCATTTTGCTTATTGTTTTGTATTTGTTAACTTCTCTATGTGTTTATGTGTTGATGTATCTAAATAAATATATGTTTCATTGATTTTTTTAACAAATTCTAAGCGTCGTTAAAAAAATTAATAATACGAACTCACGCCAGATGGGCGGGACGTATATATACGTCATAACGAAAATGTGCGTGCCCACTGCATTTGCGGTAGGAGCCGGTCTTGGGTTAAATAATCTATTTCAAAAACGGGATTAGATTACATAAATTTAGATTACAAACCTTCATGCTTTGATTCTTCAAGTGACATCGCCTAAGTCCCACATCCTTCGGATTCTGCAGTGTCCCACGATGAAAATCATCGCCTTAGCTGAACTCTTCTAAATTTTACATGACATAACAAGAGCAATCATCGAAATATAAAAGCCATTACATTGTTATACTTCCTACGATCAGTTTAATCATTGGTCGTTGAAATTGCATCTGCAACCGCATTGCAGCATTACACCATTGTACAAACCACTTTCGACGTATTCGCCACAACACCTTACCTGTAACAAATTAAAAACATATATTAGCCACAGTAGCATTAGATGGACCGAAACCAGATCTGGCCGAATGGATATTCTATTAATTCCTATGTAAGACACGAAATCACGACGGCAATTAAATCGTACGCGACCAAAAAACACTTCGGATTGACATTTCGATTGTTTCTTGTGTCAACCAAAAATGAGATTATCGAATGCAAATTGGCAAACGAAAAAAATCCAGGCGCTTGAATTACACAAACAGGTTGTTCTGGAATTCTAAAGCAAAGATAAGGATACAATCGTACGTATTTATAAACGCAAGCGCTGCAGAAATGGATTTTGGCGAAAATTCAATTATTTTATATGGGTGACTATTAACATTTTTTGATCCGTCGATTCTAATTGGTGATATGGAGTTTTCGCGTATTGAATATCAACACTTTAGCTCGCCCGTCTCGGAATAACTGACAAATGAGGAAGATTTCCTACCGCGCCAAATACATTGACCAAAAAGAAAGTCACCTTAATTATATAACCTTGAAAATATAATAAATATAAACTTTAAATATCTTTCTATAACATGACAAAATAATTAAACTAATATCTTCAATAATGTTTTTTTTATTTATTTTTAAAATAAGGTAGTTTCCCTGCTGCACTCCGTATTATTTTACAATTTTTGAATGCTTAAAACTAACAAAATCCGTTTTGACTCCCGATCGATGTACTTATTTTGTCTATGTTATTTAATTCCATGAGCATTATTTATTTAATAATTCGAAAATCATCAATCAATCTCGTTTTTTTGCAACCCTTTACTAGGTTCAACCTGTTAATTGTTCTGCTAAATCAATACTTCAGATAATATTGTTATCAATCCAAATTCCAGCTTGTAATCTTAAGCCATTTTTATGTATTTTATTTAGCTTATCTCTTCATATATATATTTGCTATGTACCCATACTGAGATTCTCTGATTTCAACGTGTTTTCTAGTGTTATGTGCTTCAAGCTGGGAAGCTGACGCCTCTAAGGCGAATGCGCGCTCCTTCCTTATCCACTGCATGATCATTATTAAACTTATATGATAAAAAATGTTACATTCTGTCCTTTTAAATGAGCGACATTTCATCCTTTTCGGAATAGTTATCGTATCAGAGGGTGCGTTTAAAATAAGGAAGTTTCCCTGCTGCACCTGTATAAAATGTTCTAAATTGAATCGCTCGGATCTGAACCGATATAAATTTATGGAACTGAACCGAAATTAAAAAACAGATAGATACACTTTTGACTTTATGCTTTTTAATAATAAAATTATGTCGAATACGTCTTTAGTTTTCTTATCGATCAACATTGGCTCCAAGCTTGAATGTCAGCTAATGGAAAGTTACGACGATAGTAAATTCGGTTCTTTTGCCATTTTTATTTTAATGCAAAAATTTTGAGATGTTATTTGAGAAAACAAAAATAAGTATGTAAAATAACTAGAAAATGCTAATAAGGAGATAATTCCAAAAGCCGGTAACCTTTCAAGAGGCGCCTGATGACGCAACCCAGTATAGGAAAAAGTCGTTAAGACATTAATTAGCGATAGACTTTAAGCACTTTTATTATCACACAAATAAACATTCCCACTTTGCAATATTGAATTTATAGACCGGCCTTGTCTGCATGTCTTTCGGTGTCCAACACATACGGTAAAACTCGATAAATAAACAGCTTCCCGGATGGAAAGCAGTCTGAAGATCTGCTCGGATGAGAAAATTGCTCCCGATGCTTCTTAATTGGGCGATTAGAAACATCCACGATTTATAGCAGAACGTGGAGAATGTAAATTGATTTCGACGGATACTGATCGTTGTTGGATTTGGAATAAGCATGGATGCAAACAAAAATTATGATTAACAGACAAAGTCCCCAAATGAATCCTTCGAACGATATGCTAATTACCAAACACGCATTTTTGGTCCTTTCTTTCCAGCCATATATGGATTTAATAGCACATCATCGGCTATTATAATATCAGCATCGTAACTATCTGAACAACTTGATATCTTAATGAATAGAACAACTCTTAAATACAGATTCGTTTATAATTGTTATATTAGCCTTTTCCTACCGGTGATGTATTTACTACCCATCGACTTTAATAATGGGAATATCGATATGAAATATAATGGATACGGGCTTGAAAATTTTTATATTCCTCCGCAATATAACTACGAATCACATCAAAGTATTATAGTATGTAAATATTAATCCGCAGCGACGGAAATAATTTTTTTTTCGGGAAATCGGTAATTTTGCGGGTTTTATTCCGTGTCTCAGCAGATAGGAATTTTATCTTATTTAATTTTATCATAGGATGGTGTTATACGAAAATGGGGGCTCACATATTACAAATTGTTATATTAACCTTTCCATAACGGTGATGTATTTACTACACATCAACTCTAATAATGGGAATATCGATATGAAATATAATAGATACGGGCTTCAAAATGATTGTATTCCTCCGTAATATAATTACGAATCACATCAAATTATCAAAGTATACAAGTATTCATTCGCAGCGACGGAAATAAATAATTGGTCGGGAAATCGGGAATTTTGCGAGTTTTTGTCCGTGAACAGAAATGAATTTTATCATTCACATTGATGGTGTTATACGAAAATGGGAGCTCACGCGGTCATCAATTCAAACTGGCATTTAAATAAATCTTGTTCAATTTGAATAAAAAAACCTAAATTTGTCTCTACTAAATCTCATAGAACGTCATTATCCAGTATGGCCTCCTGCACTTAACAAAAAACAATTACAAAACATCCGCACCTTATTTTTTTATAGTTTTTAGCACAAAGCAAATGCTTTAGAAATGTCTTTTTTTAGCAACAAAGAAACATATTCGTCAAGATGGAAATCGATTCATTTGGGACCCACAAATAGAATCACCTTTGATACTTATTGTATTCGAAAATAGCTGGTTGCTTCCACAGACGTAATAATTCTAAAAACATCGAGCGTCCTTATTGTAAAACGCCATATTATCATATCGATATTGACGAGCTAAAATTTTCATTTACATTTCACAAAATGTATGCGGTAGCCCTGCCCTTGAGCACCCAAACAAAATGCTGCTCGCTTGGAATGGATCAATATTTAAATGCAAATTTTTATACGGCCTATTGAAGCTGAAACTAATTTATCAGCCGATCAATATGGTACCGTATAATGGAACATGGGACAAGAATTTCCCATTATTCCTACATATTTCAAGTCGCATTTCTAGAACACGCAGGTACTATGTTGGACAATTGCTTCCGGAGTTGACAACCTCTTTTTTTTATGGGACAAACGGTCAATATATGGTGCGGTCTAAATTGCACTACATCCTAAAGGTCTGTCAGCATCTACACAATCGCCATTTGAAATTTGAAAGATCGCCATAAAAACATTGCCGAAAAATAGAATGTCCATATGCAAATGCAATAAGGATCTGATTAACGCAATTTAAAATCACTTGCAATAGCCAAAGATCAATCGCAAATTTATAGCATAGATCGGTTTGAATGCATTATAAAGACAGTATAAACACATCCTGCTTAGTTGAGCTTATTAATCTCTAATTAAATTGAACATAACATGCTGTGTATTTTGGAAGTCTGCCTAATTATAATACAGGACGTCATTTGCATTTGCATTGCTTTTCAAGCAATATTGTTTGCGATTTTCCATTATCTCGATCGATTAATGTCTTTCAATCAAACGCCTCGGCTGTCATATATGACGGAATGTGTGTTTATAGATTTGATTGATTTTAATTAGATCCATATTTATACCAATGAAGAGAAGACAAACACAATTAAACAGTTTTCTGAATCACTGGAATTCGGACACAACTCTGTGTCTTACCTCTTTAAGGGCTTAACATCCTAGTTGCCAATCGAAAAGACGTTGATGTCGAATTGATGAAGACCCCTGCATGCATAATATAAGACTAAATGCATCGTTGCTCTTCTGTTCATGGTCAGATAAAGTTATGTTATTGATGAAGAATCTGTTCGAAATATTCCGTAATTTGTTTGCGTTAACAAACAACACACTTGAAATCGAAATCATTATTAGTCGATAAATTTGGGTTAACGATCTATACAATCGTGAGATTTATGCGGGGAAGCTCTCCGCCTCTGTCTTCCGAATGCGCTACGTTCTCTCTTTGTCTCTGTCTGTCTCCGAGCTCAATGTACAAGAGTGAGTAATGGAGGGGGAGATCCCAGGCCCTGGGATAGTACTCCTTTAGGTGTTAATATTCGACGATCGATCAGAATAATTTTATTTATTTAAAAAGAGATAAAAATACAATACAAATTGAAGCATCGAGTGTTTCGTCATTTAGTCTGGATCTGATTTTGGTAGCCAAGCAACCTGCTGCTGAAAATGAGCGCTCAGCCTCCACACTCGTTGGACTTATCATCATCAGATATTTAAATGCTAGTTCGAGTTGATGACCGCATGAGCCCCCGTTTTCGTATAACACCATCTGCTGAGACACGGGTTAAAATTCGCAAAATTCCCGATTTCCCGACAAATTATTTATTTCCGTCGCTGCAGATGAATACTTATATACTTTGATACTTTGATGTGATTCGTAATTATATTACGGAGTAATAAAAAAAATTTGAACTCCGTATCTATTATATTCCATATCGATACTCCCATTATTAGAATCGATGTGTAGTAAATACATCACCGTTATGGAAAGGTTAATATAACAATTTGTAATATGTGAGGCCCCCATTTTCGTATAGCACCATCATATAATAAAATTAAATAAGATAAAATTTCTATCTGCTGAGACACGGACTAAAACCCGCAAAATTACTGATTTTTCGAAAAAATATTTTTTTCCGTCGCTGCAGATGAATAATTATATACTTTAATACTTTGATGTTATTTGTAATTATATTACGGAGGAGTACAAAAATTCTGAATCCCGTATCTGTTATATTTCATATCGATATTATAATTATTAAAGTCGATGTGTAGTGAATACATCACCGGTAGGGAAAGGTTAATATAAAAATTTGAAAAACATATATGTACTGTATATATGTGTCGCCTAAGCTCGCCAATTAATAGTTACGCCAATGTTTCCAAGTGTCCAGATTTCAGCGGAAATGTCTCTTGAAAATTTTTGTTATGGTTCACATTCACTGCTTTCTTGCTCCGTTCTCAATGAGTTAAAATTCGAATTGCTTCCTCATGCACGTTTTTCGCCAGATTTAATACCCTTTGATTATTTTCTTGTTCCAAACTTGAAAATAGTCATATTTTCATTTCAGCTTTCAAACAAAACACAGCCCATCATTGAAAAGATCGATGTCCAAAAATGAAATTTTCATCCGATACCCCTAATATTTTTTAAGTTTAAACCAACCCTTAACATATAATTAACAACAAAAAATAAGTAAGTTCTCACATAAAGAGAGAATCATCTGTTGTTGTTGTGGTTACACCTTTATGTTGCATACGCCGAGGTCACAGCGGAGACAAGTTATATTAAAGAAGAATATGGACCAAGTCACGAAACAGGCTCTTTCTTATATATGTAGGTGTTACATTCTTCAGGTTTAAAATTAATGTACTCCTCGTGCTCCGATATCTACCCAAAATGGAGTCTATTAGTGTTACCTTTTTCCCACTTTGTCCAACTGTGGTATTACACCTGTTCACACAGAACTTGCTCGATTGTTACTAATAAACACTCCATCAATCTTGGATTCTTTCCCCGTCCGGCATTGACAACTCGTACAGATATATTATGGAAACTAATTTGTTTTTTTCGAGATACGACGCTAAAAAAATAGCAACGGGTTCTTGGAGAGGCGTTTGTACTGTTTGGGACGCAGCTGGAAATTAATGAATTTATATAAGCGAACAGGTTTTCAAGAAAGCGTAATTTTCATCATAAAAATTCCACGATCGCTTGAGGATAATCAAGCAACCTCTGACCCCTGGATAATTATCGAATCGTTTTATATGTGACATTAAAGTTGGGACGTGTTTTGTTGGAGAGACTATCTTTTTTGTCCAGGATCCGGCTGACTTAATGTGTAGGATTTGGAAACCGGTAATTTTTCGATATGGAAAACACTTGCATAATGAGTTTGAGATGCTTCCTGTACCCAAATATTATTACACCAAAAACAACAAAAATGAAGCCTTGAAAACGCTTAATTGCACACGAAATATGTATAAAATCAACATACGACTTAGCTAATTAATTCTCGGATTTTAGAGAGTTTCGTTCGATTTCGAGCACAAAAATTGCAAATCAATCCCCAAATAATTCAATATTTACTAATTTATTAATATAAAATTGAAGACAAATCAAAAATACATCAATATCAAACCATTAAACCGAAAAATGCGAACTTTTTTTGTACAAGTTTTGATCCGTTAATACCAATCGATAATTATTGCTTTATTAATATTTTAGCAACATAAAATATTGGTCACATCTGTATACAACATCTTAAATAAATACATTCGAATGAAGATAAATTTTAAGGCGTTTTTTGTGCGTATAAAGTTGAAGTGATGAAACGCACAAATTTGTGCGGATAATTAGAGCCGTGCAATGTTTTCGGTATTTTTTGCAACATTTATTCAGAATTTCATTACAAAAATCTCACCAAATACAATGGACTCGTTCATATTGTATTGTCCAGAATTGTGGTATGTGTGTGTGAGAAGTGTATTCAAACTATTTAAATGTGTATTTATTTGATCCAAGGGGATAACAAATAATGTACAATTTATCCCACAAATACATGAATAGGGATTAATTCCCTACGCCCTATACGATTTCCTGTTTGCAGGTATTTTTATCATCTGAAGGCTTTATTGTACAATGCACCGGATTTTCATGACATTGATTTTTTTACGCTTCTTACGATGAACGCGCGCTCCTCCAAACCCAACAAGATAAAACGTTAAATCCTGTTCTTTCGATTGATTGCCATTCCATTATATTTGAAATAAATTTCGCTTCAGAGCGCGCGTTTCAAATAAGGAAGTTTCCCTGCCGCATCCCGTACACGGGACGCTTAAATGTCGCCAATATTGGAATAATTCCACTTTTGCCGCGTTTATCGTCGCTCAAGGCATTCGCTTTAAATTTCACACAGATCTATTAATAAATTTAGCGCGCAATAACAGGGAAATGTCTTCAAATAACACAAGCAAGTAAACATCAAATCGACAATATTTGTATAGCGATATCGGGCTTATGGAGGCAACGCTTTCCAGAGCGTCTGGATTGTATTTCAACGGTCTCGGACGACAATTTGTATACGTTGATACTCTAAATTGGTCCCAAATAACAATTATTCGGCATCGCTGCCCGAATAAGATGGACAAATGCTGTAAATGCAGAGAGTCTGCGCCGTCAATCCGCCGCGCAATGTTTACACTGTTCAGCTTGCAATTCCTTGTTGTACTGATTGCATTGTGCTATTTATACCATTAAATAATAGCGAAACGATGTCCAACATTTGCACGTTTCGATGCGTGTAAGGTGTGCTAATATTTATGTCTGGGAATGGTAAAATTGCAAAAATATTGTAGTTCGACGTCTATATATCACCACGTCGCAATTTTGGCGGAAATATACAATAAACATCTATGCAATAATAACATTCAGACCTCAAGCTTACATATTGTATTTATGTCATTGCATAAATGTCCATTGATTTATAAATATTTATGTGGAATATATTGGCGGTAGGTATTAACGATGTTTATGTAGTCTTCTCGGCAGACATTCAGTCAAGATGATAGCAAATTATCGAGGTTGTAACGTTCCCTGGGGTCATATCAGTTATCGTGTTTGAAAAGGGCTGTTTTATTGACTATGTTGACATTTACATCCACATTAGTGGTATGCGTTGTGTGCTTTGAAAAAATACAAGGCAACAGGATCGTGGGACAATTTGATAAGGACGCGATGTTTGTTCATGGAAACGGTTGTGGTATTGACAAATGGTTTGAAATGTTGTATAATTTGAGCGGGAACTCCTGCTATTTTTGTCCAAATAAGAAGCTTCTAAATGCAGAACGGCCCGAAGGGCTTTATTGATATTTTCTGTCTGTTATTTCCAAGAATATTGCGTATGTAATATTCGATTCGACGCGCATAGTATGCGGCGGGCAAACAACACATGAACCCCTGACCCCTAATATTTAATATATATATATAAGAGTTTATGGAATTTTAACATACAAAATTTCATAAACTTTGATTCACTTTGTGATATCTCTGTAAACACGAAGCGAAATCGTAAATGCATATCTTATACAATCTCATAAATCCAACAACCAAAGCAATCCAAGAATCGTTTGAGACTTTTCCCTAGAAGAAGTTGATTTTAAATGGAAATTGTCTGTGTTTGTGTAGTACATAATAAAATTGGCACGCTATACAAAAGCTACATAATGAATCCCGGGATTTATATATGGATAATAGGCGAGCTTAAACGACGCCTACGGCAGTAACTATTTTACAAATTGTTATATTAACCTTTCCCTAGCGGTGGTGTATTTACTACACATCGACCCTAATAATGGGAATATCGATGTGAAATATAATAGATACGGGATTCAGAATTTTTGTATTCATCCGTAGTATAATTGCGAATCACATCAAAGTATTATAGTATGTAAATATTATTCTGCAACGACAGAAAAAAATATTTTTTCTGGAAATCGGGAATTTTGCGGGTTTTAGTTCGTGTCTCAGCAGTAGGAATTTTATCTCATTTAATTTTATCATAGGATGGTGTTATACAAAAATGGGGGGTTACATATTACAAATTGTTATATTACCGGTGATGTATTTACTACACATCGACCCTAATAATGGGAATATCGATGTGAAATATAATAGATACGGGATTCAGAATTTTTGTATTCATCCGTAGTATAATTACGAATCACATCAAAGTATTATAGTATGTAAATATTATTCTGCAACGACAGAAAAAAATATTTTTTCTGGAAATCGGGAATTTTTCGGGTTTTAGTCCGTGTCTCTGCAGATAGGAATTTTATCTTATTAAATTTTATCATAAGATGGTGTTATATGAAAATGGGGGCTCACATATTACAAATTGTTACATTAACGGTGATGTATTTACTACACGTCAACTCTAATAATGGGAATATCGATGGGAAATATAATAGATACGGGATTCAGAATTTTTGTATTTATCCGTAATATAATTACGGATCACATCAAAGTATTATAGTACATAATTATTCATCTGCAGCGACGGAAAAAAATATTTTTTCTGGAAATCGGTAATTTTGCGGGTTTTAGTCCGTGTCTCAGCAGATAAGAATTTAATCTCATTTAATTTTATCATAGGATGGTGTTATATGAAAATGGGGGCTCACATATTACAAATTGTTATATAAACCTTTCCATAACGATGATGTATTTACTACACATCGACTCTAATAATGGGAATATCGATATGAAATATAATAGATACGGGCTTCAAAATGTTTGTATTCCTTCGTAATATGATCATCAAATTATCAAAGTATACAAGTATTCACTCGCAGCGACGGAAATAAATAATTTGTCGGGAAATCGGGAATTTTGCGAGTTTTAGTCCGTGTCTCGGCAGAAAGGATTTTTTACAGTCGCATCCAATTCTTGCAATTTTAGTAGAAAAATTAAATGGATCATCGTAGCTCTCATGTGCTTTTATCACTGTAAAACAAATGGGCTTGTTAGTGATTTTGATCAAATTTATCAATATAATCTCTTAAGCTATTGAAAATCTATTGAAGATATCCACTTAATTTTTCTTTTATTCGAAAGAATATATCATGGCATTAAGTATGAAATATAGAGCATCGTTCAAATGTCCGTCGCGGCTTTGCTTGGTGGCGCGTATTCGGGAGGTTCGGAATTTTCGATGACTTCCATGGGTTATTCGCAAACAAATGAAAAAAATCGTCCGTGCAATATATCCATTGTAGCTTTAACTTTTCATGGTAATTTGCCATATACCATTAAATAATTCACAATAAATTTTATGGATACTGCTGTATTAATATGGCCGTTATATCAAAACAAAGTTCAAGCGTCTCAATTGAAATATTCTGTTTTTTATGTTTTGGTATTTAAATTCAAATTCAAATGAATCATATGAACAGCTGAGATGCTTATATTTTGTTTGGATCATATTAACCTTTTTTATGGTGGACGCTGATATATCTTCTTTGTCGATATATCGTCGTATACGACGATATTTTTGAATTGTGTATATATTATAATAATGGAGTGATGATTTTCGATGTAGTGTGTGTACAAAAAATTGCCTCATTGAGCTTCGATCATGATTATTCAATCGGAATTGTTTATTTACAACACTTCCAACTGATGGAAATATAATGGCTGTCAACGCCATAAAAAATCAGCATATTGAAGTGATTCTACGATGCATTATTTTCCTGTTTTGGACTCGTGAGAAGCTTATTTCAAGAAGCAATCAAAGAACCATCAAAGCCTCTCCATTTTTAACCAACACTCGAATCGTCGGAATCGAGATGTTAACGTGGACATTCTAAAATGTTCTGAAGATCTCGATGGAATTTTTGAAAACCTTCTGCAATCCAGTGTTAAATGTTGATCTTTGATGATTTATTGCTTGGGTTATCGACGTGTAAACAACGCATACTTTGAATAGTCCGATGAAATATAATAATTTTATGGAGTTTGTATGCATGGTTGATATTTTAAAAATTATAACATAGCTTAAAATCCATAACAATGCAACAAAACGCCATTATTCATGAGCATTTGGAAAACGCCATTTAAGGCGACTATTACCATGATTGCACCGAACATGTGTAGTTCTTTAAGCATTACCGAACAGGTATTTCGCGTTTATTGATCCATAGGAACCACATGTTTTAATTCTCCATTTGGCACGTGGGTGCCAAAGAAGTTTCACAAAAAAAAAATAGAAACTAAACGGAAAAGAACCCACGCAGACCCACGCATCAGAGTTAGAGTTAGCCCAAATATGGCTATAGACATAACCCATCCGATCTAGTGCCGAATAATCTATGCCCAAAAAGGAGGCATACAATTTAAAAGCGAAATTTTAAAGGATGCCGAAGATCGCCGGAGATCTCGATCGATCTTATCGCGCGATGCGATCATCGACGCAATCAGAAGCCGATTTTTTAATGAATATTCCAATTAATATATTAGCACTCTGGTCGATTAACACATCGGTGTCCGGATAATGACACATTTAGACATCGTTCGCGGAATGCCACATCAGGCGAAGTATTCAAATGAAGCAAGATCCGGAGAACCCCACATCCAAGGCTGCACAGTTTACATATATTTGCTTACATAATCGGCGATCATTTTGATACTAATCATCGAATTTCAAGCGTCCAATTAAAGACATGACGCAAAATAAGCGTACAAACCCCGATTATAGATCGACGTCTATTTATCGCCGCGTCGCATTTTTAGCGCAAATTTCGCGCAAATATACCACAACGCTAATCTAATAGACACAAAATTGAATATAGATTTGACCGACGGAATTATCAACACTGTGCATTTAAATTTTTGACGTTTAACAAGAAGGAGAAGAAAAAAACAAGAATTTCTTGGATCTTAGAACGTGCCTTGTTTGGCGCGAGGGATGCATACTTAATGATGTTCAACCACCGGGAACGAAGCATCTTTTTTCGCCACAAACAATGGACGCGTTCTGATAATCTTCAATGCGAATTTCGCCAAACTACGACAATAAAATATATCCAGGGTTCATGCTTGTTTTTTAAGGTTCTATGTGATTTATAACCATCTGAGGGATCACTGCAAAGCGTCGACTAGAAAACACGGTTTTGCGTTATATAAACGTACATTTTATTATGAGATTTGAATAGGAATTCGTGGGCACATCTAATAAATAAAAATCAATGTTTGTTTGTCCGTATTTAATGCGCTTCCATACCGTTCATTCGATTGCGATAAAACATTGCTGACTTACTGTATACACTTGCGGGAATAACATAGTAAATATTGTATGGATGTTGGCGCATCTTTCTACTAGGGTTGTCCTCTGAAGTATACCATGGAAGAAAGTAACGATATGTTGTTTAGTATTTATTTGGCAGTCTCTTTTCTTTGTCTCCGCTTAAACATTGGGTCGACTCAGGCGAGATAAGCCCACAATAAAATAAAGACAACTATTTTTTCGATCGATTGTAAAATTTAAGCAACCCACCCGATCAATCTTCTTCGGGCAACTTCGTTTTGTAATTTGAGCTCGTAATCGTTCTGTAGATATGTTCATATATGATGTTCGATCGTAAGGCATTCATTCGTCAGCGGTCGGAAAAGCGGACCAGTTGGATCCGCCCACCTCTTTTAGAGCTTTAGGCGGCTTTTTTGGGGGATAAATGCATATCCGGGGTCTTCTATGATTTGTACGATCATGAAAGCCCCCTCAGTCTAGACATGCGAACGAGAAACTATATATATTTGAATGAATCTATTCTTTTTGCTATGCCCAAGACAAAAAATATATTTTATACGATTGCATAATGACTTTTAGAGGTAATGATCGATTTATATAGGAGTTGTGTTGTTATTTTGATGGTGTATGACGGCATTTACAAGATCGTGTGAGTCGAACACTATACAAATCCACAGCACGTAAACAAGCATTTGACGCTCGAGTAACGGACAATCATTTCGGTGGGTCATTCACCACCACATCGGCATTCCGAAAAAGTGGTGGGGACTCTTCGGAGGTACGGGTCCAGAGGGCCAAGAGGCTGTGAGGGAATCTGTAGTGGGGAGATGGATGGAAACCGGCGGTGAAGCACACAAAAAACTACCGCACACGGAAATGTACAACATCATGTTTCGTTTCATCCTTTCGACTGCCATTTGATACGTCATTTTCCTAATTTCCAACGCAAATAAGACTGCGCAAATGACATTTCGAGCGATTATCACAATTGCACACGGACCCGAGTAATAGGATAGCGCTTCCAGGATCCAAGCATATGGCTGTGGAATTCAAGCATGTGAATTTATTTCTGCATAAAGCACAGGATTATAACTCTTCATTTGAAAGGACAAAAGGATACTGTTACGAGCGTCTAATTTATGAACCACAGATAGACCATCTAGGATTCAAATTACAAATGTCAGCTCCTCGTGGCTATAAATTCTGAAAGCGGTTTTGAAAACTTGATCGACCGCGAAGAAAAATGGCGTCCTGCTTTTATCATTTTGGCTCGTCGATCGAAGCAATCCTTCTCTCTGTTGGACGATACCTAATTGCAATGAAGACAATTCAGAAGGCTCCCCAATGCCAACAAAGAGTCGATTGATGGACTTTTTTGCGCGCAATTTTTTCACGTTATTATCTATGGATTTTTTCCTCCGCATCGGAATGCAGCACATTGCATTCACAAATCTGAGTTCTTTCCTCCGACATATTCATAATGACCGACAGATGTATCAAAGCGAGAATATTGGCCATATGTAAATGTAATGAAATATTTTTTGTCATATGGCAGATGTTCGCCACCTGAAGATTTAATTTGATATTTTTTACAAATCGAAATCAATTCAAAAAAGGTCATTCTGCAATTAAAACAATGCAATAAACATTGACGCTTCATGCAATTCATTTAATGGGATTATATAGACATCTATCGGTTAAATTTGGAAGCTCGCATTTTTAACAAAATTATTTATTAAATTGCTATATAGCATTAAAATGAATTTATTAAATTCGCACGCATATTTATTTATATTAATTTAATATTCAATTAAATTTACAACACAAATAATAATTTTATTAATAAATTCAATATCAAAATAACGCACACAGTGCTGCCATCTATGAATGTAATTCGGATTTAATAAATTAAACGTCGATAAAACAGATCTTTATTCTATTGATCAATAGATGGCATTAATATTAAATATTAAAATATTTATTATTTAAATAAATAAATATTGCTGATGGTATTTTAAAATGCATGCATTTATTAATGTCGAATTGAATTAATTTTCACAAATATGTTCATCGAATGTTTGCAATTAAAGTTGCTGAAATTGTGCGTTTTCGATGGAAAATTTGAAACACCGTCGCTGCGATGATGGCGTATCTTTGGATGCTTTTTTTGCATCGAACGCGACAGCCGCAAATAAGAGAGGACACGGTTATAAGATTACATATAATTGAGGACAATGATCGGGTTGAACGAACAGGTATGCTAGCTACGCAAACGTTTCGAATATATAATAAGGGATTTATGCAAAACCGACATCGCGACATTCGTGATATCATCCAGTAATTTGTGCATTTGATGATAAGGCATTTTGGCCGCTGGTATGCGCGCACATAAAAATTGATAATTCGATATCTGAACTTTGAATCTCGGCCTGTGATTCGTCTCGTATTTCATCCCACCGGGGGAGACCCCCGATTCGCCACCATTCCGATTCGATGGAGATTCAAAATGATTTAAAAGGAGATGTTCAACAAAACGAGCATTTAATAGTTGGCTATTTAAACTGTGCCAGTGTTCCTTGAATCATCCTAAGCCGTCTGAAGGCATTTGAGCTCTTTATTGCCTATAAATTTCAACATGAGCGATGCAAGTGCATCTTACGTATTGCATATCCGTATTGCAACATTTCGCGCAAGTCTTCTTTATAAACATCGTAAAATACGCATCTTAATCTATTTGAAGATTGTTCAAGAATTTATTCGCGTGCGTCGTGATGAAATTCCGTGCAGACCTGCTGATAGATCGCCGTTGATAAACGGAATCCAAGGGTTTAGGGCCTTCAATAGCAATGAATGCGCTATTTAGGGTAGATTGAGCGGATGAATGATGACCATTGAAGCCGTCATGTAATTATGCATTTATATAGATAATTGCGGATAAAATGGATGAGAGTTGCAGAGATGTGTTTGGATCATTAGAACTGCTTTACAACTCTTCGCGTGGTTGACAACTTGGACATAAATCTCATATCTTAAAACTTATAGCCCATGACGAACGATCGAGGCGTGTTGCCACTCTTCGATCATTTCGCATATGTATTTGCGTGTGGTACATTTCAGCAGAGCCGTAACTAGGGCGTGGTAAAGCTGACTTTTTCCCTATGTAATCGCCGATTTTTGGCGGCGGTCCCTCCTATAATGAACAATTATGTTTTAGTCATAACATTCGAGAGATAAGACCGTACTTTTATAACCGTCTAGATTGCTTTAATACTAATTAATACACCATTTAATTGTTTGCTGCAATGTGAAAAGAAATGTTTGCGATCGGGTATTTTTGTCCGCTGCGGTTATAAAATCACAATTTCAAACAATATTCTTTGGCGAATTGTGTCATCGTGAACATCTCATATTTGCGAAGTGATCTGACAATTTAGTTTTCGTGATTTTTAAATGATAATGACTCCGAAAATAAAAGGTCAGCATATATTCACCGACAGATTTTACACTTTTGCATGCGGTGGGGAAAGAATTTTGAAAAACCAAGTCGCAGATTGGTCTGAAATTTTACGAGCTTATTTTAAACACATAAGGCTATGGCAGTTCGCAAAACCAGGTCAAAATTTTTATTTTATCTTACGTTTTACATTAAAAAAATAACCCCAAAAAAGTGTTTTTTCAAAAAAAAATTCAAACTAACGCCATTTTATTATTTTTAGACAAATAGTATTAATTGACGATAATACGATAGCGACACACTTTCAGATTAAGAATCTTTTTGACTTTATGTTTCAGGTAAGCTTGAATGAAAAAAATGTTGCTCACCGTGGACTTGCATCTTTTTTCACATGTCATTTTGATGTTTTAAAAACGATATAATATATAATTTTTTTAATTACGAATTATTTTTTTTAGTATTATATAAGAGTGCCATAATAAATCCCAAAAAGATTTATTTCATTATATGGTGTATTTACTGTGAAAAAAATTGTTAAAAATCAGCAATTTTTTAAGCCATCAAAGTGAGATGATCATTTAAGAGAAATGTAACGATGCTAAGTGCAAAGCACACATCATCATCGCAATTGGCAAGGAGAAGTCCCATAATGAAAATCCAGAAACGCATTGATAATAACAACAACAAAAAAGTGATTGAAAAGCCAACAATTGTTTAAAATTACATAAAAATATGGGAGGAATAGACACTGCCGACCAACTGGCAACGTCATATAGTTATTTAAATGGTGAACGAAACTTTTTTTTGGGGGTTTAAATCTTCAATTATGAATGGATATATAATATGAGATAAAATAGAACAACGAAAGCCCCAGATTTATATAAAATTTCGCCAAATGTTGATGCAAATCATCGGGAATTTTTGTGCAGCCAAAAAGACAGATACCGGGCGTACATCGACGATCGATGACAAGGAACAATTGAATAGAAATCCCCATTATATATATGATGATTCTACAAACTACAAGGATTGTATGGCATGTTCGCATCGTAATATTCCAGAAAAAAGAAGACGAACATCGTTATATTGCGATACGTGCGAGTAAAAGCCCGATCTCTACCCTGGAGATTGTTTTAAAAACTATCAAATTTATGTAATTTTTAGGGATTAAATTTTGCAAATTTGTATTAAATATATCTACAAACATCATTCGTATTAAATAAATATTTTTATTTATTTATTTTAGCACGTTTCCTTAATTTTTCACCATGAATATATTTTTTAATAAATTTACCGAAAATGGCTCGGACATGATGCAACATTTTTGGAAGAAACCTTCGAAAATGTCCGTCCGAAAATTGACCGGGGGGGGGGGGGCGCAATTTAGATTTTTGGGCGCATCATACCCTAGTTACCCGGCTCTGTATTTCAGCTACTGGACAAAGCTTCTTCTTCTGTCCGTTATTTGGGCCGTGGTCAAAAGTCAGTGACCGTGGCGCAACATAATATCTGTTTCGAATTAAACATAATGGAGTCGAGATACGCTTGCTTTTATTATACCCGATGATATAAAATTGATAAAAAATGGATATGACGAAGGCTTCCGAGGAAAAGACTTCGACGCCCGACACGGGCCAATGACAACCAAACCAAAAGCTGATGGCCAGCATACGGGCGTTTCGCTATAAACTGGACTGGACTCAAATATTATATAGTTCATAGGTAAATTCAAAAGATAATTGCCTAACCTTCCTTTAAATTCCCCAGCGTATTTGCATAATTGGTGAGCCACAATCAATCAGGATATAATTTGCATTAAAAAACGACATTTGATTTTCATTAGGGTTGCCACACAAATTTTAAAGAAATTTAAAAAGTTGTATCCACGTTTATTAAATCTGAAATGTTATGATTTTATAGTCTCAAAAATACACATATATATATTATACACAATAATCATTTAGGGCAGTGCTCCGCAACCGGTGTGCCGCGGTCAAATAAGACAATACTATAACTAAAATATTTTTCAATAGTTCTCCAGCGTCTGTCACCTATTTATGTCGCCAGACACCTAAAACCAGATATTAATATTTCCATTCCGGGATTCATCTGTCATTATGCTGACATAATCAATATGAAGAATAAATATGGTTATGCGTTCTTACACAACCCAGCACAAGCGTTGCAAAAATGCCAAAGAAGACTGTGAAAATGAAGCAAAACGAAGACTACATTCAATATGGATTCTCGCGATGTGGTGATTAGGGAATCCAATTCCGAGCCAAAATTTCGATCCCGGGATTTCATTAGACAATCCCGGGACCAGTCCCGGGATCCCGGGATTAGGATTTTCAATATTTTAAGAAATTACCATGATGAAGTTGATCAAAAATTACTAATCAGTCCATTTGTTCAATATAAAAAAATCACTTGAAGGCTAAAGAATTTTATTTATTTAAGAAAAGATAAAAATACAATTCAAAAATAGACAAATAAAACACTAAAAAATTCAAATATTATTTTGAAAATATGCCCGAAGTAACATTAACATTAAACATTAGTGTTTCGTCATTTAGTCTGGATCTGATTTTGGAAGTCAGACAACTTGATGCTGAAAATGCACGCTCAGCTTCCACACTCGTTGGAGGTATCGTCATCAGATATATAAATGCTAGTTCGAGTTGATGATCGCGTGAGCCCTCATTTTCGAATAACACCATCAATGTGACTGATAAAATTCTTTTCTACTGAGATACGGACTAAAAATCGCAAAATTCCCGATTTCCCGACAAATTATTTATTTCCGTCGCTGCAGATGAATACTTATACACTATTATACTTTGATGTGCTTCGTATTTATATTACGGATGACTACAAAAATTTTGAAGCCCGTGTCTATTATATTTCATGTCGATATTCCCATTATTAGAGACGATGTGTAATAAATACATCACCGGTAGGAAAAGGTTAATATAACAATTTGATAAACATGTATGTACTGTATGTATGCGTCACCTAAGCTTGCCAATTAGTAGCTACGCCACTGTTTCCAAGCGTCCAGATTTCGTCGGGAATGTCTCGATTTAGTAGCCTTCATCGTGTTGGTGTACGATTTCTGTTAGATAAAAACTTCAATCCCGGGATTTTCGGGATTACGTTTTCTAATCCGTTTAGAACAGGCGTTTAGAACAAAATTAAAAACAGAAACAATTCATGAATTTGGCCTTAACGGTTTCTGAAAAGGCCTTAGAAGCTAGCTACCATGTTGCAAAATTAACTGCACGTCAGAAAAAACCACATACTATCGGCGAAACACTTATTAAAACAGTATGCAAGGAAGTTGTTCGACTTATGCTTGAGCCCAATGATGTTAAAGAATTAAATAAAGTTTCGTTGTCTGCCGATACTGTTAAAAGACTTATTCACGATATGTCAAGCGATATTTTAGGAACACTGATTAGAAATTTGGCTGAAAATTTTGAATCGAAAAAAGCGCATTTCTGAGCACATTAATTGGTCATTATTTTATAATAATTATTAAGATTGCACAAAAGTAAATATAGTATATTTTTTATGTATGTGTACTTAGGAAATAAATTTAAAAATATTGTAAAATTGTATCAAATATTTAGGCCCTTTTAGTCTTTTTTTTCTTTATGTACTATGGGGAGAGCTGTTTAAAAATAAATATCTATTATTTTTGACTTTTGATGTGCCGCGAAATTTAAAGAAGAGCTTTGGTGTGCCGTTGGTGAGAAAATGTTGCGGAGCACTGCAATAAATCATCAGTGGATCAAAATTATTTTCAATGATGAACTCCATAATATCTTCTGATAAAAAAATATTTCGGAATTTTCCCAATCAGTTATGATTATTCACACATTTTGAATGAATTTGATATTTTTGACAATTTCGATTTGTGCCAACCCTGACGAAATATTTCGAATATATCCAAAACTATGTTTTTTAACATCAATGTTTTTGATGTTAAAAAATGATTCTTAACGTCACTGTTAAAAGGTGTTTCCTTTAGTAAGATTTGCACTCATTTTTTTTTGCGCGGTGGAGCGCGCCTACCGCGCAAAACTTGAATCAATGGCATCGCTGCATCATTTTAACGGTCGCGGTGAGTCCTTCGACTTTCGAACGTAAAACCGACAATGGAGATTCCAGAAGCGACAAAAACGACGACTGTTAAAAAATCTCAGCGCCGATTCTCGTAAACAATGGCGTATTGGATAACGCGGCGAGTGTGCTTTTTTATTCTCAATGCCGTTTTTGAAAGTCATCCTTTCACGCGATCGTGATATTCGAATCAGGCAACAATTGAACAGAGTCCAGGATGCATTTGAGATGCAAAAATGTACCGCCGTATGATGTGATATACATACATGAGGCAATAAACCACGTAACCCTGCTCCCCTACTCGCTATATATATAGGCGTCCGCGAGGGATCCTATCCGCAACTATGCCGAGAGGCGGTAATGGCGTGCCCGGTTTGGTAAGGTAAAAGAAGCGTTTAACCTGTATGGGAGTACTTACGGAAATATCCGTTTTGACCTTCACTATTCAGAAAGAGCACTCTTGTGCATTGAAGCTCCGAGGCGGACAGAGACAGAGAGAACTTAGCGCAGTTCGGGAGACTGAGACCGAGAGCTTCTTTATATACATCGCATGATTGTATAGATCGTTAAGCCCAAATTTATCGACTTATAATGATTTAGATTTCAAATGTGTTATTTGTTTACGCAAAGAAATGACCGAATATTGTGTATTATCGAGAGTGTTTATTTAACTGCTTGCCGTTCTTCGCTGCATGTTGAATAAGTCTTTGTTCAATTATCATTTCCTTCTAAAGGAGGAGCAAATGAATCGATTTTTTGTGCATTGTTTATGTAAAGAAATGAAGTGGTCTTGTATTCACTATCAAGTGTTCATTTACAATTGACTCTGCCTCGAATTGAAGATTGTCTTACGCTGATTAAGAGCTGACAGAAAGTAATCGGTGTAAAGCGATTATGACAACAACGACTTCATCGATTTTAAATTTGCTCACTAACGAAAAGGTTAATCAAGTTTGTTCTGGTGAAGTGAACTTTAACAATTTACAGTTCGGATGATCTGCGCTAAGCTTCGCCTAAAGTGCGGGAGATTTCGTATATAATTCATGAAACTCTTCTTCTTTCGTAAAATTGATATAATTCTTAAACCAGGTAATAGATTAAAACGAAATTTTAGTGATGTCTACAAAAGACCTTATTGCACCGATATATTTAAAACAAAACAGTGGTTTTCAATATGTGGTACGTTTATCAGCGTGATGAAATTCAAAAAGTGATTTTACGATATGAATTATATGTAAAGGCATTGATTAAATGACACGTAAACACACGAATAAAACACAAGGAAAACATTCAGTTAGTTTATCATTCTATATAAAAAATATATTTGAATTGGATATTTTAACACTGAAATTCTTCTCTAAAATAATATAATTCTTCTCTAAAATATAAATCCGCCACGACATGTAGTAACTGTACCAGGTTTTTGACAGACAAGACTGAAGAAGAGGTTGTGACCCAATGGTTCCGACTGATATGCTATTGGAATTGAAACGTGTGCAGTTTCCAGTGGGAGCATCAACAAAGAACAGAAACACACAGGGTATGCGTGCACACTTCTCATGTGGACAGCTGTATGTGGGCTGCTCACGCCCAAATCATTTATTACCAGATGGTACGCATCATGCAGAAAAGTATTGTGAATCTAAAAGCACTTCATGAGCACGGCATACGCATAATCTTTGGGATGAATATAAACAACAATATGGGGAGTCTCCTCTAACCCGAGCTAGAAATCCAAGGGCCTCTACGACCCGATGGAGATAGTAGACAGCCTCGGGGATGCATTTCCCCCCAAAACTTTTACAAAAAGCTCTAAATGCCCTAAGAATGAGAGGCCACAAGGTTTCCGTGTCCAACCGGACCGAATTTCGGACCACTGATACAACGAAAAAACGCCTCGCGATCGGACGCCATGGAGAACATGATCTGCGTTCATGAACAGATCTCCGCATGATCTCGGCAGTTATTCCGCGCCCATGAGTCCGACAGGAGACTCGAAATATCGTTTGGCATTGCAACGCATGCCGGGTACATTTTTTTAGCATTCAAATGCAAGTGTATCATATTGGATTAACCTTTTTAATTCCGGACCCCGAATATCGTGGTTGTCAGCATTTGCAAAAAGTGCCAACGACGATATATCGTCGTGTACTTTGCTCTTATTTGATTGCTGCATTCATAAACAATCGAAATGGTTTTTATATAGGCACATCTCGAAGACAATCGGGGTCATTATTTCTGGGTATCCAAGACAGTCATCAAGGAAGTGACAGCGTACTTACAAAAGACATGCCAAACAACAATTACAGTATTATAAAGACGATGAGAATGCGCCACAAAAAAATAATGTCATACAGTTACAATGATGCATCCAATAACAATACCATCTGCAAATAATGGCAGCGTTTATCTTGCAGAATATTCATCCGCATCAGCGTCGCGATCATCATCAGACGATGGCGGACTGAATTCCTACCATTGATGATTTCATAAGCAACGAATCGATTATTTGATGAGAGCCATTCATTCAAGTCATCGAAGCCTCAAGAATCTAAAGGGTTGCGTTTCGTCAAGCTTCCGCGTTTCTCCGAGAACCACGGTCGCTCCAGGCCTTATAAGGCAGCATCAAGTGTTGTTGGCAAACAAGCTTTCAAGACAATAAAAAAAAGCCGAGGATTGAAGACCTGCTGAATAGCCGATCTTTCTACCTGACGAACGATTACAAAGGACATTGTGTCATCGGTGCTGTTTAATTGTGGGACGGCAATAACTGTAAAAGTCCTGGACGACTTTCCTGTCTCGGATGTCGCGATATGCGAATTGGAAGCATCTTGGCGCTTTTAAATTGCAATTAGACAAATGTTAAGCGCAAAGACATGTGGTAGACATTGAATCCCAGCAGGAACACTTGAGCAACATTAGCGAACTGATACAATAAATTGCAAAGCAAAGGACTGCTGGCATTGAATTTGTTAAATCTGCTTCGTTCATATCCTGTCTAAATGGGATGGTTATTTTCATGACGCTGAAAAAATTGTTTCTCACATACTATAAGCCAGGGTTTCTATATACGGCGGCGAAATGAAACGTCCACCGAGATCATGCGATTTAACGCGCCTCCCGAATACGCACCACCGTACAAAGCCGCGACGTATATTTGAACGAATTTACATCTCATATTTAATGCCATAAAATATTCGTTCAAATGGAAAAAAAATTGTATGGATATCTCATACACAACTTGTTTTATTTACATTTAAACATCGAGCGTCCTTATTTGAAAGATCCTGTACGACGAATTGCAGGTTTTGAAGACATCATCATTACTCGGTGGTTCCTCGAATGGGTGTTGGATCTTTTTACAAGAAGATCCACAAGTTTAAATAAATCCATACAAATGCAGGAGCAATTTATTTTGAAATTAAGTCTTTGCGGTCCTATGTCGAGTCTGGCTCGACATTTTGTTTCTACATATTTTTCGCCACTCAGATTTAAAATAATGTAATTTTATTTTGCGTATCGTGTTTAGGATAATATTTGGAAAGGAATATTGGTTTTTATGATCTTTCATAATGTTTCACCTACCTGCTAGAGATACAAAGGAAAAGGGCTGTTGCCCGGATAAAATCCTAAACACAGAAAATGAGATGACACCTTGTTGTGTTTGATTGCAAAACAGCTTTATTTATATATTTGTAAGAAATTTCTGCCAAAAGTGCATAACTTCGATAGAATATATCAAAAATCGCATAAAAAAATTATCTATAGAAAAATGAGGGATAGGTTCCATTATTTTTTTAAATCGCATAACTTTAAATTCGCATAAAAAAGATCCGCATAAAAACAGACCCAAGTGCACATTTTTTTGTGTATGTATTAGTCTAATAAATAATTATTATTCCTAAAATAATAAATTAAATCTATAATCTATTCTAAAATCGATTCCATTAATGTAATATTATTGCATTTATGCTGAATCAAAATTATGGCATCGTTAATAAAATGTTCTTACTGTTAGTCTTGGGTGGCTTACATCAGGTTGTAATCGTATGTTGTCTTACCTGCAAATAAAGAAGAAATAATTTTAAGAATCAGTATAATAATTTAATATAAAATAGTTGTTTTTGCTACATTTATTGGATTGGATTTAAACCAATGTCCTCTTATTGTCCGGATGAGATAACCCCGCCGTTCTTCGGTTAATTGGGATCGTCATTAACCCCTAAAGGAGTACTGTGCCAGGTCCTGGTATCCCCCTTCCACTTTTCAGAAAGAGCACTCTTGTATATTGAGCTCGGAGACAAACAGAGACAGAGCGCAGTTCGTGAGACAGAGACGGAGTGCTTCATAATGGTTTAACCCTATAGATATCGTGCGCACAGATCTATACGCTTAAATTCATGCTAAGCAAAAATGAACCTAAACGCGTAGCCGTTTCCCAAAGGACGCATTAAGTTTTGTCGGGTGCAATTCACGTAATAAATCTTGGTCATCATTAGTTTAGATTTTTTATTGAGATTAACTACTGGCGAAGAGATTGCATAGCTCTGTAATAAATTAGCATCTTCATTCGGATGCGGAATCGCTCACATCATCATCAGCGGCAGATTCTCAAATCACATCAAAAGTCGAGACTGAAAAAATCTAATAAAGCATTATAAATTCTTTACTGTTGTATAGGCTGGATGTGAAGTCATTAGGTAAGTAATTGAAGCAAAGAGCATTACTACTTCCGCACCCAGGGCGTTTCCTGTAACGGAGATTGCTCGGAGATTCGTGAAACGTTCGCTTCAATGACCAGAACATATCGTTGCCAATATGTCGTTAAAAACGTATAAATCCTAGAAACAAAGCTCATTTGATATCAGGCGAGAACCAATAACAGCACATTTATTACAATTCCAGGAAGACTGATAGAACAGTCATCATGATAAAACATTTTAAATGATTCATCATCGAATCAATAATACATTTGAACCATCTGCCGGTCTAAATGTTGCCAAAATGTAACTAAAAAGGCTTTAAAAAAAACCACCCACACTTCCTATCGAGACAAAGGGACTTTAACCTGTTAAGTAGGCGAGACGTATATATACGTCCAACGTAAACTGCATCAAAATTGGTTATGACGTATATATACGTCCTCGAAATATATGTTGAGTTCTAAAGTAGCCGAGACTTTATTGTTTTATACATGTTTTATACATGATACATGTTTTGACATGAATTTAAGATAGGTAGTAAATTGGTTGTACTTCGCTATTATGTTGGACGTGTACTTAGTAAACGGTGACTAGTAGCATAAGGTGAAATTTAAAGGCAAACTTGTAGTTTTAAAACGGAAAAACAAAAAAGACGCATTGATACTCAGCTCAGACAACATAGCAAAAAGCCAATCTATACCAAAAAAAAACAGCATTACACCTAAACCCTCACGCTTAGTTGAAAAGCTTTTTAGGCGAGGTGTCCGGATTGTGAGGTAGCACTATGTGTCAATAACTGTATAATACTTGTTGGAATAAGCAGCGTTAAAAATATTAATAATATGAACTCACGCCAGATGGGCGGGACGTATATATACGTCATAACGAAAGTCTCATAATAAATGGATCCAATGGAATCTCTTCCTTTTGGGTTTATCACAGTATAGCAATTTTTCGTAGGCCATCCCAAACATTGATCTTGATCAATAATTTGAATATTTGTATCGTATTCAGTTTAATTTGATCTTATGAGTTTATCGTTCAACGCAATATGAATTTTACCTTAGACCAGTGTTAGTTAGCCTGGTCCCTACCGCCCACCAATGGGCGTTCAAGCTTTCAATTTCAATTCAATAGCCACTTTAACGACCTCAACTTCCAACACACAAACAGTATATAGTTTTTTTTTAAATTTAGGTTTAAAAAATTATATTATTAAGGTAGCCAGCTGAGTTTTGAAGCTTCTAAAAGCTACAAAACTATCTACTTCTAAGAAAAAAATGGTTGACTACCTTTGCCTTAGACAATTGTTTTTGTTGCGTGTCTGCATCTAAAACGCAAACACGACAATGTTATTAAGATACTAGTTAATTTTATAATTGACTCACTCCATGAGAATATTTTTTAGCGAACATCGAACGCTTTTTGTTTAGACGCTCTGATGTTTTCGAGGGCAGGGCTACCACTTATGCAACGTGTGGTCCCATTACTGTCTACAAATATGAAGTCATAAAAAAGTAGATTCTGTAGAGTGTACGATTAATCTAAATTCTAAGTTACCAGATGATCAATAGTAGGATAAATTGGCTTGAACGTCACAAAAAGTGAAACCGTCCATTCGCGTCCGTATCGTACATAACTGCGTGCGTTTTTATACATAGCGCCAATTTTATTATATATTACACAAACGCGAAAAAATTGGATTACAGAATTTATTAATTTTCCATCTTGTAGCCAATTTTCGACAATTCAAGACGATGCGCTCGATATTTAGAATAAAATCCAAATAATCTCTTGCAATTTAAGAGTGTCGCAATTCTAATTTCAAATATTGCACACCATCGGCGCATATTCAATAAACGGTCAAATTCATTGTGCGCCTTCTTCGCGGAGCGAAATCGATTTATTTGACAGTTTGACAGATAGTTCGAATACGTTGGAGAAATAATGGCGCGTTATATCTGTGTCTGGATCTATGGGGAGACATTCGTTGACAGTTTAGTATTGGGCCACCAATAAAATGCCAACATCCCATATTAAAGATGATGAATAGCCACGCACGAGTCCAACAAGAATGCGTTTAACAGATCGGTATGCCTTGGAATAAGAATGACGATTGAAGGAACGCCTAAAATGCATTGACTTTGATTGAAATCTAAATCAGAGCTGTCGAATTCGCGGCCCGCGGGCCGCACGCGACGCACAACAAATATTATTGCGACCCAGCCGATAAAACGAACGCAATACACTTTTTTTGTGCGGTAGAAGCGCTTCGCAAAAAATCGCACAAAAAAAGTCGACGGTTTATTTCCTATTTTATCCAAAATATCTCGATACGAACGAAAAAAGTTTTCTGATTTTCACCGCAATGCGCATTAAGATCTGCTATAAAGCTCAGGCACCCGGACAGTGAGAAGTTGTTTAACCCTTCAAGCAGCGGGTTAATTGACAATCATTATAAATTCAGATGCTATATTTGCTTATCCGCCACTTATCAGCCGTACAAATCCACTTATCTGTCAGGGCCGTCGCAGCGTGTATGAAGATTGTACATAAATATGAACATCGGTCGATATTCGGTCATTTCTTCAAGTAAACATAAATAATACAATTGAAATCGATTCTTTATATAATTTACATATCATGATTAAACGATAAATTTGGGTTAACGATCTATACAATCGTACGATGTACGCAAGATACTCTCTACGTCTCTGTCTCGCATTCATAATCTCCGACCTGCAAGACAATCCCTCTGTCTTTGTTTTTCTGCAAGACACACGATTTCGGGATTTCATTAGACCATCCCGGGATCCCGGGAGCGGGATTTTCAATAGTTTAAGAAATTACATTGATAAATTTAATCAAAATTATTAATAAGTCTATTTGTTTAATATAAAAAATAATTTTATTTATTTAAGAAAAGATAAAAATACAATTCAAAAATAGATAAATAAAACACTTAAAAAAATAAATATGTATAAATAAAAGTGTTTCATCATTTCCAAAATTCCCGATTTTCTAACAAATTATTTATTTCCGTCGCTGCAGATGAATACTTGAATACTATAGTACTTTGATGTAATGCGTAATTATATTACGGAGGAACACAAAAATTCTGAAGCCCGTATCTGTTATATTTCATATCGATATTAACTTTATTAGAGCGATGTGTAGTAAATACATCACCGGTAGGGAAAGGTTAATATAACAATTTGTAAAACTAAATTTGTTTGTCAGAATCGCAATCCGAAGATGAAGCGATTGAAAGCGATTTAGAAGAAATTGAAAAAGAACTAGTAAAGATGAAAATTGAAGAAACAAAAGTAGAAGTAAAAGATAGTAAATCAGAAAGTCTTATGAAAACTGATGATTTAGGAAAAGGTTAATATAACAATTTGAAAAACATACATAGATTAGACTAGGCATCGTCAAAGCTCGCCAATTAGTAGTTACGCCACTGTTTCCAAGCGTCCAGATTTCGGCGCGAATGTCTCGATTTAGTAGCCTTCATCGTGCTGGTGAGGTGTACGATAAAAAATTCAATCCCAAATTTTTCGGGATTACGCTTACTAATCTCGGGATCCATGAGCACCTAAAACTGTCCGGGATTGGATTACCTAGTTTTTCTTCTTTAACACCTTACGTGGATATGACGTATATATCCGTCAAGACCAAAGTCCTTGCAAAGTGGGTATGACGGATATATCCGCATTGGGAAAGTTAAGCAAACCTCAATGGAAAACGATGGATATGTCCGATTGCAGTGTTGTGTACGCTAAATGTAAGAATGATTTATCTCGGGAACTGACTTGTTCGAATTTGATGATATACTATTTTCGTATACTGGGTATGACGTACGTATCTGCTAGTGGCGAAAATATCACTACGGATGACACTTTTAACAGTGAAACAAAACGTTGAAGGGGTTAAAGGGTTTTTTTATTGTCTTATTAATTTCTACAACATCTCGAGAATATTATCCTAAATTTTTAATGGGATCCGAATAAAAGTTTCGGAGATACAACCCTGGGAAGATGCGTGCTCAAAGTCAGTCAAACATACCCTGGTATTCTCAAAGCCCAACCTTACGGTGAAGATCTTCTTATCAACAAAAAAGAATGCGTTGAACATGTGCAGAAGAGGATGGGTACTCGTAAGGTCCAGGACTCCAAAGGACTCCTGGTGCGCTTGGCAGCGAGCATCAGCTGCAAACACTCTTTCATCATTCAAACATGATTATACTCCATTACCAAATGATGTTTCGACTGCAATGAAGCCTATCTATGAAGATCTCAGTAAAGATGAGATTCTGGAGCGGTGTGTTGGTGGTTTCACACAAAATAATAATGAAAGCTTGAACCAGTTAATCTGAAAAGTCACTCCAAAAATACTTCTTGCTGGTTCAAAGATCGTTAACCTTTTCGTTAGTGAGCAAATTTAAAATCGATGAAGTCGTTGATATCATAATCGCTTTACACCGATTACTTTCTGTCAGCTCCTAATCAGCGTAAGACAATCTTCAATTCGAGGCAGAGTCAATTGTAAATAAACATTTGATAACATACAAGATCGCGTCATTTCTTTACATAAACAATGCACAAAAAATCGATTCATTTGCTCCTCCTTTAGAAGGAAATGATAATTGAACAAAGACTCATTCAACACGCAGCGAAGTTAAAAAAACAAGCATTGTCGATAGCTCGCAATTTTCGATCATTTCTTTGCGTAAACAAATAACACACTTGAAATCGAAATGATTATAAGTCGATAAATTTGGGCTTAACGATCTATACAATCATGCGAGGAACTATCCGTCTCAGTCTCCCGAACTGCGCTAAGTTCTCTCTGTCTCTGTCCGCCTCGGAGCTTCAATGCACAAGAGTGCTCTTTCTGAATAGTGAAGGTCAAAACGGTTATTACCGTGAGTACTCACGAAACGGTTAATATTGCTGCATTGGTCGCTGCTGTTGCGGGTTCTTTACTTTATAGCCCAGGAATCGACAATTCATTGTAATTTACAACAACAAAAAAAACATTATTGTTGAGGAAAATCATCTTATCATCAAGCGGTATGATAAGATGGTTTTGCTCGTTTCTAAGTACAGCTAATCAATGCAGACTTTAGCTGTTGATGAATGAATTGAAAACAAATTGTTAGCACGCGCATGGTTGCCTCCTTAGCCATAACCTTGATATCTGAAGAAACATGCCAAGTATTCCATTGATGTTTCTTTTATTGCACGCTTCGGCTGCCTTTTATTCACCCTGAAATTATTCAGCATTAGCACAATTGATTTTTATCGACTGGCTGTCGTGTTGCAACTTCTGACGTTGCTATTCAAATGGCTGGTGATCGCTTGGGCTTGAGAAGCACTTAACGCTTAATTAGGAGGAACTTGAAAGAAACATTGATTTATTGTCCGAGACTGTTATGTGTGTCTTCGGGTTAAATAGGAGCAGTTGAATCAGCGATGCAAGGAGCACTTAGTTCGAGGGTAATGGATTTAGGTCATACCTTTTTCATGGATGACGTACAAGGAATGCAACCGCAAATAAGTGGCGAAATTACGGGAGTCAATCGGTATGATTTTTTATTGCGGTTCAAGTTAAGGTTAAAGAGGACGGAGTGGCAATAAGGTTTGCATTCTCAATCGGTCCGGTTTTCGGAGCGCTGATATGACGAATGATCAAATCGCGGTCGGATGCTAATGTTGAACATAACGCTAACGAAGAAAATAAGAATTAGACAACTTAATGCATATTATAAAAAATGGACAGAGTCAATCAGTGTTAGATCATGCAAAGAAGAATAGTTGAAGGCTACTAAATCGAGACATTCCCGCCGAAATCTGGACGCTTGGAAAACAGTGGCGTAACTACTAATTGGCGAGCTTAGGCGACGCCTAGGGGTAATAACTATATAATCTATGTATACATATATACAATATACACATATGTTTTTCAAATTGTTATATTAACCTTTCCCTACCGGTGATGTATTTACTACACCTCGACTCTAATAATGGGAATATCGATATGAAATATAATAGATACGGTGTTCAGAATTTTTGTATTCCTCCGTAATATACATTGATGGCGTTATACGAAAATGGGGGCTCACACGCTCAGCAATCTACTATTTAGCATATTTAAAATCAGCTTTGAGTGTGTGTCAATTCGTGCGGCATCCACTTTCGGCGCAATGGAATTGGAACCAATGATCGATAGCAAAAAAAAAACATTGAATTCAATATCCCGTAAATTCATTCCGCACAATAAACACCATTTAAAAAAATTGAAATAAAGCCATAAATCTCCAATTTTATATTTTATGACATAATAGCATACGTGGGGTGCATCGAATATCCCATTACTTTTTATGTGAATTTAATTGCCCCTTTGGAGATATTCAATTTAAACCATCAATTTTTTAATACTTAAATTGCTTCATCTCACGGAACTTTTAGTGACCCTTATACAAACCGGCAATGACTATGGATCATATAATTAACACCTTTTTATTATTGACATTCAAAACGAAAAAAAAACATAACCACATACGGTCATACGTGCAATTTTATATGGTATTAAGGCCAAAAATCCAAATTAAAAATGCGTTAACATTGTAAAATCCGTTCACGCATTTATAAGTATTTTGCAATTGATGCTAATATGCAGTGATTTGGATGCCGAGCATCAACTAAATGTATTTAAACATGTGCTAAAAATATATATATTTTATAAAATACATCCAAGAAGAGAGATGGAGAGGTCTTTGGCCGTCGATATTGTTTGACATGCCAAATCTGCTAATCTCATTAGTATGAAAGATGTGGATGCATCTTGAAAATCGATCAAGTATTAATATGCTGTAACACCACAAATATTCGACATCAAATTCGAACGAAGACAGACGGCTCTCACAATCTTAAAAAGGGGTTGATATAATCATACCGGATGTACTTTTGTCCATATCTAATATCCCAAAAATGCATTCAAGACGATCAGTATCACAGCCCTTAAATCGAGTCGCATATTGCGTCAAAAAGAAGGCGAAGGGTTGATAAAGAGGATGTCAACCCTCGAAGTTCGTACGGACAATGAGGCCTACTCGAATGACTATGAACAACCTCTTGATGATTCCCAACAATACTTCCGCGTGTTCTAGGAAATATTCATGATTTCGAGGAGAACGGCTTCCAGATTATTCCCGACGTTGGGTTAAATCGGCAATGATGGTAAACGTTCAAATATTAAGCAGCATTATTGAATGACAGAGGGGCTCTCACGTATAATAGTGACAGGTATCATAAGCTGCAATCAAACTGTCAGGTAGTTATCGTTGCGAAGAATTGCAGTTTACGGCATAAAGACCATTCATTTAAGGGACATTAAATTAATGACACAATGAATATGGGTTTCGTTTGAAAATGTTGCTAAATATATAATTTATATATTTATCATCATGATATGTGCAATTGTGCTGATTTCTCGCACGAAATCCGCCAGATTAAATGTTGCAATTGTAGACAGAATAAGATAAAAATCTTTATTTAATTTGGCATTGAGCTTCATTGCAATCCATATCACGACCAAAGCTGATCCTCCTTTTTCCCATAGCCATTCACTGCTCCAAATTATTAGTAATCCCTAGCATACTAATTTTTAGTGGTTAACTATCGCGCATATGGACCCGCCCTGTGGAGCATAATGTACGACAGACTGCTGAGGACGCCACTAATGAACAGAGTCAATGGTTGCATTCGCTGATGACGTTGCCATTCTAGTCAACGCCAAATCCGCGGAAATACTGCGAACGACCTGCGAGAACGCGCCGAGGAAGGCCAAGAAGTGGCTGACAGGAGCTGGTCTGAAGCTCGCTGTTGGTACTATTGTATGGCGCGCCGATATGGGCTAAGGCACTACAAACTTAACATGGCCAGCGGAAGACGTCGTCCTGGCACTGACTGCCATACCGCCAATCGACCTGCTCGCTTACAAGAGACAGGCAATACAGAAAGGTGAAGACTAAACAAAGGACCATGGTGGCGTGGCAGTCCCGATGGGACAACTCCGCTAAAGGTCGGTGGACGCATGAGAACCTGGGTAGACAGAAATCACGGTCAACTATGCCACCATTTGACCCAGGTTCTCACTGGGCACGGCTGTTTTGGTAGCTACCTACACAAAATAGGCAAAGAGAACGGCCCGGAGTGCCACCACTGCGAAGCGGAGTACCACGACGCTACACATACGACATTTGTCTGTCCAGCATGGAGCACTGAAAGGGACATCCTACGGGAGGAGCTGGGAATCAGTCTAATGCTAACGGATACTAGGGCATGTGCAAATATACGACTTGTGCTATGTGGCGGGAGGAGAATGTACAAGACACATGGAGAACCCATGAGGGACACATCTCATTTCTCAATTCAAAATTAACTTACCAATCAAAGGGCTAAGTTTGCTCAAATTCATTGGGTTTACGACTTACGATTAGAGAATCCAACCCCGGGATCCCGGACAGTCATGGATGCTCACGAATCCCGGGATTAGTAAACGTAATCCCGAAAAATTCGAGATTGACATTTTTATCTAATAGAAATTATACACCTCACCAGCACGATGAAGGCTACTAAATCGAGACATTCCCGTACATATATGTTTTCAAATTATTATATTATCCTTTCCCTACCGGTGATGTATTTACTACCCCTCGACTCTAATAATGAGAATGTCGATATGAAATATAATAGATACGGGGTTCATAATTTTTGTATTCTTCCGTAATATAATTCAGAATCACATCAAAGTAATATAGTATGTAAATATTCATTCGCAGCGACGGAAATAAATAATTTGTCGGGAAATCGGGAATTGTGCGAGTTTTTGATGACAAATTGATGGCGTTATACGAAAATGAGGGCTCACCCGGTCATCAACTCGAACTAGCATTTAAATATCTGATGACGATACCTCCAACAAGTGTGGAGGCTGAGCGTGTATTTTCTCGGTCTCGGTCCAATCAAATATTCTTACACGAGAAACAATTTGACCGGACCGGGATCGGACCGAGACCGGAGCGAGATCGAACCGTAAATGACACCATAATGTGAATCGAGCCTAAATGTATCAATATAGGGACTAATAATGTTCGGGAGCATGCATACACGTCAAATGCGTTCCGAATCTGTAGTCTCTAAGACTAATGGTTAGTGATCTAGGGCTAGACCATAATAATGTGAGCTATTGCAAAAAATAAAACGGCAAGACCATAAATAATACTATATTGAGTCGTTAATATGAAAAAAAAATGTATTCATATTGTATAGAATGCTACAGATGGAGAGAAGTCGGATGAGGCGCCAACCCGCGTTCGCGCGGTACCGGGTGTTAACCGTTTACGAATAATTCCGCGCTGCCACGGGAGCGAGTCCCGGAACGGTAATATAACATATATTACCGTTCCGGTAGAAGTGAAACTTATTAACTTCTGAGAAAACTTGATGTAATGCATTGCTTTTTTTCTAGTTGTCAACGATATCTATTATTTTTTTGCCCTTTGCCTGGCTCGATACTTTCTACTTTTTTCCAGTAAGTATTTCTTGACACTTTTTCTGGCGTTTTATTCGCGTTTATGCATTCTATAAAGACCTTTCTCCACTCCATTTTTCATAGAATAGAAATTGTTAGCTAAAAGATTAAGTTGTGTTTGTGTAATATATAAAAAGAGCTACTGGTTGCTTTGTGCAACGTATACACACATTGGTAAGATGTCTATGCATCATTTGTGTGTGCGATGAAGAGAGCAGAAACGATTTTTCCTCTCTTTTCGACTAACTGTCGCTTGTTGTCTCTCAATGTCGATTTGGACTTGACTGATTTTGCAGCAAATTTCAACGTGGTCTCAAATGGGTCTAACCACTTTCAAATGTGGTATAAACGACCAAAGCTCCAATTTTGTTTGTATAAGACCATTTCGATCAATCGTATTAACTATTCTCCGTAAGTCGTCGCCATATAAAGGCAACAGTTTCTTAATCGAATGATTGATTAACCAATTGAGGAGATCTTTGAACCGACACACGCTCATTTATGTCCACCATCACGATCTTCGATTTCGTACGTTTTTAAATCATCGAAATTCCAGGATCACAACAAATAAAGCACTGGATCACTAATATGTATTCAATGCGTACTGTCCAAACACGTTCTGAATATATTTCGTCGCTCGCCATAAATTTAAAGCACCACACACCAGTTCGTTTTAACTGCTGGATGGACCACCATCCAGCATAGTTGCGTTCGTTCCTGGAAGCTAGTTTAAAATATGGGAATTTGAATGGTCGTAAAATAAGTTCTGCCATCCTAGACGACAAATCTTGCGTGCGATCCTTGTATACAAGTCTATGAAACGCTTTAGATTTAACGATCTGTTCTAAGATATATTTGCTGTGGGTGCGAAACCATTGCAATATGGAATATGTGGGATAAGCCGGACCAAGTGCTAAAAAGATTATTGCATCAAAGCTAACAAACCCTCAACAAATTTCGGTTCAAAACAAATTATATTCGGTTTCGAATGGCAGCAGATACGTCGGAATATCAATTCAGTACAATAAATTGCACAAGCAAAGGTCTCCCGAGGCCTGAGATTTTTTACTTATACGATCAGTTTGTTTGGTGCCGCGTGTTTGTCGGCCATTTTGTTCAGTTACAGCAAATTCTTCCGATGGAGAAATCGTCGTGCGCTCCCGACACCTCCGCATTGATGTGATAAGCCGACAACATGTCATGAAGTAAGTTAGGCTGTTTAGTGAAATCGTGTATATTAGCCTGTTAAGTGGGCGGGACGTATATATACGTCCAACGTAAACTGCATCGAAATTGGTTAGGACGTATATATACGTCCTCAAAGTATATGTTGAGTCTCTTTATCTAAGCAAATTGGTTGCACTTCGCTTTTATGTTGGAGTGGACGTGTTCTTGGTAAACGGTGACGTAGCATAAGGTAAGATTCAAAGACAAACTTATAGTTCTAAAATGGAGAGACAAAAAATACGTATTTATGCTCAGTTCAGACAACATAGTAAAAAGCCAATGTATGCCATCAAAAATGCTGTTTTTTGATGGCATTATTATTATAGAATACATATAGATTACACCTAAACCCTCACGCTTATTTGAAAGGCATTTACTGTTTTAAAATACATCACACAGAAGTTGAGGTTTGAATTTATGTATGGATATATATTTAAACTCTATTGATTGATTTTTTTAATAATTATAAGCATCGCTAAAAAAATTAATAATATGAACTCACACCAGATGGGCGGGACGTATATATACGTCCTAACGAAAATGTGCGCGTTCTAGATATCCGACGCCTAATCAAATGAAAATATTCATTACAGTTGTATATCAATCATTTGGAGCAGTGAGTGGTCATGCGATGACAATGACCTCTTGCGGATCATGTTTTTATGTCACATTTTCATAGTTCACATTTTCTCATACACTCTCATATCGTCATCACGACAAAACTGTCCTGCGACAAAAGTGTCCATTGTGCGATAGTTCCAAGGCAAAGGAGACGATGCCGTTTCGAAGTACGCTGATAATTGGATCGAATCCGGATGTATGTTGCGTCCTTGATTCAATAATTTTTTCACATGTTTCGTTTGGGTAATTTTCGGTACAATGGCGTCTCAGAACGAAATATTCTCATGGTACGATTATCGATGCGTAATCGCTGTGTCTAGTATGTACGACGAACAAACAAACATCATCATTGTAGCGTGACTTGCGTAGAAAATGAACCCAAGACATACCGCATTAACTGGCTCCTATTTTGAACGGTTGTGTGGAGAATAAAGAATCACAATTGGAGACAAAGAATTATGCGTGAAGTCTCATGTCTGTCAATGAACAGAAAATACGACAATTCGTTGATATGCAGCATTCTTGCCTGTGTGCCTTATGCATTGATTGCATCGTAAAGCAGTGCACGTTTAAGTGCAGTGTTGTGAAAATTATTCCAATGAAACATTGTTTATACACAGTAAACTTGTGTGCATCGTATTTTTGTTTGTTATTGGTGTTTCCGTGGAAACACTCAGATTAACACTTTATAATCCGAGCTTTTTCGCGAGTAATTCATAAAACTCTACTTCTTTCGTAAAATTGCTGTAAAATTTAAACCGGCTGATAGTTTGAAACGAAAATTCATCAGAGATATTTATGAGAGCGCGTGTCAAGAGTCAATGCCTGTGTTTAGGATTTTATCCGTGCAACAGTTCTAAACAGAGTGGGAAAAAATGTAGAAAAAAAATGTCGAGTCAGACTCGACATAGGACACACGGAATAAAATCGATGTCGAGTCAGACTCGACATAGGACCTCAAAGATTTAAAAGTTATCTAAAAGGAATTCATACAGATCAACCCACAAACGGCCTTCATAAAACACGATTTTACTTGACAAAGTTTAATTTTGGCACTATATTGCAATAGTTCCTCCTAATAGTAATGAGGTTATAACAATATTTTGGAAATATTCAAATTTATGTATGTGGGAAAACGTGCAATATTTGACCATGGCTAATGTATGAACTATTAATTTGTAGGCGTGTCTCTGTAAAGCCTTTCATATCAGTCGGAAAATACATGAAAATGGGTCTTATTATATTGTAATTTGTTAAGAATCGATTTAAGTATGGATTATCAAAGCAAAACTTCTAATGGCGCCGTAGAACAAATTGGGCTGAACGACACGTAAATTGAAACTCCAACCGGCATTTAATCGGAAAGAGAGGGAGAATCGTTTCTGGTAGCTCCGTTGCACGCGCAGGTCATACGCGCATGCGCCGCGTCGATTCTACTCGGTGTATACGTTGCACGAAGCATCCATTAGCATTTTTTATATATTACACAAACACAGCTTAATCTTTTAATTGTGGTATTATTTTTAAAAAATGTGAACAAATGGAAAAAAGTAATGCACGAATTGTGGGTGTGTGCCTTTATTTGTGTGTATGTGTTTAGATTCAAAATTTGATTCCAGAAAGCAATGCCAGTTTTCATCCTAAATTACAATTTTCGAGCATACGATTATTACACATCGTTATATAACCTTCTTGTCAAGCGAAGAATTTTAATGACTATGTCTGACAACGAATTAGATCATTTAAGCAATAATTTACGAGACGATACCCACAGGATCGCTGCTTATTTTAGGACAATGTGTGTAAAAACGAAAGACAATATTCGATATGGAGCTCAAGTCAATAAAATATCAACATTGGTTACTTATCGGGCAAATATAACACGGTTATAACGAGTATATAAACACTTGACGTAATAATGCTCGTAGTAACCGAGTATCGTAAGCTTTTTCATGGCCAATCGCCGCTCCAAATTATTACTACCGGTGATGTATTTACTACACCTCGACTCTAATAATGCGAATATCGATATGAAATATAATAGATACGGGGTTCAAAATTTTTGTGTTCCACCGTAATATAATTACGAATCACATCAAAGTATTATAGTATTATATGTGAGTATTCATCTTCAGCGACAAAAATGAATAATTTGTCGGGAAATCTATAGATTTATCGAGTATATAGATTAAAAAATAATTGTTTTTTCTACGAAAAAATATAGAGACTCACCGGTGAGTCGCTGGTATTTAAGCGCATCAACGGATTCCTCCAACGGCCATATAACATATGTTGGGTGTTTAATCTTTCATTAGTACTTATCAAGGGCTCGTTGAAGTGAACCCGCATAAACGATAACTTTTACATCTCCCATCTATTAGTCGCTTAAGTTGACCCTCTTTCTGCGTTAAAAATTGACCCCAAAACATTTCGGCAGCGAATAAGTTCGCCAATATATACGACACGTCGAGTCACATGTGTAATTCTAGAAGCGTACAGAATGTGACGACCTTAATGAGTAGATGTGACAAAAAAGTGACCTGTGTTCAAATCAAATAAGTCAATGAGAGCTCTTGCCGTCGTCATGTCCATATTAATCACTGGAACTTGAATCACAACTTATTGTCCTAATGTACGAGACCAACGGCTGGACAACAGCTGCTCTTATTACTGCCGGACATGTGAAGATGCTCTTAATCGATGTTGCAGATACCGACTATATTATTTTGTCATCCAAGATATGAGCTTTCGACGCCAGCGTTTATCATCTGCGTCATTTGAAAAATCTTCATTGGATGCTGCAGACAAATGATAGCAGGAGATGACAAATCTGAATCGAAATCAATACACAAGCGAAGAAAATACCGCATATATAAGCAAAACTTATCGTAGGATAGATTGATTATATACATTGCTTTTATTCATCTTTTAAATTGGGAATTGATAGCTAAACAATTAAGTTGTGTGTTGTGTAATATATAATAAAATAGGCGCGCTATCCGTCTAGTGGCTGCTTTATGCTATGTAATAGAGGCACGCACCATAATAGAGGCGACACAGCGCAAGCGCGTAGCATGTCTATGACGCTTGGAAACTAACTACTAATTGGCAGGCTTAGGCGACGTCTAGGTGGGCAGTAACTGTCTAATATTTGTAAACATATATACAGTGCATGTACGTTGTTCAAATTGTTATATTAACCTTTCCCTACCGGTGATGTATTTACTACACCTCGACTCTAATAATGAGAATATCGATATGAAATATAATAGATACGAGATTCAAAATTTTTGTATTCCTCCGTAATATAATTACGAATCACATCAAAGTATCATAGTATATAAGTACTCATCCGCAGCGAAGGAAATAAATAATTTGTCGGGAAATCGGGAATTTTGCGAGTTTTATTTCGTTTCTCAGCAGATAGAAATTTTATCAGTCACATTGATGATTATGAATTGGAGTTTAAATTGCGTCCGTCTTACACTCCTGGTTTGGTTCCCGATGTGGCACTACCGATTTTCACTGAATACACAGTTCTTGTAGGAGGATATATTGAACATGTTATATTAATATATTGAATATCGTCTTTGTTCTGGTACAAACATTGATTTTTATATATAAGATCTACTGTAAGTTAATTGTACTGTACGTATATTATTTGAAAAAGTGCAAACAATAAGTTGGCAAAGTTTCATCGCAATCGAATGAACGGTATGGCAGCGCATTAAATACGGACAAACAAACATTGTTTTTTATATATTAGACTATGCTTATGTTACTTGCGAATTCTTTAACAATAAGTGGACGAAGTTTTATTGCAATCCGATGAACGGTATGCCAAAAATGCCAGAAAATATCTGTTTTTGTAATTCTGTCAATGTGGTTTAAATTCAGTGAAATGGACGTGTGCGGTAGACTTAGTGTTAAAACAACTTTCATCCCATTCGCATAATACTTTTATAGTCAATTATCGGGTATTTTAATATCAATATTGATCACAAATCCTATTGAAATCCATCCATGAGACCATCCATCGCTTATGCAGACAATGCAATCAAAGCTTTGAAAGCTTTACTTCTAAAGCTTTAAAATCAATGGTATAGAACATTTATCTGAAAAATGAATACAAGACGAATTAAAGGCGGTCATCCACACGAATTGAAGGACGACTTTTGCATCGATGTGATCTTCTCAAACACCCGGTTTTGTCATGGTAAGTTGACCGCGTATACAATTCGAGCATACGGCAACACAAAGCATCAAACATATTGTTAGCTCAGTGAAATTTAATAAGCAGCCAAGAGTCACGGTTCAAGTGGTCCATGGATTCCCCACCAGTCTGTGTCAGACCAGATTATGGGGTCCCCTTTCTTTCCGAAATGCACCCTAAAACAGTGCTAAGTGCATCGTGCCATACGTGACCATCCATGACCAACGCCCCAGACACCCTCCCATTAATCTGATTTTCAATTGATTGAACCCTATAAAAAATATGGCAATGCTGATTAATGACACTGTAACACCAATTATAGTTCCAATGACGTTCGTACCATATCATATTGTTTCAGAATTGTATTCAAAATGAATGCAATTTTTTTTGGTTCAGTAACTTCTCTTGTTGTATCGGCATTAAATTAAAATCTACAAAGCTGTTATTTTGTGTACAAATAATTTACGTTGATTATTGTTAAATAAGTGTCATCTATTTTCGATACAAGGTAGCTAGGGCTTCAATAGACGTGGCTAGAATTATAGCGCGGGAACTCGATTGAAGTATTACAACTTTTATAACACTTTCGTGAATTATTGTGTATATACTGCAGCGGTATCTAACAATGGTATCTGCTGAGACACGGACTAAAACTCGCAAAATTCCCGATTTCCCGACAAATTATTTATTTCCGCCGCTGCAGATGAATACTTATATACTATGATACTTTGATGTGATTCGTAGTTATATTACGGAGAAATACAAAAAAATTTGAAGCCCGCATCTATTATATTTCATATCGATATTCCCATTATTAGAGTCGAGGTGTAGTAAATACATCACCGGTAGGGAAAGGTTAATACAACAATTTGATAAACATATATGTACTTTATGTGTGTATACATAGATTAGACAGTTACTGCCCCCAGGCGTCGCTTAAAATCAGGGCCGTAACTAGGGTATGATGCGCCCGTGGCAAGAATCAAAATTGCGCCCCCCCCCCACATTTTCGGACGGATATTTTCAATACATTTTTTAAAGGTGATAAAATAATGTTTAATATTTTGACATTATTTTATTACAATATTGCTACATTAAAAAAAGTGCGTATATTAGTTATAAACAAAATGGCGTCGTTATAAGATATTTCATTAGATTTTTTTTTCATTGATATCAAGAATTTGTCGGATTTTTTCTATTGATCTGAAAACAATTTTTTTTAATTTTTAATGTGCAGGAGCAGAATATACCTATAAAAGTATATAATTAAAAACTAAGTAGTTTTTTTAATTAAACTTTTATATATTCTTGACAAATTTTACCCACAATTTTACAATATTATAGTGAGAAACCACCTAAAACTTCAGCCGTCAGTCAAAAACAGCCGTTTTTGAAAATGCAGTTTCGAGAACATGTCATTTAACCCATCGATGCACAGTTACCGTCAAATACCGTCATGTGTTAGCAGATAATACTTGCTTATTGCGCCAGAATAAGTTCATGCATACCGTCTTCGCCGACACTTCAAATCTTATCTCACACCGACGAAACTCATCAAAATGAAAACAAACTCAGGTGGCTCAAAAACTCTCAAACTTCTCAAAATAAGATAAATTAATTTTGATAAATAATTTGATTTTTGCGATATACCGACTTGAAGTACATACATATTATAAACATCAAGTACTAAAGTAGTAAAAGTTTTATCGCATTCTACTTCCAATATATTTTACTTTGGTCTGTTTTTATGCGGATCTTTTTTATGCGATTTGGATATTATGCCATTTTAAAAAATAATGGAACTTATCCCTCATTTTTCTATAAAGAACAAAGCTTTTTTATGCTAATACGCATAAAAAAGTCTAAAATTGTCGGAAAAATATATTTGGGAAGAAATGACTATCGGCGAAAACGAAGAATTAAATTTACAAAACATTAATACTTTACAGTCCGTGCGTTTCGCGCTAAGCTTCGCTGAAAGTCCGGGCGATTTCGTAAGAAATTCATGAAACTCTACTTCTTTCGTAAAATTGATATAATTCTTAAACCAGCTAATAGATTGAAACGAAATTTTAGTCGTGCCTACAAAAGAGCTTACTGCACAGATATATTTAAACAAAACAGAGGTTTTCAATGTATGGTGCGTGTATCAGCGCGACAAAATGCAAAAAGTAACTTTTTGATTTGAATTATATAAAAAGGCATTTATCAAATGACACCCAAACACATGAACAAAAAATAAAGGCAACATTCATTTAGTTCATCGTTCTATTTAAAAATTATATTTGAATTGTGTATTTTAACACTGAAAATTGGCAACTAAATTGAAATAAATTAAAATTGTAGCAACAGTACCAGACTTTTAGAGAAAAAGATGATGAATAATATCATCAAAGCTTCAGTTTGAAATGGAAAGAAGATGCGTCCCAATTATTCCGACGGATATGCTATTTGAATTGAAGCGCGTGCAGTTTCCGGTGCGAGCATCAACAGAGTACAGGGAAACACAGGGCATGCGTGCATGCTTCTCACATGGACAGCTGTATGTGGGCTGCTCACGCCCAAATCATTTATTACCAGACGCTACGCACCATACGGATTTTTTTTAAGCATCCAAGAGCACTTCATTAGCACGACATGAACGCGATCTTTAGGACGAGAAAAAAGATAGGAAGCCTCCTATTCGACAAAAAGAAAAAAGTGAAAAACGAAAATCAAGGGGTTTACGAGATCGAATACGCAGCCTGCATCATGTCGTACATTGAACAAACCAATAGATAGATCGCCCACAGGGTGAGAGGATATCAGAAAGCAGTTTTGCAATTGGATTACAAATCAGCAATAACCGAATATGTTACGAAGAACGATCATCACATCAATTTTGCGGCACATAAACTATAGCAACAGTCAAAAACTTCAGCATCAAAATTACAAGAGATCAAAAAACGAAGAAACTCTGCAATCAACAGACGATATGACGGCACTAGCATTCCTAGATTTTGGCTACCAATTTTACCGAAAATTAAAGCACCAATGACCAGCTAAAAGATCTGAAAGGCAAAAATAATTAAGCAACAGCAAGCAGATGCTATGCATGTTGGACATAAGAAATTGAACATTTTTTTATTGATTTTTTTAATTAATTTAGACTTATGTATTATGTTTTAATGCACCTATATCTTGAGTCATATAAAAGCAATTCAAACAGAATACTCGCGCGCTAGTGCAACCATCACGACGAGCGCGTGGGAGCGGGGCGCCGCCCGGGGGCTCTGCCCCAAGAGCGCCCCCGCTCCGACGCTTTACATCAAGAGAAGCCAACTTTGGTGAATAGATGCACCATTATTTTCCAGCACGATAACGCGCGACCTCTGTTAACGAAATTGAAAAAAATTGCATTGAGAAAAAAACCGCAATAAATTGTAAGAACATCTAATATTGACATAATTTACATTTACTTACTTATTAGTGTTTCTCGTGTATTTTTCGTTTGGACGAAAATGAGGCAGGAGCGCACTGGCCGAGGGGCGCACTGGCCGAGGGGCACACTGGCCGAGGGGCGCACTGGCCGAGGGGCGCACTGGCCGAGGGGCGCACTGGCCGAGGGGCGCACTGGCCGAGGGGCGCACTGGCCGAGGGGCGCACTGGCCGAAGGGCGTAGGTGGTGTTGGTGCTGATGAAGCAATATAAGGAGATGATACAACGAGCGCCGAAACACTTTTCTTCGGGTATCCAAAAATGACTAATCGGGTCGACACTTAAAATTCTTACGAGCTTCATCGGGAACACTGATTATCCATAAAATTGGATCACCGTTAAAGTGGAGATAAAGCATCGCTAATCAATTATTATATCATGTTGCTTTGAATTAATGACATCGATGGTGTTATCTATCTCGAGCCAATTATGAGTAATGAAGCAAGTATGTCCATATTATCTCCAAACGAAGAATCGGGAACCCCATGAGAGATATCGAAAATGACTCTTGCGAATCTTATGTCAATTTACGTGTTAATGCATTTAGAGTAAAATGGTCAAGTAAAATAAAAATCACGTACAACTCTCTCAATCGGGTCGGTATCCTGCGTTTTGCGCCCCAATCCCTGTTGCGCCCGTGGCAGGCGCCTGCTTTGCCACGCTCTAGTTACGACCCTGCTTAAAATCACCAACTACTAGTTATGCCACTGTTTCCAAGCGTCGAGATTTCGGCGGGAACGTTTGAATTTAGTAGCCTTCATCGTGCTGGTGAGGTGTATGTTTTCTGTTAGATAAAAATGTCAATCGCGAATTTATCGGGATTACGTTTACTAATCCCGGGATCCATAAGCACCTAAAACTGTCCGGTATCCCGGGATTGGATTCCCTACTTTCGTCTATAAATTTGGAAACACCCAATGTGTGACATTTTTAAAGTGACATTGCAGTTATACACGCCAAAGATGGACAACTTGATGAATTTTTTATCTTTTGTAAACACATGTTTTATCTTTGAAACGTTTGCATTGTGTGATTGTGACGATAAATATATGTTAAACAATGTTTTTATATTTTTTTAGCGTCTATAAATTGTGAGTTACACTTGTTATTAAGTTTTTTGGCGAAGTATTAAGCGTTTCCAAACTTATTGTAGATGGCGTGTATTAATTGGATAAAAATCACACAACCGTTTGAATTTGCTTTATGTAAGTGCTGATATATTCATGGATATTTATGGGAACTGTTAATATTCTTACTGTAAAAATGTGAGTGCAAAATGCAAAAAAACAAACATATAACAATTCGCGACATACCCTAACGTAATGCGGATGTTATTGGAACACTTATGGTGTTTGTTTATGGTTCCATAAAGTAGTTACTATAAACCATGCAGTTTTTAATTACGCTTTTTTAATCCACATCCGCCAAAATATGCTTCTGGATCGTATGTTTTCGATTAATAATTGTTTTTTGTTTTGTTTGGACTGTTATTTAAACTGCTGACTAATGATCTGAAAGCGTTTTTTTGTAACACAATTTTTTTTTTAACCTAATGTATTTTTTTGGATGTTGCATTATCACAATATTCGTATCTGCTCAGAGGTAGGGCCAACAATAGCGATTTCTGCTTATCAAACATCGATATTGCAACAAGTAAATTAATTTCATCGATTGACCAATCTGTCTATTATTATCTAAAAATCTAAAATTGGAAGTAGACTTTCGATTTTTAATGATTTTAATAGTATTTCATACAGTTGATAAGCTATAAATTAAGCCCCAACTTGAAGATTAAATCCCAATCGCTTCCACATTCCAAATATGCTATGATGATGCTCACCAATCTGTTTAGTAGACTTTGAAAAAGCCTTTGATCAAGTACGAAAGATAAAGCTAGCAAACATACGCTGATATTTTATTTTAATAATACTCCAGGGACAAAAGATGACCAAAGCCCAGGACTATCTGTTGAAAATATTAAAGACTTTTTGGATTGCATAAATTAGCTTGTGAATCTGATAGTTTTAAAATTACATACAGATATTCGATTAAGTCAGATTGAGAGGATCGATATAAATACACACATATACGTTTAAATCAAATTCTAGATCATTAAAAAAATTAGCATGATATAACATTTGTTCATAATCTACCAAACACAAGTATTAATAGATTAAGATAACCACGTTTTTAGTATAAAAAATAATATATACAAAGTGGCAACATGGTACATATACATGAGAAACTATGATAAACCATAGACAGGGCCGTAACAAGGGCAATAACACCAAACGGCTCAATTTTTTATTTTACTCAACCGTTCTACTTTGCATTTGCACCAACACTGATCGCTCAATCAGCGGTCCGAAAAGCGGACCGATTGAGCATGCAAACCTTATTGCGTTCTCTTTTAGGGCATTTTGCGACATTTTCGTTGATAAATGCGTACCCGGGGTCTTATATGATCTGTATGATCACACTAGTCGTACATATCGAGATAGTTGAGAATGAGCGTATCATCGCGGACATGGTTATTAGATTCGGATTTTGCACCTTGCTGTGCACTTTTGACAAGTAGGCTGGCATCATCTTGAATAGCGGGACCAATAAACAGCTCGCTGCGGTGGAGATTCCCCATATTCCTTTGTCTCACGTGTGAAGTGATGGACCCACTTTTCATCCATAGCTATGAATCGACGCAAAACCTCAGCTTTATTACTGTGAAACACTAGATTGAAATATCTTCATGATGCTGTTTTTGTTTCATTGTGTGCAAACGCGGTACGCATCGTGCGCACAGCTTTATCGTGTCTAAATTTTCAGTCAATATGTGATGTAAAACACTTTTTACATCGCATAAAATGCCTACCATGTCTGCTAGCTCGCGTACTTTTAATCGAAGTCATCCAATTTTGTGGATTTTCTTCAACATTTCTTTATTTATTCCAGAAATTACAATACAAGCTCTAAATATGTAAATTAAGAAAATATGTCATTCGTCATATCGGCGGTCCGAAAAGCGGACCGATTGAGCATACAAACCGTACGTCTTCTTTTAGGGCTTTATGCCGCAATTTATATGATCTGTACGATCACATAAGCGACATCCACGGATGTCAAAATGCTCGAATAATGCAATTTTTAGCAATTATGATAAATTAAAATGAACGTCACGAAAAGTGAAACTTCAATCGGCAATTAAATGGGAAATAAAAGGAGAATCGTTTTTAATTCCGTCTCCGTGTATGGCGCCGCATCCACTGTGTGTGGCCGTATAAAGTAATCGCTAGACGAGTTGTAGGCCTATTTTATTATATATTACACAAACACAATTTCCAAAATTTCAAAACAACAATTAGCAAATTCCATGACGCTCGAATATATTAATTGATTGATTGGTATCCAAATCATTTGATTTTGCATCCGAATCAACGGACAGCCTCGCTCGGGTTGTAGTAAAAACGCAAGTGGGTCGTTCATTCATAACGATGGGCCGAAATATTTACGGTCGAAGCCAATTTTATTTTCACTGTTTTTTATTACTATAACAGTAGTGTAAAAACCTTGTAAATACACAAATAGCCTATAGCAACTATTGTACAATGTTTTTTTTTCACAAGCGAATGACTCTTATTAATTGCTGGCTATCGAAGCGTGGCGACTTGAAGAAAGGAAATGCCCGATGTAACGATTCAACGTTTTTTGTGCGCCCGAAGTAGATTGTTCGAGTAATAGAATTCAGAATTTCGATAACATATCGGGAAAAATGGCTGCCGTTCAAAAAAAAGGCTAATAAACATGTCGGGTGTACACAAATGGATCTGGTTAAGATTACCGAATGAGCGCTCCAGCTGAAAGCTCTTTGGGGCTTTGGGTTCTTTTTTGAAACGTGTTCCAATATCGATTTTTTGTTGGGCATTTCTTTGGCGATGCTGTCAGTGGTGATGACAATCCAGAATTTCTTATACATAAATTCAAGATCCTGATCATTTATAGGGTTCTTTGAACTTTAAGCGGAAATGAGCACGAATGGACTGCCTTGACTTAAATTGATATTATCCCTTTAATTAGTAAGCACGCATATATGCGTTCAGATGTAATGGAAAATAACCGAACATTGAATATTTCATATTTTAAATTTGTTCTTAATTTAGTTTTAATTTGTCCTGCCTTTGAGTGAGTATCAAAAATGTTCATTAGAACTGGGAACATTTCCACTTTGTAAATATATCAAGATTGTCACTATTTTTTAGTGTCGGAATTCGTTCATTCTCTTTTTTATTGCGTGTTCTTCTTCTTCACTTATTCTTCACTTAACGAACTTCCAAATTCTTTGAACTTATTAAATAAAAATTTATAAACTCCCTCGGCCGTTATTAACACGTTCAAACCGGAGAACATACACGCTACGCTCTAATGTAAATCCACTTTTCTGTCAGCTCCGTCGTAGCGTCTAACAAGCTTGATAATGAACCAAACTCCAGAGCCACTCCAGAACGTTCAAGGGGGAATAACAAAATTGGTCAACGATAAGAATGATGCTAGTGTCATAATTATCAAAACAAACGTCTGCTCTCAAGACAACACGAATAAAAGTCATCTTATTTTTTTTTAAGAACTTAATAACTTATCCAACGATAGCGATTTCAGTTAATTTTACCTAAATTTAATTGTACGAGCTTCTATCAAAAAAAAAGTTAAAAATATATTGAGAATGTTTAGACGTGTAGGGGTACCTTTATGTCACTACATTGCCATCGATGCACGAGTGTATGATGAGACGCAAGACTTCCGATCCGATAGGGTTATTGTTGCATTATTATTGCTTAGTTCATTAATAGCAACTTCCATTGGTGTCAGAACGTCAAGTAAATTTCTTAAAATCATTTATTCACTTTCATAAAAAATAACCATATTCATATCCGCCAATGTTTTAATAACAGGATCGATTTTATCTGAAGCGCTCTTATGGAGCCCAATAATATCAACAGTGTTAAGGTTCATTTATTGATATACAAGCTTGACTCCCGCTGCGCGATCCTGAGAGAAAAATGGATTCGTGTGGACAATAAGCGGTGTAATATTTAGATTCAATTTAAATAACGACGGCTAACGGTCCGTAAAAAATATGGCGTAAGTCGGTTAAAAATCTAGTATTTTACATTTACTTTCGAATATATTAACACATTATGCTCCGGATTCGCGTTTTCGATTGATAGCAGAACTAATGTTTTAATATAATTTTTAACGCGTATATTAAGTGAATCCAAACGATTTGTCTAATTTATGATATCTTCTTTGTATTTATGCTTCAAAATTCGACTAACTTTAATGATATAATTTTAAAGACATAATGAATAAAAACTTTAAATGTCTCTTTGTACATGGGAAAAATAATTGAACTGATATTTGCCAAACTGTTGGTGTTATTCATTTTTAAAATAAGGGAATTTCTTCGCCGCATCCCGTATTTGTTATAACATTTCTCAATAGAATGTCATCGAATGTTGCAAATTTTAATTTTCAGCTCACGGACACACTTATATAAATATCTTCAAGGGGATAAAACAAACATAAAAATTATACAAAGCTGTACGAAGGCCACAACTCTTCATAAATACAACCTCCGCCTCACATCCTATCATTATTTAAATGATCAATTCCTGTTTGAGGCGTCCGACTATCAAACATCTCGAAATGCATTAAACATTCGAATACATTTAAATTTTGAAACGTTCACTACTTCCCGATTATGTCAAATATTCGTCTTCTGAAACGGTTCTCGGTATAATTTTTGACACAATACATTCCTTGTTGAGCCATTATATTTAAATGACCTACCACAACGGGGGAAAAATCGATCCTTATCGAGAACACCCCAAAACCCGAGCACGCCACATCAAAGTAAGTTTAGCCATTAGCTACGCGTTTAATAGTGTGTCTCTTTGTATATCAACAAAAAATATATATTTAGTTATAATCGTACCTGAAGAAAGATGTCTCAGATGAACATAAATCGTACACCTCACCAGTACGATGAAGGCTACAAAATCAAGATATTCTCGCCGAAATCTGGACGCTTGGAAACAGGGGCGTAACTACTAATTGGCGAGCTTAGGCGACGCATATATACAGTACATTTATGTTTATCAAATTGTTATATTTACCTTTCCTTACCGGTGATGTATTTACTACACCTCGACTCTAATAATGGGAATATCGATATGAAATATAATAGATACGGGCTTCATAATTTTTGTATTCATCCGTAATATAATTAAGAATCACATCAAAGTATTGTAGTATATAAGTATTCATCTGCAGCGACGGAAATAAATAATTTGTCGGGAAATCGGGATTTTTGCGAGTTTTAGTCCATGTCTCAGCAGAAAGGAATTTTATCAGTCGCATTGATGATGTTATACGAAAATGGGGCTCACGCGGTCATCAAATCTAATTATTTTATATTATATTATTTTTAGTATTTTATTAATCTATTTTTTTATTGTATTTTTATCTTTTCCTAAATAAATAAAATTCTTTCGCCTTCTATTGTTATAAGATTTAAATTGAATTCTCACCCCATGTATCTTAGGTGTAACATCCATTTCAAATTGTAAGTAGGCTTACCTGCAAATATAAAAAAGAATAAGTTATAAATAACAGTATAAAATCTTTAAATTATCATACATATTAAATTTCGTCACTTTTCTCTTTAAATTTTTACCTTTAACCGATATTTCGAACCTCCTGTCGGGTTCGTGTTCGCGGATTGAGTCAATCCGCAGCCATATAGTCAAACGGTGATTTTTTAAGAATTGAGCAGTATGGAATTCTAGGAATTGGTAATTTTCTCGGAAATAGGGAAGATAAAAATGCTGGACAAGTGGGTGCATAAAACAATCACTAGAGCAGTAGCTTGTCTATTTTAATATATATTACACAATGTCATTTTTTTCTTAAAAGCATCTTCATTGTTTAATCGATTATACATAGCACTAGTCTGTATTGCATGGATTTGATTGTCATGTGATTCAGGCTGGAGCCAACTATGTATATGATTATAGGAACCTCAATTTTCGCGGTCTTCGAATTAGTATGATTTATAATCAGCCAAGTTAATATTTAGCACGGTATTTAGGCAGGCCTTGACTTGGTGAAACTTAATTTTGAGTGCTATGTATTTAAAAATCAGACTATGCGTTGCTTAATTGCGTATAACATCATCAAACAAGCCATATATATAAGCAAGTATATTAAATAGAAATTAATTTGGAGATTGCCTTTAATTTAATTTATGCCCCAAACATCTCGTTGAAACCAGACATCCCCCACATTAAATTCTTTGAGTTTTAGTTTAAAAAATACTCCTTAATCAGGAAGATCCTCCTTATGCAGATTCCCTAGGAGATCCAAGTTTCGGATGTTCTGGCGGTTCTCTAGAACCTCTAGGTTTTAGTTTTGCACATCACGGGAATTTCAAAATAATCAATTCTAACAAAGAAAATCTTAGGTCTTCCTCTTTCGAATGAGCGTCTGAAATGGTGAAGAAAATCCACAAAATAGTACAAAATGACCGTCGACCGAAAGTACCAGAGCTAGCTGACACGATAAGCATTTGCAAAAAGTGCTGTACATCGCATATTGATAGAATAATTGTACATGAGAAAGCTGTGCGCAAGACAGGTGCTGCGTTTGCTTACAATGAAACAAAAAAAAAACCGTGAGGATGTTTCAATTGAGTGTTTTGCGATGTTTCACAGCAATAAAGCTGAGTTTTTGCGTCGATTCAAAACCATGGATGAAACATGGGTCCATCACTTCACACTTGAGACAAAAGAATAGTCAAAATAATGGACTGTAACGGAAAAATTGGTTCTTAACCTGTTAAGTAGGCGAGACGTATATATACGTCCAACGTAAACTGCATCGAAATTGGTTAGGACGTATATATACGTCCTCGAGATATATGTTGAGTCCTAAAGCAGGCGATCATATATCAAACTTAGTATGTTCTGGGCATAGCTATAATATGTTGATAGATATACAATATTTAATCTATATGGTTTTGGTCTATTTTAGTAAGAATTTAATCAGAAGGAAAATTTACATAAAAAGCTGGCTTGTGAAAGTAAAAGGATAGAGTTGCCGTGTAATACTGTCAAATTTTTATTTAGTACACGAAACATGATCTCATAATAAAACGGACAAAGGGGCTTTAAACGGTTAAGCAGGCGGGACGTATATATACGTCCACCGTAAACTGCATCTAAATTGGTTAGGACGTATATATACGTCCTCATAATATATGTTGAGTTCTAAAGCAGGTGGGACTTTTTTTATTTAACGAATGTGTGAGTTTTGTGTAAGTTGAGATTTTTTTAAGCTCTATGCTTCCATTTTATTTGTGTGTTTTTGTTTATTGTTTTGTATTTTTCAACTTCTCTATGTGTTTATGGTTCTAAATAAATAAATAAATATATGTTTCATTGATTTATTTACAAATTCTAAGCATCGTTAAAAAAAATTAATAATATAAACTCACGCCAGGTGGGCGGGACGTATATATACGTCCTAACGAAAATGTGCGCGCCCACTGTATGTTGCGTTATTGAAAGGGAACATCCCTGCTTAACATGTTAAACGATTGGGCATTGCTGGGAAAAGTGTGTCGAGCTGAAAAGACACAGATATTTTATTCTTTTTTTTTCTGTGTTAAATCGGGTACTTCTGGGACTACCCTCATTTATTGATTTTTTATGAGTTTAATAGCTTTTTTATGCGATAATAACATGGCCTATTTGGGAATCCCATTAAATATAACGCGACATCTCATATCATGTTATAAAATCATTAAAATTTAAATATGTTTCTCTAATAAAACAGCTCAAGATGAAGAAATCCTTGTGTGTTTAAACGCATGAGTAAAATGCACGTGTTCTGCCTACGAATCCTTGCGTTTTTGTTAGTCCTTCGTATAAAAAATGCACCCGAAGGATGCATGGGAATCACATCCCCTTGTAAGGCCTTCGATAATTATATACTCCACCATGGGTATTATGTTCTTTTCTACCCTCAAATCTTGAAAGAATACAACGACATACGCCCAAAAGTAAAAAAATCTGGCAATCGTCCTTCTTCGAGGGCGTCAAAATATAGAGCCGTGAGAAAGGACTATGGGCTTCGTTACAAATGGTATAAATTGCATTTTTAAGTATGCTCGTAAAATATCACAGTATGGAATAGGATCTGTTTTGCCTCTATGAGTTGACAGCGCATAAGTGGATGCAAATATTCAGCACTCTGAACTAAAATACATATGTGAGATTGGGTGGGCGTATGCAATTTTTTAAAATGATTTTTGTGCTGAAATATTGAATTTAGGGGACTATAAAAAATGCATTTTTTGTATATGATATGATTGATTCAATAATAAATCTATTCCGGTATGATAAAAGCAATAAACGATAGTTAGGGATATTATTTAATATATTAAAACGAATTGGGTTTTGTTCGTCCGAAATGCGCTGCCATACCATTCATCAGATTGCAATAAAACTGCGTCCACCTATTGCTAAGGATTTTGCGAGTAACATAGGCATAGTACAATTAACTTACAGTAGATCTTGTATATAAAAATCAATGTTTGTATGTTTGTTCATATCTAAAATATAAAAATGAATTGGGTTTTGTTCATTCGAAATGCGCCGCCATACCGTTAATCGGGTTGCAACAAAACTGCGTCCATGTATTGTTAAGCATTTCACGAGTAACATAAACATAGTCTGTATCTATAAAAATCAATGTTTGTTTGTCCGTATTTAATGCGCAGCCATACCGTTCATTCGATTGCAATAAAACTTTGCCAACTTATTGTTTGCACTTTCTCAAATAATATTGATGTAGTATAATTAACTTACAGTAGATCTTATATATAAAAATCAATGTCTTTCGATGGTGATGGGCATATCATTGGCGTGCATTTTGTACGAATGGAATCATTGGGCCTCATTTATTCGAAGACGCTACGCGATACCAATCAATGTTGAGTGATTTTTTTATGGCCACAATTGAATCATATTGATGTGTTTGATGTCTCTTTACGGCGAGACAGTTCGAGAGAGCATCGCGTCTAGGCGTCACATTTAGACGGCCCTTTATATTCTCGCATCGTCGTGCACTTTTAAAAGTGCATTAAATCACCATTTAAACCCGAACAGATTGCAATATGCAACAGTTTCTGGATACATCGAGTGTTAGATCTGTGGGAAAACATATGCAGCATCATCTCGAGTCCTTCTGCTCTGTGGCCAAATAACTTGAGCCCAATATTTTCTCATATGTCCTTACCACATGTGTTCCGGCGATTTTTTTCAAATACATATGTCCAGTATTTTTTTCATATTTGTATATTAATAGCGTGTTCCAGAGTAAAACTGCATGGAATCACATTCTAAAAATTTTTACCAAACAAACGATGTTGCAACATGCCTCGAGCTTATTCCTTTTGTGTATCATAATGATGCCTTTTTTTCGACATTGATACTCGATGCTGTGTCCCATGGCTTTAAAATATACACCATTTTCTACACAAACAGTTCAACGATCGTCAATTGGATAAGACACTAGATTTTACATGAAACTGAGAAGTTTGAGGTAGGACCAAAGAATAACGTCGGGATAAGGAAACATATGCATTCATGTAATGCTTTCTAAAAGACTCTTGAGACAACATCTGGAGATATCACATCTTGAAAAACAGCGTTTCTCAATATTTATGTATTTATCAAAATCATGGATATGAGAGATATATAATCACAAAACGCTTGAAATCGATACATTTGGGATCCATAATAATATCTCAAATATGATCACTTTTGGTGACATGTTGATATTTATTTAGAAAATTGATTTGTGTGACTTTCTATATCTTTCTATTTGTAGTAATTTGATATAAGAAGATCATACCTGATGGTTTTTCTCCAGATATGACCTATTAAAATTTTATTATTTATTCCCAAAATGATGAGGTACAAATCTGAGCAACATTTTTTTCATTTCTTTCCTCTGCGGTCCTATGTCGAGTCTGGCTCGACATTTTGTTTCTACATTTTTTTCCCTACTCAGACTTAAAATCATGTGATTTTATTATGCGTATCGTGTTTAGGATAGTATTTGGAAAGAAATATTGATTTGTATGATCCTTCATAGTGTATCGCCGACCTGCTGGAGATACAAATGAAAAGGGCTGTTGCCCGGATAAAATCCTAAAACACAGGCAGAGACTCTTCGCTTGGCGTTTAGGGTCTATGAACACATCAATCTGAATTTACAATGACAGCCACGAGGAAAGTCAACCGATTAATGAGATATTGAATAGCGAAAAAATGCAGCAACCCAAGTAATATTTGAATTGATATCCATACAATGGCATAAAACAACGATGACCGAGCATAATTTCATAACGAATGAATAAACATGGAGCGATCCATCGCGACCTATGCAAATGATGTACGATCATTAGATATTTAATAATTTGAGTTGCATGCATTTTTAGCGTTCTCACGGAAGCATTAACGACAGACGAACGAAAGAGCTCGATGCGGACGAGAGATTAAATTTATATTGCATTATTTTTTCCCATTTGTTAACAGAGAGCGTTAGCTAAAAAATTGAGCTGTGTTTGTGTAATATATAATAAAATATGCAAGAACGAAACGGTGAGACTACAAGCGATTTTTCTCCTCTTTCCTCTCAATTGCCATCTGGAGTTTCACTTCTCGTGACGTTTAAGCCAATTTATCCTACCGCGCCTATGCAAGTCTTCTAATTAAGTATTCAAGTTTTGATGGAAGCTTTATGTGCATCAACGCGGGCCGCAATCATTGACATGTGCATCGATACGGAATATTGTTTTTATGATTTGGAATTTTAATTAAATATTCCGGAATTGTCATGCACTTCCGTCCGAAGCGATACTAATATATTACATTTGAAATATAAATATTTATTTATAAGGATCGAACTATGAACCATGGCCATAAAGCGACAATGTCCCGATATTTTCCAGAACAATACCTTTTGTATTTGCTCATTTGACATGACAATGGAAGGCAGGGTATGTTAAGTACTTATAAATTAAAGTTTGAATGATGAACATATATGTTTATATCTTACCACGATCCATGATCATCTCATAAACATTGTGTTAGTTTATCGTTCTACATAAACATATATTTAAATAGTTTATTTTAATAATGAAATTTGTTGTGCCTATAATTCTTCTCCGAAGCATAAATCCACCACGATATCAAAAGTGTACAGGGACGCACAGGGTATGCGTGCATACTTCTCACATGGATAGCTGTATGTATGCTACTTGCTCTCTTCTCATTTATTATTAGATGATACGCACCACACGGGAAATATTATGTATCCAAAAGTACTTCATTAGCACAGTTTCAATTTTCGTGACGTTCAAGCCAATTTGCTCTATTGCGCCTATATAAGTTTTACTTCAAATATAACATACTATTAGATTAAAAGTCTTACAATAGGGTCGGCGTTTCCATGTGCGAATATGAGACCTAATTTAAATTTTTGTACTTAAAACTGCAATATGAAAGAGGCGACACACACGGCCCTTTGCGCCAATAAAAAGTAAATTACGACAGATTCCGGTTATTGACGGATGCTTTTCCAGGCTCCACGTAATCAAGCTGTTGCTCTTTTATGGAAACAAGATCTTGATGGCTAACTAACTATAACTGCAACTATATGTCAAGAGAAAGATGTGCTCTTTTTCTTCATATGAAATATGATTTAATTGCGCTAGGAATGGGCGGCGTTGAAAGCGCTCAAATTGTCCACAAATACCGGAAAATAATTTATTTCGAAACGATGATTGACAATTAATTGCACTATGAAAAATACTAGTTTTAATACAACTACAATTAGAAACGCACGGTGGAAACATAAGGCATGAGCTTGAAAAATAGCACACGTTGTAATTTCATATCGAAGAAGCTGAAGGCACAAATATATTTATTAATATATGTGTTATGCATAATATAAAATTATTAATAATCGCTGGCCTGGACTATAAGGCCATAAGCGCCATCCAAAATAGTGTATATTGAATACAGTTGATAACAATACCAAATCTCGCAAAATTTCGCTATAGTGAAATCGGACATGAATTAATTGAGGTAATAGCAATAAGCCATGGAAAAAAACCAAGCAAGAAAATTATGCATTGAAAAATATGTCAAGGATTACAGTGGAAGATAATCATTATCAAACACAATCTATGTACTTACAGTCATGCATGAAAACGTCATAAATATAGCAAATTAGTTGTATTCTGAAGATTTGATGTCCGACATTGTACAATCATTAAAAGACTCATGGACCCAATCATTCAAATATATTTGCCATTTTTTCAATATTTGTAAATTCGAATATTTATAAAATTAGGCAGATATTATTCGTTTTTTTGCAGAAGCAATAAGAAAGTTTGTTCGTAATGAATACCAAGTAAATATAAAGAAGAAAACACTTCCAAGCGGCTCAATTTTAGCCGTCTGACAGTTCGTGTGGCACCCACTTGTCCAACATTTCCGAGAAAACCAGGGAAATGTTTTAATTCTAAGAATTCACTCCAAATTCCGAGAAATGTAATAATTCCTAGAATTCTTGAAGGCCAAATAATTTTATTTGTTTAAGAAAATATATTTGATTTTGGTCAGGAAACTTGCTGCTGAAAATGCACGCTCAGCTTCCACACTTGTTGGAGGTAACGTCATCAGATTTTTAAATGCTAAAACACCATCAATTTGACTGATAAAATTCCATTCTGCTGAGACACGGACTAAAACTCAACGCAAAATTCCCGATTTCCCGACAAATTATTTATTTCCTCCGCTGCCGATGAATACTTATATACTATAATACTTTGATGTGGTTCGTAATTATATTACGGAGGAATACAAAAATTCTGAAGCCCGTATCTATTATATTTCATATCGATATTAACATTATTAGAGTCGATGTGTAGTAAATACATCACCGGTAGTGAAAGGTAAAAATAACAATTTGATAACATATATGTACTGTATATATGCGTCGCCTAAGCACGCCAATTAGTAATTACGCCACTGTTTCCAAGCGTCCAGATTTCGACGAAAATGTCTCGATTTAGTAGCCTTCATCGTGTTGGTGAGGTGTACGATTTTTGTTAGATACAAATTTCAATCACGAGTTTTTCGGGATTACGTTTATTAATTCCTGTATTGATGAGTACCTAAAATTGTCCGGGATCATTCCGGGAATACATTGGAGGGTTGTAATATTAATTTAAAAAAATATAAATTGGCCGATCATGACATCGAGCACTTCAATGATGTACTTTTCAGGAATCCCGCGATGTTATTATTCGAACAAGTGTTCGTTGCTTTGCCTTTTCCAAGCGATGTTGAGTCATTGAACCGCTGCATCAGCCCCAACTACCGGTTCCAACCGTGTGAGCCATCTGTGTCAATTTTATAGTCTCGAAGACTTGGTCTTGAGCGTACTACACGGATAGTCTTGTGTGCGAACCGCGACGACGTAATGGATTACTTGTGTATCAAAAAAGTACAAGAATCGAGGAATTCGCCTGCCCAAATTCGATATAACGAGGCGCAATTGGGTCAAACCATTTGAAGTCGCGTTCAATCGTCGCATGGCGCGAAATAATTAATTGATTGATGAAAAAATGCTTTTCCATTGGCACATTGGCGCTTGTTTTATTATTGGCAATAACAAAATATATATTAATATAATTACCAAGAATTTCTTATTTTTCCCGAATATCCCTTAATTAAGAAGCAATTTAATGTAACATTATTTTATTAGCAAAACTATTTCCTCTTTATAAAAAGCTTCCATTACAACTTTCATTGCAGAAACGAGTTTCTAAGTACAATTTCTCGGAAATGAAAACTTCCAAAGGCGGAAATAACATTTTTTCATAGTTTCACAATTTATTCCTTATTTTTAAAATAAGTATTTCATATAATCAAGTGGCCGAAAAGATTAAATTGTAAAACGACGAGATATAAGAAAAATCGCATGATTTTAAATCTGAGTGGGGGAAAAAATGTAGAAACAAAATGTCGAGCCAGACTCGACATAGGACCGCAAAAAGTTAAATGCTTCAAAAATCTCTGATCTGGTTATTCTGTAACAGTAACTGTTCTTCATACTCAACCCGCCAAGTTGAATTACATAAAACGTTGATCATACATAAATATTGTAACCTTACTTCTGGATTACCTTGTATTAGGTCATATCATATGAAGGACCCGGATTTTAGCATTATACAACATTAAAAAAATTTTGGGCAATGATTGAATGCCTATGAATTCCCAGGACTCTTGTCAAATAACTGAATCAAAGTAAACTTGTGTAAAAATAAGGACATTTTATATTATTCCTTCTTAAAAGAAAGAAGAAAAAAAATCCGTTTCAAATAATTTATTGGTTTGTAAAAGTTATGGCGTTTTAGTTCCCAACTATGAATTCCGAACGTTCATATGATACCCCCTATAATAGTTTGTGTGTAGGGAATTCAATCCCGAACCAAAATTTCAATCTCGGGATTGCATTAGACCATCCCGGGATCAGTCCCGGGATTTTCAATAGTTTAAGAAATTATATTGTTAAATTTTATCAAAAATTACTAATAAGTCCATTTGTTTAATATAAAAAAATAATTTGAAGGCAAAAGAATTTTATTTATTTAAGAAAAGATAAAAATACAATTCAAAACAAGATAAATAAAACAAAATAGCTTTCTGCTGAGACACGTACTAAAACTCGCAAAATTCCCGATTTCTCGACAAATTATTTATTTCCATTGCTGCAGATGAATACTTGTATACTGTAATACTTTGATGTGATTCGTAATTATATTACGGAGGAATAAAAAAATTTTAAAGCCCGTATCTATTATATTTCATATCGATATTCGCATTATTAGAGTCGAGGTGTAGTAAATACATCACCGGTAGGAAAAAGTTAATATAACAATTTGAAAAATATATACGTGCTGTATATATTTATACATAGATTAGACAGTTACTGCCCACAGGTGTCGCCTAAGCTCGCCAATTAGTAGTTACGCCACTGTTTCCTAGCGTCCAGAATTCGGTCTTCAACGTGCCGGTGAGGTGTAAGATTTCTGTTAGATAAAAAATTCAATGCCAAATTTTTCGTATTTACGTTTACTAATCCCGGGATTTATAAGCACCTAAAACTGTCCGGGATCCCGGGATTTGATTCCCTATTTGTGTGCAATCGAATGTATATTATGAAAAATATTGTAATTTACATGTCTTAAAAATTACGTTCTGTTCTGAGAAGGTGTAGAGATAAGAGCATCGCTGATAATGAAGAACGACATGATAATCTAAAATAAATATTTCTAATCTTGATCAAATACTCCTAATCGTCACGAACCCAAATATTTTGAAGTGTACGCTTTTGTTACACGGTTGATATCTTAAATTTTCCACATGTTAAATGTAAGTTTTAAAACCCACTTGAACTTCATTCCATGGTTCCATCGCCGTCCTTCAACCCCATCTGCAATTCGTCTTCGTAACACGATCCTATCGTCTTTTCATCCCTATTCACGAGCACAAAAGAACACGATTTCATAAACGGGCCACCGTCGATGTTGTAATAAAAGATTGCAGAAACTTTTCCTTCGTAATAAAAAAATCAGCGACGACGTTCCCATGATCTAAGGACTAAATGATCCATCTGATGGAACGCGTTTGTGTCATATTATTACCAACGAACTATCGATTACTAAGCGATGTTGTCTACGGATAGTTTAACAAAAAAATCGAAACGTAGTCATTTAGTTCTCGTCGATGGTAACTGGTTTTTATCTGGATAGACTAAGACTTCCGCTCGTCAACTTCTTACTTCATCAAAAAGGAAATAAGTGGTTAGAATCGAACCCAACCTAACAAGATCTCTCCATTTTCTATATAAATAGCATCGATGACAATTTCTAATGGCGCGAATAGATGGCGTATTTGATATTTTGTAAATCCATCGAGTTTATTTGAAGGCAGGGCTATAGGAATTCGATTTGAATGCCTATAATTTGAACGTATCGCGCATTGAAAGGATTAACGAAATTTCATACGATAAAAAACTATTTTACGGGTCTTCCAAGGAAACGTGTTTCAGTTATCAGTTTTTTGCCATTATGTACATAGATGTGAATTCTTGAAAATATCCAACGGTATCGATTTTCACGACTTATTGGAAGCAAATGTGTCATGTACAAATACTGATTTCAATTGATATTCTATTTTTACCGCATAAAAAGTATTTCATTGATCAGAAAATTTTCTGAAGAGATTTTAATGGTTTTCCACTTTCATAATCATTTTTTTTAGATCCCCATCCTTGATAATTACAGTCGACCCTCCTATAACGACGGGATAGGGACCGCAGTGTAAGATGACTAAGAAGGCGCGCTCATAAAAAAAATGTTTACAAGCGCACTCACTACATATGTATGTCGCCCGGCCGCAGCAGTCAGGGGATTTCAACGCGACACTTTTTAAAGTTATTTTTTTGTTAAGTTGTAAAAAACAAAAAAAGATATACATCTTAAGTTATGTAATTATGCATTCAATTACTATCAGTGTCATATAATATCATGTTACATCGAGAATTTTTTTCAAGTTTCTAACTCTCCAAACAACTGTAATATTTTATTTAATTTTTCTAAAGTTAAACTTTCATTGGGTTCTTTAAAATTGATTTCCTCACTATTACTATCTATTTCGTCAGTCAGTAAATCGGTAAGACAGATAAATATATAGTTTTTATAAATGGGGGGAAGTCTAGAACTGTTCTCAATCTCATTTGGCGCGAGTCACCTATGTAAATAGCCTTTGAGGGAGCTTCCGGGATCGTGTAGGTCATAGAAAAAGCTGCAAAAAGCCCTAAAAGAGGATGGAGTGGCTACAAGGTCAGTGTGTCCAACCGGTCCGCTTTTCGGATCGCTGATATGACGAATGAGAGCCTCGTGATCGGATACCATAACTGAATATATCTTATGTTGTGTTTGGTGGTACAAATATTACTTTTACATTCGGATGATATAGATTTTTTGGCTGACTAGGCGCATTATCAATAATTTAAAAAAAACGAGATTTTTTCTGTGTGTGTAATTTTGAACATCAGGAACGATGCAATTATAAAACCGATCTTTAAATATAACTATAACACAGATAGATTTTCCAAATTGAGTCCTTTCATTGCACGTGGTTTTAAATAACGATTAATAACTAATGGTTTAGTCAAAAAAATATCCTGAAGCATTACTACAAAGAAATAACGCAATTCAATCTTTATTGAATTGTATTTGTATTTTGATGTTTTTTAAAGAAAATCATCTTTTAAATCCATCAAACCATCCATTACTAGCGGTAAATGTTTCCTTAGAAACGCGTTCTTTTTCTTTTAAATCCTCAAATAATTTGATTTATTTTCTTTTAATCAGATGTCCATCCAGGGGTACATTTTTTGGACGACAATCTTCAATCCATATTATTAAATAGTTTTGAATTCTAGCTAATAAATTATTTTTACATGAGCAATTTGATTTATACTGATTGATGATCACATTTAAATCATTTTTCGTATTTTATCTTCCCTTTTTGGTGCCCAAGAAATTATAGATCTACTCATATTAAATTCTTCAAATATTTTATAAATTTCTCTGCATTTTATAGGTTCCAAAATTTGTGCTTTTTGTTGTAGCGAAATACTTTCGGATCCATTAGACAACATGCTTAAGAAATAATAATAAATCTATGAATATGTAATTTGATTGTTTTCTTTCACAGTCGTAAAGGATATAAATAAATTCAGTATAATTTAAAAACCATAAAGTATTGAATTACAAATGAAATAAATCGACGCTTACGGGAATAATTGTAGCAGAGACCTTATTATGTTATTCGACATTTGATAATATTATTATTGAGTTTAAAAGATATGCACGTATTACATAATTAAATAGTTTATTATAAAAAATTAGAATGGTTGAAAATCCCTGAACGGCGCATTAAAAATCGTGTGAATCGATTGATGATAAATGGTTCGACGGCTATAAAAGTACGATCTTATCTCTCGAATGTTATGACCAAAACATAATTCTTCATTATAGGAGGGACCACCGCCAAAAATCGGACATTATATAGGGAAAAAGTCAGTATAAAAATGTTCATTATAGCATGGTCGACTGTAATTGATATCTCATATACTGTTTGTGTTATTCATTTTTTAAATAAGGTAGTTTCCCTGCCGCATCCTGTATATTGCTTGCGGTGATACAGAAATGTAACAAGTTTGATAAATGTTAACACATATTTTGCGGGAAACTTAGATTTCGCTCCTTGTTGCGAATAACTACGCGTTGCACAACAGAGAATTCTACTTCACTAATATAAATATGAAAAAAATATAACAAGCTCCTGTGTAAAATATTCCATTCGAAAGTGTCATGCCGCATGGAAAAGACGTGGAGATATATGCAACAAATGCAAAATTTGATTAAAAAAACGCCCCGCGTAAGATGTGTTAATTGATGACCAGCCACCAATGGAGTTTTGAGCCTAACTGCGTTTAATTAGACGATTCTTAACATTGTATTTTATTCAATAACTGAACCTCACGAAGAATCATCGTCAATTACAACTGTCAAATGATCGTCGTCGAAAATACACAAGACCTCGAGTCTTGATCTCCGTAATAAGCATACATTGCCTCGTGCAATGACTCTGATGACTTTCTCAAAAACATCATAAATCCCATAAGGTTTAGTTTGAATTACATCAATTTGAAGTGATATATCGATTTATGGAATTGAAGTTCAGCGTCGTCATGCAATAAAATCGTTTTAATTGAAGTCGTTTAGTGTGCCATTTCTCATCGTCAATTGTATCGCCAATTATTATACATATTTAATGGATAGAGACGACATTTTCTTCGGTTCTTGGAGCACTGCGAACCATTTTGAGGCTGGTCTTAGTAATTATCTAAAACCTAATTAACACACAAAAGGAATTATACCAGGCAAGACACCTGAAGCTATACTAGAGTGGCCATGAATTGGTAAGCAAGTACTTGTAGCACCTGTGTTATTTCCGTGCTAGAGCAATTATGATTGAATCGCAATGCCTAATTAAAACTGTGCTTGAAGAACGAAATTAAAGAGAATTATTAAAGAAGTACGTACAAGAATGTCGTCAAAAGCATGAAATGACACTCTGTGCCTCGCACAACATCAAATTAATGCAGTTCGCTTATGATTGGTTTGCAAGTGTTTTCGAACGAGTCACAATGATTATATTAGGTTGTCACATAAGTTTCTTTTGCAAATGAACACAGATCCTATGTCGAGTCTGACTCGACATCGATTTTATTCCGGTGCGTCCTATGTCGAGATGAACACAGATCTAATCATAGCCATTTTTGAAGAAAACCCGCGATACACTATTCGCGAAAAAGCTAACAAGTTATAAATTCCACAAACATCCATCCATAATCATCTGACAAAATTGGGCTACATTAATCGTTCAGATGTGTGGTTTCCTCAAGAACTGACTGACTCAAATAAACTTCAGCGTATTTCAACATGCGATCTTCTTCTCCAACGACATAATAGCCAACCTTTTTTGAAGAGACTTGCCACTGAAGATGAAAGTTAGATACTCTATGAGAATATCCAACGTAAACGGTCTTGGACCAAGGATACAGAAGCTTTAACTGTAGGTAAATCTGGCCTACATCCAAAAAAAGTTTTGCTATACATTTGGTGGGACTGGAAAGGGGTAGTTTATTATGAGCTACTTCATCAAGGTGAAATGATCAATTCAACAAAATATTGCTTCCAACTAGACAGTAACTGTTCAACGAAAATTAGGCAATGATCCATTTGATTTTTTTGAAATTGAAACTTGTATAGGCGCGGTAGGTTTCAATTAGTTTGAACGTCACGAAAAACGAAACTCCAAGTGATGGCAGTTGGCCGGAAAGAGAAAGAGAATCGTTACCAAATGTAGAAACAAAATGTCGAGCCAGACTCGACATGGGACCAGAAAGAACTAATAAAAAAAGCAGGTGACACACAAGGGTACTGTTTTTGAGCATTATAAAAACGTTTTTGCTATAATAAAGTTCATTTACATGAATACTGTACGCTGAGCATAAGAAGATTAGATAATTATATTTTAGAGTTGAAATGAATTGGGCTTTGTTCGTTCGAAATGCGCTGCCATACTGTTCAACAAATTACGATAAAATTTCGTCCACTTATTGCTAAGGATTTTGCGAGTAACATAGGTATAGTCTAATATATAAAAATCAATGTTTGTTTGTCTGTATTTAATGTGCTGCCATACCGTTCATTCGATTGCGATAATACTTTGCCAACTTATTGTTTGAACTTTTTCAAATAATATAAGTTTAGTACAATTAACATACAGTAGATCTTATATATATATATAAATCAATGTTTGTATGTTTGTTCATATCTATAATAAAACCAACAAAATAATATTAATTTCATTATTTCTATCATTACTAATTGATCAAATTTCAAACGATGTTTTTAGAATTATTACTTCGTAGCCTCTTGCAATTTATAGGATCGTAAAGACATCAGCAGATTTGCTTATGATTTTTCAACCAAAAGCAACACTCAATTGGCGCATGTATGGCTTTGAAATGAGTTATGTGCTTTTAATCATGTGCTGAAAGGCAAATAAGCAGTTTGGATATTATTGAAAACATGTTGAACGACGTTGAGCATAATCATTACTCATTGTTTCATAAATGTCGTGCCATTTTCATGCTGAAATTCAAGACGTCGAAAATTCACAAATAAATAGATGGATCTGCGATGATGAAAATCCTCGTGTTATTCAGGAAATATGTCTACACCCAAAAAAAAACAATGTTGTTTGGTGTGCATTGTGGACAAATGGAATCATTGGGTCACATTTCCAATCAACGTTGAGCAACTTTTTATGGCCGCAATTGAATCGTATTGATGTGCTCTGATGTCTATTTCCAGCAAGACGGCGCTTCATCTCGAGAAAACATTACAAAAAAAAAAACATCTAGGCGTCACATACGGATGACCTTATACATTCACTGCGTTTACGCGCCAGGAGAATTTGCATAGTCGCCGATTATCTTCGTCCGCACAGGACAGGCCCACAAACACTTTCGAAGTCAATTACGATATGCGTTAATGCCAAGACATGTTGGTTCGCCGTCGTTATCATAAACTGGTTGAAAACTTGTTTCATTCAAGCCATGGATATAGAAAACGCACACAGCGAACGCTCGAGTATTCGCAAAATGCATATTTGAATTCATTGATGATGCAGATCCACACAGCATCGCAGGTAGCACCCTCGATCTTCCAATCTGTTCGAATCGTCGACCAATTAGTGACATGAACAATCAGAGTTATCCAGGTAAAATCGACTAATGCCTGATGATCAGAGATATTTACTTTGAGCTTTGAAGGTCTGGATGTTTGGAACTTATTTCATTTCGAAATCCAGCAACATCGACGATTATAAGCTTGTATATTGCACAGCAAAAAATTACGCTAAATAAAATACATCTGCAATGGTGCATTAAGAGCACTTATGATCTTCGCGGAGACATACTTGAAACAGCATCTGCAGGAATATACAAATGATCATTTCATTCGCGGCTTATATTGCATGATTTGCTCAGCAGGAGACTGCTAAAAAGCGTTTCTGGTGCAGATAATGAGACAACAGCATTTAAAGGCTACGAAGTAGGGTTGCCAATTATTTTATAGTTATAATCATCATTATTATATAGTCTGTTAGCATTATAATAGATTAGATTCATAAATCAATACATGAAGGATTTTTGATTTAACACACGTTAGGCGGGCGTTGACGAGGGCGAAGTTGTTAAAGCAAAACTTCCGTCGGTCGATCCCGAAAACTTTCAGTTAAGATTTCAAACAAATTACGATTCGATATATCTTAATGATCATAATAATGCGAATCATTGAACTTTCTCGAAACATAACACAATAACATTCCAGATCCATAACTTAATTACTTCAATTTCCATAGCAACTGGGCAATGGAATTACCTTCCAGAAAGATCGCTACAAGAGAAGGCGAGCATTTAGCCGAATATAAAAGAGTTACAGATCGCCATACAGTCAAACTTCGAATCAGCTTCGGGTCAGCTCCGAGTGAGCTTCGAACCAGCTTTAAGCTTTGAATCGCCTTCAATTTAGTTCCGAGTGAGCTTTGAATCGCCTTCGGCTCACCCCCGAGTAGGCTTCGAATCAACTTTGCCTCAGCTTTGAGTGAGCTTCAAATCTTGTTCTAAGTCTCAGCTTGAATTTGGACTCACTTCTAAGCTCGAGTTTGGGTCTTCTACGCCTCGCAGCCTCAAACTGCTTACCGACCGATCGCTTCTTGCGCGTGCATCGTTACCAGTTGGGTAGTGACGCGCAGAGAGCGGGAGTCGGGAGAGTCATCGGTTGGCCTTGGTTGCGGGAGGTCGTCCCTCCTGCAGCCAGACCCCTCTCTCTCTATCTGTAGTACGGAATAAATAGTTATCTTGCCAAGAGAGTCTTTCCTTTCGACGCCCTTCGTATTCCCATCCATTCGTCCAGCAGCATCACAGCCCGATAGAAGAACCCGTGCAGTAGCCTGGCCATCCCGACTAGCACGTGGAGGCGGGGAGCCGCCCGGAGACTCTGTCCCAGAGAGCGCCCCCACCTCAATCGTTATAGAATCAATCACCATTCAAACCCTGTGGAGTCCTTCTCGTCGATGGTTTTTTTCTGAAGGAGGGAAATCCTCAAAAGACACCACTATTTTGTGGGAGTATGGGATATCAACCCACTAAAACCCCCCTCCTCTTCTGCTGCCTCCCGGTTACTAGTTAAGTATTGCACTAGGATGGCAGCGATGTGTCCTTCTTGGGCTCTTCAGTTATTCAGCGTTTTCCTTCTACTGCATAACGCACTTTGTGTACCTGCACCACGCATTTCATGTCCCAGCATCTTTGAGCATTGAAGAGATCATGTTGTTGGGATCAACTCCTCATATAAGGTATTTTTTTCAACGCTCCACGCTGAGCAGACGAATGCTGTGTATGCAGGATCATCATTGCCAGCTCCGCAGTGATGGCATTCCGGGCTTGTTTCTTTACTCCAGATGAGAATCTAGATCAGGTGGTAATCCATTTGGTCATGTTGCCTGGTTATCCACAATTCCAGGGTTGGTATTAGTTTATGTGTCCACCGACATTTTGTGGAACTGTCCCATTGGGACTGCTACACCGCCATGGTAGTTTCTCTGGCTGCCTTCTTTGTTTCTCCTTTTTGTACTGCCAGTCTCTCCTGGGCAAGCAGATCAATTAGCGGTATGATAGTTAGTGCCAGGATAACATCCTCCGACACTGTTATGACGGACAGCAACCGTGGGTCATTGGAAGGTCGCGCTGAGGGTGTTGTCACAAGTTAGAGGGGTTGGAAGGAGCGGCCCGCTTATATAATTGGGTTCGCCCTTGTTACAGTTGTTTTTAAAAAATTGAAAATTTGCTAAAAATATACGACAAAACTATTTTTTTAAAATTATTTTGCAAGCACGTATTTATCTAATAATATTTTGCATTTAAAATAAACCTTTTTTAAATTGAAGAAACGACTGCCGATTTAATTCTGGAGTGACGGATCCATGTTTCATCCATTGTCGCATGAAAAACCTTTTCATTGCGCTAAACAGCGCTCTGAATTGTGGACGCGTTGTTGTATTGCATCGATTGTGTGAGCAAACACGGTATCCACTATGAACAGAGCTTTCTCATGGACAAACGTTGATGCAAAATGGTGAATAGACTGCCTCTGATATCTTTTTAAGTATCAGCTATCTCACACAACTTCAATTTATGATTTCTTGGACAAATGCTGAATTTGGGTAATGTGTTGAGATAATTCAGTCGGAGACAAGTACAGCAAATATTTTGTATCTCGTTCACGCGTTTTCATACCATTAGCGTAATTTTTAATTAAAATCTCATATGAATACATTCATGATCAAGACTACCTATGGTATTTTACTGGGGTAATTGCGGGCAAAACGTACTTTACAAAGTCTCATGTTCCATCGTACTTGAATTATTAAATACTTTCGGTCTCTCGGCCATTAATACTATTATATCCTTGAACTCTGAATCCAGAAAGTACCACATGGCATTCAAACGCTTATGACTGAAAACAGAGATTGTGTTGTTATCTTGTTCCGAAGCCGTAATGATAACATAATACGAGGGAAGGCGGGCTTTTCCATATCGGAAAATTTTAATTAGAATGTAAATTTGATCCATTCAGCGTTGTAGTATTTTGCAGATTTCGAAACACACGTTAGCCGCGATGGAATAAATTATTGTCCTTTATTTTGCAAGCTGTTGCGACTTAAGACCGAAAAAGAACTAAAAGTGGAAATTGAAGTGGGTGGGCGGCAAGAATTGCATATCAGCAGCTACGCCACCTCCAAACAGGTATGGATGTCTTGAAAGTCGTATATGAACTCTTCAGTATGAATTTTGTCATTGAATACTATCCATCGTAGTCATAAAATGAGTACATCAAGCTTCCTTTCGGTTATCGATTTGGGAGTCCATCTCGCCGAGTATTAGGGTTTATTTAATAGAAAAAGGTCCATATCGTCTGTATTATATAATCACCATGATTAATAAGAGCATGACCTCAGAGTTACCTTTTTAACAAGCCAATGGGCAGACTGCGGCCCGCGGGCCGGTGCTGGCCCGCGAACACAGCCAATCCGGCCCGCCATAGATTATTTTTAATACTTAAAATTTACAATGTAAATCATACAAAACAATGATCAGATATTTTTATTTAATTACGAAGCGCAAAAATTAATTAACGACATGATTTTTTGAGATTCTTGAATTTTATTTGGTGCGTTTTTCGAGATGTTGAAAAGTATGATGACGTAGAACGACTCTGTCCGTTTTTATAATATACACTAAGTTGCCTAATCCCTCTTTTCTTAGTTATCGTTATTTTCAGGTATGGCATCCAATCGCTAAACGTTCATACAGCGGTTCGAAAAGCGGACCGATTGAGCATACAAACCTTTTGGCCATTCCGTCTGTTAATATTGGTTAACTTTTAAAAAATAATTGGATTTTCGGTTAACTAACGAATCACTATTAATTACAGAGAGTAAATGCTACAATATTATTTATGTAGAATGCTAATTATAGAAGAAGGAATAAAATGTTCTAAATATTTTTTAGTTCTAATTTTTTAACTTAACCGAAACCAAAACCAATATGAAAAAAATAACGGTCCGACGCCTGGACGCCAAATGACAATGTAGATGGCAAAAAGTTAGAGCTATCATCAATTATTAATAGAAAGTATAAGAGAAGCAAGAGAAAGTCATGGATTGAATATTAACAACGTCATGTTTCAATACATGATTATTATTCAAATCACAATTAACAACAAATGTCGTTAATCCTCTGCAGCGAATTAAAAAACACAATTAAATCGACCAAGGATATCAATGCAGGAATGTCTTCATCAAAATGCAAATTTTGTATTTATAACCAAATTAATATGGTTCGACTTAACCCTTTCAGAGCCGGATAACAATATATCGTCGCTGGTGATACTTGCACAAGGTATCAACGACGATATATCGTTGCGTATGCGATGGTGCCTTAATTTAGTCATAATCATGAGATAAAATTTGAACACCCGAATTGAGTGATCTGCTTGGATATTCTGTTCGTCCTTCAATAGATGTGTCAACATCATCATCAATGACAGTGGAAATTTGAATCCTTTTAGCGCGTTATGCGGGAAGAAATATGTACATATATCAGTTTCTATTATAAATAATAAAGGGGAGGATGTTAGCAGATAATGTACCAAGAATGAATATTTCGTTGTTGAAGAATCTGCATCGACGCTTCATTAAAATTAAGTATGTAGAATTTAAAAACAATGAGATAAATAATTTTCCGGCAAAAGTTTCGCCTGTTAAAAACGGCTTTGTGGTGTGAATTCATTTAAATCGATCATAAGAACAATGCAAAAAAATGTAAATTAGGTATATGTATAGAATATGTAGATTAGCATGGTAATAAATAATTAATCATTTTACAGCGCTGTATTATTTTATGTATAAAAATAATATGCAAATTTGTCTCATATCATTATTTCAAAATAATTCGGATAAATATGCGAGGGGAGCAATATTTTGTTCAAAAATTCTGAAATTATTGCCAAAATAGAAAAGGAGGCATCCTCCGTTATGTGAATGACCTCCGGTGCGGTCCCCGCATCGGAATGAATCAACAGCCGGGGATTGTTGCGGCGGCGAAGACAACGAAACGGGGACTCAAAAAATCGGCCAGAGTAATAATTCGATAAATGTGTTTAAATCCTGGTTATAAAAGGTTCAAACGTAAATTATGGAAAAAAAACATCAACGTGCCAACATATTTTAGATTAGGGAATGCAATCCCGGGAACCCGTACAGTTTTAGGTGCTCAGGAATCCCGGGATTAGTAAACGTAATCCCGATTAATTCGCGATTGAAATTTTTATCTAACAGAAATCGTACACCTCACCAGCACGATGAAGGCCGATATCTGGACGCTAGGAAACAGTGGCGTAACTGTCTAATCTATGTATAAATATATGTTTTTCAAATTGTTATATTAACCATTTCCTACCGGTGATGTATTTACTACACATCGACTCTAATAATGGGAATATCGATATGAAATATAATAGATACGGCGTTCAGATTTTTTGTATTCCTCCGTAATATAATTACGAATCAAATCAAAGTATTATAGTGTACAAGTATTCATCTGCAGCGACGGAAATAAATAATTAGTCGGGAAATCGGGAATTTTGCGAGTTTTAGTCCGTGTCTCAGCAGAATGGATTTTTTTTAAAGTTAGCAAACGGACTTATTAGTAATTTTTGAACAAATTTATCAATGCAGTTTCTTAAAATAATGAAAATCCCAATCCCGGAATTCAGGGACTGATCCCAGGATCAAAATTTTGGATCGGGATTGGATTCCCTATTCATCACATATCGATAACGATTCGTGTTCATTTAATTTAACTGCTTACTTTTCATTTTGTTTTTTTTTTTGATATTGTAAATAAACAAAACGTCAGTCTACTGCGGTGATGGCGACATTTATAACAATCAACTTTAAGCCATGTCTACTAAAACCCTAACCACCTTGTATCGAAAGTAGACGACATTTATTTAACTATAATTGATGTAAACAACTTGTTAACAATAAAGCAGCCTTGTAGATATTAATTTAATGCCAGTATATGCAAATATTTAGCTTAGAAGACAGTATCTTTCCTGATTTATATATAATTACTTGGTAGAAATGGATGCAAAATTTTGGTCGCTGCTTCTTGTACTATTCCCAGTTCATTTACCCTTCAATAGATCCGGTGGACGTTGAAAGTATTAAAAATATTAATATTTATTAAAAAATACTTACATTAATATGGGATTCTATATATATATATAAACGTTCATCTTACCTGAAACAAACAAAAAAAATATGTTATTAAACGTGTTTGCAATAATCGAGTCGGTCAATATGTAAGACATGGTGAATGGATAAAGAAGATGAAGCCATGTGCCATTTCGAAGGTCTGCAATGGTTTCTTTTGCAGTTTCCCACAAGCTTTCGTTCGAGATCTCGATTCAAGTAGCATGAGAATTCCCACCAATAATACAATCGATCTACAAGATTTATGCTTTTATGAGATGAGAGAAACCAGTATACAAAGATACGTCATGTCAATCCCGCTTTGGAAGGAGCTGCGTTTCATACTCTGGCTACCATCAATTTGAACGTCCGAACATGACCACCCAAAACACCATCCTCCCAGTCAGAAGGAAGACATTTCCAGACAAAATCTTTAAAAATGCCAAACAAATCGATCGGAATTTTTCCGACATTAACAAACAAGTCGAAGCGGATCCGAACCGGTGATCTTTCCTGTGTACTATGACAAAGTTGTGGCTACATCCTCATAATTGCCGGCATTTCACCGATCAATAACGACGGAAGCTGGAATAAATTCAATCAGAATTTGGATGGTAAAAACATAATTGCAATTGAATATCCCTGCACGGTGCATTCGAAGATTGGGAGGATGCAACAGTTGGTTGGGCCGCATCCCCATTTTGACCTGTAATCTCGAAAAATCAGGAGAGCAAAAAATAACGCCACATGTTACGCCTTATGTAACCCAACAAGGTGGAAGGAAGTGGTGTATGAATAAGAGGGTTGGGAATAAAATTTAAGCCGATGCATAATTCATAATAATGATTGAAAGACACAATCGATGTTGATACAATACGATCGAATAGCATCAAGCACTCCTTTAGCTTTGATGACTGAATATGAAATTCAATACGAAAATATATTTTTTTGCTTGCTCCATGATATTCTGTCCACCGTATACGACCACCATATGGAAGAAATGCATGCGACGAAAGGAAGGAAGTCTTTTTTCTGCATCCGATCGGCAAAGCAGTGGATATAACATACTTGGGATTATATCTAGAAATGTGCTCCATAAATCTCTCTCAACATCCATTTTCGACACTATCTCACACGCATCCCTCCCGTTTTCGAAAGACATTTTTTAAAGAGGCAAGGATGCATTTTTTGTGACGGGATGCATCACTAGCTTTAAAAAGTGTCTCATCGATGGGATACAAAAATGCTGTGTACTAAACAACATAATGCTGATTTAACATCCTTGAATTGCTCGTTCAGGAATACTGCTCACTGTGGCTGTTAACCCGTTGATGAGTATGCACTCACATGTTGTGTGAGCGCTCGAGCGATCCAGAGATAGTCACAGCACATTTGACATGCCGAAAGACACTATTATGGGTCTCAAATGTATAAATTTCAAGCTTGATCAAATTTATTCCTTCCCAATTTGCATTGATGGAACGAGAGCACCGTTTGAAACTCAGGATTGAAATTTGTATCTAACAGAAATCGTACACTTCACCAGCACGATAAAGGCTACTAAATCGAGACATTCCCGCCGAAATATGGACGCTTGGAAAAAGTGGCGTAGCTACTAATTGGCAAGCTTAGACGACGCATGCATACAGTACATATATGTTTATCAAATTGTTATATTAACCTTTCCATACCGGTGATGTATTTACTACACTTCGACTCTAATAATGGGTATATCGATATGAAATATTATAGATACGGGCTTCAGAATTTTTGTATTCCTCCGTAATATAAATACGAATCACATCAAAGTATTATAGTATATAAGTATTCATCTGCAGCGACGGAAATAAATAATTTGTCGGGAAATCGGGAATTTTGCAAGTTTTAGTCCGTGTCTCAGCAGAAAGGAATTTTATCAATCCCACTGATTGCATTATAAGAAAATGGGGGCTCACGCGGTCATCAACTTATTTAAATATCTGATGACGATACCTCCAACGAGTGTGGAGGCTGAGCGTGCATTTTCAGCAGCAATTTGCCTGGCTACCAAAATCAAATCCAGACTAAATGAAAGTGTGATTATTCGTTTTTATTCAAGCAGCCTTAGCATTATTTAGCAGCAAGAAGTAGCTACTTCTCGCCTTCTTTCTTCAGAGGCTATTCAATTTGTACTCTTATACATCTCTAATAAATTTGTACAGCAAAATTCCGGGTTATATTTGAATACCTCTTATATGTATTTTTTTGCTTTTATTTTAACCCGTTAAGCGGGGAAGTTCCATTTCAATAATGCAACATACAATGGGCGCGCACATTTTCGTTAGGACGTATATATACGTCCCGCCCACCTGGCGTGAGTTCATATACGTATATTTTTTAATGATGCCTAGAATTTATAAAAAATCAATGAAACATACTTTTTGTTATGTATTTAGATACATAAACATATAAAGAAGTTAACAAATACAAAACAATAAACAAAGGCATATAAAGAAAATGGAAACAGAGTTTATAAAAATAAAATATAGTCATACATAAATTCAAAACTCAACTTCTGCGTGATATATTTTAAAATAATTGTTGATACGTAGTGCTACCTTACAATCCGGACACCAGTATGTAGATTATTTCCCTTTTTTGTAATAAACTCGACATTTCCTGGCTTTAGTTCCCTTTAATTTGTTCTTTGAAAATGCCTTTCAACTAAGCTTGAGGGTTTAGGTATAGTGCTGTTTTTTAATGGCATATGTTGGTTTTTTACTACGTCCCGCTTGCTTTAGGACTCAACATATATTTCGAAGACGTATATATACGTCCTAATCAATTTCAATGAAGTTTACGTTGGACGTATATATACATCCCGCCCACTCAACAGGTTAATTCATTATATATAGGGAATCTAATTTCTAAGTTTATGAAATAACATTGATAAATTTGATCGGAAATCACTAATAAGTCCATTTGTTTATTATAAAAAAATTGTTTGAAGACGAAAGAATTTTATTTATTCAAGAAAAGATAAAAATACAATTCAAAAATAGATAAATAAAACACTAAAAAATTCAAATATCATTTTACAAATATGCCCGAAGTAACATTAACGTATAATACCATCAATGTGACTGATAAAATTTCTTTCTGCCGATACTAAAACACGCAAAATTCCCGATTTCCCGACAAATTATTTATTTCCGTCGCTGCAGATGAATACTTATTTACTATAATACTTTGATGTGATTCGTATTTATATTACGGAGGAATACAAAAATTCTGAAAGCCGTATCTATTATATTTCATATCGATATTCCCATTATTAGAGTCGAGGTGTAGTAAATACATCACCGGTAAGGAAAAGTTAATATAACAATTTGTACTGTAACATATATGTACTGTATATTGTATACATAGATTAAACAGTTACTGCCCCCTAGGCGTCGCCTAAGCTCCCCAATTAGTAGTTAAGCCATTGTTTCGAGGCGTCCAGTTTTTGGCGGGAATATCTGCACTTGGTAAACTATTTGTTAATCAAGCGACTGCATTCAGGTCGAGAATACAATGAAATTTGAAAGAAGCATTTTTTCATAGAATGAAAGGCATAGATTCATAAACACCCTAAGTTCAAGCGGGTTCAAAGTCTCGGCCTCAAGAAGCGCATTTGACCGGAAGAATGTAAAAATGCATAGCTCTCCTTGTGTTCGATTCAAATAACACGTGCATTTATATGTAAATAAACACATTTTCAATTATTAATCCCGCAGACTGAGTGTTGAACACGATCCTTTTGTCCTTGTTGCTTCAAAACACAGGACATCCGGAAAGGCGCGATGAGATCTGATAGCGATGAATGTCAACACAATGGAAAAATGCCATAACGAAAGTGATATCTATATTATTATAACGACATGCATATTTGAATGATTGGATGGATTTGGATTAAAAAAAAAAGATTTTGCAAAAATACGCCTTCGAGGCGCACCAATTCTGTTTGTGGTCGGTGCCTTTACGGCATACTCCAGTTTTTCAACAATATCATTCCAGATCTTCTCAGGCATAACTTCAATCGTAAATATGCATCACGCAAATATATCATTTGGAACGATCCGTTTTCAAGCATACTTATGCTCTAAACGCTATTATAATACGGCAATTCAATGCAATTTTAAACATGTATGAAAAACGAAAGCTGTCTCCACCGGCCATAATTATCAATAACGAATATAATTTAGGAATATAACAACGAGTATTAAAATATAATGTTTGCGTTTATAGACGCTTGTGGCATCGGACCGGTATTTATTCCAATGAACTAATTAAACTTCTTTAAGCGCTCATCGATCCCGGTTACACCTAAGGGCAGTAACTATTCAATCTATGTGCATATATATACAGTACATATATGTTTTTCAAATTGTTGTATTAACTTTTTCCTACCGGTGATGTATTTACTACACTTCGACTCTAATAAGAGGAATATCGATATGAAATATAATAGATACGGGGCTCAAATTTTTTTTTTTGCTCCGTAATATAATTATGAATCACATCGAAGTATTTTAGTATATAAATATTCATGTGCAGCGACGTAAATAAATAATTTGTCGGGAAATCGGGAATTTTGCGAGTTTTAGTCCGTGTACAGAAAGGAATTTTATTAGTCACATTGATGGTGTTTTACGAAAATGCGAATTATTCGTAGATCTATTTTGTTATATAAGCGTATGAAACGCTGATCTAAAATACAAAAATGAATTGGGTTTTGTTCGTTCGAAATGCGCTGCCATATCGTTCATCAAATTGCGATAAAATTTCGTCCATTTATTGTTAAGGATTCCGCGAGTAACATAGGCATAGTTTAATATATAAAAATCGATGTTTGTTTGTTCGTATTTAATGCGCCGCCATACCGTTCATTCGATTGCGATAAAACTTTGCCAATTTATTGTTTGCACTTTTTCAAATAATATACGTATAGTTTGTATGTTGGTCCATATTTATAATAAAAGCAACAAAACAAAATAAAAAGGTAACACGTAAACGTGTGATCACTTCACTGGAGTAATCGGCATGCTATGGTTACTCCAATTACATTTGCTCTCATGCACTATGAATATTTGATTAATTGAACTGTTGATCATGTCAATTTAGAGATTTCAAGCAAAATACAACAATCATATTTTTTTGTTATTAGAAATTAGATTCCGTTTAACGACATTGTCCAATTCATTAATACAGTGCTAACAGTTGATGATTGTCCATTTTAATAAAATGGGATTTCACTGGCGGGATTTGCTGCCTCCATAATTGATAGGAACCATTTGCTTAATTGCATTCTGGCATGCGTTCCCCAAGTTGATGGCGGACAGTTTCGGACATCGGGTTACATAAAAAACAATTTCAATGATATAATAAAAAATCATCATTGGAATAGAGGCGGATATGCACATGACGATTCTGGAGTATCGTTTAATTGAGGGTCGGACGCGTCGAAGCAACGTGTAGACGGCACTTCATTTACACTGTTTGTACTGAATCGAACTGGTATTAATTTAAGAAGAGCGATCGTCATGATTATGACGTGTTTTTGGATGACAAATGTGATCCCGAATTTTAGAAGTGATCTCCCCTGAATGTTGAACTGGAGGTCATGCGATGTTGCTCTCGAATTGTGCACAACTAACACAAGATCAGCCAATTTACACAACGGCCAAGTAATTCCCGTATGAATCATGAATCAATTGATTTACAACCAATGTACAAGGAACAACGTCCATCATTTACCTGAAGAACGACTCTTGAGGAAAACGGATGTGGGGGGTTTTATCGTCATCCCATTCATGACGAGGAATTCAAATTTCCATTTGGAAATTTAATGAAAGGGTTAAATGGGACTCAATAAATATATTCCCAATGTGAAATCGATACAAATTAGACACTCACTACTTTTGCGTTGGAATTTGGAAGCAACGCCAACCCAAAAACGTCAACCAATTGGTATGACGATCTTCCAAATTTGTCAATTAAATATTTTTTCCCGAACTCAATAAGAACTCGGCAGTCTTTACGATCTATATCGCGACCGAAGTAAGTCCTCTCTTATTGATGGCCATTCACTGCTCCAAATCAGAAGAGTCAAACTCAAGTTTAGGTGGGTCGCAACAAAATAAACGTAATCCCGAAAAAATCGGAATTTTTTATATAACAGAAATTATACACATCACCAGCACGTTGAAGGCTACTAAATCGAGGCATTTTCGCCGAAATCTGGACGCTTGGAAACAGTGGCGTAACTACTAATTGGCTAGCTTATGCGACGCCTAGGGACTGTAACAGTCTAATCTATGTACACACATATACAGTACATATATGTTTTTCAAATTTTTATATTGACTTTTTCCTACCGGTGATGTATTTACTACACCTCGATTCTAATAATGGGAGTATCGATATGAAATATAATAGATAAGGGGTTCAAAATTTTTGTGTTCCTCCGTAATATAACTACGAATGACATCAAAGTATTATAGTATATAAGAATTCATCTGCAGCGATGGAAATAGTAATTTTTGATCAAATGTATTAATGTTATTTCACAAACTATTAAAAATTCTGATTCCGGGATCCCGGAACTGATTCCGATTCTAATGTAATCCTGAAATACCCTGAAATTAAATTCCCTACTCATAGAGTACACGAGCTTTGAACAAAATAGATAAATAATTATATCATGATGATAAATTGACCGTGAGGCTAATTTAGAAGTTGACGTAACAATGGGGTGAAAGAATCGCCCCTATTGTCTTTCATTATCACCAAAATATAATAAAATTAGGCAATTTTTAAGGAATTCGGGTAAACCGACCAACATCCAATAACATCGTGGTGTACTCCACTTTTATTTAATTTAATTTGATGGCAACCATAAACCATAATACAATAGCCCTTATCATTGAACAGTTTAATATAACATCGTTCAAGAATATTATGTACAATGCATGTTGCTTATAAATTCACTATAGTCATATTGAATTTGATTTTTGTGTCAAAATTGCTGACATTTAGTGATTGAAAACCAAAAATTATGTTTAGATATAATATATCGATGTAGTATACTCTTTTGTAGGCATCGCTGAAATTTCGTTTCAATCTATTGGCTGGTTTAATAATTATATCAATTTTACGAATGAAGTAAAGCTCTATGAATTTTTTGCGAAATTGCCCGGACTTTAGGCGAATTTTAGCGTCGAACACCCGGACTGTAAAGTGTTAAAATTTTCGCTTTCTACATTAACTCTGTTATCGTAACAATAAAAATGTTCATGTCAAATTGTTGATAATTCTTATCTGCACCTATCTATAAGCGATTTCTATTTATTCCACTACCTTCTAATATATAAAAATGAATTGGGCTTTGTTCGTTCGAAATGCGTTGCCATACCGTTCATCAAATTGCAATTAAACTTTGTCAACTTATTGCTGAGGATTCCGCAAGTAACATAGGTATAGTCCAATATATAAAAAATCAATGTTTGTTTGTCCGTATTTAATGCGCTTCCATACCGTTCATTCGATTGCGATAAAACTTTGCCAACTTATTGTTTGCACTTTTTTAAATAATATAAGTATAGTTAAATTAACTTACAGTAGATCTTATATATAAAAATCAATGTTTTTATGTCAGTTCGATTATTTGTCTCTTTTGTTCTTGCGAGTGTTTGCCCAGGGGGGCGGTATTAGTCCTCAACGCCCCCCCAAATTCTATCCAATGCCCTTTTATTAGAAACTTGTGCTCTATATATTCTTAAAGTTTCTCGATTGTGACACTTAATAATTAATAACAGAGAATGCATTAAGAGTCAAACGAATTCCACAGACACACACCGACAATTTCGCTATTTACATTCCAAAAGAAACAGTGACAAAAAAGAGTTTCTCTTCTCGGATATTTAATAGCAGCAATTTCAACTGGTTAAGAACCGCTGATGCAGAAGATGCTCGTAATCAACAGCATTTTTAGCACAAATGCCTGAGAAAAATTTCTCCACACTGACATTAGTAGATAGTTGGTCGTCCGTTTGACCCGAGACAACTCATGGGAAACTGTCTAAATCAACGTTGCTGAATTGTTTCTACTAGAACAATTTCTTTAATCGATTAATTGTTGACAGTTTGAAGCCATTGGATGGTTGGTTCAATCAGATGACTGAATATCCTATATCAATTGATTTGGGTCAACAGAATTGACTTATTGTTCATAGCAAAACCAAAACATCATCATCAAGACGGACTCAATTTTGAATTTAAAATTTTCTTCAAGCAAACAAACTTTTCAATTGCCAATCCGACTATTTGATTGGTGCAGGCAAGGCTTCATTGCAAAGATGCTATTGGCGCCAATTACGCCACTAGTAATTACATCATCGCGCTCGTATATTTCCTATGTGATAAGGATTAACACGTAATCAAGTTTATGAGGCTTCCAAAAAAATATTTAATTATAAAGCAATAACTCATACCGCGACTGTAACATTAAAAAAATGTGAAGGAATTTCATTAACACGTTGGCTGCCAACTATGAGATAGTTTGTGTTCTTCGCTACGACGCCAACTACGACTAATCTCGTAGTTTGCTTACTTGTCTTATTAATCTGTTAAGCGGGGAGGCTCTTTTTCAATAACGCAACATACAGTGGACACGTACATACATTATCGCTAGGACGTATATGTACGTCCTGCCCACCTGGCGTGAGTTTATATTATAATTTTTTTTAACGATGCTTAGAATTTATAAAAAAATCAATGAAACATTTATTTATATATAAATTCAAAATCATGTATCCATATATAAATTCAAAACTCAACTACTGTGTGATATTTGAAAACAGTTGTTGATTGAACCAATTTGCTACCTATCTTAAATTCATATCAAAACATGTATCAACAACTCACACATTCGTTAAACAAAAAAAAAGTTCCGCCTGCTTTATGACTCGACATATATTTCGAGGACGTATATATACGTCCCAACCAATTTAGATGCAGTTTACGTTGGACGTACATATACGTCCCGCCCACTTAACAGGTTAATTAGAAATACGTATAGTTTAAACAATCGACGAAATGAAAACCGTGTTAAGCGAGTGTCCTATTAAACGAGGAATGGGTATACTATATTTAGAATTTAAATAATATAATATAATTAAAGTAACTTGGCTTTTTAGACCACAATCCCGAAAAATACCATGGCAGTCAACGTGTTAATAGTTTAAAAATGACTAATCAATGGTCGTAGGTACATGCGGTATTTATGCGGTTGATACTATCCACGTCCAATAAAACCGCATAAAAAGACATTGGGCTTAAACAATTCATTCTAATCATAGAATTCAGGATTTTAATAATGACATAAATTAACGAGACCTCAGACATTGAAGCCACGAGGTTTAATCATTAGCTTCGTCCGAATATGCCGTCTACATTGGGCAGGTCATGTAACACACAATTCCTTGTGCTATATTAGACTCGGAGTGGCAGTAGACTCGTCGGGAGACCTCGTCTACGTTGGGATAGACAAGTGGACTGTGGGGTCCAAAATAAGATGAATTTAGCATAATTTAAGACTCGAATTAATTCATACCAGCACATCATAAATATGAATAAAATGTCAGCTTGTTGGGTTGGTAATTATTGATTTTATATAGGCAATAAACTGACACCAATGAAAATCAATCAATTCGCGATTCCATCCATTAAGATTCTGCATAAATTCTCCGCCTTTTTTTATAAAAAAAAACGACTGTTAGTTTCAGGTCTTAATTCATACACTTTCAGGATTTTCAGTAGTTTAAGAAATTACATTGATAAATTTGATCAAAGATTACTAAAAAAATTCAAATACTATTTTGAAAATATGCCCGAAATAACATTAACGTATAACATCATAAATGTGACTGATAAAATTCCTTTCTGCTGAGACACAGGCTAAAACTCGCAAAATTCCCTATTTCCGACAAATTATTTATTTCCGACGCTGCAGATGAATATTTATATACTATAATACTCCGATGTGATTCGTATTTATATTAGGGAGGAATACAATTTTTTTTAACCCCGTATCTATTATATTTCATATCGATATTCCCATTTTTAGAGTCGAAGTGTAGTAAATACATCACCGGTAGGGAAAGGTTAATATAACAATTTGAAAAACTTATATGTACTATATATATGAATATCAACCCCGGTATTCATGAGCACCTAAGACTGTCCGGGATCCCGGGATTGGATTCCTTAATCTTACTTATTCGCTAGCGCGATCAAACAAGAGGTCGGAAGATAATAAACAAATTTCCGTTTATCCAAATACACCGCGGCAGTCAAAGGGCTATGAAGAAACCTAGAGTTGTAGTTTCAATGCTGTTCTATAAAAGTTTTTTTTTTGCATTGTCAAATTAACAGGGGCACATTAATAAAATTTCTTTTACGGGTTATCAGGGCGGGATTTGATGCTCCGGAAATAGAGCTAACGAGCTAGGACGGCTCCTGAAGCGTAGACAGTGGAGCGGGGACGCTCTCGGGGCAGAATCCTCTTTATTAACCACGAGAGAGAGATCGGGCCGCAGGAAGGACGTCTTCCCGCAGCCAAGCGCAAGAAACGATCGAAGGATGATAAATCGCCATGCTACACTCCCATCAAATAATGCGTCAATATTGACACTTTACCGACCGCGTCCAACTTTCTTCGTCAATAAATCAGGACGTTTAATTTATTTATATATTATACTTATTTTTATTTTTTAAAAAAAGTATAATAAAATCTATATAATTATTTGTGTGTATTTCTAAATTAAGTTAATTTAAAAATATTGCGTTTCTTTTATTAACATTTAAATACATTCGTAGTGAATTTCTTAAGATATTTTAAAAGTAACGACGGTTTAAATAGATTGCGCTGAAAACTGCGATTTTATACAAAAACCGCCTGTCGGTAAAGTGTTAAATTTCAAGCTGTCAAGTGCGAGCCTGGACAATAAATCTTTTTTGCTATTTTCAAAAGATGGATTAAATATTATGAAGGATCGTTTGAAAATCCCTATCTGGAAACGAGAATTAAAAAATATCACTTAACCTTTCCCTTACGATGCTATGTATTTAGTACGCGATATGACATTCAAAAACCCCATATGTATTATATTTCATATCGATATTTGAATATTTATATATATATCGATATTGATAGTATATCAAGTAGTTCAATTTAGTAATGTTGTAATTCCAATTATTACAACTTTACAACACTCGATTCAGTGTAGTAATTACACCATAGTAAAGGAAAGGTTAATTTAAGCGTTTGAGTGCAAATCTGCGTCTTTGCGAGTAGTTTTCGCCAAAAATGCGACGCGGCGATATATAGACGTCGCGTTAGTATGTTTCATATTATGTCTGCATAGATACTATCCTTTTGTCCTTTAATTGTTCATCGGAACTACTTTTCGTGAATGCTTACATGCAATTCAATCGCACAATGATAAATAAGTCCAGATTCGCAAGCATTAAGACAGTTCAATAAAACATCGAGTCACTCTAGAGAATATATTAAGCGGGAACGATCTCGTTCGGTTCCCGAAGAAGTGCTGGAGCCGGTTGCATTCTTATTACCAATTAAAGCATCCGAGCAGACATCTGTCTCGGATGCAGCACGGGCTTCGAAGAAGGACAGACGTCGTCTTACCTTCTTCAAAACATACGAAGCATTCTGCTCGAATAGCGCCGTCGAAACGGTTCTTCGACCTCCGACTAAATCTTCTCATCGAAATATTTTCCCACGGCTTGTGTTTTTGTTATAGATGTCTTGTATGTACCGAACGGGGTCTTTTTACCCGACACGCAGAAGAGAGAGTGCTACTGGAAGACGAAGAGCCAGAGGCGCTCCAGCAATGGCCCTAATGATCTATAAAAAAATTAATTCATCCGAGTACATTTTTTTCGATTTGATGACTTCATATGTGAGACCATTGCGTGGCGACCATAGAATAGCTTTGTGTATGTTCATTCGAGCTTTTATTTACTTGACAGTAAACAGTCAACATGTAATGACACCATCATGAAAAAAATCCATGTTTGTGATGTCAACTGTTCTTCCAAAAACAAATTTCAGACACAAACTCAAAAAACACCTTTAACGCCTCAAAGAGGAAGACATAGAGTTGTGTCCGAATTCCAGTGATTCAAAAAGAGCATTCTTACACGTTGAGCTCGGAGAGAGAAAGAGACGGATGCACGTTGAATTTGGAGACAAACACGGACGGAAAGATTATCTTGCATGTCAGAGACTGTGAATGGGAGACAGAGACGTAGAGAGTATCTAGCGTACACCGTATGATTGTATAGATACATATATCACCAATATTATATTTAACAGCGCTATTAACCTTCCCCTACCGGTGATGTATTTACTACGCCTCGACTCTAATAATTGGAATATCGATATGAAATATAATAGATACGGGTTTCATAATTTTTGTATTCCTCCGTAATATAATTAAGAATCACATCGAAGTATTATAGTATATAAATATTCATATGCAGCGACGGAAATAAATAATTTGCCGGGGAATCGGGAATTTTGCGAGTTTTAGTCCGTGTCTTAGCAGAATTTTTTTTTATCAGTCACATTGATGGTGTTATACGAAAATGAGGGTTCGCTCGGTCATCAACCCGAACAAGCATTCAAATATTTGACGACGATACCTCCAACGAGTGATCCCACAATCCCGGGATTGAAATTTTGGCTCGGGATTGGATGATCGTTCTCAAATAAAACTCAAAGATCATGCGGCGTTCAATAAGAATTAAATGTATGTAACAGATTGTATAAACGATTTGCAGAGCACGCTAAGCGCATAGTATTGTATATGCGTACAACCGCTAGACCAGCAGTGCATCTATTTTATTATATATTACACAAACATCATCTTTTGGCTAAGAATTTCCTTTGACAATAATCCTAATCATGGAATAACGAACTACTAATGGGCGAGCTTATGCCTACCGGTGATGTATTTACTACACCTCGACTCTAATAATGGGAATATCGATATGAAATATAATAGATACGGGTTTCATAATTTTTGTATTCCTCCGTAATATAATTACGAATCACATCGAAGTATTATAGTGCACAAGTATTCATCTACAGCGACGGAAATAAATAATTTGTCGGGAAATCGGGAATTTTGGCTGCGGAAAGACTTTCTTCCCGTGGCCAGATCTCTCTCTCGCCGTATTTCTATTCAGCATCCATCCACTGCCATTCTTTTGCTCGGCTCCATTACGATCCGAACGAAGAAAGTACCCGCGTGCGATGAACACATGGGAGAGAGGCGCGTCCAAGGGACTCCACGTAACATTGGTGTCAGAATCGGCGAGTCATTCATTCATCATTTGACAACTCGGAAATTGTCCGAATGTCCAAAAATTAGTATTACGATCTAAATTGATCATTGTATCATCGTATGCTCCAAATCGATAGATGATTGTTTTACGCCTTGATTGAAATTTAAAAATATAAATTACAAATTATGGACCTGGACGCTTTCTCTTGATTAATCGCTGTTTCAAATTATTAATTGTCTTTCAAGCAAATTCAGTTTTTGCTGTGATTTTCATTTAAAACATATTTACAAAGCTTTTCCGCGTTTGCTTTCAATATTCAGCACTCTCATAATTGATACCGCAACTATGGTTATTTTATGAATTTATTGGAAAATTCTCGCCAAGAACAAACAATTTAATGGATGGAAAAATAATGCATACTAATTTCTTAGATGCACTCATAAGAAAATACAGGAAGGTCAATAATGGTCTCAGAAGCGGCTATCATATGACACGAAGAACAAAGTTAATAAGCGTTGAAATCCAAATGGCTTCTGTGGCTTCTATAGATGATTAGATGATATCAAATATCCATATTTTACTTGATAAAGATGCATTTATATAGAGCAACTACAAATTTATCACAACGCAACAAGTGCGGTCATACTCGTCAAAGGGTAGCAAATTTATTAATTTATCCCTCAAACACAACAGACGAAATTGGACATTGTCAATTTATTCCGCGATGACAATAATAAAAGCAACCCATTACAGAACGCATTCCAAAGTCGCATAGATCATTTATTGACGCTATGCATTTCTGGCATAAATGCATATAAAAACGATCTGAGAAATGAGACATTGGATCGTAATTTAATGCAATTCGTAATGTATGCATCCTTATGCTTGGATTTTTAATTAAGCATGGACAAAATCGCCAAATGCAGTCGCAATGCATTTCGATCGATATCGATTTATGTCGTAAATTTACGTCAAATTGTTGAATTATACAAGAACCAACCTTCGTACTGGATACATAATTCTATTTCAGGTGCTGCGGAATTGCGAAACAACTTAATATAGCTGCAAGTATGTGTTCGTTGCTGTTATGATGCAATTTCAGCTGGTGCAACAAATATTCTTACGCGATGGAAAGTCAATACGCCAACCAGAAACCGCGATTATTAATGTTTGCATTGTATCGGGATACATTAACATTTAGAATCATTGTTCGCTCATAATAGTACGAATTCATAGCGATTTTTTAAATTCGAACGCTGTTTGTTCAACAGTAAAGTTTGCAATGAAAACGCATCGACATTCCAGTTTTAAACCAACGGCATGGTCTTCAAGAAAAGCGTTTTAATGCGAATGTATTTTTTAATACATCTCCAGATTGTATTTGTTATATAAATGCAAAAAAATATGATTTTAAAATGAAAACGACGCCCTGGCAATTTTTTAAAAATGAGAACCTTATTCTGAAGCACCATCTGATTATGCATTTTACACTATACTGAAGTGAAATATTTCCCGGAATGTCTCAAAAAGTAAAATGCCGAATTCATCAAGTATGATTCTACGTGGGCAATGACTATATAGACATGATATAATAAATTCTGATATTAATGCAGTGCCATAATGAGCGCTTTGTGTGCCCTGCGTAAGAATTTAACACTTAACAGTCCGTGACCGTATTGACGCGTGATGATAATAGCGTAACTTTAGCTCGAAAAAGTGTCGTACAAACTTGATATGTATTATAAGATTGCACACACATGTGTCAATATTTAAATCGTATAAAATACTAGCGAATACCCGGCATGCGTTACAATGCCACACTCAAAGATATAAAGTGTATGTATTTTAATTCAGTTTATTGGAATGGTTTTATATATTTTTAATCACACTGATTAATTGAGAGGTACATTAGGATTTCAAAAATATGTCTTTCCGATATTTCGAGTCTCCTGTCGGACTCATGGACGCGGAATAGCTGCCGGCGCCTTGATTCAAAGCGTCTTGCGTCAAAGAAGCGGCTTTATTTAGATGGCATGCCGTCCGTTCGCAAGGCGTTCCGTTGTATCAGTGGTCCGAAATTCGGTCCGGTTGGACACGGAAATCTTGTGGCCACTCATTCTTAGGGCATTTAGGGCTTTTTGTAAAAAAATTGGTGGAAAATGCATCCCCGAGGCTGTCTACGATCTAAGATTATGCCTATGCCATGTTGATGAAGTGCTTTTATATTCACAATGCTTTTCCATATGATACATACCGTCTGGTAATAAATAATTTGAGCGTGAGCAGCCCACACACAGCTGTCCATGTGAGAAGCATGCACGCATACCCTGTGCGTACCTGCACATTGTTGATGCTCGCATCGGAAACTGCATACGTTTCAATTCGAATATCAGTCGGAATCATTGAGGCACAACCTCTTCTTCAGTCTTGTCAGTAAAAACCTGATACTGTTGCTATATATTGGGGTGGATTTATATTTCGGAGAAGAATTATAGGTACGCCAATTTTCAGTTTTAAAATACTCAATTCAAACATATTTTTATATGGAATGATCATCTAATTAAATTTTGTCCTTATTCATGTCAAAAAGTAACTTTTTGAATTTCATCACGCTGATACACGTACCACATATTGGAAACCACTGTTTTGTTTAAATATACCAATGCATTAAGATCATTTGTAGGCGCTATTAAAATTTCGTATCAATCTGTTAGCTGCTTTAAGAATTATATCAATTGTACGAACGAAGTAGAGCTTTTATGATTTTCTTGCGCCTGGACTTTAGAGTGTTAACACTAACGAGTCGCGTCAATTTTTGGAATACATAAATTTACAAATTAACGTTACCCTGGAATTAATGCATTTAATATAATTCAAATTTATTAAATCAATTGTTTATGACTTAGATAGATTTATCAATAGCCAATGCAGTGATTCCCTGATGTAATGATGTTTAAATGTAGCTATGCAAATGCAAATATGGGAATTATTTGTATATAATTTGTACATAAATAGACACAGTATCGCGTTCCCATGGAAGCATAAAAAACAGTTTTGTTTGTATGGTTCCATCGTCAATGGTGATGCATATTTACAAAGTGGAAAATGGTTCGCATAATTAAATGTGTATCGATCAATTTATTCCCGGAATATTTACAGGAAATGAATATAACGCACATACTATTATCTATCGCTTAACGGTGCAAGAAGATGATGTATAAATGGCTATGTGGAAGAAGAAGAGCAGAAACGATGGCTGCAGGTCAGACCCAATTAACCCCTCGAGATGACAGCCGGCCGCTCCAGCATCACATTCCGCCACCAGATGCCCTAAATCACCAAAGACATATGCTCTGACATTGACCATGGAGCTTCGATTCTTTAAACATATTCTTATGGTTTGCCATAGCGATGGCTTGAGTTTTTAAATTCATTTTGCATCAATTGGCTGCTGACCCGAATGCAGCTAAGCCATCGCCATCAATTTTTTTGTTCATTATGGTCAAGCCCCAATCATTTCATCCTTCATGCTTCATATTCAAAAACCAGATCTCTGTAACAATCATCACTTGATCAAACATTGCATCCACATTTATAACAGCATTACCAAGTGTTTCGTTCATTTCTTCTCGAGCTGTTTCAATTGCAGGCCGTTTAACACATTGCCCGCGGGAGCAGATGATCGCCATAATTTGCAGCCACTCATTGAATGCGTAAAAACATACAATTTATAAATATCACGCGTTAACACGTCTCGTGCCAAGCATATTATTTTTAAAATGACCCATTGTGCTGTCATGGAAATGTTGTTATAAATTATGTATTTGTATATGGGGATGATAAATTATAGTTATTTTTTTTTTTAAACTAATATGAAATCATATTTAGGTTAGCAGACACTGGTGGCTGATCAATAGTCTTCAAAAAATGCTGTACATCACATATTAGCCATGAGAAAGCTGTGCGCAAGATGGGTACCGCGTTTGCTCACAATGAAATAAAAACAACGTCGTGATGATGTTTCGATCAAGTATTTGATAATGTTTCATAGCAATAAGAGCTGAGACAAAATTACATGGGACCCTCCATTTACCCAAATTGTTCATTGGTCTCGCTGTTCGGAAACATGCCAACCCACTCAACAAAAGTGCACAGCAAGGTGCAAAACCTGAATGTAATATCCATGTCTGCAAGGACGCGCTTATTTCCAACTTTGAATATCAACTTGCGTTCTGAGCGTGCGGGAGAAACTAGCTAGATTTTGTAACTTAAAACTAAGAGGCTTCCATGATCGTACAGATCATAGAAGATCCTGGGTATGCATTTAAAAACTAAATGAGGACGGAGTGGCCACAACAAGGTCTGTATATCCAACCGGTCCGCTTTTCGGACCGTTGACATGACAAATGAACGCTTTGTGATCGGACGCCATTCCCGAACATACACAGCGTCTACAGAACGATTACGAACTCTCATTCATCGGCTGAGTCCGCTCAATGTTTAAGCGATAACGAAAAAAAGAGGGATTAGACAACTTAGTATATATTATAAAAATGGAGAGCCCGGACAGTATATACATATTATAAAAACCATGCGCAAAACTCGACTGGGTCGGTATTCTGCGTTTTTCGCCCCAAGCTCAGTTGCGCCCGTGGCGGACTCCTGTTTTGCCACCCACTTTATCAACTTTATTACATTATTTATATACATTTTATTAGATTAACTCTTCGCGATCCTATGTCGAGTCTAGCTCGACATTTTGTTTCTGCATTTTTTCCCCATTCAGATTTAAAATCATGTGATTTTATTTTGCGTATCGTGTTTAGGACAGTATTTGAAAATGAATATTGGTGGGATACAAAGGAAAGGGACTGTTGTCTGGATAAAATCCTAAAACACAGGCAGTGACAAAATAAAATTTAAAAAAAACTGATCTTCATTTAGGCCAATGTTTTGAGAGATACCATACATTATCTAATAATGATAAAAATAATAGTGTTTTATTAAATAATAACTTAAAAATTGAAAAAAAAAACATTTTTCAATGCATGGCGAGCCAAACAACACCGCAAGTAAAGTGTTAATATCCACAAAAATATGTTTTTATAGATTGTATAATTCAATATTTTAAATATAGGCATATTTTAATGAATAAAAACCATAAATTCATATATTTTACAATGAAATTCAGTATCGCATTAATGTAACGAGCTCGTTTGAATTTTGCATGGTTCTGGAGATTCTGGAGCAAATTATTTTTATTCAAACTACCAAGTCCATTCATAAAGTTTATGATATAGCATAAGCAAGACGGGCCATATGTTGGTGGATATGTACCACGTTTTTAGAGGCGTTGATCATTCCAAAGCAGGTTAGAGCCCTTGTTGGGTCTTAGGCGCATACTGTAGCCAGATGTTGTTTATCATCAAGTCACAATCTTTTTTTGTTGAAATTTGCATGGCCGTTCAAGGAGCTAGAAGTAGGGCTAGCAGTTCTTCAACATGCTGCAAAAAATATTCCATTATTAGTAGCAAACGAGCACAATTCCGAGTCATTCGCCGCTTGATCCAATTCGTCGTTGTGGTCGTTTCGACGCATGAAATAGAATGGCACTGCCAAAATTGTATCATTCGATTTGCAAATATAAAAGCATTGGGCATCGACAGCCCTGGCTAAAAGTCCTGAGCGAAATATGTACCAGAAAGAACGCTGTTAATCTGAGCACCCCCGCAAAGAAGCTACTATTGAGCAGATCCTTACATTATCGCCACCAGCATTGAACACATCCAAATTGCAATACATTGACGTTATTATCTGCATGTCGGATGATAAAATTAAGATCTTACAACACTGTGTTTAAAAACCGGTTATAAACATAAATATTGATAGAGGGAACGCATTAATTCAAGTCACAAATAAGACTACCAACCATGTACAGGATATTTCAATAAAGGCGCCCAATTTTTAAACATAAATAAAATAAGTTATACGTAAGATATCTACTCAATTTTAATTTTATTTGAAAGAATATTTTATGGCAATAAATATGGATAATATAAAGTTGTTCAAATATCCGCCGCGGTTTTGCATGGCGGCACGTATTCGGGAGGTGCAATTTTTGATGATTGTCGCATAAATCTGTCTGAGTTTGCTGAATGCGTTATGTTGACTTTGAGGGCCTCAATTGCTGGCAATTTAAATGCATAGACCTGCTATTTAAGATATTCCCAAAGGAAGAAATACGGATTGATGATTTCGCCAGAACAAAATCCGTAACAAACAGTGATTTTCTCGGGATGCATTTGATCAAAAATTTCGATCCAGGAATTTTGGAATTGAGTTGGAGAGATATTTAAATGCTAGTTGGAGATGATGACCGCGCGAGCCCCCATTTTCGTATAACACCATCCCTCAACACCATCAATGCGACTGATAAAATTCACGATTTCCCGACTAATTATTTATTTCCGTCGCTACAGATGAATACTTATATATCATAATGCTTTCATGTGATTCGTAATTATATTGCGGAGGAATACAAAAATTTTGAACCCCGTATCTATTACATTTCATATCGATATTCCCATTATTAGAGTCGAGGTGTAGTAAATACATCACCGGTGGGCCTAAACTCGCGCATTAGTATTTACGCCATTTAAACTTTGATCCATTTATTCATTATTCACAATGAATTCGACAGATGTTGCTTTTATAACATGGTCGCTATAACCTAACAATTTTCGAGCGTCTCTATTGAAAGTCAAAAAATTATCTGAATTGCATCCAAACATCGCTCCCGATGACGTAATCAACCTTTGGATGCATATAATATTACCACAACTCATTCCTCACCAATAAAACAATGTGTTTCACATATGGGTCTAATTCAAGGATGCTTTTGCGCGAAGGTTTTAATTACCGCGTAAATAAGTTTGATAGGCATATCAGATGTTCATATTTAGATCACTTTTGCGGTTGAAGTGAATATTCAGTGACGATTTTTCAGACATGAATATCAATTGGTTCCAAATTGAACAACTTGCAGTTATTGCATTCAATGACTGTAGATTGATACATAGTGCACACTGCACACCAAATTAATGCACTACAGAGAGAATCACACTACTTAATTGTATGAGTACATAGTATTAATGAGTACATCAAGTTGCGTGATTCTTATCTAAAACTCTATCTATATTATTGATCTGCAGCAGCATATGGCTTATTGTCCATCTTACTACTCTAAATAACGCTAAAAAAATATGCACATATATATTTATTATTAACTCTTAACTGGTATAACCATTTTGATACTTTAAAAACGATATAATATATATTTTTTTAAATTGCGAATTAATTTTTTTAATATTATATAAGAGTGCTATAATAAATCTCAAAAAGATTCATCTCATTATATGGTGTATTTACTGAGAAAAAAATTATTAAAAATTGCCTATTTTTTGGGACGTCAAAGTGAGATGACCCCTTAAAAGGGTTAATCTATAATCGAAAGAAATGTTAATTTATTTAGAGATGATGATGATGATGACAACCATGATATTATTGGGATTGTTTCGATTTTTTTACACGGTCCGTTATGAATCTGTGAGAGCGCTCTAACTCGTTTAACGCTGATTCACTCCACACACCCAGTCCAGGAATGCATCCAACGTCGCGAACTTTAGAATCATCGAATTCATCGATCTGTGTCGATTTCTGAGAAGCGATCTTATAAATTGATGCTGTTGATTGAACATTTGATATTGCAATGCCGAAGCACATCATTGACCAATAGAGGCGACGCATTCAAGCGATGTACGAGGAGGGTAGTCCCAGAAATCACTTCTATAAAAGCCATCAACCGCCGACTCCACCTCTTGATTGCTGGCGAATCTTCTACCACTGAATCCGATGGGGTTAAATCTGGCAAATGGGATGCATGAGGAAGCAATTCAAACTCATTGACTTACATTGCCATTGGCCACTGCAATAACGGATGTGTGAACTGATGCATTGTCTCGATGAAACAATACTTTCTTTTTGGCTCGATGCAATTGTTTTTTATTGAATCCATCAACTAAACGTTGCAATAAGTTCGCATAACACTCACCATTGATTCTTTTTTAAGATAATCAATGAAATTATCCCAAAAAACTGATGCCGTGGTCTGCAAATGGCACTGTCTTCGCTTTCGTTGGAGCCGATTCTCCCCTTTCAGTCCATTGTTATGACTGTTCCATTGTCTCAAGTGTGAAGTGGTGGACTCATGTTTCATCCGTGGTTATGAATCGACGCAAAAACTCGGCTTTATTGCCGTCAAACATCGCCAAACACTCGATTGAAACACCCTCATGGCGGTGTTTTTGTATCATTGCGAACAAACGCGGCGCACATCTTGCGCATAGCTTTCTCATGTCCAAATCATGTTTTACCATGTCAATCGGCAGGCATTCGATATAATTGTATGGATTTTCTTCGCCATTTTTTGCGTGATCAAATAATTTGGTCGAAAGTTGAAACTTAACTCTTTGCGATCCTATGTCGAGTCAGGCTCGACATTTTGTTTTTACATTTTTTCCCCATTCAGATTTAAAATCATGTGATTTTATTTTGCTTATCGTCTTTAGGACAGTATTTGGAAAGCAATATTGGTTTTTATGATCCTGATACCTGCTAGAGATATAAATGAAAGGGGCCGTTACCCGGATAAAATCCTAAAACACAGGCAGTGACTCTTAACGCGCGCTTTCGTGAACATCTTCGATCATACGTACGATATTTTTACGTTATCATATCATCATCATTATATTTTTGTCCGAAACTAACGAATATACAAAATAAAATTTAGTCTCCATTTAGGCCAATGTTTTGATAGATATCATACATTATCTAATTACAAACTATAAAATATAATGCCTCTGTATAATATATTAGTAAAACATACAACTTTGATAAAAAAATTGTTTTATTAAATAATAACTAAAAAATAATTAAAAATGTATAAAATATCTAGGGACCGCAAAGGGTTAAGCGTTAAGTAGGCACTGAAGAACAGCCATCTATAGTCCAGGTCGGGTTCTTCTGGGACCACCTTCGTAAATTATCCACCAACCGCAAAAAAAAAATCCATCCGACTATAAATCGAAATAAATGCAGAAATTTCATTATTTTCAAAATATTTATAAGATCATGCGATGAGCGATCATAGACCTGGACAAGTTTCCGCTTTTTCGTGGCCAATCGCCGCTCCAAATTATTACTACCGGTGATGTATTTACTACACCTCGACTCTAATAATGCGAATATCGACATGAAATATAATAGATACGGGCTTCAGAATTTTTGTATTGCTCCGTAATATAGTTAAGAATCACATCCAAGTATTACAGTGTACAAGTATTCATCCGCAGCGACGGAAATAAATAATTTGTCGGGAAATCGGGAATTTTGCGAGTTTTAGTCCGTGTCTCAGCAGAATGGATTTTTTTAAAGTTAGCAAATGGACTTATTTGTAATTTTTGAACAAATTTATCAATGTAATTTCTTAAACTAATGCATACACATTTAAATTTCATCGATTTAAACGAAAATGATGGGTGCCGGACGCTTTGGCTTGAAATTTCCGAATACTTTCGGGTCCCCCTAATATATCCGATCTTCCAAATATGTTAAGAACGGTGATCTTTTTCCCACAATCTGATTTTGAACCCCAACCAGCACTTATCATTCGAGTATTTGGCATGTTTGCATTTAAACTAAAATAATACTTCAAGCAAAACAGTCGGCATTGATTGATCATTCTATCATGATGGTTATCAAAAACTTAAGCACGTCATGTCTTCGCGTGTTGAAATGTAATTGTTGATCATACTGCAAGTGTAAAAGATACAAAATCTTATGTCTTATGATACACATAAAATATTGGGTTTTTGTTGTTTGAACATAATGTCTTGCTTAATTGCAGGGATATTCGCAAATAAGCAAGGATTGTACCTGCTCCTTCCGAGTCAGACAGGTGTGCATTGGTCTTGCAAAGCAAACTTAGGGTCGCTTCAAAGCCTTTTGTCTACTCCACGGTATTATGTGGGATGAGAGCGTATATATCCGTCATTTATACAAGGTGCTTTGTAATGTATACTGTAAGTGGAGAGCTGGGAATGGTCGCGTGGGAGTTGCACGACTGCACAGAAAACCTCCGATAAGGATTGCTGATACGCCTAAGAAGAAAATCAACTTATCGAGTAATTATTACAGACAAGAACAAAGACTATATGCTGAAGAACCAATGCTCTTACAACCAGGATTCAAAATTTTAAAGGCATCTCCTGGTACAAGCGTCGTAGGATGCGTACAAATCGCGAAATCTTCGAACACTGCTTGAATTAAGTATTCATTGGGCAAGATGTAAAAGCACGTCTGAAGGCGCTGCCTTTTTAGAATAACAAATAAAAGAGTAGATCTTCTGCAAAGTTTTACGATCCTTGCCATTATTAGCATTACTTATTCGCTCGATACGTCCATTGTCTCCATGCTTACCGAGAAGCTCGTATTTGAGAAGAATAGAAATGTGTCTATGATCTCTAGTCGTTTATTATACTGGATCGGTGAATCTCGATGATACCAGGATAAATATATAACTATGTGCAGGCGTTTAAAAAGAGTATTTTCGCACATTGAATGCGTGTGAATGTAGTGAATCGGAGACAGAGATGGATATCTTGCATCTCATCGTAAATTCGTACAACGATGGTAAGGTCGTGCTGTAAAGATACCCCTACACGTCCAAATATTGCCACGCAAAGCGCTTAATTTTCAATGCTGTGCTTCTATTTCTAATACAATATCATTATCACTTGTATTTCGTTTAGTTGGTGGACTTATCAGAATCATAATAATCAGTAGAGCGCCACAAAAATCAATTATATACTCAAAATTCAGCCTGATACCTAAAGTGACTCAATTTAAAACGCTACTATAACAATATCTACTGTGTAAAGGTTCATTAATTGATAGCTAAAATTCAATTATTACAAATCTCATAGGCGAAATATACAAACAAACAAACAAACACTATTAACCTGTTAAGCGGGGATAGTCCTTTTCAATAACGCAACATGCAGTGGGTGCGTACATACATTATCGCTATGACGTATATATACGTCCTGCCCACCAGGCGTTCACATTATTAATTTTTTTTAAACGATGTTTAGAATTTATAAAAATCAAAGAAATATGTATTTTTTATTTATTTAGATACATAAACATGTAAAGAAAATGGAAACACAGAGTTTAAAAAAATAAAATATATCCATGCATAAATTAAAAACTCAACTTCTGTGTGATATATTTTAAAACAGTTGTTGATTGAACCAATTTGCTACCTATCTTAAATTCATGTCAAAACATTTATCAACAACTCACATATTCGTTAAATAAAAAAAAAGTTCCGCCTGCTTTAGGGCTCAACATATATTTCAATGACGTATATATACGTCCTAACCAATTTCGATGCAGTTTACGTTGGACGATTTTAATCGCGTAAATGATTATATCGGCGTTGGCACTTATGGCATGTATTGCCATTGTTTATGACATTGTTTGGCATTGTTTATATGCATTGATCTACAATTTAAGCAATTCGTAAAAAAAACAATTTTGGACAAAGTTTACGAACAACACCTCGCAAAGTTGCCTTTCACCCAATATGCGCAACAAGTTTGCAAACAAAATTGCCACGCGAAAAAACACTTTCCCAATTAAACTCGATAATTTCTACTCGAATGAGTGGTTTTAATTAGAAATTGGAGCATTTCCGTATATTAAAGAATAACTACAGATTTGTAAGTCTGACATGGAAATGCTTGAGCATTCGAAGAATAATTCTGCAAATATATAATAGGATCATTTGTGTTCATCCCAAGTATGTATAAATCTTGTATTTATCCCTTTACGATAAGAAATCGTGCATTTTCAGAAGGTAATCACACTGCTTGTGATTGAATATTGGAATATGAACCCTTTATCGTGCATAAAACTTCAATACCAGCATCAAGCCACCCTTAACTCGTTTATGCAATACTGTTTTCTGACATTGCCAATATTGTTCTTCCCGCATAAAATTCAATCGGTGCATCCCCTCGATAAACACGTTGACATTGAATTTCCGACGGCTAAAATTGAAAACGATCACAGAAAGCAATCCGGAAAATGTGAGATAAGAGCTTTGGTCCATTTCGTGGTATAAGATGTAAAACGCGTCCTCCTACAAAGCGATAGCGTCTGGCCAAATAGCGTAAAATGCAATATTATCCGATGCAATTTTGTAACGAAGCATTTTGACTACTTGGATGTGATTCGTAGTTATATTACGGAGGAATACAAAAATTCTGAAGCCCGTATCTATTATATTTCATATCGATATCCCATTTATTAGAGTCGTGTGTAGTAAATACAACACCGGTAGGAAATGGTTAATATAACAATTTGAATAACATATATGTACTGTATATATGTATACATAGATTAGACAGTCGTTGTCCCTAGGCGTCGCATAATCAGCGTCGCCAACTAACAGCCATCAGTTCCCTGGCAAGAATTATTCTTTAGTTCAAATTATATATTTTATTTATATCTTAAAAAATTATTTTGATATGATGAATGAATATTCCCTGTGTACAACAAAATGGCATAATTTAATTATATTTTGTGCTACATTCTAAACCAATCAAACAGTACCCTGGCAATAGTCTTCTGCACCATAACAAGTCAAACAATGGCGAAATCCGTATGACATTTTTAAAACATTTTGTATGATTTATTTTGATAGTGATATTACATTAAGATTACAATTAGAATTAGAATGTAAGTAGTATATTATAACAAAATTTATTATTTCTATTAAAATATTTTTTTTTAAATTTAAATACACAGTCCCCTGATGCAGTCAAAGTTCCCTTGTGTCGATTTTTTTTAAATGTTCAATATTTCCTAATGATTGGTTCATCTGTGATTTTTTGTTACGACTTGTCCAGTTTGCTGAGAAACGCTCATATCGGTTAGATTACGGTTTTCGTTCCGACAAAAATAACGGTTTAACCGGTTTTCGCTTCAGTTCCCTTATAACTATACTGCATAATTGGTACATCATCCGGATTTTTGCACTCAATTTTATCTACTCTACTAATAAATGCATTTCCGTGTCATTCACATGCAGTGTGATTATTTTCGGATTCTCCCATGCATATTTTGATCGAATCAAACAATATTCTTCGGATATATTTCGACAAAAATACACGCACATAGACAATACGGCAATAAGCGATGTTCACAAAGAACAAAATCATCGGTTAGAAGGGGAAGTCTCAAGGAGAAGACAAGCCAAGCATAACGGGGACCGAACTCAAAACCTCAAGAATGCCTCAAATCACATAACTATCTCACTAAAGCCGCGTTGCTTCAAAAATACATCGTAAGATGCGATAAAAAGCTGGAAATTGCCATTGGATGAGAGACTGAATCATCGTCCAGGAAGAGGGATATGCTTGAACGTTCAACCGTTTTGGCACCATTTTGTGTAAATTGATTGTTAGCCTTTTTAACACGTTTCATTAAAATTAAGCCCAAAGAAGTGTACTAAATAACATTAGGGTCATCTTTGTTGAATGGCCATCCATTTTGAAATCGTTTATCCCGGATAAAATATCATTAAAAAAACAATCCCAATCTATTTACTCAAGTCTTCCCGACGTTTTCGCGGTATGAGGATTTTTTATGGTTAAACCGGGTTTAGCGATTGTTTACCGTAGATCTGATTCAACTAGTAATCTCTTCCATGAAGATCATCAATCATTTTTGACTGTCCAATTAAAAGTTAGCTAGTGTATAAGATATTTTTCGTTTTTATTGTTCGAATACTCGCCATACGTAACTTGTACGTAATGCGGATCAGCGTATTTTTTAATGATTTAATAGGCTACAGTTGCGTAAATCTGATAGTAGAGAGTTCGCTGCTGAAGTATTTCTACACAAAATCGCTGCATAAGAATTAGAGCATGGGAAGTCAATCATTGATGTTCAGGCCGTGCAAGAAATACATTGAATACTATGAAAAGTAGAGAATAGTGATGCTCAAAATTAATTATGTTTATAATGACATCTGCTACATCAGAGCCGTAACTGGGGTATGAAACGCCCGTGCCAAATATCTAACTTAATGCCCCCCCTCCTAAAATTTATTTTTTAATGTTAACTATGATAGAAAGTGTCTAGACGCTGCGTCGCTTCGTACAGATCATAGAAAATGCTGCATAACGCCCTAAAAGAAGACAGAGTGGCCGTAAGGTTTGTATGCGCAATCGGTCCGCTTTTCGGACGGCTGATATGACGAATATCGCGAATATTTCGACATGATAAAGCTGTGCGCACGATGCAACAAAATGAAATGAAACAAAAACAGCGTCGTGAAGATGTTTTAATGGAGTATTTACGACAAAGTTTCACAGCAATAAAGCCGAGTTTTTGCGTCGATTCATAACTATGGATGAAACATGGATCACTTCACACATGAGGCAAAATAATATGGGGAACCTCCACCGCATCGAGCTGTTTATGGGTTCCGTTATTCAGGATCATGCCAGCCTACTCAACAAGTAGTCTGGCATGATCCTGAATAAGGAAGTCTAAGTCAAAGAGGAGTCTAGTCTTACCCGTGACTTCATTTGGCGCAAGCCACCTATGTAAATTAATTGCCATAAGGTTTGTATGCTCAATCGGTCCGCTTTTCGGACCGCCGAATAAGCAATCTGTGTTGGTTCATGTAAATTAGAATGATTGAGTAAAATAAAAAGCATGTGCAACTCTTGAGCCGTTCGGTGCTCTACGTTTTGCGCCCCAAGCAATGTTTGCATTTTAATATTGTAAAGCTTTAGAAATGTCATACGGATTTCGCCATCTTCTTCGTCGATCTTATCAATTACGCTCGCGTATTGCATGTTTGGCCTGTTATGGTGCAGAAGACTATTGCCAGGGTACTGTTTGATTGGATTTCATTATAATGTAGCACAAAATATAATTAAGCTATGACATTTTGCTATACACAGGGAATATTCATCTATTATAACAAGCGCTTATACACATTAGTTTAAGCTGTAGACTATGTAGCGCATAATTTGAAATATAAACCGAGGGACTGTTCACAAAATGCTGCGACATATTTTAATCTAGTTTTATAAACTTATATTAATAAAATCATTAGCATGTCTTATTAACAATCATGTAATATTGTTCACACAAAATTTCGCTTGAAAACAATAGATCTGTCTGCCGTTGGACAATAATAATGTGAACGCCTTGTCAATGGTTAAAATTGTGTTATCTTCTATTAAGATAAAATGGCTTGGGTCCTTTTAAAAAACGTCATGTGTAAACATTATACAGTGTTGACATTTAGGCGGCACATTTGGATGACCCAATATAAATAACGAAGCTTATTTCAAAAACAAATAAAAAACAATAATTCTCTTAAGTTCGTGGTATTTCTGTACAGATTTGGAATGGTAAGGAATAGCTCAAAGATGTTTGGTAACTCGATTCATGGCATTGGAATCAAAATGATCAATGGCAATGCAATCACCTGTCGTCAAAATGAATGCAGCCGAGTACGTCCAGGTAAAATTATTTGTTCTCATTTCGTATCCGATGTCTATCTACTCGAAATCCCTTACAAAGGACACCAATGCCCATTGTCAATATTTACCTTCCAAGCTGAGTCCCAAAATAAGGCTCCACCTGAAAAAAGGACTACCTGCTCGCGTAGAATAAGCTCCTCTCGCATGATCTTAGCCAGCAACGACAGAATGCAATTTACCATCGATCTGCTTTATGTTCCTCAAGGTTTATGTGTCGAATGCACCGGGACTTATTTACACATACAGGTGACTGGTGCAAGGCATGTGTTATAAACACTGCAGATTTTATACAAGACTAAAAAAGATATATTTTTAAGGCGACTATTTATAACGCCCAAAGGTCTGCGCGATTGGTGCGAAATTGGTTCAAGTTTTGGCGGAAGCTTAACTAGTTTAACACGCGGGGCGCCGCAAACTCGAGCGAATTCTGCTCGATTCAATATCAAATTTGCTTCTATTCTATTCTATTCTAGATGGCATAACACATCTATGATATTAAATAATCAACAACCGTTCAATAGAATTTGTTCTGTAATCATTGGAATGTATTTATATTGTAATGGGAGTTGAAGGTAGCATAAAAAAAATTGAACACGCCGCTGTGCCGTCTGTAAACAGCCACGGCACCGAAAGGGTTAACGCCACATTATGAAGCATTATTGTGGGATCCATGATGATGATTTCGACGACCGGATAACAAACGGTAAATCAAATTACAATTCCAATATCCATACAGCTGTTAAAATTTCATTAACAACAGCCCGGGCCTCTTTGTCCATTTGAACCACATGTCTCCAATATAAATAGACGTAAACAATGGAATTGTGGGAAGCCGTTAATGATGGTTAAACATAACGGAGAAAGTGGGTTAAATCAGCAAAAACCCAACAAGAGATTAACTTGTTCAGAGCGTGACAATTCCGAATGATGTTCACATCGAATTACAACCTTCGGTACAATCTCCGCGTTTCACCGAATTCTATTAATGTAATATTTGGAAACACGCGGTATTAAAACCATATTAGTGTCGCAGAATAATTGGGACGTTGGTAAAGTAGAAGTTAGTCCCGAAATAACAATATAATGAGACATCGGCGATCGCTTTGGATTGGAAGCTAAAAGTCGTTGCGCACGTTTCTTTGAAACAATCGCAAAAATCTCTTTGCCTTCTCAAAATAACCATAATTTAAGAAAACAAGTACAATGACTACAATGATGTCCGTATATAGAGTTGACCACAACAATCCAAAATAATTTATTATTAATTCTTCGTTAACATTTTGACTGAATGGACTCAGTTACGTTCACCAAACGTATCCCCAGTATAATATTTTTTTAGGTATTCAAAATGATTTATTTTTATACGAAAAACCATAGCGACTCACAGGCGAGTCGGTGTAATGTCGATGCCGGCGGTTTCTGTAAAAGATATCCCAAGCAGAAACCGCAAACGAACCTCACATTCTTTGCGGTTATCTGAAAATAGTTAACTCAAGAAAAATGATAATGACAAATAATAATTGCCAAATAAATACTACGCATATATTTTAAATGAATATTAATTAATACATTCCATACTCATATGTGCTCGAGGGCATCACTTTGAAAAAAAGTTCAAGTACAATCGGATATGTTAACGAGAGCGCGCGTCAAGAGTCGACAAAGGACCCGCCGGAATAAAACCGATGTCGAATCAGATTCGACATAGGACCGCAAAGGGATAAATGTCGAATCCCGAGCCAAAATTTCGATCCCGAAATTTCGGGATTGCGTTAGACCATCCCGGGATTGTTGATGGAAGCAAAGATGATGCTTCTTATGCGGCGCAAACAATCAATAAACACAGCAAAAAGACTTCCTCGAAATGCTTATTGTAGTCCGTTAAGGGAAGATGATGATCATCAGATATTTAAATGCTAGTTCGAGTTGATGACCGCGTGAGCCCCCATTTTCTTATAATGCAATCAATGGGACTGATTGCTAAATTGCTATCTGCTGAGACACGAACTGAAATTCCCGATATTTTTACCCGATTTCCCGAGAAATTATTTATTTCCATTACTGCAGATGAATACTTATATATTATAATACTATGATTTGTAATTATATTATGGAGGAATACAAAAATTCTGAATCCCGTATCTATTATATTTTATATCGATATTCCCATAATTAGAGTCGAAGTGTAGTAAATACATCACCGGTAGGGATCGGTTAATATAACAATTTGAAAAACATATATGTACTCTATATATGTATATATAGATTAGATAGTTACTGCCTTTGGATTCATATGCACCTAAAACTGCCTGGGATCCCGGGATTGGATTCCCTATTCATAATACTGCATAGAGACTGTGAACTGTCAGGGAATTTAGAGACATTATAAATTGCTTAAAAATAACATTGACTTCCAACACCACGATCCATTAAAATCCGAAGACATTTTTGGATTCGCCAATTTGTGTCCCTAGCATTAAAAAAATTAGGTATTAAAAAAATGCTCTTTTTTTTCTACGAATAGCGACTCATTGGTGAGTCGCTGGCGCTTAAATTTGTATGCCAATGTCATAGAACTCCATCGCCAGCTCATTTTTGATTGTTATTTAAATTCTAAAGTTTAGTGACATACGCACGTCTCACGAGTTGCAAAACAATCCAAAAAGTGGTGCTCCGTGTGAACATTCTGGACATCCATCTCGCACACAACTTCTTTTAATCAAGATTTTCCGACGCAATATCATCAAGGAGACTTCGAGAAATATCAGGAAATTATTCGTGGAGGTCGTCAAGCATCACACGGCGGTCATCTTCAATTTTTTGCAAAGAAATTCATCAAAAATAACTAATGGTCTCCCACTCCTTGCCTCATCGTCTCTGAACAATCTAATCCACATCGTGACATTTTGTCGACTCATCACATCACTACCATAAATTTCCACAAGCTTCCGATGGATATTCGCGGCGGTATTGTTCTGCAAAGTTAAAAAACGGATGACCGCGTGGGTCTTGCATGAACAGAAGATAGCGGGAGCGCGCGACGACCTCTCCGTCGGAAGAATTTATTATGGCTGAACAAAATGGCCGACAAACACGCGATATCAAACAAACTAACCGTTAGGATCTCAGGAAGACAGGAGAACAGGCGTATATTTGGCACAATTTGAAAACAAATATATATTACGCAGTTCTAAAGGTTGCATCTTTGGTGTCAATTCGATGGCACGAATAAGATATAAATTTGAATGATAGAATAATAGATTAAATTAACCCAAAGACTGTTTATGTGCTCTATTGTTATTTTCAGACAGCCTTATCTATCATACCTGAATATATTTTCAATTCGGCAGTACCCCCAAAATACACTCCTTTTTTATGGCGAGCACCTCCGAACAGTCGGGGTCAACTGTGTTCTTCATTATAGAACTATTCCCCAATTTCGAGCAATTACAAGTACCTCTCCTAGTTGTACTCGGCCAATTAACCGGATCAAACAGCGCGATACATTCGCCATATGTAGGCTGAACGGCGCATATGGATGGCTTCGACCCAAAAACAACGCTGTAACGAAACAGCGTCCTTGATTTTTGGCGTAATTAAATACAAGGGCTACTGGAGCCTGACGAATGACGCCATTGCCATGGGCATCAGATCCGAATTTCTACCAAAAGCGAACCGAAAACTAAACCCATCGCCGGATATCAAAGCCCATGCGAAACGAGAAAGACGAAGAACTCATGTTGGTTCAACTGTAAAATTATGATATCATGATGATAGTCTTTAGTCCTGAACAGGGATCCTGGAATCCGTACAGTTTTAGGTCCTCGTGAATCTCGGGATTAGTAAACGTAATTCCGAAAAATTCGGAATTGAAATTTTTATCTAACAGAAATCGTACACTTCACCAGCACAATAAAAGCTACTAAATTGAGGCATTCCCGCCGAAATCTTGACGCTTGGAAACAATGGCGTAACTACTAATTAGCGAGCTTAGGCGACGCCTAGGGGCAGTAACTGTCTAATCTAATGTATACATATTTACAGCACATATATGTTTTTCAAATGTTTATATTAACCTTTCCCTACCGGTGATGTATTTACTACACCTCGACTCTAATAATGGGAATATCGATATGAAATGTAATAGATACGGGCTTCAGAATTTTTGTATTGCTCCATAATATAATAACGAATCACATGAAAGTATTATAGTATATAAGTATTCATCTGCAGCGACGGAAATAAATAATTTGTCGGGAAATCGGGAATTTTGCGAGTTTTAGTACTTGTACAGAAAGGAATTTTATCAGTCACATTGATGGTGTTATACGAAAATCGGATCTCAAGCGGTCATCAACTCGAACTAGCATTTAAATATCTGATGACAATATACAAATTATTATTTTTATATTAAACAAATCGACTTGAACGTCACACAAAATTGAAACACCTAGTGGTAGTTGATCAGAAAGAGAGGGAGATTCATACATCATAGACACGCTACGTGCATGCGCCGCACCTAGTGTTTCTATGCGTAGCATAAAGACACCACTAGACCAGTAGCTTGCCTACTTTATTATATATTACACAAATACAACTTCAAATTTTAGCTAACCATTTTCGTTAATAACACAGATAAAATATAATTATCCTAGGAGCTGAGAAATTATTGTATTATGTATGGATACCCACACTGAATAGGATCCACTGCGAATTATTTTTTCGGGATTTTCGGGCTTCCATCGAACCATTATAATATGATCACAAGACTGCATCGATCTCGTATATAGCACCTGCAGGTCATTTCTCACACATACTACTCCTGAACCCTGCCAGTTCTACCGGATGCTGCAAATCTGTTACTACCTGCTGTCTCACATAAGTGTTGTAAAAAAATCTCTCGAGAATACTTCGAACTCGTTTTTCATATGTAATTGGATAACTAAGATACGACGCCATCAAAGACGGACCTATAACAATTTATTAACAACCGCCAAAGCCGCTTTAAGAAGCCTGTTCAATCTCAGCTGTAATACCTGTAATAAGCGTTTTGTAAAAACACAAAAAATGAATTTTGGATTTAACCGATGTTTTACCATTGTGCCATTTTATCCCGTTCACGGTCCAACGTCACAGCGTCCATGACTGATTTATTGTGATATTTTAATAACAAAGTTTCTAAATTCAAGATGAAATGCATATAAATATAAACCCTTTGAGTAGTGACCTAATTTAAAATCATCATAAAAGATGCTATATTTGTATGTCCGTTACTTATTATCCGTGTAAATCCATTTATCTGTCAGATCCGTCGCAGCGTGTATGAAGCTTGTACATAAATAAATAAACAGACAATATTCGGTCATTTCTTCAAGTAAACAATACATTTGAAATCGATTAATTATATCATTCGCATATCATTATTAGTCGATAAATTTGGATTAACGATTTATAAAATCGTACGATGTACGCAAGATACTCCCTCCGTCTTTGTTTCTCTCCAAACTCGACGTGCAAGAAATTCTCCGTCTCTGTCTGTCTCCGAGCTCAACGTGTAAGAATGCCCTTTCTGAATCACTGGAATTCGGACACAACACTGCGTCTTACCTCTTTAAGGGCTTAAATTTTAAACTGGTTTATAAACAAGATAAAAGTTTGCAGGGTCAAAAATGAACGCAAATAAGCTAAGAAACAAAACTAGACAATAAGCCTGAAGTAACTTTAAAGCATCGAGTTTTCGAGTTGATGGTCGCGTGAGCCTCAATTTTCGTATAATACCATCAATGTAACTGAAAAAATTGCTATCTGCTGAGACACGGACTGAAATTCCCGATATTTTTACCCGATTTCCCGACAAATTATTTATTTCCGTCGCTGCAGATGAATACTTATACACTATAATACTTTGATGTGATGCGTAATTATATTACGGAGGAACACAAAAATTCTGAATCCCGTATCTATTATATTTCATATCGATATTCCCATTATTAGAGTCGAGGTGTAGTAAATACATCACCGGTAGGGAAAGGTTAATATAACAATTTGATATGTACTGTATATATGTATAAATAGATTAGACAATTACTGCCCTTAGGTGTCGCCTGAGCTCGTCAATTAGTAGTTACGCCACTGTTTCCAAGCGTCTAGATTTCGGCGGGAATGTCTCGATTTAGTATCTTTCATCGTGCTGATGGGGTATACGATTAATATTAGATAAAAATTTCAATCCCGATTTTTTCGGGATTCTTAAGCTTCTAAAACTGTCCGAGATCCGGGGATTGGATTCCCTAGACACGTTCTAAAAATTCGACGATCTAAGACCAATGCATGTCGTTGCTTTGCAATGGTCAATCGCTGCTCCAAATTGTTTTTGAGGTGTAAACGTCTCTCCTGAATACCACGAGGATTTTCATCGCCCCAGTTACGACAATTCTGCTCATTGACGAATCCATCCATTGTGAAATGAGCTTCATCGCTAAACAAATTTGCTTGAAATAATGGATCTCTCGTCCGTTTAAATAATATAAACGCGTTATTGCGATGCATAATACTTGTCCATGGTTGAAATTGTTCTACCATTTACTAAAACAAAATGGCTTATGCTATTTGAAATAGCGTCACGTGTAAATATTACACAGTGCTAACATCTAAGCGTCACACTTGGTTGATCTCATATATGTAAGACAATATTTTTTCGCACAAATTGAGGATTGTCCAAATCAATCGCCACCTATTCAGTATACACGTTGCTGAAAAATTGTGACGAATTTCGAAATGATTCATGAAAATTTATAATTGGCGTGCGCGCCTTTAAAGCGCGAAACATTGTCGCAATAAGGAGTTTTCATATTCAATGGTCGTTTCTTGGACAATTAATTCGCCGTTGATTCGAATTTCATTATCGCGCCGATAAACGATGATTGACGGCGTCGATTGTGTTAAGGGTTGAAGATTTTCACCGGTAAAATGCGTGACTGTAAAACACGATGACTCAAAAAAAGTTTTTTGGAGTTTAGTCTGGTTTGTCATAATTTGCAATGCGATGATGGTCTCCCAAGTTTCGCAATAATCAATTTGAATGCAGCATTTAAACAATTGGTCTGTTTTCTTGGAAGTGTATCGAAAATAATTAAGCGCTTGGCCAATTGTCTTCTGGGTTCTTGGAAGTCCTTCGGTTCTCCAATGCTATTCAATAACGTCTTCTTATCGACACAGTTCGAAAAAATTGTCATATTCAAAATTATTTGCACTTTTCATACACATATCTATATATTTTTTGCTTCAAATACGGTGACCATACGTCCTTTATTAACATAGGACTGCCCTTTTTAATGAAATGCAGATCATACATCATATACAGTATATATATGTTTTTCAAATTGTTATATTAACCGTTCCCTACCGGTGATGTATTTACTACACCTCGACTCTAATAATGGGAATATCGATATGAAATAAAATAGATGCGGGATTCAGATTTTTTGTATTCCTCCGTAATATAACTACGAATCAAATCAAAGTATTATAGTGTATAAGTATTCATCTGCAGCGATGGAAATAAATAATTTATCGGGAAATCGGGTAAAAATATCGGGAGTTTTAGTCCGTGTCTCAGCAGATAGCAATTCAGCAATCAATCCCATTGATTGCATTATAAGAAAATGGAGGTTCATACCTCTAACGAGTGATCCCAAATCCCGGGATTGAAATTTTGGCTCGGGATTGGATGTTCGTTCTCAAATAAAACTCAAAGATCATGCTACCTTTATTAAGAATTGAATGTATGTAACAGACTGTATAAACGATTTGCAGAGCACGCTAAGCGCATGCTACTGTGTATGCGTACAACCGCTAGATGAGTAGCGCGTCTATTTTATTATATATTACACAAACAAAGCTTCATCTTTTAGCTAACAATTTCTTCCTAAATGATGGAATAACGACGATGAAACGAGGCGTTGTCACAAATGGTCAGAATCAATTGCACTGCGCCATTAGATTACATGACCAAAAACTCGATTACACGATGATTATCGGGTTGGATAGGAGAAATCTCACTTTCTGTGTGTGTGTCATCCAGAAATATGCATAAAATAATTGCCAACATGAGATATATCAATCGAGTCGACGATGAAACGTTTGCCAATACAAATTCATGCCGAGACTTTCGTTTGGATGTATCAAATGGCGAAACTGGTTAATCAGCCCCCGCATCATCCCAAGTTATTGAAATGATCCAATTGATACGACCTAAAAATGGATTTTTCCAATAATAAAAAAGCTGCCTTTTAAAGATCGACCGAATCGCATGCAACAAAGATCATCCTTCGATATGTTCACCCATGTGGCTCGCCGGGTGCATCTAAACGTCTTTTAATATATACAAAATGTATTGGGTTTTGTTCGTTCGAAATGCGCTACCATACCATTAATCGGATTGCAATTAAATTTTATCCACTTATTGATAAGGATTCCGCGAATAACATAGGCATAGTCTAATATATAAAAAACAATGTTTGTTTGTCCGTATTTAATGCGCTGCCATACCGTTCATTCGATTGCGATAAAACTTTGCCAAATTATTGTTTGCACCTTCTCAAATAATATAGGTATAGTACAATTAACATACGGTAGATCTTATATATATAAAAATCAATGTTTGTTCATATTTATGATAAAACCAACAAAATAAAAATCATTATTTATATCATTCCTAATTAAACAAGATAACATATTCAAATTTCAAACGATATTTTTAGAATTATTATGTGTATTAAGTTCAACAAAAAATCGTATTCTAAAGAATATTTTAACCGAAAATTGATTGAAATCACGAATTAAGCTTTCGTTCGTGTTGTCTTTAGAGCAGGCGTTTGTTTTGATATTTAAGATACTCGCATCATTCTTATCGTGTACCAATTTCGTTATGTGACTGTTCTGGTGTGGCATCATTAGCTGAGTATCACCACTCATTTACAAAATCTACTCCTTCAGAATAAACTGGCATGGTAACACTGTTATTTTATTTTCGCAACACATTAAAAAGCAAAGAAAGCAGAACAACATAAAGCAGATGCCATGCAAGTTGAATATTAAGAAATATACCCATTGATGAGTAATCGCACATATGCTGCGAACGGATTCATGTTTGAGTGCAGATATTAGTGAATCGAAGTCGAGTGTCATGCGTCTCATATTGATTTTCAACGTATCCCATTGATAATCATTAGGTCTTCTTAGATAATCGGTAGTCTTTTTAGAATCATTTTAAATAGTACAGCGCCACACAAATCAATTAAACGCCAAAAATGAACCCATTTGAAATTATGACCCGACAATATCAACAGTGTTGAGGTTGCTCTATTCACTTTATTTGCGCGACGATCGAACACTTCGCGCAAAAATGTGCATGCAAAGATATCGTGTTTAATTGCGTGCTGTTCCCATAATGACACCGAGGAGTTTGTCATAACAATTCAAGCTGTGGATCGTCTGGAGTCATAAATTAATGCATATGGCACTTAAAAAAGTATCTGTGGACTGACGAAGAAATAAGTAAACTAATTGAAACAATTGGACAAGAATAATGAATGAGAAGTAGAGCGAATATTAAATCTTACATCGTATTTCGTTGGAATGATTCAACATGATGTTGTGCAGATGTTGAGCTCTTCGGCGACGCTGAAAGCGTATTTATCAACCAAAGCGCATCCGATGTAGGGGATGATTTTTGTTTATTTAACGCGTCTATATTTTGGTGGTATTTAGATAGAATCCAGGGAGGGTGCTTACCTGCTTCATCGATGAGGGCGGAAGTCCGGACCGGCAGGAGACACAACAGAAGGGGCGCGAAAATCAAAAGTTTGTTCCAGGATAGCTGCGTTCCCATCTTGGATCCTTTTCTTACGCCTTAGAAGCACATCGAGGAAATACAAACACGTCTGCAATTGAGTAAATCTCCATGCAGGAAGTTAACAGGTTTTAAATGACCGTTGCTAATAACTGCTTAACATACACTATTCACTGTTTTTTTTCCAATCGCCGAACGAATTTTCCAACTATGGAATATCAATCGAATATTTGATACGTTTAATTTTATTAAATACACGATAGGGTAGGGGGATATTTACATGCAAAAAACAAGGAGGAAAATCACTCAAATATGCAATATTTGTGCATTGTTTACGATCACAACTCGACTTTTGTATTTTATTATGTCAATACAAACGTCAACCACCGACTCTGAGATACGTCAGTCCATTGAGAGACCTCACAGCTTTGAGGCTCAAGACCTACTGCTTCGTACTTCAACACGACAACCAGTTCTGCAATAGTGCTCCGTGCCTCCGATAGAGGCGCCACTATTGTCTTGCAATTTTTACTTGTTATTTAAACACGTTCACAATTCCACCCAATCAAACCCATAATAACAATCCAAAAATATTAAAAATATTTTCATTTTAATAAATTAAATAGGATCAAATCAGCGCCAGAATTAAATAATTATTTAATCAATATTTTAAATATTATTTTTTTTTACCACCGACAGGTGGCATTATAATATCTTATATTAAATCGTAGCGAAATTACATTAGAAAATACAATTAACTATCAATAAATTTTATGAATAATTCCTCATTTTTATTATTTAAATGTGTGCAAAATTTCGTGAATTTATTTAATTTTTAATATTAAATTTTTAAAATCAATAATTAAGGAGTGCCATCTATCGAGATCTACGATAAGCTATTTGTCACTAAGATGCGGTTCTTAAACAGGGGTATCAAATACAGTCTCGTATGTCGTAAAGTCGAGTCTCGTATAACGACATGGATAGGGACCAGAGTGTAAGATAAACTAAGGAGTGCGTATCTCGCCCGGGCGCAGCAGCCAGGGGACTTCAACGCGACACTTTTTTAAGTTATTTATTTTAATGCATTAGCGTACGATGAATAAATAATAAAAAAATAAATATATTAAAAACAAACAATAATCATTGAATACAAAAAAAGGCAAACATCTTAAATTATGTAATTATGCATTCAATTACTATCAGTGTCATCTAATATCATGTTACATCGACACTTTTTTCAATTTATTCATAACTCTGATTATTAGTTGTATTTGTAGTTTCTTTACGGTCAAAAATAGCTTTTGTCTGCATTTATTCTCCAATTTTATAATATGGGGCTTGACATATTTCTAATTGTTTATTTAATTCAGCCAATCGCTCTGTTGGAGAATCGCATTGAATAAAATATGTTTCTAACTCTCCAAACGACTGTAATCCTTTTTTAATTTTTCTAAAGTTAAACTTTCATTGGGTTCTTTAAAATTGATCCCCTGTTTAAGAACCGCTGTTCTATTGTATTCGTCTATTTATTCTAACACGATCCCACGCAATAGGTTTCAAATACTTATGAAATGTTTACATTTTTCGAATAATAATGAACAAGCTGCAGGTGATAAATTGTGTAAAATAAAAAAAATACAGACATGATTAAACGTAATTTCAAAAATAGCTTTTATCTCTCATTTAAGTGATAACTAATTTTTTTTTCATTGTAATGAGACTATTTCTATAATATAACATAAAAACTAAAAGATATAAAATAAATATTGGTAGTGATATTATAATAAGATTTCAGTGTTAGAATTTGAGTATAAGTAGAATATTATATAAATCATATTTTCCATTCATATACACTGCTCCCTAATATAGCCAACAGTCCCCTGTATCCATTTTTCAGGAAATGCTCAATATTTCCTAATGCAAATAAAATATCTATGGATTTTTATTAATGAATGAAATCGGTTTATATTTCATTTCAAATATTTTTCTAATAGTAATGATTAATAAATGCATTTTTTAATATATGCTGACGTATATATACGGAATTGGGCATTTATAGGGATGTTTTCTTTAATTTTACTTGGTTTTGTCAAATATGTGAAAATTACTCTGTGTGTATAACAATAAATTTATTGCTAAACATTATCAATGAGGACGTTTTGAATAATGCTTATCGTAAGATATTTAAATTCTGCGTCTGAACTGTGCTATTTTATTTTAATGTGAATTCACTTTTTGATGCAAGTGGTAGCGCAGGGAGCTTATCCGAAAGTTGGCAGCGCTGGCTGTCAACATTAAAGTATTGCGTGGGTTGTTGATAAATAATTTTAAATGGCTGAATATAACGTCGGAATGCATACGAATGATGATGTGCTTACATTGCGGGCGATCATAGAGCCCATCTACTATTATATAAAAAGTTTCAACATAAAAGGTCAATTGCCTGCTTTCATTTTAAAATCTACTTTTTGTGATATACCTGATTATATATTAGATCAGAAAATAAGTTTATAATTAATTGTAGTATGGAATTTTTCGATATAGGATCTCAACCAGAGCAAAGATTTCATCTCACATGTTTTACAGTTCGTATAATAATGTGTTTATTATTTTGTTTTTAGTTATGGATTGTCAGTTTATTTGAAAACATGAACATCATCATTTGAATGTTGATTGAAAATGGACCATTATATTGATTATAGAGGAACGTCACAGCACGATGATAACATAAGAGAAACAATTTGAAACGATGACTGTGGATGTCAAAGATTATTTCCAAAGAAATATTTCTTACAAAAGAAATCCAGGCAAGCAGATTGTCCCTCGGGCAGCTCATAAAACATCAAAGCAAATATATACATTGCAGTGTTTAAAAATTGCCTAGTCGTTATATATTTTATAATAGATTACTAGTGAACAAGGTCATTGCTACCACGGATCCAATCTCAGCTTGAAGGAGGCTGCAGCAGGTGACGGATCCACTTTACGAGTATGTGCTTAACCTGTGTTGCTCACGCAACTCATGTCAGCTCGACTATTCCAATAGCATTTGATTAGCAAACCAACGAGGCTAATTTCTCCCATCATTACTCCTTACATCCTTATCTCAAAAGTTCGTCGTTCATTAATATTTTTTTAATATTAAATAAATTCCTTAAGCTGCGCTGTTTTTAATAATTTTATTATTGCTCTACATTTTTTTAAGAAATTTATTGTCTGACAAGCTGTTTTTATTTCATGATTTTACGATAATTGGAACAAGAAACATATATTAGGTCCATTATAATTCCTAGATTCAAAGTGACACCAAAATAATCAAATTTGGAATAGAAGGGCAAATTTCAACATGAAAAGAACATTTTTGTTAAATAAAAAAATATGTACAAACTTACATTTAATAAGTAAATATTAATGAATAAGAAAGCTCATTTTATATTGTATTAAATAAGATATAATAGTATATTTATAGAGGCTAACCTTTGCAAGTTGAATGTTCCGATTATCAATGCAATTGGCTATTATATTAACACAAAGCATGCCTCGGCCTATTATAAAATAGTATGTAGTTGTATACATTTTTTTTTGTATTTCTACAGCTGATACAATATAAATATATGCATATGTTTGCTTTAGCGACGTTTTTGATTAAAACCTATTTAATCCTATATCTAAAAATACTGCATTTTGCTGCGATTATCCTAATCTTATCCTAAATTAATTGTTATTTGAATCTTTTCACATTGCAAGAATTGTGGAGCCATTGCTGTTTTGATGTTTAAGATGACTACTAAATCATGGAACTATTTACTTGTAAATACTAGAAAACAGGTGTATGCAAAGGCTTTAAATTAATACTTTCGAGGCGCTTCAAAATTTCAATGGTATTTAATATTTTTGGATTGTTAAATTTAATTTCACAGAGGCTTTGCACTCTTTAACATTAGCAAATGTGTCAAGTTGCAAATCAAACTATCTAAATTTTGCTATACGAGACATGTCTAGAAAGTACATACTAAATTTATTTTAAATTGAAAAGGCAATATATTAATGAAAAATTCACAAATGTACATGAAACACTATTTTTTGACGTTGTCGCCTTCTTTCTCAATACATATTGTAACCGAGGAATAAGCTTTCTGATGCTTTCGTCAAAATAGTCTCCTGCCGATGTTTTGGTCCATTGTTTGACGTTAGTTTAGACCTCATTGTCAATTGAAAACCTTTTCCAAGAGAGGTGAAAAGATGAAAATTTGTTGTGGATGAAAATCCAAGAGTTGGTTTGCGGCGTTAGTTGTATGGAGACGTGCATTGTCATGCAACAAGCACACTCACTTCTTTAACATTCCTCTTCTATTGTTCTGTATCCATATGTATGTGAGAAGGGACGTCGCCATTACATTTATTGTCTTTTCATATCAGGGATGTAGTGGGCCATCCAAGTTTCATCGTCAGTCACAAAAGAGTCAAGAAATTGTCTAAACTGAAAATTTAAAATGGCGTGTTTCCTTCCTTCCTTACAAGAAAAACTGGACTATGTTCCTCACATCGCAGCTGACAGGAGTCAGAATAGTGACGCTCAGTTCAACATGACAAATCAGTTCATGTACAATGGGATAAGCTGAAGTCGGTATTCATATATGTCTGTACTAATAATTTAAAGACCAAGAGAACTGTTAAAAAGAAAGTTTGGATGACAGACCATATTCTCTTCCTCATGGAAAAACAAAGGAGGCTTAAGAAGTACGAGATGCAATATAGAAGTCTTCAACGTAATATAAAACGAGAAATCAAAAAGGCCAAGGAGGAATGTATGAGGCGGCAGTGTAATGGAACTCGAAAGTCTTAATCAAGCCCACAATGCATTTAAGTTTTACAAAAAAGTGAAGGCAATATTTGGGACTACAAGGAAGACTACACCAGCATGCCTGTTGGACGATTCCAATAAACTAATATTGGATAAAAAATAAATTATTAAAATATGGGAAAAACACGTTGAAAAGCTGTTCAAAGATAACAGAAGGAACTTCGCAATAGATCGTAAATTGGAAGGACTGCCTATTCTCAAATCGCAAAGAAGTATTTGCATGCTTTATAGATTATGAAAAAGTATTTGATAGGGTAAGGCACACGACATTAATGGAGATGCTCAGAGAATGCAATATTGACGCTAAAGACCAGAACTTTATTAAAAACCTTTACTGGCATCAAACGGCAGAGATCATCATAGATACAGAGGCTATAGCTATACAAAGGAGTTTGACAATTTTGTATTTTGTCACCCCTATTATTTAACATATTTATTGTATTCCAATAAAGTTTTCACTGGACTTAGACTGAAAAACTCGAATCTGCGAGTAAACATCAATGGAGTCATAATAAATAATATCAGATATGCTGACGACACAGTCATATTGGCTGAAAGTTTATATAATCTTCAAAACTTCCTAGATATGATTAATGTTGCCGGAGAAGGGTTACGTTTGACAATGAACGTCTCTAAAACTAAATGGATGACATTTGGGAGACTTGATTATTCTGGAGCATCTTTGTAGCTAAATGGAGTGGATGTCGAAATGGTTGATCGATTCAAATACCTTGGCAGTAAGCATCCTAACAAAAGCACTCGACCCAGATATAGAAGTAAGGTGCCGAATAGAAGCTGCACATGTTGCATTTGATAAAATGAGGGCCATCTTCTGTGATGACAATATAAAAACAATATAAACTCCGACAAAGAATGGTCAAATGCTACATATGGTCAGTTATTCTATATGGCTGTGAAACATGGAATCTGAAAGTGAACATTATGAATCGGCTAGAAGAATTCGAAATGAGGATACACAGAAGAATGCTTCGTATACTCTGGACCGACATGATCACTAACACAGATGTACTTAGGAGAGCCGGAACTAAGAGAGAACTGCTGACAAAAATCAAAAGGAGAAAGATATTATATCTGGGTCATGTACTGTGTGGAAATAAATATCACCTTCGATTGATACTAGAGGGCAAGGTAGAAGGAAGACGAAGGGCAAATATGGCTGCGCAACATTAGAGAGTGGGCGGGAATAAGAAGAGGGACGAACTATTCCGAGCACTGCAGGACAAAGGGGTCTTCGCTAGAGTGATCACCAACGTCGGGGGAACTGACACAGCACAGAAAGACGAAGAAGAGTTCAACATGACACTACAACAATAGTTAAAAATCAATTGAGAAAAATAATCCCACATTCTTTCCAACACCTTGACTTTGAATACAGTTTTGCCAACTCTGTCAAAATAACCACACAGAGCATTAAAGTGTTTGTACTCTTTGTGAATATGCCTCATTTATACTGAAGTCGCTGATGGAGCTAAATAAAAACTACAATTTGGGTGCTAGTGAAAACGTAGTAATGACCATGATGACACCATATTTGAATAAAAATCATGCATTATACGTGGATAATTGGTATACCAGTCCAACTTTGTTTCAAACGCTGTATTCGTTTCAAACCGATTGCTGTGGAACCATACGAAGAAGAGCACTACAACAATCGTTTACATTCGATTGAGAAAAACAATCCCACATTCTATCCAACACCTTGACTTTGAATACAGTTTTGCCAACTCTGTCAAGAACAATAACACAGAGCGTTAAAGTGTTAGTACTCTTTGTGAATATGCCTCATTTATCAGTCGATACTTTTCAGCCAGATTATTGATGAACTTTTTCTTAAATTTATTGTCAAACATCATAAATATATTCTCATAATGATCTTGAATATGTGCAAGTGCTATTATAAAAAATATAATTCATGTAGCATACAAATTATTCAACAGGTTTCATTTAAAAAAATATATTTCTATAACTTCATATCAGTTAAATGGCACTTAAACAAACTTAGATTAGTTTTAATTTTATTTAATAGTAAAGATTCTAGATAGTAGTATTTTTTTGAAAATGAAGAGTGTTTTGACCTTGCAAGATCTCAATTTGGCTCCGACTCTTAGGTTGCTACATGTTCAGGGTCCTTCTGTATCGGTTGGAATCATAGAACTTGACGACTACAAGTGTTACTTTAAATTCCATGGAGGTCCAATGCCGATGTTCTGATTCTTATGGATAAACAGATTGATGTATTCAAAATCATATAGGCGCAATTTATAGTACTTTTGCCATGTCATAATAAGAAATATATTCTCCTGCTCCTGATAATACAGGGAAAGTTCGGAATGAGGGCCAAAGAGCCTTCGGCAGTGCTGCAATCTTAGCAGCAGATCGTTGTTTCTGGCAGCGACATTTTAACACAATAATTGCTGTTCTCGTTAAATGAGCGTCATGTATATTACATTAAGTTTTTCAAATTCACTTACTTATAAACTCAACTCGAATCCATAACCGAATATGGAATAGTTGAAAAATTACCAAATACATCTGGATATTGTATATGGTATATGGAACGAATTATTAAAACAATAATAATATCAATTCAAAGAAGTGAGAAGGAAAGAAGTAATAAATATTGTTGCACAATTTGTTCAAAAACTTGACCTGGAGGTTGACAGTGAAGATATAAGTCAATTTTTAGAAAATGATGTTGAAGAGATCACAAATCAAGATTTGATTGAGACTGAGGAAGAACGAGCTACTGAAAAAAAATCAAAAGAGTTAAAAGAAGTAGATAAACACAATGAACTACCTAAAAAATAATTTGAAAATATGGACCCAGATACCGATAGATCTTTGATAGTACGCCGTCCTCATTGAGCAAGCTCTCGCCATTTATAATGAAATCTATAAAGAAAAATATCAGCAAACCATATAAATCTGAATGTGTTTGTGAGAAAAATAAACTCCATCATTGCAATGCTTTAAACGTGTTATATGCATTAAATGTCGAATACATTGCTGCGTAATATGATGTTATACTTTATTTGGATAAAGAAAAACGTTACCCAAATACGGTTGACGGAGCCCCACGAAGGAATAACCGTCACTAGTATCTGGATGACACATTTTGAATCGAACACATTTTTAAATGGTTAAATATTCCATTCCTTTATTCAATATCATTTATCTTAATACAGCCCTTCATTGTACTACATACATTAAATTCACTTAATAACTAAAAGTATAACTACTTCTATATCTATAATAACAGTTTCATTGGCTTGCGATTAATATAAACTAATATAAATACTTTTGTGTTGTGTAAGCACAGTTTTTAAGTTTAAAAATAAAATTATGTCTATCAATTATAACCATTTATATTTGAGAATTTTCAATAACTATTGTTTGCTTGGCTACTGCTTTTCAACTTATTATCTAAAATACTACACATCCATGACATATATTTTATTAACGAGTGAAACGCTGATTTTGTGTCGGAATAGGGATTTTTAAATAATTTCCACGCAAATTAAATTGAATGTACTTTTTTAAAACATTTCCGTATAATCATAATTTTATTAAACGTGTTTGCACGTTCAATAGATCAATAGATCGTAAACTACCTTTTAAAATTTAGTACCCTTCATCCTTTTATGTATCATATATTTTAATACAGCCTTTCTCTTTCGCAGTTCAATTGTTTATACTATTTTTAACACTAATAGTATTAATAATTATGTACGAACAAGATGTATGATTTTCATTTTAAATGCGAACAAACGATGTTGTTCTATATTAGTGATTGATGGCAAGAACGTCAATGTATGACGATAGCTCTTTATAATAAAAAAATAACACATCATAAATATGTCAATGAATATATAAAATATCCAAGACCGTGACTAAAGAATGGGTGATTTAATATATTTTTCATTTATATGCTAATAGACATAAAACATCAATAGTATTAAATACTTAGCAATGTTTTCATTCACAATATAACTTAAAAGCTAAATTATTCTAATTATAGTAATCTATTAAACGATAAACATGGATTTGATTTTGATACTATGTAAATTATTTTTAATTTAAATGAAGAATTGACATTTATCATGTTTTTGAATATAAATATGATCCGTGTTAATTTTTCACAGATATAAAAAATTCTTTGTTAACACAAATTGCTTGCGTTATAATTTGAATACTGTTGATAAACGTTAAGCGCGGTGCAAAATGAATAAGAACACGTTTATATCAAAATACTATGCATCATTTTATGAGCGTTCTAAAAATATATGTATCAGGTGGATAAAATTTAAGAAGTACAATGATTCTAATTTAGAAATGATCTTGTTTTGCATTAGTAAATTGATTGTCCCCTGATGTATACACATTCTTAATAATTACAATTGTATACATAAAATTGTTGGTATACAATTGTTGTTGATAAAATCTAATTTAGGATTTACTGCGTGAATATAATATCCACTCATCGGTATTTATTTAAAATATCGATTTTTTCCATACTATGATTTAAACATTGTTGAAATTATGGGGATTTATGAGTAATAAAATAACCCTTTTAAGTACGCTCCTTTATGAAATTTTATATTTGATATCCTTTATAGAAATAAGCTTATAGTTTTAATTGATTTCGCCGGGGTTTTGAGTTAAATTCAATAGACAGATATGAAAAAATTGTTTGTAAATGACTTACATGGGAAATTATTAATATTTTTGAGCATACTTGTTTAAAAATGGTATGTTTTTATCATCATTAATACTGAGAAAGATGTTAATTGCAAATTAAAATCATTTAATAACGAATATTTAATGCAATTTTTCAAGATCCTGCTCATTTTGAATAACGATAATATTGGACTGATCATCTTTTCTAGCCAGAATCAAACCCTCCCTGATCCAGACGTAATCGTATGCAAGATCATTAGCTCTTCGGCGAACTTTACGAAGCAGTTTCTTGTTTTGGACAGTAAGATATTCGCTGACAAATATACGCTTGTTATCGAACCCCATTCCGATTCGGCTGGACGTCAGATTACGGCAGCACCTTGCCCTCTCGATCAGTTTTGTGCGCATCATCGGGTCGGCAAACCTAGCAATGATGCTTCTGGGCCGGACGCTGACCCTATTTGCTGTTTGCAAACGACTCACTTCTAGAATGTCGGCATCCTTTATCTCAATACCGACGACCTGCCCCATGTTCTTGAGCATGCTCCTTAGATTCTCTTCATCTCGCTCTTGGCAATTCTTGATTTCGACGTCTCTATGCCGCTCCATTTGTTCCAACGAATCCAAGCGCAGAATAAACTGATCGACATTCCGCCTTATTTCATCAAAATCCACGTCGGACAAAATGGAATTTTTCAAATTCACACAATCGGTCTGAAAGCCCAAAAGATGTTCTCGCACGGCTTTCAGTTGTGCGAGTTTATTTTTTGCCCTTCCGTTGAGCTCGTTTTCCTTCATCGCTTCAAAGATTTATTCGCGAAGGCGCCTTATCTAACTCGGATTGTTGAAACGACGATCTGAAAAGAAGAATCATTTTTGTATTAAAATAAATGCGCAATGATTAAATTACAGTTTGTTAACGTATTAGGAGTACACGATAACGAATAATAATATAGTGCGTTGAATGTAAGCGTTCACACAAAAAGCATTATTATAAAATCCATTTTTATTGTGTTTAAATCCGTGCAATTCATTGTTGTTATCGTCGTGCAATCACGCGCTGTCCACTGCAGGACATCTAGGATATCTTCACATTCATATTGAATATCGCATGATCTCCGACGACCCAATATATGGATAGATATGTCCAGGAGAGCGTTTTCTCGTTAGGGAATTCAGTCGATACTCGACAAATACATCTCGGAATCATACGCTCGCAATAGTACGTCCCCGACGTCGTATACGTTCCTTAACATTGTTAAAATTATTTGACGAAATCGTGCTATTATCCTGAATTTATAAAATCTGATATAAATAAATATTATACGTTTATTTTTAATGCATTTCTGTATACGTCGTTTAAAAATATATACATATTATCATAAGAATTTGCATTCCGTTAATATAATATTCAATCTGTTAAATATTTTGGCATCGATTGATTGATTAGCGTTGATTTTTAAACTCAAATATCAAACATAACCCATTTGGATTGAATTGTTTGCGTGTTTGGGATACAAAATGTAAATCGGCTTTCCGGCGGCGTTGGATAAATTGTCCAAATTTTATCGCCGTATGCCACATAAAGTAGTTGCAGAACGGCATATGACGAATTTAAAATTACCTTAAAATATTTGATATCGGTAAACGCACGATTGATCCGAGCAAAGATTAACTCAATCACTGTTCATCGTGCGTGCGTGGAATCTCGAAGGATCGTCTGTTCGTTGATGGATTGAATTTTCTACTGAAGATTGGTCATTAACCTATGAAGATCGTATGGTCGGTATCTGTAGAGGGAGCAACCTTGTTAAGAAACGCGTTATAAACTGAGACAACATATAGCAAATAATATGGTGCACAAACCTTTGACCCTCGTCCCATATAATTCCTATCTTGGCATTTATTGTATTTCGTATATTCTACATTAATGATGGACGGTTTAGGTTATTTGTCTATTAATTGTATCAAATTGATGCTCAAGACTGCTTGATTGATGATAGGTGTTAAGTTCATGGGGTGACTATATTATGGATCGAAATTCTTATTTTGCGCATTCTAAATGTCGAATGAGAACCGATCAATATTTTATGCTCAGCGCGCCCCTGACGGTCACAAATGTCATTAAAAAGAGCGACGTCCTGCAGGATAAGTAGATTAATCGATGGGAAGAAAAGAGAGGAGCTGCAACATCGCGCGGCTGAATTTCGCTTGAGCGAATGCGCTGCTAGCGGTATACGTCAAAATGGCATTGCATATATCTCCCTATTTTTTTCAGTGCGATTTTAAAGACTTCAGGACTCGGAGATTTTATAGCAATTATTCGTATTTTGTTTCCGTATCTTTTTTTGCCTGTCGATCGATGCTCATGTCATACAACGAGGCGAACGGACGAATAACGCATGAAAAACTAGGGATACAGTTAAACCTAAGTCGAACAAGATTTTTTTAAATTTTAAATATGTAAAACATTTTAAAAAAAATAGTCATTACATGATAGAAATTTATTTTGAATAAATAAACGCAATTTGCGCATTTTTTAATATCAAGAGGTTTTGCCATAAATATTTTAGTGTAAAATAAAGCTGACCTATTATTTATTGTTAATATATATCCGCCTCATATGGAAGATTTGTGTCTTGTGTCGAAATGATGAATAAATATCCGTCGTTTATCGGCAACGGGATGATAAAAGAAATGCGGAGGGTGCCGTGTTCCGAGTGGCGCTCCGGCGCCATTTGTGCGGCCGAACAACGCAGCAAATGTCGCAGCGACGACAACGAATAAAATATTTAATAACTATGTACTATTACATAATCATGCTGAACAGTTTTGATGATGAAATTAGGTATTGTGGATTACAAATAATATGAAAAACATGCACTATGATTGAATGTTTCCATGATTTTTTTTCCATTTATGTAAATAAATATTGTATTTATTGCTATATTTTATCTTCCCCCATAGCTGCAACCCCTTGGGCAGTAGTCCCTCCTTTTAATAGACCTTGAATAAGCAGAATAAAAATACTGCCATGTCTAAGACTTTATTAAATATTTTAAAATATAATTGATTCATTTTTTTCAATTTTTTTTATATTCCAAAATTATTATTAGATTTATTTGCACTGTATATTTTAAAATAGAGCAAAATTTTAATTTGTGTTATTTTTTAATAACATATTTTATTGACAATTGTTTATTATTGTTATAAATTATTACATATGGCAACACGTTGTATTTTTTAAAAATCTAATTTAGGTCTTAACATATAAAGCTGACATCTTGCAAGCGTATATAAATCCGAAGACATGCTCATTGAATGATTAAAAAATCAATATTTTTATCATGCGTGTAGAAAATAAAAACGAAAAATATTGAAATCATAAATTCGTACAAATTATATCGTCGGATGCAAAATAAAAATAAAATAATTCCCAGCTCAATGATTTTTTATCATTTTAAATATGTTTTTAATAAATCATAAATAACATGAAATGTGACATCACATTAAGAATAGCATTTCAACATCGAGTACATTTAAAATTCAAATTCACCCGTGTAATGTCGGGCACTTACAGCTAGCTAACAAAGGCAATTCAACGAGACGACGTCGAGGCTTTGCAGGCACCGACAGGATTCGCAGAAGCGAGTCCTATGCCGGGATTTCTTCGCCGAAGTCGTCGGTAATCGGAGCAGGCTGTCTTAATCGAAGAATTACGTAATTAGGGATGCAGCCGTGTATGTGCTACAAAAATCAATGGACGATGCAATCGACCACGATTAAAGTACAAGCGCATGAACGGAAACGGCAGAAAAATGTGTCACCTTTTGGTCGCCTCCCCTTATCCACTATTATTCCGCTATTAAAATAAAATGCTACAATGGCAAAAATTATCATCCCCCTTTTAAATAAAAAATACCTAGACGTTAAACTCATTTAAATAAAATATTTAACGCATCAAAAATAAATTCAAAACATTTAATTTATCAATATCTCCAATATTTCATTAATTTATATCAAATATTCAAACGCCTTTTTATGATCAAATGTCAAAATGAATTCCGCTTGATTAAATCCATCTGAGCATTGAGTTATTAAAATAAAATTTGTATTTTTATCGTTAAGCGTTAAAAAAAGTCGTTTGTCATATTCCAATCGTTTTTTTAATATGGCAACATTGTAAGCGCTTGACGTTTATCGAAATTCAAGCGCCTCAACACAGTGTCGATCCGATTCGTGTGAGTATTAAATGCATAATATGGAATATAAACAACGATGACAGTCCGAAATATTTATTTACAGTTCTTGGGCTGCATTTAAGCATGATTTGCTTATGATCCATGATAAAATGTCTCAGAAATGAAGCTGATTTATGGAAAAATAGGAATTGACACATGACAACCTTAGTTGGAAATCGTCCCAAATAGCATATATTTGATCTGAATGGATATCAGAATACATTATATGGATATTAAATACGTATAGGTAATTTGTATCTGCTTGATTTTAGAGTTGTGTTTGAAAAAATAACAGTATTAACTATTATTGTTAATAAACTTTTATTTAGCGATAATATTAGCAGACGTATCAATTATATATACATTTAATTGACGACAAATTTAAGATTAGATTAAACACAGTGCACTAAATCCATGGGACTCCGCCGTTGTAGCTTCATATGGGCTTGGGGTGACATGCGCCCGAAGCACAGTTTGAAGAGACGAAACTGACGCCGAACGCTTGGACAGATAACACAGCTGGCATCGGTCTGCTGCGTCCTGCGTCGGTCGTGAAGTTAAGAAAAGCTTCTGCGTGCACTGCTATTTTCGTCATCATATGCTATTGCCATCTACAACTGTTGCACTCTTATCTTTAGCTTACAGGCGCCGTCCTCGCGATCTAAACTAACGTTACGAGCATCAAACGTTTCGGGCGACATTTAGACCCAGATTCCGCGATCCGGATAACGCAGCATCCCCTTTTCCGCAATCAATAATACATGAAAAAAGGGGTGGGTGCTTAAAAATGTGTTGCGGTGTATAAGTAAATTAGTGTAATGTAGAATTTTGCATAGAAATTGTATGTTAGCCTTTGAAAATAATTTTTAATCGATGGATTTTTATGTTCCAGATGGGCATGGGGGTGTATATGAATGCTGGATGAATCATGTTTTATAGATTAACTCTTCATGAACGAGGCGGGTATAAATGGAAAGTATTTGTACCTGCTCATGAAGAGTTAATAGTTCTGAAAGCCTATTGCGTCCTCATAGCTGCCAAGTGATAGGCTTGAGCCCCCAACATTTGAACTCGATATCCTCCTCTTCTGCCCAGCATCACCATCAACATCAAATATTTGAAATACCCAGAAAAATTGATGTTTTTTTAATGAGTAACTTTAACCTTTTCGTTAGTGAGTAAATTTAAAATCGATGAAGTCGTTGATGTCATAATCGCTTTACACCGATTACTCTCTGTCAGCTCATATCAGCGTAAGACAATATTCAATTCGAGGCAGAGTCAATTGTAAATAAACGTTGTTGATAACTTACAAGACCACGTAATTTCTTTATATAAACAATACATAAAAAATCGATTCATTTGCTTTAGAAGGAAATTATAGTTAGACAAAGACTCCAACACAACAACGCACAGACTCACACCATCGGGATATAATGAATGCACTCCATACTCACCTGACTTGGCACGGCCTGTTTCCCCATTTATTTATTTTGTTGCAGATGTTCTTAGATGGAAAGAAATATAAATACATCTGATGACGCTACAAAATTCGGTCTTTTGAACTATTTTAAATTGAAATATCACTTAATTTTTATGGAAAAATGGATAAAAACAATCCTGATAAATTTGTTATAAAAACTTTTTATAAATGGATGCCCTTAATATTTTATTTAGCTCTTCCATCTGATGTAACTGAACCCGACAAATGGCGGCGATTACGTTTGCCGATAACAAGATTTTGATTTTTCTTTGTTTAGATTAAGTTTCCAGTGATTGAAGTATTTGAAGACTATTTTCATCGATCATCGGAGACTTTCAACAACAAACTGTCAAAATATTCTGTGTTTTCAGCGTCAGGTCTAACATTTGAAGATTGTGTCTGTAGATCACTTAAAAATATATTAAATAATTGCACAGAAATTAAAGTAATTATGCAATCATTTATGGCTGCTTTGCCTGGTTTGGCAATGGAATAACTTTCTATGCTTAAAGATGCATTAAATAGTTTTGATAACCGAATCAGAATTAATGAATTACCATTGAAGCATTCATATTTAAGACTGGATAAAAAATTATTTTATTGCAAATATTGAGGAGGCTGATACGAATTTCCAAGAAGAATTGTTAGAAATTAGATATGATTAAGAAATTAAGTATAATTAAATATAATTTCGATAGTGATAAATATGAAAAGCGTCTTCGTATTCACTGTTAGCGACGTGTTCAAAGAATCGTAGAACACATCTTGTATATCGTATTGTTAGATCATCTAGGATATATAAGTTAGAGCGTCTGGTCGTCCATGGGATTCTCAGCATACATCTGTAATACATTTCGAATTCGTCTATACATCTGCATCTCGTTTGCTCTTATTATCCAAGTTTCGACTTCATATATGGGGAATATGAAAGATTTGACTTGATGCATTTAATCATTTAATAAATTGGCTGATGTGCAGAACTAATTCAGATCTCTAAGTTTGAAACATCGCTCAGGGATTACTTTATTGAATGAAAAACAGCAATGATCTGATATTTTGTATGCCAATTATTAACAATCAACTGCGCCTTTATTAATACTTTATTGTTATAGCTTACCGTTGCAATTTTTATGCATTTATTTCATGCAATATCCTAGTTATCTCATCGATAAATATAAGAAGATATATAATTGCTCAAAATATATTCACAGGAATAAATTTTGTAATCTTATAAATATATTTTTATTTTTAGGAAAGCATCTTCTGCGGCTAAAATACAAGAACAATTAGGATTGATTTTTGAATAATGTAAAACAAGAATTACTAATTAATTTTGCTAGAGCGACGGAAATATCCATCCATAATGTTTATAAGTTGAAGCTGTTTATAAGATTGAAGTTGAAGACACGTTGTTAATTTGAATGAAAGACGAAGCCATTACTATTTAGATAATATTTATTTAACGTCATTGAAGTACACAGTCTTTAAGAATAAGAATTGTATTTTAATACACTAGGTATAGACCCCTTCATATTAGAGGAAATAATAATCTTTAATATGTGTAATTACTTAATTTAATATAAATCAGTAAACGGCATATTTGTATGATGCTGATGTAGTTGATGATGCAGCGGCGGTACCGACGGTCCCGTCGACGAAGAACTAGTAACGGAGGCCGACGAACCATTTTGCCCGACTTCTTGCCGCAGCATGTTGCGTCTCCACTTTGCTCTTGCGTTTTGAAACCACACCTGCAAATAAACCACGGTCAGAGATCAAAAGGTCGACATGAATTTGTATAGCTTTTAATGCTGGACGTACTTGTAAAACTCTTTTTGATAGTCCCGTCTTTTGGGCTAGTTGTTTAAGATCTTTGGCGTCGGGATTTTGGTTGATTGCAAAGTAGGATTTCATTGTTCTGAGCTGGTGATGCTTAAAACTAGTGCGCATCCTTTTTGTGCGCTGGGAGTGCCTCCCCGACGAGCTGCCTGGAGACGCGACGGACGAATCGTACGATAGCGTTTCCATTGAAGAGTTTAAATCGGCAGGATGAAGGATTTCTGGAACAAGTCCATTGGTGGTACAAACATTAACAAAGCAAATTCGATATACACGTATAATAAATCAATATATGATAAGAAATGGCCTTCAGGGTGTGAATTTGTGTTATATTGATCCATTTATTTTTCTTATACAAGCAGATTTGTTGATGATGATTCAATATATTTTAAAAAGTGCATTCAAAAGCCATGTAATCATCCAATCAAAATGCATTCTGGAAGATGTATTTTCATTTAAATGCATGATTGTTCATATATTATGACCGAATTGGGGTGAGTTTTATTTTGAATTGATTTTTTATGTAGAAATAGCAATCTTTTGTATCGCCTAGCCTACTAAAAAATGTGTTTACATATTGTTTACTCTCCCCACATAAATCAACTTGTCTTTTAAGAGCTTGTGCCCAAGTGCATTCGGGATTGAAGAGGAATTGCGTGCCTATCGGGTTAATCTCGAGACCTGGGGTGTCCTTTTGATTAACCACTCTTTTGAAAAACAGCTTTCCCTGTGTTGTGACATGTTTCGTCAAAAAATCGATAAGATTGAATTTTTTTATGAAAACACGTCCTTGTGAATTTGCAACTGAATGCGTTTATGGACATTTCATATTTTAAGCTGATTTTCATCCCCCTGCATTATAAAAGTAAAGATTTTTTCAAGTAATACTGAACTATATAATGCTACTGGCTCTGCATGGTGAAATTTAGTAAATAAAATATGGAGAGTTTGTTCTAGGACAAAGGACAGAACAATGGTCCCTTTTTAATTCAAGAAGAGGCATTTATGACAAAGACGAAAAATACGTCCCTATTTGAGAACAGGTAACCCTCTATTTGCAATACATTTAATATTCAAGCGTAAATGAACTATAACATGCGAATGTGAGTGGACTTTTGAACGAACGTATTCATTGCAACAATGCATCGAAACATCGATTTGAAACACTCTCCTGCTTTTAAATATCGAGCTCTTTCAAAAACGAGCCCTTAATGGTAAGCCTTTTATCTGCGCGGGTACAAAAAATGCTTCCGAAGCTTGTGATGCACGGAACACGTGAATTTTCCAGGGATTCATATAGGCTATTAAAGGGTACTTCCAAAAGTACTCAACCTGAAAAATAGACGGCGATTGTTGGCGACCTTAAAAAGCTTAAGTTTCGAGTTTAAAAATGCTATTTAACGTGCTACTAAATCGAGACATTCCCGCCGAAATCTGGACGCTTGGAAACAGTGGCGTAACTACTAATTAGTGAGCTTAGGCGACGCCTAGAGGCAATAACTGTCTAATCCATGTATAAATATATACAGTACATATATGTTTTACAAATTGTTATATTAACCTTTGCCTAACGGTGATGTATTTGCTACACATCGACTCTAATAATGCGAATATCAATATGAAATATAATAGATACGGGATTCAGATTTTTTGTATTCCACCGTAATATAATTACGAATCACATCAAAGTATTATAATATGTATTTATTAATCTGCAGCGACGGAAATAAATAATTTGTCAGGAAATCGGGAATTTTGCGAGTTTTAGTCCGCATCTCGGCAGAAAGGAATTTACACATTTACAAAATTTACACAGTCCTTTGCAGCAATGTCCATGAATATCTATGTGCAAATGAATTTGTATTATTTTCAAGACAGGGGGGGGTGGTTGGTTCTAAACGCCCCCCAAATTTGCCTTTGATCTCTTCAACGTCCCCGTTGCGAACGTATGGTCTAAATTGTGGATATGAATAAATAATCTAAAGAGATGCTGAACATTATTAATAACATATATTTCGATTCATAGGAACGAATAGGTACCGAGAGCATTTCCAGCCATTCTAATTGCGTGAAGCTGAAGGGCATCTGGAGAAACTGTTGGCGGCTTCCTTTTCCTGGGTCGTCCTTTCTGAACAGGACCAGACGAAAAATACTGGCTAGGTGACTCGTTGGCCCTGAAAAATAAGCAAGTATGTAGATTATTTTAAATTGTGGTTTAAAATTGAGATGTCTTCATTGAGAGTATTCAGAGAATATTGATGGCTTTAATGCGGCATGATTCTGCCTAATAGAATCGTACCTGAACATCGAAGCGATCTCTTCTTCGCAGTATCCCTCAGCGAAGATGAGGTCATAGTGCAGTCTACAGTAGATCAGGCCGTCGCGCATCCCGAAGGTGTCTCCCTTGGAGAGAAGACCACCGCACGATGAGCAGTTGAAGCAGCCAAGATGGTAGACCAACTCTCTGGCTCTCATCACCAGTTCGTTGGCCGAGATGCCAGTCTGGCAGCGGGCGCATCTCTTCACGCAGAACATCCTGCACCCAATGCACTGCCACTTGACATATTCATACTATTTGCATTGCAATTGTACTTAAATTTAGAACAATTTCGAATGGTGCTATTTTTGTGGCTTACAAGCAACTCTAACGTGTTCTCCGTTGCATTCCAAATATCAACCCATTGCGGCTTAATATGGAACGCAGAGGATTTGTATCGAAATAATTCAAAATTTTATCCAAACGCATAATATAAAAACACATCGCATACATTCTACATACAAAAAAACATGCTGCGCCATAGAAGTGAAACTTCTTAGGTCAAAATTGATGTTATGCATTGATTTAATTGCATTAACGGAAATTGATAGCTAAAAATCAATTTTAATGTGTTTGTGTAAAATATAATAAAATAGGCACACATACAATAAAAGCGGCGTGGCGCATGCGCATGATGTGTGCGTGGGAAACGGAGACATTACAAAGGATTCTCCCACTATTTTCGACCAAATGTCGGTTGGAGTTTCACTTTACGTGACGTTCAGGCCAATTTACCCTACCGCACCTTTAGAAGTTTCACTTCAAAAATGCAAAATTACGCTGGACACACATCAAGAAATTTTTCGCATTTGATATTTTATATCAGCATGTTTTTCATGTTTAAACATATTGATTCGTTCAGACAAATCTGAACAAATGGAAAGATGCACATTTTATTTGATTGATCTTTCATCTTCCATCAAGGGATAAAATAATTTGATGTTATGCTTTAGGGTTTCATCAAATTTTGCTTAATCAATGCAAGATGTCGTTTCGCAATATATAAAAATACCGCAAGATTTATTAACTTCGCTGCAGCATACTGACTGACAATTCGGAAAGAATCGATCGCAAAAGATCGGCGCATCGTCGACGATAAAACAATACAAATCGATGTCTCCTTTGGGTTCAATTTGGGTTCCAAACAAAAACCAATACCTGTAATAGTCTTCTTTGCAGTAGATGTTGCGGTCTCTGGTGAAGCAGGTCAGTTCGCTGGCGAGGGGCGAATGGCATTCGCAGCATCTCAAGCAGGTTCCATGCCAGCGTCGATCTGCCGCCAGAAGATAATATCTGTCCTGTATTCTTCCTCCGCATCCAGCGCAGTCTTCGGGAGCGACCGTGACATTGTCCATTGCTTCCTCCATTGCTCCATTCATGTTGTCCTCCTGCCTATCTTTCAGCATCACGACGATGATCTAAATGCAATTCCAAATATGTATCTATGATGCGGAGCCTCTTTGATGGCCGTTCAGGAATACGGACCACAAACATGCCGATCAATTCAAGCGCAATCCTCGATATGCACTCGCACTGCGCGTAAAAATTGTGTATGTATTTACTTTAAAAACAATTAGGCGCAAAATTGGGGCGCAAAATGCAGGATACCGACCCGATTGAGAGTTCCACGCGGATTTTATTTTACTTTAAACGCATTAACCTATTGATGGCAGTCTTCGCATCACTTCAAATCTTATCTATTCCAAATATAATACAAAAAAAAAAATTGAATAAAATCCTCTGTCACAATAAAAATATTGACTTGAGGTAGATAGCGCCACTGGACAGACAATCGACATCATTGATTCAAAACAATATAAAATAATAATTGGTTATCGATGATTTATCTCCACTTTTACGGTGATCCACGAGAGAGAGATCTGGCTGCAGGAATGACGTCATCCTGCAGTCAAGGCTATCTGACGACTCCTCCCAACTCCCGTTTCCTACTTGTCACCGCCCAGCCGGCAACGTCGATGTCAAATAAGATTTGAAGTGTGATAAGTAGGTATTATCTGCATGACGGTATTTGACGGTAACTGTGCGTCAATGGGTTAAATGAGATTATCCCGAAAATTCATCTTCAAAAACAGCTTAAGTTGGGGCATTAAAAGTTTTTGATCGACGTGGCTGAATTTTTAAGATGTTTCTCACTATAATATTGTTAATTGGATACACCCTATAAAGTTTTAAGGTTTTCGCGTAAATAAATTACTTTTTTGGGGTAGACTTAATAATATATAAAAGTTTAACTGAAAAGGCTATTTAGTTTTTAATTTTATACTTTTATAGGTACGGGCTTTTTTCTTGCCACGGGCGCATTATACCCTAGTTCCAAAGTTCCAAAAGTTCCCGACATGACCCTGGGATTAGTAAACGTAATCGCGAAAAATTCGGTATTGAAATTTTTATCTAACGAAATCGTACACCTCAGCCCGATGAAGGCTACTTGAGACATTTCCGTCGAAATCTATACGCTTGAAAACAGTGGCGTAACTACTGATTGGCGAACTAATGCGACGTCTAGGGGCAGTAATTGTCTAATCTATGTATACATATATACAATAAACACATATGTTATTCAAATTGTTATATTAATCATTCCCTAACGGTGATGTATTTATTACACATCGACTCTAATAATGGGAATATCGATATGAAATATAATAAATACGGTGTTCAGAATTTTTGTATTCCTCCGTAATATAACTACGAATCACATCAAAGTATCACAGTGTATAAGTATTCATCTGCAGCGATGGAAATAAATCATTCTCGTGTCCAAATTTTCAGTCTATATTCGTTATACAGAGCTTTTTGAAACGAACGAAGGACCTTTCAAATATTTTTTTCCATGGACATAATTTCCATAATTTTTGGTATATTGGATTAGATCCTGGACTCTTATTATAAAGGTTCGGATTCAAATCCAGATTGTGGAAATTGGATTTGCAGCAATAATTAAATTATAGTTAAAATATATAAAATGATAATTTCGCTACTCACTCATAGGGTTCACTCATTTTATGTAAAGCGTTTAAACTGGAAGATATTATAGTGATGCATAAGTTCTCGGCTCTTTATTTTCATCGCTCTATTTTAACGAAGCATCTTATTTAAATTAATCTTCTGAAATAATCTGTGAAATGTAATAATCGAGTCGTTGGCTGAAAATGAATGCATTCAAGAGATGCCCTCGAAGCACAAACGATATAATGATCGGCTAATGAGTTGGAATCAAGATCATATATCTGGATACAGTGGAACTTATATTGGGGAGTTTTGTTTCATCCAGCTCATCAGATCAGATTTTACTACAATATCTCCAGTGACAAGTCTCTTCAAAAAATGTTGGCTATTAAGACACTTATGGGACAACCTAATATGTAAACGTTTGTGTACTCTATGTGTCCGTCATGTCGATCATAGACGCGTCTATGCGCAGCATAAAGCAACCATTGGCTTGCCTATTTTATTATATATTACACAAACACAGTTTCATTTTTTCGCTAATGTTTTTATCCGAATTGTTTGCAAAAATCCAAATACTTGTTTATTTTAAGCTTTGAATATTGCCTGAATGTTCTGTGATGTGATGGACATCGGCGATTTGAGGGCGCGGTTATCTCGCGCGGCGGCGACGCGAATCGGCCGTCGATATCGTGCGATTTAGAGCCTCCCGAATACGCGCCACCAAGCAAAGCCGCGGCGTACATTTGAACGACGTTTTATTCCATACGCAATGCCATAAAATATTCGCTCAAATGAAATAAAAAATTGAGACAACATCTCACAGAAAATCTGCCTTTTTTACGTTTGAAAATCGAGCGTTGATACGACGATAAAAATAAAAAAATTCAACCGCGGCCAAAATGCTCGGACGATTGCGCTTTGTTTATGATATTTAATACGGCCTTTATATTATAAAAATGCACGCGAATTGTGCTGTGAAGTTGAAATAGCATTGTACTTTCACCGCTGTTCTTTTGTGCCGAATGAAGGTTTATTTTAGAATTCGCCGATGTTTCAGCGGATATTTTCCGACGGCATCGAATGTAAACGAAATATTTTCATTGAAAATGCTCGGCGATTTTTTAAAATTGTGGTTATGCATAAGTCCTGGGCAATTTGTGTTGAAAGATATTAATTGATCGTTAATTTTTTTTAAATTTTCAGGCAATATTCACCGGCGGAAAAGTTTTCAGGCTTTGATATGCCATTGAAGTATCATGCGGAAAAAATGTATTGCAGTGATGTGAAAATTGAGTATAATGGATGATAGAAAACCATTGCCATATATGGCCCTGTGACTATATCCAGAATATGGCTTGATTATTTTAAGATCTTGTTCAAACGCATTGACCGAACACTAAATAGTTTTGCTACGGGGGTGTTTCCGGATTTCCTGGTAGATTTTAATCTTCTTTGAAACATTGATTCAACGAATTCAGGTTGCTTTACTAATACAAAGACGCTTGTAGAATATCATCCTTGGTTTCGTTAAGGTCGACCCTTATAAATCATCGCTGAAACGCGTGACGACTATGAAATCCAATCCCGGGATCCCGGACAGTTTTAGATGCTCATGAATCCCGGGATTAATAAACTTAATCTCGAAAAGGCTACTAAATCGAGACATTCTAGCCGAAATCTGGACGCTTGGAAACAGTCTACCTTTCCCTACCGGTGATGTATTTACTACATATCGACTCTAATAATGCGAATATCAATATGAAATATAATAGATACGGGCTTCAGATTTTTTGTATTCATCCGCAATATAATTACGAATCACATCAATATATTATAGTATATAAGTATTCATCTGCATGCGACGGGAAAAAATAATTTGTCGGGAAATCGGGAATTTTGCGCGAGTTTTAGTCCGTATCTCAGCATTTAAATATCTGATGACGATACCTCCAACAACTCGATCCTTTAATTTAATTATACCCTAGTGATGATCATCGGTGGCATTATGGATATTGATTTGATCGATCTTATAGTAATTGAACACTTTAGAAGCCCGGACGAAAGAAGGCGAGGAATAACATCCTCTGTTGCGCAACGTGAATTTTTTTTTTTTTTCGTAAATGAAGACAAAGTGAACGCAAATCACTTTTTGTCCAGATTTGTAAATAAAAAAATACAATTTGTTATACATATTTTGCCGACGGATGACATTTGGATATCCATGTGTGTATAAATAAATTTAAATCCAAGTTCTTACGGCGTTTTTATCAAGTTAAAGTTACGTCATTCCAATTACGCGAAGACGATTCAAAGCTATAAATGCTGAACGCTTTTAAATAGAAGATTTATTTCTATTTTTATATTAACACTTTGAGAGCGGAGCGTAGTATTATAGCCTCGTTTTAATTTTTGAATGATGCGGCCTCATTTTAAATGAATTTAGATGACGGCCAGTCGTTAAAGTGTTGATTATTAGATTTTTAATACATAGTTTTTCCGCGGAATTTCATCATTTTCATCGGGAATTCTTAATGGCATCCAATTAATAAATGGATTATATAACAGTGCAATTAGGATATAATAATTTACGTTAAAAATATTCTCATAAATTCAATAAATAATCGTTTAATTGCTTGTCGAATTGCGAAGTATAAATTTGAAGCCGATGTTTTACGCAGGAAAAGTGTTAAAAATTTAATAGGCGATGGATATCTACTTGGAAATATCCATAAAAATATTTTTTGATCAAGCATTTAATGCTAAAAAAATTATTTGATAGTACAATAGCAAAGATAATGAATAAATACAAACGTCTTAGAAGTGTAGTATAATATATATCGCCGCCGGTTGCTGAACGGCGTCCTCTTGTAAATATATCATCTAATGGTATTTCACAATGTTTTATTATATTAATATGGTTTATAGTAATTTTAGCGTCGAATTTATGTTTCAGTATATTTATACGACCGATAGATTTTTATGTTGGATTAAGATTTCTATGAAAAATCACTCACTCGCACCTTAGAAATCGAAAATCGTTTGGAAAAAAATTATGTACATCGATTTGAAACAGATCAAATGGACTTTAAGCGATTGGGATGATTTTTGGTTATTTTTGGCTAAATTAAAGTTCAACCCGCGCTCGAGCACTGTTTGATCATAATTTCCATCGGATTCGCTAATATCGCGTGCGACATTTTGTTGAATCAGTGAAATCGTCCAATTATCGCGATTGTGTTTACATTTAATTAGAGTCGGCGATGAGGGTATCAAATAGGTGGTGTATTGTCGGGGGCGCGATTGGCTGCAGACTGCAGGCCGCCGCCACTGTGCGTCGAAGGGCGGCGGTGAGTGGGCGGCCGCCTACGGGGGTAGCAAACCCCTCAGACTCAACCCTCGAAATCACATCTCATCTGCGATTTTGCCCGGGAGAGAGAAATTCTTAGCAAGAAAAATGAAGCCGTCATGGATGTCGAAAGCACTCCCTAATTCCGCAAAAAATAAATCCTCGCATCCGCATTTTTCTTTGCGAATTAAGTCGCATAAACTTTTCTTTCTTAATTATGTCACACAATAAGACGCTTTGTGTTGAGCTCGAAAAAACATTTTAAAAAAATCTCATACACATCAACACTATTTTCATCCCCTTGTATGAATTTGGCATTTATTTGAACTGTTATGTGTTTCATTTCAGCTTTCGTTCCGGTTCGGTTCAAAACATTTATCGGTTACGGTTTTCATTCCGGAAAAATAACGGTTTCCTCCAGTCTCAGTCTCCGGAAACACATTTATTCCATCCGATAAGGAACTTTTTGATCTCATAACCGAAGAAAGAAAATGGCTGCTCCGAAAATAAGTTGCGCACGTATTGTTCGACCGCAGCGTCGTCTTGAAATCGTTGCCCTCCTAACGCCTAACGCTGTTATCTATCCGATCAAAATTTTGGATTATATTTGAATCCTTTTCGTACTAGCATAATTTAATAAGGGATTGGATCTGAATTTGTCTCCTTTTGATCAACATTTGGCCGTAACAAAGGCGTGGCAATGTAGGCGCCCGCCACGGGCGCAACTTAGCTTGGGGCGCAAAACGCATAATACCAATCCGGTCAAGACCTGTTTATGGTTTTTATATGTATTTAATACTGATTGACTCTATTCGTTTTAATTATAAATACAAAGTTATCTAATCTCTATTTTCTTTTTTATCACTTAATCATTGGGCCAACCCAGTCAGTCACCCGATCAGTCTTTTTCAGACAACATAATGTGAGTTTATAATCGTTTTGTAGACACGTTCAGATATGGCATTCGATCGCGAAGCGCTCATTCGTCATATCAGCGGTCTGAAAAGCGGACCGATTGGACATACTAACACTTCGTCCTCTTTTAGGGCTTTTTGCGGCATTTTATATGATCTGTACGATCACGGAAGCAACATATCGTCTAGACACTTTCTATCACAGTATTTTTTTTAAAACAGTAACCGCCATCTAAACGTTAGGTCGGGTACTTTTAAGACTATCTTTGTATAACGTTGAAACCCAGATACATGTCAAATATATAGGAAGAGTTAACCTAAACAAAATTCATAATAATGACTGAAGATCCCAAGCTGAATTTTGTTTTAATAATAATTTTGTCTGAAGTATTGATTTAATATGAAAATTAACAGGATTAACATAAATATTATAGTATGAAAGTCTTCCAGAAAGTATTTCTAAATTTTTTGTAAATTGTGTAATATATAATAAAGTGCAATTGGTTGATTTATGCTACGCATTCCCAAAGCACACGCGGCAAATGTACATTGGTGTCAGAACAACATACGGGTAATCTAGAAAATGAGATTAAAACATTTATGTAGGATCGAAGCATACATGTCTCATTTTCAGCCAGGATAGAGTCCAGAAAAGCTTTTCCCTCCTGTGCAAAACGAACAAACATTCTGGGCACCTATCTCTCACACAACTTCTTATAATCAAGTTTTTCCGAGATAATACTACTGAGGAGACTTCGAGAAATGCCAGGAAACTCTTCGCGAAGGTTGTCAACAACCTAATCCACTTTGTGACATGTCGTAGATCACATCACTACCGTAATCTTCCACGAACTTCAGATGGATATTCGCGGCGATATTGTTTTGCAAAGTCAAAACACGAATGACCGCGCGGATCTCAAACGGGTGGTGCGAGCGCGCGACGACCTCTCCATTGGAAGAATTTACTGTGACTCAACAAAATGGCCGACAAATACGCGAGACCAAACAAACTGACCATTAGGAGCGACGATAATTCATAATCCCAGAGAAGCAGGTTAAATCTGGATAGAAACGATCGATCGAAAATATCAATTGCCACAATCTGAATTTGAACCCAAATCTTTATATCATTAATATATGTGTGTTAGTAACAAAAAACAATAATTTGGAGCTGAACCGAAAACCGATAATACCGCTATTTTTACCGCAACGAAACCGTAAGCGAACTGATATAAGTATTAGCAATTGAATCGGAACCAAAACCAAAATGAAAAAAAAATGGTTCGAAGCCCAGATATTACTAAATTTTTTTAGATTTAGATTTAAAACACTTGACGATCCGGACCCGCGTTTTTGCGCGATTCGTGATGAATTACGGTTCGCTGTAATGACGTCCGTGTCTGTAATAGTTCCATATTATATAAACACAGATACATACCGTATTTGATCAAACAATCGTCCTGTAATTGATTAAACCAAATATCGTTAGAGTCGTCAATTGTATTGGTCATTAATTCGCACAGCGCGTTATAATTGATCGAATCGGTATTTTTCGAATTTCGGCATAACATATATCGTTTCTATGTATGATAATGTTTAAGACTTGTGTATTCGAATGAAAAATGAACTCGGACAAACAATCATATGGGGAATAGTCCATCATTGACATTATCATGGGCTTCAATCTCTTCAAACGCGACCCTGGAAAAAAATAAGTAGCTGAGATTTTAGATTTGTATTTTAGGTAGTCCGCATAGGGATTACGCGTTTATATTTTCAATTTAAATCCAGGGATTATTAACTTGTTTGTGTCAATAAATATTTTAGATTTATTGTTTATTATACTGCAAGGGTTATTACGGTACTTTATTCAAGGTATAAAGGTTGGATAGGACACTTTTAGTGGCGAAAAGACACGCTTTTAGGCATAACCGAATGAAGACATCTTCTATTTATCGTCTTCGAGTTGGCTTTGGACATGGTTCGTCATTGAAGTCTCGCAGCTGGATCTCTCTTTCAAAAAGCTTTCGAAATAAAACGTGAAATTATGATTGTTGCGTAAAAGAGGACGGAGTTGTTGGTATGTTCAATCGGTCCACTTTTCCGACCGCTGACACAATGAATGAGCGCCCCTCACGAACGGACGCCATACCCGAACTTGTCCGCTGGACGATTACGAGCTCTCATTACGAAACCAAGTTGTTCGAAGAAGACTGATCGGATTGATCATTTAAATTCTACCTTCGGTCGAAAATATTGTTTCTTTATATTGTTGTCTTTATTTTATTCTTAAACTTCAAAAGGGATTAAATATTTTTTATAATAATAATACATCAAAGTTTCGAAGCACTCGAATAGGTGGCGTTACTATGATTCAGAAAGAATTTAATTTATAAAAATCTAAATTTTTAACCAAAATTAGCCTTCATAGTAAATAACCAAAAAATATTTTTTCACGTCTTGAAATTATAAGCTTAAAAGCCTTCGCATCGATTGAATGAAATTTTAAATTTGAGCTATATTTTACATATGTAATGGGGTATATCAACGAGGTTTGCTTTCCTCCCTTATATGCCATAATTAAGACAGATTAATTGAAATTACTAAATTTAGATAGGGTTTGTTCTGCGAATTAATCGCGAACACTCCTATATATTAGGGAACCCGAAAGTATTCGAACGTTTTGAGATCTTATGTTTGAGTTCGGTTTGTGTCCAGACACAGTGACGAAAAATCTTTCTAAGTTTGTTTTATTGTAGAACTATTATTGAACATTATTTTTGTTCCATAGATTTTTTTTATTGTTAAGGGTAAAATTTTTAAACCCGAAACTAACGAAGTCTACATCCAGAAATGTAAGCTATTTTTTTAACTTGAGTTGGAATACCACAAAAGCCAGTGAAACACTCAAAGATGTTTATGTTGAATTAATAGTAGTATTGTTATAATATTGATTCCAGAAACTTAAATCGGGCAATAGAAACTTAATCTTTTGATGAGTATGCCCGCACACGTTGCGTGCAGTACTCCGCAGCGTTTTATTTTCAATGACGTGTTTTTATTTCGAAAACAATAAGTATCAAAAGAGATACTATTTGAGACACTGTTATGAATCCCAAATGTATCGATTTTAACTCTTTGAGATCCTATGTCGAGTCTGGCTCGACATTTTATTTCTACATGTTTTTCCCACTCAGATTTAAAATCATGTGATTTTATTTTTCGTATCGTGTTTAGGACAGTATTTGAAAAGGAATATTGGTTTTTATGATCCTTCATAGTGTTTCGCTCACCTGCTAAAGATACAAAACATTTTTTGAAAGCTTTCACTAAAAAGGGATCGAAGGATTGTCAAAGCGATGCGAAGATGTGTTGAATAATGAAGGCAGTCATATTTTATAATGCTGTGTATAAAATTTTCGTTATTAATAAATTTGATACTTTTTACCAAATGCGCGAACACTTTCGGGTCCTCCTAATCTAATATATAAAAATGAATTGGGTATTGTTCGTTCGAAATGCGCTGCCATACCGTTCATCGAATTGTGATAAAATTTCGTTCAATTATTGTTAAAGATTTCGTAAATAACATAGGCACAGTCTAATATATAAAAAATAATGTTTGTTTGTCCGTATTTAATGCGCTACCATACCGTTCATCCGATTACGATAAAACTTTGCCAATTTATTGTTTGCACTTTTTTAAATAATATAGGTATTTTACAATTAACTCACAGTAGATCTTATATAAAAAAAAAACATATTTATAATATAATAAATAAACGATATTTTTAGAATTATTACTTTTGTGGCGGCACAAATGCATATCCAATTTATCTAATATACTGTGTGGGTAGAGCTATTTTTTACAAGATCGAAAATAACGAATGCAGTTTTTGCCATGAAAAGTGCACCTTCAATTCGGTTCTATCCTATCGGAAAATAATACGGAAGAACAAAATAAGAAGCAAACAAGAAATCCTCCACAAATTTGTGTTTTTGCGGACTTTTTAAATAATTATTTTCTGCTGGGATTTGCTTTCCAATTATGTTGGTATTTTTCCGATATAACTTCTCTCTATCTTCAATAATTGGAACTTTCCTATACATACTGATATTTGTGGAGTGGGTACTAAGTTTTCGCGTTTTGAATGTATTATAAATCATTATGAATTAAATAACTGCAACATGGAAAAAACTTTTGAGAACGATTCGCCGGTCGTCATTGAGGGTCTCGCGTACCAATGTTTTTATGCGATAAAACCGTCATAAATTAAAAATGACCACAATAAGCACACAAATACATTCTAGACCAGCGGTTCTTAAACTTATGTAGTCATATTGAGCAATTTTTTTTAAACTATATTTATGGTGACTTTTATTTTTTTTACATTTATTCACACCTATGTTAATACAAGTATATGGTCAACCCGTAGTGACATAGAGGACAAATATAAAAATAGTATAAATGACATGTTATGGTAGAGAACGGATACTAAAAATAGTATCCGTCCAAGCCGCATTTAGCCCCGAAACTATGGCAAAGGGCCTTGAACGCCGAAAAGGCACCAGGGCTGGCCACCAAGTTCCTGTGGTCAAGGGGTCCAGTATTAGGACCTCTGATACGGCACAGTAGTGCCTCTCTCTCGGCCGACATGCCCAAACACGACCACAGAACGTGATCCGCGTCCATGAAAGGATCCCCGCATACACAGTCTGAACTATCTTTTATGTTCATCTTTGCCAGATATGCCACAAAACGGCTGTGCCCCGTCAGGAACTGGGAAATCTAGTGATCGGGTTTTACCTATTTTAGCTTGGGGCGAGATGAGACATTCATAGGTAATCCTGAGGTGTCTGCCCCCAAGATCCCAATCAGCACCCGTCAGTCTGGAAATTTTGCCAAAAGCCTTGGCCGCTTTGCCGGTTGCAATTTTAATGTTTACTCTGAATCTGAATCCCTCAGAGATGATTACGACCAGGTAGACGACGTTTTCATCGAAAACTAGGTTGTCTTTTAAAAGTTTATATTTTGTACCAATAACAATGTGATACTTTTAATAGCAACTGCATCTGTAAAGAGATACTAAAATAACACATCCCTCAATAAGTTCGTAGGATGACATATAGTTGACACCGCTATTGACAAATTCATATATTTTTTAAGAAGTACCAATCATAACAACAATCTGATGTTTAGTTCATAAGTTATAGTGCTTTTGATGACGGTACTTTTGTAATTTTCAGAACAATGGGAAAATCAGAATTTTCTATGTCGATAAATGTCGTTGAAGCAAATCAATGACTCGATAAGTGCTATTCAGAGTCTGCTCCATAGAGATAAATAATAGAGAAATTAGAACGCTTTTGAATTTGTTCATGAAAGAGCTCTGTTAGATGTGAGTATCGTATTTGCTCACACTTGATCACGAACAACAATGCTTCGACAATCCAGAGCGCTAATAGGAGCTGTTTCAGCGCAATAAAAGGGTTTTTTCATTCAAACAAAGAAAAAACGACTCCAAAAAAAAGAAGAAAATAATGCCTAAAAAGAATATTCCAGGAAAGTATTTCTAAATTTTTGAATTAATTAAAGTTTCTCGCCCAGTCAGGGGTAGGGAATCCAATCCCGAGCCAAAATTTCGATCCCGATTTCCCGGAAAATTATTTATTTCCGTCGCTGCATATGAATACTCACATACTATAATACTTGTATGTGATTCGTAATTATATTACGGAGGAATACAAAAATTCTGAAGCCCGTATCTATTATATTTCATATCGATATTCGCATTATTAGAGTCGAGGTGTAGTAAATACATCACCGGTAAGGAAAGGTTAATATAACAATTTGATATGTACTGTATATATTTATACATAGATTAGACCAGCGCTTCTTAAACTTATGTAGTCCGCGGACCCCTTCTTGAGTAAAATTTCTTTCGCGGACCCCCTCATGAATATTTTTTTTTACGGACCCTTCCCAATCTTTGTGACTTATTTTTTCAATAAACAAATATTTCTTGATCAAAATAGATCGTTTTACAATGTTTTCTGTAAATAATTCGATGAAAATATCTTTTTCAAGTACACTTGGGTCTGTTTTTATGCGATTTTGAAGTTATGCGGTTTTCAAAAATAATGGAATGCGAATGCGAAGGTGCATAAAAAATTATAATGGATACTACTGCAAGTTACAAACGTTAAAGTATGAGTGTGTATAGGGCAAAATTTGCCAGTCTCTTGTTAAGAAACTGGCAATTTTGGATTGCTTGGCGAATAGACAAAACCGTAAAAAATAATGATTAAATCGTCGCAAAGTTTAATTATCGATAACATTTTAAAAAAGACGATTTCAATGTAGAACGATGACGAGAGTGTATTGTGTTTTTATTTATATTATTTTTTTATGAATCTTTTTTATGCGATTTCTGGTAGACTCTATCACGTTTATTTGAAGTTATGCGGTTTTTAAAAATGATGGAACCTATTCCTCAGTTTTCTATGTAGTTCAAGTATTTTTTATGCGATTTTTTTATATACGAATCCCCGCGAAGGATCAAAGTCAGTATAAGGATCAAAGTCAGTATAAAAATGTTCATTATAGCAGGGTCGACTGTATTAATCGCGACATAGTGCTGTATGCTCCGAATAAAGTTAGTCGATAACTGCATCGGCCATTTAGAAGATTATCGACCGGGTTATTGCTGCTTCCAAAGGGTTAAATATTGAAATTTCTCCGAAGCACCAACTTGAACTTTGTGCGATTTTTATTGTTAGTACACATGGAGTTTATGGCATTCCATTGCGGCGTTTTCTTTATTGTTGGAGACGTACTGCGTTGCTTTTTGTATGAATCGTCTCAGGCCGTGTGCTCGTATTATAAATAACGATTGTCTAGATAAGATAATGGAAGGAGTAAAATAAATTAAAATAAAAAAATAGTAATAAGGGGAACGTTTGTCGATAGGTGGTAAAGTTTGTCAGAACTTGTTGCGTGAGTGCAGTAGAGCGTTAAGCGAGGTTTACGAATATAAACGTTGCAAGGATCGCTTGTTCACGATGAGTGCTTCAAGCTCAAACGCGCACCACTGATACTGTAATTTGAGAATTGATTTATGGTGCTAATATGCCTCCTAGCTTGACAAATTACCTCCTTACATTGCAAATGTAACAAACCGCCATTCGCCTTTTTATTCTTATGCTAATTGCCATCGAGTCACTTTTATCTCTGTCGAAATGTTTGCTTTTGCCTCGGCATTGCATTTCGGCTCATTCCGATATGAGATCAAAAGCAGGGATTCCATTTGCTAATGGGTCACCTGGGCGAGGGTGTAACTAGAATGTGATGCGACTGGCTTATCTGAACCAATACGCTTATTTGGGCAAACGCTCCAACTTTGAATTAAAAACGCCTGAAAGTCGACCGATAGTCTTGGCCGCAGGAGCATATGCTCTTTTTACAGGTCTGTCTGTAGTTTTATAACGAGTAACTTTTCGAATTTATTGCGAATAAAGATCTTTGCGAGGCGTTCCTTCGTTGTGTCAGTGGTCCGAAATTCAGTCCGGTTGGACACGGAAACCTTGTAGCCATTCCTTCTAATTTTAGAGCATTTAGGGGTTTTTGTAAAAATTTTGGGGGAAAATGCATCCTCGGCACATTCATCCTTCCTTGCGATCGGTAGCGATTAGTTGGTTTGCACCCTTTTTTATTGGGGCCGCAAATGAGACTCAAAACTCTTCTCTACCCTATACAACATATATTTATATAATTATTTTCATCTATTTAATCTTTAAGCAGTTTTCATCCACATATTTATCTTAGCCTAATAATCTCAAAATAAATTTTTAATCTTTAGCTAGCTTCCCCCCGCGCTTAAAGCGCTTGTGACCGCAAAAAGTGGAGAAGGAGCGCATCCTTACAGGCATGGAATTTTAATTCCTCGGTTTTGCACTATGCTGTGCTGAGCTATCCACGTGAGTAGCATGCACGCATACCCTGTGTGTTTCTGTTTTTTGTTGATGCTCGCACCGGAAACTGCACACGTTTCAATTCAAAAACCTGGTACTGTTGCTACATGTTGATGCAAGATACTTTCCATTTGTGATTCACTAATCTCCGCACTCGATGCGCGAAAATACTTTAATTTCTCTTACTGTTCAGGATTGAAATTGGTGATATTGGATTTGGCAAATTCAAATGACGTTCTCCCGGCGCCTTTTAAGAATTTTTCGTTCGTCATTGGATAATTATTCAAATAATTAAAGTATCTTAGCATAAGCCCTATTCCAATGAGCGCGCAGAACGATACTTAAGGAGATGGGTCCTTAATTAATGGTAATTTAATTGAAGGGTCAGGTTTGCTCGTATGATATGTAAATAGCACAGGGAATGCTCAGCGTTTTGTCATATTCAAATTGGGCGCAGATACACGCTCGATACGGCCAATAATTACGTGGTTGTCTCTTAGGCAAACAAAACGTACTTCGATGGTTATCTTTGTGTGCAGTAAGAAGCTAAGTGCCGTGTGAGATGGCCACAAACCAAGCTTTATGGTGTTAGCTCCTCGTTGCCATCATCCATCGTCTTCAATCATTTGTGGTCCATGGCTGTTTCCGTACGATAATTGATTTCGCGCTTTGTCTCATTGATGTTGACCAATGGGCTTCAAAATGAGTCGTGACTTCAAGTATCGTTCCTGAATAACCCAGCGTAGAAGATTAAAATAATTAAGAATCCGAGGTATCAATATTAAAATCATCGCATCATTAAAGTGAAGCTAAGTCTAGTTTTGGTATTTCCAAATTATTGTTACCCTTTTCATCTTCTTTTACAACTCTAACTCTTAGCAAAATTTGATTCAATTCTCAAAGAGGCTCACCATCATATAGAGCAACGGTTCTTAAACCTATGTAGTCCGTGGACTCCCTCTTGACCAAAATTTCTATCGTGGACCTCCTCTTAAACATTTTTTTTGGCGGATCCCATCCCTACCCTTGTGACTTTTCCACAATAATTCCACAAATATAGCTTGTTCAGATATAGATAAATATATTTTTTTATATTTTCGCGGATCCCCGATAAAAGCTCATCGCTTGATGTCGCCTTACATAGGATTCAAATGCAATTTTATTTCAAAAATATCTCATAACAAAGGATAAATGTCTCTATTTTTTTTACATAAACTGGCTAATATTTGGCTTAGAAAAACCGGCATGATTTGAACGAAAGCCCTGCAACGAAATGTAATTTATCACGGAACACCTCCCTAAATAGGGAGATTTGAATGTCAAATGGCGCCTTGGCAAATCCGATGTATTTGACATGCTCGTCGAAGCGCAACCGAAAGCTTTCAGGTCTACAGAAGTGCCATTGTATTGCTATTAATGATCCAAGCAGCCCTTTGGCGGCAGCCCTAAGGGATCATGTGTCATAGGCGCCCTATCCTATCCCGGTATCCCAATGTCATACAAAAATAGCACGTGAAATTTTGACCACGTGGAACGCCACGGGGGCGACACAGTACTTTCGCAATAGTAAATCAGTTTTCGCTATTGAATCCTTGAACATCGAAAAGGCGTTCCGATTCGCGTTCCAGGTAAATGGAATTATCAGGGAAAAGATGTGCTAGTATTTATAAATAGAGATGATCCAAATAGATGTCTTGTTTGGCTGCGAATTTTGCAAGATTTGAAATAGACAGATTTATACTATCTTGAGCAGATTTTAATGATATATTATAATAAATAATTAAACCGTTTCTATTTGCACAAGGGCAGGGCCTTCTCTACCTATGTCTAGATATAAAAAATGCGTAAAAAGTTGTTTTGGCTTATATATTTTATTGTCTAAAGGCAACTTGTGTATTCTAGCATATGTATGTACACCACATGCACATATATGTGCGCACCGTATTAATTGGGTTAATATCTATAAATCTATAATTTGTTTAGGGAATTTGATTTTTTTTGCTATTTTATGTAGTTTATAATTATTTTAAGTATATTTAACCTATGGATGCCATTGCAGTAATTAGGTATATCACATGAACGTTCGGAATTCGTATATCGAATTTAAACGCCGTAACATTAACGAAAGATAATTTATTCAATCAAAATGATCTTCATTATGTATGACGTCCCTTGATTTTAAAAAGTGATAATATATATAAGTTTTCACTTACCGCCCTAATTATTTTCTTAATGATTTCTTAACTCTTTGATAAGTGAGTTGATTTTTAACACAAACATTTTTCTCTAAGGATCGCACGGTGTGTATAAAGCTTGTATATTAATAAATGAACCTTAACACTGTTGATATTGTTGGGGCCCATAAAAGCTTTCCAAATGGAATCGCGCTCAGTTTTAAGTTTATAATTGATTTGAGAATATTTAGACGTGTAGGGGTGCCTTTACAGTACGAATTTGTCATCTATATATGAGTAGGGCATCCAATCCCGAGTCAAAATTTCGATCCCGGGATTTCGGGATTGCTTTAGACCATCCGGGACTGATCCCGGGATCCCGGGACCGATCAAAAATTACTAATAAGTCCATTTATTTAACATAAAAAATTTATTTAGATTTTATTTCGGAAGCCAAACAACTTTCTACTGAAAATGCACGTCTAGCCTCCACACTCGTTGGAGAGTACCGTCATCAGATATTTAAATGAGTTGATGATCATTGTGATTGATAAAAATCCTAACCACTGAGACACGGACTAAACTTCGAAAAATTCCCGATTTCCCGACAAATTATTTATTTTCTTCGCTGGAGATGAACACTTGTATATTATAATACTTTGATGTGATTCGTAATTATACTATGGAGGAATACAAAAAATCTGAATGCCGTATCTATTATATTTCATATCGATATTCCCATTATTAGAATCGAGGTGTAGTAAATACATCACCGGCGAGGAAAGGTTAATATAAAAATTTGAAAATCATAAATATACTGTTTATATAAGTATACATAGATAAGACAGTTGCTGCTTCTAGGCGTTACCTAAGCTCGCCGATCAGTAGTTATGCCATTGTTTCCAATTGTCCAGACTTCGGCGAGAATTTCTCGATTTGGTAGCCTTCACTAATCTTCGCATTCAATATGCGAACCTTTGTATTACTCGATTCTGTTCGCAATGCGAGATTACTTATCAAGGGTTTATACTTGTTGTCAATATGCCGAATTGAATTCTTGAACAATGTTAGGAGTTGGTTTGAATTTGGAATGCCTTTGCTGGAATATCTGATGGTCGTCATCGTTTGTACTTTTTGCAAATGTGATTATAATCGATTTGAAGCTTATTGAATGCTAGGGTGTGATAATAATATAAAAATGATAATATGTGGGGGTCAGCTGTTAAAAAGGCCGTTGGCCATGAATCGAGGAGTACGGTATAGTGTCGGTCACGAGACGCCACCCGACCGTAGATCCTGCCAACACAGACAGACGGCATATCGGCATTTTAAGTAGTTCTGCAACTCCTCGGGAAGGTTCACGCTTCTTCTGCTCCGTCCGCCACTCTCTTGGGATCCTGGCGAGATCCCGTCGAGATTCATGGCGGCCCCTGTCCACGACTCGCCCGGCCTCCCTGAAATACGATGTCGAAATTTTCAATATATCAGAGGCATAGCTCGAAACAATAAGCCGGACTACATTTCACGAGGAAGTAATGAAAAAAGTGGGAAAGCGAAGATGACGGTCGAACAATACACCAAGGTGATTAACTAACCGGTTATTCCGAGCTGATGGACGACTTTTTTGTGTAGTAGGTAATCCGTGATGCATGCAACCCCATCTGCAGAAATATTTCATCGTAGGGCATTCCATGAGAACTTCATCCACGGCTTGCCTTTTTTCCAGCTAAAAAAGAATGCTTATTAAAAGGAGAAAAAGCCGAGCGCTCCCTCAAAGGAAATCTGCAAGCAGGGGTCATTCAAAGAAAACTTTGAGCCACAAAAGCAAATTCAAATTTAAAAAAATATCTCGACTATTTATGATGAAAAATATGTACACAACGCAGTAAAAACGCGTATAATCTGATTAAAAACGAGCTCGAAGATTAAACGCCACGATAAATTTCGTATTTACAGACAGTAGTATTTAATATTTGCTCTAATATTTGATATTTTTCGCCATTGACATGGACGTTGGCGTTAAGTCTGTTGATGAACATATGGCAACGATCTTTTATAATGAGACACTTTTCAATACATGGATATCATCATTGCGCCTGAATCAAATCGTATAAAAAAATCGAGACATTCTCGCCGAAATCTGGACGCTAGAAAACAGTGGCATAACTACTAATTGGCGGGCTTAGGCAACGCCTAGAAACAGTAACTGTCTTATCTATGTATACATATATAAATAGTACATATATGTTTATCAAATTGTTATATTAACCTTTCTCCATCGGTGATGTATTTACTACACATCGACTCTAATAATTGGAATATCGATATGAAATATAATAGATACGGGCTTCAAAATTTTTGTATTTCTCCGTAATATAATTACGAATCATATCAACGTATTATAGTATATAAGTATTCATCTGCAGCGACGGAAATAAATAATTTGTCGGGAAATCGGAAATTTTTTTCGACGGACGGAAAAAAATCGGACGGAGTTTTTATCCGTGTCTCAGCGAATAGGATTTTTATCAGTCAATTTGATGACACAGTGATCATCAACTCAGTTAAATATCTGATGACGATACCTCCAACGAGTGTGAAGACTGGGCGTGCATTTTCAGCAGAAAGTTGTTTGGCTTCCGAAATCATATCTAAATAAAATGCTTTCGCCTTCAAATAATTTTTCATATTAAATAAATGGACTTATTAGTAATTTTTGATCGGTCCCGGGATCCCGGGATCAGTCTCGGATGGTCTAATGCAATCCCGAAATCCCGGGATCGAAATTTTGGCTCGGGATTGGATGCCCTACTCATATATCGATGACAAATTCGTACTGTAAAGGTACCCCTACACGTCTAAATATTCTCAAATCAATTATAAACTTAAAACTAAGCGCGATTCCATTTGGAAAGCTTTTATGGGCCCCAACAATATCAACAGTGTTAAGGTTCATTTATTAATGTGCAAGCTTTATGCACACCGTGCGATCCTTTGAGAAAAATGTTTGTGTTAAAAATCAACTCACTTATCAAAGAGTTAAGAAATCATTAAGAAAATAATTAGGGCGGGAGGTGAAAACTTATATATATTATCACTTTTTAAAATCAAGGGACGTCATACATAATGAAGATCATTTTGATTGAATAAATTATCTTTAGTTAATGTTACGGCGTTTAAATTCGATATACGAATCCGAACGTTCATGTGATATGCCTAGTAACTGCAATGGCATCCATAGGTTAAAATGTGCAGAAATTAGCAAACGAGAAATATACGTAAAAAAATTATAAACTATAAAAACTATATAAAATAGCAACAAATCGAATTCCCTAAGCAAATTCTAGATTTATAGATATTAACCCAATATATATTGTGCGCACATACCGGTGATGTATTTACTACACATCGACTCTAATAATGGGAATATCGATATGAAATATAATAGATACGGCGTTCAAATTTTTGGTTTTCCTCCGTAATATAATTACGAATCACATCAACGTATTATAGTATATAAGTATTCATCTGCAGCGACGGAAATAAATAATTTGTCGGGAAATCGGGATTTTTGCGCGAGTTTTAGTCCGTATCTCAACAGAAGGGAACTTTGTCAGTCACAATGATGGTATTATACGAAAATGTTTTATTTTTTTTATTTTTGAATTGTATTTTTATTTCTTCTTATAAAATTTTTTCGCCTTCAAATTGTTTTCTCATCCGTAAATTCCGAACGTTCATGTGGTACGCACTAATATACGCACATTTTTCAAGATGTGATTGATTTCTAATACAATGACCAATAGGCAGTCGGGCTTTTTATGTGCAGGTCGTACGGCTTTGATGAGATCTAAGGAAGTCAAAGTAAATTTAGGGGGCATTGATGACCAATTTCTGCCCCCTTAGCGCCCGAACTAATAACTCAATTGTCATGGGTTCAAATCTACAGAAGATGTATTTGGTGATCACATATTTAATACACATATTCGCTATGCTCAAAATGCTTGGCAACAATCCAATAAGAGGGATTGAAACGAACCAATATTATGTAATATTAGGGATGAAATATCAGATATATGAACCGAATTGAACAATCATATTTTTTTGGACGTTTTCCGAGATGTCACTAGAGAATGTGGTAACAAGAATTTAAATACGAAGTTTGCGTCTATAGACGCTCTTGGCAGTTGACCGGTTAATGTGTTGATCATGCGCTTGAGGGTTGAACAGACTTATGCGTGTGGTCATCGGGCACAGTATCCTGCATATCCCATGTAATAAGTCGGAGGAATCCATTATTTCCACATGGGCACCCAAAGATAAATAAAGAAACGGGATTAAATCCAAATGGAAGATGGAAAATGTGTCAGCGGCGCAAGATTGAGGATGCGCTGTGAGCGGAGCACAATTTATGAACACGCTATTAATATTATGTTAATTGTTTTTCGGGCGCTCGGCAAAGGTGAGGCCCAGGGCCGCCGCGAGCCCTGTGCCGGTAAGTGAATCCCGCGCGGGGCCCCTTGATTTATGGCGACGATTTGCATGTTGAGAGCTTTGTGGGACCCACGCTTATTTGTTCGGGACGAATATTTCAACTTCGACTTTTATCTCGACCCGGTGAGCTCTTCTTCATATTTTCCCACTACACGAAACCGGCATTTGTCGGCTCACCCATCGAAGGCTTTTTTAATGCAATATAGTATGTAATATGGACTTCGGAAGGAAGCTGGACAACCGCCGGTTTACATATGCAAACATCGATATCTATGATCAAACATTGATAAAACATGATTAATGATCATTTTACTGGCTTATATTTGTTTTTAGTAAAGGACCCCAATCAAATAAATTGCGTGCTATTGCATGCTATCCGTATTTAAATTAGACTCGACATTGTTAAAAAATAGTTTGGATATCAAATTAGAAGATACATCCAGAAGGGATAGATTAGTGGTCCCTAACGTGGTCACCACCGCCCACCGATGAACTTTGTCGAGATCTAAGGAGACAGTTTTGATTCAAGATAAATTTATGGGAATTAGAAAATCCGCGGTGTACATTTGAACAATGTTATATTTCATACTTGAGTATACCAGAAGAAAAACAATGCTGATTCACTTCAATTGTTTCATTTTATGCAGATCTATGAACAAATTTTTATTAATTTTTCATCCCTTCCAACCATCTTCCGGGATAAAATGCATTATTTTTCTACTATAACGAGATTGCCATCATAATATTACAATGTTCATGTGTCTCTCAACTATCCATTCAAAATTCATGAAAGGGGTGAAGCCGCCACAATTGACAAGTAGCTGTAATCCTCTCAAGTTATGAAAGCTCTCGAATAATAAATTTATGCATGAAACATGAAAAATATTGTGGCTAACACATATAAAGTTGTTTTATATCAAACAAGTCTGACAAGCGTGCGGGTGAATATGGCGGAAAATACCAGGCTTGAAATTTGTCAGGACATATGACGAAGCGAACGAGCGAAAGACAAATTTAATGCAAATGTAAGATATTTCTTCACCCAAACTATGACTTGGTCCTGTGCCACACCTTTCAAAAGTGCTTCAGAAGCGGGGTCTTCACCAAATGCTTGAAGATCGGGCTGGCCATTGCGCTTCCAAAAGCCAAATCAGACAAATCACGTGGGACCCGAAGGCCAATAGGATAATTTTACTACTGCCGATCCTCGGCAAGATACCTTGTCTACGGGGGCATTGATTGGCTCTCGGAAAGACAGGGGGGAGAGCTCGTCCACAGAGGATTGGCGAAGGGCTGCCCCAAGGGCTCCGTACTTGGACCACTGTTATGGAACATTCTGCTTTGAGCTGCAACTACCGAGCGGATGCGAACTGATCATCTACGTCGACGACCTCACCTTATTTACGTTTGCCCCGTGAAAGTCTGTGGGATTGGTGCTTCGAATCCGTCAACTAATTGGGAGTCGCCATCGAGAGAGGCTGCAGTTTTGGGCTACATGTCAGCGAAGCTTCAAAAAAAAGGCCTTCAACGTCTTCGGCTCCGATTGGAGCCTCAACGGGCGCAGCATGTGCACTTTTGCAGCATTGTGGTGTATGGTGTCGGCACATTGGTCCACAAACTGGGGCGACCGAGTCAGTCTGACCCCACGCTAACCTCCTCGCGGAGACTTAACTCGGCGCGGCGTTCGCCGCTGATATGGCTGACAGGAGCTTACTGAACGGTGGCGACGGACAATCTACCGGTTTTGGTGGGAGTTCTCCCAATGGACCTGACACTTCAAGTAATGACCGCAGTTTACAGTAGGCGGCCACGTAGTGTAGGTTGGCGACTCACTCCTCACAGCGAAGGACGCGGTGGAGATGATTGACGACAAGGCGTCTCTAAGGAGACGGGCTGAGGACGCGGCTACAAGAACGTGGCAGGACAGATTCTTCAACTGCGTCAAGACGAGCATTAAAAACAAGGGTTTACACCCAATCATTGGATGGCGCAATTCCTCATGGACCACGGCCATTTTAGTGCCTACTTAATGGGACTTGGGCTATCAAATAGCTCGGATTGCCCTTGCACTGCACCGAGCATGGACGCAAAACATATTCTGTGGTCGTGCGAAGGCATGGGGGTTGAGCGGGAGGCGCTTCCGTGCCGTGTCCGCGGGTCACGTGAGAGACCAGTGTGGCACAAAGATCTGGTGACCCATCTCGGGTCACCCATGCCACACCCACATTTAAAGATAGAGCCATACACTCACACGACATTCGTTGTCGACCACACAGTAAAGGTTTCTCGCGTGTTACACTTTAAGCGTTGCAGCCGTGCGGCTGACCCCCCCCCCCTTTTCTTTACATTCCCTATATATATTTAATCGACCGTCGTTTTTTACTCCACTTTGAGTGCTTGGGCGTGGACTGGCCCCCCCGTCCCCCCATTTTTTTTCACCAAAACTATTTTTTTGTTAATTTTTGCTTAATCGTCCGATGGATGGAAGATGAAGGCATTAAATTTACGGTTTTTCTCATAAACGCTTGATAAATAATTGTATATTAAAATTATTAACAACTATAAGCGTCCTAAGGGACTGCACCGTCACGAGCTCTCGGCGTATGAGGTAATTCGAGAGCGCCTCATGGCGTTTGTTTTTCATGCGCTAAAATCATTTTATTTTGATACTTTTTTTCGGATTCCATATCAGCTTTTGTTTGCCGTATAATCCTTTTGATCCTCATGTAGTCAAATTCTCATTGCCTGTGATGGTTTATGGATAATCGATGTATGCCTTCCACATATTTTTTTACTTCCCTATCCTCTGTAAATATGTTCTCCATATGTTAATCCCGGAGCTCAGAGATAAAAGAGCTTTTTGACAATTTTTTGGTATTCATTATGGACCATTTTTATATCTGATTTTTTTGTTGTTGTTGTTGAAAATTAGAATATTTTTTCGTATGAATCTGATCTTAGCCCTTTGTGAGTCAATTGTTTCAGATCATTTTTTTGAAACAGAGCTATGTGTTTATGAAACTTAGTTGGAGATTTAATTAAAACATGATAAAACAATAAAAAATATTGTAAATGTAATGATTGACATATGTAATATTTTGTGCAACATGTGCGGGCATACTCTTTAAAGGAATAATTTTGTATTAATCCATGGATCAATGGTTATAAATTGGTTATTGATTCATATGTTTGATCATGGGCATTCATATTGATTCTTGCCAATGAATACCGCTAATGATTAAGATAATTCTGTTTAAAAAAAATGGAATTTTCTTAAATATCAAATGTTGTTTTAACACTATTTTTGCTTGCTAATTTTAGACTGACTGTAAACACCAATTTCTGTGGCAAAATATTTGAAGACCTTGTGTAATGATGAATATGCATACGCGCAAGTCGATGGCAAAAAATTAGAATAACGCATAATAAAAAAGAACTTCTTAGAGAAGGGAGTATTTCGTATGAGCATAAAAAAGACTACATACAACATCTTGAATAAATACGTTTGATTAAAATTAAATTTAAACGTGTTTTTTGCGTATAGAAATGATGAAACGCACATATTTGTGCGCGCGGTATTTATAGGATCGATTGCGCACTCTGACCATATAAATTTTGATAGATTTGCTCGCATATTTGACGGCTCATCGTCCGAGGCATCAACTAAAATTGTAAATTAGCAGTCGAAGATCGAAAGCTTTAGTCAAATTTTAGATCTGTATTTAGCAATGATTGAATCGAAGAAATGCATTTATTTGATGAGGGAAAACTGGCCTTTTAATATCGTAGATCACAGGATGCCCTCAAGTAGATGAGACTATTTCCATATAATTTTCCTTCTAGCAGTGGAAGTTCGAGTGCATTTGTAAAAGCTTATACACATAGACAAACTATATCCCTTGGCCTGAACGTCCATCTTTGCATTAATTTGCACGGAATCTGCATAGGACAATGTCTGGGGGTTTTTTCCGCAATTTCTTAATAAAATAATTAAAAGATCCTACGAACTTACTGAGTGATGTGTTATTATAGTTTATTTTTTTAATATTCCATTTTAACATTTCGATATATGTATCCCCTTAGCAGTACATTTGAAAAATTTAAAGATTCTTCAATATCTTTACTTCCAAGTTCAGAAATTATTTTCGGAACTTATACCAAGGCAGTTTCAAAGAAGGCAGGCAGAAAGAAGATTTCCATAATATAGTTATTTTAATTAATTATTTAAGCATTTATTATTTATACGAGGCTTATCCCGAAAGTAAGTGTACTGTGACAATAACGGGCTGTGTTTTTTAGTTTTTTTAAGGGTTGAACATACTGAGTGTTAGAACGGGCACGAATGACAAAGCGAGCTTAACAGGAATACGGTAGTACGTAAATTCACGTTGTAGTGTCCAGTTACGTGAAAGATGTAGGTAAGAAATCCCGCCAAGTGCGAGCGGGTCAACAGCGCCCGCGAGTTTCTGGCGCGACTTGAATTGGAAGGTGAGGATTTTCTAAGCTCTATTGTGACTGGATATTGAAAGTGGGTGGCTCATTACACGTTACAGTGGTATCACACCAATTTCTCATCTGCTAAAAATTTTCGGGCAAAATATTTGATCAAATTTCTGCTTCAGGAAAGTGAGATCTTAAAAAATTCAAAAGTAGTATTCAAAACAAAAGTAGATGTATGCTGAGGAGAGGAGTGTGCTTATTGCACGACCAGGGCCGTAACTAGGGTATGATGCGCCCGTGGCAAGAATCAAAATTGCGCCCCCCCCCCCCACATTTTTGGACGGATATTTTCCATACATTTTTTAAAGGTGATAAAATAATGTTTAATATTTTGACATTATTTTATTACAACATTGCTACATTAAAAAAAGTGCTAATGTTAGTTATAAACAAAATGGCGTCGTTATAAGATTTTTCATTAGACTTTTTTTATTGATATCAAGAATTTGTCGGATTTTTTCTATTGGTCTGAAAACAATTTTTTTAATTTTTTATTATGTGCAGGAGCAGAATATACCTATAAAAGTATATAATTAAAAACTAAGTAGTTTTTTTAATTAAACTTTTATATATTCTTGACAAATTTTACCCACAATTTTACAATATTATAGTGAGAAATCACCTAAAACTTTAGCCGGGTCAGTCAAAAACAGCCGTTTTTGAAAATGCAGTTTCGAGAAAATTTCATTTAACCCATCGATGCACAGTTACCGTCAAATACCGTCATGTGTTAGCAGATAATACTTGCTTATTGCGCCAGAATAAGTTCATGCATACCATCTTCGCCGACACTTCAAATCTTATCTCACACCGACGAAACTCATCAAAATGAAAACAAACTTAGGTGATTCAAAAACTCTCAAACTTCTCAAAATAAGATAAGTTAATTTTGATAAATAATTTGATTTTTGCGATATACCGACTTGAAGTACATACATATTATAAACATCAAGTACTAAAGTAGTAAAAGTTTTATCGCATTCTACTTCCAATATATTTTACTTTGGTCTGTTTTTATGCGGATCTTTTTTATGCGATTTTGATATTATGCCATTTTAAAAAATAATGGAACTTATCCCTCATTTTTCTATAAAGAACAAAGCTTTTTTATGCTAATACGCATAAAAAAGTCTAAAATTGTCGGAAAAATATATTTGGGAAGAAATGACTATCGGCGAAAACGAAGAATTAAATTTACAAAACATTAATACTTTACAGTCCGTGCGTTTCGCGCTAAGCTTCGCTGAAAGTCCGGGCGATTTCGTAAGAAATTCATGAAACTCTACTTCTTTCGTAAAATTGATATAATTCTTAAACCAGCTAATAGATTGAAACGAAATTTTAGTCGTGCCTACAAAAGAGCTTACTGGCACAGATATATTTAAACAAAACAGAGGTTTTCGATGTATGGTGCGTGTATCAGCGCGACAAAATGCAAAAAGTAACTTTTTGATTTGAATTATATAAAAAGGCATTTATCAAATGACACCCAAACACATGAACAAAAAATAAAGGCAACATTCAGTTAGTTCATCGTTCTATTTAAAAATTATATTTGAATTGTGTATTTTAACACTGAAAATTGGCAACTAAATTGAAATAAATTAAAATTGTAGCAACAGTACCAGACTTTTAGAGAAAAAGATGATGAATAATATCATCAAAGCTTCAGTTTGAAATGGAAAGAAGATGTGTCCCAATTATTCCGACTGATATGCTATTTGAATTGAAGCGCGTGCAGTTTCCGTTGCGAGCATCAACAGAGTACAGGGAAACACAGGGCATGCGTGCATGCTTCTCGCATGGACAGCTGTATGTGGGCTGCTCACGCCCAAATCATTTATTACCAGACGCTACGCACCATACGGATTTTTTTTAAGCATCCAAGAGCACGACATGAACGCGATCTTTAGGACGAGAAAAAAGATAGGAAGCCTCATATTCGACAAAAAGAAAAAAGTGAAAAACGAAAATCAGGGGGTTTACGAGATCGAATGCGCAGCCTGCATCATGTCGTACATTGAACAAACCAATAGATAGATCGCCCACAGGGTGAGAGGATATCAGAAAGCAGTTTTGCAATTGGATTACAAATCAGCAATAACCGAATATGTTACGAAGAACGATCATCACATCAATTTTGCGGCACATAAACTATAGCAACAGTCAAAAACGTCAGCATCAAAATTACAAGAGATCAAAAAACGAAGAAACTCTGCAATTAACAGATGATATGACGGCACTAGCATTCCTAGATTTTGGCTACCAATTTAACCGAAAATTAAAGCACCAATGACCAGCTAAAAGATCTGAAAGTGTAAACAATCTCCAATAAAGACCGCAAAGCAACGGCAATGGACGAAGGATGCTCACAAGGAGCACAGAAGTCAGGCATTTATTTTGATAATTAACGAGCACCATTCTTATCGCTGACCATTTTTTTTATTCCCCCTTTCTACTTCTTCAAAAGTAAACTGACAGATTTGCACAGCAACTCATTCCTTTTATTTTCGCAACACAATAATAGGCAAAAATAATTAAGCAACAGCAAGCAGATGCTATGCATGTTGGACATAAGAAATTGAACATTTTTTTATTAATTTGGACTTATGTATTATGTTTTAATGCACCTATATCTTGAGTCATATAAAAGCAATTCAAACAGAATACTCGCGCGCTAGTGCAACCATCACGACGAGCGCGTGGGAGCGGGGCGCCGCCCGGGGGCTCTGCCCCGAGAGCGCCCCCGCTCCGACGCTTTACATCAAGAAAAGCCAACTTTGGTGAATAGATGCACCATTATTTTCCAGCACGATAACGCGCGACCTCTGTTAACGAAATTGAAAAAAATTGCATTGAGAAAAAAACCGCAATAAATTGTAAGAACATCTAATATTGACATAATTTACATTTACTTACTTATTAGTGTTTCTCGTGTATTTTTCGTTTGGACAAAAATGAGGCAGGGGCGCACTGGCCGAAGGGCGTAGGTGGTGTTGGTGCTGATGAAGCAATATAAGGAGATGATACAACGAGCGCTGAAACACTTTTTTTCGGGTATCCAAAAATGACTAATCGGGTCGACACTTAAAATTCTTACGAGCTTCATTGGGAACACTGATTATCCATAATATTGGATCACCGTTAAAGTGGAGATAAAGCATCGCTAATCAATTATTATATCGTGTTGCTTTGAATTAATGACATCGATGGTGTTATCTATCTCGAGCCAATTATGAGTAATGAAGCAAGTATGTACATATTATCTCCAAACGAAGAATCGGGAACCCCATGAGAGATATCGAAAATGACTCATTGCGAATCTTATGTCAATTTACGTGTTAATGCATTTAGAGTAAAATGGTCAAGTAAAATAAAAATCACGTACAACTCTCTCAATCGGGTCGGTATCCTGCGTTTTGCGCCCCAATCCCTGTTGCGCCCGTGGCAGGCGCCTGCTTTGCCACGCTCTAGTTACGACCCTGTGCACGACAATGCCTTTCCTTACTCAGCCTAAGCCACCAAGGCGCTCTTGTGCTTATTTGGTTGGGATGTTTTAAACCACTCCCTGTATTCTCCTGACTTAGTGCCTTCATACTATTATATTTTCAAAATAGTTAATAAGTGTATCAACAATATTCTGTATGTTTTTTTCAAATACACTTTTTCTAAAAAAATATGAACATTTAGTACACTTACTTTCGGGATATGCTCGTTACATTTGTTACCGGAGAAATATTTTCTTCGGTAACAGATATTTTGAATAAAGCTCATGCAATAAATACTACAACACAGAATATAAACGATAGCCCTGCCCTCGGGCAATTTTTTGGCACCTAGTATCAGGCGCTCACTAAAGATACGCCGCATTTAATTAAGGTTAAGTGAATATGTTCGATTTTGCGCATTTTCGTGTTTGTTTAACACATTTGTCTCGGGCATGATTAAAATCGTTTATGGGTTGTTTTTTTTTTTTTGGAATGGACACATTCGTCATCCTTCCTAAAGGCATCATATTCACCGACCTCGGCGCACACCGAATCGATATTTATGGTCTTCGCCCTAACAGCATCGTAATCTATTTACAAAAAAGGAACAAATAAAAAGCTGAAAAAACACACAGCTCTAAAGAGGCGATATATTATTTGAAACGAAAGCAAATAAATAACTTAGTCAATAATTCGAAAAACCCACATAGCCTTTTGGGCGTGCGCCCAAATTACTTTTCAACGGCGAATGAATGATGGTTATTTGTGCGTAAAAAAATTAACTGAGAGGTGAGCGAGGGCACCAGGTGAGGTGGGATGGCTCTCGAGGCCAAAAACACCTTCATTATGAGAACGGGCGTCATGATAATTCACGGCATGTTTTTTCTTCAAGCATCGCCGTGTCAAATTCGTTATCGCCATTGCAAATGATGGATGTGCGCGATATTAAAAAAAATCCCACCGAGCTTTCTTCGATCGGAGTTCCTTGGGTCTTCAGGGTCTGAAGAAGCACGCCAAGAAAGAGCTTCACTTCGTAAAGGTTCGCTTGTGTTCCTAACCACCCCAAGCTCAATCAATTCTATATTGAAACTTGTAGCATAAAAACAGCCCTGCGCGAAGCTGCGATCATAACAATAGGCTTGATTGAAAAGAAAGTCGACCGAAAGTCTTGGCCGCGGATTGTTCCCATCGGCTCACAAATGTGCTTAAATTGAACTTAAACTTACATTTTTCAAAATATCATAACTTTTTAATAACGAGTCACTGTCTGTGTTTTAGGATTTTATCCGGGCAACAGCCCTTTTTCTTTGTATCTCTAGCAGGTGGGCGAAACACTATGAAGGATCATAAAAACCAATAATCCTTTCCAAATACTGTCCTAAACACGATACGCAAAATAAGATCACATGATTTTAAATCTGAGTGGGGAAAAAATGAAGAAACAAAATGTCGAGCCACACTCGACATAGGACCGCAAAGTGTTAAAGTTTATCCTCATTTCCAAATTTCATTTATATCGACTTGAAATTTACTGATAGTGTTAAAATAGATGAGCCACAATCAGGATACAATTTGCACGAAAAAACGACACTTGATTTTCATTAGGGTTGCCACACACATATTAAGGAATTTTAAAAAATTATATCCACGTTTGTTAAATTTGAAATGTTACATTTTTATAGTCTCAAAAATACACATATATTTTATACACAATAATAATTTTGGGTGTGGTATGCTTTGAAGCAAGTCGTTGGGCAGAATGGTATTTTACAATTTTCACACGCGAATTGTTTCCTGCCTTTTTTTTTTTTTGAAGAAAGGCACACATGGAAGACTTTTTACATGGAAGACTTTTTCCACATCGGTTAAGAAATGGCTGTTTTGTCCTTCTAAGCGAAAAGATAAATCGCCACTCTTGTATTTTCTTGTAGTTTTTTGATCGTTTGGACAATGTATTTGAATCACCTGTCGAATAATTGCCAGCTGAAAATTACCAACCAACCACGTTTCACCTTTGGCCAATCTTCTATTAGATTTAGGCAAACCAATCCGATTTTTTCGCACGGTTCCACAGCAATCGGTTTGAAACGAATGCAGCGTTTGTAACAAAGTTGGACTGGTATACCAATTATCCACGTATAATGCGTGATTTTTATTCAAATATGGTGTCATCAAGATCATTACTAGGGAATCCAATCCCGGGATCCCGGACAATTTTAGGTGCTCAATTTCGGGATTGAAATTTTTATCTAACAGAAATCGTACACCTCACCAACACGACGAAGGCTACTAAATCGAGACATTTCCGAAGAAATCTGGACGCTTGGAAACAGTGGCGTAACTACTAATTGGTGAGCTTAGGCGACGCCTAGGGGCAGTAACTGTCTAATCTATGTATACATATATACAGTACGTATATGTTTTTCAAATTTTTATATTAACCTTTCCCTACCGGTGATGTATTTACTACACATCGACTCTAATAATGCGAATATCGATGTGAAATATAATAGGTACGGGGTTCAGAATTTTTGAATTTCTCTGTAATATAATTACGAATCACATCAATGTATTATAGCATACAAGTATTCATCTGCAGCGACGGAAATAAATAATTTCTCGGGAAATCGGGAATATTGCGAGTTTTAGTCCGTGTCTCAGCAGATATTTTATCAGTCACATTGATGGTGTTATACGAAAATGGGGGCTCACGCGGTCATCAATTCATTTAAATATCTGATGACGATACCTCCAACAAGTGTGGAAGCTGAGCGTGCATTTTCAACATCAAGTTGTTTGGCTTCCAAATCAGATCCAGACTAAATGACGAAACACTAATGTTTAATGTTAATATTCGGCCATATTTTCAACTTAATTCCAAAGCGGCTTCTTTTCGACGGAATGTACTGGTTGAAGAGTAGTCTCCTTTTGAAGAGTAAAAGACTTTCATCGATGCACAATTTTTGGTACATAAGGATAAAAGTTATATTTGAAATTACGTTTAATCATGTCTTTATTTTTTTTAATTTTGCACAATTTATCACCTACAGCTTTTTTATTATCATCCGAAAAATATAAACATTTTATAAGTATTTGAAACCTATTGCGTGGCATCGTGTTAGAATAAATAAACGAATGCAATATAATATCAATGGACCAAAATTATTTTTGGCGATTTCTCGAATTTCTTGACATCAGCAAACAAACGGCTAAAAATATGTACATTCCGTCGATATTTGTATCGTACCATTTGTCCATTCTATATGATTTTGATTCCGCTGACAGTTTAATTTTTGTATATCGGAATTGCTTATTAGTTTCTTCAATGATGAACTCCATAATATCTTATGACATATATTTTTTGAAAAAAAAATATTTTGGAATTTTCCCAAACAGTTATGATTATTCACACTATATATATTTTGAATGATTGCTCACTTTTTATCTTTAAAAAAATAATAATTTATATTTTTGAATAAATTTGATATTTTTGTCAATTTCTGTTTGTGCCAACCCTAATGAAATATTTCGAATATATCCTAAACTAAGGAAAAATATTTATCGTTTTCGATATTTTTGATATTAAAATATGATTCTTAGCGTCACTGTTAAAAAATCGAAATGAATTTCCCTTTAATTTAGGGAATAGGGATATTGTATCCAAAGTGTGCAAATTTTTTTGATGCATCTGTTTGAATGCATTGATAAGCAAAATTGTGCAAATTAAACTACCCTCTCATCTTATTGTGTTTGTTTTAAATCTTGTTTTTTTGGCAATGGGAGTCTTCTTTAGCACTGTTTTTCCACGATTTGAACCATCTAAACATTGTATTCTTCCAGGGAATACACATTTTTTGTTGCATATCCAGCGGAGCCGATAAGAATGCGCATTTTTTTCGAATTCTCATAACAACAATATAAAAATAATGCATGTAATCGACTTTAAAAAGATTCCTCAAAACCGGTTTTTGGTCATTAGAGTCTGACGAACAGACGAACCGGAAACATATATCCGTTTTATTTCATATATGGAACCTGAAGATAATCACTGGACTTGCACTATGATGATTTATGCCGGTTACGGACGGGCGGACAGATAAACTTGATACATCTTCATAAGTTGAAGGCTTTAATTACGAATTTCGGAGGCAATCAAATATCACTAAATTTCTTCGTTTGGGTGCGCAAAGTTTCACTAATTAATAACATACAACGTGGCTCTTGAGTCACGGTTCTTTTAACAGATTCTGTAGCGTGATTGTGCCGCGGTTTGACAGCTGTCAAATGCCTTATCAAGAGAGCGACGCAATAATAAACTCTGGCTAAACTTGGACCACGACGATATGTATTTAGAATGCCCTATCGTATACGAATCTTTAAAAAAGATACATGGAATATTTTTACAATAAAAATAGGCGCTGTTTGATTGAGTTATACTAAGCTCACAAAAATAATGCTACGATAAATGAGAGAGATATCACCCAAATAATTTTAAATGGTGCCGAGATGTGCAAGAGAGATAAAATCGTTTAAGCACATAATTATACACACGCATATACAAATCTCGATAATTATACATAGGATAATGTGTTGATAACCATTTGTGTTGATGCAAATCGCCATATACGCCATATTTCCGCGTTTGTGTAATATATAATAAAATGCCACTGGTTCCTTTGTGCACGCGCATAGCGTGTTTATGTGCATGTGTGATAAAACAGTGACGTAACTGCTTATTGGCGAGCTTAGGCGACGCATAGGGGCAGTAATTGTCTAATTTATGTATAAATATAATATACAGTACATATACCTTTCCCTACCGGTGATGTATTTACTACACATCGACTCTAATAATGGGAATATCGATTTGAAATATAATAGATACGGCGTTCAGAATTTCTGTATTCCTCCGTAATATAATTACGAATCACATCAAAGTATTATAATATATAATTATTCATCTGCAGCGATGGAAATAAATAATTTGTCGGGAAATCGGGAATTTTGCGTTGAGTTTTAGTACGTGTCTCAGCAGAAAGGAATTTTATCAGTCACAATGATGGTATTATACGAAAATGTTTTATTTTTCTATTTTTGAATTGTACTTTTTACTCTTCTTATAAAATTATTTCGCCTTCAAATTGTTTTTTATATTAAACAAATAGACTTATTAGTATTTTTTTTAATCAAATTTATCAATGTGATTACTCAAACGATTGAAAATTCCGGTCCCGGGATCCCGGGACTGATCCCGGAATGTTCTAATGCAATTCCGAAATCCCGGGATTGAAATTTTGGCTCGAGATTGGATTCCCTAGCTGCGTATATAATATGTACATTAAAAACCCCTGATTTTTGCGATATATCAAATTCGAATATTCAACACAATTAATATTTTTTTTCATTCGCGTTTCTTGTGCAAATATTGAAATAATCATTTCTATAAAATTTGTATGCTTTACGTATGAAATGTGATTTATGCGATGCAGATACGTAAGTAAATCATAATATTGCCGTACAAAAAATGTTTTAATTATCTATACATTCTGAGAATAAGGCAATGCCGTTAGCGTCTCCAAAATGAAATCACATAAATTTAAACATTATTTGAGAACTCTTAATCACACCCACGAATTCGAATTTTACAATAAAATGGTCGTTTGACTTTTGAAAAAAAAAAATCACAATAAATAACGTGAGATCTCAATCCGATGACGATTGTATCTTATTTTTTCGCTTTATTATGATTAAAATGAGGCGAATATAAGAAACATTAAATGTATTCAACAATTATATTTTTTGATTGCTAACGATAGTTCGTGAGGCACTCCAAATCTTTCGTTTATTTTTCTTCATCTACATTTAAGATTCCACATCTATCTATATATATACAAATTAATATCTTGGGGATATCCGATATCACGGTGTCCGATTCGGTTTTGCTAAGGTAAAAAAAGCCGTTGCTATTCGAATTGAAATGTGTGCAGTTTCCGGTGCGAGCATCAACAAAAAACGGAAACACACAGGGTATGCGTGCATGCTACTCACGTGGATAGCTCAGCACAACATGGTGCAAAACCGAGGAATTAAAATTCCATGTATGTAAGGATACGCTCCTTCTCCACTTTTTGCGGTCACTTGCGTTTTAAGCGCGGGGGGAAGCTAGCTAAAGATTAAAATTTTATTTTGAGATTCTTATGCTAGGATAAATATGTGGATGAAAACTACTTAAAGATTAAATAGATGAAAATAATTATATAAATATATGTTGTATAGGGGTAGAGAAGAGTTTTGAGTCTCACTTGTGGCCCCAAAAAAAAAGGGTGCAAACCAAAATCGCTACCGATCGCAAGGAAGGGCCTCTGCGACCCGATGGATGAATTTGCCGGGGATGCATTTTCCCCAAAAACTTTTACAAAAACCCCTAAATGCCCTAAAATTAGAAGGAACGGCTACAAAGTTTCCGTGTCCAATCGGACCGAATTTCGGACCACTGACACAACGAAGGAACGCCTCTAAAAAATATCCTCTCGTAAATCTATACATGAAAGCCAATGGGATTATATTCACTCCACCTATGGAGACTTTAACAATTTTTAGCACCTTTCTGATTTTTATAATAATTTTATGACAAGGGTGAGTCCAATAGGTCATTTTTGCTACTCGACTGAAATATGAAGCCAATTTGTGTCTAACGAACGAATTCCTGCACAATAAAGACATCTGAGCTTTTGTCATCATTAAAGGCTTCAAATAGGCGCTAATTTTAATGATTGGGAAGCTCATCATCATTTTTATCGGATCGCAACAGTGCTTAGGCACAAATAATTTATTGATATTAATGCATTTTGAAAATCATGTCCCCGAAAAATAATTATTTTAACAACCGGCTCTGCCGAACCGGTGCGAATTTTGGCGTTAATGGCTCGGATATAATTGGTTCGCTTCACTCTTTGGCCTTTGCATATTTACTTGGTGCTATTTTGCCATAAAGCAACCTCAGTCCGACACATTAAAACAACGTCATTTATTTTCGGTCCCCTAATGATTTTTGATTGAATATTCACTGCTTTGTTCATCTCATGTACATATACATATATTCCTTTCTGTCTTCAATCAGTTAAATCTATGAAAGCAATACCTCCGGGGCGATCGGGATAATCTCGAACGAATTGCCATTTTTTTATGTAGTAATTGCCTATTGTCCCTTCGGAGTATCCTGTTACGCCTTAACGCGTACACGTGCTCGGCTTCGAATGCTTCGTACGGATTAGAAGGATAGCATAAGAGGCGTGATGATACCGGAGCAGGGGGATTCGAACTCGAGATATTCATCGACCCATGACTAAACACAGCTTTTAAGAATTTTCTTAAAATATATATATTAGAGGCTACATAACCGCGTAATTCAGATAAAACCAGTTTTTGGGACCATGACAAGTAAAAGGGCCTCCTAACTTGTTAAAAACCATTTTATTAATGACGACGGATTAAAAAATTATATACAGATGCTATTGAATGTAGCATTAATGTACTGGAAGATCAATATATCGATCGATGGATCCGATTACATGCAAAATTCTTTAGAACTTATTAGACTAAATTATTAAGGATTGAAAAGAACACTCGGGAATCGATCAAACATATTTAAATAAGGAAGAAGAGGACATAGCAAATCATGAGCCACGAGGTCCAATCTAGAGGTCGTGGACATGTATGGCGAAGCATCAATAGTACAATGGGATATGCAGGTAGACGTGGTTAGGGAATCTAATCCCGAGTCAAAATTTCGATCCGGGATCTCGGAATTGTATTAGACTATAGGGATTTTCAATAGTTTAAGTCAGGGCCGTAACAAGGACGTGGCTGCAACTGGGCTTGGGGCGTTGTTTAGGGTTTTTATCAGTCTTCTTCGGACAACTTCGTTTTATAATAAGAGTTCGCAATCGTTCTGTAGACATGTTCAGGTATGGCGTCCGATTGCAAGGCACTCATTTGTCACATCGGCAGTCCGAAAAGCGGACCGATTGGACATACAAACATTGTGGCCACCCCGTCCTCTTTTAGGGCTTTTTGGGCTTTTTATTCAATCGGTAAATGTCCATAGAAAAATATTGACAAAGTGGCTTTCAATTCATTCTTTACACAAAAAATAAACCAAATCCAATAAAATGGAATAGAGAAATGGATTTGATAAATTGATTATCAGCGACATATGATTGTCTCTTCACCATCATTTGATAATACCACAAAATCAATCAATTCTTAGATGAAATGTTTTTTTATGTGTTGTATATTGGTTTGGTTTATTGCAAAATTTAAAATTGGTTAAAACGTCACGTAAAATGAAACTCCAAGCGGCATTCAGCCAGAAAACGAGGCAGTATTGTTTCTAGCGCGTCCGACGCATACATCATAGGCACGCTATGCGCATGCGTCGCGCCACGTGAACTGTATATGTGTGGGTATTTATACGTAGCACAATGTAACCAATTGACCAGTCGCGTGCCTATTTTATTATATATTACACAAACACAGCCTCACTCAATCTTCAAGTTCAATCAATCAAAGTAAATTTGTTTAATATAAAAAAGGCTAAAGAAGGCGAAAGAGTTTTATTTATTTAAGAAAAGATAAAAATACAATTCAAAAATAAATTTTTAAAAAACATAAAAAAATCTAAATATTATTTTTGAAATATGTCCAAAGTAACATTAAAGCATCGAGTGTTTCGTCATTTAGTTTGGATCTGATTTTGAAAGCCAAACAACTTGCTGCTGAAAATGCACGCTCAGCCTCCACACCCGTTGGAGGTATCGTCATCACATATTTAAATGCTAGTTCGAGTTGAGCACCCATTTTCGTATAACACCATCAATGTGACTGATACAATTCCTATCTGCTGAGACACGGACTGAAACTCGCAAAATTCCCGATTTCCCGAGAAATTATTTATTTCCGTCGCTGCAGATGAATACTTACATACAATGATACTTCGTTGTGATTCGTAATTATATTACGGAGGAATACAAAAATTCTGAACCCCATATCTATTATATTTCATATCGATATTACTATTATTAGAGTCGATGTGTAGTAAATACATCATCGGTAGGGAAAGGTTAATGTAACAATTTGAAAAATGTATATGTACTGTATATATGTGTATACATAGATTAGAAAGTTACTGCCCCTAGGCGTCGCCTAAGCTCGCCAATTAATAGTTACGGCACTGTTTCCAAGCGTCCAGTTTTCGGTGAGAATGTCTGGTCATGGTCGTAAAGGTGTGTTTATTCTGCGAGCATATCAATGATTTCAACAATTGGAAGTCGATTCTTCCAGCTAAGAGTCGTTGTTGCTTACTGTTAAGCAGAGGGCAGGAAAGGTTTAAGTATACCAAATCCTGGAATAGTTGTAGGACTAAGAGGCTTTTACTTCGAGAGTGAATTTCAGGGTGTGCCTTAAGAAAAATTATGGGTGGCCGTTGACGGCCCCTGTTGGTGACGATTGAACGCCACGGCGGTTTTCTACCGTTCTCGTGAGAACAATTGAGTGAGAATGTTTTTTTTTTAATTAATTTTAATGGGATATGCCTCGTAAGCAATAAGCTGGTTTTAAAGCCATGGCTCCAAGGCACCCGCGTGTGAGCTTCCTGCGGAAGTATCCACATCGTGCCCACTCTTTGGGGGAATACAGGTTATGACATTTTTGATCTTAATCCCTCGCCAAGGATGTCATATTTTGCTTCCTCCTACTTTGCTCGCAGTCTTTCAAAACAACTGATGGAATATTCATATCTTATTAAACGTATTAGCACAACATGCGATTGTATAGAATCCATTGCAGGAAGAAGTTCTTCATCAGTTTCCCCGTGGAATGTATCTATTGCATAGAAACAGACCCAGGTTTATCACTATTGGTAAAATAGATGGGCCTCACACATAAATTGCGCCCAGGATCTTTAAAGTACTAAATCCGTTACTGCTTATTTGTCTGACATATAATAACTATGAGCTATTTTGTGTTGAGAGTTTAAGTGAATCATGAATCATATATATATATATATTACAATTCAAATGGGAAATGGGAAAATCATTACGATTTTTTTACAATGACGTTAAGATTCATTTTTCATTTAAGATTCAACATCAAAAACATCGAAAACTGTAAATATTTTTCCTTAGTTTAGGATGTGTTCGAAGTATTTCATCAGGGTTGTCACAAACAGAAATTGTCAAAAATATCATATTTATTCAAAAATATAAATTATTAATGTTTAATAGATAAAAAGTAAGCAATCATTCAAAATATCTACAGTGTGAATAATCATAGCTGTTTGGGAATATTCCGAAATATTTTTTTCAAAAAATATATGTAAGAAGATATTATGGAGTTCATCATTGAAGTAACTAATAAGAGATACCGATATATAAAAATCAAACTGTCAGCGGAATCAAATTCTTATATAAAAGGACAAATGATACGATACAAATATCGACGAAATGTACATATATTTAGCCGTTTGTTTGCTGATGTCAAGAAATCGCCAAAAAAAATTTTTCGTCCACTGGTATTTTATTGCATTCGTCTATTTATTCTAAGACGATGTCACGCAATAGGTTTTTGCTGATGATATGAAGATTTTCGCCAATATCACCTCAATCGAGGATGCCAATGCCCTACAAGCTGACTTAGAATGCCTTGATGAATACTGCATAAACAATAAATTGGACCTCAACCCAAAAAAATGCTTTTCTGTCACGTTTACCCGTAAACGTAATTTTATACAAACGACATACAACTTAAAAAATTACACATTACTAAAAAAGAATGACATATCAGATCTTGGTGTTGTTCATGACTCTAAGCTGACCTTTGATCCCCACATTAATGATATAGTTACAAAAGCTACAAGGTCATTGGGATTCATAATGCGTAACTCAAGCTTTTTTAAACGACCTAAGACATTAAAAATTCTCTACTGTGCCTATGTTAGAAGCAAGCTTGAATATGCGTCTCAAATCTGGAACCCCAGGTATCAAAAATATGTGGATCGAATTGAAAGAGTTCAAATGAAGTTTATAAAATTCCTATGCTTCAAAATGGGGAAAGCGTATAATTCGTCAGAATATGAGCGTATCTGCTCAGATCAACACTTAGTAGCCCTTAATAAGCGCCGTACAATAGCAGACATTATATACTTACTCAAAATTACAAACGGCATAATTGACTGTCCTGAACTGCTGAGTAGTATTAACTTCAATATACCTAGTAGATCTATGAGATTTTACCAACCAATCGCGGTTCCGTTGGCCTCTACCAACTATAGAAAGAATGCCTTCTTGAGTAGAGCCATAATAAACCTTAATGATGTGCTAAGGGATCTTGAGTTGGATATTTTCAATTGTAATCTAATCGATGTCAAACGTCAGCCAATCAATCTTTTAATTGATGAATAAAGTAAATCAGTAGTAATAACAGCAATAATAAAAATAATAAAAAAATAAAAATAAAAAAAAATAAATAAATAAATAAAAAAAAACGAAATAACTACAAGGTTACGAACTTTTAAATTTGAGTACATGTTATAATTTTACCTTTAATTTTAACTAATTCTATATGTGAAATCCTATTATTGGCTTGTAATATTTCTAATCTACAGCTAATTATATATGTAAAGCTGTTGGGTTTCCACAAATAAATAAATACTTATGAAATGTTTACATTTTTCGGATAATAATGAAGAAGCTGCAGGTGATAAATTGCGTTAAATAAAAAATATACAGACAAGCAGAACCGTGACTAGGGTATGATGTGCCCGTGGTAAGAATCTAAATTAGATCAGATCCAGCATTGCATCTGTAGCATAGGTGAATTATAGTGTAGCATGGGGACGCCCATGCTGTTGATAGATTTAATTCATTAGATTGTACACTATTGTCGGTTGGGTGGTGACGCGTAGGAAGCGGGAGTCGGGAGGAGTCATCGGATAGCCTCGACTGCGGGAGGGCGTCCTTCCCGTAGCCAGATCTTTCTCTCGTGTATAATAAAGAGGTTACCGACGCAGTCTTTCTGTTCGACGTCCGTCCACCTCATTCCATTCGCCCGGTTACATAATGGTCTGAGAGAACAAACCCGCGCACTAGCCCAATCATCTTGACGAACGCGTGGGAGCGGGGCGCCGCCCGGGGACTCTGCCCCGAGAACGCCCCCTCCCGCGCTTCACATCAAATTTGGTGAATAGATGCACCACTACTTTCTTACGAAATTGTAGCAATGTAAAGACAACGAGTACCGAGACACTTCCTTTGGGTGTCCGAAAAAGACTAATCGGGTCGCATTTAAAAAAATTTTGCGCCTCGTCTGGAACACTGATTATTCCTAAAATTGGATTTTCAGCTGGCAGTGATTCGACAGGTGATTCATATACATTGTCCAAACGATCTAAAAACTACAAGAAAATACAAGAGTGGCGATCTATCGTTTCGCTTAGAAGGACAAAACAGCCATTTCTTAACCGATGTGGAAAAAGTCTTCCATGTAAAAAGGAAGAAATGCGTTGTGTGCCTTTCTTAAAAAAAAAAAGGCAGGAAACATAATTCGCGTGTGAAAATTGTAAAATCCCATTATGCCCGACGACTTGCTTCAAAGTATACCACACCCAAAATTATTATTGTGCATAAAATATATGTGTATTTTTGAGACTATAAAAATATAACAATTCAAATTTAACAAACAGAACTTTTTAAAATTCCCTAATATGTATTTGTGTGGCAACCCTAATAAAAATCAAGTGTCGTTTTTTCATGCAAATTATATCTTGATTGATTGTGGCTCATCCATTATACAAGTGAAAAATATGTATTTATTAGTAAAAGTACTTTTTATCGCATTGAAAACACGCGGCAACCAAAAGGTTAAAAAAAAACCATATTCCAAAAAATGGAAGATATTGTATTTCATGTTATTATTCTAGGAGATATAAAACAAAATATGAACAATGTTGATCTTTTATATGCTTTAAAGTTTGAATAAAATATGCATTCTATTTTATGGGCTTCTTTATGGTTTGAAACCCATGTAACCCCTTAAATACCAGCCAAATCTTTTCGATTCCGAGATTATATTATTCCAAGAAATGTGATTTGAATAATAGGCGACAATATGGTTTATTTCAATAGACGTTTGTCATAAATTTGTCCACGTGTCCATTAAAAGTTACTCAAGCGTTGTAATGAGGCAAGCAAATGATGGTACCTCACCGTCAGATCTTAATTGGATTTTGAGCGAAGAAAAACCCTGTTTCCTCGAATGATATATCACCGCGGTAATGGCAAAAGATGACCGCTCGGAATAATGAAGATTAAAAGTGCGTTAACAAACCGTGACATCAAAGCAGTGTTTATACAAAGTAGGCCTCCATGTCGATAGTCATTATTCGGGCATTGTAACGAAGTGCGAAAAGGCACACGCCACTTACGCATGCCATTGAATTAACTGTGATCGGTAGACACACTGTTATTTCGCTCAATTATGGCATCGTTCTGTGTCACACTGTGGCTCTTCACGACTGGCTACCTTCGCACCTTGTAATTTCTCACCTTGTTCTTCCATCATTAAGGAAGCGTCCCTTGGATTGTCACCTATAAGACACAAATGATGAGCTTATTTGCTATAATCACGTTGTAAGCGTTAACAAATTATATGCATTTGAAGGAGGACATGAGTGCCTTATAATGGCACCTTACTGCAGAAATGAATAACAACTTTTTATTTGCGTGAATTGTATTTGTATATGAGGGTGCGGCAGGGAAACTTCCTTATTTTAAACACTCATTTTAAGCATACATCGGACATGGCATCCGATCGCGAGGCGTTCCTTCGTTGTGTCAGTGGTCCGAAACTCGGCCCGGTTGGACACGCAAACCTTGTGGCCATTCCTTAGTGGGTTTACACCCTTTTTTTTCGGGGTGAGACGCAATTGAGACTCTAAACTCTTCCTTACCCTAAAAATATATATTATCATGCAATTATTTTCATCTATTTAATTCTTAAGCAGTTTTCATCTTTATATTTATCCTAGCCTAAGAATCTCAAAGTAAAATTAGAATATTTAGCTAGCTCCCCCCGCGCTCAGAGCGCAAGTTACCGCAACAATTGGAAAAGGAGCGTGTCCTTGCAGACATGGAATTTTAATTCCATGGTTTTGCAGCATGCTGTGTACTTTGCGAGCGGGCTGGCATCATCCCGAATATGGGGAATCAATCACACAGCTCGGGTCAGAGGAGGCTCCCCATGTTGCTGTTATATTCATCCCAAAGATTATGCTTATGCCGTGCTAATGAAGTGCTTTTAGATTCACGATACTTTTCCGTATGATGCGTACCGTCTGGTAATAAATGATTTGGGCGTGAGCAGCCCACATACAGCTGTCCATGTGAGAAGCATTCACGCATACCCTGTGTGTTTCTGTACTTTGTTGATGCTCACAACTGTACACGTTTCAATTCGAATAGATATCAGTCGGAATCATTGAGACACAACTTCTTATTGAAATTTTTCAATTCAAATTGTAGCTCCGATGATATTATTCATGATTTTTTAAAAGTAAAAACCTGGTACCGTTGCTGCATGTTGTGGCGGATTTATGTTTCAGAGAAGAATTATAGACACGCCAATTCTCAGTGCTAAAATACCCAATTCAAATATAATTTTATATAGAATGATGAACTAACTAAATGTTGTCCTTATTTTTTGTTAGTGTGTTTACGCGTCATTTCATCAATGCCATTACATACAATTCATGTCAAAAAGTAACTTTTTGAATTTCATCACGCTGATACACGTACCACATACTGAAAACCACTGTTTTGTTTAAATATATCGATGCAGTAAGCTCTTTTGTAGACACCATTAAAAAATCGTTTCAATCTATTGGCTGGTTTAAGAATTATATCTATTTTACGAAAGAAGTAGAGTTTCATGAATTTGTTACGAAATCTCCCGCACTTTAGGCGAAGCTTAGCGTGGAATACCCGAACTGTAAATTGTTAATGTGATTTCTTCCCTAAAATATTTTTCGGTGAATGATACCACAAATCGTGTTGATATGTGGAGTTTATTTTGTTATTGATTAATTTGTTATGTGTGAAGTTAGCTCCTTGGCATTGATTTACTTGGCGGATACTTGCTTTTAGATTACATGAATGATTGATTTGTTGCATGGCATTATCGCCTCTCAGCATAGTAGACTAAAGGCTTCTTTTACCTTAGCAAAACCGGATCGGACACCGTGACACCGGACATCCCGAAGACATTCATTTTTATATATATAGAAGATAGATTACACAAAGACATAAATTCATATTTAAGCAAACAATTTCCGTTAATAAATAAAAAATAAATGCATAAAATATTTTATCCCTAGGAGCTGAACGGTTTCAGCCAGGGCTGTCCCACACTAGTCATTGAACGGTTTAAAAGTTTTCATTTCGGTTTTTGTTAAATTTTATATATTTAACAATTTAGAGTTATTAAGGTTTTGGGTCACGGCCAAAATAGTTTGAGAACCGCGGCTATAACTTTTAACGGACCGTTCGCGCATTTTTGTGCGTCATGTCACACATCATCCATATGTAAATGGCGATATAACCGCGATGCACATGGTATATGCTTCATTAATCAATGACAGATTGTCAAAGATTACTTCATATTCGATAGGACATAGATATACAGGTTTATATCGATTCGATCGAATTAAATCTGGCAGTTTTTCTGTCGATAAAGATAAGAATTTTGGCAGTGCGTGGATGTGATGTGCGCAAATTGGAGGCATCCCATTTTTTCTCCATTTATCTTTTCACGGAGATCCTGTTCAGAAAATCGACAAGACCGATATTATCTGGCATCTTCTTCTTCGGAGGATCGTCATTGTCTGCGTGTATTTACAATAATAGACTGTTATAACGTATGATACGGCATTCTCTCTTTACGGTTGTGGACCCGTGAGAGTGGTCCGCCTAATTATACACCTTGCATGATACCGAAAATTGACGACTACTTCACACGACAGCTTTTTCGTTGTCTTTATTATTAATAATAAAACCATCATGTAAAAGCATTCTTATTTGAAAAATGTAAAAATAAAACGACATGAGAAAATTGTAAGAGGTGGCGCCCGTTGATGGGCGCCGCCCTCTTCAAATCGGGCCTCGCGGAAGAAAAATAATATCCATATTATCGATAATTATTATGAATATTTTAATTATAGAATTTATCCAGTAGTTTGTAGGAAATATTGCACTATGGGTTGTGTAATATATAATAAAATAAGAGCGCTACTAGTGCATACACAGTAGAGGCGGTGCGACGCATGCGCGTAGTCTGTCTATGATATATACAATAGGAACGAAATTAGTACAAATAAATCCTTCTCTCTTTTTGATCAACTGCTATTTGTTTCACTTTTCGTAATGTTCAAGTCAACCCTAGCGCGCCTATGGAAGTCTCCTTTTAAAAATGTATTTATCGGGATAATATGTTTAGGCTTATATTATATAGTACTATCAAACAATGCTAAATACAAGCGTAAAATATCCAAATCCTAAAAATAATTTGAAGATCAAATCAAAATTTTGATGAACTTCGATGTGCCACATATTCGGGAGGATAAATTTCTGATGATATGAATCATTGGTCGTTAAATCGCACTGAGATAACCTTAACCTTAAATTGCTCGTGCAGAATATCCATCATGGCATGCGCTGTGTGGCACTCAGCGACACCCTGTTGGAACCGCATTTCGTCTGCATACATATCATCCAGTTTATGCCACAATAAGCTACTCAACATCAATCATTCATCCAGAAATGGGTGAGCCATAATCAATAAGAATATAATTTGCATGAAAAAACGACACTTGATTTTCAACAGGGTTGCCACACAAATATTAAAGAAATTTAAAAAAGTTATAAACACGTTTCTTAAATTTGAAATGTTATAATTTTACAGTCTCAAAAACACATATATATTATACACAATAATCATTTTGGGTGTGGTATGCATTGAAACAAGTCTAATAAATACTTCTAAGAATTGTTTCCTGTCTTTTTTTTTTTTAAACAGGGCACACAAACGCTTCTCTTCCTTTTTACATCGAACACTTTTTCCACATAAGTTAAGAAATGGCTGTTTATACTTTTAAGCGAAAAGGTAAATCGCCACTCTTGTATTTTCTTTTAGTTTTTGGATCGTTTGGATAATGTATTTGAATCACCTGTCGAATCACTGCCAGCTGAAAATCACCAAGTGTGATATGCTTCCCTGTTTTCTCTCCAAATGCAAACTTCTATCAACGATACACATATATCTCGTATAATCTATAACTGATTCAGATTTCATTATGGACTCGCCACTTTGTCGATCTATTTTGTTTGATGCGATTATATTTCCTGAGTGCATTGTGGATAGCATCGTCACTTCTCGCATGTCTTTCCAAATTTGTATGTCCATTTTATTATTTTTTGTGTGGTAAATTTGCGTTTCATCTTTTGCCAATTTTCTATTAAATTTAGGGATAAAAATCCGATATTTTCGCTACCCGAACACCCAAATGGTAGTTTTTGTTTAGCTCCGTAGTGGCTTCGGTATAAATGATGAAGTCCATAACAATTCCAATCTTGCAATCACACAAAACAAAAAACTTAATTCCAAAGCGGCTTATTTTCGACGGAATGTACTGTTGAAGAGTAGTCTCCCTTTGATGAATAAAATACTTTAATCGATGCACAATTTTATTTATTTTACACAATTTATCACATGCAGCTTGTTCATTATTATTCGAAAAATGTAAACATTTCATAAGTATTTGAAACCTATTGCATGGCATCGTTTTAGAATAAATAGACGAATGCAATAGAATATCAGTGGACCAAAATTATTTTTGGCGATTTCTCGAATTTCTTCACATCAGCAAACAAACGGCTAAAATATGTACATTTCGTCGATATTTGTATCGTACCATTTGTCCTTTTTATAAGAATTTGATTCCACTGGCAGATTGATTTTTGTATATCGGTATCGCTTATTAGTTACTTCAATGATGAACTCCATAATACCTTCATACATATATTTTTTGAAAAAAAAAATTTGGAATTTTCCCAAACAGTTTTGATTATTTACGCTATAGATATTTTGAATGATTGCTCACTTCTTATCTATTAAAAATTAATAATTTATATTTTTGAATAAATATGATATTTTTGACAATTTCTGTTTGTGCCAACCCTAATGAAATATTTCGAACATATCCTAAACCAAAGAAAAATATTTACTCTTTTCGATGTTTTTGATGTTAATATATGACTCTTAACGTGGCTGTTAAAAAATCGAAATGAATTTCCCTTTTATTTAGGGAACAGGGATAGGGCGTGCAACGATGTGAACCCAATATTTTTGCAATACATCCCATTGCTAAAACATGACGGAAGGTACGTTTAGGTAATTATTTCATGATGAACTTCATATTCGATAAATTAATACGATGGAAAAGCTTTATTGTTCAATTACACCCATGATTGCCCCAATAAAGCGGCGAGTTCTAATAAGTGAAATAACTTCAATCGAAGAACGCGTTGTAACGTGCCTTAATTAGCTGATATTGTTATCTGAAAAAAAAATCGCTACAGTCAAAATATTCGTTTTTTACTGTTTCAGCAACAAGCTAATCATCTCAAGATACTCCTTTTTTACAGCCGTCGTGGATGTATGCAAATGACGTTCTGCTTTTAATCCATGTGAATAAACCTTCATATGGAGTTGACAAGACGTCGTTTCATGCCGTTTGTTCAAAATGTACAGATAAAAGATAAGAGGCGTGATGATATTAACATGCGGTGACAAAAAAAACGAGTATGCATACAAAACAGCTTTTCTAACTTGTACAATCTGAAGTCGGTCAGTTTTTTTGTCGTACAAAAAATATGTGGATATATATATAATACATCATCACCTTCTGATGTCTAGACCTGACAAACTGAAGCGGTCAACTTTACAGCTATTACTTATTTGTAGGATAGGGGACGTCAAAGAGAGGACCGTATGCCAATTAAAAAATGATTGATTCAAATTGGGAAATGAGAAAATTCGCAAGAAAATAAATTTTTAAAGGTGCTATTAATAAATGGATGGAATCTGGGAAAGTCCCAAGGAAAAAATATAAAGGAGGATATTTTGTATCCTGAATATTTTATATGGTGTGTTTAATATTATATAATAGATATAAGAAGGAATCCTTATACCTATTAGGGTGTCCCATAAGTCTCTTTCGTTTTCATATTAAGGAAAAAATATACAATAATTTGTATTACATCAAAATTTATTGAATAATATATGATCCAATACATGGCAATGTCCGGAGAGTATGGAGGATGAGATAAAACATCCCAGTCAAATGATAATAATTTATTTCTGGCCATTTTCTGGCAATTGCATCCTTTAGATTGTCTAGTTGGAAACAATATTTTGTTTGAATTGATCGTTTCATCTTGCTGAAGTAGCTCATAATAAACTACCTTCTTCGAATCCCACCAAATGCATAGCAAAACTTTTTTTGGATGAATAGCCAGGTTTATCCCTGGCCCATTTAGGGCCAGGTCTCATAGAGTATTCAACTTTCATCTCCAGTCTCTTCAAAAAATTTTGGCTATTATGTCGTTGGATTGCATGTTGAAATACGCTGAAGTTTATTTGAGTCAATCAGCTCATGAGGAAGCCACACATCTGAATGATGTAACCCAATTTCGTCAGATGATTATGGATGGATGTTCGTGGAATTTCTAACTTGTTAGCTATTTCGCGATCAGTAAATCACGGGTTTTCTTCAACCATGGCTATGATTAGATCATTTGCGAAAGAGACTTATGGGACAACCTAATATTATATGAATAAAAATCTCAGCGTGTTATGTTATGTCTTTGAATCGTCAAAATAAAAATCGTATAAGTACTCTTCTGCGATAGAAGCGAAACATCTAAATCCCTATAAAAAAAATGTTGTGTAGGAGTGAGACTGATATATATATTTCATGACTTTTGGGACGTTGAATACATTAATTCGTTTATTGATGGAAATTTTAGCTAAAAGATGAAACTGTGTTTGTGTAATATATAATAAAATAGGCAAGCCACGCAAGAGACACAGAGTCTGCGAAGCGCATGCGTGTAGCGTATCTATGATATATGCATCGGATACGGAGAGATTACAAATGATTTCCTCTTTCATCTCTTTCTCACAAACTGACAATTAGAGTCAAATAATGAAAAGTGTTGCTTTGTATCATGGCACAACAATTTTCCCTTTTTACTTTTTTTCTGGAGGATTTCCCTAAAATTTAATTCATGTACATTCGATCTTCTTTATGCGCGGGTTTCTTTTGCACAGTTTTGAAATAACACGTTCAAGAATCTATATAAATGGAGGAATATCTGTAGTTGTGGCCAAAATTTGTTCAAAAACTGTGAAAAGAAGATGCTTTTTTTGAACAAGCTCAGGGAATTCAATCCCGGGATCCCGGACAGTTTTAGGTGCTCATGAATCCCGGCATTAGTAAACGTAATCCCGAAAAAATCGGGATTGAATTTTTTATCTAACAGAAATCGTACATCGCCGAAATCTGGACGCTTGGAAACAGTGGCGTAACTACTAATTGGCGAACTTATATAGCGATGCATAGTAACTGTCTAATCTATGTATACATATATACAGTACATATATGTTTATTTAATTGTTATATTAACATTTCCCTACCGGTGATGTATTTACTACACCTCGACTTTAATAATGGGAATATCGATATGAAATATAATAGATACGGGGTTCAAAATCAATATTTTAGATTCATATTGGGAACAAATTTTTGACGCCGGACTGATAAAATTGTATCGGGAAGTCATGGACATGTCGATCGTTGGTTTCGTCCTTCGCCGCCGCAGCATAGATGACGCATATAGGGCTGCAATAGTATACATATTAATATAAATCACGGCCCCTGTTGAAGAATAAATTGAAGTTGAACACTCCTGGCTTGTGTCGGGCTGGAACGTATTTATTTCAGAATAAAGATTTATTAAAATTATTTCACCGATATAATCAAAGTTACGATTTGAGGTTTGCTTTGAGTCCGGTAGATTTGTTGATCAGTCTCAACTATTGTGTTGAGGCTCCATTATTCATACACGGATTGTCCGGTTGACGACTTTTTCTTCTCGCGATGTAGACATCTCATTTTTTGTTAGGACTCGAAGGACTATAATTAAGGGGCATGCGGTTGAAGGATCTGGTGTGCGGTAGCCCGGTGGGCGGAGTAGTCCTTCAAGTCCTTGCCAGTGCACGTCTTCATTGTGGTGCCGACGGATTCTGCTCGAAATTTCAGCAATTAATCACAATTTGGCGAACACTTTGAAAGACCGACAGGAGTCTGGCGCTTACTGTGTTCGAGTGCTGGATCAGGTGATGATTAATGGTCTTTTTTAATTTTATCCGGTCAAATTCCGATTTATCAACTGGGCCAACAAATGGTTGGAAACGACGACATGAATGAAATTTTGGATGTGTTTATTTAGTAAAAAAATAATATTGCAAAAAATCTTGATCGTTCCAGCATCAGTTCCTTTGTAATATTAAACATACATTGAACAGATTTTTAGAATAATTTATCAACGCAGACATTCATCTCCTCACGCTCTGATTCTCTCTGAGAGAACTTAAAATCAATTTATATGTTTGGAAACTATAAATAATGACTCTTTTTTATAGCTCCAAACATACAGATCTGCTGGTGATAATATTTTAAATTGCAATAAATCTAGTAATCATAGAATTATAACAAAAATGTTATTTAAGAGTGATTAATCAAGCAGTATTTATAAAACAATAACAAATCACACTGCCGGAGCCAATGTCGTGATAAAGAGTTATTACAAGGAGCGCCCATCACTCTATAACGCAGGCTCCGCTCATGCAGCATCGCTACGGCTTACGACGAATTCAGTCTCTATTGAATAGGGTACGATTCTTTACACTCTATGAATGTTCATCTCTTATATACAAATACTCATACTCAGCATCATACTCGGAATAACAGGATCTTAATTTTATTTGAAAAAAATATTTTATGGCATTAAGTATGGAATAAAACACTGCGGCTTTGTTTGAAAAAGAATTATAGGCCGACGAGGAGAAGAGCTTTTATCTTGAAACTATTTTTTTCAAGCTTATGGAAGTGCTCCCACACGCCCTAAATAAGCATTCTTTATGAAATTTGGCAGATATATGTATAACAAACGTCTTCATAATATAGACTACAATTATCTAAAAATATTCAAAAATGTTTATTTAAAAAATAAAAAACTATAAAAAAACGTGGATAAAAACACAAACTTTTTTTTGATCCCTCACTATTTTTTTATTTTTCTATATTTATTATTAATTATAGTCTAAGCTATACACAATATTATACAAAATTAAAATATATTAAATTTTTTTACTGCAAAACATTTGTTCAAGACTTAGAACTTCCGTAATGAAGAATGTCATCGCTCGCCCATCGATATAAGTGATTCCCCTCACTCCCACTATTACACTTTGTCAAACTTTAAAAAATATTTTTATGTTAAATAATAATCGCCTGTATGTATGTATGTATCAAATTGTTATAATTAACCTTTCCCAACCGGTGATGTATTTACTACACCTCGACTCTAATAATGGGAATATCGATATGATATATGATAGATATGGGCTTCAGATTTTTTGTATTCTTCCGTAATATAATCACGAATCACATCAAATTATTATAGTATGTAAGTATTCATTTGCAGCGACGGAAATAAATAATTTGTCGGGAAATCGGGAATTTTGCGAGTTTTAGTCCGTGTCGCAGAGGCTGAGTGTGCATTTTCAGCAGCAATTTATCTGGCTAACAAAATCAGATCCAGACTAAATGACGAAACACTCGATGCTTTGATGTTACTTCGGGCATATTTTCAAAATATTATTAGAATTTTTTTTGTCTATTTTTGAATTGTATTTTTATCTTTTCTTAAATAAATAAATTTATTTTGATCTCAAATTATTTTTTATATTAAACGATTGGACTTATTAGTATTTTTTGATCAAATTTATCATAATCTATAAAAAGCATTGGTACATGAGACCCTTGATGATTTTAAAATAATTTTGGGGTGTATGCAGATTATAGGATTTATTTGGATTTATAACATCCCAAAGCAAAATTTGAGTCCCAATTCTTTATTTTTGGAATTAAATACATAAGATTTGGCCAGGATAAAAATCGATTTAGATGGAATTCTGAATTATGATTGCTGGATTGAAAAACCCTGCTGCATGTGATCGCTGAACACCTTATGAACAAATTTGACAGCAGTAACAATTAACAGTTTGAAAATACAAAATTGAATGTAAATCTGTGCTTAACGTCGACCTATCTTTGCCATGTTTATTTAAATTTCATAATTTTAAGCTATAAATACAAATCAGATGAAAGGAAAGCTCGACAATTAAGCTTATACACACATCAGTGAGCGTTCTTCGCCTGCTCGGAAATTTGATATATCGTCGAGATATTTCGATTCCTGCGCTTCCAAAACCGATATCCGATGAGATAGGCCTTATCTCTGAAAAAAATTCGAATCTCCACATCAAAACATAATGATGAAATTTCATCTGTGGAAGCATCGGGCCATAAAGGGATACGTTGGGTACAATATTCGAGCCCCGGATGCGAGTCAGAGATTTCGTGGCGATGATTAAATTGCTGAGTGACAGTCATCGTTGTATAATGACAATATATTCAGAGTTTCGATGTCATAAAAATATTTTGATTATTCATCGTTTATAACGCGGTCGAGTTGCCTGTCATTCAGTCACCATTTTTTCTTGCCGCTGGACGGATTAGGAATTGTCTTCGGAGGCTACTGTTTGTAAATTCTTCAATGGCCGACCTCCTCGGTCATGAATATCTGTCAACACCACAATGAAGTCGTTGAGCCGCAATTTCAAAACATTTCACACAATGGAGCCAACATTGCATTTGGAAAATGAGGCTTTTGGATGATTCGTTTTTTGCGCGTGGCACTCGAACGACACCCATGACGAAAACATTCCGAATCGATCAATTGATCCGACTCGCGATGAATTGTTGCGGGTATTTCCCGAGGATTGAAGATGACATCTGACGCAATCGCTCACACAAAGGACGTCTCTTAATTGGAAAATCCTGCTTTATTTCATCACCAGAAATCAATTCAATCAGAAGATTACGAGCGACGCTAGAAGGCGAAATGTAAAGATGAAAGATTTTAAAATAATTATAAAATAAAATCCTAAACTTCAGTGTGATTGGTTCCGCATGTTCCACAGGTACTTGATTCGCTAATAAAAATCATAAATTACATGAACCTGTTAAGGGGGTGGGACGTATATATACGTCCAACGTAAACAGCATCAAAAATGGTTAGGACGTATATATACGTCCACGAAATATATGTCGAGCCCTAAAGCAGGCGGGACATTTTTTGTTGTTTAACGAATATATGAGTTGTCGATACATGTTTTGATATGAATTTAAGATAGGTAGCAAATTGGTTGCACTTCGCTATTGTGTTGAAGTAGACATGTACTTGATAAACGGTAACTAGTAGCATAAGGTAAGATTCAAAGGCAAATTTATAGTTTTAAAATGGAAGGACGAAAAATACATATTGATGCTAAACCCTCACGATTAGTTGAAACGTATTTTCAAAGAGCAAATGAAAGGGAAATAAAGCCAGGAAATGTCTAGTTTATTAAAAAAAAAAGGAGAGAGTCTACATGCTGGTGACCGGATTGTGAGGTAGCACTACATGTCAACTACTGTTTTAAAATATATCACACAGAAGTTGAGTTTTGAATTTATGCATGGATATATTTTATTTTTTTAAACTCTATGTTAAAAAAATTAAAAATATGAATAGCTCACGTTAGGGGGGTGGGACGTATATATACGTCTTAACGAAAATGTGTGAAAATCTGCAAACCGTAAATATTTTTCCTTGGTGTAGGATATGTTCGAAATATTTCATTAGGGTTGGCACAAACAGAAATTGACAAAAATATCAAATTTATTCAAAAATATAAATTGTTAATTTTTAATAGATAAAAATTGAGCAATCATTCAAAACATCTATAGTGTGAATAATTATAACTGTTTGGGAAAATTCCGAATTTTTTTTTTCAAAAAATGTATGTCAGAAGATATTATAGAGTTCATCATCGAAGAAACTAATAAGCTATACCGATGTACAAAAATCAAATTACAAGCGGAATCAAAATCTTATAGAATGCACAAATGGTACGATACAAATATCGACGAAATGTGCATATTTTTAGCCGTTTGTTTGCTGTTGTCAAGAAATTCGAAAAATCGCCAAAAATAATTTTGGTCCACTGATATTTTATTGCATTCTTCTATTTATTCCAACACGATGCAACGCAATAGGTTTCAAATAATTATGATATGTTTAACTTTTTCGGATAGTAATGAACAAGCTGCAGGTGATAAATTGTGTAAAATAAAACAATTAGAGATATGATTAAAAGTAATTTCAAAAATAGCTTTTATCCTTTCCAAAAATTGTGCATCGATGAAAGTCTTTTACTCATCAAAGGGAGACTACTAGGGGTCCCAAATATTGGGAAAATCAATTATTCGAACATCGAACATGAATTTGATAAAATATTCGAATATTCGAGTATTCGAATATTTTGTGTATATGAGAGTGATTCAAATATAACCCGGAATTTTTCTGTACGAATTTATTAGTGTTATATAAAAATACAATTGGAGCATCTTATTTTTCTACAAAATTCCCTTCGTTAGAAATAAATTTATTTCTTCGGATAGGAAGATTCTGGATCCCATCACACAAAGAAGGCGAGAAGTATCATCGTCTGTTGCGCAACGCGTTTTCTCGTAGACAAAGACGTGAAATCAAGTGAAATTTTGAGGTTTTTGGTTTCATTGAAATCAAGAGGATCAGAATTTTATTGACATTTCAAAAATACATATTTTAAAAATTGAAGTGCATTGAACGTTTCTACTTTTAAACTTGACCGTAATTTCATTTTTATTGAGCCTGCTATCGAAGAAACCCTCTCAGTTGTCTTTGAGTTTGGTTTTATCGAAAGTAGAAAATCTTAAAGAATATCTAAAATATTACTCCTTTTTTTGGCATGATCGATATTTTTGAATAAACTTTATACTCATTCAATAAAATAATAAAGAACTTTTTGGCATTTCTTTGTTGCTATTTCGATTGGCAGAAGAACATCGAGCAATTTTCTTAAAAAATGTATCTCTTTATCAGTAATAGTTTTCGATTTTAAATCTTTTTAATGATTTTTTGACTGATTAAAAGAAAGACTGTAAAAGAAATATTTTGCCAACATGTTTATTGGGTTCCATCTTGTTTTAACTTTCTAAATTACTTAACGAATAATATCCGATTATTGAAAAAGACCCAAATATATTCGAATATTCGATAGGGACTAGAGACTACTCTTCGAACAGTACATTCCGTCGAAAAGAAGCCGCTTTGGAATTAAGTTTTTTGTTTTGTGTGATTGCAAAAGTGGAATTGTTATGGACTTCATCATTTATACTGAAGCCACTACGGAGCTAAAGAAAAACTATAATTTGATCGTTAGTGGAAACGTAGTAATGATCTTGATGACACCAAATTTGAATAAAAATCACGCATTATACGTGGATAATTGGTATACAAGTTCAACTTCGTTTCAAACGCTGTATTCGGGTCGGTATCCTGCGTTTTGCGCCCCAAGCTTAGTTGCGCCCGTGGCAGGCGCCTGCTTTGACACGCCCTAGTTACGACCCTGCAGACAAGATTAAATGCATTCGTTTCAAACCGATTGCTGTGGAACCATGCGAAAAAATCGGATTGGTATGCCTAAATTTAATAGAAGATTGCCCAAAGGTGAAACGTAAATTTACCACACAAAAAATAATAAAATGCTCGCACAAATATGGAAATACAAGTGAAAAGTGAAGATGCTATCCACAATGCACTCGGGAAATATAATAGCATCAAACAAAATAGATCGACAAAGTGGCGAGTCCGTAATGAAACCTGAATCAGTTATAGGCTATACGAGAAATATGTGTATCGTTGACAGAATTCATAGCATGATCGTAAAGTCTATCAGAAAACATCAAATGATACAAAAAACTTTTTTCTCATCTCATCGATTTATGTATACTGAATTCATACTTTGCATTTCGAAACAAAACAGAGAAGCATATTACACTTGATGATTTTCAGCTGGCAGTGATTCGACAGGTGATTCAAATACATTGTCCAAACGATCAAAAAACTACAAGAAAATACAAGAGTGGCGATTTATCTTTTCGCTTAGAAGGACAAAACAGCCATTTATTAATTGATGTGGAAAAAGTCTTCGATGTAAAAAGAAAGAGATGCGTTGTGTGTTTTGCTTCAAAAAAGGCAGGAAACAAAATTCGCGTGCGAAAATTGTAAAATCCCATTTTGCCCAACGACTTGTTTCAAAGCATACCACATTCAAAATTATTATTGTGTATAATATATATATGTGTATTTTTGAGACTATAAAATTATAACATTTCAAATTTAACAATCATGGATACAACTTTTTAAATTTCTTTAATATTTTTGTGGCAACCCTATTGAAAATTAAGAATCGTTTTTTTCATGCAAATTATACCCTGATTGATTGTGGCTCGCCAATTATGCAAGTGAAAAATATGTATTTATTAGTAAAAGTACTTTTTTCGCATTGAAAACACGCTGCATTGGTAATAAGTAAATCTGGGATACAGTGTGGGAATAATTATGTATAGGGTGCGGCAGGGAAACGGATTGTATCAAATGCAAACGATTGAAGATGATATCTTTTTGCCGAAGATCGAACAAAATTATGCGCTTTCATCAGCTCGAGGTCAGGGTTATAAATATGTTCTACAACTTTGTTTCGAATGCGCAAGCTCTGTTCAATTTACGATCAGTTTTGATATTAAATTAGCCGATTATGAGCCATCAAAGTCGCATATGACCGGAATAAAAGGATCAAATTTGGGGTTCATAATTTTCGGTTGGGTCCATACTTACGTTAATTGTATCCTCATTTATCCGAGTCCGATTTCAATACAATATTTGATATTTGACGTATCGATTGGATCGATTTGTGGCATACTCAATGAAATAAATTAATTGAATATCGACTTAACCATTTCGTTGTACAGAATGTTTTTTCGATAACCTTTTGATAAACTTATTGTTATATTTGGAAGTAGTTTATGAGAAATTTCGCACATTAACCACGAACAGCTTGGCATCCCATTTTTTTTGTTATGAGGTTTGAAGGTGCTTCTTTCAAAAGCACAAAAGGGTGCTTAAGACACCAAAGAGAATGAAGGTACTTCGAAGAAGTCGGTTCTCGAGTGCATGCAACGCTTTCATAGACGGTTGCCGTCATATTTCTGTGCAGTAAAAATCTTTTTTTTCAAACCATAAACTATAATAAAAACTCGAGAGCAGATTCCACCTAAGGTTGTAACCCAAATTATACGTAACTAAAAACGGCATCATTGCTTTTATTCTCCTTTTTTTCCTTCACGTCGATTTTATTGTGGCCGCCGTACGCATCCTTCAACTCGCCAAGAACAACAAACTGTGAAACGCACTTCAAACCACCCTATTCTTCTAAATTATTTCAAAAATATTATCGAAAAAGTTGTAATAATGAAATCGACCTATGCAAATGACGTGAAACATGATTGTCGTTGATACGGAGATAGTCCCAGAAGTACCCGACCTAACAAAGAAAACTTTGAAAAAAATATCTTTATTTCTTAATTGGCGAGCTTAGCCGACGCCTAAGGACAGTAACTGTCTAATCTATGCATGCATATATACAGTACATATCAAATTGTTATATTAACCTTTCCTTACCGGTGATGTATTTACTACACCTCGACTCTAATAATGGGAATATCGATATGATATATAATAGATACGGGGTTCAGATTTTTTGTATTCCTTTGTAATATAATTACGAATCACATCAAATTATTATAGTATGTAAATATTAATTTGCAGCGACGGAAATAAATAATTTGTTGGGAAATCGGGAATTTTGAGAGTTTTGGTTCATGTCTCAGCAAAAAGGAATTTTATCAGTCATCAACTCGAACTAGCATTTAAATATCTAATGACGATCTCTCCAATAAGTGTGGACGCTAAGTGTGCATTTTCAGCAGCAATTTATCTGGCTAACAAAATCAGATCGGGTTACAAGTTACTTCGGGCATATTTTCAAAATAATATATACAAAATAATTAGTAATTTTCGATCAAATTTATCAATGTGATTTCATAAACTATTGAAAATCCTGGTCCCGGGATCCCGGGATGGTCTAATACAATCATGAAATCCCGGGATCGAAATTTTGGCTCGGGATTAGATTCCCTACCGGTGATGTATTTACTACACCTCGACTCTAATAATGAGAATATCGATATGAAATATAATAGATACGGGATCCAGAATTTTTATATTCCTCCGTAATATAATTACGAATCACATCAAAGTATTAGAGTATACAAGTATTCATTTGCAGCGACGGAAAAAAATAATTTGTCGGGAAATCGGGAATTCTGCGAGTTTTAATGAAAATCATTCCAAGCGCATTCTATAAAACTGACGGCACCCATCTTGCGCACAGCTTTTTCATGTTCAAATTTTTGGCAGTTCATGTGGCCTCGTTTAATGCATTTAGCTATTTAATATTTTACTGTTATGAACGAACGAGCATATATTGGTTGGACTGAGACCTTTCAAATAAAAGTATTAGTGTTTGTGTAATATATAATAAAATAGGCAAGCTACTGATCTCCTGATTGCTTTATGTTACGTATAGGTGCGGGTAAATGTATAAGTACGCGCATGCGCTTATGTTGTCTATGATGTATATGACAGAGACGGAGATACTACAAACGATTCTCTTTCTGACCAATTGCCGATTGTCAAAAAGTCTATTTGCTCTATAAATCTACAAAAACCACAAGTAAGATGATTAATAGCATTTAGTTGAGGATGGTATGGTTTACCATAGATATACGACAGGATCGGCGTAGGGATGCGTTCCCACGGAAAATGTTACAGATAAGCACAAAAATCACCTCTACGAGCGGTGATTTTTGGCCCTCGAACGCCCTTTTTAATTGAATCCGGGAAAACATGCAATCCGTCGACTCGGGCTGAAATTCGAGGGTTGGTCTTGAAGTTACGGCCGCGTAAGTATTTTTGTTCAAATTACGCCACTTCCATAATTGCGTCCATTATAATTTCGAGCAATGCTATCATCACACTTCGAAGGATGCGAGGATAGCGAGGATAATGACCAAAAGGCTCAAGTTACTTGCAAACAGTGGGTGTTGTTATCGTACTCTGCGCGGCACATTCATTAGAGAAGATATCCGAAACAGTGTATGAATAATAATTTGTAACAAACAAATGTACAATGATAAATTTGAATAAAATATATTAAACATCGTATTGTTGAATTTGCATTATTCAAAAATTAAATAAAGTTAGGATGAATTTAAATTCATTAATAATTTGGAGCAGTGAGTGACCGTAGTAGAGCGAGGATCCCACCGGGTCGGAGTTCTATCAATTTATTCGGATCAATTTATTTTTTCGGCAGATCAAATGCAGAAATATTGCATTATTTATCAGCAATATTGTCATGCATTTCAACGTGGAAGTATTAGCAAAGTACGATGGTTTTATTGCAGGCTTTCATCGGTGTACGTTCTTGTTCTTGGAAGATTTTTAACCGCGTGTAAAATATAGACAAAATAAATTTGGTTTCCTATAAAAGTTTTATTGTGTTCATAAAAGCAACTTCATCGCACTGCACAAAGGTTTTGAGAAGCATCGGTTTATTGGTGAGGATTATTAAACTTCTTTACAACTTGTTCGTGGAATAACTATTAGAATTGCACCTTAAATATTAGACTTTATTACAGATTATTTATACACAATAAAACTATTGGGAGATTAATAGCACTGTGTCGTATACTGTTTTTTTTTCTTACGTGGTTCGGTTTTATAAAACCGAAAGAAAACTTTAATTTGTTTATATACGGCCGACCGACGTGTATAACACAATAAATAAACTATTTGAGAAAGATAATAAAAAAAATAATTTACTAGATTCTACAACAACTGTAGTTAGATTTGATACTTAAGGACTTTATTTGAATTAGTGCAATATGCGTATGATACCCCAATTACAACCCCTAAATCCGGCTTAAGCGCATGAAAGAATAATGCAACGTGATCGAGAACAGATCCGGATTGTATTATTGATATTGGTTTTAGAAAGTTCATCGATCAAAAAAGTTTTTTTTTCGTTTTTAACTCGTTGATGAGTGATCGCGCATATATGCGATCAAACTCGAGTGATACAGAAAGAGCAGTTTCGCATAAATACATTGTTGTCTTGTGTTGAGGTTAATTTATTGATATACAAGCTTGACTCATGCTGCGCGACCCTGAGAGAAAAGTGGATTTTTGTGGGCGATAAAAAGTGGACATGCAAATGTAGCATTACTTTAAAATTAACTATTAAAATATTCTAAGGATATTGATCTGGCTTGGGATGAAAAGCTTCTTCGTATCAAAACTTTGGTGATTTGGTAAATTCGTTAGTCACTCCTTTAATTAATAGGGTACAACCTAATATTTTGTAATTAATTGTAATTAGTATTATTAGTCGACTCTTTCTGCATGGTTTTTCACCATCAGAGTTGAGCACCGGATTATGAAGAACTTGTCGCCATTGAATCAATCAAACGGTGATATATTGCGTGAACGAGATGATAGTTTACAATCTCACCGATAAGTCAATTTGTTCATAAATAATGTACTTCGAATGTGATAAATTAAATTGTGAAAAGCCGTAAGTAGTTAGGAATTCGCACATAATTGAAATGAACGACGTACAGCTATTTGATCCATTGATACAGTAATTGAACATAGCTCGAAATAATCAGGTCGAATTTAAAATAATATCGTTGCTCTGCATATAATATATATTTGGCATTGTGATGTTTTTAATTGGGTGTTTGTTTCACATGCACATTGCCGATTATGCTTTGTCCCTAGTGATTTGTATACATGTAATCAGGAATTATTATTTTCCTAATAATTGGTTTGAATGTACCCCTTTGATTTAAAAACGTAATCAGTTGCTTGTAAATTAATTTTGTTGAATTACTCGTATTTAATCAACCCAAAAGAAGCCAGCCATAATGCATAGAAATGGACGCGATGGGGAAAATTTGAAAGAATAAATAAAAATAATCCATGTGACACATCGTCGTTCTTCGATTTACGCGGTAGATGAATAAAATCGCGTAAATTGAGCACAGAAGTTCATAATTTTATCGTCAAACCTCTAAGTGTGTTATCGCCGCCAAATCCACGGAGATCCTGCGAACGCCCTGCGAGGACGCGCTGAGGAAGGCCAAGAAGTGGCTGACAGGAGCTGGTCTGGAGCTGGAAGTTTGCGCCCCCACACCTGAGGATCGGGGGTTGCGTACTCGGTATTGTTGTACGGCGCGCCGATATGGGCTGAGGCACTATAAATTGAAAGGGTCAAGCTTAACATGGCCAGAGTCCAGAGAAGGAGCGCAATCAGAGTGGTGCAAAGGACCATGGCGGCGTGGCAGTCCCGATGGGATAACTGCCAGCTGGGAGCTGATTGCTGACGCGCTCAGGAGAAACTTCGAGGTTCCTGAGTACGCCGAGGAGCTCGTTAGCGATTACCTCAGAAACCAGTGTGTCCATCACAACGAAACCAACACAGGGAAGAAAGTGGAAATGGGCGTTCCATAGGGGTCCGTCCTAGGACCCCGCCCTGTGGAATGTCCTCTACAACAGCTTACTAGGGGTCAAGATGCCAGTAGGAGCAGAACTCATTGGCTTCGCAGACGAGGTAGACTACAGCAAATCACTGAGATACCTTGGGATCCTCTTGGTAAACAAGCTGACTTTCAGCAAACATATCAAATCAGCTGCGCAGAAGATGGCCAGCGAGCTCAAACGGCTCACGTTCAATGTCAGAGGACCAAAGCCGTGCAGAAAGAAAATAAATCAGGTTGTATATTCAATCCTTCTGTACGGAGCCCCGATATGGCATGAATCGCTAAGACACGAGAGCTATAGGAAGAAACTGGCTCGGGTCCAACGGCAAGGAGCGCCCCTAGTCACCGCAGCATACAGAACTGTATCCGAAGAAGGGGTGCTCGTGATCGCTGGTATCCTTTTCGCTGGACTACGAAGATCCCAAGAATCGCAATGAAGACAAACAGAAACTAAGGGAAACCTGGCAACGGAGATGGGACTAGTCTAGCAAAGGAAGATGGACCCACCGACTTATCCCGGTCGTAAGTGGAGGGCCCGGAAATATGGCGAAACGACGTATCGCTAGACTCAGTTACTCACGGGGAATGGATGCTTCGGGGTGTACCTGAAGCTGATTGGCAAAGAACCATCCGCTAACTGCCATCACTGCCAAGCGGAGGTCGATGACGCAGAGCACACCATCATAGGCTGTGAGGCTTGGGCACTCCAGAGGAACCTGCTGGAACAAGCACTCGGGGTAGCTCAGCTCAACGTCGACAACATGGTCCACAGCATGATGGAAAGCATGAAGAACTAGGACCTTTGGCGCAACTACGTGGAAGAGATTCTGAACGCCAAAGAGATCAGTGAAAGAAAGAGGCGTAGAGCGCCTCTCTAATACTAGAATAGGGCCATCTGCAGAAAAGCCACACTGAAGCAATTTGGAAAACAATACCAGGAGGACAGAGAAGTGCAAGGGAGGGATTTAGTCAGTAATACCGAAACTAATACCGAACCTGAGAACTTGGGTAGACAGAAAGCACGAAAAACTGTGCTACCACTTGACCCAGGTTCTCAACGGGCACGGCTGTTTTGGTAGCTACCTACACAAAATAAGCAGAGACCGGCCCGGAGTGCCGCCACTGCGAAGTGGAGTACGACGATGCTGCACATACGAAATTTGTCTGCCTATCATGGAGCATTGAAAGGGACATCCTACGGAAGGATCTGGGAATCAGCTCGCTCTCCCCTTGCAACATGGTACCTTCAATGTTAACGGATGCTAGACGACGACGAACAACAGCAGGATGACATTCTGAAAGAGACAAGTGGAGAGCCCGTGAGGGACACATCGCTGCCACTCTTGTGTAATACTTAATTAGTATCCAGGTGGCAGCCGAAGAGGAGGAGGGTTTAGTGGGTAAAAATCCCTCACTACCACCAGAAAGGTGATGTTTTTAGATATTCCCCCCAACGCAAAAAAAACGTCAACGGCTACCGAAACAGATGGAAGATATGGATACCGATGACATGGGGATCCAACAGGACGGCGCTACGTACCACAGCGCATACCATGATGGACATTCCGCATGAGCGATTTGAGGGCATGAAACCGTGTGATTTAACGCCTTTAGACTTGGGGCTATCTTAAACCGAATGTCTATGCGTACAAACCGCAAACAATTGATGCCCTCAAAGTTGACATTGCGAATGCCGTGCAATTAAATCAACCACATTTATGCGATAAAGCTATCGAAAATTTGACCTCCAGAATGTGCCCCATAAAACAAAGTCATATTTGAAAGATATTATATTTTTTTAACATAATGCCATAAAATATTATTTGAAATAAAATAAAAATTAAATAATCATCTCGTGCATTACTCGTTTAAATTACATGCAAAAGTTTTTTATTGAAATTCCCCGTTTTAATTCAGATTTTAATTTAACTCCCCCAGGGATCTAAATCCTATTTACAAGGTTAATTCTTTGAAACTCTAAGCAAGCGACAGTTGGTCGGAAAGAGAGGGAGAATATTTTTTATTCTCTCCGTCGCACACATACACATACGTTACGCGCATGCGCCGTGCCGCCTTTTTTGTGTATACGTAGCATAATGCAACACTTTTTATATATTATACAAACACACTTTTCCATTTTTTAGCTAACAACATCCAAGATGATCGAGTCGCTGCCAACCAACTGCTAAATCATGGGATTGGTTGATTATGTAGATAAAATTTAATACATTTGAGTCTTTAAGACGCACAATAATGCTTCAAAGGGTCGGAGCGATTCCGATGTTGATTTACGCCGATCGACTGACTTCTTCGAGCTACCGTTTTGTTCCGACGCCGATGGTACTCTTCGTGTACGGTAAAATTTTAATTTAATAGAGATATTATTTTTTTCCTCATTGAATTGGGATAAATTAAGGTGAATTCGGCCGCAGGGTCTCAACCGTCAGGGAGCCGAAGCTGAGTCATGGTGACTCCATACAATGCGCCAGAGCTATCCAACTTGGCCATGCACTCACAGATTTTACATCATCCGATTGAAATCCTCAATGTGTCGTTGCATAATATCAAACAAAAAGCCGCGCTTTCGAGAAACAATTTGCGCGAATTTTTTGGTCTTCTCGAAAGAAAAAAAAAAATGATTATTCAATAGCCAGATTGCCACACTCGATTCTTCGAATATATTTTGAATTTGTCAGTTTTGAGCACAATATCTCCACGAGCGGCGAGTGCACTTCAGTGCTCTTTATACATATCTAAAAAATCTTTGATGTTTCGTTTGAAGTATTTTTTTAAGAGCGATTGAGTATTTGAAAGACCGATGGATTATTTGATTAAACGGAGATTAAAATCTTCAAAGATATTTTTTATTTCAAATATAGCCAAAAAAAGGCTCCACATTACAGATTTTTCGCCGAACTTTGACGTTCGATTAATGTATAATTGAGTTCTTAAATCGCTCGTTTTTTAATAAAATTCGCAAAATATTAGGGGTACCGGATCAAAAATTCGTTTCAAAGCTTTTACATAATGCAATTATGACATCCTGATACAGCTTTTTACTTTAGGTACCAGAATATGATCCTTGTCCATAATTGAATTTCCACATGGACATTCCGAAACCGGGGATAGCTCAAACCCTTCAGCAAAAAACATTGTAACCGAGAAGCAGAAAATGTCTCTCTATTTAATCGACCTATTTGCTTTAGCTTCGATTCTCAAGCTGTTTTTTTTATCGGCATGGTGTAGAATGATGGATATACGATAAGAAATATATGACGATTTCCTGGACTGCAGCGTCCAAGCACCGTGCATGGTTTCTGGGCAAGCCGGCGGGAGGAACACATCGTCTCGTGGCCAAGACTATTGGTCGACGATTAGAATACGATTTCTTTTAAATTCCAACAAATATTCTTAAATGTCGTTATCGTTTATTAATATTCAATAATTTCATAACGAATACATTTTTTTAAACCCACCCATACTGTGAGCTTCATTTATGGCGTTACCAGTGGTGCATGCCTTTTAGGAAGTCAATGTTTTTGCGACATTATTCGAATACATAACCAATTTCTCATTTCCCAACATTTTTCGTAAAAATTGCTTATCTGACAAAAATTCTTCTATTGGAAATAGCGTGCAAAAATGTACTTTCGTTTAAAAGTCGTTCTTTAACATGTTAAGCGGGGAAGTTCCTTTTCAATAACGCAACATAGAATGAGCGCGCACATTTTCTTTAGGACGTATATATACGTCCCGCCCACCTGGCGTGAGTTCATATTATTCATTTTTTTAACGATGCTTTTTAACGAGAAAAGTTAATAAAGACAAAACAATAAACAAAAACACACAAAGAAAATGGAAACATAGAGTTTAAAAAAATAAAGTATATCATTAATTTCCTGGATTTAGTTCCGTTTCGTTTGTTCTTTTGAAAATGTCTTTCAACTAAGCGTGATGGTTTAGGTGTAATGCTGTTTTTTGATGGCATTGGTTGGCTTTTTATTACGTTATCTGAACAGAGCATCAATACGTTTTTTTTTGTTGTTATGTCGAGTCTGGCTCGACATTTTGTTTCTACATTTTTTTCCCCCACTCAGATTTAAAATCAAGTAATATTATTTTGCGTATCGTATTTCGGACATTATTAGGAAAGAAATATTGATTTTTATGATCCTTCATAGTGTTTCGCCTATTTGCTAGAAATAAAAAGGAAACGGGTCGGCTTTGGGGGGGGGGGGAAATGTTGCCCGGATAAAATCCTAAAACATATGAAGTGACTCTAAACGCGCGCTTTCGTGAACATCTCCGATCATACTTACGATATTTTCGCGTAATTTTATAATATTCATAATATTTTTGTCCAAAACTAACGAATATACAAAATAAAATTTAAAAAAAACCTGGTCTCTATTTAGGCCAATGTTTTGAGAGATACCAGACCGCAAAGGGTTAAATTCGTTAAACGCACATTCGTTAAACAAAAAAAGTCCTGCCTGCTTTAGGACGCAAGATATATTTCGAGGACGTATATATACGTCCTATCCAATTTCGATGCAGTTTACGTTGGACGTATATATACGTCATACTTACTCAGCAGGTTAAATGTCTACCAATCGGCAGCAAAAGATAAGGCTAAACATATTGACTACCAAAAAACAATTGGGCATTAAAAAGGACAATGCAAACAAAACAAAAAACGATTTTTTCATCAGGAACTCCTATTATTTGTACATTTTTATCTGGGAAGCTATGGACATGTATGGCTTTCATGGGAAAGATCATAAAGATCATCTAAATGTGATATCTAGATGTCATTACTATATAATGTTTTCACATGTCGTTTTTTAAATGACTTAAGCTATTATGTTTTAGTAGAAGGTAGTACAGTTAAAACCATGGACAGATATATATTGGTAATCTTTGATTGATAACTATTGATTTTCCATTAGAAGCTTTTCCTTTGAAGTGTGGCTGGAATTGATTGTCCAAACAATGTATTGTTTAATTTTCTGCGTAATTTGAAAATATATTTTGTAGTGGGGTTTCTAACAAGTGTTGCGATTGTGAATAGTTCTCCGAAGCGAATTTTCACTTGTCAATCATCCACAAGAAGTGTCCTCTTGAAGGTTTCGCTTGGAACCAGGCAGGTACGTGGATGGCTCTAAATCCCATAGAGTTAATTTGGACGGTTCGGACTGACATCGAAGACATGCAAGTAGTTTTTTGCAAGTACATATGCGAGAAGTGCTTCAAGTTTGCTCTTAAGTCAGATGCCGATGACGTGCCCAAGTAACTTAATTGTAATCGTGGGAATCGAACTCGGTTGCGTCACGTCTCTTTGTACAGTCTTGTGCTTAACAGCAGCTTCAGAAGTGGTAATCAAACGTTTGTTTCTTGCAATTGTGAGTGTTGAAAGATGACAGTGGCTTAGCGATGAACGGTAAGAATCATCATTCTGGTTCTATTTTTTATAAAGCCGAGGAACTGCACCATCATTTTCCACACCGGACTCAAATCACTCGTATTGTTCACACCAGAGGCAGAAAACCTTTTCTGAAGCATATTTCTTACAATCGATTATTGAGTCTAATCATCTACTATTATGCTCATAGAAATGTTCATTTTATGAATCGATGCAATCTGCCATTTATTGTATACCCTGGAGGTTCGTGTTGGATTTACAGAAACACTAATTTCTTCATCAGAATTAGAGTCTAATATGAAGACACGATTCGATGGTCAGGAAAAAAAGATAAAGCCATTTTGTTTTTGTTTTTTTTTGCCTTTTTGCATAGCACAATAAACATTTTTACATCCATCAGCATTAGTGTTTTTTTCCATATTGATGTCTCAAATGAGTGAGACCTAGGACCGGAAAGAGTTAATTATTAAAGCAACTTGATCTGCATTCAACTATCCATCAGCTATTAAATTATTTCGATGTAATAGATGTATTAAAAGCTTCATAGATGCATTTGGAGACAAGTCTTGAATATTTCTATTGTGATCAAGTATAATGAGAATAGACTAGAAAGAGTATTCGAAAGGAATCTGTTGGAATGCAAATCAAGATGCTTCAAATCAAGAAATTTGAGCAAAGGGATGTGATTATGAAATGTATGCAGTCTTGCTTGTGATATCCGTTTTAGCGACATCTTCCATTTCTCTTCAGGTGCAATGTGCTATTTTAACAGCGCCATCTCTTGTGGCCCTGCGGAGACATTGCACCTGCTTACCGATCGATCGCTTCTTGCGCGTGCATCGTTACCGGTTGGGTAGTGACGCGCAGGAAGCGGGAGTCGGGAGAGTCGTCGGTTGGCCTTGGCTGCGGGAGGTCGTCCCTTCTGCAGCCAGACCTCTCTCTCTCTAATAGTTATATTGCGAAGAGAGTCTTTCCATTCGACACCCTTCGTATTCCCATCCATCCGTTCAGCAGCATCACAGCCCGATAGAAGAACGGACCCGTGCATTAGCACGGCCTGTGAGGAACTTGGAGGTCCAGTAATTTGGGATCACTCAGCAGCAAGACAAACAGGAAGGGTCGTAACTAGAGCGTGATAAATCAGACGTCTGCCACGGGTGCAACTGGACTTGGGGCGCAAAACGCTGAATACTGACCCGATTGAGAGTTGCTCGCGGTTTTTATTTTACTCAACCATTCTACTTTACATAAACCAACACCGATTGACTCCGTTTTACTAAGTTATCTAATCCCGTTTATCTCCGTTATCGTTATGTTCGTTATGGCATCCGATAGCAAGCCGCTCATTCGTCATATCGGCGGTTCGAAAAGTGGACCGATTGAGCACACAAACCTTATGGCCACTCCCTCCTCTTTGAGGGCTTTTTTCGGCATTTCTATGATCTGTACGACCACGGAAGCAACGCAGCGTCTAGATGCTTTCTATCATAGTATTTTTTTACAACAGTAATCGCCATCTATACGATAAGTTGGGTACTTTTGGGACTATCTTTGTATATTATTTTAAAAAATACATTATAGTCATTTCCAGCTGAAAATCCTGCAAAACATGTTTGCAGCTTTTAGCCTTGTGTATTTGACCTGAGCCATAAAATTGCAACACGATGAATATGACTTTAACTCCTGTGTGATGCTGTAGGCAACCCTTCAGAAACAGACCATGTCATGATAATGTTAATCTGCTTGATTGATTTCATTCTATTATCGTTTGATCAAAATGATCACACTCGTCCTGTGCTTTCTAGAGCTCACTCATTCTGGACCGCATCCTTCCCAAGGAGGAGAAAGGCCATTTCGAGGCTGAGTAGGAGGTTGAATATAGTCAGATATTAATGAAGACACTCATCTTAAAACCCAGATTTTTATTTACTTGAAGAAAACTATCCCAGCTGCAAAATTTGAGGAACTCAGCGAGTATACATCTTCCCGTGGCCAAGACTATTGGTCGACTCTACAAAAAAAAAAATTAAGAACTAAAACTTATGCATCATCTGAATGATGATGAAGATCATAAAATTTAATACCAACAGCATCTTTTTCTTAAAAATGCTCTTCATAATTTTCATTTGTATTTGAAATTATGACCATAAACGTCTGGATAATAGATTTTATTACTTGTTAAAATGCAAATTAGCTATATGATTTTAAATGCTTGGACGAATGCAATTTGAAAGCTCCATACAATGTGCTTCGTAATTTATCGTCCCGTTGAAATTTTATGGGTCAAAATAAATGCCGATGAACCATTTTGGGGCTTAATATTTTTTGCCGTTAAAATAATATATATATTTAAGCCTGTGTGTTATATTTTCACACGAAAATCATTAAGGCCGTTGTTGGACTAGGGATAAACGCCCACGTATGAACTTATAACACTTAAAGGATTAAGCTTGGGTTGAAAGCCTATTAAGTTTTTATACCCCAACAATTGTGTCCACGGGCACTTGAACAAATAAAGGCATTTGACGCAGCAAAAAAAAGACCGGTAGCATAAATATGGCAGTGTTTTTCGTGAAACTCAAACCCAAAAATGTTGCAGACCTCCTTCGTCTAAGTCGACAGGTGCGATGGCGCCCGGAGGCTTTATCATAAAGATTTTTTGCATTTACAAATTCATCTCCGAGTTATTCCGACAGTATTTAACGTATCATAATATAAATTTCTTCATTGGTCATTAAACGCCTGGAATATTTCTTTATTTAAGAAAATACGGCGAGCTAGTCTCACGGTCAGTCATCGAGGTGTCAGTCCAGCACAGATGCGCCAAAGCGTTTCCAATAAAGTGATCTTTTTATTCAAGTCGTTAAGATGTTGATGGACCATTAGCTTGGACTGCCCGAGGTAACGGTCGACATTCAAATTCTTTGATTTCTTAATCAATTTTCTGCTTTATGTCATATAAACATGTTGATTCTGACGGCGATCGTCACACAAATCAAACATTTTACAGTAGCATTTAGATGCACCGCGCATATTATATTAACTCATTAACGAAGGGCATTAATGCTCTTAATGTGATTCCATGGGAACGCTTGTAGTGTTAAAATGATACATATTTTTCAACGCGTTCTTAAATATTTGATTCAATACTAACCGTATTGTCATTGTATATATTTGATGGGTTTCAAAGCATAAAAGGATATATTTTCCATTTATATCTTCAATATAACATAGGAAATATTTTATTCAAACTTTAAACATTAAAGCATTTAAATAATACAGACGACCCACGGTAATCCGACAAACATTTTGCAAGGCAATGTCGGATTATCGAATTTGTCGGACTATAGAGTACTGCGCCCGACCCCGACCGACCATAGCAGCAGAGCCGTAACAAGGGTATGAGCGCCCCTTTCCCAAAATGCTGTACATCGCATAATGTTTGAAAATTTGGACATGAGAAAGCTATGCGTAAGATGGGTGCTTTAATTGCTTACAATGGAACAAAAACAGCGCCGTGATGATATTTCGATCGAGTGTTTGGCGATGTTTCACAGAAATAAGTTTTTCCCCGAGTCCTGCTATTCACGCTCATTCTCAAATTCGAGTGACCACTTGCGCTCTGAGCGCTGGGTGTTAACTCGCCAGATTTTATAACTTAAACTAAAAGGGCGTCCGTAATCGTACAAATAACGCAATTCCCCAGGTATGAATTTATCTTCGGGGTGGACACAAGGTCTGTGTATCCAACTGGTCCGCTTTTCGGATCGCTGACATGACGAATGGACGTTTCGCGATTGGACGCCATCCCCGAATATGTCCACAGAACGATTACGAACTCGCATTACATAACCAATTTGTGCGAAGAAGACTCTAATTGGAAGAAAATCTGGGAATTTGAATGTTTTATTGATTTTCTCATAAAGAGGTGTGCCGCGTCTTCCAATTAAGCAAAGATCGACCGTGATTAAGAGAGGTATAAGTTCGAGTATTTGAAGTTGAAAAAGTTAATACATATGTTCTTTAATTGTTTGTTGCGTGGACCAAAATTTTTTGTCGTTGACAGTTTGGTCGTCTTTAAGCTGGCCATACTTTGGATGATTAAGACCCGCCCGGGATGGACCGGAAAGCGGGCAAAATGAAGGAGTGAAGAAATGACTTTGGACGACGTACATTTTGGTCCCGCGACTGATCGCCACCTCGGACGGAGGCCACGTGCCTCGCGATCGTCGCCAGTTTGCGAAATAGAAGGCTATAATTTAATATCCCTAATCTGTCATTTTGTCGTCGCTCGACATATCCTGAACGTGGAAATATTAACTGAGCATTCGGAGAAGGATCGATTTGTAAAAGAATAATTCGAAAAAGGCAAAAATAATGTCCAAATAGTGAAGATAAAAATACTGGACAAGTGGGTGCCACACGCGCTGTCAGAAGGCTAAAATTGAGCCGCTTGGAAGTGTTTTTCGTTCGTTGATAAATTCAAATTCATAACAATAGTAATATCTGATTGACTTGAATCTTTGGAAAAATATTCTTGACATATTGTACTATTAGAAGAAAATTAAAAAATATTATTTTTAAATTCAAAATCCACGTAACCCCCTAAGAGAACGTATTACATTGTTACACATGAAGATTCGGAATTTCAGTTAGTCAAATATCGACGGTGATTGAGAGGAGTTCTGTGTAGTTATTTACAGGCTTATAAGGGAAAATATCCTTAACATGTACAATTAGATTAAAACAAAATATTTTGAAATTTCAATACCCATGGAGCCCCTTAATTATATATATGGGGGATACATCCCCATAACCGGTTATTTGACAAGTCAGGAAAAATGTTCTTCTGGATTTCTTTCGGATTGCATTCTCAATTTTTTTCAAGAAATAAATCCCACAACATCATAAACGGGACATAACTATAACACAAACAGAAGATTTTGCGAGCCTTTTTTTATTCAATTTCAGCGCACATATTTTTAAAAAATCATTTATTGTATTATCTTTGCAAATTTTTAAATGGAATGTGTTGCAAATAAACCGACAAATGATGAAAATGTTTCCCATAATGTTGAACAAGTTCTATTTCAACAACCATGACGCTTAACTTTTTGCGGTCCTATGTCGAGTCTGGCTCGACATTTTGTTTCTACATTTTTTCTCCACTCAGATTTAAGTGATATCTGCCCTTTATAAAGCCACTGTTTTTGCGACAATGGAATTGTACGTGATTTTTTTGATTTTACAAAAATAAATATGGGTAGGTACCTGATCAGAGGGTTGTTTATATTATTTTCGCTTAGGATTTGTATTTTAGTACTTGCATGTATCGCTGTTGTAGCTCAATCGTTTTGGATTCAAATGTAGAGGAGGTGTGATTAGCGATTGCATTCAAAAAAATATATATGTACAATGAAATCCATGTCAAAATAGTCGGCAATACATGTCCCTAATCAATCTATTAATCTATGATGTATAAACCACTGAGCATATTGCAATAAGCCTAGACAAAATAATTTATCAGTGTAATTTCAAATGCATCCTTACAGAGTCATTGATTTAATTAGAACTCTGTGCAGTAATTAAATTCTATATTCATCCATCCCATATAATCCTGTGTAAGGTAAGCTGATATAGAACAACATACTTAATCGTAGAGTTTGATTATTACAGATTAATGCAGTATATCCTCGTTTGTCATTTATACGAACGCTTTGACTTCTAATCAATTGAATTGCTAAAGTTATTAAAACATTTCATATATTTTAAAAATATGTACCTTTGTGTTGTGTAATATATAATAAAATAGGCAATCTACTGGTCCAGTGGTCCAGAAGATACTACAAATGATATCTCTTGCTCAGGCCAATTTGCCTAACGTTATACCAATTCAAAAAATTGAATGCAATTTCAATGACATCATGAAGGTTTATTGCATTATCATATCGTCAATAATACAAATCTACAATGTGTTATATGGATTTGTGTTTGAATCTTATTTTGTTTGGCAGAATTTTGATGAGGTATTATTTTAGATTGTGTGGCTGCAAATTATGCTTTCTAGTTTTTATCGATTGATCTGAAATTAATTCTCACGATTCCAAGTTTCATCATTCGAAACCGTTTCCTGATTTCCATTGATAGCTGATGAAATTTGTATAATTTTATAATTTAGATAATTTTTTGGCAATGCCAAGCTTTAAGACTAACAAGATTTGGACGCAATTTGCATATCTTTCAATTAATTTGATTTGTATTAAAAATATATCATGGCGAAAATATTGAATCCTCTTCGTATTTGCAATATATTTGGACTGCACGTTCGCATTTATGAGTTGTTTGCTTTGTATTTCAGGGTGTGTATCAATTTGTGCATTCCTCCTCGCATCCGATTGTTTGATGATAGAAAAAAGGAGTGATTGGATGTTTTCCATGTGCCCGTTTTTTATTCAATTTTCCACACATATTTAATGTATTTTTCAACAAAAACTGGGGTTTTTTGGACAAAGCAAAAAATAAAACAAACCTGTACGGGGTGAGCTTTTGAAACGGCAGAAGTGGAGTCGTATCATATGATGGTTGTATAAAACTTTCCGTGGAACTATTGCTTTTATTTCATACTGTGGATTATTTTTTTATTATAAATATTTCCAAATATATGCAGTATGATCTTGGCATCTAAAATAATGACAAAAATACTACTGGTGGTCTTGCTATACAAATTTCACATCTATGAGAGCGGAAAGATCAGGCCTTCCCGTGGCCAAGACGATTGGTCGGACCAATACTGAATAAACTTAGAGTTGTTCGCGAAATAGCTAACAAGTTAGAAATTCCACGAACATCCGTCCATAATCATTTGACAAAATTGGGCTACATCAATCGTTCAGATGTGTGGCTTCCTTTTGAACATTTTTTGAAGAGTCACTGGAGATTAAAGTTGAATACTCTATGAGAATATCCAACGTGAACGGTCTTGTACCAAGGGTGCAGAAGCTTTAACTGTAGCTAAACATGGCCTACACCCAAAAAAAGTTTTGCTATGGACTTGCTGGGACTGGAAGGGGGTAGTTTATTATGAGCTACTTCAGCAAGGTGAAACGATCAATTCAACGAAATATTGCTTCCAACTAGACAATCTAAAGGATGCATTACCTCATCCTCCATACTCTTCGGATATTGCTCCTTCAGATTATTATTTATTTCTTTCATTGAAAAATTCTTTACGTTTTGGAGAAAGGTAATAGAACTTAGTAAAATTTTGATGTGTTACAAATTATTGTTTATTATTTTCTCAATATGAAAACGAAAGAAACTTATGGGACACCCTATTATTTAGCTCTTAGATAGTCCCTGAGCTTTAATTTTGCTGATTTTGTTTGACTCAACGATTGCTTAATTACATCAGCTGTTTGCGAATCCATAAGATATGCTCATCGACGTGTGTGAACATATTTACGCGATAATTGAATACGGCGCGCAAAAATATGCTTTTATTTTAGTATATACTAAATCTGTTAATTGTCTTTATACAAATTTAATTTATGTCAATACATTTTTTGATTTAGGTTTTACAACGGAGCCCTTGTATTAAGGGGTCATCTCACTTTTTTCACGTCAAAAAAATCTTTTTTTTTTAAATTTCATTTATCGTGATGACATGTCTCTAAGAATGTCTTCCATAATTTTGGTGAAGAAATTTGGATCATTTCAATGCTTTATAGCCAATTCGCGTAATGCGCTCAAAACAATCACTCCATCCAGATTGCACCCCAGCTGTTCTGAGACCTGTATCTGCTTTTGTTTGTAGGCCAGATATTCTTATAAGGGACCTTTCTTATCTTTGTTCTAATAAGGAGTAAATCAAGTAAAAAAAATGTTAATATAGATTTAAAAAAGGCGAATAAGCAAGTGGAAAGTAAGGGCCTAAAAAGAAAGGACTCTGTATGAAGTGCTTCGATAACTGAACCGCTTATTAATAAATCATAAAAAAAAACATCTAATTATTATGGCTTAGCTATTCGCCTACATCTTGATTAAATAAAAAAATTAAGAAATGCTATTTGGGGCACATATTATCACAAAATTTCGACTGATTAAGCCCCTCAACGTACACACTGGCTGGAAGGCGCAGATTTTTGGTTTGAATTGCAAAAACATGCAACTACAAGTTCGTTATATTTGTACAAGCATCCACTCTTTCTCACAGAGGATGTTCAGCAGAGCTTAAGAGCCATTCATGAAGAATTAACGCCTGATAATTTATTGGAAAGATGCTTTGGCGCGTTTCAACGCTTGCGTCTGGTCTCTGATACCGAAATATATTTTTCATAGCAAAAAACTACTAGAAATCGCAATATATAAGACAGCCTGCATTTTTAACGAAGCATTTAAAACTATTTTAAAAATAATGGATAAAAAGATACATTGCGATTTGTAGAGACGCGCAATTAAAAACGTATACGCTTTACCAACCACCAAGGCTCAGAATCTTCTAAATAAACTAGAACAATTCACACATATACCAAATCAACCAAAAAATAAGAGGTTGAGGTAGCTGAATATTTTTTTTATAAAGCTGGATTCGCTGATTAATAGAATATTTCTCTTTTTAAACAAAAATTAGTACTTAAAACTTTAAACGCGTTTTTCTCGAAACGACATTTTTGCATGTGGCGTGGAAAGAGTTTTGAAAAACCGAGTCGCAGATTGGACTGAAATTATACGAGCTTATTTAAAACATATATGGCTATGGCATTGCGCAAAACCAGGTCAAAATGTTTGTTTTATCTTACGTTTATATTAAAAAATACCCCCAAAAAAAGGTGTTTTTTTCCAAACTTTTTTTCGAACCGGCGCCATTTTGTTACCTTCAAACAAAAACTATTCATTAACGATACTGCGATAGCGACACGCTTACAGATTAAGAATCTTTTTTATTTTTAATTTCAAGTAAGCCTGAATGAAAAAATTGTTCCACACCGTGGACTTGCATATTTTTTGACATGTCATTTTGATGCTTTAAAAACGATATAATATGTATTTTTTTTAATTTCGAATTTATTTTTTTAGTATTACATAAGAGTGCCTTAATAAATCTCAAAAAGATTCATTTCATTATATGGTGTATTTACTGAGAAAAAAAAATGTTAAAAATTGCGAGAAATTTTCGCCAAAAGTGCGGCGTAGCGATATATAGACATCGAATTACAATAAAAAATGCCTGCATTTAAAGTTGATATCAATGAATCCGTTTATTTAGACAATCGTGTGTAGTTTTTTCAGCTATTCTTTCAGCAACAAAGTCATAAACTTTTATCGATACGAATGGTGTATGTGTAATAAACGGCAAGTTCATTATGCTCGAGTGTTTCGATTTGATGGAGTTGAATGATTTATTGAAAGGCTAGCAAGGAAGTACTCGTGTCCATGGATGTCCATGGCTACGAGTGCAGATCATACTCAAGTGTCAGAGGACAAAAGTTATGGGGGGATATCGCCGCCCACCTCCATTGTTCGCGGTGTTTGCCAAGCAAGGTTCGTACATTGTTGCCGCTGTTTATTTTTACAACTCCAGGGATGGATTACGGCACCTAAAAGAGTTCACTCAAGTTATTATACCCATAAATTATGCTTTTATCTATTCACAGGCGTACAAATCCAAAGTAAACACGCGGGAATCGAACCGGAACACGAGTTGTGGGGAGCCCAGCGTAGGTCCCATGCCCTCGTGCTTACCCTTCACGAACCGACTCTCTCTGATGGCATGCTTATCGTTAATTATAATTTTAAATATCCTCAATGCAAAAATTTGTATTGTATGTCCAACTGTGTTAATTATACAGCATACTTCTTGTGCAATAAAACAGGTCATTCAATTCCGGTTATTCAAATATCTGTTGAATTGCTTAATATTCGCAAGTACAGGTTTCCCTCGTTGTTCGCGGACGATCCGGACAAAAGATACGAATTTAATACTGACGAAAGCTTCATCTATTTTTTTAAAACCTATTTTTGCCACCAATGTCATCCATGTTCACTATGACATGTGCTGTTATAGCTGGTTAGATCCTGTATTCCTACAATAAAAAAATGACTTCAAATCTTGATTGTGGGTGTTGTTAATATCATCAATGAAGCGACAGTTTTTCCATGAAAGATGAAGTAAAGCCTATTCAAAAGATCAAAATCTAAAATTTTCTGTCACATAAGTTTAATAACAATCATGCAGTGGATTATCTTTAAATGTCTCTATGTAACATGAAAAATGAATTAAGCTGATATCTTCCATACTGTTTATGCTATTTAATTTTAAAATAAGGTAGTTTCCCTGCCGCACCCTTTAAACTGTTTTAATCAATTTATCATTCAAAATTACGCGGTTTTGCATAGATACGTATAAATTTTGATGATTATTCTTGAATGAATATCGAAAGATGTCTTTTTATATATTTTTTAAGTTCCCGAATACAAAAGGGGGTATTAAACTTGGCCAAGGCACGTGGATAGTCCTTAATTAATTAAGTCTCAGATGTTTGTTCCCGTTCGCTGTCTGCTGTCAAATAAAAAAAATTGACGTGTGCTTTGTTTGACATCTTCCAGACATGTCAAATATGGAGAACTTTCCAAAGCACACAAATTTCTTTTCAACCCCCTCGCTTCGTCTGGTCCCGTGGGGTGACTCTAACCCCATTTCAATGTTTGCACAAAGAGTGTGCTTGTGTTTTTTATCCTTTGTACAAATCCCCGGTTTGCTTACACAAATGATAAAACACGGAGCATGAAAAACAACATGATAATGCGAGTGATTTGCCACGATTAGTATTCATTGGCCCGATAAATTCATCCCCTATTGTCAGGGTGTAATGAATCAAATCAATTGCGCTGTACAATTCAACAATGTCATTGAATCGCTGTAATAATTGAAGTCAACAACATCATAGAGTCACTTTAATCGATTAAATTTTATATCAAAATATGACTTCATTTAAGTAAAATTATATTAGATAAACGGAAAGAAATGTCATTTTTTTGGTTGCGTCTTAGCCGTCAATTTTCCTCGGGTTGCTGTCGAGTGAATACGTCAAGATTGGTATCATTTTGAAGCTCTGTTGTTTGTCTTACTTTTTCAAATATTTTTATATTTTTTTAGCTATAATGAAAATGTCCAAGCCAGAAATTGATGAGACCCATTTGCGATCTTGTTTATTGTTTTTATTCAATAAGGGATTAAAAGCAAAAGAAGCTACCCACAGCATCTGTGATACATATGGCAACATATTGAATATTCGAAAATACCATAGATGGTTCAAAAAATTCAAAAGTGGTAATAGAGATTTGAAAAATAAACCAAAATCAGGAAGACCTCCAATAATCGATGATGATGCATTAAATTCTCTGGTAGAATCTGATCCTCGAACAACAATAAAGGAATTATCGCTAGACATCGACTCTCCCTGGTCGACAGTAAAAGATAATTTGAAAAGACTCAGGAAAAAACATAGACAGGGAATTTGAGTAGCGCACAAGTTGTCATCAACGGTCTTGGAACAACGGAAAACCATTTGTTCATCGCTATTGTTCAGGTGTGTTTTTAAAAAAGATCGTTACTTGGGATGATAAGTGGGTCCTCTACAACAGTCTGAGTAGGAAAAATCAGTGGCTTTCTTCAAATCAAGTACCTGTTTCTACCCCTCGACCGTCATTGTCCTTGAAAAAGGTCCTCCTTTGTGTTTGGTGGGATTTTTTGGCGTAATTCACTTATTAATTGAATTATTAAAACCTGACCAAACTATCACAGCAGAGTTATACTGTGCACAATTAGATAGGTTAAAAGCGGAAACGCTCAAAAAGCGATCAGTGCTAGTCAACAATCAAAGAAGAATATTACAGCATGATAATGCAAGACCACACGCAGCAAGGATTACGCAGAACAAAATAAGGGAGATGGATTTGGAAGTGCTGCAACATCCACCCATATTCTTTTGACATTCCATCTTCAGAATATCATCTTTTTAAATCATTAGAACATTCGTTTCGTGATAAAAAATTATCACTTCTGTGGAACAAGTGAAAAATCATTTGGATCCTTACTTTAGTGGAAAACCAGCCGAATTTTACGAAAGAGGCATTAAAAAGCTACCTAATCTATGGAGGGCAATTTTAAATAACAATAGAAATTATTTAATTTTAGTAATATTGAATAGATTTTATTAAAACAAATTTTTTCATCAAATAACAAAAAAATGACATTTCTTTCCGCTTTGCCTAATAATTTTGCAAGAAAATATTTTCTTATTTAAATATGTTTATTTTCGCCATAATATATATCTCTGATTTTAAACTTCACCCGCTGAATTGCCACATTAGATAAGGTATTTCAAAAAACTATTAAAAAATTAATTAAAAACGAATATTTGGGTATGAATGCCACACCAGAATTGTGTTCATTAATTCTTTGCTGTCCTATGTCGAGTCTGGCTCGACATTTTGTTTTCTATATTTTTCCCCACTCAGATTTAAAATCATGTGAGTTTATTTTGCGTATCGTGTTTAGGATAGTATTTAGAAAAGAATATTGGTTTTTATGATCCTTCATAGTGTTTCGCCTACCAGCTAGAGATACAAAGGAAAGGGGCTGTTGCCCGGATAAATTCTTAAAACACAGGCAGTGACTCTTAACACGCGCTTTCGTGAGCATCTCCGATCATACTTACAATATTTTTACGCAATCGCAATTCACAAAATTTCCTTTCGACAAGCAGCGTACTGCAGTATTGAACAGAAAGAACTTCGTGGTTAGAATCCATGTATTTGCACAGTTCTTTAAACAGATGATTGCTAAGAGCTTCGTATTTAACCTGTTAAGCGAGGAAGTTCCTTTTCAATAACGCAACATACAGTGGGCGCGCACATTTACGTTAGGACGTATATATACGTCCTAACGATAATGCTTAAAATTTATAAAAAAATCAATGAAACATATATTTTTATTTTATTTAGATACATAAACATATAAAGAAGTTAACAAATACAAAACAACAAACAAAAGCACATAAAGAAAATCGATACATAGAATTTAAAAAAATAAAATATATCCATACCTAAATTCAAAACTTTTGTGTGATATATTTTAAAACGGTTGTACACCAGTATGTAGATTCTTTCAAATTTTTTGTAATAAACTCGACATTTCCTGGCTTTAATTCCCTTTCATCTGTTCTTTGAAAATGCCTTTCAACTAAGCGTGAGGGTTTAGGTGTAATGCTGTTTTTTGATGGCTGGCTTTTTACTATGTTGTCTGAGCTGAGCATCAATACGTCTTTTTTGTCCTTCCATTTTAAAACTGTAAGTTTGTCTTTGAATCTTACCTTATGCTACTAGTCACCGTTTATTAAGTACACGTCCACTCCAATACAATAGCGAAGTGGAACCAATTTGCTACCTATCTTAAATTCATGTGAAAACATGTATCGACGACTCACACATCAAAAAAAAGTCCCGCCTGCTTTAAGACTCAACATATATTTCGAGGACGTATATATACGTCCTAACCATTTTTAATGCAGTTTACGTTGGACGTATATATACGTCCCGCCCCCTTAACAGGTTAATGTAATTTATGATTTTTATCAGCGAATCAAGTACCTCTTGCAGAGGAGTTGTAAAAGTTTTAATAGCAAATGCAGTTTGCTTTGGGAGCTATTTCTTTTACTTTCGTCTGAAAGCCCGATTTTGGGCCGAGGTGCAACATTTGTGCAAACCCCACAGACTTCCACTTTCCACTACAAACTAGGAAATCTTCTTTGATATCATCTGAATGAATATATATCACAAAGACAAGCAACTGAGCACACGAACTTGCGTCTGTTGATTCATCAACCTGAAAAGAAAACAATGGTGAAATCTTGATTTCATTCAAAATCTACTCTTTAACGTCTACGGACTTTCATTTTGTAGTGGTATGGAGTTAATTCATGTATATCCTTATATAACAGATATATTATATAGCAAATAAGTCTCAAAACTAAGAATTTCCTTTGTTAGAAATGTCACAGGACAGGATGTATTTCCACGAAGACCGCTTGCGTCCAGCGTCCATCCTCGATGACATGTTGTTTATGGTGTAATGCGTAAAATCTAAATGAAATACCATTTTTGACCACAACTGTAGATACGTCTTGTTAGCTGAAAATCGTATGAATAAATTCATCTCGTAAATCGTGCCGTTTGTATTCTTACTTTATGAGTTAACAGTCCTCCGTATCCGCTGTCAGTCAGCTTACTGATTTTCATCGGAGGACTTCGAAACTCAAACGGAAGGCGCTCGTCGTTACCACAACAACTAGCACAACCACAGTTTTTTCAAATGATCAGAACTTGTAGTGGAAGCGATCGGTGCTTCTCAAACTTATTGCGATTTTTAACACAAGGCATGCATTATTATCCTGGGAAATTTGGATTTTGTGTACAAATTCTTTCGACTTAGACATATCTGTTAGTGTACTTTTGTTATGACATGATTCACCAAAGATTATGTAATTAATTTGTTAAATTTTTTTGGGGGTTAAGGGAGTCTGTTGCTGGGTTTTAAACATAGGTTCTATGTCCTAAGTGTTAGGGTTGTCGAAATAGAAGTTTTTCTGCTTCGCCTAAAGTACGAGAGATTTCGTAAGAAATTCATGAAACTCTACTTCTTTCGTAAAATTGATATAATTCTTAAACCAGCTAATAGATTGAAACAAAATTTTAGTGGTGCCTACAAAATAGCTTACTGCATCGATATATTTAAACAAAATAGTGGTTTTCAATACTACCGGCAACGATACTAGGTTTTTACTGAAAAAAAAAAATCATGAATAATGTCATCGTAGCTAAAGTTTGAATTGAAAAGAATAAAGAAGAAGAGGTTGTGTCCCAATGATTCCGACTGATATGCTATTCGAATTGAAATGTGTGCAGTTTCCGGTGCGAGCATCAACAAAAAACAGAAACACACAGGGTATGCGTGCATGCTACTCACATGGATAGCTCAGCACAGCATGGTGCAAAACCGTGAAATTAAAATTCTATGTCTGTAAGGAGACGTTCCTTCTCCACTCCTTGCGGTCACTTGCGCTCTGAGCACGAAGGAAAGCTAGCTAAAGATATTAATTTTAATTTGAGATTTTTAGGCTAGGATAATATATAGATGAAAACTATTTAAAAATTAAATAGATGAAAATAATTATATAAATATATGTTGTATAGGTTAGGAAAGAGTTTTGAGTCTCACATGCGGCCCCGAAAAAAAAAGGATACGAACTCATTAATCGCTACCGGTCGCAAGGATGAGCCTCTGCGATCCGATGGATGAAAGTGCCGGGGATGCATTTCCCCCCAAAACTTTAACAAAAAGCCCTAAATGCCCTAAAATTAGAGGGAGTGGCTGCAAGATTTCCATGTCCAATCGGTCCGAATTTCGGACCACTGACACAACGATGACACAACGGGTGACAGAGCATCAGAACGCAGTCTTGCAATTTGATTACAAATCCGCAGTACATGAACATGTTATCATATACATTTTGATGTTACAAAAACCATAGCAACCGTCGAAGATTTCGGCATCAGAATTGCAAGAGAAGCGATGGAAATCGAAAAACGAAGAAACTCCGCATTCAACGAACGAGATGACGGCACTAACATATCCAGAACTTGGCTATCAAGGCGCCGGTAGTTATTCCGCGTTCATGAGCCCGACAGGAGACTTGAAATATCGGATTTTATATCTTTAAGTGTGGCATTGCATTTTTTATACTACGGATAGTACACACACACACACATGGTAGCGGCTGCCGTTTGTAGTTTCACTTTTCGTGATGTTCCAGGTGACCATGCATATAAAAGTTTAATTTTAAAAATAATAATGATATTATTACAATTGTTTGTTGCGCTTGTAGCTGTTTTAAGATCTGGGCTAACAGCGCGTCTACAAATTCGACTTGGGTCGTCATCGACTTTTGCGCTTCGTATTTTGATTTCCTCAAAGTGCACTTGGTCTCGCTTTGGGTAAATTGTGCAGTGGGAGCAATGCCACCGTTTGAAAATGTCTTCAATCGAGTAATCGAACTCACATGAGGATCACATAAAGGGTCCGTTGTGTGAGAACCAGTTCCTTTTGCTGGGAACCAAACTTGGCCTTAGGCAGTTCGGCCTCCAGTTACTGTTTCCATGCTCTGCATTTGTCCACCTGCGATGCACCTGCTCTTGTGGCATCTTTTGAAAACTTCATCTCGATGTTCCGCAATGCATCATCACCTCTGCGGATTTCACTTCCCCGGAAACCGCGTCCAAAAAATGCCATCGCTCCTGCATTCCCGGGATTCTTCGATCATCCGGCGCGATCGTGGCAATTGGATCGTCGAAGCACGTTTTTCACTGTCTTTCCTGAAATTTCACATCGATTTTCGAAACATTGTCATTGATTGTAGACGGATGAGGACTTATAATTAAATGCACTGGGAAGCAAACCAACACAACCAATAAGACGTTACAGAAGACAGGCGCCAAAACCAGTGGTTGTACAACAACTATCATCTTTAATCGTTCTCATATCACGACTTATATTAAATTCGCCCAAAATAGTTCGGCATATGCGAAGATCTAAATAACGTCTATTATAGTCAATTTATAGCATTGGTTGACATGTGAACAATGGCAGCCGGAATGTACGATCAATTGATCCTTATTTCATTATATAACACCGATTATAAATTGAGTTTTAAGCAATTACCATTTTTTAAAAGCAAATCTTTAAAATGATAAATACTAGGCCGGTTCAACTGAAGCGGTAGACCAAACATTTCCTTATATGGCTTTGATAAGTCGCCTAGCTTTCGCTCGGAGTGAAGCCTGCTCCATTAAAGGATGAATTTCCATTGCTAAATCGCTTAGCTTTGTACGGGCATTATGAGATTTACGTCAATGAGGTACGTCGAAACGATTTAATTAGCATCAATAGATGGGATGATTTGAATTCCTCAAATTAAATGCCATTTAAAAGTCACATCATTTTTGAATACCCGGATGAATTAATGGCACGAATTAGCGATGAAAAAATGACATGTTAACGCTTAATATTCCGTTCACGCGTTTATGCGTGAAAAATCAAATTTAAATTAGAAGTCTGCGTTTTGAAAAAAATGGATTGAACGAAAAGTCACATTTTATTTATGCTAATCATCAGGGTATCACCCAGACAAATGAGAGATCATACATCATAAATTCTAGGGTTCATCATGAGGGAAAGGGGGGAGGGAAAGGCGTTGCTGTCTTGCGCCCTGCAATATTAGGGGCTTTGGCAACTCAATACGTTAGACAGAAATATAGAGGAAGGTAAAGTGGGATGGAATTAAAAAATAAACATAAGATAGAAGTCAGGATGATCAGAAAAAAAATCAATGCTGCTAGGAGGGTCTCAAAATTAGCTCAGTGGTACTAGAAATTGTCCAGGCGTCATCAGGCGATCCTTAAATATTTTAGATATTTTTAAGATAAAACGTTTTTTTTTATTATTTAATAAAACATTATTATTTTTTAGCCAAAATAAGTATGATCGGAGATGTTCACGAAAGCGCGCGTTAAGAGTCACTGCCTGTGTTTTAGGATTTTATCCGTGCAATAGGCCATTTCCTTTGTATCTCTAGCAGATGGGCGAAACACCATGAAGGATCATAAAAACCAATATTCCTTTCCAAATACTGTCCTTAACACGACGCGCAAAATAAAATCACATGATTTTAAATCTGAGTGGGAAAAAAATGTAGACACAAAATGTCGAGCCAGACTCGACATAGGACCGCATGGGGTTAAGGTATCAAATAAGCTCCAAGTCCCACGTAGTACTAATGGCATCGTCGGTACGAGCGGAAAAATAGCTGTTTGATGTCTTAGTCCTGAAGAAAGACCTTGTCTAATTTTAGCAACATCCGTCAATTCGAATGGATCTGATTTTGGAAGTCAGACAACTTGCTGCTGAAAATGCACGCTCAGCTTCCGCAATCGTTGAGGGTATCGTCATTAGATTTTTTAATGCTAGTTCGAGTTGATGACCGCGTGAGCCCCCATTTTCGTACAACACCATCAATATGACTGATAAAATTCCTTTCTGCTGAGACACGGACTAAATCTCGCAAAATTCCCGATTTCCCGAAAAATTATTTATTTCCATCGCTGCAGATGAATACTTATATAATATAATACTTTGATGTTATTCGTAATTATATTACGGAGGAATACAAAAATTTTGAAACTCGCATCTATTATATTTCATATCGATATTCCCATTATTAGAGTCGAGGTGTAGTAAATACATCACCGGTAGGGAAAGGTCAATATATAACAATTTGAAAAACATACATGTACATTATATATGTAAACATAGATTAGACAGTCACTGCCCCTAGGCGTCGCCTAAGTTCGCCAATTAGTAATTACGCCACTGTTTCCAAGCGTCCAGATTTCGTCGCGAATGTCTCGATCTTGTAGCCTTAATAGTGTTGGTGAGGTGTACGATTTCTGTTAGATAAAAATTTCAATCCCGAATTTTTCGGGATTACGTTTACTAATCCCAGGATTCTTAAATACTTAAAACTGTCTTCGGCCAGTTCGATCGAAAACTTTTTAAGCCCCAACTTAAATCGTTTTTGAAAATGCCGATGCGAGATAATCTCATTTAACCCATTGACGCACAATTACCGTCAAATACCGTCATGAGTCAGCAGATAATACCTGCTTGTTGCGCCAGATAATTCCATGCATACAGTCTTCGCCGACATTTCAAATCTTATATCACATCGACGATCAAAATGAAAACAAACTTAAATGGCTCAAAGATTCTCAAGCTTAACGTTGATTATCTATCCGGTGGCTGTATCTACTTCGAGTCAATTTTCAGAGTAATGAGAATGAGAAGTACTTGTTTTTAATGAGAAGTAATTGCCAAGTAAAATAAAAACCACGTACAACTCTCTCAATCAGGTCGGTATACTGCGTTTTGCGCCCTAAGTTCAATTGCGCCCGTCGTAGGCGCCTGTTTTGCCACGCCCTGTTTGATCTAAACGTTCAGCCCTGAATTAATATGCAAATGTTTCGGAGTCTCATTTCGTTGCCTTCACCGCTGCGACAATCCCCTAGCGTTGCCTTATTCGGTCGCGGAGACCGCGCCGGGGGATCATTCGAAGCACCGATAATATTTATTCTTTATGTATCCTATCCTCCATCAACATTGGCAACCAAAAATCCTATCACCGTTACATATGACCAAGTACTCCAGTTTGCGAATTTACATGGTGTTTATTCATTTATATATTCATAATAAATACTACGAAATAATAGTAAGTGTTTTTGTAATTTTGCTTATAGAGTTCAAAATGCGTCAAATTGGCGAGTACGGTAAATGTAGGGTTAATCCCGTTTTTTGACGTTTGATGAAAAAATTTAACGACTTGCTTAATTCAGCGGGCGCCCCTTTTTTAAAGGAGCTCTTTGAAGCTCACTACGCTCGCTTCAGAGTGGCGATGTCAAGTTGAAAAGGAGCATTTAGAGGATTTGGAAATGAAAAGAGTAGTGGGCAGTGAAAGAGACATAGCTGAGTAGAGTACAGGTCCGGTTTAATTGCAGTTTTTTCCAGGGCGAGCCGGTCTGTGGTTCGCGCGCGCCAATAAGGGCAGAAGCACTTATCATTAGGACAGCGGCGGCTATGGCGCACGAGTTCCAACCGCCGCACCAGATTTATGTCTCCATTCATACGGCCACCAACAGCCACATATCCTCTGCTGCAAAAAATATCTTCTTCTACTCTTGGTGCAACTATTTCGATGACAATTTACAAGATTTAATACCAACAGCGTCCCTTCGTTTATGCATGCTAAACAAACTATATTAGCTTATGTATAGCTGCTTACTGCATTACATGTCATGGAAGGCGATTAGGACAATGAATTTTTGCATGATGATTGATTTAATTGGGTTCGATAGTCGCGTATTTGATATGTGGAAGCAGTGAGAAAAAATAAACATGCATTAATATCATTGATCAAAGGAAGAAGCGTTCTTCCCGCCGGCCCACACTTCTCGTGCAACGCAACACTTCGTAAATCCTAAATTTTTCACGGAACATCTTATTTATTTTTAGTGAGTATTTTGCACATGGACCGACAAAATGTTTTTGAAGGTTAGGGGGGTTTTAGGCCCTATAACCCAAGTGTCAGGATTGTCGAAATAGGATTTTTTTTTTCAACATTTTGTAGAAATACCCAAAATTTCACGTTTAAATCGTCATAACTTTTTTTTATATTTTGAATTTTTTTTTGATAAATTAATCTAAAAATAAATAATTATTTTATGCAGTTGGTTTTAAAAAAAGTAATCCTAAGCTTCCAAAGTCAAATAAAATGTGCAAACGGATGAGAAATATCAACTTCTAATTTTTTTAAACAAAAAAACTGGTACAGTATGCTGGTGTCAGAAATAGGGAATCCAATCCTGGGATTCCGAATCCCGGGATTGGAGAGCTTAGGCGACACCTAGGGGCAGCAACTGTCTAATCTTTGTATACATATATTATACAGTACATATATGTTTTTCAAATTGTTCGATTAACTATTCCCTACCGGTGATGTATTTACTACACATCAACTCTAATAATGGGAATATCGATATGAAATATATTAGATACGGGCTTCAAATTTTTTGTATTGCTGCGTAATATAATTACGAATCACATACAAGTATTATAGTATATTAGTATACATCTGCAGCCACTGAAATAAATAATTTGTCGGGAAATCGGGAATTTTGCGACGTTTAGTCCGTGTCTCAGCAGATAAGAATTTTATCAGTTACAATGATGGTATTATGCGAAAATGTTTTATTTTCCTATTTTTGAATTGTATTTTTTTATATTTCTTAAATAAATAAAATTCTTTCACCTTCAAATTATTTTTTGTATTAAACAAATGGATCTCAGGACTGATCCTAGGACTGAACTTTTGTAATTTTCAACGTGATGAAAGAAATCTGAATTTTGTGTATTATGAGAAAAATACAGTTGAAGCATATCAATGTAAGAAGATATAAAAAGGAAGAAGTATTCATCATTTTGCATCAATGTTTGTCCATGAGAAAGCTCTGTTCGAAGCGGGTACCGCGTTTGCTCACAGTCGATCAAAAAAAAAACGCGTAGACAATTTCGAGCGCTGTTTGGAGCTGTTTCAGCGCAATAAAAGAGATTTTTCAAACGATATGCGACAATAGATGATATATGGATACGTCACTATAGTCCAAAGTAAAATTGGCAGTCTAGTAACAATTTGATCTTAACAATGGTAAAATTGTATGAATTGCACTTTGAAATGCTTCTACATTCACCGTATTTTCCGGATTTGGATGTTTGCAAATTCAAAAAGAAAGCTCAAGGGAAAGAAATTTGGCTTCAATGAAGAAGTAATTGCTGAAAATTAAGCCTATAAAAAAGTCACAGAAATGTTAGAGAAGCGTCAGAATGAATAGATCACTCTTGAAGGAGATTATTAGAGGAATTGTTTATTAAAAACGTTGTTTTATCAGTCATCCTACGAACTTATTGAGTGGACATCCCGTTATGCAACATTAGTTCCATTCGATAACTATACATTTTTTTAAATGCTTATTGAATTGCAATGGAGGCAGATTTAAGAGCTCGATTAACCGTGTAATATAAAAACGAATCTGCAGCGATACATGGACATTTTTGCCGGTTAGCCCCAGAAGTACGCGCTTGCATCCCGCCTTTCGGATCAGACACCTTCCACTCTGGACTGGGACAAAAAAAGGAAACGGTCCCGATGAGGAGTATCGATATCGAGGGCGAGTAAGGATTTATAATTCATCCGAGGGCATGCGTTAAAATCCGTGGACAGCCCATTCATCAGTTGTCGATGTTGGTCGATTAAGCAGGTCAATAGTTTGGAGCGGGCCCAATATTTACGGGGCCCGCGGATGATTGATCGACGTTCAACAAACTCCTAATTCCCTTCTCATGTTCTCGGGGCCCTTGTTTTTGGGGCCGGCGCCTTATCACCTGCGATATCTTTATCTTCATTTCTGTTATGTTAAGTGTCACTCGCGTTGCCTTAGCAAAGGACGCGTTATCCGTTTCCCGGAATGCCTAGAAAACCGAGCGGACAGCGATTAAATTGTTCACCATAAACCTGACAACCTCACCCCGGATAAAAAATACATTAACCAGTTATTTTAATATTGAGACATAACGGCTATCGCTTTAACACGGGATCATCTCCTTTCGGGCACGAAATAAACAACAGCGGCCTTCGTGTTGTTTGAATGGCGCCACGCAACATCAAATATCCTAGCAAAATGTGTGTGAACAGGTAGAAATTTAAATGCAAATGTGTCAAAGACATCAACGCAAATAATTTGCATTGAATTGATTCGAAAAATGTAGCTGATTGAAGCAAAGATTGATGAAATGCTTGCGAAAAGTGCCAGCGTCGATATATCGTCGTTTAAGCAATGGCGTCTTACTATTTGCAAAGCGAAGGAACGCTCTTTCAAAATGCTACATCTGTCAAATTTATTGAAAATTGTTCAGTGGTATATGGCGAATGCCATTCAGAAAACATATTAACCCCTAAAAGAGTACTGTGCCAGGACCTGGTATTTCATTTTTCAGAAAGAGCACTCTTTTACATTGAGCTCGGAGACAAACAGAGACAGAGACAGACGTAGCGTAGTTCGGAAGACAGAGACGGAGAGCTTCCCCGCATACATCGCACGATTGTATAGATCGTTCGCCCAAATTTATCGACTAATAATGATTTCGATTTCAAGTTTGTTATTTGTTTAGGCAAAGAAATTACCGAATATTTTGCGCTATCGACAGTGTTTTTTTAAAATTTAAAATGGTTAAACGTGGTCTTGTATATTATCAACAGTGTTTATTTACAGTTGCCTCAAATTGAAGATTGTCTTACGCTGATAGGAGCCGACAGAAAGTAATCGGTGTAAAGCGATTATGGCATCAATTACTTCATCGATTTTAAATTTGCTTACTCCTCAAAAGGTTAATCATTAAATCTAGCAATTCATATATTGAATAATTTTGAAGATCCTATACTATGTGTTATGCATAAATCTACGATCAAGCGATCATTATTTTGCCCATTTTCAATTAATATTAATCTATTCTACCTTTACTTCGTAATATGTTCATTTCGCAAGAAAATCGAGCACATAACGATGTAAAATTATAATAATTGAGCCATGTAATAATACAGCGATGATAAAAAAAACCATGTCAGATAGATGAGACGCGAAAATCAATCTGCTTCAATTCATCTTTATCCATTACATCCCGTATTTACAGCTAAGTTGTTTTTAATCCAGGATGAACACAATCATTGCCATTTCAAATTAATTAATATCCAAAACAGATCACAAATCTATCATATGTATCTTATTAGCATCCCCATTTCGCAGTATTTGCATAGATAATTGGATCTGTTATTGCGAACTCCCCGCCGACAGCCTTTTCATTTCCATACATCGATAAGACAAACGTATGATATGATTTTTAATTAATCATTATCTTGTCTAAAGAAATACGAATATAATATTCACATATTTCTTAATTTAATATCGTTTTATGCGAATGGTAGATTATCACAAAGGCATTGGAGATGATCGTCTTGACTCTCCCCCACTAAAGCCACCCCAATACGATAACAATAGGTTGTTATTCAAATCTAATTAGTAAAAAATGTCATTAAACGTCTGGGTCGTAATGTCAATCAAAAATAATATAAAAATATTTTTTGATAAATACAGTGTGTCCATCGCCAAATTAAATGCGAATTTAAAATTTTTTTTGATGATATACGTTATACGAGGGTTGTTCAAATATAACCCGGAATTTTGCTATATAAATGATCAATTAATAATGGGAAATAAATTTAATAAATTTACGTGATGTTCTGACTCCAATGGAAGTTGTTGTTAATGAACTAAGTAATAATAATGCAATAATAACCCTATCGGGCCGAAAATCTTGGAAGTCTTGTGTCGTATACTCGTGCATCGATGTCAAAGTAATAAAGGTACCACTATACGTCTAAACATTCTCAACATATTTTTATTTATTTGAATATATATAATTAACTGAAAACGCTATCGTCGGATAAACTATTAAGCTCTTTCAACAAAGATAAGATGACTTTTGTTCGTGTTGTCTTGAGAGCAGGCGTTTGTTTTGATAATTATGATACTAGCATCATCCTTATCGTTGATCAATTTTGTTATTCCCCCTTTGAACGTTCTGGAGTGGCGTCATTAGTACTCCTTTGCAAAATCTACTCATTCAGAAGTAAACTGACAGACTTGCATGATAACCCTGACCTTTTATTTTCGCAACACATTCATAGACAAAGATAGCTGAAAAACAGAAAGCACATACCATGCAAGTTTGAATATTAAGAAAAACTCCGACATAAAATAATAATCACACTCTTGATACAAAGTGGAAATGTTCCCAGTTCTAATAAATATTATCGATACTCAACCAAATATGAGGTCTTATGATTTCTTTGGCGCAAAGTATTATGGAGAGAATTCATTCAAATTTATTATTTAATGATGAATTCTTAAATAACTCATATTAAGTCCTTTCTAGAATTTCGGAAAATGATCGGTACTTTAAAAAAATCCATTATGGGGGGTACAATTTTGGGGTGTTCAAATGTGAAGAATTTAGGGTGATTTTGTCTTTGTGGAGTATATCATTGTGCAGGTGCAATTTATCAATATCATTAAAAGTACAAATATTTTATCAGCCCAACCAAATGGCATTTAAAGCCAAGATAATATCATTTTGTTGTGTGAATCAATAAAAATGCATCTAAATTTTTCAAAATCTTCGATCTCGGTTATCCCAGCAGATTGAAATCTATCCTCAATTTATATACATAGATATTTTAAATATTAGTAAATAAAATGTGTGAATTAATGATCGTAATTAAATTTATTTGAGGGATTTTAAGGAAGCCAAAAAATAGACAATTTTTAACATTTTTTTTCTCAGTAAATACACCATATAATGAAATGAATCTTTTTGAGATTTATTAAGGCACTCTTATGTAATACTAAAAAAATAAATTCGTAATTTAAAAAAATATATATTATATCGTTTTTAAAGCATCAAAATGACACGTCAAAATAGATGCAAATCCACGTTGTGGAACAATTTTTTCATTCTGCCTTACTTGAAATTAAAAATAAAAAAGATTCTTATTCTGTAAGTGTGTCGCTATCGCAATATCGCTAATGAATAGTTTTTGTTTAAAAGTAACAAAATGGCGCTGGTTTGAAAAAAAGTTTGAAAAAAACGCTTTTTTGGGGGGTATTTTTTAATATAAAACATAAGATAAAATAAATATTTTGTCCTGGTTTTGCGCAATGTCATAGCCATATATATTTAGAATAAGTTTGTAAAATTTCAGTCCAATCGGCGACTTAGTTTTTCAAAATTCTTTCCACACCACATGCAAAAATGTCGTTTTGAAAAAAAACGCGTTTAAAGTTTTAAATAACACAAAATTGTTAAAAGGGGAAATATACTATTAATCAGTGATTGCAGCTTCATAAAAAAATTCTTCAGCTATCTCATCCTCTTATTTTTTGGCTGATTTGACGTGTCTGTGAACTGTTCTAGCTTATTTAGAAGATTCGGAGCTTTGGTGGCTGGCAAGGCGTATACGTTCTCAGTTTCGCGTCTCCATAAATCGTAATGCGTCTTTGTATCCATTATTTTTAAAATAGATTTAAATGCTTCGTTAAGAATACAGGCTGCTGTGTATGTTGCGATTTCTAGTATTTTTTGCTATAAAAATATATTTCGATACCAGAGACCAGACGCAATCGTTGAAACGAGCCAAGGCATCTTTCCAATAACTTATCAGGCGTTAATTCTTCATGAATGGCTCTTAAGCTCTGCTGAGCATCCTCTGTGAAAAAAGGAGGATGCTTTTATAAATATAACGATCTTGTAGTTACATGTTTTCACAATTCATACCAAGAATCTGTACCTTCCGGACAGTCTGTATGCTGAGGGACATTGTGATAATATGTGGCCCAAATAGCATTTATCAATTTTTATTATTAAAAGAATATGTAGGCGGATAGCTAAGCCATAATAATTAAATCTTTTTTTAAATAATTTATTAATAAACTATTCGGTTTTCGAAGCACTTCACACAGAGTTCTTTCTTTTTTGGCCCTTACTTTTCACTTGCTTATTCGCCTTTTTTAAATCTGTATTAACATTTTTTTGACTTGATTTGCTCCTTATTAGAACAAAGATAAGAAAGGTCCCTAATAAGAATCTCTGGCCTACAAACAAAAATAGGTACAGGTCTCAGAACAGCTGGGGTGCAATCTGGATGGAGTGATTTTTTCGAGCGCATTACGCGAATTAGCTGTAAAACATTGAAATAATCCGAATTTCTTCACCAAAATTATGGACGACTTTATTAGAGATATGTCATTTCTAAAAATGAAATTAAAAAAAACAAGAATTTTTTGACGCGTTAAAGTGAGATGACAAGTATACAAGGATTTGACTCAATTTCATTCCCAGCATCTATCTAAAACGATACGTAAACCATTGTAGATGTTATCTTAACGGCGAAAAAATCAAATTCACATAGCAAACAGGATCATGTGACAAATAAGGAAAAAAATCTCCCAAAAAAGGAGAGTTGACTATTCGACCGCGGAGATCTCATCTTCATGTTGATTGATCATCACAACAAAAGTACCTTTTATGGTTTTACATCGACGAAGATATTTGGATTCGATACCCCTTCGATGCATTTGAAATACAGTCATCAAATCCGAACGATTGGACCGTTAAAAGCGTTCTGACAAAAATAAAACGAACTCCACAATATTACACGTCGAGGATCGAATTTGCTCATTGGGTCGTACAGATTTATCCGTCAAATTACATGTAATCTACGATTGACGACGATGTTTGGATCTCTGAAACAATACATCGTCTTATTTTAATTCAAAATAGAAGTCAATGCATCCTTTGAAGCCTTGGGATGAAGACGTTCTTCTGTTGATACTTGGGCAAACCAGTTGTCCATGGTATAAATATCGCCTTAGAAAATTATGTAAACATAATTAATTTTAACCGATAATTATTTATTCGAATGGTTGCTACCCTTATTTTGTGTTAAAGATTTGGGGCGTCGGCGAAGGGGTGCTGAACCACCATATAACAGAAAAAACGCTCTATTATATTAATTTATGAGCCAATCCCCAAAATAAAAAATAAAAATTGAGCTATCCAATCCTTTTATTGAAATGTACACATAAAACAAAATTTATTTCCTTGGAGATCCTTGAAGGGCAATGGATCATGAGCGGCTTAAATTTATATCCTTCAATATTTCTGCCAAATAAAAATACCACAAGATGCTTGAATCATCAACGATAAAGATCACAATGGACGCCATTCGAGACATAATTTGGGAAAAATGAGGTTCAACGCAGGTCCCATTGAAATTATGTTATTACAATAAGGACGCTCAATTTTTAAACACAAATAAAACCAGTTGTATGTGAGATATCCACTCAATTTTATTTTTATTTGAAAGAATATTTTATGGCATTAATTATGAAATATAACGTCGTTCAAATGTCCACCGCGGCTTTGCTCTGTGGCACGTATTCGGTAGAATTTGCTGGATATATTTAATATATATTTTTCAAGTTGTTATATTAACCTTTCCCTACCGGTGATGTATTTACTACACATCGACTCTTATAATGGGAATATCGATATGAAATATAATAGATACGGGATTCAGATTTTTTGTATTCCTCCGTAATATAATTACGAATCACATCAAAGTATTATAGTATATAATTATTCATATGCAGCGATGGAAAAAAATAATTTGTCGGAAAATCGGGAATTTTGCGTTGAGTTTTAGTCCGTGTCTCAGCAGAAAGGAATTTTATCAGTCACATTGATGGTGCTATACGAAAATCGTATTGGATCGAATGATCCGCAGATTGGAAGCCCTCCATTGCATTCGGGTCGGAAAATTATCCATGGCAAAAATTATTATCACACATCTGCATAATGGAGTCATTCAATTTGTGGTTTCTAAAGCTTGCGAAATTCTGAATGTGGAATTTTCTCTATGGAAGTGAAGTTTTCTCATTATATCTGCAAGGATTCAGGAAGCTTAAAATATACACATAATTAAGATGCGGCTTCGAAAACCGTGTATGATTATTGGACTTAGTAGCATAAATCTAAGATAGTAAAACCTCTTGAGCATTTCGCATCGGTTCTTTTGACACTTTATGGTCAATTTTATTAAGAGCCGATATTAAAATTTACAACTTAATCGCGGTTTTTTATTGCCTTGGATCCAGCCGAGCCTGCCCAGTTTCCCATAAAACTTAGATTTTTTCTCTGTTCACGATCTTCAACCGACAACACGTTTGTTCACAGCCTTTGTGCCGAACCTGTTTGAAGATATTATGTATTCGAGTAGTTTCGGCACTTCTCAGATACATAGAGAGCTCGTTGACATTTTGAAGGAACCTCCAAATTAAGTGCTATTCAATTTTTTTACAAAAAGATTCAAAATCCGAACAAATTGTACGAAAATGATATATTTTGTCGGATATCTTGGACTTTATTCAATCAACAATGCTTTGGGCATTGAATATATTAACAGTTCTATCGCTAAACTATCATTGATCAAAGTTGTGACATTCAATGAATCCATTGAATCGCTTTTAAAAAAAATATAACAAAATTCAAATATAACCCGGAATTTTGCTATATAAATTTATTAGTAATACATATATAAAAATACAAATGGAGTATCTTATTTTTCCACATAATTCCCCCATCGAATTAGAGTAGCAGCACCGGACTGTGCCTTAAGTCTTATAAAAATTTCACTTGATTTCACCCATTTGTTTACGGGAAAACGAATAATTATGTGTTGCGCAACAGAGGATGCTATAAAATTCCGGGTTATATTTAATTTTTTTTATAACAATGACTTTTTTACCTTTTTATAGGACCATTACCAAGCATTTTATATGGTTTTTAATGGCGTATATATGTTTTTAAAAATATGGTCGCCAGCCACTCTTCCAGTAGATTTGAACCCAAGATGATTGAGTTACGAGTCCAATCGCTTAACCGCGGGACTACCTACATAACTAATTAACTTAATAAATTCCGCTGAGGATTAATAAAGACAATTCATATTTGCAATGTAATTTGCTTTAAAATTTGAAAATAATAAAATATAAATGGCTAATAAAAAATATAAATAAATAAACGCAAAACGCAGGATACCGACCCGATTGAACTTGAACGTTAATTGACATAGCAGTATTATCACTTTGACGTACACTGCCGTCAAATACCGTCATGCGTCAGTAGATAATACTTGCTTCTTGCGCCAGATAAGTATATGCATACCGTCTTCGTGGATGCCGATTTTTTTTTTAATTTTTAAATTCTGTAAAGCCCCTAAAAGGACAAACTCATGGAGATTTGGTAAGATCTATACATAACTACTATTAAAAAAAAACCATTGCAAAATCATAATGGTCTGGCCAGACCTTTTTATTGACAGAGGGGTTAATAAAAAGGGGCAAATAAGGGACTATTTCAGGTAGGGTGTACAAATTTGAAACTGGTTGATAATTATTGCTTTAATAATATTTTATCTCAACTCTTTCAGACCTGAATTATATTTTCATCTGATGGATTTTGTAAATTCCATGTGTCTAAATTATAATAAGGAGAATATAAAAAATATATTTATGCCAACAATTGTGCACGCCAGGTCTTAAAGGGTTAATATAAATCTTCAAATTATTAATTAATTATTTTTAAGATTGTCATTTTTATCTTTATACATGTCCCAAAAGACACTTTCCATATATTTTCAGATAAATTATTACATTTATCCCCTTCCGGTCCTATGTCGAATCTCATTCGACATCGATTTCTACCACGTGGGTCTCATGTCGAATGTCATTCGACATATTTTTTCATCGTTAGTATTATTGAATTAAAATGCAACGCAACATTTTTTTCGCTTGTATCTATTAGAACAGTATGTTGACCATAGAATAAAATATACTTTTTTTAATGACCGGAAAGGGTTAAATTACGTAATTTAATTGTCCCCATTATGCCTACATTCGATCAGCAGGATTTTCATTACAATCATCCCGTTAAACTGAGCCATTATTTATTTTTGTACAAAAAAATAATTTTATTAAATTTGGCTCGCTCTGCGTGGACAAATTCAGTACCCATCCTCCACCCAAAGATGCTTCAACAATCGTTTCATCAAGTCATCTGACATGCATCTTAGATATCGGTTGCCCAAGGTCAATCAATGGAAATACTGTCATCAGAGCAGCCAAGTATATTTCAAGTGGTCCTGTTTTTTCCCATCCGAGTCCTGCCGTCTTATCCTTTGTTTTTTACCTCGTTCGAGGATAACTTTTTGCCTCGGACACCGCACTCTTAACAGCCGTGGTCCTTTGTGGCGGAGATAAAACCTGAATAAAATGTGGAGATCGCATTTATGACTCAAAATGTCTATTTGTACGAATGCATCAATGAAAAAATTCAACACCTTTAAGGCCTGAATGCATTCAAAATGCCTTTGTATGGCTGGAATCGGACGCTCAATCGGTAAATGTCGATAGAAAAATGTTGACAAAGTGGCTTTCAATTCATCCTTTACACAAAAAAATAAACCAAATCCAATAAAATGAAATAGAGAAGCGTATAAATTTCAATAAAGAAATGGATTTGATAAATTGATTATCAGCGACATATGATTGTATCTTCACCGTTATTTGATAATTCCACAAAATCGATCAATTCGTAGATGAAATCTTGTTTTATGTGTTGTATATTGTGTCGGTTTATTGCAAAATTTTATAATGATAAATTTGAAACTTGTATAGGCGCGGGTAAATTGGTTAGAACGTCACGAAAAATGAAACTCCAAGCGGCATTCAGCCAGAAAACGAGGCAGTATCGTTTATAGCGCGTCCGAAGCATACATCATAGGCACGCTATGCGCATGCGTCGCGCCACATGAACTGTATTTGTGTGGGTATCAATAGACCAGTCGCGCACCTATTTTATTATATATTACACAAACAGAGCCTCATCTTTCAATCAACAATTTCCATTTAAAATATTTTTTTGCTGATTACAAGAGTCGTCCAGAAAGCAATATTACAGCATTTATGCAGCATCACAAGATACACAAACACAGGGATCAGTCCCGGGATCCCGGGATCGGAATTTTCAATAGTTTAAGAAATTACATTAATAAATTTGAACAAAAATTACTAATAAGTAAATTTGTTTAATATAAAAAATAAATTGAAGGCAAAATAATTTTATTTATTTAAGAAAATATAAAAAATACAATTCAAAAATAGATTTATAAAATACTTAAAAAATCAAATATTATTTTAAAAAATGCCCCAAGTAACTTTAAAGCATCAAGTGTTTCATCATTTAGTTTGGATCTTATTTTGGAAGCCAAACATCTTGCTGCTGAAAATGCACGCTCAGCCTCTAACACTTGTTGAAGGTATCGTCATCATATATTTAAATACTAGTTCGAGTTGAGCCCCCATTTTCGTATAATACCATCAATGTGACTGGTAAAATTCCTTTCTGCTGAGACACGGAATAAAACTCAACGCAAAATTCCCGATTTCCCGACAAATTATTTATTTCCGTCGCTGCAGATGAATATTCTTATACTTTAATACTTTGATGTGATTCGTAATTATATAACGGAAGAATACAAAAAATTTGAATCCTGTATCTATTATATTTCATATCGATATTCTCATTATTAGAGTCGATGTGTAGTAAATACATCACCGGTAGAAAAAGGTTGAAATAACAATTTGATATGTACTCTATATATATATAATGTATACATAGATTAGACAGTTACTGCCCTTAGGTGTTGTCTAAGCTCGCCAATTAGTAGTTACGCCACTGTTTCCAAGCATCCAGATTTCGGCGAGAATATCTAGATTTAGTAGTCTTCAACGTGTTCGATTTTTGTTAGATATTAATTGTTTATTTATTTATGTACACGTTTCATACACGCTGCGATTATCCTGTCGGATAAATGGATTTGTATGACGGACAAGCAAATGTAGCATCATCGGAAGAATTTACTGTGACTAAACAAAATGGCTGACAAATACACGGGATGAAATAAACTGATTGTTAAGATCCCCCCTACATGTCAATTGCGGTAACTCTGGAACAAAATATTCCCCCGACCTCATGAGCCCTTGTAACTTTGTAGATTCGAAAGATGTTCGATCTCCCAAATTCAATGGCACTGTAGTTGATATTAAATCCTAAATAAAAATCTAAGACTAATCATTTTAATTATTTTAAGATCTTCTGGAATGGCAATTAAAATATTGTTATAGCATCGCCAAACGACATCCGCGCTATCTTGATCCTGTGCACCTTCGCCGAAAGTCCCGGGGATTTGATCAGGACGCCTGTCCAGGTCCTCAAAGGCACCACAATGAGCAATAAATTAAACTTATAAATTGATATTGACTTTCGTCATCCGTTTTTTACCGGCAATATTTTTACCCGGCGTCGCCATAAAACCTATTGAATGCGTACATCATATATGCAGGCGAGTCGTCTTTCTTGTTTTTGCCCATCACTCGGAGAAATCTCGAAGCTCACTTGTTCCGCCAATCGAATCGATCCACTCGAGGGTGTTTGTTTTATTCGACCAATCGAATAAAATAAATAAGTGCAGGTGCATAGGAATGCATTCGGAAAATATTCGCATTCGAATAAAACCTGTCCATCCGCATGTGAGGAGCTTAGCATGCGGCTTGCGCCGAAGATCGAGGCGCTATTGTTCGGCGAGTCTCGAAAAAACCGGGTCGAATCCGACGAGGGCCCTTCCCGAAAGTCGCTCCCATAAAATGATCATATCCTTCGGGCGATAATCACGTTGTGTACTCGACGACGCGTCCGAGTGCGTCAAAACATTTTTTCGGCCCTGCATAATGCGCATGATACGCGTACAATCTGTCCGTATTATCGCGTCAAGAGGATAGTTTATTGTTGGAAAAATAAATAAAATAATAATAATAAGAGGCAGGAACAACAAGGAGGGTTGGACGGGAACAATAGCAGCGGGGTTGAAGGCTCCCCTTCAGATTGGGCTATTGAGATATCATAAACTGTCAAATGTTGCCGTCGGGGGGAAGAATCATTCTGGATGGGACTTCAACTAGTGTCTAACAGCTTACAATTATGTTCAATTCGTTCGAGAGACTTCTAACATCCGGACATTCATAATGGAGCATTATCCGAAATACGGCAACAATAGAACGGACTTATAATATAGATTTATTAAAAAGTTCCGCCAAATTACCAATCAAATCATGCAACATTTGTTTTGTGTTCGCCTTTGACCTTTTTGCAATTGCGTTGGGTCATGTGTTGCACGTATTACACGCAAATTATCATAGTAATTTATATTCATTCATATAATTGGATTGTGCGATACTACCAGTGCCTTTAAAGCGATAAATGTTACAATGTACCAGATCTTTTAATAGGGATGCTCAAAATTTGTTAGGTTATAGCGGCCATCTTGTTAACCCCTAAAAGAGTACTATCCCAGGGCCTGTGACGCCCCCCTCCACTTATTCGAAAGAGCACTCTTGCACATTGAACTCGGAGATCGAATATTGTGTGCTATCGATAGTGTTTATTTATTAAGGAGGAAACCACATTAGATACATTAGATACATTAAACGGTTCGAAAAATTGTTTTATTTTTATTTCATAAATTATTAGTAAAACTATTCAAGAACATGTTTTGAAAGTTTCACAACAAAATTTAAATTTTTTCCGATGTTAATAGCACTAAAGTGAACGCCCGTCAGTGTTCAAATGTTCAGTGGACCCTTATTCACTTACATGATTCTATACCCCTTTACTACGGAAAGAAGAAGGTTGTGGAATTTCAAGAAATTGAAATTCATGGTCTTGGTTTCAAGCTCATTATCAATTGCAAGTGTGGATCATGACAAACTAATTCAGGTCCATTTGTTGATACTGGATTTGAGTTAAATAGAATTAGATGTTGTCAGATAAGGACTAAACTTATTCTGCAATTACATGGACATCAGCAAATTATATAGCTAAAGCAATTTGCGGCATTTTTGGCTTTTGTCTTATTCAATGAATGGAATTCAGCACTTGTAATGATTATGGACAAACTAAAAATAGTTGTTGTCTCACAGAGCTTTAATTATGTACGGCAAATGGATGAGTAGCGCATTAAACGACAGAATATACACAGCGTAGTAGAGATGAAGGAAGCTCGGAAAGCTCGAAAAGTAGAGATGCAATCCCAAAATTATACATATGAAGAAAGCAAAGGGTTGCTATATGATGCTGGAATAACTGATTAAATGCTAGATAGTTTACATCATGTATTACTGCCTTAAATTCATCGTTTTCAGAAAAAAAAAAATTAAAACGTGTTGTTCTTGAAACCACTTTTTTTCAATTTTGGTACATTTTAACTCCAAAAGATATGAACCAATTTTTTTTTTAATCTATAAAAATATTTTTTATTTAATTATGATCTATGCTAACCTAATTTTGGGATAATTTTATTGTTTAAATATTTTTTATATAGGAATTATTTTCAATGTCTATATATATCCTGTAGTATTAATCGAAGATCACTCTGGAAATTGCGTTGATCGCCTGTCTACGTCCTTTGTACATCCTCAATTTAACATCAGCTCTTCTGTATTTTTCACAATCAATTGCTCAATAGAAAACTTTCATTTCCCAGTCTGCAAAAATGTATCCTAGAAAACTTATCTGTAATATAACGCAGTGTATAACGAAAAGTATTTTGCATAGTAGATTATTTTCGACGACGTGTTGCCGTTTTGTAGTTTCTCACCTATAGAGTACCAAGAAGTCCGCAGCAATTTTTTCTCTTTGCAAATAAAGCTTCAAAGAGTTAAGCTTTTGTTAGTCAAGTTGTACACAATTTTTTAATGAGGTTTAACTTACAGCAAAGTTAACACATAAACTTAGTTGAGGAAGATATTTGCTTATTTTTTAGTTTGCGTTTTTAAATGAACACGCTACAATTACTACGACATTTTCACTGATAGTATCCCGGAGGATTTCTACTTTCTAAAAGGATTCGATCGATGATATTAATTAATTTTTGTTAAATATAATAGAGCCTCCAAAGCAAATGATCGATATGTTTAAACTGAATGCTTTCTTTTTTGATATGTTTAATTTTCGGCCATGGCGTCTGATCCCGAGGCGCTCCCACGTTGTATCAGTGGTCCGAAATTCGGTCCGGTTGGACACGGAAACCTTGCGGCCACTCCCTCTAATTTTAGGGCATTTAGGACTTTTTGTGCGTGTGTTTATGCGTAGAATAAAGCGACCACTAGACCAGTAGCCTATTTTATTAGATATTACACAACACAAGCGTGCATCATTTGATTTGTCCGCAATTATCTACTTGTATGATCGACATTGTGACTCCTTAAAGCATTATGTCACAATCGTTCGAATTACCCCGGCTGTCTCGCTTCATTACCGTCCGCAAAAATGCTTTCAATGGGGCATAAAATAAGACACCCCATGCACAAAGACATAATTTATGATAAACATTGCAAACGGACGTCGTTGCCCAATATGTTATGGCGTGTCGTGCTTAAACACGGGGGATTTTGTGTCAAACGCGATGATACGCGATATGCCAATTTCATAAACTCCCATAAACACAATTGAGCGCAGGAAAAAAGGCGGCAGTAGGGTCATATATATCACCAACAAAAGAAGTTAATTTGCTGTCACCCCAATGATTTGGTGGTCGTGAAACTGGAACCGGTATGTCCCACGGGTCCGACCGCAAACGCGGCGGGGTGAATAATGGCCCACTACCCGAAAACCGCCACTGATTTACACTAATTTAGCATAATTGTATATCCTATTGCATGCGCAAAAGGGAGTTTCTTGCGTTTGTGTAACACACAAGAATGGGTCGTCTTAAAAGCGAACGGTGCATTTGGTGACAAACATGTGGATGTGCATCAAATTAAGCTACAGAATCGATACAAATTCTGACCAAACCGTGGAGATCCTTGATCAGATCAGATCAAACACGGAATAAAACTCAAGCGAAATTTCCGATTTCCCAACAAATTATTTATTTCCGTCGCTGCAGATGAATACTTATATACTATAATACGTTGATGTGATTCGTAATTATATTACGGAGGAATACAAAAATTTTGAAGCCCGTATCTATTATATTTCATATCGATATAACCATTATTAGAGTCGATGTGTAGTAAATACATCACCGGTAGGGAAATATTAATATAACCATTTAATATATACTGTATATATGTATACATAGATTAGACAGTTATTGCCCTTAGGCGTCGCCAATTAGTAATTACGCCACTGTTTCCAAGCGATCAGATTTCGGCGGAAATGTCTCGCTTTCAACGTGCTGGTGAGGTGTACGATTTTTATTGGATAAAAATTTCAATCCCAATTTTTTCAGGATTACGTTTACTAATTCCGGGATTCATGAGCATGTAAAACTGTCCGGGATCCCGGAATTGGATTCGCTAGTCGTCCAATTTGGGACTCTTTGGAGATGGGGTTGTTTTTATATCATAGGCTTTCAATATGGACGCTCAAAATTTGTCCATCAAACAAGACTGTAGCAAATATTTGAACAAAGTTATATTTTCATACTCAATGCCGTAATATATGCTTTCAAATATATCTAATACACAACTAGTTTTATGTACATTTAAAAATTGAGCGCCCTTATTGAATGATGAAATTTAAATAGGGTATTTAAAACGAAAAATGTATTGCAAATTGCATACTTGTTACGATGAGTTTTCCACTTTACAATATTTAATTATGTAAATCTGATATTTGCGCGCATTGAGGGTGGATTTATGAGCAACTACGCCGACTGCGGAGGGTGTAACTACCCTATTAACGCCACACCTGTAGACACCTGCATTTAATTGAATATTCATGTGAGCTTCGCACAAAAACGACATCGGCGCAGCGATAAAGCGTCGATTTGAATTGAGTCCACAAAGGCGCCAAAATCTCCCGCTGGATGCCTCCGGGAGGGTTCGATGGACCAAAAAAAGGAATCCGTTTACAAGAAATGCTTTCAACGCAGGATACGGTCAACAACCAAACGCTGTCATCGGGCATATTTATTTAATTCGGTTTTAAACACACCATTCGGCCTCAAAAACATCTTAATTACGGCCGCGATAAAATGATAAATCCCGACCGCGAGGAGTTTTCATGAATGAATTTTTTTTTCAAAGGCTAAAATCATACCGAAGGCTAATGATGAATGCTCGTAAATAACCGGAGATGGGTCGAAGATAAGTGCGACGTCTACCGAAAAAAAAGAAGACATCTTCCTAAACAGAATTCTTCTCAGAACGTATCGAAATGAGCGTTCATTTCGCCTTTTTTCACTCTGTATGTGTGTGTGTTTTTTTTTTGGACGTAGCCGACAGGACAACCTCCATATAAACGGCTACAAGTATGAACCGAAGTATCTTTATGTCGATCTACTACTAAATTTTTATATTTCTATCGTTTATCTGGACCTTTCGGAAAAAATAGCGTTCCGAGTCCCTTTTCGGCGGATATCGCAGGTAGGGTTGGGACGTCAGAGGGTTATCAGAGAACATATGTTGGGTTGCAATGTGCATTTATCGAGGACAATGGGGTCCGGTTTTGTTTCGACCGGGTCTTTCGACAATGGGGTGAGCTTTGGCGGCGAAAATCAGGGAAGAGAATGTGAGGTAAGGGTGAAAGAGTACCGCTTAGGCGATGACGGTTTCAACTTCCTCTTTTGGCATTCGAAACAGTAGAGTTTCTCTCCCAATTAGTGAGGAGTCGGAGAGGCGCTCTCATGTCCCTGTTAAATCCAACAGGGTTGTCCGTCCATTTAAAATGGGATAGAAAATATATTTTACATTTAAATCCCTAATCTTCTATGAAAACCAAGATACTGCATTTTGATCCAATCAAAATAAATTCATACACTATGAAATTTCGATACCTGGGGAACAAATAAAACTTCAACGGTGATGTGCCGAGTTATCTATCTGATGTAGATAATAAATGTCACGATTCATTAACATCATAATATAGGGCCATCCAAATATAACGCCTAGATATTAGCACTGTATAATATATACATATAACAATTTTTCAATAAATTTGAGCCATTTTATTATAGTAGAAGATAGTACAATTTTAACCATGGACATGTATTATATATTCATATAACCACGAATAAATATAGATTATTCAAAGATGTTGCTAGAAATCAATGTTGAGTGATTTTATGAGAAGATTATATACTTCTCATATATTTTAGAAAATATATGAGAAGTGACAACCCAAACGAAATACATAATAAGGACTTTATTTACAGACAGGAATTTGGATTTATTTCGATTTTGTTCCGGCAAAAATATCGGTTTTACCGGTTATCGATTTTCGGCCCAGTTTCCATCCCTGTACGATTATACGACGATAAGATTAAATGACCTTATTAATCGGTATTTATTTTATCAAATACAGAAAGGTAAATATTAGGGCATACCACATGAACGTTCGGATTTAAAGCGCCGTAACTTTTACATTGAAATATTCATAAACTATCCTAATTTAATCCTAATTTAGCCCTTATTTAACCGTTATAAAATAAACATGAATCGAAGCATGAATTCGTTAAATATTGCAGAGAATATTTCTTAATGACATTCGATCCTTGACTGACTGAATTTCCGAATTTTCATGTGGTACTATGCAATAATAAAATATGTTTTTTTGTTGTTGTTTGTATTCTGCTCCCTGAAACTAGTCTCGTGATTTAGCAGTAGGGCTCATAACTCAAACTTATCTTGGGTTCAAATCTACAAGAGGAGTTGCTATCTTAATCTCATCAAAGTGATCGGCAAATGTCTCATCGAAGTCCTCAAAAAAATATAAGCAACTAGCTGGTACACGGCGATATTGAAATTGAATGATACATAAGGGAAAAATATAAATTATATTTATTTTGTTATATATATAAACAAACATGTTGATTGTACTATATCTATATTATTTGAGAAGATGCAAACAATAAATTGGAAAAGTTTTATCGCAATCGAATAAGCGATATGGCAGCGCATTAAATATGTACAAACAAAAATTAATTTTGATATATCAGACTATGCTTATATTATTTGCGAAATCTTTAGCAATAAGTGGATGAAGTTTTATCGCAATTTGATGAACGATATGGCAGCGCATTTCGAACGAACAAAGCCCAATTCATTTTTATTTCATTAATACTATCAAATATATTTTGCAGCATTGAATCATATGCATATGCAATATCTGGACGAAAAGAGGGGGAGTTCGTTTGTAGTGTCTTCGTGTCTGTTATATACATCGTAGATATGCTATGCGCATGCGCCGGACCACTAGATCATTAGCGCGCCCATTTTATTATATATTACACAATACACTGTGCAATCTTTTAAATATTTTTTTTTGTTGACAAATGGGGAACAATGCATGATATCGAATTTTCCTGGCAGCTATGAAGTTTCTCTTTTGCCGCGCATTGTATATTTGTCATTGATATTTAATACAAAAGCAATATAAAAACGTGATCATTAGCAGCCCTGAAGATGGGAAGCGGTGGAGTGCGTACATTGTTATGAGACACTCGTTATTTTTCTTAAAGCTGATACAATCCATATGCGTCCATAGGGGGACATTTTACATGCACCTATGTAATAAAATAAATAATGAAAAGAGCGTCTTTCAGTCTTCCGGTTCTGAAGCTCATGTTTATATGGAAGCTGAAAAAGTATACGTAACGAGTGTATTTCTAAAGAATGTATTTTGACACGTCAAAAATGGTCGACGACACAAATAAGAGTAGTCCCAGAAGTATCAGATCTAACAACAAAAATAAACCAAATATGTACTGGATGGTTATGAATCGACGTAAAAACTCGGCTTTGATGCTGTGAAACATCGCTAAACACTCGACTCAAATATTTACGCGTGAGCAAACGCGGCACCCGTCTTGCGCACAGCTTTCTCATGTACAAATTTTCAGTCAATATGCGATATACAAAATTTTTTGAAATGCCTATTGACGGCCATTTAATACAGCTTTGTGGATTTTCTTCATTATTTCACATCATTTGGTCGATCATTGCGATGTTCTTCTTGGCAGCACGTACGGCTTCGTTTAAATTCTGCCATCCAATATTTTAGTATTGTAAATGATGGACCAGACTCTTCCAGAGTAGAAGCTAGTTCGGCTTTAATATTGGTTGGGCTGAGACCTTCCAAATAAAAGTATTGGATCACATAACAATGACCAATTTTTTCAATGTTTAAAAATTTACATTATTGATGGCTGCCAAATAAATATAAGAACAACATAACGTAAGTAGTTTCTACCATAGTATTTTTGTAAAGAAAAAATCAGTCTCAGTATTGTATTCGTAGTGTGTTCCAATACCAGTCCGGCCGCTGGGAGCAACATGAGGCAAGATAATAAAATTGTACGGAATGCTCCCTTTTTTACGAATAAGGCTAGTTCTTTTTTAATTTGGTGCTATAAAAATTATATAGATAGGTTTTATGGACGGAGAAGATGATATTGTTCTGGAAGCGGTAACAGAGGACATAAAAGCTAATCGGCAAGATAACAACTTATATAACCGATGCATATAGACGTTAACCGCATACAAATTTTTATATGAATCTCTATATACGACTCGTTTATATCGATGGATCCATTGCCTATTACGAAGCATATCAATGCCAATATATTAACATTCAATCGAAAATCTGATTCATCACTACTTTCAAATTGTTATTATAACCTTTCCCTACCGGTGATGTATTTACTACACATCGACTCTAACGATGAGAATATCGATATGAAATATAATAGATACGGGATTCAGAATTTATGTATTCCTCCGTAATATAATTACAAATCACATCAAAGTATTATAGTGTATAAGTATTCATCTGCAGCGACGGAAATAAATAATTTGTCGGTAAATCGGGAATTTTGCATTGAGTTTTAGCCCGTGTCTCAGCAGAAAGGAATTTTATCAGTCACATTGATGGTGTAAAACGATAATAGGGGCTCACGTGGTCATCAATTCGAACCAGCATTTAAATATCTGATGACGATACCTACAACAAGTGTAGAGGTTGACAATAAGTAGATTCAAATATTGCGGTTTAAGAATCATATCAATATTACGAAAGAAGTAGAGTATATTGATTTTCTTGTCCGGAATTTAAGCGAAGCTTAGCGCCGACAATCCGAACTGCAATGTGTTGATGTCTTCCTTACGGCATAGTCCACAGAAGACCAAGCATTTGGCAAATACATAACAAATCGTCGGCTATAGTGCTTTATTTAGCGTTTTTGAAAATGCAGATTCGAGACAATCTCATTTAATCCATTGACGCACAGTTACCGTCAAATACCGTCATGGATCCTGTTTTTCTTTTATTCGATTTTTCTTGTATTCTATTTGGATAAGATAAGATTTGAAGTGCTGCGAAGACGATAAGCAGACTTATCTGGCGTAATAAGTATTATCTGCAAAACGAAGACGCAGGGGAACCCCGCGCAAGATACCGAAAATGTCTCTATAATACTGATATGTCAATTAACGCGTCAATGCATTTAGAGTAGAATGACCAAGTAAAATAATAATCACGCGCAACTCTCTCAATCGGGTCGGTATCCTGCGTTTTGCGCCCCAAGCCTTGTTGCGCCCGTGGCAGGCGCCTGCTTTGTTATGCTCTAGTTACGGCCCTGTTAGCAACCACCTGACTAATATGCGCCAACATAGCCACAGCTATAACATAGATACAGTACATATATGTTTTTCAAATTGTTATATCAACTTTTCCCCACCGGTGATGTATTTACTACACATCGACTCTAATAATGCGAATATCGATATGAAATATAATAGATACGGGCTTCAGAATTTTTGTATTCTTTCGTAATATAATTATGAATCATATTAAAGTATTTTAATATTTAAGTATTCATCTGCAGCGACGGAAATAAATAATTTGTCGGGAAATTGGGTTTTTTTGCTTGAGTTTTATACGAAAATGGGGGCTCACGCGGTCATCAATTCGAACCAGTATTTAAATATCTGATGACGATACCTTCAACAAGTGTGGAAGCTGAGCATACATATTCAGCTGCAAGTTGCTTGGCTTCCAAAATCAGATCAGGAATATGAAAAGCCTCAGTGTTTTATATGTAATCAAGTTCTTGTTTATAAAGACAGCATGAAATCGAGCAAACCAAAAGAACATTTCGAGAATATTCATAAGGCAGGTAAAGAATTTGATTTTTTAAGAGAAAAGAGAGTATTCGCGATTTGATTCCACAGGAAATGTACAAAAGATAACTGAATCGTGTCTCTAAGTTTCGTATCAAATTCGTATCGTATTTTCGTATCAAATCAATGATTATAATGATGATTAGATCTGTGTTCATTTGCGTAAGAGACTAATGGGACAACCTAATAATTAATTATTGTAATTAACTTATATTCTCTTAAATATTCTCTTAAATAATGAAAAAAATTAATGGATATCTCACACACAACATGTTTTATTTACATTTAAAAGTCAAGCGTCCTTGTGAAAAGACTCATATTTTTCGACGCAAATTTAAATCTCGCAATGAAGAGCTTTCATAAATGTATCAAGTGTTAATATTTTTTATTCATGCGAAATAATGTGGGGTAAAATTGTGATTTGGCCTCATGCAAGTTACACCCCGCGTTTCTATGAATTTAATGAATGGCAACACGCGCACACAAATAATATGCAAGTTTAATTGGCACAATTAAGAATTTAAGCGCATTTGGGATTGAAATACGTGACGGTTGGAAAATTGCACCAATACATGTTTGTGCGGGAAAATTCGCTTTTCATCGACTAATTGCGAAAAAATGCAGCGTCCTCCATCGGTCCAAATGTGTAATTTGAAGCCAACATTCGAGTCAATGGCGTTTTTATCGAGTGGGTGGCTTTCAATATTGCAACACACGATGAATGATTATGTAATGCAATATTGAATATTGGATTATTAGTTTGGAATATGGGGCTTATTCGCTGCAAACTCCTGCCTGCAATTTGCAGTCAAATTTGAATTCAGACAATACCTTTGAATATTAGGGCATACCGCATGAACGTTCGGAATTCGAAGACGAAATCTTCAAAATATCTTAATATAAGAACGAAGGATAGAGAAGATCGAATAATTAAAAAAATACATTATCATTGGAACCCAACTGAAGTCAAAAGCTGATGCAAATATTAGAAAGCTATGCCTTTAAAAAATATTCAAAACTTGAAGGCTTGACTTCATTTTTTGGCCAAGAGATAAAACAGCATCTCTTACCAATTTACAAAGATTTATCTAGGGATGAATTTCTTCAAAGATGCTTAAATGGCCATATCTAAAATCCCAATGAATGTTTTAACTCGACGGTTTGGCGATTGGCTCCAAACACTTGCATTCTGCTGTAAAAATATGTGAAATATTAACGTATATTGCTGCTGAAATGTTTAATAATTACCACAGCTTAATTTTAAAAATAATAAATACGCCAAATATAATTATTGGCACCTCTTTGCTGAAAATATCGATGAAGCTTGGGTAGCAATGTAAAAACGTAAGAGTCTTTCTGAGACAAAAGCAGCTCGTATGGTCTGAAAACAACAGTCAGTCGAAGATAATCAACTTTTTGGGAAAGCTAAAGATCTATTATATGCGCCTGGAATCACTGATTGATCTATAAGTCATAAAAATTGATAATTTTATTGTATTGAAACTTTGAACGAGATTATCTCGAAACTGCATTTTCAGAATGTTCGCCAATTGTAGCTTAAAAAGTTGTTGATCGCTCTGGTTGAAATTTTGGAATGATTACTCACTATAATATTATCTAGTCAACGAAGCTAAATTGTTAAGGTTTTCGCGTAAATAAACTATTTTTTCGGCGTAAAAATTATTAAGAAAATTCTAAAAAATATGAAAGTTTAACTGAGAATCCTACTAAATTAATTTTATACTTTTTTACATTTTTTATAGCTCGGTTGACTATGTACACATATTAAAAATTAAAAAGTATTGATATCACGCCTAATAAAATGCCTTGTAACGACTCTTTTTTGGGCGTCTAAAGGGATTGCCCTCCCACCTTAAAAAAATCTATAATTTATTCAATCAAAATTATTTCCATTGGATTCAACAGTTTTTTGCCAATGAAAAAATGAAAATCAATCTCGGTTAACCCTTTGAGGAGTACAATCGCGTATTTGCGATCGAATTCCATTGATTCAAAAAGAGCATTCTTGCATGTTGAATTTGTAAAGAGTGTATTATTTATATTTATGCGAATAAATGAACGAATATTGTATGCTATCAACGGTGATTATTTATTGATATAGAAATTTTATACATGTTGAGCGATCTTGAGGGATAGGTGGATTTATACAGATCAAAAGTGGCAGACATACAAAAAAGTAAGATTACAGGGGTGCACCTGGCGTTTAACAGTCAGTTTTTTTTGGTCTCACGTGTTTGTCGGCCATTTTGTTCAGTCATAGTAAATTTTTCCGATGAAGAAATCGTCGCGCGTTATTTATCAAATAAAATATTTTGAGACAATATTTGGGCGCCGATATATCGCCGTTGGCACTTCAACGACGGTATGTCATCGTCAGGCACTAAAAGGGTTAAATGCTAGTAAAGACTTGTTTAACCCTTATTGATTTATTCCTCTCAGTTTCAACGCGAAGTCTGCTTATTTTGATGGTTATCAAACTTGTAACTCGAATCACCGTCTCTTAAAGCTTGATCAATCCTTATTTATTAAATTGAGCATAAATCAAACTGATTTTCAGGCATAGTGTGTATTGAATTCAAAAGATTCCTTCCTCTTCAGACACAAAGGCATGGACCCCCCGAGTGTCTAATCTACTTATCTGTAGAAAACAAAGGGCGTTGGGCATCGGCCATGATTTCTATTTATTTTTTCAATTTGTATATTTTTTAAATAAATATGATTTTAAGGATAATGCATCAACCACCGAGGAGCGTGGCCCAATATGAAGTCATGCGATACGACACGTGGCAATTCTATCACCCATAGGGAATTACACGTGCGCACCAAACGGCTAAAGAATGCCAGCACCGGTAACAGCGAAAATCTAGGGATCAAGCCTAATGAATTGGTTTTAGTCCGCTTTGTGCAAATCGAGTAGAATTGGGTGGTGGTGATGAAAAAATGGGATACCGTGGGTAGATCATTGTGGGAAGGAAAAATGCCCTTCTACAAAGCAAAAAAGTATTTTTCCCGCTTCAATTTGAATCCTTTCCCGTCAATGGATTTAATTTTTAATCAAAAACATTGCAAACTTCCAGTCCAGTAATCCTCAAATAATGTCATAAGCGTTTCGTTAAAATTTGGAAGCAAGTTAACACTTTACAATCCGGGTGTTCAGCATTAAGCTTCGTCTGGAATCCGGACGGTTTTCGTAATAAGATCATAAAATTGATATGAATCGTAAACTAGGTAATAAATGCATTAGGTAATAATAAATAGATTGAAACGAAATTTCAGTGATGCCTACGAAATAGTCTAATGCATCGATATATCTAAACATAAGAAACGTTTGAATTGAAAAATTTTAAGAAGAAGAGGTTGTGTCCCAATGATTCCGACTGATATGCTATTTGAATTCAATGAGATTCTATTTTGAGCATCAACAAAGAACAGAAACACACAGGGTATGCGTGCATGCTTCTCACATGGATAGCTGTATATGGGCTGCTCACGCTCAAATCATTTATTACCAGACGTTACGTATCATACGAAAAAGTATTGTGAATTTAAAAGCACTTCATTAGCATGGCATAAGTATAATATTTGGGATGAATATAACAACAGCATGGGGAGCCTCCTCTATCGGGCCGTGATGTTGCTTGACGAATGGATGGGAATAGACGGGCGTCAAAATAACTATTTATTCCACGCGAGTGAGAGAGAGAGAGAGATCTGGCAACAGGAAGGACGACTTCCCGCAGCTAAGCTCAGCCGGCAAGATGACGCTGTTAAAATTATACATTGCACCTGAAGCGAGATGGAATTAAATCTGCTCAGATTAATAGATGGGATGGTAAATCGCCCACGCTACAGCGCAATTAATCGGAAACAATAGAAAAAAATAGATAACACTTGATTCAGAGGAATTTTTAAAAATATGTTTTTATAAAAAAATATATTTATATAAGGATAAATGCTTGAATTCCTACCGAAATTGGGTCGACAGCTGAATTGATATTTGCGAAGACATCTCGTTTCAATAATTCCGACATATCTTATCCACGCCCATGGTCGCATGTTTATTTACATGTTTCGATTTGTGTTTGGGTTGTAATATTTTTGCATGTTTCATTGTGTTTACAAGTTATTATTAAGGCCCACAACAGAACTATATTAACCACTTAATATCGGCTTTGTCTAAGTCATAAAATCTATTCCATTTAAATGACGACAAGTGTGATGGGACAAATACAAATGATCATTGAAATATTGTTTTCGGTATGAGTGAGGATTTTGAAGTGAAATTTATTGGGTAATTGGGTGGAACGTCACGAAAAGTGAAACTCCAAGCAATAATTGATCGGTAAGAGGGCGAGGATCGTTTTTGCTCTTTTGGTCAAAATAGATTTTCTTATAATTTTCAAATTTTATTTTGTATATTCGTTAGTTTCAGATCAAAATATTATGAATACTATATGATTACATAAAAATATCGTTTATAATCGGAGATGTTCATGAAAGCGCGCGTTAAGAGTCACTGCCTGTGTTTAGGATTTTATCCGGGCAACAGCCCCTTTTCTTTGTATCTCTAGCAGCTTATTAAGGATCATAAACATCGATATTCCTTTCCAAATACTGTCCTGAACACGATGCGCAAAATAAAATGACATGATTTTAAATCTGAGTGCGTAAAAAAATGTTGAAACAAAATGTCGAGCCAGACTCGACATAGGACCGCAAAGAGTTATTAATGGATTTTTCAGTTAGGAATGTCGTTTTTTAAATAAAATAATTAAATTCAAACAAAAAATGAATTAATACAATGTATTCTCCTTCAATAGATACAATATTTTGCCATCTATTTAAAATCGGAAGAATAAATTTTAACGAGTTTTATAACACCCACTTTTTCTGTTTCTTCTATTTATCGATTAAATCATGACACGTACTCTCTTTCACTGGGGTATCCACACCCCTTTGTTATTAGAAGTATCCAAGCTTGTTTGATAATTCTCGTATAGTCTATGCTGAATTTGGATCAATTTCAGCGCGCAGGTTATAGTCATCCACTTTAACATTTCTCTCACTTCGGACTTTATTTTATAAATTAAAATATTCACTTTTCAATTGTTTAAACCATCTCTGACATTGATAAATAGTTAGAGATTCTCTGAGTGTATCACAAATGTTTTTTGAAGATATTCGTACAGTATGCAATTTCGCATAAATTGTTTGTCACAAAATTCACCATCTTGATGATCAAAAGGTAAGTTTGAAAAAGCGACATTTTTAACTGGACAATTTAATATGAATCATATCAGTTCTGGGCGGGTCTTCGAAAACTTTCCATTTAAGCCTTGGAATTTGACGCGGGAAGATACAATCTTTCCGCCGGCTTCTCCAAGTTACATATTTATATGCGTTTTTATTGCGTATTATTGATCAGAATTATATATTGCCATATCCGCAGACGCACGTATCAAATTGGATATCCATTGGAGGTTTTCTTAGCGATGTTGGCTTTTTCCTGTGATGGCTTGTTATTCCACATTTGGTATTTATTAATAAGTTTGTCGAAGCAGCAACCTTTCTCGATGAAATGTCTCACTCATTACATCGCTTTTGTCTTTGATATTAAGAAAATCGATTTGGTATTGATCTTAAATTAATATAATCCTGGCGTTAGTCCTGCTCGTTGGTTCCATGTAAGAAATTTCCTCGCATACGTATATTCCAACGTCCAGTTTTTATCGATTTGGAACATTTATCCGTATGCCTTATGCCTTAATTCATTATCCATCGGCGATAAATTGACGCCACTTCCATTTTGCGCAGAGTCGGCGCAATTTTCTTCAATCAATGAGTCGGATGGCGGACTTTTTTGTTTTATTCGAGCGTGTCTTCTTCAAAAAAGCAGTATCGATTCTTCGGTTTCAATTGCGGCGACAAGCTCGGATTTGCTAGTGTCGAAGTAATCAATCTTTGGCGACAAATCAACCAGTCGATGAGAGCAGGAATACGTTCTTTAATGAAAAAAAGATGCGTGCTTCTTTCTTTTGTCTGCTGTAACTTCTCTTGTCCGGCCCTAACGAGATCCACTCGTCATGGCCTGTCAATTATGCAGGAAAGCTTGCTTTTGTGGCGTAGATTATTACTTGTGAAATGCCACACGGTGTGATTGATCGCGTATGCTCCGTGGAAAACAGACGATTCTTGTGAAAAGCCAAGACATAAAAAATATGAGATTCGTATCAGTGGCCCACGATTTAAGTCGTTGCTTGGATTTTATTTGGTTCAATTACTTTTTTATAAATTGCTTTCCAAATTCCGGGGACTTCATCGAAATCGGACGTTTGATATGAAAATATTTCCGAAATAAAAATATATTTCTACTGTCATTCATCTGTTATATAGTTACACATGAAAGTGCGGAATTTATAAGTTAACCTGAGGAATAGGCGGTATCCTAACAAACAGTTGGATTGTCGGCCATTTTGTTCAGTCACAGAAAATTCTTCCGATGAAGAGGTCATCGCGCGCTCTCACCAGCTCCCGTCCGTGCAAAATCCATGCAGTCATACGTTTTTTGACTTTGAAAAACGATACCATATAATATTTATCGGAAGCTCGTAGATGTTTATGGTAGTGATTTGATGAATCGACGTCGACGAGACAAAAATGACCACCATGTGACACTAGAATATTAACCGATTAAATGGGCAGGACGTATATATACGTCCGTTAAATGCATCGAAATTGATTAGGACGTATATATACGTCCTCGAAATATATATTGAGTACAGGCAGACTTTTTTGTTTGTTTAACGAATGTGTGAGTTGTCGATACATGTATTGACATGAATTTAACCCTTTGTGGTCCCTAAATATTTTAGACATTTTTAAGATAAAACGTTTTTTTTCAATCATTATTTAATAAAACACTATTATTTTTTACCAAAGTCGTATATTTTACTAATATATTATACAGAGGCATTATATTTTATAGTTTATAATTAGATAGTGTATGATATCTCTCAAAACATTGGCCTTAATGGAGACCGGATTTTTTTTAAAATTTTATTTTGTATATTCGTTAGTTTCGGACAAAAATATTATGAATATTATATGATTACATAAAAATATCACAAGATGTTCAAAATAAAATCACATGATTTTAAATCTGAGCGGGGAAAAAATGTAGAAACAAAATGTCGAGCCAGACTCGACATAGGACCAAAAAGAGTTAAGATAGGAAGCAAATTGGTTGTACTTCGTATTGTGTTGGAGTGGACTGTATTTATACCCAAACTCTCACGCTTAGTTGAGTTTTGAATTTATATATGGATATATTTTATTTTTTAAAAATGTTTCAATTTTCTTTAAGTGCTTTTGTTTATTGTTTTGTATTTATTAACTTTTCTATATGTTTATGTATCTAAATAAATAAAAAAAATATGTTTAATTAATTTTTTCATAAATTCTAAACATCGTCAATTAATAATATGAACTCACGCCAGGTGGGTGGGACGTATATATACGTCCTAACGAAAATGTGCGCACCCCCTATATATTGCGTTATTGAAAAGGAACTTCCCCGCTTAACTGGTTAATAAAAAAATCCTGTTTCCTTGATGATATTGTGTCATCGGAGCTCACACCGGAGCACCATCAAAATCGCCACGCGTGAAATTTTGGATCATTTCGCATAGGAAGAAGAAGCTTTTATGAACTCTATGATGACGAAAGATGAGAAAAGAGAAGAATCAAAAAAAGCTGACGGTAGAGATCTGATGCTTTGAGAATTTTAATATTTCAATTAAGTTCCCGCGCTACAATTTCAACCACGTCTATCGATACTCTAGCTACATTATATCGAAAGAAAACGACTTTTATTTAGCATTAATCAACGCAAACTGCTTGTAGACAAAAAACCAGCTTTGTACATTTTAATTTAATGCCGATGCTATGTATTATGTGTGAAAAATATCTCATAAATTGTTGCAAGAAAAAAGGGTATCGCAATTACCCCCCCAAAATGAATTATGAAGCTGATTTGTCATAAATTATTGTACATGGTATTATTTGCACTTTCCGGTTGATTTATTCAGTTGTAAGAGTCTGGTTAGGGTCCCGGTAGGCCCAAAACGCCGAGGGATTTAGTTTCCTCATGAGCGAACTACCCCTTATTTGTATTAACCGCTGGATTAACATATGTGCGTAGCAATATTCATTTGGTAGCATTTGATCCATTTTACGCTCTGCAATGATAGGGGATGACACCGGGACAGATGCCGCCAATTAGCATAAATGCCAAACCTGTGGAAGTGTTTATGGGGTAAGGGAGATCATCCATGGGCACCATGACAGGTTTTTATTTATAAATCAATATGTTGTAATTACAGGTGCATTGCAGTTTTTGTATGGATTTTTTTATGCGATTTTGAAGTTATGCGGTTTTCAAAAACAATAGAACCCTCAGTTTTTTTTATGTAGTTCAAGTTGTTTTTTTTATGCGATTTTTTTATATGCGACATCCCGTGAAACGTATATAGGCTACATTTAGCTCAAAATGTGGAATTAGTTGAACATGTATGCATAAAAACGAATTTAGCACAACTGAATGCGTTAAAATTATCGCATAAAATCGGTCATTAAAAGCGTTAGAGCCTCTCTTTTCAAATGGATATTAAGTTCCATTTATTAATAATGGATGCCCTGGAATATTAAATTACATACATTCACGTATTTCTTATATCGAATGCAAAAACAGTATATATTCAATATCGTTGACAGTGAAACAAATTTATTTGAAATATGTATGCAATATTATTTTTGCAGTGTTGCATATCTTATCACAGAGGTATTCAAATACTGTCTGGATAAATCCAAGTTTAAATGTCTAAAATGCTCGAATAACAACATATAAAAATATCAAACTTATATTCGATTTAATGGCATCAGCGAAAGGGTTTAATCATGCTTATGGTCACTCGCTGTTCTAAGTATTTAAAACGGCTCAGCATCGTGACCGTTTCTGACACCAGTGTAACGTGATGTGCCCTCGGTCGGATGATAACGGAAATATTTTTGCTTTAACTATTATTTTATTCAATGCGACGGGAGATAATTTATAACCACGATCCTGCAGGAAGAGCATCTTCTCCCGAGGTCAAGGATATCCATTGACATCTTTGTTTCCATAATTTTTCGTATGACTACTAAATTTACCAGTAAAAAATGTCATATGCTCATTATCCATTTTACTATGTACGCTTTTATTATAAGCTTAAATTTCAACCCCATCTTCAAACTAATGAGCCCCACTCGAACTTGTAACTTTATAGCTTCGTAATGATTATGGTTTTCAGTTCACTCTCAAAACTGACGCATGAGCCGACGTATGAAGTTATCGAGAAAGTTTTTACCAAGTAATATGAGAAAGTTTTGATTTGTCTGATAACGTTGTGTATAAATATATATTGTGTGTAAAATATTTTAAAATTGCGCATTTATGCCATTTAAAATTTACTTTAAAGAATTTATATCAATTTTTAGATTTGAGGCAATAGCTTATTTTTATCCGGGAGCTTGTTCAGTCCTCAGCGAATGGATTCAAGTGATACAAAAAGGTATTCTCGCGCATTGAGTGCGGAGATTAGTGAATCGGAGACAGAGACGGATGTCTTAAGTCGTGCTGTAAAGGTACACGTTTAAATATGCTCAAATATTGCGATGCGATAGGGCTTTATATAGGTATTTATAAGGTTATTACAGCCATAAAATCAAATTATCATTAACCTTTTGAGGAGTGAGCAAATTTAAAATCGATGAAGTCGTTGATGCCATAATCGCTTTACACCGATGTCAGCTCCTATCAGCATAAGACACTATACAATCGTGCGATGTATGCGGGGGAAGCTCTCCGTCTCTGTCTCCCGAGCTGCACCACGTCTCTTTCTATCTCTGTCTGTCTCCGAGCTCAATGTACAAGAGTGCTCTTTCTGAAAAGTGGAGCGGCGAGCCCAGGCCCTGGGCTCGTACTCCTTTAGGGAGCTGATATGCTTTATATGAACCCAAAATGTTATTCACATATTTTTTCTTATTATTGTGTATGTATAAGTTAATTTTAATAATGTGGCGTCATTCATCTTCGATTTCTAGCATTTTGCTTTTTCGCCGAATTTTAGGTTGCTCAAAAAGACATTCTCTCCAGTCGTTATTATTATTTAAATTATAATTCCATCGCTAGAGCAGGCTACCACGTTTCAAATATTCGTCCATAAACTGTATTCATTAAAAGTAGCATGGCTCAATTTTCAAACAAATCCCCTCCCTTCAAGTTAGATGTTGCCTACGACCCAAATAATAGGCATCGTATTTTCTCCTACAAAAGGGTGAGCTATACAAATCTCCTGTGTTTTTTGCATCAGTTTATGGTGACTCGGCTGCAAGAGTGATTTAATGAAGGGTTGTCCTAACAACCGACAGGAGCATCTTACGGGACACAATCGACCGAAAGAGAAAAGATACGCATAACACAGTTTACCCATGAAAAGGTTCTGTAACGAACTTGTGAAAATGTTTTCGCCTCACGCCTTGCATTCAATAAAACAAAGCAATCCAAAGAACATCCATTCTATTGCATTTTAATGAATTCGTTAAGGGCTAAGTGCGCCCTCGGCATTCGCGTGCTTCGTTATATGCAATATTAAACTACAAAATCATTTTCTGAGGATGGCTTCAAGTATTCGCTATAATTCATTTTGACACGAGCGGTAGAAAATAAGAATTCATACAAATTTGTAACAGTACTGTGGCGTGGATCAAAATCTTTGCCGTTAATATTTTGATTGGTTTAAAGCTGGCCGAATATTTTAGGATGCTGTACCATCCAGGAGATATATAATAACGCTTTGAAGGATTAATAAGATAAGAAAAAAATAATAATTTCATAAGATCCCGAGGCTTAAGGGATCATCACTTTGACGGCCAAAAACATAGGCAACTTTTAACAATTTTTTTCTCAGTAAATACACCATATAATGAAATGAATCTTTTTGAGATTTATTACGGCACTCTTACATAATATTAAAAAAATAAATTCGTAATTTAAATAAATTTATATTATATCATTTTTAAAACATCAAAAAGACATGTCAAAAAAGATGCAATTCCATGGTGTGGAACAATTTTTTCATTCAGGCTTACTTGAAATTAAAACGCAAAAAGATTCTTAATCTGTAAGTGTGTCGCTATCGCAGTATTGTTAATGTATAGTTTTTGTTTAAAAGTAACAAAATGGCGCCGGTTTGAAAAAAAGTTTGGAAAAAAACACCTTTTTTTGGGGATATTTAGGAAAAATTTAGGAAAACGTAAGATAAAATAAATATTTTGACCTGGTTTTGCGCAATGCCATAGCCGTATATATTTAAAATAAGCGACGTATATATAATAAATCGGCGACTAGGTTTTTCAAAATTATTTCCACACCACATGCAAAAATGTCGTTTCGAGAAAAACGCGTTTAAAGTTTTAAGTACTATTTTTTTTTAAAAAAAGGGAAATATACTACTAATCAGTGATTCCAACTTCATAAAAAATTCTTCAGCTATCTCAGACTCTTCTTTTTTAGCTGATTTATCGTATCTGTGAACTGTTCTAGCTTATTTCGAAGACTCAGAGCCTTGGCGATTGGCAACGCGTATACGTTCTTAATTGCGCGTCTACACGAATCGCAATGGATTTTTTTATCCATTATTTTTAAAATGGGTTTAAATGCTTTGTTAAAAATGCAGGCTGTCGTATGTATTGCGATTTCTAGTATTTTTTGCTATAAAAAATATATTTCAGTACCAGAGACCAGACGCAAGCGTTGAAACGAGCCAAGGCATCTTTCCAATAACTCATCAGGCGTTAATTCTTCATGAATGGCTCTTAAGGTTTGCTGAAAATCCTTTATGAGAAATGGATGTTGCTTGTATAAATATAACGATCTTGTAGTTGCATGTTTTTGCAATTCGCACCAAGAATCTGCGTCTTCCAGCCATTGTGTATGTTGAGAGGCTTCATCAGTCGAAATCTTGTGATAGTATATGGCCCAAATAGCATTTCTCATTTTTTTATCGGATTAAGATGTAGGCGAATAGCTAAGCCATAATAATTAGATGTTTTTTCAATAATTTATGAATAAGCGGTTCAGTTATCGAAGCACTTCATACAGAGTTCTTTCTTTTTTGCCCTTACTTTTCACTTGCTTATTCGCCTTTTTTAAAATTGTATTAACATTTTTTTGACTTAATTTGCTCCTTATTAGAACAAAGATAAGAAAGGTCCCTAATAAGAATCTCTGGCCTATAAACAAAAGCAGGTACAGGTCTGGATGGAGTGATTGTTGCGAATGCATTACGCGTATTTGCTGTAAATCATTGAAATAATCCGAATTTCTTCACCAAAATTATGGACGACATCCTTAGAGACTTGTCCTTTCGAGAAATGAAATTAAATAAAAAACGATCTATCCTTCATGATTGACAAACAAGCATTGATTTTTATATATAAGATCTACTGTAAATTAAATATACTATACCTATATTATTTGAGAAAGTGCATACAATAAGTTGGCAAAGTTTTATCGCAATCGAATGAACGATATGGAAGCGCATTAAATATGTACAAACAAACATTGATTTTTATATATTTGACTGTTAATGCTACTCGCGGAATCTTTAGCAATAAGTGGACGAAGTTTTATCGCAATCCGATGAACGGGATGGCATCGCATTTCGAACGAACAAAACCCAATTAATTTTTATATATTAGAATAGCCCAATACACACCTTCATCTTTTAGCTAACATATCATTATATTCTTATTATATTGGAAAAAATGTGACGCTAAATTCTCAGGTCATTTGAAAATTTAAGCATCATAAACGATATTAAACGATATGAAATTTTGTGGAGATTATTTTAGTCTGATAACTTTTTGAGTGGGAGCAGTATTTTTTGAGATATATGTGAAAAGCTGAATGCCTGGAGCACTTTTCGAAAAAAACTTAAATACATCATTAAAAATATTCTCAAGTATCACGGCCTTGCATCTGGCAGATTCAGAATCAGCATCCTTAATTATATAAATATACGAAAAGATGAAAAGCTGCCTTATTTCACAACTTTCAGTTTTTCGCTCTACTGCCATGACTTTATCACCGAGTAATTATAATATACTTACAGAAATGCTTCATATTTTCTACCTGAGAGTTGCAAATTAGGATATCATTGTTTTAACCGACCCCTAAACCTACCTCCGAAATCGTCGGAAAACATTTTATGATGAATATCATCAAAAATGGTTCCATGTATCCACATGCTTTTTAATCGTCTTTCATAAACAATCAACTGACTGTCTGCATTGCTTACTTCTATTTTTGTCATAGTTCATGATTCAGAGAATCATGCGACAGATGGTTCCTCCCAAGAGAATAGCTTCAAAATATCATTTTCTTCCTCGGCAAAATATTCTTAATGACGTGTCGTATCTTGAAACTCTTATTTCGGCGCAAAAAAAACGTCTAGAATACGGATAATGAAACAAAAAAGTATTAATATTAATCAATCATCGTTTCAGTGGCAACTTCTTGATGTATTAAAAACAATAAATCCGCCGGCATCAGACACACTTCACGGCTTTGGCTCACCAGGGATGCGAAACATTTAAAAAGTATACCTTAAATTATCGGGAAAAAATCCAATTATTATTGTAGTTCCATATATATATATATATATTCCGGTTGTATTTAGGTTGACAAAAAAAAATACGAGGGTCTTCCAGAACGTAAGATTACAACATATATGTATAATCGTAAAATGCTTGTATTTAATTGAAATTAATTGCCATTTGAATTCTGGGATAACGCTTAGAAAAAGTGGCGTAACTACTGATTGGCGAGCTTAGACGACGCCTAGTGGCAGTAATTGTCTAATCTATATTTTTTTCAAATTGTTATATTAACCTTTCCCTACCGGTGATGTATTTACTACACATCGACTCTAACAATGGGAATATCGATATGAAATATAATAGACACGGGCTTCAGAATTTTTGTATTCCTCCGTAATATAATTACGAATCACATCAAAGTATTATAGTATATGAATATTCATCTGCAGCGATGGAAAAAAATAATTTGTCGGGAAATCGGGAATTTTGCGTTGAGTTTTAGTCCGTGTCTCAGAGAAAAGGAATTTTATCAGTCACATTGATGGTGTTATAGGAAAATGGGGGCTCACTTGGTCATCAATTCGAACCAGTATTTAAATATCTGATGACGATACCTTCAACAAGGGTGGAAGCTGAGCATACATTTTCAGCAGCAAGTTGCCTGGCTTCCAAAATCAGATCCAAACTAAATGACGAAACACTTGATGCTTTAAAGTTACTTGGGGCATTTTTTAAAATAATATTTGATTTTTTAAGTATTTTATTAATCCATTTTTGAACTGTATGTTTTATCTTTTCTTAAATAAATAAAATTATTTCGCCTTCAAGTTATTTTAAGAAGGCTTTTTAGTTAAATTTTCATATATTCTTGACAAATTTTACCCCATAAAAGTAATTTATTTGCGCGATTAAAACTTCAGGTAAATCAACAATGTTATAGTGAAAAACCTCCCAAAAATTCGATCGAAAACTTTTTAAGCCCCAAAGTTGTTTTTGAAAATGCAGATTCGAGATAATCACAATTAACCTTTTCGTGAGTACTTACGGAAATATCCGTTTGACCTTCACTATTCAGAAAGAGCACTCTTGTGCATTGAAGCTCCGAGGCGGACAGAGACAGAGAGAACTTAGCGCAGTTCGGGAGACTGAGACGGATAGTTCCTCGCATGATTGTATAGATCGTTAAGCCCAAATTTATCCACTTATAATGATTTCGATTTCAAGTGTGTTATTTGTTTACGCAAATAAACGACCGAATATTGTGTGTTATCGAGATTGTTTGTTTATTTAACTGCTTGCTGTTCTTCGCTGCGTGTTGAATGAGTCTTTGTCCAATTATCATTTCCTTCTAAAGGAGGAGCACTTGAATAGATTTTTTGTGCATTGTTTATGTAAAGAAATGACGAGTGTTCATGACAAGTGGCTCTGCCTCGAATTGAAGATTTTCTTACGCTGATTAGGAGCTGACAGAAAGTAATTGGTGTAAAGCGATTATGACATCAACGACTTCATCGATTTTAAATTTGCTCACTAACGAAAAGGTTAACCCATTGACGCACAGTTACCGTCAAATACCGTCATGAGTCAGCTAATAATACCTGCTTATTGCGCCAGATAAGCCATGCATACCGCCTTCGCCGACACTTCAAATCTTATCTCACGTCGACGATCAAAATTAATACGAACCTAAGTGGCTCAAAGATTCTCAAAGAAGCCTAACGTCGATTATCTGTCCGGTGGCTTTATCTACTTGCGCCCTTGGAAGGCGCCTGCTTTGCCACGCCCTAGTTACGGCCCTGCTAGCAACCACCAGACCAATATGCGCCAAACTATGATAGCTTATAATAATTAGCTAATAATTTCTGTTAAAAAATGGAAAAAAGTAATGCATAAAATCAATAATATGTTCTTATTAAATATATTTTGCATCTGAAATGCAAATATGCATATGAATCTCAATGAAAGGAGCTTTCAATACAAGCATCGGATATAATAAGGGCGTTTGCTTCGGGTCGAATGGGGGAAATATAGAAATGGGTTGTGGATTTATTGTGCGAAGACTCGTCCGCAATTATCCTGAATCTTGAAAATCTGTTTGGTATTGATTTTGTGCATATTAACGGGTATTTTGCAGGCCATTTTATGGAACCATTTTCAATCACTCTGACATGGTTTTCATTGCGTATATAGGGATTTCCCCTTGGGGAATTTGTAGTTTACGGAAATAATTTTGCTTCGGGAGGCAACTGTTGAAGATCCCTGGGGCGAGTCTACAAAGAGGATTACGTCTCTCTGCAGAGAGCTCAATTTTTCACAGAGCGAAACATTTGACGGCGTCGCGCACCTCTCACGTACGGAACAGATTCATTTGTTAAACGTCACAAAAATTGACTTTTTCCGCATTTTCGACGAAAAATGAGTGATGATCGCTTTTTTCCCAGTATTCCAACCTCATTAATTAATCTATCTGGACGTTCAAAATTTTCACCGGAGACTAATAGTCGCACAAAGCCAGCGCGGGGCAGAAAGCTTTCACAGATTTGCGTTTCCCCGATGTATTTAAGATTTAAAAGCCCCTCGTCCGTTCCCGTTCGAGGATTTTTAAATATAGAAAAACCAAGTTTTATTGCATCCCAAGACAAATACGCTGTTTCCAATTTGCTGCCGGAGATAAAGCTGGAATGACTCAAGCTTTTTTTAATAAATAACAAGTACAAAATGAACGCGAAACGTACCATTACTAGTCCTTTTGCAATTTTTAATTATTGATTTACGATACATTTTGCGGATTTTTTTTAATATGACAATAAATTCTTACAGCACCGTAAAAATAATTGCATGAATATAACGACGAACGATTGCAGAAAATTTTAAATAACATGTTTCGGAATTGTAGGCTATTTCCTGGACTGAAGGCTAAATCCAATTATTAATACTTTAAAATATATATTCATATTCGAAATATCATATGACAGAGACATAATCGGATTAAACCCGTTGATGATAATAAGCACCAAAAGTGATCCCATTTTTTTTTTTTGTAACAGTGTTATGTGTCCCAAATATATAGATTTCAAGTGTGACGAAATGCATGTTACTAAAATTGCAGACACAAATATTAGGTTGTCCCATAGGTTTCTTTCGCAAATGAACACAGATCTAATCATAGCCATTTTTTAAGAAAACCCGCGATATACTGTTAACGAAATAGCTAACAAGTTAGAAATTCAACGAACATGCGAGGTACGTCAATCGTTCAGATGTGTGGCTTCCTCATGAACTGATCTTCTTCTCCGGCGACATAATAGCCAACATTTTTTGAAGAGACTTATCACTGGAGATTAAAGTTGGATACTCTATGAGAATATCCAATGTAAACGGTCTTATACCAAGGGTACAGAAGCTTTAACTGTTTTCTTCTTAATATGAAAACGAAAGAAACTTATTGGACACCCTAATATGATCCGATGTTTCGAATCTCGGGTGATTTAGGTCCTCGTTGGTTAGGTTTGGGCTTTCAACAACTTCGGAGTGTCCATGCGGAGATCCGTTCATGAACGCAGACCATGTTATGTGGACATTTTCGGGCAGTGGTCCGAAAATCGGTCCGGTTGGACACGGAAACCTTGTGGCAACTCCCTCCAATTTTAGGGCATTTAGGGTTTTTTGTAGAAGTTTTGGAGGAAAACGCATCCTTGTGGCTTTCTACGATCTCCATCGGGTCATAGAGGCCCTACAATGCGACCGGTATCGATTCACACCCTTTTTTTTTTTGGGGCCGTAAATGAGACTCAAAACTCTTCCCTACCCTATACAACATATATTCATATAATTATTTTGATCTATTTAATTCTTAACGCTTTCGCGCGCGTTATCGTCATTTTAATTGGTTTCGTGAATCCGATTGCCGACAATATTCATGAATACCGATTAGTGCTTATAAGCAATCGCCAAAACAAACAATGAGTCAGTTATTCTGTTTCGTGTTTGCCTCTTGATTTCACTAATCGTTGTTATTGATGACATTCCAGCGATAAGACCGAAGTTTTATCGCCGTCGAACCATTCATCATTAAATTAATTGATCCACACGTTTTTTTTAATATGTTCTTTACACTTTTCAGTGATTTTCAACCATTGTATTTTCTTTAATAATAAAACTATTTAAACCATCGCTAATACACACAATGAAAGGTCGATCGTTTTGTCTCGTGTTATTGTATTAGAGTAACGGGAGTCGAAAGCACACAAGCAGAGCAGGATTTTTTTGGGCAGGTTTGGCATCTCCATGAAGTCTCAGTGCGTTTATTATTTTTTGAACACCACCTGCAGCGCAAATAACATATTTTCTTTTTATAATTTTTTGGAATAGGATTTTTTTCCAAAAAAATGACTAGAGTATTGCCTATTGTTGGAGTAGGTGTGACAGTTACCAATTCTCTACCATCTGTTATATGGGCAATACATAATAAGGATTCTATTAAATTGTCTCTAAATTGTAGAAAACTTATCACCTTTTCCATTTTAATGCGATATAAAATCCACGCATTAAATACTGACATGTCTAACAAATGGAATATAATTTTTTTATACCACCGAATTGTTTTTCGGGGACAAGAATAGTATGCTATGAGTTGGCCTGACCTGTCAACATCACCCATAAATTTATTGTATTCCACAACTTCAATGGACTTTATTTTTATGATTCCATATCTGTTAGTTTTTTCGATGAGCTGAGGGTGATATTTGGTTGTAATGCGTCTCTAGTATCGTGCCATTTTGAAATATATATATTATTTTTTCTTAACCATATGTGTTCTCCCTTTTTAACCTTCTTCTTTGTTATTTCTGCTGGATTTCCTCTTCTATTTGCACGCAATGTTCCTGTTGTATGCGTCCTTTTTTCTAATAGTTTAGTAGATAATGAAATGTTATTAAAAAAAAATGTCCATAAAAACATGATGACCTTTGTGGAGAAATGGATTCATCAATTTAAGTACGATCATCAATCAAAGGCATCAATTTTGGTTCCTCTAGGTTCGTTATCAAATAACCTTCCTCTATAGATTTCTAGATTATGGATGTATCCATTTGGGGAACACAATTTATAAAATTTGATGCCATACTTAGCTTTCTTCCCTTTCGTGTATTGCCGTAACCACAGTCGCCCTCGACGAAGAAGAGATTCATCTAAAGAAATTTCTTCCGATGGAGAATATATATTTTGAAAATTCGAAACAACGATGTCAACAGTGAACTTATTTTTGACATCCTGTCATTGTTATTTATCGTGCAATTTAAACATCTCAATATTTTTTCGAATCTTCTACTCGACATAATATAAGAAAATATTGGATGATAATACAATGAAGCTCGTGAAAACATTTTTCTTAGTGTTGGAAAGCCTATATGCCCACCGAGCAGACACAGTCCAAAAAATTTTTCCAATTCCATATAATTTATTTCATTGAATTTGGTCACCATGCAGTATCTTGTTTTTGGTAAATTGTAAAAGTAAACTTTTTACCATAAGCATTCGTACATTTTATCAACAATTTATTAACTTCCCCAGTCCAAATACTTGTAAAAAATTCTATAGGTGTATCTCCAATATCTTTTTTTATTCCTGAAGATGTAAAATCAAAACCAAAATCTGGTATGAGAATATTTGACCGGACCGAGACCGAGATCGAACCGTTACAGGCATGGTGTTGATCGGGCCTTATGATCCGCGAAAAAAAATTGTATTTACGTAAAAATATTTTGGGAATAAACATTATTTTATGTGATTTTGCCGAAATTGGTAATTCGAAACGTAAGTACGTAATACTTTTACGTGGGCGATGTTCATAAAATGTATCTACTCCAAGTCGGTGCATCACAAAAATCGAATTATTAACCAAAATGAATTTATCTTCCTCGGAAAAGTTTGGGAGTGTTTGATCCATGTTTTGTAAATGGTTTGTTATTGTGTCCCTGAAGGCGGCAGGCATAGGACTAATCCGGCGCGAGAGGTTTAGGTTGAGCGAGGTTTATTTGCACTCATGTGCTGCAGCGACGAACGGAGTGACGACATGCGCGCAGGAAAGCGCTAAGCAGCTTTCATATTTATATTTATCCTAGCCTAAGAATCTCAAAGTAAAATTATGGGGAATCAATCACACAGCTCGGGTCAGAGGAGGCTCCCCATGTTGCTGTTATATTCATCGCAAAGATTATGCTTATGCCGTGCTAATGAAGTGCTTTTAGATTCACAATACTTTTCCGTATGATGCGTACCGTCTGGTAATAAATGATTTGGACGTGAGCAGCTCACACACAGCTATCCATGTGAGAAGCATGCACGCATACCCTGTGTGTTTCTGTTCTTTGTTGATGCCCACACCGGAAACTGCACCCGTTTAATTCGAATAGCATATCAGTCGGAATCATTGAGACACAACTTCTTCTTCTTGAAAATTTTCAATTCAAACTGTAGCTCCGATGATATTATTCATGATTTTTTTAAAGTAAAAACCTGATACCGTTGCTAATATATCGATTATGATGTTCGTTTTCGTCAGTAGTGATTTCTTCCCTAACTTATTTTTCAGTGAATGATAGCACTTGGATAGAAATTGGACATCACGAAGACATTAAATTATATATATATATATGGATATATATTTTAAATATAAGTTTGATCATTTTATTACATCCTACAATACAAACATTGTAAGTTTTTAAAGCAAAATCTATTAAATTTGCGCGATGCTTAATTATTTTATCCGCGATAGTTTCCGGAGTTTCTTCAGCATTTATACAATCTCTGATCGTTTATGGGCGTAATTGCTTCCAGGAGCTTTTCATTGTTGTCTGTAATATTTCAGCCCATTAGTCTTCAATAATGTGTATTGTGTTTCATATTTAGTTTTTTCAGAACTATCTTAATGAAGGCAATTGTCTTGATAATTTGTTTAAATATTTTTTTTAAATTTGACAAAACGAAAATACACTCTTCCAACAGGGATGCCCGATTTTTAAATATAAATAAAACAAGCTGTGTGTAAGATATTTACTCAATTTATTTTTTCTTATGGCATTAAGTATGAAATATAATGTCGCCTCTGCAAACACAATTTCATCTTTTACTTGTTGATCAATTTTTTATAGGAGCTAAGAAATCTCACTTTTCCGCATGAGAGTCTCATTTAATTCAAGTAAAATTCGTCAATTATCAAAATGAGCTTTTACAAGAACTACGTCCAAATAATATCAGTTATGCAACCAAATCTTGTTGGAAAATAGCACAATGCATGCACAAAGCCTACTTTAAACGTGATATAAATCCACTGCATCACTACTGAAGCAGCACCATTATAAGATGGACTATTGTTTTCAACGAGAAAGTAATTCAGTTCGCCTTTCGTGTCTGTCGAGAGCTTTCAAGCAAAAGGCATTTCCTCATTAAGCTGATCACCTTTCAAAAACCTATGTTCCATATCAGGAGCTTCATTATAATATGGAGAGAATCAACTTTTAGATCAAATTTCTAAGCTTACAATTTGACTAATGGTGGATTAAAATTAAATCGATATTCAGCTACCTTATCTTATAATAATCAGTTTTTTTAATATTTTGAGCGTTCTCATGGAAACAATAGATAAATGGACGACGTATATAAGCCTTAATCCTCTGAGCCATTTTTTGCGTATTTTTAAGAAAATGTTTGTATGGAATAAAATGAAAAAATTGGGGGTTTATGAATAAAAAATATAATATTTTGTTATGCAGGACGTTTATTAAGTATATTAGGCATTTTATTTGATTCATTAATTTTTGTAATCATGTAAAATATGATATTTTTTGAAGCAATCTTCAGAACGAAGCGCTGATTTCCATTCGTAAGTGTCCAAAATATAGGCGTTCGCTTTCATCCTTTTTCAGTTTCATAATCAGAACACACAATACAGTCTCTATAGTTCCTCCCTGATCTACTATAAATAAAATGAGGACTTCTATCTAACCATTGATCGTGATCAGTTAACGACAATCGTCCCAATTTGGACTTGGTAAAATCGCGAAAATTATCAATGAGTTTCATCAACAATTTTCAGAGTTTATAATCGATGATTCTCTAAACCTTAAAACAGTAACTCTATATTTCATATTTAATGCGATAAAATATTCTTTTATATGCAAAAATAAATTATTAAATATCTCACATAAATCTTGTTTTAATTGCATTTAAAAATTGAGCGTTCTTATTGAAATGGTGGGTATAAGAATACATATTTTAAAAATATTTAATTTCAAAAGCTTATAGGTATATTGTGGTCATTTTTTTCGAGTGAGAAATTTTGCAGGATGTATTTCCATGGGAGCTGAAATCGCAAGTCAAGTGGTATGAAGTGGATGAGATTACAATGTGCACACGTCCTAAAATTTTGGTCCATCAAGATGCGGCGGCTTTTCGATCTTGATGCTCTGTTGGATCGGCATCGAGTGGTTTATTTCATTAGTGAGTCCCAAATAACAAATGTTGAAAGGGGGGCTGGGTTGGGCTGGTTTTGGGCGCGTGCCCACGCATACAATATATCCTTACGCTAGTTTTGCCATAATGGATAATGCCATGGACGTGCCTCGGGTGCAGGGCCACGTGTCGGGCCACGTGCCCGTCCTTTTTAAAGGCCCCACTTTCCATACCTGTGGACGGGCCTTTGTCTCGTAGCTAAAGAACCCAGAGAAAATGTTATTGAAAAAGCAGCGCTCGTTTTACAAACGAAGCTCATCTGTAATACACTCCGGTTATTCATTTACATCCCCATTTTTTCTTCTCAAGCATTGTAATCAGCGTTTTTTAAACTTTTCAGCACTTGAACAAACAAATAAGCCCTTGGATATGGCGAGAATTTAAGATTCGACATTGTGTAAAATACTATAATATTTTACAGTCCAGCGTCGAATTATAATTTGAAACAATGAGTAGCTACTATAAGCCGGATACGTAAGGCAAGTAGAAATTTAATGCACAAATTTAATATGCATTTAATGTACATACAATGATTATTGTGGTTCTTGGATATTTAAACAATACTCTGGAGTATGGTATCGATTATAAATAACAAAATGTGGAGATTCTGCAGACAAAACTTGGGAATCGTGGTCTCAGTTTCAAGCTCATTATCAATTGCAAGTGTGGATCATGACAAACCAATTCAGGTCCATTTCTTGATACTGGATTTGAGTTTAATCGTAGAATTAGGTTTGTTATGCGACTCTTAGGTAAATAAGGACTAAACTTATTCTGCAATTACATGGACATCAGCAAATGATATAGCTAAAGAACCTTACAATAAAAACAACTGTCCACAGAGAAAGATATCACCTGGTGCAAGTTAAAGTGGCATAAAGCTAAAGCTCTTGGAACAGAACCTGAAACCTGAACCCTACACCCCGACCTACAAAAAGCATTTTTTTCGATATATGAAGATTTGTCAAAAGATGAATTATTAAGAGATATTTAGCTGGTCATACACAGAATGCAAACAAAAGTTTCAACTCGATCGTATTGGTTCCAAAACACCTACATTTTGGCTTAAAAGTAATCGAATTTGCGGCATTTTTGGCTTTACCTTGTTCAATGAAGGAAATTCAGCACTTGTAATGATTATAGACTAACTAAAAATAGTTGTTTATGTACGACAAATGGATGAGTGCCGCGTCAATTGACAGAAAAAAAGCAGCGTAAAGGAGATCTAGGAAGCTCGGAAAGCTCGAAAATAAGAGATGCAAGCTCAAAATTATCCAAATGAAGAAGGTAAAGGGTTGCTATATGATGCTGGAATAACTGATTAACTGCTAGATTGTTTAAACCGTTTATTACTGCCTTAAATTTCTCGTTTAAGGTAATTATTTTTTCAAACGCGTTTTTCCCGAAACCACTTTTTTTCAACTTTGGTACACTCTAACTCCAAAATATATAAACCAATTTTTTTTTTTAAATCTATAAAAATATTTTTTATTTAATTATGATCTATGCTAACCTAATTTTGGGATAAATTTATTGTTTAAATATTTTTTTATTGTAGGAAAGATGCAAAAAATAGTTAAAAAATCATACTATTTTGTTTAGACACATTTCAAACATGATTTTTTTTTCTTTTTTTAATCAAAATTTGGTTCACTTATTTAGTTATTATATTGTTAATAATATTCAAATTTTATATTGAATTCAATTAAAAATTATGATTAGCACATTGTACCAAAGCAGTAAACTCTAATGGCGATCTTCCATGGGAAGCACCTTATAAGTTGACTATTTCCGATGGAAATACTCAAAAATATTTTCAACTATATTTCAAAATATTAAAAAAATATTATCAAAGTTTAAACATAATCTAATTATTCCTTCTTTGTTAAAAAAAAATATACAAAAAACGCTAAAAAATCAAAATTCCCGATTTCCCGACAAATTATTTATTTCCGTCGCTGCAGACGAATACTTATATACTATAATACATTGATGTGATTCGTTATTATATTACGGAGGAATACAAAAATTCTGAATCCCGTATCTATTATATTTCATATCGATATTTTCATTATAAGAGTCGAGGCTTAGTAAATACATCACCGGTAGGGAAAGGTTAATATAAAAATTTGAAAAACATATAGATTAGACAGTTACTACCAGTTAATAGCTTAAAAATATTTTTTTTTCACTCAATGCTTATATACAATGTAAATCAGTAAAGTCTATCAAGTAGCTTTGAAAACAAAAATGATAATTTTTGAAATATAAATAATTGTGCATAACGGCATTAAATTAAAATGTACAAAGCTGCTTTTTTGTCTACAAATAGATTATTATATTTATTGTTAAATAAACGTCTTTTAATTTCGATACAAGATGGCTTGGACTTCGGTAGACGTGTCCAAAATTGTAACTCGATTGAATTATTGCAGGCCTTCAAAGCATCGCAATGTCATGTACATATAATATTTATTATAGGCAGCCACAACACATTTTCAATTTTGCAGGCATTGGACGTTTATATAATATTTATTTACGGGTCTCAAATTTATTTATGAGAGTCGACAACAACGTCATCGCGGTACACATAGACTGCCATTATGATCATAGTTCTTATATAATATTAAATATCATTTCCAGATCAAGCGTAGCGCATTTCCATTATGTTCTATTTATGTTTACCATTATCTAAGCTTTACGCTGTAAATGCGATCTATTATGTTCGTGAGTCTATTTCAAAGGAGGCATTGAATGCACTCCGTGAAAGCCCCAGTTCATTTAGTGATTAATTTCATTGTCTTCCCAATTATCCTATGAAATGCGAAGCAAATTACCGGATGAATCGAGGATATGCATCAGGGTAATCGTATTTTACTCTGCGTTCAATGTAGATATCAATGTCGAGAATTAGCCACTGCAGCACTCTAGTTTCAGTTTGAAATTATAGCTCACTTTTCATAATTTGTTTTGTTTTACCTCCCTAATTAATTCGCACATAATCAAAAAGTCAAAAGCTAAATCACTATGAAATTGCATATTTATTGGACTATTTTGCCTTTGATGGCTTTTCTGGCCTGATAATTGACAATATCATCCCTTTGAAATGGTTTATTAGCGTTTCATATCTCTATATTTGACCACCAAACCGACTGAATATTTTACCTCGGATGCAATTTTCGCTTTGATTGTGAAAACTAGTATTTCGCTATGGTTAACCCATCACATAAAGCTGTTTTTTAAAATTATTTTATAAACGTCAATGTAAAATAAAACCATCATTTAATTTGGATACATTTTATAAATCCACATTAAAATTATCTAGTCATAATCCAGCAAACTCACAAAAGATCCTTCTGAATTATTAATCCTAGCTTGGGTCTTGGAACGGGATTTTGTTCAGAAAAACGAAAGTCATTATTATCCGAGGACAGTTTGTGCGGCATCCAAACATTCATCCTGATCAAACGTGTACAGTTGATGTTGGAGATGAGAGTTTCTTTGATAATTCTTCTATTGATTGACGATGATCTGATTCAATCTCGTCTTCTTTCTTCAATGAATAAATATATTTCTAATGAAGGGAACTATGTAAAAAAATAAGTTAAACCTATTTGTATTTTATATATCTAATATATCTAATATGGGTTTTGTTCGTTCGAAATGCGCTGCCACACCGTTCATAAGATTGCAATAAAACTTCATTCAATTATTGTTAAGGATTTCGCGAGTGATTTTGATTCTGTTTTTATGCGATTTTGAAGTTATGCGGGTTTCAAAAATAATAGAACCTATCCCTCATTTTTCTATAGAGGACAAAGCTTTTTTTATGCGAATGCGCATTAAAAAAAGTCTAAAATTAACTCTTGTGCAAGTTACAATCGTTAAAATGTGAGTGTGAATCTTTCAACTTGAGGGAATCGACCATAAGAGCAATCAAGAAAAATAAAATCGCCATCAGAAAATCAATCATCAAAGGCATAAAATTAAGGCTTAATTAAAGATATTTAATTAAGAAAAAAGCTCTTCTGTTTCATGAACATGTATCTTCCATCTCTCTTCAGGTGCAATGTGTTATTTTAACAGCGCCATCTCTTGGGGCCCTGCGGAGACATTGCACTTGCATACCGACCGATCGTTTCTTGTGCATGCACCCTTGCTTGCGTGTTGGGAGAGTCATCGGTTAGCCTTGACTGCGGAAGATCGTCCCTCCTGCGGCCAGATATCTCTCTCTCTCTCTCGTGGAATAAATAGTTATTTAGAGAAGAGAGTCTTCCCATTCGACGCCTGTCTATTCCCATCCATTCGTCCAGCAACATCACAGCCCATGAGTTAGCAGAATTCAAATTTCAGTAGAAGCTTAACCTTTCCCTTACCGTGCTAAAAAAACACCCGCGCGCTACCATGATATGTATTTGATACATCGTATGAAATTTCTATGTCCGTATGAGTCTCTATATCATCAATTGCGTAAAAAAATAATAGTTAAAACGGATTTTTTCATAAATCTTTTTTATGCGATTTTTGGTACATTCTATCACATTGATTTGAAGTTATGCGGCTTTTAAAAATAATGGAACCTCACTTTTTTTATATTGTTCAAGTCTTTTTTATGCGATTTTTGTATATGCGACTCCCCGTGGAACGTATCTATCGCATAAAAACAGATCTAAGTGCTTTGACCTCAATACTCCTTGTCAGGGCTGCCACATTTTTTTGGCACTAACATCTTAGTTATCCCAGCTCGTCCAAAATTTTAATTGATTTAAATCAATGTCAATGAAATATTTTCATACTAGCAAGTTTAAAAATAATTCAGACGCTGTTCAGATTGTAAGCTAGAAACTTGTTTTGTCTAGGGTTAAAACTGATATTTCCCTTCTTGTTCTTTCATTCAGGGATAAGTTTTTAATGCATGTTTACACATGAAAAGAAGTCTCCAAAAAGGACGAAGCAAAGCCTGAAAAAATATACATAGGAGATAAATGAGTTTAAAGAAAGGCGCCCTCGTATGCCAATAAAGAACTCTCTGGCACCTTTTATAACGTATACACTGCCGCGGGGGATCGAACCGACAACTTCATATATTTTGCGCTCGTTATTTACATTAACGTTTGGCTTTTTCGAGACGCTATGCCGTCTGACTTTCATTAGTATTGCCCGAGCTTCATAATAATTGATAGCTGAATCATTTTTTCAACGCTTAATTATCTTTTTTATGGCTTTCCATTCGAGCCGATCGCTTTTGATTCATCACGTGGAAGTTTTATAGCCTACAACACAAACGAGATTGCTTTTATTTAAATTTTCCACTCGTTTAAAGATGAATCAATTATGATTGAATGCGGCCTGCATTTTCAGACCATCGCCGGTAATATTGATGCGAGTCAAAAGTTAAGCACTTATTGGGTGTAAATAAAAGGTTATCCGAATGAAACGCCTAGATATCAACGACATTATTTTTGTGATTATTCTATCCTTATTCCCTAAATAAAATGTAAATTCATTTCGATTTTTTAACAGTGACGTTAAGAATCATTCTTTAACATCAAAAACATCGAAAACTGTAAATATTTTTCCTTGGTTTAGGATATATTAAACATATTTCATCAGGGTTGGCACAAACAGAAGTTGTCAAAAATATCAAATTTATTCAAAAATATAAATGATTAATTTTTAATAGATAAAAAGTAGGCAATCATTCAAAATATCTATAGGGTGAATAATCATAACTGGTTAGGAAAATTGCGAAATATTTTTTTTTTTCAAAAAAAATGTCAGAAGTTATTATGGAGTTCATCATTGAAGAAACTAATAAGCAATACCGATATACTAAAATAAAACTGTTAGCGGAATCAAAATCATATAGAATGGACAAATGGTACGATACAAATATCGACGAAATGTACAAATTTTTGCCGTTTGTTTGCTGATGTCAAGAAATTCGAGAAATTGCCAAAAATAATTTTGATCCACTGATATTCTATTGCATTCGTCTATAGCGTAACTTCTTCGGATAATAATGAACAAGCTGCAGATGAGAAATTGTGTGAAAAAACAAATACAGACATGATTAAACGTAATTTAAAAAATAACTTTTATCCTTTCTAAAAATTGTGCATTGATGAAAGTTTTTTTCTTCAAAGGGAGACTACTCTTCAAACAGTACATTCCGTCAAAAAAAACCAAAAGTGGAATTTTTATGGACTTCATCATTTATACTGAAGCCACTACGGAGCTAAACAAAAACTACAATTAGGGTGTTCGGGTGGCGAAAATATCGGATTTTTATCCCTAAATTTAATAGAAGATTGGCTAAAGATGAAACGTAAATTTACCACACAAAAAATAATAAAATGGTCACACAAATGTGGAAAAACATGCAAACAAAATAGACCGACAGAGTAGCGAGCCCATAATGAAACCTGAATCAGTTATAGACTTTACAAGAAATATGTGTATAGTCGACGGAAGTGTGGCAATTTACTTTTTCGCTTAGAAGGACAAAACAGCCATTTCTTAACTGATGTGGAAAAGTCTTCGATATAAAAAGGAAGAGATGCGTTGTGTGCCTTGTTTCAAAAAAAAAGGCAGGAAACAATTCTTAGAAGGATTTATTAGATTTGCTTCAATGCATACCACACCCAAGATGATTATTGTGTATAATATAAATGTGTATTTTTGATACTATTAAATTATAAAATTTCAAATTTAACAAACGTGGATATAACTTTTTAAATTTCTTTAATATTGTGTGGCAACCCTAGTGTAAATATTTCTTTGAGTGTAGACACATACACACACCTATCCTATATGGTTAAAATTTTACTACCATCTACTAAAACAAAATGGCTTATGTTATCTGAAAAGACATTAAAAAGTGCTGAAATCTAGGGGTTACATCTGGAATACCCTTTATATAAATAATTCAGGAAATCCAAACACCACTTAATAAAATACTTCATATCTCTTAGGAAAATGATTTCATGCATTGATTTTTATTGTATTTGTTAACGAAAATTGTTAGCTAAAAAAGAAGCCGTGTTTGTGTAATATATAAAAATTGCCACTGGTAGCCCTATGCTACGCATACATGACACATAGAGGCAGTTCTATATGTGCATATATCGTTTGTGATATATACAACGGGGATGGAGAGAATACAAACGGTTTTTCATGCCTTCCAGATCAAATTGCTGATTGAAGTTTCATTTTTCGTGACGTTCAAGCCAATTTAATCTACGACGCCTTGACAAAAATTTACATTTTGCGGTTGTAAATTTATAATTTGTTCCCTAATCCTTGGGAGTATTTATTAGACTTGCTTCAATGCATACCACACCCAAAATAAATATTGTGTATAATATATATGTGCATTTTTGCGACTATAAAATTATAACATTTCAAATTTAACAAACGTGCATAATACTTTTGAAATTTATTTAATATTTATGTGGCAACCCTAGTGAAAATAATTAGTTGATTTGCATCAAAAAATTTCATGGTTAATGCATTATTAGGTTACAAATTGGTGCATAATCTATATATTTATATATTAAAATCTGTTTGTTTGTGGACCATACATTCCTACATCATTCATCCGATTGCAATGAAACTTTGGTGAGTTATTGGGCGTGTATCCGAGAAGGTTTTTAAATTAAAAAAGGCTTGAAGAAATAAACCACGTAGCTGTACTACTGCATTTCTTTTCGATTGTGCTTGCAAAAATATAACAAGCAATTGAAGCTAATAGAATTTGGTTGAATAAAATATGTTTTATTAAAGTTATAGCGTTTTAATTATTCGCAATGAATTGCGAACGTTAACACATTTAACTATATTATGTTTAATTATAATATGTATTTGAAATACTTTATGTTAAAATATTAAATCTTATCCTTAAGCCTCATATAATAATTGACGAAAAACATACCCTAAAGCATCTAAGCCTAAATGCTTGTAAATTCTTCCCCCCTTTTTTTTGGCAACAAAGTGATAAAAGATAACTGAAATATCTACCCTCTATAATATTCTTTAGGGTTGAGCTTCATTTATAAATAGAGGTTTCGCATTTTTCTACCTGTATTCATCGTGTTTCAAGTTGGATTGTGTTTTTTTGCATGGTTGCCATCAATTTTTCAGCAATTTCATATGGTATAAGCATGTGAAAATTGTATAATATGGATATTGAATATTTTGCGCTGATATAAGTTGACCTGTATCCGCAACAACAGATCGATAAAGGGGTCCAAACAGTCCCACGGACATTTTGTACTAATTTGACTACTTGCTTTAATACAGAAGTTATGGGTCCATCATTAGAGTGCAAATTGATACACGGGGTTAAATTTCTTTTTAATGCCCGATTCACTCGTCCATAATTGCATCCGCCGTTGGGGGGCCAAGTCGCGGGGGTGACACGTGCACCTCTGCTCCAACCCCATCTCCGGGGGCCACGTGGCACGGTCGAGAGGCTCATTAGCACCGTGGCAGAGCCCTCGACGGGGGGCCCACACGAATGACGTCACTGTGATTTTTCCTCCCCGTTTTTTGTGTAATCCTCATGGTACGTCCTTAATCCTGTCGGCGCTCCTGACGGACTGATCACCTCGTGTTAATCCGTATTGTGCAGTGAACTATCTCAAAACCCATTAATTGATAAACTTTCATACTTGACATGCTCAGTGGGGTGTTTGTACCTGTAGGAATTATGTCACGCCCAGATTGGTTTCCGTGTATCGATGCCCGCGCAAATTTTCGAAAGGATTATTGAGTACAACTTTACAAAGTCTAATTAGTAGTGGGATGTCCATTTTGGTACATAAATATGAAAAACATTTAATTGGGATATTCAATCATACATGTCAATGGTCATTGGTGTGCTACCATGCATCAAATAACCATAGCATAATTGAACTGATATAAAAGCCGAAAAACTATAGAAAAATGAAGCTTTCATAGCAAAAATATATCGAAATTACACAACAATATCAATGTAATTTTACGCTTAAATAATTTTAAATATAGGGGATATTCTGATATGCATTTTACCCTAAAGTTTTGCAATCTTCAGGCTAAAGATATATTCATGGATGAAAAATCCTTTTATAAGATAATTCAATTGGGTATGAGATATCCTATCATTTTTTTTTCTATAATTAAAATAATATTTATATGGCATTACGTATGAAATATAACATCGTTCAAACGTCCGTCGCGGCTTTGCTTGATGGCACGTATTCGGGAGGTTTAGTTTTTAATAACTTTGTCATCATCAAAAGTAGTCTAAAGGTGTTAAGGGGGTAAAACACCTTAGGAGGCAGGTTTTTTAGCGTTTTTTGTATTTGTTTATTTTTTAACAGGGAATGAATAATTAGAATATATTTAAACTTTGATAATATTTTTTAATATTTTAAAATACAATATATACCTATAGGCAAAAATCTTACAGTAATATTTTTCCCCATCGCGTTCTCGCAAGATCTTAACGAGGAAAAGGATGAGGGCGTCTTCTTTCTCAGTGGCATAGGGCTACGCCCTCAACACGCACTTTCAGTATACGACGAACTTGCATTCAAAGATAGGGTGCAATCTTCAGCCGCTCTGCATCTTTCAAACAGAGTCGAATAGGAGGAGCCTCAAAAGATAGGGGTTGAATTTGAGCTGAATCCCTAATTTAAAAAAAAAACAACGCGATGGCCTTAACAACAATTCAATCAGCCTAAAAGACAACTCACAAGTGAACAGAAAAAGATGCGCGTTATCCTGCAACCCTTAAGTTATACCCTTGTTATCGCTGCTTATTTCGCCGATGGTGATATATTTAAATGCATCTCATTTCATCACGCGAATATCCAAAGTTTGATTTAAATATCGGAATTTTGCCGAATTTCGTCCGAATATTCTAATATTAAAAAACTTATTTATAAAAGAGATACGCTACACTTTTAATGCTCATAATTGAGTCATTATGTAGCTTCAATACAATTTTTGAAAATTGGTTCGAGCATCTCCAATTATTTCAAATCTCCCATTGATAGTTATTACTGAAAGATTTACCATATCATCTTTAAGCTCTTTATAAGAGCGTAGCCGCTTCTATAATTTTCCATTTTAAACTTGTTTTCCTTTTCAGCTAACAAGAGCGATATTTTTAATGAACCTTAAGATGCTCAGCTTTGAATCCTGCTACCTTTTCATAATATATTTTGTATGCAATTTTTGCCCCATTGCTCCTTTTGTTAGCTCTGATATCGTATCCTTCTCAATTGAATTCAGATAATTTGCTCTTAACTTAATAAATTATGATCATTTGAAAGGATGTATTTAATCTGTTTCGGTTCATCCATGAAAACTTCATACCCTTAATATTTTTGTGCGGTTGAACAAATTGGGCTGAAAATGACGAAAGGAGAAACGATTCAATTCCTCCGACTCCAGAAAAATGATTATATAGTTATCACGCAGCATTATCACATTATACTAAATAAATGTAATGATCGAACAGACGAATTTAGCTAATTTTAATGCACGTAGTCTCAGTTCCTCACAGGATACGTGTGATTTAGGGCCTCGTTGGTTAGGTTTGGGCTTTCAACAACTTTGGAGTGTCCATGCAGAGATCCGTTCATGAACGCAGACCATGTTCTGTGGACATTTTCGGGCATAGCGTCCGATCGCGAGGCATTCCTTCGTTGTGTTAGTGGTCCGAAATTCGGACCGGTTGGACACGGAAACATTGCGGCCACTCCCTCTTATTTTAGGGCATGTAGGGATTTTTGTAAAAGTTTTGGGGAAAATGCATCCTCGGGGCTTTTTACGATCTCCATCGGATGTCCTAAGTTTAAGGGTTGTCAAAATAGTTTTTTTTTAACATTTTAAAAAAATATCCAAAATTTCACCTTTAAATCGTCATAACTTTTTAATCTGTGATTGTAATAGCTTAACTAACAAAAAATATGCGAGCGAATGAGAAATTCTGTCTTATAAATTTTCTAAATAAAAAATAACAACTATTTTGAACTTGATTTGGTTTTAAATGATACTAACGGAACGTTAACAGAAATTGTATGCTAAAAGATGAAGCTGTGTTTGTGTTATATATAATAAAATTGGCGTGCCACTGATGTGGTGGCTTTATGCTGTTTATTGACATACACATACACACACAGTGGCACGGCACATTTTTATAGCGTATCTATGATATATGCGACGGACACACTACAAACGATTATTCCTACTCTTCCGACCAACTGCCGCTTAGAGTTTCACTTTTCGTGACGTTATTCAATCAACAAATACACCAAGTTACGACATTGGGAACGCAGCATTGAGAGAAACACACATTGGCGATTGAAATTAGACAGTGCCTAAGCAAACGGGCCGAATTGATATGAAATATGTTAATGGATAAGTTTCGATGCGGCGGATCCTGACCGCATAATAGATGGGCGGTTGGTGTAAATATTGCGTAGGCGGGGATTTGACTAATAGCCATTTAAATTAACGAGATTGTTTTCCAAAGGCCATCGCTCAGAGCCGACACTGGACGAAGGTGATGCGCCCGGGGCGCCCGCCTAGCGCTTCATATCGAACATTATTTATGCACCAATAAATAACACCTCTCACCTGGCACTCGTGTAAACATACCCTAACTAGGTGTTATTGCACACCTCACACACGATCACACACATCATCATAAATTCTCATCCTCATGTTCGGCGCTTGTATGGCGGGAAAAATGCACCGGGACCACATTAGACCCCGGCGCATCATGAATCAACGTAACGATCATTTTGTGCCAATGAAAATTCATAAACCAGTCGAAGGCAGAAATTAAAGCTGAGTTACGCGATTCGAACATCACTTTCGACAATAATTTTTGAATAATTAAAAAATATCGTACGTGGTCGAGCTTGTGAACCTGCTCTCTTATGTGCGATCAAATAAAAACGAGATTTTTATATGAAGGATCCGGCAGAACAAGTGTTTCAAACTTCAATTCAGCGATTCAATGGTTTCCCAGCATTAATTGTGTTTGATTGAAAATGGAGCCTACAAATGATTTGGAGCAGAGAGTGCCAATTAGACGGCAGGCATATGCTCAGGTCAAATCTCGGTTCATATTTTTGGAACATCAATATGATTTAACATGTTGGTTACTTTTTAGTATTTTCGATTTTTTAACAGTGACGTCAAGAAATATTTTCTAACATCAAAAACATCGAAAATTGTAAATATTTTTCCTTTGTTAAGGATATGTTCGAAATATTTCGTCAGGGTTGGCACAAGCAGAAATTGTCAAAAATATCAAATTTATTCAAAAATATAAATTATTAATTTTTAATAGATAAAATGTAATCAATCATTCAAAATATCCATAGTGTGAATAATCATAACTAGGTTGGGAAAATTACGAAATATTTTTTTTCAAAAAATATATGTCAGATGTTATTATGGAGTTCATCATCGAAGAAACTAATAAACAATACCGATATACAAAAATCAAACTGCTAGCGGAATCAAATTCTTATAGAATGGGCAAATACAAACATCAACGAAACTTACATATTTTTAGCCGTTTGTTTGCTGATGTTAAGAAATTCGAGAAATCGCCAAAAAGAATTTTGGTCCACTGATATTTTATTGCATTCGTCTATTTATTCGAAAACGATGCCACGCAATTGGTTTCAAATACTAATGAAATTTTCTTAAGTCTTTTACTCTTCAAAGGGAGAGTACTCTTCAAATAGTACATTCCACCGAAAATAAGCCGCTTTAGAATTAAGTTTTTTGTTTTTGTGTAATTGCAAAAGTGGGATTGTTATGGACTTCATCATTTATACTGAAGCCACTACGGAGCTAAACAAAAACTACATTTCGGGTGTTAGTGGAAACATAGTAATGATCTTGATGACACCATATTTGAATAAAAATCACGTATTATACGTGGATAATTGGTATACCAGTTCAACTTTGTTTCAAACGCTACATTCGTTTCAAACCGATTGCTGTTGGACCTTGCGAAAAAATAGGATTGGTATGCGTAAATTTAATAGAAAATTGGCCAAAGATGAAACGTAAATTTACCACACAAAAAATAATAAAATGGTCACACAAATGTGGAAAGACAAGCGAGAAGTGAAGATGCTTTCCACAACGCACTCAGGAAATATAATCGCATCAAACAAAATAGATCGACAAATTGGCGAGTCCATAATGAAACCTGTTATAGACTATACGAGAAATATGTGTATCGTTGACAGAATTGATAGCACGATCGTAAAGAATATCAGAAAAACCATCAAATTGGTACAAAAAAGTTTTTTTCCATCTCGTCGATTAATGTATATACTAAATTCATACTTTGCATTTCGAGAAAAAACAGGGAAGCATATCACACTTGATGATTTTCGATCGAACGATCAAAAAAATACAAGAAAATACAAGAGTGGCGATTTACCTTTTCGCTTAAAAGGATTAAACAGCCATTTCTTAATTTATGTGGAAAAAGTTTTCGATGTAAAAAGGAAGAGATGCGTTGTGTGCCTAGCTTCAAAAAAAAAAGACAGGAAACAATTCAAAGTATTTATTAGACTTGATCACTTAAATGATTATTGTGTAAAATATATATGTGTATTTTTGAGACTATTATATTATAACATTTCAAATTTAACAAACGTGGATATAACTTTTTAAATTTCTTTAATATTGTGTGGCAACCCTAGTGAAAATATTTCTTTGGGTGTAGACACACACACACCTATCCTATATGGTTAAAATTCTACTACCGTCTACTAAAACAAAATGGCTTATATTATCTGAAAAGATATTAAAAAGGTTACATCTGGAAGACCCTTCATTTAAAAGATACAGGAAATCCAAACACCACTAAATAAAATATTTTTTATTTAACCCTATAAATACTTCAAATTCATGTTCAAATTTTAGCGACAAGTTTAAATGCATTTTGTGCATACAAATTTTTATTTAGAGGATTCCATTTTTATGACCCAATATTCCAAAATCGACTCGAGGTATTCTATGGTTTCTAGAAGTGATACTTCATAGCTCATAAAACAATTATTTCGTGTATTTATTCGTGTATTTGTTAACGGAAATTGTTAGATAAAAATGAAGCCATGTTTGTGTAATATATAAAAAGTGTCACTGGTTGCTCCATGCTACGCATATATGACACACACGCGCTCACTAGAAGCAGCTCTATACATGCATGTATCGTTTGTGATGTATGCAATGGTATCGAGGCGAACGCGTGCTTCTCCCTTTTTAATAGCATGATTGTTATTAAATTTACATGATAAAAAAGGTTAGATTTTATTCTTTCGAATGAGTATCATTTAATTCTCATCAAAATAATTGTTGCTTCAGGGCGCGTATTTCAAATAAAGAAGTTTCCCTGCCGCACCTGTACGATAACGGTGATTAAAGGATGGTGCATTTAATTTTAAAAAAATATTTTAATGTTGTGTATTGTTATTTGTCCTCGAAACTTTAAATTCAATGATTGAAAAATGGAATTTCATCGACGTATCTGGGTTAACTGTGCATTGTTCTTGCAAGAAAACAATGAACAAAAATGTTTCTGAACTTTAAAATGGGAAATTTTCAGACAAAGACCTACTGGTTTTGCAGAAGTGATTCAATTTTTATTACCCTATTACATATTGATTTCATTTACATTACATTTCATTATTACATTTCAAAATTTAAAAATCAATAATCGTGTTTATTCGGAGCGAATAAGCCTTTAAATATTGAAGTATTAATTTTAAGCTAAATTTAAATATGAATCACCGTAAAAAAATATCCTAAAATCACGCATATGCCTGCTAAAATCGTACAGGAAGATGGAAGTGATCGGGTGTAGATTAAAAGTCGCTCGTACTAACCATATATTTGTTTGAAGGATAGAGAGATCACGTTCACGAGATTACAAGTGATCCAACGAGAAGAATACATCTTCCCGCAGTCAAGGCTATCGATTGACTGCGCGTCATTCACAATTTTATAGGCATCAGCGATTTGACACACACACACTGAAGTGCATTTGGTAACACTTGATCTTTTGTTTAAGACATTTAATTTACCAGAAGATAAAACGAGATGGTCCATCATATACGGGCAATGAAAGGATATTTACCCATTTTAATGATCGGATATGGAGAAAATGGTAAACAATTACAATAATTGCGAATATCATCGAAAATCCATGTCCGATTCCAACACAAGATCGTTTAACAGCACATCTCAGCAATAAATACGCTTCGTGGATGCATAAAGTATCATTCTACGAGTAAAGTCATAAACATAATTTAATAATACGTTGTTTTAACAGCCAGATTTTTAATGGGCTGCGTCGTAAAATGCGATGCAGGATCAAGGATCGATGTTTCATCCATGAATTTCCTTGATTACGATACAATAAAATATGGCAGTGGCGCTTGATTTAAATTCGCGGGTCGCTCAAACCGGCTACAAGTTGAACACATCCCGAGCATTATTTTCGTGGATGAGAATGTATTTACGAATTTATCAATAAATTACATTTAGAGCAGTGAGTGGCCATGAAAATGTATGGATCAGCTTAGGTTATAATTCAATGACTGTAATTCTCATAGGAAAAGAATTTTTTATGTCGTAGTTTTGCATTGCCTTTGGAATTTAGTTATTAATATCAATCTTGTATTCCTATAAAGACTGTATTCCTGGCCTGGGCAGATGCACACAGACGATCCACTTCCACAGAAAACCTGGCGTAGCCATTCTCCTGTTTAATCAGCAGATAGAAGCCTTGGAACTGGGGCAACTTACTGAAGAGCACATTGCCCGTGCTGAAATTCAATGGGGCTCAAGCTCCGTCTATATGATCTCTAGTTATTTCCAGCATTCACATGAGGTAGCCCCCCATTTGGCTAAGCTGCAGCTAGCCCTTGATACCTTACCATACAAAAGGATCGTCATAGGCGCAGATATGAATACTAGATTCGCATTTTGGGGATACCGTAACAACCACTAGCATCAACAGCACCCAGCATAGGAGAAAGGAAGTGGAGGAGTTCATTGAAAGAAATAATCTTAAGATTCTTAACGATCCAAACAGTCATCCTACCTTCGCCAAACGTTGTGCGACTACGGCTCAGCAAGAAAGATTGCTGAATGGGTAGTAAAGGGGAATACATCCTGCAGCGACCACAACCTAATCACCTTCTCGTCTCGGATACAGATAACCTATCTATATTCCACCCCGATAGACAATATAGATGAGCTTTCACTGTTAAACGGATGCTAAGTCACTAGCACATCCATACGTCATATCCAGTATACGAAAATAGTATATCATCAAGTTCGAGTAAGTCAGTACCCGAGATGAATCATTCTTACATTTAACGTACACAACACTGCAATCGCAATAAAGGTTTGCTTAACTTTCACAATGCGGATATATCCGTCATACCCATTTTGCATGGATTTTGGTCTTGACGGATATATACGTCATAACCACTTAAATGGTTAATATGGCAATCGTTAAAGCCGTTGAACAAGAACGAACAGAATCTCACAGAGGAGCTCATCAGGAAAACCACAAGAGGAAAGAACAAATACAGCCTTAAGGATACTTTGGACATGGAGAGTATTTGGACAAATAAACTTACTTTTGTAGCGTCAAAATCAAAAGCGGTTATGCTCAAGGCCAAACTCATGCGATATCCACGCATTTGACTGAGTGAAGACTGTATGGTTTTCGATAAAAACGTCGTCTAACTGGGCGTAACCATCTCTGAGGAATGCATGATTCAGAGAAAACATTAAAATTGCAACCGGCAAAGCGGCCATGGCTTTTGATAAAATGTCCAGACTGGCGGGTGCTGACTGGGGTCTTGGGGATAGACACCTCAGGATTGCCTATGAAGCCATCTATGAGAGTATAGCCAAATAGGGAGCAGGATTGGACACCGTGAAGGGTATAGAACAACTGCTACAGACAGGTTCCCTGTCCTTGCAGGGATCATGCCACTGGACCTAAAAGTGCAAATAAAGGCAGTGAGGCACCTTAAAAAGCACGTAAAATAATTAAAGTTGGTAACTCCACTTTATCAGCTGAGGAAGCAGCAGTGGAATTCTTACGGATCCTATTGCCACCAAAAGATTTGCTTTTGCGGCATACCTGGCAAAGATGAACATAAAAGATAGTTCGGACTGTGTATGCGGAGATCCTTTCATGGACGCAGATCACGTTCTGTGGTCGTGTTTGGGCATGTCGGCCGAGAGAGAGGCGCTACTGTGCCGTATCAGAGGTCCTAATACTGGACCCCTTGGCCACAGGGACTTGGTGGCCAGCCCCGGTGCCTTTTCGGCGCTCAAGGCATTTTGCTATAGTTTCGAAGCCAAATGCACCTGGGACGGATACTATTTTTAGTTTTAACATGTCATTTATACTATTTTGTCCTCTATGTCACTACGGGTTGACCATATACTTGTATTAACCTAGGCGTGATTAAAAATAAAGGACTGTTGGCGTGGAAAAAATGTCTATTGGCATATTGGGCAATCGATTAACACTCGTTAAAAGCATATAAATTTCAATCAAGTCACATCACATATCGCATCAATAAATGATTATCAAACTACCACCCAATATATCGATACATTTCTAATAATTACAACATACGTTAAGCGATTAGTGTCGAGTCCGACAATGCTTAAGATCAATCATTGGATGAATGGCACCAATGCTTCCTGGCTACAATAATTTATTTCTTGTTCTATAAAAGCTCCATATTGTCGTGGTGTATCGACTGTCATACAACACCATTAGTTGATTTCGTAATATAAAAGCCAGCAATGAAGTTTTAATGCGAGCAAACTCGTCTACTGTGAATACATATCGACAGCGAGAAAATCGTGTATAAACCAATTTAACGAATACGAGAGCTGCATAGAAATTTCTAAATCCTTATTCGGTAACGGGTTGACAACGCTCATGATGGCGATACGTTTGAAATCACCACAAAAGAAGACGTTTACAAGCTGTACCTAATATAGAAGAAATTTATTCTGAAGAAACTGACCACATTTCTCTTTGGATGTTTGCTGTAAATGCGTAAACAGCCGTGCAGTATATATTCGGGCCGATTCATAAATGGCTGTAATGCAACATGCAGCGATGTGCATTTTGCAGATGCGTTTTTAAATTGATGTTTAGAGGCGATGCAAGTCTTGTCTAAGTAATCGATCGACGCCATAAAATGACGTGTTTGAATGCGGTATAAAATTTATGTCCAATGTAATTAAGCTCTCATCGTTCATTATGTTCTAAGAATCCATATTTTATTTTAATGAAATTAATTAAATAGATTCTGCCCATCATTGAAAGTGTTAACCGCGTACATGTCCATGACGCCATTATCCATGGCGTTTTTTAATACCATGATTTAATTTAAAGTATAATATAGAGTAAATAAAATATAACACAAATAGTATATTTAATTTATTTAATTATTTTTTTTATGTTACAAAAACAGATTTAAAGTTTTTATTTATTATGTTTTAAAACTTATATCATTAAGATGTATTTCGTTTTGGTCAATGCATTGAGATAATCAAGATAGTTTTTCAAATTTTTATATTAACTTCCATACAAACAAGTTGTATGGAAGATATCCACTCAATTTTATTTTTATTTGAAAGAATATTCTATGGCATTAATTATGAAATATAACATCGTTCAAATGTTCACCGCGGCTTTGCTCTGTGGCACGTATTCTGTAGGTCGATAATTTTCGATGACTGTCGCATAAATCTGGCTGAATTTGCTGGATATATTTAATATATATTTTTCAAGTTGTTATATTAACCTTTCCCCACCGGTGATGTATTTACTACACATCGACTCTAATAATGCGAATATCAATATGTAATATAATAGATACGGGCTTTAGAATTTTTGTATTCTTCCGTAATATAATTACGAATCACATCAAAGTATTATAATATATAAGTATTCATCTGCAGCGACGGAAATAAATAATTTGTCGGGAAATCGGGAATTTTGCGAGATTTAGTCAATGTCTCAGCAGAAAGGAATCTTATCAGTCACATTGATGGTGTTATACGAAAATGAGGGCTCACGAGATCATCAACTCGAACTAGCATTTAAATATCTGATAACAATACCTTCAACGAGTGTGGAGGCTGAGCGTGCATTTTCAGTAGCAAGTTGCCTGGCTTCCAAAATCAGATCCAGACTAAATGACGAAACGCTTGATGCTTTAATGTTACTTCAGGCATATTTTCAAAATAATATTTTCCGTTGAGGATCTGACTCAATCAGCGATTCAAATTCATCATCAAATTTGGTTGTCGTCCTGACTTTAGGGCATCTTTTTAGTGGCTCACATTCCAGACTTGATCGTAAAAAATCAACATGTTTAATGTGTTCTTCATCGACATCGTTATCTTGAGATTTTATCCTCAACATTAAAAATTGCACAACAAATAAAAGCTGAGCAATAATGCCTTTAAAAATGGCCATACTCTCTCAATCTCAATACAAATTGAATCCAAAGAACGGTGCTTTAAAACAATGGATCAATTCTTAAATCATTGACATGCAATACATTTTATTATAGTGTCCAATGACGTTCTTATCCGTAGGGGGTTCGAACGTCAAAAAATGTGCTACACTCATAAGAAAATTACAGTCGACCCTGCTATAATGAACATTTTTATACTGACTTTTTCCCTATATAATCGCCGATTTTTGGCGGAGGTCCCTCCTATAATGGATAATTATGTTTTAGTCATAACATTCGAGAGATAAGACCGTACTTTTATAGCCGTCGAATCATTTGTTATCAACTTAATCGGTTCACACCATTTATTAATGCGCCGTTCAGGGATTTTCAAGCATTCTATTTTTTGTATAATAAAACTATTTAATTATGTAATACGTGCATATCTATTAGTCTTAATAATAATATTATCAAATATCAAATAACATAATAAGGTCTCTGTTACAATTATTCCCGTAAGCGTCGATAATTTTCATTTGTAATTCAATACGTTATGGTGTTTAAATTATACTGAATTTATTTATATCTTTTACAACTGTGAAAGAAAACTATCAAATTACATATTCATGGATTAATTATTATTTTTTAAACATGTTGTCTAATGGACCCGAACGTATTTAGCTACAACAAAAAGCACACATTTTGGAACCTATAAAATGCAGAGAATATTGCTGATGAATTAATAAAATATTTAAAGAATTTAATATGAGTAGAACTATAATTTCTGAGATTGAAAAAAGTGAGGATAAAATACGAAAAAGGATTTACATTGGATCATCAGTCAGTATAAATCAAATTGTTCGAGTAAAAAATAATTTATTAGCTAAAATATGGATTGAAGATTGTCACCAAAAAATGTACCCCTGGATGGACATCTGATTAAAAGAAAAGCAATCAAATTTTTTGAGTATTTAAAAGAAAAAGAGCGTGACTCTAAGGAAACATTTACCGTTAGTGATGGATGGTTTGAAGGATTTAAAATACGATTTTCTTTAAATAATATCAAAATACAAGGTGAACGTTCTTCAGTAGACGTAGATGTTGCTGATATTTTTATCAAAGAGATGAAATCCTCTACTCTAAATGCATGCTGGAGATGTATTTGGCCTGAGGTTGTATTGAAAGAATCCAGATCAATTTCATTAATGAATGAAAACGACCGAATAATGAATATATCTCGATCTTTGGGCGGGGAAGGACTCGAAGACATGAACGAAAACGATATTAATGAATTAATATATAATGACATATAATTAAATAAAGAAGATTTGGTAGCCCTGACTGACGAAACAGGTAGTAACATCAGCGAGGAAATCAATTTTAAAGAACCCGATGAAAGTTTACCTTTAGAAAAATTAAATAAAGTTAAATGAACAATTAGAAATATGTCAAGCCCCATATTATAAAATTGGAGAAGAAATGCAGACAAAAGCTATTTTTGACAATAAAGAAACTACAAGTACAGCCAATAATCAGAGTGATAAAAATATTGAAAAAAAGTCTTGATGTAACATGATATTAGATGACACTGATAGTAATTGTATGCATAATTACATCATTTAAGATGTTTACCTTTTCTCAAAACAAAATCATCGCTTGAAGCCCCCTTTTTTTGCATTATTGAGCATCAAATAAATGCCGATATTTGTTGTGTATTTATCGGCCATATCACAACAAAATATTTGAAGTATGGTTGTTCAAATACGTAAATAAATATCATTGGCTTTGAAAGTTTCCATATGAGCTGCCGCTTTGTCAGCAAGGTCGATACCGACTATTATTAGTGTCAAAATTTTGATAAATCGTCCTTTTTCGGTCCGGAAAAAAGACCGAGACTGGTCCGCAGATGGTTTCCACCTCCAGAACGCTGAAGAAGTTGCATCCAGGGAATGCGAGGGGTGATGGTGCATTTCCAGTTCTTCGGCGTCAGCGAGTTATGTGATCTCTGTCACACGGTCACACCCAGAAGATAAGAGAAGAACCGCGTGGACTGTTTTCATTGACGGGTGACGCCGGCACATGTTCGTCATCTGATTCCTACGGGATCTCTCCTCATGTGATTTGGCACGGATCATTTATTCGGTTTCCGGCGTAGAAGCCACATAAAGGAGGTCCTGGAGTTTTTGCGTCGACCCGATTTGATTAATGAGGACGCAGGTCACAAGTACTTGTATTTCGAATGTCTCCAAAAAACTCTCTTATACAAATATCACAAATAGAGTCCAACCCTCCCGTGGCTGAAAATATTTAAGAACCCTTTGAATATTTCATTTTAATACCAAATAATATTTTCATCGTTCATCTGTAGGAAAAATTAGCTTGAACGTCACGCAAAGTGAAACTCCAAGCTGTAGTTGGGAGCAAAAAGAGGAAATCACATACTAGGGAGACCCATAAGTAATCAATTATTTTGATAACAGTTATCGCTGACGCTGACGGTATTTGGTTGCATCTTATTGAGCAGACTCTAAACCGTATTTATTCACCAACAGATAAAAGTAAACTCGTTATCTACACCATGTCAGACACACATCCATCAGAAGCTACTAGCACGCATATTTTATTATATATGACACAAACACAGCTTCATCATGTAGCTAACAATTTTACGAATAATTACACGGATTAAAATTTCGGATTATATCCTAAATAAATGAGTGATGATGTTGTCTGTCCGTTGTTTGTGATTCCGTAGGCATGCCAAGCACAACAAAAAAATGCATACAAACAGACAATAAATGTATGCACGTCTTCAGTCGTTGTAATAATGTATTATATGTGTTCATTAAAAATAAATTATATTTATGTAATAATTACAAATTTGGTTATCCAAAGGTTGATTTGCATCAACGTCGGTTGTTCCATCATCTTGTTTTGTCCTACACGTGGTGAGCTATTTAACGAATGACTTTCAGATGATGAACGTCTTCCACGTCGCCTAGATTTTTTCATCGTAATAAATTTAACCGCAAACATTCTAAAATGATTCTGGATCGATTTAAACGATCAACATTTTCGCCCAATGCACGGAATATCAATCTTGATTAAATGTGCGAAATGAAAGAAAACCAGCAGAGCAATCGTAAGCATCTGTATTAATCAATGATGTATATAAATATTATGTTTTTGGATCCCTGCACAAGTATTTAAGATCTTTGTGTTGAGGTATGGAAAGTTAGATGTTCACTAATTAGAGCACAAATGCAGTGTTCAGATAAGCAGACGTGCATGTTTAGATATTTCGAAGCTTTTGAAGATTAAATTGTCTTATGATATAATACTAATATATTTATAATAAATTGATGTTTAACATGACACAATAGCCAGTAAAGCACTTAAAGATGTTCTCAAATATCAAATATATATACACTGGATAAAATACGGAAATTAAGGGTTAACCACTTTACCACGTCAAAAAAAAAATCGATTTTTTTAAATATCATTTTTCGAAAGGACATGTCTCTAAGGAGGTCGTCCATAATTTTGGTGAAGAAATTCGGATTATTTCAATGCTTTACAGCTAATTCGCGTAATGCGCTCAAAACAATCACTCCATCCAGATTGCTCCCCAGCTGTTCTGAGACCTGTACCTGCTTTTGTTTATAAGCCAGAGGTTCTTATTGGAGACCTTTCTTATCTTTGTTCTATTAAGGAGCAAATCAAGTCAAAAAAATGTTAATACAGCTTGAAAAAAGGCGAATAAGCAAGTGGAAAGTAGGGGCACAAAAAGAAAGAATTCTGTATGAAGTGCTTCAATTAACGAACAGCTTATTAATAAATTATTTAAAAAAAATATCTAATTATTATGGCTTAGCTATCTGCCTACATCTTGCTTCAATAAAAATTTGAGAAATACTATTTGGTCCATATACTATCACAAAATTTCGAATGATGAAGCTCCTCAGCATACACACTAGCTGGAAGACGCAGATTCTTGGTGTGAATTGCAAAGACATACAACTACAAGATAGTTATATTGATACAAGCAACCTCCGTCTTTCACAGAGGATGTTCAGCAAATCTTAAGAGCCATTTATGAAGAATTAACGTCTGATAATTTATTGGAAAGATGCCTTGGCTCGTTTCAATGAGTGCGTATGGTCCTTGGTACCTAAATATATTTTTATGGCAAAAATATACTATAAATCGCCACATATACTGCAGCCTGCATTTTGAACAAAGCATTTAAATCTATTTTAAAAATAATGGATACAAATATGCATTGCGATTCATGGAGATGCGCAATTAAGAACGTATACGCGTTGCCAATCGCCAAGGCTCTGAATCTTCTAAATAAGCTAGAACAGTTCACAAATACGCCAAATCAGCTAAAGAAGAAGAAGATTAGGTAGGTGAAGATTTTTTTATTAAGCTGGAATTGCTGATTAGTAGTATATTTCCCTTTTTTTAAAAAAAAATAGTACTTAAAACTTTAAACGCGTTTTTCTCGAAACGACATTTTTGCATGTGGTGTGGAAAGAATTTTGTAAAACCAAGTCGCCGATTGGTCTGAAATTTTACGAGCTTATTTTAAATATATACGGCTATAGCATTTCGCAAAATCAGACCAAAATGTTTATTTTATCTAATGTTTTATATTTAAAAATACCCTCGAAAAAAGTGTTTTTTTCCAAACTTTTTTTCAAACGAACGCCATTTTGTTATTCATTAAACAAAAACTATTCATTAACGATACTGCGATAGCGACATGCTTACAGATTAAGAATCTTTTTTATTTTTAATTTCAAGTAAGCCTGAATGAAAAAATTGTTCCAAACCGTGGATTTGCATCTTTTTTGACATGTCATTTTGATGCTTTAAAAACGATATAATATATATTATTTTAAATTATGAATTTATTTTTTTAGTATCATATAAGATTGCCATAATAAATCTCAAAAAGATTCATTTCATTATTTGGTGTATTTACTGAGAAAAAAAATTGTTAAAAATTTTGGCAATTTTGATTTTGCCAGATTGAAGTGCAGCTATCAAAAATGCTAAAAAAATAAATAAATTAGTTTGAAAGCGTTTGACTGCTGTGATAATTGGTCTGAATTTAAATTAGATGGTGATTCTGATGATGAAAAAACATGGGTACTTAATAAATCGAAGAATTACGATGCCTTGTTGATTTGATCGATCGTTCGACGAATTTCAATATCGTTTTGCATTCAATCGAATTATATGATATCAATTAAAATACACTCCATTACAATATCTTTGAAAATAGGGACGTCCCAAGAAGGCCTAATAAATGTGGCTATTAATAAGTTATCTCAGACTTGGATCAGATGGATGTGAGCATTTTCATTAACGCCGGCGTCCAATTAGGAGATGGGTGAGTCCCACATGACTGGATGAGGAGAGTTGTGGTGGCTTGGAGGACGCTAAGACAGAGGTGGCAATAAATAATTATTTGACACGCTTTGATGTGTAAAAATATCGTATTACCCAAGTGTTCAGAAACGATGCTTTATGGAGGACGGCACGTGTCCCACAGGGCTGTCACATGTTACAATCCCACCTGTTTTGAATTATGCGAATAATGGCGCTGCTGTTGGTTGATGCGGGCAACGGCAGATATAGAGAACTGCTTCGTTCATTACTTACATATTTCAGCGTTGGAATGAACTAACTCAATAACAAGCCAACGTTTTAAAACCAAATTTGGAATGTGTTTTAATAATGTAAACAAGTTGTTACAATATATATTTATCCATGGTTAAAATTGTACTATTTTCTACTAAAATAAAATGGCTTATATCATTTGAAAATAAAACGCATGTAAATATTATACAGTGCTGATATCTAAGCGTAATTATTGGATGATCCTATATTAGGCTGCATATGTTAACGAAGTTTTTTTTGCCCTCTAAGCTTTATGATGATATTTTGATTATTTGAAGATCATTGGGTGTACTTCGGTGTGTTATTGGATAATTTGGCGAGCTTGTGCCGGCCCTGGCGACGCAAAAATGCATCAGTATTCACGCCGGTGCATTTTTTGTGGCACGTTTCGTGAGGAAGTTCACGCCGCATTAACGGCACACCACTGTGGATAATTATTGTCGGGCATCGTGCCCGCAAAGAACGTCCGTGGACAAACAGACAAACAAATCCTCACCAAGGCAGACATGCCTGGACCGCCTCTGATCTAATCCTGGCAATTTTCACCATTCCAATAGAACAACTGCTCCGAATATTTGTCCAACTTCCTGCAGATAGACCTCATTAACACAGGTAACCTCCTCCGCGCTGAAAACGCTTCCTTTTGTGCCATCGTCTTGATTCGCTTTCATGCTTTGAATTCATAATGAGCATTCAGACTCGCCTATTTATAATGCACTTCAATGCATCGGCATAAAAGTGGCATAAACCGAAATGCACAAACTGTTTCCGCATGGATTGACTGATTTTTGAAGGTTGGAGAGTTTGGCTCAATTTCCATAGAAAGCAGAACTCGACAACACTATTATCATGAAATCGTTCAAAGTGCACAAGAATCTTATAATACAGTTGATATTTCAATAATATAAAGATTTATTATTGAGCTTACACAACGTATCAATGATTGCAAACTATTAATATTTGCGACTCATCTGCTGTCGACAAAAATAAAATTCATTGTTCTGAACCGCTTAAGCCCTGTGTTGCATTTACAGAAATCCAAAATCTTTCGTCAGAATCAGAGCTTAATATCAGAGAAGAATTAAGGGGTCCAGAAACAGAACTAGTATTTTTTGCTGCTTTCATTAGTTGTTTGCATATATACAAGACACAAAAATATCATCCCAATGGCGCTGTTAATCTGTGTGGATTTAATTTGCTCGATTAACAGCAATATCTTCCGTCTCTCTTTAAGCGTAATATGTCAATTTAACACTGCCATCTATCCTCTGCCATATTGCTTCTTCCGCGCGCAACATTGTCGATTCGGTGGTGTCGTGCAGGAAGCAGGAGTCGTAAGAAGTCGTCGGATAGTCTTGGCTACGGGAAAAAGTGTTCCCCGTGATCAGAACTCTCTTTCTCGTGATTAATAAAAAAAATATCCAAGACAATAAGGACCGAGATAGACATCAGACAGCGACTGATTGGACTGCGGGTTCGCATTTTCGAACCCATCTCCTGCGCTGCTGTATGGTCTGTTTCGGGTTTCCCTGGACTAGCCACACAAAGAATGTCTTCCACTGATCCTTTAGTCCCACGAGATACACGCGGAGCGTCCAGGTCCCCTCCAGAGAAGGCGAAGTTTCCGCGGGAAAGACCAGCTTTGTGCGATGGAGAAGGAAGGATAATGTAGAAACTAAGCTTGAGGGAATACTATTGCGAGCTCACTGCCACCACGAGTCCAACGTCAGTTTGAAGACAGACTGCAGGGACCACATCTTCCATATGGTACTATAGCGTGGGCGATTTATCATCCCCACTTAGTAGCGATATATTCCATTTCTCTTCAGGTGCAATGTGTTATTTTAACAGCGCCATCTCTTGTGGCCCTGCGGAGACATTGCACCTGCTTACTGACCACCGTTACCGGTTGGGTAGTGACGCGCAGGAAGCGGGAGTCGGGAGAGTCGCCGGTTGGCCTGAGCTGCGGAAGGTTGTCCCTCCTGTATCTGTAGTGCGGAATAAATAGCTAGTTAGGTAGGACCCGTGCGGTAGCGTGGCCATCCTGACGAGCATGTGGAGGCGGGGAGCCACCCGGGGACTCTGCCCCCTGCCTCAAATGTTTCAATGGTGTCAGAATCGGCGGGTTGTGAATACTGAGCATTTTTGGATGGAAGGCGACGATAAAAGACGCGGACCGGCAACACGAGGCGTTGAGGTTAGAATGGCGGAGAGTCCATCGGCATCCAGCCTCGAAACGACGATGTGGATGGTGCATCGGTATCATCGGACTCAACGCATACGTCACACATAAAAAAAGTAGATATTTGGAGGATCGAAGATCTACCGGCCTCCAACCAACAAGGCCATGCGCACCGTCGACCACGTGGATGAGTTGAGCTGCCATAGGAGGCGCCAGCTCCTGGGCGATGATGAGTCACAGGAAACTGACTAGGCTGCCTAGGCTGTTGAGTCTTTGACACAGTCTCCACCAACTACTGTAGTAGGCTGTTTCACACACCCCTTTATGGGTACGCAGCACAGAGTGACCTGCGCACTCAACTCATGTTTGCTGGGCTACCCCGACAAGCGTTTGATGAGCAAATCGACGAGGTTACTATCGCGCGCCTCTACTCCACATCATTACCCCAGGGATTTAAACTTTGCCCACAAGTATAACGGTCCGAGAGCAGAACGCACCCGCGTGCGAGCGCAGCCATCTCGATAAGCGCGCGGGAGGGGGGCACGGTCCGAAGACTGTCCGCTCCTACGCTACAGTCTGGCTCGCGTGTCTGTCGGCCATTTTGTCTGGTCACAGTAAACTCTTTCGATGGAGATATCGTCGCGCGCTTCCACTACTACTCATCCATCGTCACTTTTAGTAAGTTATATCGTTTTAGTATATTGTTAGTATATCTATCGTCAATTTTAGTGAAGGTGTAAAAATTGGAATTTTTACAACATTCCTATATTGAATCTCGATATATATATACTATCTATATTAATATGTATATTATCGAATATCGATATCAAATATAATAAATACTAACGTTATGAATAATTTACCCGAAAGAATATTAATTATGGCGACAATATCAATTAAGTGATGGCGCTTCAACCCCTATTTTTTCGCTTCGGCAAGTAAAAGTAATTTAGTCCCACGAAAACATCGTATTATATTTCAACAACATTGTGTACCGTCAACAATATTTATTGCGTTGAACTTGGACCCTTCAGCCCATCATTCACGATTCAGTATAGTGTTACGGAACTGAATTTTCACGGCATCCCATCAACAAACAAACAAAAAAAACAACCACAAAAACCATGCAAAAATTTCAACCGATCGACGGTCCATGATGCAAATTTATGCTTGCAATTTTTCCCAAGAAAAATAACTCTCCAAGAAAACGCTCCATACATTATACCCATCGTTAGCTCAAATTACCCCTCGACGAGTAATTGCCACCGCGAGCTTCTGTAACATGATTTCCCCCCCAAAATAAAAAACGCCCCAAACTTTTTAAATTCGTGAGATTTTTTTGTTGCCACATGTATCTTTTATTAGGATATCCGCTTAAAGTTCACGTTGAATGATCATCCAGCGTCAGTTGTTTCAATGTCTAAAAATGAAATTTGATCGATGGGGTGAAATTGATCCGCTCTAAAATATCAAAGTCGAAAGATTGACACTCATTAGGCGTATATTAAGAACATCTTAAAGTCGCGCCATATTTGATGAACGCGTTAAAATATGGTATGCATCAGATCAAGTGTTGCCAATTTATTAGTGCTCCATGAAATGTATATATATTTATTGGTTAGGACGTATATATCCGTCCTCGAAATAAAGTCCTAAAGCAGGCGGGATTTTTTTTTGTTTTGTTTAACGAATGAGATGTCGATACATGTTTTGAGATGAATTTATGATAGATAGCAGATTGGTTGCACTTCGCTATTGTGTTAGAGTGGACGTGTACTTAGTAAACGGTGACTAGTAGCATAAGGTAAAATTCAAAAGCAAACTTATAGCCTTAAAATGGGAGGACAAAAAAGAAGCATTGATGCTCAGCTCAGACAACATAGTAAAAAGCCAACATATGCCATCTAAAAACAGCATTACACTTAAAACCCTCACGCTTAATTGAAAGGCATTTTCAAATAACAAATGAAAGGGAACTAAAAAAAAATCTACATATTGGTGTCCAGATTATGAGGTAGCACTACATGTCAACAACTGTTTTAAAATCACACAGAAGTTAAGTTTCGAATTTTTAAATTAATAATATGAATGCACGCCAGGTGGGCGGGACGTATATATACGTCCTGACGAAAATTTGCGCGCCCACTGTATGTTGCGTTATTGAAAAGGTACTTCCCCGCTTAACAGGCTAAATACTTAAACAGATTTATGCAATGATTACGTTTTTGATCACGATCCGTGCGGGTATTTAATTTCAAATTCATTTGAACTTCATCGCGAATATTCAAATTGGAACTAATTGTTTCATGTCTCATAAATAATATGATGATTTGACGACTATAATGAAGTAAATATGGTAACATTTGATCTGGCGAGCTGTGCAACGAATGGCATAAGAACGAAGATCAATAGATTTAATTTAATATTAACGCAAATGTAAATTAACTCATTGCGATCCTATGTCGAGTCTGGCTCGACATTTTGTGTCTGCATTTTTTTCCCCGCTCAGATTTAAAATCATGTGATTTTATTTTGCGTATCCTATTTAGGGCAGTATTTGGAAAGGAATATTGGTTTTTATTATCCTTCATAGTGTTAGAGATACAAAGGAAAGGGGCTGTTGCCCGGATAAAATCCTTAAACACAGGCAGTGACTCTTAACGCGCGCTTTCGTGAACATCCCCGATCATACTTACGATATTTTTACGTATTCATACAATATCCACATTATAAAATATAGTTCCATTCATTATACAAGCACATTTGCAATACGTTCATCCCTTATTCGTAAAAATAATCCGGGTTAGAAGCACAAAACGTTTTTAAATGCATTTTCACCCCAGCTGCATTTTTGAATCGTTTTTCTGTCAGGCTGTGCTATATGGACCTGAAAAAATGGAAATGCATTGGAGAGAGGTGTAACGAATAAAAAGGATGCGGTAACATTTCCCAGTTTAATTCCCGTATTTCATCCAGTGCCAATTTTGCTTTGTGAGGGCGCGCATCATCATGAAGCAGTGTCGAGGGATGTTTCTGTTTTAGTTTTTGTGTAAAACTTGTAATTGTCGACAATAGACATGTGCATCAGGGATTCCAATTGTTCGTCATTATCACCTATTCGACTGTCGAATAGCAAAATTGAACCTGATCCGGATATATTCGGTTATCTGAATAGTTTTTGAAGTATGAATGTGTTGCGAAAATAAAAGGACAGGGTTACAGTACAAGTCTGTCAGTTTATTTTTGAATGAGTAGATTTTGCAAAGGAGGACTAATGACGCCACTCCAAAACGTTCAAAAGGGGAATAACAAAATTTATCAACGATAAGAATGATGCTAGTATCATAATTATCAAAACAAACGCCTGCTTTCAAGACAACACGAACAAAAGTCATCTTATCTTTGTTGAAAGAGCTTAATAGCTTATCCGACGATAGCGATTTCAGTCAATTATACCTAAATTTTATGACGGTTAAGTGATTATTTATAGTACGATTTTTTGTTGAATAGCGACTTCCATTGGTGTCAGAACATCAAGTAAATTTCTTAAAATCATTAATTCACTTTCAGAAACAATATCCTAGGATTAAACACTATCCTTGAGTAGTGGTTTCACCCAGTTAGTGAATACCTCAATATTTCATTGATTTTATAAAATATTCTATTAAAAATGTATACGAATACTATTCGAATATTTCCCCAAATATAAATTTTAAATGCGTTGCAAATAAATTTATGCAATTTTTGACATATTTGCAAGCATTATGGAATACAATATATATTTATACGTTTTAATTTTATTTCGACTCTTGGGCATTCATTAAAAAAAGAAATTCAGTTAGCTTTGTCGCTAAATTATTTGACATCCTCCCCTTAATCCACTCCTAGGTCTCTTTATCGCTTTGAATAGGGATTCCGGGTCCAGTAGGGACGTACTGCACTTGTATCATTCGCATGACTGCCCCGCCATCATTTAAATACTATTTAAATTCGCTTTTAATGACATGAGTTTTCACACGGATAATTCCAAATGCCTTCGTATCAAATGAAAATATTTCAATATTTAAACTTTTTGCGATATCAAAGCGTCATTTTACGTGCACAGTGCGTAATGCTGTATATTCCGATTCAATCCGCCGACGGAAAATAAGTCGAATTTTAACATTGTCGGGGATAGAAAATGTACGATCTGAAGAAGATTTATTGCTATCGATTCTTAATGGTTTTTTGTATAAACTATCGAACTTTTTTAAGCGCGGTCTTGCCAAGTTTCGTAGAGCTGAAACCCCTAACGCGTTCTCAGCTAAATTTCTTGCAAACAAAATAAAGCAGTAGCCACTTAAATGCTCTCATCGAAAACTTATAGCCGCTCCTAGCTCATATATTTTGTCGGCCAGGGGTGCTCAACTCATGGAACACAAAATGCTATTTAATTCGATTAAAATATTATGAACATATCATCATAAATAGATTTAATAGATCTCTATGAGTTTCGAAGAAAAACATTTTTGCTTGACTCTAAATTAAAAATCGTAGTTATTCCATATTTAAATGGCCATCCAAATGCAATGCTTGGATATCAGTACTATGTAATTTGTATACATGACGTTTTTACAAATGAAATAAGCCATTTTGTTTTTTTAAAAGTTAGTACAATTTTAAACATGTATGTATTTTTTCGTTATTATTGCGCGTTTTATGTCCTGGATGTACAGTTTGTGTTTAAATTCTCGATTAATCATTGAGGAATTATTACAGAGACTCAAATCTCAATGAATTTGCAATCACTCAGTTATCTTTTACAATGCTATGGAAGAAACGAAAGGAATTGGGTTATGAACTATCTAAAGATAATTGTGGATTTATCACAAAAACATACTTCAGAAACGCTAAAATACAATAGCTTCCTTCGAATAAAACGTTCGCTAAACCAATTGGAAAAGTTCTTTTGTATATTAGGTGGGTTGTAAATTTGCGAAGAAAACTGTTTTATTAAGACCGTATAAAACAATTATTGCCGACGCTTATTGTTGACAATTGGACAATTTAATAAATAAGTCTTCGTCATTATAATACACAGCCTCTTAAAGCAAGAATAAAACTGAGATTTTATGCTATAGTAAGCTCATAGTAAGCCAAATGATATACAGATCTCAGTGAAAATTATTAATAATCAATGTAGGTTTGGGGTGCAATACGCAGAATTTATTCATTATCGTTATGTTCAAGTATGGCATTCGATCGCGAGCCGCTCGTTCGTCATATCAGCGATCCGAAAAGCGGACCGATTGAGCGCATACTTTTGCGCGGGCTTTTGCGGCATTTTATATGATCTGTACGATCACGGAAGCAACGTAATGTCTAGACACTTTATATCGTAGCATTTTTTTTACAACAGTAGCCGCCATCTACACATTGGGTCGGGTACCTTTGGGATTATCTTTGTATATTATTTTAAATCAAACATAATAATTTAATATATGCCTCCTTTGTCTCGGGTTCCATATTTTATACATAGTTATGAATCAAAGCAAAAATTAAATTTTATTGCTGTGAAACATCGCCAAACATTCGATTGAAACATCCTAACGACGCTTCTTTTTGTTTCATTGTGAGCAAACGCGGTACCCATCTTGCGCATAGCCTTCTCATGTTCAAATTTTCAGTCAATATACGATTTATTGCACTTTTTGAAATCTCTAACATATCTGCTGGCTTGCACACTTAAGTCAAATGTTATCCAATATTTTTTTTATGGATTTTCTTCACCATTTCTGACGCGGTCATCTCATTTGATCGACCGTTGCGATGTTCGTCTTTGCAGCTCGTACGGCCTCGTTTAAACTCTGCCATGCAATATTTTAGTTTTGTAAATGAAGGAGCAGACTCTCCTAGAGTAGAATCTAGGTCGGTTTAATTTTGGTTAGACTTGAGACCTTTCAAATAAATGTATTACAAAACGATGACCAATTTTTTCCATGTTTACAAATTCACTAAGAAATTGCATTATCAATTGGCGCTTTCAGATTAGTATCTGTTTTGATCTTTAAAGTTTTCGTCAAAAACAATAACAAAAAACCATTTTGTTTCGTATTTTCTGCAGAAATAATCTAGTTTCTATAAGAAAACATGCAAGATAAGTGGGAGATAGTTGTTAATAATAAAATCGACTTTATTTTATATTGTTTTGTGCAGACAAATTGGAAAAATATTATTTAAAGTTGAAATAAAAATAATGGATTTCTTTCGGGATAACCTAATATGTTGTTTTTTAAATGTTATTGATATGACGTCTTATCATCATACAGTGTTATTGATCATGCTTTTTTTTCCTGTATAGGGGTAGTAAGCCGTTTGTGGATGGCAAGGCTTGATGATGGTACCGGTTGGGTAGCCCTCCCCGGTAGCTCGCCCCACCCACCCACCAATTTCGCCCAATGGTGTGTCTCGAAGAGCGCTGCCATGGTAACCCCGGAGCAAGGGAAACAAAGAATGCCAGAGCCGAAGATACAAGTCCGCGAGCTGATCCCCGCGAGACACAAAAGGCCGCCGGGCCTTCTTCTTTGTGCGAAAAACCTACACACAATCAATAAACAACCACCATGACAACTCCTTCGATATCCCGCTGAAAAAATGTCAGCCAATCGTGAATTCGCCTCTTACAAAAAAAAGCCTAGATAAAATATTCCTATACAACGCAGACGTACCCAACTCTCGGAATTTCAATAAAACTCACATATTGTTTGAATAAAAATAATACATTTAACTCACTCGGGTCGGGTGCTCATTATAATGCACATGAATAAATGCATGTCGATTTGCTCCGCATCGACATTTGCAGATTTTATTTTTGCCGATGATATTATGAATAGACAATGGACACAAATGTAAAACGCATAAAATAAATTGAAAGTGGGCGATAACGTTTGATTCACTTCATTCTATTGCGACAACTGTTAATAACAACCGAATTTGTTTTATATCTACACTTAAACCTTTTTTCTTTGCGGTAGAAGTGTTCCGCAGAAAATCGCACTAAAAAAAACTATGACTTACATACAAAAAATGAAGATGCGTTCCATGGATTTTAAAAACCGCATAACTTTGAAACAATTAAATAAAATATATCTAAAATCGCATAAAAAAAAAATAATAAAAAAACACGATGCAATTAAAAAATAACATTTTAAAGATGTCTACCATCTGGCAATTTTTATTTGCTTGATATATCATGTCAACTGTATTTTTAAAAGTCGAAGCATATAGCAAAAATATCGATTTTTTCGAAATTCTAGACTAAAATACCATAATAAAGGGTGTGGTCATAATTCAGCGATATCAGATACAATATTAGCAGATAACAGTCCAAAATTACAATGTGTCGATGATTTATTTTCGATTTTATACAAAATTGCTTTAAAAAAATCGCATAACTTCGAAATCGCACAAATAGGGGTTTTAGTGTATTTGAATCCGTTGCGGTATTTAGTTATTTAATAAGAGAAATTCAATTGAATCGATTAAATTAGAGTCATTAGGATTGTCATCGAAACACGCGGCGTATTTAGCATGCGCCAGAACAAGTGTTACGAATATTATTCGCCATTAGAGGGCGCGATATGAATATGAAGACGCTTTTAAAAATGATTTGTTTTGAAGCAGCATTACGTTTGCATTTTATTGCTTTCGCGGATTTATTTTTGACAATGTAGGACGTCGCTTTTAATGATTTTACAGCCCTTAATATATGAACGGACTTTTTTTAAACAAAGAGAGCCCTCTTAGCCCCCGGGGCTGTGTTTCGTAGCCGGGAAGCGAGAGTCGCTAAGTTGATATAATACAAACGGCATCGTCCCTTGATTTACACGGTGGATTGTTTGCGCAGGCTACCGTGTAAATTGAAACTATTGAACGTAAAAAAAATATTTAAATCTATCTTTTTTTATTAACAACGTAATCATGTTTCTGCATTTTAATAAATCGCAATTGTAGTTAGGAAAAATTATTTATATGCGAATTTAATGTTCAAATTTACCGCCTATAAATCATATCGCCATTCGAATATTATGAGTGGCATCGATCGCATAAAAATGTATAAAGCTCAAAATTGAACTGTAAATATATAAACTTAAAGCTTTTTTTTGTGCGGTAGATGCGTTCCGCGGAAAAGCGCACAAAAAAAAGCTATGACTTGCATAGTAAAAATGAAAATGCGTTCCAGGGATTTTAAAAATCGCATAACTTTGAAATATCTATATAAAATTTATCCAAAATCGCATAAAAAAGATTAATTAAAAAAAAATCAGGAAAACAATAAGGCAATTCAAAAATAACATTTTTGGTAAAATTTAAAAAAACTCTTGCATCATTTCTTAAATTTTAAGAATGTCTGACATCTGGCATCTCAATTGCTAGACATCCACTAGATTAATACTAATTATTTTAATTACAAACTATGATCACTGTATGGTAATTCGCTATCATCATTGGTCTGTGTAGATTTTCTCTTTCCAACAGTATAATTCATAATAAGTAAAGATATCATCATAGTCCCTAACAAAAAAAATCATAAAATGGCTACTGTTTAAAAAAATCAAGTACATAAATCTGGTAGGGATAATAGAGGGTTATATAGGCATGATTTATACCCAGTTTGAAGTTAATTATTTAATTAAAACTTAAGATATGATGTCAACTTTTGCCGCGTCACTAAAATAGCTATAACTTCGTAAGTACTTGGAATTTTGGAAATTCCTTTGAAGAATGTATTTTTAAAAGTCGAAACATTGGAAAAATGCGAAAAAAACGAAATCAATTTTTTCAAAAATCTAAACCAGAATAAAGGGCGTGGCAAAAAAAACCGCATAACTTCGAATTTGCACAATAAAAGTCGCACAAAAAGAGGTTTGAGTGTACAAAGGCAATTAGCCTTAGAGTATCTTATTTTTCTACATAGTTTCCTTCATTGGAAATACATTTAAGATAAGGAATTTCTTGATCCTGTCAATGAAGAAAAGAGGCGAGAAGTAACTTACCCTGTTGCGCAACGCGTAATCATCGTCTGTTTGTCAAGTAGAAAATCAATAAATAAAATACCTTTAGTTCCCAAAAATCACTTTTCCAACAGACTGTTCCCCACAATACCCAAAACTCTATTTGGGTATAGATCCAAATCTTGAATAATACGAGAATTTTTATCAATCCTGATACGATAATTTGGCTCATTGACGAATCCATCCACTGTGAAATGAGCTTGTGAAATGTAAACGTGTTATTCATGGTTAAAATTGCACTATCTTCTACTAAAACAAAATGGCTTATGCTGTTTGAAAAATCATCTCGTGTATACATTATACTATGCTGATATCTAAGCGTCAAATTTGGATAACTCTTTATTTCAAGAATTCAAAAAATAGCCCCCTGTATCAATGCTTGGTCCATCCCAATTTAGCTGACTGAAAGTCATGCATCACTATCTTAATTCCACGAATGTCTTAAAAATCGTGTCATGGACTGGCAAAGCCCGCGTTAATAATTGTTTGGGAAACCATGCCTCTCTACCTATACATGATAACGAGCAAAAATGAATAATTAATAAGTTTTTAATCGTACGCATTGTCAACAAAAACTATATAAATAATGGGGCAAAATCTGCCATTGTTTTCTTTGTGCAAAAACTGTCTTTTTTGTCATATAATGGCACGAAGAAAGATATTCTCTTTTCATACAATGGAGTTGCGTTTCGAGTTCAGAAGACGTATAAATAAGAATTCGTTTTGCATTTAATACAGGACAGTTCAACCGATGGATCTTTTTCTCCGTTTATATTAATCCATTTCGATATCTCTGGACCAGCTTATTTTGTCCGTTTGCTAATTGCATATCTTGCTGCATTATAAAAATCATCGTATCAAGTCGCGGACCAAATAAATACGCCTTATTGATTTATTTGCTATTTGAATGCAGACAGCGGGATGGAAAAGTCTGGCTACATTTTAAGGGTGGTATTTCTCCGACAAAAAAAATAAAATATCGTCTGCGCTTGCATTTTTTTAAAGTGTGTAATCTCCGTATTGACTATTTTCCTTTGGGGATGCAAATATAACTTTAAAGGCCTGCTTTGAATAACAAGGAAGAGACTGAATTTCAAACACTTCTATGAAACGACGCATTATTTGCATTTGATAGGTTTACTTCATATTATACTGATTTTTATTATTAAAAAATACGCTTTTAAAACTTTCATTTTCTCTCATTTTCTATTCAAGGCAGAGTCATCAGTAAATAAACATTGTTGATAAACATACAAGACCACGTCATTTCTTTACATAAACGATACATAAAAAATCGATTCATTTGCTTTGGAAGGAAATTATAGTTAGACAAAGACTTTGGCAGACATTATTAGTCGATAAATTTGGGCTAACGATCTATACAACCATGCGATGTATGCGGGAAAGCTCTCCGTCTCTGTCTCCCGAACTGCGCTACGTTCTCTCTCTGTCTCTGTCTGTCTCCGAGCTCAATGTAAAAGAGTGCTCTTTATAAAAAGTGGAGAGGGGATCCCAGACCCTGGGATAGTACTCCTTTAGGGGCTAAATTTGTCTCCTAGTGTTATGTCCTTTAAGCTGGGACTCCCAAACTTCCAACTAATATGCGTCAAGTCAATATCCTTTCGTTAAAATATTTGTTTAGTATCGTTTTAATGCAAATTAAAATATATTTCAAAATTCAAAAATGTACCACCCGGAGCTGAACCGAAAACCGTAATCTCGACGCTCAATTTTTTAATGTAATAACAAATTGTGTGTGAGATATCAACTTACAACGTTAAGTAAATTACAAGTTGATATAAATGAAATTCGCAAAGATAAAGGCCAAGGAGGAGAAGCTGCTTTTTTGTAACTACTTTTTCCAAGCTCATGGAAGTGCTCCCATAAGCCTTAGATGAGCTTTCTTTATGAAATTTGGCAGACGCGCGTATAATAAACGTCTTCATCGTATAGACTACAATTATCTAAAAATGTTTGACCACTCTTTTTTAATAAAAAAAAAACTACAAAAAAAGTTGATAAAAACACATATTTTTCTTCAATTGCTCACCATTTATTTATTTTTTAATATTTTTTCTTAGTTTTAGTCTATACTATAGGCGATATTATACAGAGTAAAAACATGTTTAACTTTTTTGCTGCAAATCATTTGTTCAGGACTAAGGACTTCCATGGTGAAGAATGTCATCGCTCGTGCGCTGACATACGTGGCTCCCTCCACTCCCACTACCATACTTTGTCAAACTTTAAAAAATATTTTTATATTCTATAAATATCGCCTAGTCAACACACTAAATATCAATATTCTATATTTAATAGTTTTCGCATAAAAAATAAGCGCAGAGAAGCAAACGAAAGAACCGTCTAACAGTCTTAGACGCGGGAAGACGTGATCTTTCCGCTGGCATCCTTTAAGATCACTGCTCATTCTCTTTGCGGCATAAAAAATACCTTGATTAAGAACGTCATATTTCATCTCCATAACCTGACCATCTTTTTCTTGCGACTCTTGAAATACAAACAAAATATGTGCAAGCTTTGATTTTTGAAGCAAACATAGACGTGCTATGTGCATGCGCCGCACCGTATCTATTGCATATTTTATTATATATTACACAAACACAGCCTATTTTTTTAAAAAGGCAATGCATAAAATCAACTCTTCCCATGAGCTAATTTTATAGTTTAAGAAGCGCTGAAATCTGTCCAATTGATTCGAGCGAGATTATTTCTTGAAATTATGGCAGTTTTGTTGTGTTTCTTTGTAAATCCCGTTTACAAAAGCTATGTGTGTTTTTCTTCCGAAGTTATAATTTTACAGGGTACAACCCAGAAGCAGTAATCATCTCTGGTCGGCGTCATATTCCTCACGAATGCTGGTGAATGATTACATCCCACAAACGGATGGGAGTCGATCATTATTCGGCGATGTTGCTGGACCATATCTCATTGTGATGTATTATTTGTTAATTGTCCATCCAAAGGTTTCTTGACGAGAAAAATGCCGAGTCATGGAAATTATATTTAATTTTTTAAAGTCATAAGTCATGATTTAAGGTGTAACTGTGAAAGTATCTTCGAAGGTCTCATTAATGTCTCCTCCGGGGAATGTGTCTATCGTCGACGCTGTTCCCCAATTTGTTGCTTGGAGTATTTTCGTTTTTTTTCTTTTCTTTCTTTCTTTTTATGCTTTTGATTGAACTAATTATCGTGTTAAAGTGACGTCCATGAAGTCAAAGGAAATGTTTCTTATATATCTGTCATCTATACAAAACATTCATTCCCTTACTTTAGCCTTTTATCGATGACATATTTCAAAGCACTTTTTCTATTCCAATCAACCAAAATCTAATAATGGCACTATTTTAATTAATTAAAATTAACGTTTATCATATATTCTACAAATAAATTGATGCAGCAAAGACTCCTTGTTGGCTTTAATGGATGAGTTATCTTCGTTGTTGCGGAATTGATTCCGCGTTATTCTACCATGGCTTACAGTTTACAGCGAGAGATAGTTCAGATGTCGTTCAAATTCCATATCATGTGGCTCCAGATATTGCGTCGGCACCGGTGAACGACGGTTCTCAGGATGAGACAAACTGTTAAACAATACTCCGAAACAGGGATTCCCCAAGGAAACAATTAGCTGCAAACACGACGATATCACAGATTGAGGAATTTTGCTGCTGATTCGATGCGTGTCAGGATTTTGGCTTCGAGGACTTTGCCTGGAATGGACAACAGAATAATGGGACGATAGGAGGTTGGATCATAATCACACGAATGTGGCTTGCGTATGCAAATTGTATTGGCTGTCTTCCAGCCGGTCGGGAAGTGATTGGATCGTAGACAAGACTTTTTAGTTTTTCAGTTTTTTTCCTTGATAAGGGCTTTTATGTTATGTGGGAGATCTAGACGGTCCCGAGAATTTGGGGTGGAATCGTATGAGGCACTTTGAATGGCAGAATTAATTTGCTGAGTGAATTTATTTACTGCAGTATCGATATCTGAAAACGAGTGCAATGCTTCAAGAAATTTAATGGTTGTAGACATAGCTTTTTTTATATGTTTCCCAATTGAAGATATATTCCATAAGGAAAATATTTGTGTCTAAAGAGATATCAATAATGATAGGGTCCAACTGTGATGTTTGGCGTTCAGATCTCCCGCAACGATCGTGGGGATTTGGGATTCATTGAGAAGAATGTCTAAATCACCTGTGGATAAATTGAGTCTATTTGGGGGATGATAGACCGATATTATACAGAGAAGCGCAGTATTTCCCAGCATAAAATCCACCGCCAAATATTCGTAAAATCAATCAAATTTTTCCCCGAGTATCCGTTTGAAAACAAAAATACTGTAAAACCTTTAAAAATATTAAACGTCGCCTTTTAAAGATCCCATACTACATCAGTTTTCAAGATCTATCTACATTTTTTACAGTATTGTGCGATCACGAGCCGCTCATTCGTTATATCAGCGATCCGAAAAGCGGACCGATTGAGCTCATACAAGCCTTATGGCCAATCCGTCTTCTTTTAGGACTTTTTGCGGCATTTTCTATGATCTGTACGATCAGGGAAGCAACGTAGTGTCTAGACGCTTTCTATTATAGTATTTTTTTACAACAGTGACCGCCATCTATACATTAGGTCGGGTACTTTTGGGATTATCTTTGTATATTATTTTAAATCAAGCATAATATTTATAATAGTATTAGTTAACTTTATAAAATAAATTGGATTCCGCCCCCAAAGGGCGTTAAGTTAGATACTTGCCACGGGCGCTTCATATCCTAGTTACGGCTCTGGCATTGTGTATTAAATTTCACTTGAACTGAAAAGTGGATCTATTTGCTCTACAATCGACCGCACCAACTATCATGACCGCACGCTTATTTGTTCACCATGCATTTTTTAATAGAAAATTTAGACTTAATTTTCCAATCGAGAATTACATTGTATTTATGCCGTGCCTGAAATATTTGCAAAAAAATCATACACAGCGCACTTGAATCAGTACGTCTGGGGTCACATGCAAAATTTTTTTGCAAAGAGTGAAATTTTAGATTGCCCTATATAACATGCAAAAATATGTAGTTTTATTGAACAAAAGCATCTGTCTTTATACGCTTTAAAGCAATTATGTTTTTAGCTTTCATCTCGCATCCTGAAGAGTGCTTGACAGCCATTGTGTTGTTGGGAATTCTCTTTATTTTTCCCGGATATTATTTGTATCAGGGTTTAAATTTCCGAGAAACGAACTGGCAGAAAGATTTTACAAATAACAGCAATGAAATTTGGACTTCCAGACCTGTGTTTTTTTTTCATAAATAAATGATTCATCCAGATAGTTGGAGCATGTTACAAATAAACCATCCAGGGTTGTTAAATATATTTTTTTTTAATTCGTCAATTTAATTATGGCTCCACATAAAGTTGTCGACCTTCCGATATTCTGCTTCGGGATCCGCAGGTGCCGCGTTTGAGGTAACAATTAAAAAAATCTTGCGACCAAAAACAGGTTGGACCTTTTTTGGTTTATCGTCGGCCGTAATCGTTAAAATTTAATTATTACGCCGTTAAAATCTACAGTCTTTGCCTTTGAAGCTTCCTCTGAAATTTTCAGGACATTCGTCAATATATCTGTAAATGGAAGTAATAAAAATAACATAGACATCGGCACAGAGAAAGCTCATCGTCTCATTGTAAAGAATTTGGATTCATCATGAATTGTCGCTAATCGCAGAGCGACGAACAACCTTTTTTGCAAATTATAAATTTTAACGAGAAGTACAAGTACAGTATAATAAACAAACTACAAACGAATTTTGCTCCCCCTAAATATTATTTGTTTTGTTCCTCATTAACCTGTTGATTGCCGTGCGCGCCTTTTAGGATATATTCGAAATATTTCATCAGGGTTGGCACAAACAGAAATTGTCAAAAATATCAAACTTATTCAAAAATATAAATTATTAATTTTTAATAAATAACAAGTAAGCAATCATTCAAAATATCTTTATTTTCAAAAAAAATATTTCAGAAGATATTATGCATCGATGAAAGTATTTTATTCATCAAATGGAGACTATTCTTCAAACAGTACATTCCATCGAAAAGAAGCCCCTTTGGAATTGAGTTTTTTGTTTTGTGTGATTGCAAAAGTGGAATTGTTATGGATTTCATCATTTATACTGAAGACATTACGGAGCTAAATAAAAACTATAATTTGGATGTTAGTGGAAACGTAGTAATGATCTTGATGACACCATATTTGAATAAAAATCATGCATTATACGTGGATAATTGGTATACCAGTCCAACTTTGTTTCAAACGTTGCATTCGTTTCAAACCGATTGCTGTGCGGAACCGTGCGAAAATATCGGATTGGTATGCCTAAATTTAATAGAAGATTGGCCAAAGGTGAAACGTAAATTTGTCACACAAAAAATAATAAAATGGTCACATAAATGTGGAAAGACAAGCGAGAAGTGACGATGCTATCCACAATGCACTCAGGGTATATAATCGCATCAAACAAAATAGATAGACAAAGTGGTGAGTCCATATTAAAACCTGTATCAGTTATAGAATATACGAGAAATATGTGTATCGTTGACAGAAGTGATAACATGATACCTTTCATAAAGTCTATCAGAAAAACAATCAAATGATACTTTTTTCTTCCATCTTGTCGATATATGTATACTGAATTCATACTTTGCATTTCGAGAAAAAACAGGGGAGCATATCACACTTGGTGATTTTCAGCTAGCAGTGATTCGACAGGTGATTCAAATACATTGTCCAAACGATTAAAAAACTACAAGAAAATACAAGAGTAGCGATTAACCTTTTCGCTTAGAAAGACAAAACAGCCATTTTTTAATTTATGTGGAAAAAGTCTTTGATGTAAAGAGGAAGAGATGCGTTGTGTGCTTGCTTCAAGACAGGAAACAATTCTTAGAAGTATTTATTAGACTTGCTTCAATGCATACCACACCCAAAATGATTATTGTGTATAATATATATGTGTATTTTTGAGACTATAAAATTATAACATTTCAAATTTAACAAACGTGGATATAACTTTTTAAATTTCTTCAATATTTGTGTGGCAACCCTAGTGAAAATCGAGTGTTGTTTTTTCATGCAAATTTTATCCTGATTGTTTGTGGCTCACCAATTATGCTAGTGAAAAATGTGTATTTAATAAGATGTTAAGGAATAAAAATAAAATAATAAGCTAAATACAGAGTTTCGGTTATTCAGGTTTTCAGGAATAATAATTTCACCGGGTATATTCCGGGTGAAAAATTTTTGATTTTTATTTTTAGAACATAAAAATTTTACAGTCCGGGTGCTCCGGGCTAAGCATCGTCCAAAGTCCGGGCCATTTTACACTAATTGATTTATTTTTTTCATTTCTTTTATTAGCGGAAATTCTTATCAAAAAAATGAAGCTGTGTTTGTGTAATATATAATAAAATAGGCGCGCTACTAGTCTAGTGGTTGCTTTATGCTACATATTCGCATGATAGAGGCGGCGCGGCGCATGCGCGTAGCGTGTCTATGATGTATGCGACAGATTTTCTGACATATTGTCTAAGTTTAAGCTTTTAAATTTACATAGAAAAAAACATGTAATGATTTGATAGACACAAGAACAAACATTGAATGTCTATCAACATTATTGATCGAGCTTAAAATTGAAATTTCCATGAAATATTCCATGTATCTCGCTATTGTCGATTATAAATTTAATTCCATACACGATAATAAATATGGACGATACGCGAACTAAAGAAAAACTGGCGAAATCAATTTATAATGTTCAGGGTGCGGCAGAAAAATTACCTTATTTACTTAAAAATAAATAACACAATAAGTATAGAAAAAATTATATCGTTGGGGTGGGTTCCGTTCTGATCAATGCATTAAGATTGATTTTAAGCGTTTGAGTGCAAAAAATAACAAATCATACCATAACAATGTACTTTATTTTATTTTATGCATATGGTCAACTCATAGTAACATAGAGGACAAATATAAAAATAGTATCCGTCCAAGGCGCATTTGGCTCCGAAACTATAGCAAAATGCCTTGAACGCCGAAAAGGCACCGGGGCTGGCCACCAAGTCTCTGCGGCCAAGGGGTCCAGAAAAAAGACCGCTGATACGGCGCAGGAGAGTCTCTCTCTCGGCCAGATACGACCAAATACGACCACAGAACGTGATCCGCGTTCCAGCACACACAGTCCAAACTATCTTTTATTTTTATTTTTACCAAGTATGACGCAAAATGTCCGTGCCCCGTCAGGAACTGGAAAGTCCAGTGATCGGACTCAACCCATTTTAGCTTGAGTCGAGATGAGACTATGCCAAAGAAATTCCACATGTAGCCACCGTGAGGCTACTCAGATCAACTGCGTTCCCAATCGGCAATTGCCGCGTTTCTAGCCCACCTTTTGGTGGCAATAGGATCCGTAAGAATTCCATCTGCTTCCTCAGCTGATAGAGTGGAGTTGCCAACTTAAATTATTCTATGTGCTTTTTTAAGGTGCTTCACTGCCTTTATTTGCACTTTTAGGTCTAGTGGCATAATCCCTGCAAGGACTGGGAATCTGTAGCAGTTGTTTATGACCTTCACGGTGTCCAATCCTGCTCCTTATTTGGCTATACTCTCGTAGATGGCTTCATAGGCAATCCTAAGGTGTCTGCCTCCAAGACCCCAATCAGCACCCGCCAGTTTGGACATTTTGCCAAAACCCTTGATCGCTTTGCTGTGATCAATCTCATCAGAAATGGTGAAGAAAATCCACAAGCGGTATTGGATGACCGTTGACTGAAAATGCGCGATCTAGCAGACATGGCAAATAATTCAAAAAAAGCTGTACATCACATATTGGCTGAAAGTTTGGGCATGAGAAAACTGTGCGCAAGGCGTATGCCGCGTTTGTTCACAATAGATTAAAAACAGCATCCTTTCAATAGGATGTGTTGCGATATTTTACAGCAATAAAGTCGAGTTTTGCATCGATTCATAAGCATAAATGAAACATGGATCTATCATTTCACACCTGAGATAAAGGAACAGTCAATACAATGCACTGAAAAGCGACCATCAGCTCAAAAGAAGGCGAATACGGGTATTTCTGGAACTACCCAAGTATATTTTCCTGGTTAGAAAAATCAGTATGAGCTTAAATTCCATGAGCGTGTACTACACCAGTACCATTTCAAATAATGTCGATCATTTTCCATGCGTTTTAACGAGTGAAATTGTTTACCCAAAATTCAACGGTTTGCTCTGAGCAGCTTTGAATTTAATTGGATGGAATATTATCATCATCAGCGATCAGCTTTCGAAAATAATAAGTTAAGAGCCAAAAGTTGGTGATAAAATAGCGGAAGTTCGATATAATCATCGGTAGCCAGAACGTTAAATTTATGGAGGAGGGGCTGCGATAGCGACGTGCAATTTTTAACACAGTGCGGTATTGTAAATAATGAAGATTAGCAAAATGGTAGTGGTGGGCTGAACAGGGCCGTATCTTGGAGCATCGTTTGACATATCAGGTGCATTAAGCAGGAATGTGTGCAGGTAGCGGCGGGGCGTTCAATGGAAAGCGACAGATGCCATCCCGCCGATGACAGCTGATATTTGTTGACTCCCCACTTCGTTAAGGGAATATGTGCCATCTTTAGGATGTGGCCTCCGGTAGTTGTCAACATGAGCTATGGTTACACTCTCGTAAGATATCGACGGTGCTTTGACCATCCAACCAGTTCTTGTCGACCGGGAGAAGCGTGGCGGAGGTGCGTTCCTCGGATAATCCAGTAGCCCATTAGCTCGAATTTTTCAAATGGACATTATTTCCAGAAATGTAATCCCCCCCAAATTGTCAAATTCAAATGCAGCTGCCGAATACGATTTTTACCATGCCGATAAGCATGGGCGATCAGACCGGATCCAGGAAATCTTTCAGATGTATCCAATATGATGCGGCTGAAAACTGAAATTAAGCTGCCATAAGACTGTTTTTTTTTTGTTGTAACTATTTATAATAAATATTATATGTACTTGTAGATAAAAAAAAACAGCTTTATAGATTTTAATTTAATGCTGGCATGTATAATTATTCGTCACAATTAGGGCCGTAACTAGAGCGTGGCAAAACAGGCGCCTTCCACGGGCGCAACTGGGCTTGGGGCGCAAAACGCAGGATACCGACCCGATTGAGAGAGTTGCACGTGATTTTTATTTTACTTGACCATTCTACTCTAAATGCATCAATGCGTTAATTGACATAGCAGTCGCAATGGGTTATTTTCTGTATCTTGCATGGGGTTCCCCTGCGTCTTCGTTTGCAGATAATACTTGCTCATTGCGCCAGATAAGTCTGCATATCGTCTTCGCAGCACTTCAAATCTTATCTTATCCAAAATAATACACAAAAATATTGAAAAGTATCTTCTGTCACAATAAACAAGTACTCATTTCCATTACTCTGAAAATTGACTCGAGGTAGATAATCGATGGCATTGATTCAAAACAATACGGACACTTATACGGATAATCAGTGTTCCAGACGAGGTGCACAAAAATTTTAGAAGACTTGTCTGGCGCAATAAGCAGGTATTAAATGCTGACGCATGACGGTATTTGACGGCAACTGTGCGTCAATGGGTTAAATGAGATTATCTCGAAACTGCATTTTCAAAAACGGTCTAAGTTGGGGCTCAAAAAGTTTTTGATCGACCTGGCCGAGTTTCTGGGTGGTTTCTCACTATAAAATTGTGAAATTTGTCAAGAATATATGAAAGTTTAAATAAAAAACCTACTATGGTTTTAATTATATACTTTTATATGTATATTCTTCTCCTGCACATAATAATAATTTTAAAAAATCATTTTCAGATCAATAGAAAAAATCCAAAAATTAACAACTTCTTGATATCGCGAAAAAAGCGCCTAATGAAATATCTTATAATGCCGCAATTTTGTTTTGTTTAAAACTAAAATTATCACTTTTTTGAAATTGTCTCATTTTTGGGCGTCTAAAGGGATAAATGCATATATTAGTTTTACCTTGGGGGGGGGGGGGGGCGCAGTTTAGATTCTTGCCACGGGCGCTTTATACCCTAGTTACGACTCTACACGCATCTATATCTACAAATTTATCCCCGAAAATACCGCATAAAACCCTAAAAGACGTGGAGACAAGGTCTGTGTCCAACCGGTCTGCTTTTCGGACCGCCGACATTATGAATGTCTCGCGATCGGTTTAAATTTTACAATCAGTCGGAAATATTGTTGTGATTGTTTTATTGCAGGCTGGGTTGGCTCAATGTTTAAGGGATATCTGAGAAAAGAGGAATTAGACAACTTAATATTATATTATAAAACGATCGGTATTTTTCGTTTTGCGCTCCAAGCCCAGTTGCGCCCTTCGCAGGCGCCTGCTTTGCCACCCTCTTGTTACGACCCTGCAAATACATAACAATAGTAGTTATTCACACTAAAATAAGTAGAAGAAATTGATACGACAGTTTCTTCCCGAGTCTCTGATGACCAGTTTGAAAATGCGATTAATTTTATAAAAGTTCGCATTTACGAATATTGCAAAAAAGGCAAATATATTCGAAAATCGAATATTCGATTGGGATACCTTGGGTCCTGTTGGAACCACATGTCGTTGGTATCCATATCATCCAGTTTTGGTCTCAAGAAATTGCTTATCAACGATCTGCAGCATGAAGTTTCCTTATGGATGAAGCCATTTTTCGGCGAAACTTTCGAAGAAGGAGCACTGATTTTGAAACATAATATTTGATAATTTGCATATGTTGTTCAACGCTAAAACCTTTCATAATAATTTGACATGCATTACTAAACAATTCATAATAAATTAGATATACGTTATATTAACAACATATCATTTAAGACATTTCGAGCGTTCCTATTGAACGATTCCAAGCAAAGAAAAGCATGAATAAATGCTCCCATATTCGTATGGATTCATTTGAGTTTGTGAATATATTTGCAAAATAATCTAAGATCAAATAGAAAACAAATTCGAATGCTATGGGGGGTGTTTTTGGATGAATTTATATCGACCCAAATGTGCCCAAAAATATTTATAGTTTATTAATTAAATCTGCAATTTAATGCTTGTAAATCATAATAAAATAAGAATATTTTTTATTTATATATACATGAATAATTTATACGGTTTTTATTAATATTTTGGCGTGCGATACGTTATTATTTTTTATTTAATGCCAATTCTAATAAGATTAGTGGGGATCTATATATAGGTCAATGGGCACATTTGAGATCATATACGCCCTCTTTGTGAATTGAATACCAATTTTTTCTTTAAATTCAATATATGGATAAGGGATAGAAATATTTTTTTTTGGAGTGGATGAATAAATTAAAACGTGTGGATTTTCAAAAAAAAATTTATTGAACAGTTATTGGAAATAATCTTCATCGTTGCGCTTATCTTGGGAGCAAAAATTTGATATTCTGCAATCTCTCAACAGAAAATCGTTTTACAGTAAGTCCTATGTTTATGAATTAATTTAGCTTTGTTATAATATATTATACAAGATATGGATTTTCGATCGAGAGATACGCATTCAGATTTTCGATCGCATATACATTCGACTTTTATGTATCTATATATTTACAAGAAGACCCTTAGCACAAAGTAAACCTAAGAAAAAATTATATTAATTATTCGGAACTTTTTTTTTAAACGTCAACATTAACATCAACATGCTCTTTTAAAAATATCTAAATCCACTTATATTGTCAGACATTATTTTATTCATAGAAATTTTGCCACCTTGGAGAAATAAATAAATAAGCAAAGTTCAACAAACGCTGCCCGTCAGGGTTGTACAATATTTTTTTAATAAACACAATAAATATTATCATTTTTAGAGCATAATTTTATATACACAAACACACACGCACAGAACTGATACTTTCCAGAGAATTTGGTCCCAAAAAATATTTTTATTGCATTCACCTGCAGCTCAATCACAACGCAATTGCATCCGTTATCCTGTCAGATGCGGATTCTATTCTACGATATGTTGATCTAATCTTTGGCCCAAATAAATTTTATAAACATTGGATGCATCCAATGCATCCAATGACGATGAATACGCATTAATTACCAGTATAAAAATTATTGCCAAAAGCATTATTATTGGATTTGCATCGTCACATGATCATCATCATCTTAAGCTATATTTACAATTTTAAAACTATTGATCGGTGTGTGTCTGCATATAGATAAGCAAGATTTGACACATAATGTACACATTGGGTATATCAAAATATTCTGCATCCTCAGACAAATGTGATACTTAGATGCAACGCATCCATAATTGAAATTGTACTACTTTCTGCCAAAACAAAATGTCTGAAATTGTTTAAAAATACATCACGTTTAAATATTATATGATGCCAATTTCTAAGCGTCACATTTGGATGATCATAGATCACATACAGTCGGTTATGCTGCTTTAGTTCATATACCGAAGCTAATCCGAGAACAATTTACACTTACAATAAGGATCACAATTTCGTCCTAAAAATACAAGCATTGAGTGTGCATAAAGATGCATCGACGTCCACTTAAATCGCATAAATTCGGAATAAAAACATCGATATGACGAATATTTTAAATTTAACAACAACGGGATTAATAGTAGATTTATCGTGCATTTAATGGCATTAGTAATAATTAAATGGAAGTATGCATTACCGATTTAAATTCAAAAATTATTCAAATATGCCCATTGGTCTGCATATGGGACATGCGGATATTTGATTTAAGATCGAAGATATTATGGGTCAAATTTTTAATTCATTTGCGTTTTTCTACGGTATAAATTTGGATTTTGCGTGCGATTTGTTAGTATAGCGACGGCAATAAGATGGCGCCACCCGTATTCAAACATAATGGCGGCGTGTCGATGATGAATTGTTGAATAAATCGGTAGTGCGTCCGTAAAAACGTTATGATATTAATATACAAAGCGATGTTAATGGGAGATTCTTAGGATCGTTGAAGGAATTCTTAAAGGAACTAAAACCGAATAGTTTATTAGCAGGGACTAGTTAGGACCAATGGTGTCAAGCCGGTTATGTACGCATTGAATGTTGCGTTATACACACATGCATCCATTCCAATTAATGGGATTAATGGGAATGTCGAGGTATTCGCCAATTTTCCAAGAAATTAAGATGTCTAAGTGTTGTGTGCCTTTCCGTCTTAATTACGTTACACGCGCAGTAACAACACTTCACGCGTGTAACAACAACGCTTTTCGCTCCATCAAGCCTCTACGCAATTAGTGTTAATTATTTCTAAAAGATCATTTAGATCTCTTACACTGAGAGCACAATATTAACTGTTCGATCGATGGACTGTGAAATTGGCTCGAGGCGTACACTACGTCATAATGCTGCCGACACTAACTTAAGGCTATTCACTATGTCAAATGTCTTTAAACTGTGGAAAATCCTCCGACGACCGTCGGTGGTAGCAGGCCGAAGGTCCTCAGCTGCTGGAAGATTGCAGACGGTTATGGACAGTCCATCGAAGGGCTGATGGGCGTCAGCCGAAGACTGTTGCCGCCACCGCCCGAATACAAATTGTCCAATTCGAGGCTCGTCTCCGGAGACATCTTCTCGTTGGACATCTTGCCCTCCTGTTTCGTCATCATCCTGCGCCATTTCGCTCTCGCATTTTGGAACCAGACCTAATAAAACACAAACAAAAATAAGCATTACAATCACAGTAAATATGCTCGCAATGGCGCTCATCAATCGCATCGCTTTGCCGGAATATTTCGTAAAAATCATCATTTATATGCAACAAAATCACAAAACAACTCAATTATCCGGATTATCCGATAAATTTGTTCGATCTGAACGCTCTTTAAAATCATCCATGGAATACATTCTTCATCGAAATGTTTGATGTCCAAATTTGCTCAACGGCTCCCTCATATTTGCGTATGTAAACATTAGTACAAAATCACTTACCCGAATGTTTTCATCCGAAAAACTAAAACAAACAGGGATGCGAAAATTTAAAATGTCGCATCCGAAATTAGCCTATTTAATGTGTGCACACACCGAATGCAATCATCGAGAAATCAAATAAAATGGTTGAAAATGAACCACATCCAATGATGAAATTTTCAAAAAGTCCAAAATATCACCATTCAATTCTATGTGTTGAAAGACGCCCAAATTCAATCATGTTGTTGTACGAGGGTCATCCGGAAAATAAGGTTACAGGGACACCCGAAGCCGTGTTTATCGGCCATTTTGTTCAGTCACAGTCAATTCTTCCGATGGAGAAGTCGTCGGTCATTTTGCAAAGGCTTTTGTTGACTATCGTGACGGGGGATGAGATATGGGCGTGTCATTACACCCTAAAATCCAAAAAGCAGCGGAGGTTTTTGACACTGGCATACAAATTTATGTAGGCCCGACTACAAAAATGTCTCAATTTCAACGGCGATTACTTTGAAAAATAGTTTAATATATTTGGGACGTATTCTGTGAATTTCAATTATATTTCAAGCATACCACCAATTTTGGTCCCAAAAACATTGCATTGTTGATTGCTATATCATTTACCTATTTAATAGAATAGAATATATGTATTTTTGTATTTCAAAATTAAAGTTATAATTTCGGGGCATTCTGTGTTATAAGTGACCTCCCGGGGTGATTTATGTCGCCGAATAACGCGGCAATCGGCAACTACCGCGATGATGAATACAACGCCAGGCTCAATAAATTAGTCTCTAATATGGAGTTATTCCACTTTGGGGTTCTTGGTTAGGTTAAAAATATATAGGAAATCATTATGATTTAATCTCAAGTCGGGTGTGTAACACAATGAGACGGTAAGGCTTGACACACTCCATATATCAATAAGATCGATAAGCCCTCTTATAGCGTCACTTCATTACCAAGTCAATCCGATCTATCGTCGATCGCAGCGACGCATTCGGAGGGGTCCAAACATGACTATGACCAAATAATTGTTTCAACAAATATGTGCTTTCGGTTGCATCACAAATGTCGGCTTATCTCGGGACAATATCTGTCGGTATCTAAGTGAGTGGACTACCGAACGAAGTGTTCAGACAAAATGGCAGTGAATCATTGACAATGATAACGTCTGAGACCATTATATGGCAAAACCAGTTCTCCTCTAGACAGAGACGGACGTCCAGGTTCACCAGTTAGGTATTGGGTCCAGCTTGCCTTTGTATAAAATAAAAACGAGACGACGTGAAAAGCCGAGAAAACGAAATATGTCCGAAGGTATTCTATTTAAATGAGTTTATCTACTTTAATGGCGCACTATGTAAATATCTCTGTCATAGTGGAAAAGAGGAGTAGCCAAGCGCGAGGAGTCCACTGAAAGTTCTCCGAGAGCTTCTTATTAAATGCAAACACACGAATAAAACTTTTGAAACACTCAATTACAACAAAATGATTGCATAAACACTACCAAACTATACATTTAGTAGTATCGCAAGCAAAATTGCTTGAATTACATTAGATGACAATTAGAGGAACGATAATTCATATACAAATAATCATATCTGAAAATCAATGGGAAATCACCACATGTAAATCTGGACGCTTGGAAATAGTGGCGTAACTACTAATTGGCGAGCTTAGACGACGCCTAAGGGCAGTAACTGTCTAATCTGTGTATACATATAAACATTACATATCAAATTGTTATTTTGACCTTTTTCTACCGGTGATGTATTTACTACACCTCGACTCTAATAATGGTAATATCGATATGAAGTATAATAGATACGGGCTTCAGATTTTTTGTATTCCTCCGTTATATAATTACGAATCACATCAAAGTATTACAGTATGTAAGTATTGATCTGCAGCGACGTAAATAAATAATTTGTCGGGAAAACGGGAATTTTGCTCGAGTTTTAGTCCGTGTCTCAGCAGAAAAGAATTTTATCAGTCACATCGATGGTGTTATACTAAAGTTTGTTTCAGCAGCAAGTTGCCTGGCTTCCAAATCCATCATATCCAGACTAAATGACGAAACAATCGATGCTTTAATGTTACTCCGGGCATATATTCAAAATAATATTTGAATTCTTAAACTATTATCATGTTTGTATTTACATGATCGAATCCGATGATCTTCCGACGGATCGCGAATATGAACGCTGTCCGAGTTTCATTTTGACAAGCAACACATCCATGTTTAAATTCACAAATGTGATTTTCGCATATGTCGTCTCAATGCAGATGCTTAGACTCAAAAAAGGCGAACATGGAACGCGAATATTAGGCATTATTTTAGTGATCAACACAAGGCGAATATTAAAACTGGTTTTTTTTTCGATGTTCTGTCGAAAAACATTATCGGGTCGCCCGTCCAATGTGTCACTAGAACGAAATGACAATGCGAAAAAACATTAAAAAAACACACACAAGCGATGACCTGATATTTGACGTCGCATCATTTTTTGTTTTTATTTTTTGCAGAATGTATTATTCTGGGATGTTGTTTTTGTGTTTAGCTTTTTATAGAACAAACCTTCGTTGGTCGAGGCGGGCTTAATTTTACCCGTGTTTAATCTGAAATCATTACAGGCGGTTTACTTGCGTAGCAAAGAGATTGAAGAAAATTGGGCAGATTAATAATTAAAAATAGTTTTGCCAATTCTCCAAGCGAAACGATACATACGTCCAATATAACAGCATCGAAATTGTTTAGGACGTATATATACGTCCTCGAAATATATATTGTGTCCTAAAGCTCGTTGTTTCACGCCTGTTTTAGAACTCAACATATATTTCGAGGGCGTATATGTATATTCTAAACAATTTTGATGCTGTTTACGTTGGACGTATATATACGTCATGCCCACTTAACAGACTAGATAAACTCTTATAAATTAATCCATTATGCCAATTTTTTATCTAATGAAAATATATGATTTCTAAAAATCATAACATCAAATATTGCAATATTAACCCTTTTAACACCGTTGTCTACACTTGCGTCGAAATATACATGTGTTTAATATGAAATATAAATATAACGCTCTTTGTCTCGTATATTGCCAAATGTCTATGCTTCCGTGAGAACACATTATTATTAAATTGGAGAAAATTCATCGAGTGTTTCTTGGTTTTTTTTTTATTTTCTTGTCCAACTGCGAATGTAATCTCATTTCTTAATGAAGCAGATGAAAAGCCGCGGTAAATTCGTCACAGGAAGATCAACCGTATCAGCATTACATCGGCCGAAGATGCTGGTTTCCGGTGCGGAGAAAGAGTCCAGATCTGTTCGGCAAACGGGGTACGTATTCGGATTTGACATGTTAACATCTGTATCGCACCGAAGATAATTCTAGTGCGCGCATAAAAATAAAAGTATCACAAAAAAGTGAATAAAAAGTCCCGTCTCTCTCTCCGGGCACAAAGTTGGCAGCCGGGACTATTAATCATAGGAACACGCCCGGCCTGGGAATAAGCCGGCAATTAGCGTTAGGGAGTAAACATTATAAATAAGATGAGCGTCGCGACGCCCCGGGCGATAAATAATCCGAAACGGGCCCGGTAGCGCTTTGCAGGACGGCTCGTCAAATTCGGTCTGCTTCGATAAGAAATCCGTCTCAAAATCGGACCGCGACACGAAATATCGAGCTCTGGGCTCACATTTGACGATTTGTGATTCGCCAATACGACAACAGATGGCGCAGCGATTGCACGCATCGAAAATTCGTACATTTGACCTCTTATTATAAAGGTTTCAAATCAATGGGCACAAATTTATACACCAAATCCAATCAAAACCACATTAGACGGTTCGATTTTTTTTTTTTAAATTCATATCACAAATTATTAGTTAAACTATTTAAGAACATGTTTTGAAAGTTTCATAACAAAATTTCGATTTTTTCCGATGCTATGAGCACTAAAGTGAACGCCCGTCGGTCCACTTTATCGGAGATCGCGACGGGTAGTACGAAGTAACCGTTCAATGGACCCTTATTCACTTACTTGATTCAACACCCCTTTACTACGGGAAGAAGAAGGGTTTGAAATTTCAAAAAAAAATGGAATTCATGGTCTTGGTTTCAAGCTCATTGTCAATTGCAAGTGATTTGAGTTAAATAGAATTATGTTTGTCATACGACTCTTGGGTGTTGGCAGATAAGGACTAAACTTATTCTGCAATTACATGGACATCAGCAAATAATATAGCTAAAGAACTTTACAATAAAAACAACTGTCCAGAGAGAGATATCAGCTAGTTCAAGTTAAAGTGGCAGAAAGCTAAAGCTCTTGGAACGGAACCTGAAGCCTGAACCCTACACCCCGACCTTTAAAAAACAATTCTTTCGATATATGAAGATTTGTCAAAAGATGAATTATTAAGAGATGTTTAGCTGGTCATACACAGAATGCAAACAAAAGTTTCAACTCGACGGTTCTAAAAGACCTACATTTTGGCCTAAAAGTAATCGAGGTTGTGGCATTTTTAGCTTTTGCCTTATTCAATGAAGATAATTCAGCACTTGTAATGATTATGGACTAACTAAAAATAGTTGTTGTTTCACAGAGCTTTAATTATGTACGGCAAATGGAAGAGTGGCGCATTAAACGACAGAATATACACAGCGTTGTAGAGATCAAGGAAGCTCGGAAAGCTCGAAAATAAGAGATGCAAGCTCAAAATTATGCATATGAAGAAGGTAAAGGGTTGCTATATGATGCTAGAAAAACTGATTAACTGCTAGATAGTTTATACCATATATTACTGCCTTAAATTTCTCATTTTCGGTAATTATTTTTTCAAACGCGTTTTTCTCGAAATCACTTTTTTTCTACTTTGGTACACTCTAACTCAAAAAATTACTAAACAATATTTTTTTAAATTTACATAAATATTTTTTATTTAATTATAATCTATGCTAAGCTAATTTTGAGATAATTTTATTGTTTAAAATATTTTTTTTATTGTAAGAAAGGTGCAAAAAATATTTATAAAATCGTACTATTTTTTTTAAACACTTTTTAAACATGTTTTTTTTATTTTTTCAATCAAAATTAAGTTCATCTATTTATAAATTATATTGTTAATAATATTCAAATGTTATATTTAATACAATTAAAAATTGTGATTAGCACGTTGTACCAAAGTACTAAACTCTAATGGCGACCTTCCATTGGGAAGCACCTTATTACTTGACAATTTCCAACGGAAATTACTCAAAAAAAATTTCAACTGTATTTTAAAGTATTAAAAAAATATCATCAAAGTTTAAACATATTCTAATTATTGCTTCCCTGTTAAAAAAAAATATTAAAAACGCTAAAAAATAAGACCTAATTTGTATACGTTTATGTTACAAATCCCTTAGATGAAGCTGTGTGTTGTGTAATATATAATAAAATGGGCTCGTTATTATGACGTTCGTGACGTTTATGCGAATTTGCCCCACCGCACCTATACACGTTTCGCATCATTCATTAAGTATGCTATTGTTTCGAGATTATATGCCTGAACTACAATGGGACTATGAATTCGAAACGTTGAACAGAACGCAAACAGGAGTCATCCTGAAATAAGTTGGCTCGATGTTAGTACGCACTATCTGCAGCCATGAACTTGACTGCTTCCAGGAAACGTTCCATGTGTGAATTCTCAAATTAAAACCGATCCTAAGATCAAAGGACGCGTTTTATTCTACGGAATTGCTTATTTTTGCCTAAGACTAAATGGTGACATGCCGTAAAAATAACACAGCCGAAACTAACGACGAAAATGGCATCGGCAATCGGATAATATGGAGATTTCGTCAAAATCCAATTAATCATTGGTCACAGCCGAATCGATGATTGATCATTAGATCGCCTGTATCATTGTGGCAGTTTGCTATTAAAACGTTTTTCAATTAGGCGCAAAGGTGCAAATGAGCCAAAGCGATGATCGCCGAGTCGATATTTGTTATTCGAAAAAAATGTACCGAATCTCTAATAGACGGCTCGAATCGCCGGAATCGTGTATCGAAAGGCAATTTCGATTATTAAGGTAATTGAATGCACAAATTTCGGTAGACATGAACGTATGGCCTCATTTTTTCACCGGACAATATGCCAATTTATACAAACTAATCGATAATGATCGAAATGTGGCCATAAAAATCGAAAAACGTGCTCCTTGCGCTGATGGGACCCTGTCGTTCCGTGGCATATTGAAATCAAAAATCGTTTATTTGTGCGGATTGATTGATAAAAGATGATTACTTAATCTTTAAGTTCTCAGCGTGTCCATTTAAATCAACTTTATTATATCAAAAACGTTTTTATGATGCTCAAAAACAGTTCCCTGGTGTATGTGTCGAATAAAACAATCATGTTATTTGATTATTTTAACGATATTTCATGATTGTAAATGAGGGCTGCTCGTTATTTTGTTATCATATGCTTTTAAAGCGTAAATCAAAGTATGTATCAGCATTTTGTGAACAGTTCTATTTTCCGTGTTCACTTTTAAGCCAGATAGCTGTCAGTCCTCTGGTAAGAAGCACTTTTTAGTTCATTTTATACATTTTATTTACATATTTGAAGATTATTTTGTTATAATATATTGATATTCTGTGTACAACATAATAACATAACTTAATTGCATACCAATTAAATCCAATTAAACATTCCCTTGGCAATAGTCCCTTGCACCATAAGAATTCAAATATGTTACGCAATTCTTAAAATTCAAGTTTATATAAATAGTTTTTGCCATTAACATAATATTTTTCATTGACGTCAGTCAGTAGACAACAGTCCCTTGGATCAATTTTTCAGAAAATGCTCAATATTTCCTTAAGCAATGGAAATATTTCCAATATTTAAGCGAAAATGTGATCCGGACAATTTTCTTAATACTATTTGTCTAGTTTACTGAGAAACGGCCGTATTTTTTGCTTAAATTTGGATCAAAAAGTTCAGATCTCTCACAATATTCAATCAATTGATATCATTGAAATGCATTCATCAACGATCCATGATCTATTTGTAACAATATTTTTAAAAAAATGTTTAAATACATAACTTTTTCACTCAATAAATTCGTAGGGCTTTTTCACTTTAAACCTTTTTCTTCGTTTGGGGACGGTTTTTCGCAATTCATTAAAATAAAAATCCTACGAACTTATTGATTGATGTATTATTTGACATTTTGGTTCAAAATTTGGCATCCCCAAATGTCTAAAGTTGAATTTCAAGCGCAAAAATAATATATGATCGTATATTATTTCATTAGTATTGGGTTCAAATTAATTATAAAGTGTTAATTGACATTTGCGCCAATCAAAAATACGCAAGCCAATGGGCACATTTGGGTAAAATCCCTGTGTGCGATTTGATAAATTCGATTTTAACAAAATTAAAATGTCAAGCCAAAGCGACTATTGGCCTTTATCCCTGCGCCCAGGGCCCGAAGTGTCGTTATTTAAAATAAAAAAGTCTATTTCGGATTTGGTAGTGAAAAAAAGGAGATAGCGAGGGGAGCCCTCGCCTGATACACATCAGTAGCCAGCGAGCAATGTCTAAGGAGGAAAAAAATCCTTTTTATTGCGCTTTTTGCCGAAAGTCGGTCTCAAAACGAATCTCTTCCCAAACACATAAATCCAGGGAGCAAATAAATCTACGCCAGCCCAATTATACGGAGATATGAGAGCGCTAAGGGCCAGAGCTGACTCAGTGGCGGAGCATCACTCCGGTGTGGATCGAAACCAATTTATACACGTATAACTTAGCTTTCTTACCAAGAAAATATTTTATTCTGAAAATACACTCGACGGAGCACACAATGCGTAAATAACATATCCAGAAAATATACCATAGGAATTCATGGCAATTTTATCAAGACGATTATGAATCCGTCGATGAATCCAAATGTGACGCTCAAATATTAATACTAAATAATGTCTATACGTAATACTTTTTCAAATGATATAAGCCATTTTATTTTAGTAGAAGATAGTACAATTTTAACCATGGTATTCAATCAGGATGTTCAATTGATGAAACTAGGCCAGAATTTTATATTGATGAAGTATAGGTCATCCTGTTTATCTCCCTTCCGACAATTCCCTATGGAAAGTTGTTAAAACCCTCAAAAGTAAATGTAAATAAATTCACATCTTAACTAAAAATCTATCTGTTCAAGATAATACCAACTTGTCAGCTGAAGCCTTTAAATTAAACAATGAAACTTCAGAGAATTTAATAAATCAAATCATTAAGTTTGTAGAAAAATCGATTAGGGATTTTCACGACAATGAAAACTTTATAAGTAATAAGAAAATTCTACAGCAAATAATCTCCAGATTTCGACAGAATAGACAATATTATGATTAAAAATCATTGAGCGGCAAAATTCGAATTTAGATTATATTAGACTCGACGAACTTAGTTAAAATATTATTAATCACGAGCAATTTGATTTTCGCAGAAATCATTATATGGCCCTTCATTTGACGAGACTGGTGGAACATGTTTCGATAAACTTTAATACGAAAAAAAGTTGCGTTATGATACGCTTCGACATTGAAAAGGCCTTCGATTCCGATTGACATCGCGGTCTGATCCACAAAATGATGATAAATGATTCAATCTGTGCTAATGATCATCTTAATCGGTTGACGCACACGCCTAGAATAATGATTTTCGCAATTTATGAACGTGACGGGATCTGACGGCTATGTACGTCAAAGTGTTAAAATAGAGCAACATCATCTCTTCAATTCAGCGGAAGTTCATCAGCGCAGTATTTTAATCGTCTGTTTAACACGCCTACAATATGGCCTTTAAATACTTTGATCGCTGGAAGCTAAATGATAATGAATCTTGATCGAATTGATGATCCAGACAAATCGAGCGGAAAACCCAAATAAAATACTTGATAATGACACTGCATTCGATTTTTCGTCGATGCAGTGCATGTTTTTAATTTCGGTTTTCATTCCGGTTAAGTTCCAAATCGTTCCAAGAGTTATTTATTTGTATTATAAACATATTTTCTAGCATAATTTAGAACCGCATTTAACCGGTTATTATTTTTCGGTTCAAACCCTGTTCGAAGCTCCATTAAATAATGTTTTAATGTAAACGTGTATACAATTTATTCGGCATTTTACATGGTATTTGGGTGGCTTTAGTAATATCTTTAATGGAATATTTGCCAATAATTTTGACATGGATTTTCATGGCGTATGTATATTTTTAAAAATGTGATCGCCAACCACATCTCTTGTAGGACTCGAATCAAAGATGATTAAACTGCGAGTCCAACTGCTTAACTGCGGGACTATCTGCACGTGCATTGTGGTATATGTTTTTAAATAAATGTTAATTATTAATATAGTAGTTTTAGGTGGGATAAATAGGAATTGTGAAGCAAAATTCATATTCTCATTTGGGATGTTGGTTTACAGCAATTGTATGAATACATCCCTGAAAGTTCAAAAGCAGCACGGGAACAATTCGAGCTCGCTATTTATACAAATGCTAATCTCAATCCATGGCAAATATTTAAGCTCACACGTGGACCCGAAAGTCGAAGGATATTAATTACTCGGATACGAAATCGACATCTCGCCATTTTTTCTGGATACGCAGCCAATCAATAAGGCAGCTTCTGCGATGCTTTAAAATTCACGTTTGCATTGTTATTATTTGGTGTTGATTTGTGACGGCGATTATGCCCGGGTCTATTAAAATCCTCCGAGGTGGTATCAGGGAGGGAACTATTCGTGGAATCTCTTTGGAGGAACCGATCGATAGTGGTTTCGGGAGACGAAAAAAAGTCTTCCATCCGATAATTAGGCAGTTCTGGTAGCAGGCTAGAACTATGCGCACATGGAATGTGCCTCTGGAAATGCAGCACTAGATTTTAATTAAGGTCTCTTCTTCTATAATAAATTGAGTCGTTTTCGTATAAACGATCGCCATTGAAAGGTTGAATGAATGCCTCAGTTATTCATGATTTCATGTTGTAGACTCTTATATAATACGTGTGTCCAATACACCAACAGTCCGCATAATTGGTCAGTATCATTTGCGGATTTAATTTTTCAGTGGAATTATTTAGATAATTTATTTGAACAGTAGCTCTGGCAGTCACGCGAAGCAGTAGGCTGCTAAATTGTTTTCCAAGAATCAAATAGAACCTGATAGTCTACCAGAGGAAGTCAACCTTCAAAATTGTCCATAACATCTCAATGAAGGCGTGCATATCGATCATGGATCATGGAAGGGCAGATGCATGATCTTTGGAAGCCATCCTCATCTCAAGATCGAAAATTTCAACACTCCCATATGATCATTTTCAACACTTTCAACACCCAAACCATAATTTAATACGAACGCTATTAGCGAGCTTCGGTTATACAACGCCCTTTATCTAAGGTGCGTTCTTGAAACAAGACCACTGCGACCATATAATTTAGCATTTACGCAATAACCGTATAAAATAAATTATACAAAATTGTAATGGCCGCATTTTTATAGCAAATCATACATTCTATTGGCCGTATGCGATTCATTTTAACGATATTTCTTCATTAGCGTAAAATGATGGAGATTCATGTCCAATAGGGTTGTCCAATCGATCCAATGGAACGAATTTATCGACAGAGCCAAACTGCCCATTTTCATTTATCCCACATAAAACATTATTATTAATAATAAATCTTTATTTAAAAATGTGTAAACTTATAACCAGTAAAACCTTTATTTTTGCCGGTACAAAACCGTAACCAAACCGATTTGAAAATATCGGTTTTATCCGTCAGCTCGATCCGTTGTAGCCAAATTCCGACTTTCAATTTAATTTCATGATTATGTACTTTATTTTAAGGTTATTTCTTCCTATATTTTTGCTATGTATCCAGACTGGGATATTCAGATTTAGATTTGTTGCATAGTAAATATTCTTCAATAATAAATTGTAATCATATAGAATGTTAATTATCAATTAAGGAATAAAATGTTGCTGAAAAACGGAGCTGAAAATGTGGAACGGATTAACCGGAACGAAAAACCGAAATTAAAAACATAACGGTTCGAAGTCCTGTAATAAAAGATACAATCAAATTTTGATGGAAGCTTAATTTGATTTGTGTACGCGTTTGAGATTATGGAAATGTTTTTCGAACGATATTAGTATAAATAGTATTAATCCAGATGGGATTAAACAATGTTTTTATAAATCAAACAGGTCGAAAGAGCACTGCATCGATGAAAAATTGAATGCAGTGCTCCGCATAACGACCGATCGCTTTTTTGACCTTGGCTGCGGGAGGGCGTCTCTCCTGCAGCCAGATATCTTTCTCGCGTGTGGAATAAATATTTATTTATAAAAGAATCTTTCTATTCGACGCCATTCAATACCATCCATTCGTCCAGCATCACCATGACCCATCAACTTCCGCTGGAGCATACTGAGGAATTGACGTTGCTCTGTTTTTAAGATCAGCAAAAATGATCTTTTGCACCGATATGATTGAATTATTTTAGCAAGTCGGAAAATTTAAATGCATCATTTTGCGGATCAGACCGCGATGTCAATCGGAGTCGAAGGACTTATCGATGTCGAAGCGTATCATAACGGAACTTCTCTTCATGTTAAAGTTTATCGTAACATGTTCCAACAGTCTCATCAAATAAAGGACCATAGAGTGATTTCTCATTATTTAAAAAAAAATAATGATTTAATTCAAAGGATTCCGCTAATAAATTGGCATTAACATTTTAATTACATCGACCTGGTCCTGTAAAATTGGCTTGAACGCCATGAAAAATTAAACTCCGAGCCGATATTGATTGAGAATCGTTTGTAGTATGTCCGTCGCATACAAATGTGGGCGTGTCTATAAGTAGCGTAAAGCAACCACTACACCAGCAGTATTTTATAATATATTACACAAACACTGATTCATATATAAGCTATCAATTTGTGTTAATAAATGCTATCGTTTGGCGTTTACATATGTTAAATGATCTTGGGCCGATTGATTTGATGTTGATTGAAATAAGCTTTTGCCATGAAAGCGGCGCAAATTCGCGCGCTTTATTTTTAGGGGCGTTTGCTTTTATATTATTTTTAATTCGTACGCACTAATGATATGTATATAAATATTATACACCTATAAGCGTGAGAATTTAAAGCGGTTTTTGATTCCTGGCCTAAAGGTCCGGCCACCGCCGCCGGAGACAATTTAACAGGAATTCGCCAGTCATCATCATCATCATCTCGCGAAGACTTCTCTTCTTCGCCAGTTCAAAGGATATTGATGAATGAGTATTAGTGCTCATTACCTGCCACTTCAGCGATACGAGGCTGGCTCACGCAGACAAACGCATCGGAAGCCTCTCCTATCATTTATCATAATCATCATTACGCTTTGTACCGTTTTCACACAACGAGTTGACACTCATAGGCCACCGTTGACGTCTCTATAATCGAGATTCGGAGACGGCCTCAACCCATTTGTACTACCGTTCGCAGCATCCCGACAGATTTTTTTGGGACGGCCAAATTGAGAGGCAATCCTCTTTGTGCATTTACACGAATCGGACTCGAAAATTTTCTTTGTGGCCGTTGCGATAATCGGGATTGATTGAGTGCGAGTTTGTAGTACGGGAGTCCCGTGTCGATCATAAAATGGCAAAAAATCAGACATTACGCAATCATATAACAATAAATGAGCTTTCATCTGAATGCTCATAAATCCAACAATAGCAAAAAAATACAGCATTATGCATCAGTACGCGATCAGCAGCCATCGTCAGCAAAGCGCGCACATTAATTAGGTGATTGTTATGCAGCGCAGCGATGCAGTAAATTCAATGCAACAATCAATATATTTAACAACGCACATCAAAAAAATATCAATAAACGCTCGAGATTGAATCATTATTTTTGATTTTTTTTTTTGTTCACCTGTAGCACTCTCTTTGGCAGTCCAGTCTTCTGCGACAGTTGTTTGAGGTCTTTGGCGTCCGGGTTGTGATTGATGGCGAAATAGGACTTCATGGTCCTGAGCTGGTGGTGCTTGAAGCTCGTCCGCATCCTCTTCGTCCTCGAAGAGCCTCCGAGCCCGGAACCGGATCGGCTGAATCCCATATCCATGTATTCCGTGTTCAGATCTGACATGGAAAATTCATGGATTTGAACAAACATTAGACTATGTCAAACATACAAAAAAACATCACCAATACCGACAAATTTCGCTATGAACGCGCTGCAATCGAATAGCATAATTGGCCCAAATAATAATACAAACAATAGGACATCAATATGATTTAATTTAACCCGTTGATTAGTAACGGCGCATATGTGCGTCCGGATTCGATAGCAATGCAATGGCTGTAAGGATCTAAATATTGCGATCCATATGCTTCATTTAAATAAATCATTATTTCAAACATGTCAAACGTGTCAGAGTTCATTTATTGATATACAAGCTTCGCTAACGATGCGCGATCCTATAGCAAAATTAGATTTGTATGCACTTGATGGAACAAATCTATCTCGTTGCATTGTCGGATTTAGCAAACAAACCGCTGGAATATTTTAAAATAAGAAATGAAGATATGAAAAATCTAATTCTCCACAACATATTTATGCGAAATGTCTTTTCATCGTTGTGAAATTTTATGGTCATGTGGTCCCTGAGCTCAAAAAGATTACCGATCGCTGCAATATAGCATCTATGTTTAATGTTTGCCCATACATCTATTATACAGGACTTTTAAAAGATAGCGTTGTATGTTGTGTAATATGTAATAAAATCGGCTTGTTACTGGTGTAGTGGTTGCTTTATGCTACATATGCACGCACACAGTAAAAAATGATGCATTTAAAATTTACGAGTTGATGACCGCGTGAGCCCCCATTTTCGTATAACACCATCAATGCGACTGATAAAATTCTTATCTGTTGAGACACGGACTAAAACTCACAAAATTCCCGATTTCCCGACAAATCATTAATTTCCGTCGCTGCATATGAATATTTATACACTGTAATACTTTGATGTGATTCGTGATTATATTACGGAGGAATACAAAAATTCTGAAGCCCGTATCTATTATATTTCGTATCGATATTCCCATTATTAGAGTCGCGGTGTAGTAAATACATCACCGGTAGGGAATGGTTAATATAACAATTTTAAAAGCATATATGTTGTATAATCTAATATATAAAAATAAGTTGCGTTTCCCGTCTAATGCTCGGGCGAAATGGGTTGATATGCGCGTTCATCGGATTGAGACAAAACTTGGTCCACTTATTGCCAAGGGATCAGGGGGTGACATAGGCATAGTACAATTAACTTACAGTAGATTTTTAATTCAAAACTTAATGTGTGAAAGTTGTTGATTCTGACGTGTTTGAGATTATGCGTTGCTAAGGCTATAGGTATATAGTACCTACAAGTTGCAGTAGGAGGCGTCGTGTCGTCATATACGCCTGCATTCAAATAGTAAACGTCAAACGTCAATGTCATTTGCAGGTTATCCATCGGCGTGAGTCAATTATATCCAAATTATTTATCGCAAGCACTTTTAAAATGCTTCATTTCATTCATCGCTTATTCACGTACGTAACAACCGAAAAAGTACGTTTGAGTGCTATCCGATAAAAAATCAGACGACCAACGTGCAACGAGAATCGAAAGTACATGTTGATTTGAATATTGCTGCATTTCAATATGATATTCATTACGATTACAGATTGCATCCCAGTGTAAAATGGATAAAGGTTAAATCCTGTTAACGAGGGGCAAATTTATTGGTAAATTGAAAACGCCTTCATTTCGACACAATGAAAACAAACAAACCTAACCTAACCAGATTTGAATTTAAATTTAATTTAAAAAATAAAAAACAAGAATCAAATGAATAATTATTTTATTTAATAACAATATGTTGACGATTGATTTGATTTGATCAGAGCTTGATTTTCAATCAAGCTCTGATCGAAATCGAAGACATTTGCTTAACCATCAACATCAAAGAATTCATTCAACAAGAATTCGTTCTGCACTTGAACAGCAGTACAATGCTAATGATTTGGATGCATTTGTCGAAGCAAAGGAACAACTTTTGCTTGCGGAACAAAAATTGACCTACGATACAATTACAAATGATCTGTTCTTCCTTGATGCGCCTGGCGGTACTGGAAAAACGTATCTCATCACTTTACTATTGGCTCACATTCGATCTCAAAATAGAATTGCTTTAGCTCTTGCTTCATTAGGTATTGCGGCAACATTATTAGATGGTGGACGAACAGCGCATTCGGCATTCAAATTGCCATTAGATATGCATTTATTGGAAGCTCTGACATGTAACATTCCTAAAGTTTCTGACATAGCTAAAGTTTTGAAAATTTGCAAGGGGATTATCTGGGACGAATGCAATGCTTGATCGAACTCTTAAAGACTTACGATCAAATGCAAAACCGTTTGGTGGCGCTCTAATTTTATTATGTGGCGACTTTCGACAACCTCTTCCGGTGATGCTTTCATCGACACCAGCTGATTCTTGCCTCAAAGCATCGCATCTTTGGAGAGACGTGCGAAAACTGACATTAAAGACAAATATGCGGGTACATTTGTAGCGTGATGCGTCGGCAGCCACATTTTTAAAACGACTATTGAACATTGGTGAAGGAAAAGTGCATGTTGATGCTACCAAGTTTATTTCATTTCCATCGAACTTTTGCGTTGTTGTGCCATCCATCGATTTACTCATTCAGAAAGTTTTTCCGCAGATTTTTAGTAATTATAAAAATCATTATTGGCTTTGCGAACATGCTATTTTGGCAGCAGAAAACACCGACGTCAATACAATCAACCACACAATACAATAACAAATTGCAAATGATTTTGTTACCTACAAATCGATTGATAGCGCCATGAATGCAGACCAAGTTACTAACTATCCAATCGAGTTTTTAAATTCGTCAGATCTTCCTGATGTGCCACCTTACAAATTGGAACAAGACTCACTATGAAGAAATTGATGCCGAATATCATCGAAACAACTATATATTCTTAATGGAAAGTCGAAAGGAGAAGATGTGCTCATTCCCACCGACGTGCAATTTGATAAGAGACGACTGCAGCTCCCCGTTGGACTTGCATTCTCAATGACCATCAACAAGGCACTTCAAGTGTGCGGAATAATCTATAAAATCCACGTTGGACAGCAGAGAAATTTATTTGTATTTGTTAAAGACGGAAAAGCCAAAACTATTCTCTACCCTAAAGCACTTAGCAGAACAATTAAGTAAGCAAAATGTATGCTTTTAATATTTTTTTCTTTATATATCATTCAATATCAATAAATGTATTAATTGTCGGAAAAAATATCATTATTTATATCATTGCTAATTAAACAAGATAACTCTTTCAAATTTCAAATGGTATTTTTAGAACTATTTCTTCTGTGGCAGCAACGCGCCGGGTACCAGCTAGTATATAATAAAACAGGCGCGCTATTGGTCTAGTGGATGCGTTATGTTATTGTGACGGCGCATGCGCGTGGCGTGATTATTTCTCTCTTTCCGAACGACTATCGCTTGGATTTTCATTTTAGTTAAAATTGGCAGTATAGATTTTACGCAGCCCGCAAGCGCCGCCGTCGCTCGGAGTGTTAAAACAAGAAGAGCGAATAGTATGGGGCTTTTCGCGAAACTGTACTCAAAATCGGCTTTAAAATAGCAAATAACACTTTTTACGCGATACACATAAATGATTTATGGGGATTTAAAAATAAATTACTGTCTTATAAATCAATTTCATCGCTCATGCTTGGTATTTGCGGAGCGTTGCGGTTTTACTTGACTCTTTTTTCTACGAGATTCGTTCGGAGATATTTTCGATTTTTTTTTTTTTTCAATTTCCGTTTTATGTAGATGTTTTCGATGGACATTAACGAAAATCGCTCGGGTAAACGACTTTTTGTCTTTCGACGTAAAATTTATATGTCGGCTGCTGTTTTGGGCCGCTCGGTTGCGCTACGTCCGACTGTAAGGTACAAAACTCTTTTGTCATTTGAAAAAAACATTTTTTTCTTCATAGTTATATGCCCGAAGGTATGTTTTTGTGGCAGGATTTGGTTACAAATGCGTTTATAGAACACAAGGGATTCAATCTGCATACAAAAAGAGTTGTTGCAAGCCAATTTTTAGCAAATAAAAGGCATCCGGACATCACTGGTTAAATATTGAATGCGGTGAAAATTAGACATTTATTCTATTAATAATTATGATATTTCGCTTAATGATCAAGGTAGAATCCGGACTATGAGAGGTCATATATAAGATCACCCAAATATGTCGCCTTGATGTTTTTTTGTAATGTTTTCTCTTACTGGAAATGGACATCAATATGATTCAATTGTGGCCATAATAAATCACTCTATATTGATTAGTATCACTCAGTATTTATAATATACCTGTGCATGATTAAAATTGTACTATTTTCTACTAAAACAAAATGGCTTATATCATTTGAAAAAATGTCATATGTAAAAATTATATAATGCTAATATTTAAGCGTCACATTTGGACGACTATTTATTTCGAGTACAATAAATTCGATTTTTCAGTTTGCTTCAAGACCCAAGCGGATTTTTATTGTTCCATAGTCACACGCTGCTTAAAATTATTTGATCTTACTGTAAAAATTGGTGTTTAATCAAAAATCGTAATTTGTATGCTTGATAACTATAGCGAATACGACGTAAATATATGATATTCAATTCATTTTGCGTCTGAATCGACAAGTATAAAATGTTTTTAAAGTCATCTTCAGATAGGCGGATCTTACGCCCTAAGGATTATCTGTATTGAATTTCAATTTTATAAAATTGAATTGAAAAGTCCTTAATAAAAGGGCATTCGGGTATTTCATATGCTCATTCTCAATTCGGTAGCGTAATGATGTCAGAAGAAAAAAGCAGCAAAAGGACGCTCCTCGAATGGAGCGCACGTACTATACGGACAAGGGTCGTAAAGGCGAAGGGATCATGAGAAAATAAGACATCATGATACCTTGCTGCCATATTTCATTGGGAAAAAAAACGTAACGATACCAGAAAAAAAGACACAAAATGGTTCAGTGCGGTACGTCCATTAAATCGCCCACACCTAGCAAGGGGCATGGGAGATTCTTTGGACAGATAGTTGACCGCTTCCACTTTTAAAGCGATCTGAAACAGGTGCAAACTGTTAGTGACGAAAGTGTTTATGTGTTTGTCGACGCTTTGGAAAAATGCTCTAAATCCAATACAATAAGCAGTCGATGAAGACACCGACGATTGGGGATGAAACACTATATCACAGTAAATAGGCAACATTCAAATGTTGCGTGTCAATAAGCATTTTAACATTAATCTCTTAAGAAGTCAATTGATGATCAACTTCAAAATTGGTTGTCAAAGCTTTGTACTCTTCAATAATATTAGGACATGTCACATGAACGTTCGGAATCATCGTATATAAATATTTTTCCTCGGTTTGGGATATATTCTAAAAATTTCATTAGGGTTGGCACAAACAGAAATTGTCAAAAATATCAGATTTATTCCAAAATATAAATTGTTAATTTTTAATAGATAAAAGTAAGCAATCATTCAAAATATCTATAGTGTGAATAATCATAATTGATTGGGTAAATTCCGAAATATTTTATTTTCAAAAAATATATTTCAAAAGATATAATGGATTTCATCATTGAAGAAACTCTTAAAGAACAAATTCTTAAATAATGGACAAATGGTACAATATAAACATCGACGAAATGTACACATTTTTTGCAGTTTGTTTGCTGATGTAAAGAAATTCGAGAAATAGCTACATGGGATAAATTGTGTAAAATAAATAAGAATAATATAACTTTTATCCTTTCCAAAAATTGTGCAACGATGCAAGTATTTTACTCTTCAAAGGCAGACTACTCTTCAAACAGTACACTCCGCCGAAAATAAGCCGCTTTGGAACTAAGTTTTTTGTTTTGTGTGATTGCAAAAGTGGAATTGTTATGGACTTCATCATTTATACTGAAGCCACTACGGAGCTAAACGCAAACTACAATTTGGGTGTTAGTGGAAACGTAGTAATGATACCATATTTGAATAAAAATCACGCATTATACTTGAATAATTGGTACACCGGTTCAATTTTGTTTCAAACGCTGCATTCGTTTCAAACCGATTGCTGTGGAACTGTGTGAAAAAATCGGATTTGTATGCCTAAATTTAATAGAAGATTGGCCAAAGGTGAAACCCAAATTTACCACACAAAAAATAATAAAATGGTCACACAAATGTAGAAAGACAAGCGAGAAGTGACGATGACAGAAGTGATAGCATGTTATATTTCGAAAAGTCTATCAGAAAAACCATCAAATGATACAAAAAAGTTGTTTCTTCCATCTTGTCGATTTAAGTATACTAAATTCATACTTTGCATTTCGAAAGAAAACAGGGGAGCATATCACACTTGGTGATTTTCAGCTGGCAGTGATTCGACAGGTGATTCAAATACATTGTCCGAACGATCAAAAAACTACAAGAAAATACAAGAGTGGCGATTTACCTTTTTTGCTTAAAAGGACAAAACAGCCATTTCATAATGTATGTGGAAAAAGTCTTTGATGTAAAAAGGAAGAGATGCTTTGTCACCTCAAAAAAAAAGGCAGGAAACAAAATTCGCCTGCGAAAATTGTAAAATTCCACTCTGCCCGACGACTTGCTTCAAAGCATACCACACCCAAAATGATTATTGTGTATAATATATATATGTGTCTATTTTTTAGACTATAAAATTATAACATTTCAAATTTAACCTTTTCGTTAGTGAGCAAATTTAAAATGGATGAAGTCGTTGATGTCATAATCGCTTTACACCGATTACTTTCTGTCCGCTCCTAATCAGCGTAAGACAATCTTCAATTCGAGGCAGAGTCAATTGTAAATGAACACTTGATAGTGCATACAAGACCACTTCATTTCTTTACATAAACAATGCACAAAAAATCGATTCAAATGCTCCTCCTTTAGAAGGAAATGATAATTGGACAAAGACTCATTCAACGCGCAGCGAAGAACAGCAAGCAGTTAAATAAACAAACACTCTCGATAACACACAATATTCGTTTCTTTGCGTGAATAAATAACACACTTGAAATCGAAATCATTATAAGTGGATAAATTTGGGCTTAACGATCTATACAATCATGAGATGCATGCGAGAAAGCTCTCCGTCTCAGTCTCCTGAACTGCGCTAAGTTCTCTCTGTCTCTGTCCGCCTCGGAGCTTCAATGCACAAGAGTGCTCTTTCTGAATAGTGAAGGTCATATCGAAGACCCTTCGATAATACTCCTTAAAAAGTTAACAAAAGTGGATATAACTTTTTATTTTTTTTTAGTATTTGTGTGGCAACCCTAATGAAAATCAAGTGTCGTTTTTTCATGCATGTTTTTTTCGCATCGAAAGCACGCGGCAATCAAGAGGTTAATATTGTATAGCCCGCCTATTTTATTATATATTACACAACACACAGTTTTATCTTTTAATTTAAAAAAAATCTGGGATTAAAGAAATGCTTAAAATCAATTTCTCCTGGGAGCTAAGAAGATCATGTTTCACCCTAATAATTTGAAACCAATTGAGACAAGATTTTCATATTTAAATACTATAATAAATGCCGTCAAGCATAATGTTGATCAAATTTAATTTAAAGCATTTGATCCTCATAGGTCGACTTAACAATGATGATATATACGCTGTATCATCGGATATTTTACAATGATATTATTGCATGATTATTAGAACGTTAATGTTTTTCCAATAAATCACCAAGCCAAACGTTGTCGACCGCTGCTCTGAAAATATCAGACGAACGAGCAATCTACCTATATCGAGACAAATGTAGAATTGTAAAAATAAGCAGATTACAGTGGGTTTTTGGGATGAAAATGTATGATGAATTTTTGCGAGAAATCTACAAAATAGACGATCCGCATTGTTAATACTTTCGAGCATCAAATTATGCATTCGGATTATTCCGACATTTTGTTGCATATTCTGAATGCAAAATTAAAATAAGCGCACATTTCGAAAGCGAATTGCATAAAGCGTTCGTATGCTTCTGGAAAATGTTCACATGACGAATTATACGGTTTGCGAATGGTTTTAATTAGACGTTCTGTTTTTTTTTTTTTTTTTTTGGGATGGAATTTGGTTATTTAATTTTGCGAAGAATCCTATGTACAAAAAGATATCGAAGATAGTTTATATAAGTACACTTGGGTCTGTTTTTATGCGAATTTGAAGTTATGCGATTTTAAAAAAATATAGTACCTATCTCTCATTTTTCTATAGAAGACAAAGATTTTTTATGTGCATAAATAAAATCTAAAATTAATACTAGTGCAAGTGTGTTTCTATTTATATGATTTTTTTATAGACTTTTTTTATGCGATTTTTTAAACATTCTGTCACATTGATTTTTTTATATGCGACTCCCCGTGGAACCGCACGTGGGTATCTATCGCATAAAAACACATTTACACACATAGGTTCTTACCTACTTAAAGCCAGTCACTGTTCACACACAATTGACTGCTTGTGGACGAATTGCTATTTGTGTATAAGACTTCTTCTATATGATCTTGAGATGTCTACAACCCTAAATAGTTGCAGTCTCAGAAATCTGGACGCTGTCAAATCTATGTATACATATATACAGTATATATATATTTATCAAATTATTATATTAACTTTTCCCTACCGGTGATGTATTTACTACACATCGACTCTAATAATGGGAATATCGATATGAAATATTATAGATACGGGGTTCAAAATTTTTGTATTCCTCCGTAATATAATTACGAATCACATCAAAATATTATAGTATATGAATATTCATCTGCAGCGACGGAAATGAATAATTTGTCGGAAAATCGGGAATTTTGCGAGTTTTGGCCCGGGTCATATACGCATTATATAAAATGCGCGCATTTTATTTAATGCGTATATTCGCCTCGCTATACACTCGATGTCAAAGACAAAAGCCAAAATTTCGCATGTTTTTTTATTTATTTTCGAATTGTATTTTTTTTCTTCATATTTCATTAATAATTTAAAACAGCAATTACGGCTGAAATCTGAAAAATGCATGGCAATGAGCGAACAATGGGGTGTTTGAAAGCACTTCGCGAGGCTTGCTAAATAAAATGAACGATTTCAATTGCGCATTTCCAGAGCGAGCCTCCCATTTATGATCGAATTTCAAACGTTCCTGAAAAATTGCGATTTGCATAAATCCACGTGAGCGCTGCTGCAAACGATTTTGTGCACACTCTGTACTCTTATTTCATAACAGAATCTACCATTTGCATCGTTAAGGGAACGGCACATTCCCCCCCGTACGCTCTCCCGGTTCGCTCATAAAGCTCTCAGATCGGCGATAGTTGGGCTAACAATCGATTTCATAAATTGAGAGTAAAAAGCAAAACTTATACAAATAAATGAAGCGCATGATATAAGCCGTGTCTCCGGTGGTCTTCGGAGTTGCTATCGCCATATTTGTACGTATCTCGAGTCGCATCTAACGGCCACTTTAAATTAAGACCGAGCTTCTTGGGTCTTTAACCTTTAACCGTCCGAGCCTTATTTTGGATACTAGACGTATGAGCATTGAGGCTGTATATTATTTATAATAAGGCGGAAATGCTGCAAAGGTCTTATTCAATTATATCATATCAATGCATTGCAAATTTAATACTTTCATGATGATGCACATGATTTATAGGGAGGACCCTATCAGTTAATTTGATTGGTTCCGCATGTTTGTCGGCCATTTTATTTGGTCACAGTAAATTCTTCCGATGAATATGAACGTCGCGCGCTCCCGCTATCTCTTGTCTTTTGACTTTGCAGAACAATTTCGCCGTGAATATCCATCGGAAGCTCGTGGAGGTTTATGGTGGTGATGTTTGACGATCTTCGTGAAGATTTTCCTGACATGTATCGATGTCTCCTTGGTAGTCCGATATCGAAAAAACTTGGCTACAAGAAGTTGGGTGTCCAGAATACTCACACCGAATCATCCTCAAAATTGCGTGATCGCCGCATGTGAATTTTTGGATCGTTTAACACAGGAATAGGGTTCCCAATCGCAGTCCCAATGCAATCCAACAACTCTGATTTATTGCAGATAATAAAAAAGAAATGGAAGTAATAGAATCAGCAATATTACAGAAGCAATTGGACAACGAAATTGCCGGCATAATTGAAATCAGCGCATCAGCGATTATCTATTGTCGATAAAACAAACCTTATCAACAACTGAGAGGGTTTTTTCAGCAGTAAAACGAAATTAAAGCTGAGTTTAACCACTTGATGAGTACTATCGCGTATTTGCGATCGAATTCCAGTGATTCAGAAAGAGCATTCTTGCACATTGAGTTCGAGGAGAAACATATATGGAGAATGTGTCTTGCACGTTGAGCACGGAGACTGTGAATGTGTGTGTCCCAACAGTGTTTATTTATTGATATACAAGCTTCATACACGCTGCGCGGTATGAAGCGTATCTACGTTTGAGTCATTTTAAAATTAACTCACTATTCAAAGGATTAAAAGTAGAAACGCTCAATTCACTTTTATTTTCAAATAAAATTCTCATCTTTCCGATTTTGATGCTACTCCTCCCTCTCTTTCTTCGGTAACGGGATCAAGAAGCTTCCAATCCGACGGAATAAATGTATTTCTAATTAAGGGAACCATGTAGAAAAATAAGACAGTCCATTTCCATTTTCAAACATCACTAATAAATTTGCACAGCGAAATTCTGGGTCATATTTAAATCACCCTCCTATGAATATATACAATATTCGAATACTCAAATATTCGAATATTTTACCATTTTCATATTCGTTATTTAAGCTTTTCTGGACACTATTCCGATAGGGGATGAGACATGGGTGTGTCTTTACGCTTGTCCTTAAACATGCACTTGTTCATATATATTGGCGCGAAATACACGTTTCCTGCTTATCAAACAGTATACCCCCGGCCTTTAAGATGTTAATCGATCATTTTATATTCGTAATAACCTTTCGCTGAAGATTTTCCGGATCCCGCGATCCCGGATAGTTTCAGGTGCTCATGAATCCTGAGATTAATAAACGTAGTCCCGAAAAATTCAGGATAGAATTTATTTTCTAAAAGAAATCGTACACCTCATTAACACGTTGAAGGCTACTAAATCGAGATATTCCGCTTCCGAAATCTGGACGCTTGAAAACAGTGGCGTAACTACTAATTGGCGAACTTAAGCGACGCCTAGGGACAGTAACTGTCTAATCTATGTACACGTATATACAGTACATATAAAATTGTTACATTAACCTTTCCCCACCGGTGATGTATTTACTACACATCGACTCTAATAATGGGAATATCGATATGAAATATTATAGATATGGCCTTCAAATTTTTTTTTATTCCTTTGTAATATAATCTTGAATCACATCAAAGTATTATAGTATGTGAGTATTAATTTGCAGCGACGGAAATAAATAATTTGTCGGGAAATCGGGAATTTTGCTTGAGTTTTAGTCCGTGTCTCAGCATAAAATAATTTTCATCATCATGATGACGATATCTCCAACGAATGTGGTGGTTATTTGAGTTCAAGTTATTTTTTTATATTAAACAAATGGATTTATTAATAATTTTTTGTAGAAATAAAGGCGTTTTAATTCTCGTCAATGAATTCCGAACGCTCGTGTGATACACCCCAATAAAAATTGATTTAAATCGAACCATTGTGCTATGATCGCCAATTAGGATGTTTTTTTTTATAAATTCACTAAGAAAATCTATTCATTTAATTCTTATACGATTAGAACAGGATTAAAAATTACGACAATGGGTTTTGTTCTCATCTCAATGTATATATTTGGGTTACATGATCGTTAAAAATGCCGATTTGAATTGCCAAAGGTTTCCACATACAATTCTATCCGATGAAAATCACGATTATGTTTCTATTAATATGAAAATCGAATAGCCAGAAACTAGATTTGTTCGAGATACTTATCTCTGCATTTTGCGTGGGTATTAACCTGTTTCGTTTAACACGAATGTTAATTTTGTTTTGATAGATTCAATTGTTGCGCTTGAGATATAACAGTTCGATAAACGCAAATATGCGGTTTTCGCGTCACGTACATTAACGATTTTTTTTATTTTCGCATCGCAGCCAATGGGTCGACTGTCTAAGCACAAGACACATTCGGAGTGATATTATATGCGGCGTCTTCGGATTTGCCGAGAATCCAAATTTTCAAATGAAAACTTCATCTTTCAATTATCGTCATTTGATAATAAAAATGTACATAAATTATGGCCACGATGAGACACTGAAGTTTAAAAAAATCAGAAGGACAAAGCGTTTTCGTCGAGCCACTATGTCATGTCCCTCCTGCGAGGGTTCAGACCTCTCCTGGGCCGGTCCGTTCGTTTCCATTGTTGATTTGTCCTCTTTTTTTCCGCCGTTCGGCTTCCATTTTCTGCGATAACTGGGCGCCATTTATAAAGCCGAGACAAGTGGTGAAGGTTTCCCATCTGTCTGATCAGGACTACTTTTTATACGAGAAACAAAACGGCCGTGGAAAAAATGGCGCATCGCTCGTAAGCAATACTTTTGGCGTTCAAGATAACGACTCTGCCCGACGAATTCTTCATTCAAAACGACCGCAAAATTCCACGCAAATTTTGGAGCTTTTTCCATATGCTATTTGTGGATATTTAATTTATGCACGCGAGAGACTTTTGAGACATTCTTGAGTCTCATCATTAAAAGCACACCCCAGAAGGTGTATCATAAACCGAGTCTGTAATTACTGTATACGTGCTCCTTTTTTAAAGCATCGTTCAATGGTATATATAAAAGCAATTCAATTATCGCTTTAAGGTGCGCGTTTCAAATAAGGAAGTTTCCCAGCCGCATCCTGGTGTTTTAATATATAATTTTTCAAATATTTAATATATAAAAATGAATTGGGCTTTGTTCGTTCGAGATGCACTGCCATACCGTTCATTGTATTGCAATAAAACTTCGTCCACTTATTGCTAAATACTTTGCGAGTAACATAGGCATAGTTTAATATATAAAAATCAATGTTTGTATGATTGTTCATATTTATAATAAAAACAACAAACGATATTTTTAGAATTATTACCTTTGTGGCGGCAAGGCGCTGGGTATCGGCTAGTTGGTAAATACATATCCTTTTTTATAGAAGTACAAGGATCCTGAACATTTTTTTTAAATTTAAATTCTGTAAAACCCTTAAAAAAACAACGTCATGGGGATTTAGTAAGATCTATATATAGTTAATATTAAAAAATCTCAACGCAAAACCATTATCTGTTTGGCCATCATATGCACATAATGGTTATATCAAATTTTCCATCTTCCAAAACTTTTTGATCCTATGTCGAGTGTGGCTCGACATTTTGTTTCTACATATTTTCCCACCGTACAAATACACATACATTAAATATATCTCAATATGAATAATATTAAATGTATGCAACTTGACAAAATAATTTAAGCGATATCTTATACACTCAAACGACTTTTTTTGTGCGATTTCGGAGTTATGCGGTTTTTTCAAAGCAATTCCTAATTTCATAAATAGATACGTATCGAGATATTTTGGATAAAATAGGAAATAAATCATCAACACTAACCGAAATTTAGGGAAAAAATTATAATTTGGGACTGTGTAAATCATATTGCATCTGTTGCATTGCATTGATTCCGTTTTTTCCGCATTGTTTCGCCTTTTAAAAATATATTCTCCAAAGGAATTTCCAAAATTCCAACTACTTACTGAGTTATAACTATGTCAGACATCCTTATAATTTTATCAATGATGCAAAACGTTCTTTAAATGTTACCAAAAATGCCATTTTTTAATTGCCTTGTTGTTTTTGTTAAATTATTTTTTTATGCGATTTTGGATATATTTTATATATATTTTTCAAAGTTATGCGATTTTTAAAATCCATGGAACGCATCTTCACTTTTACTATGCAAGTCATAGCTTTTTTTGTGCGTTTTTCCGCAGAACGCATCCTTCGCACAAAAAAGGCTTAAGTATACAACTTGTGTTAATCATTTTTAAAATAAGGTAGTTTCTCAGACGCACCCAATAAAAACAATTCCAGATTATCATTGATATAAAAGCTACAACTTTATCTGCTGGATTTGAGCGGACACTGACTGTAATGTGTTAGATTTAGGATTGTTCCAAGATGTTTTTATGTACTGTAAAATGTCCAAATCTTATACAATATTCATACACGTTCTCAGATAATTTCAATATCGAACATTATACAATATCGATTATGCTAATTTTATTGCTCGTTACGCTGGATTTTTAGATACATAATTTAGTCCGCAAATAAGATGTGCAATTATCAATTTGTAAATTTAAATTTGCCTAAATTTCAGCTTCAACTTGGATGCAATTCGTATTCAATGCATTTTTTATGCAATTTATTTCTTGGAATCATCGATAGAACAAATTGGCATCGATTACATCATAGACGCGCTATGCGCATGCGCCGCATCGCCTCCACTGTATGCATGGAGACATATTTGTGCGCGCCTATTTTATAAATATTACACAAACACAGATTTATATCTCAAGTATTCAGAATATTTGGTAAAGACAATCCCTTTTGAATTTATCCGAATGAAATTGAAATCTATCAATATTGTCTGTAAATGGATATATTTATATATTAAAAATTATCGAAAATAAAGCGCAAAATTACCTATCATCTTGTCGCGTATATGGCGGCATTCGTTTGTTAGTGCCCCATTTAATACGCCAAGTCTAAATTAGCAAAATTTTTTTTTTTTTTTTGTATTAAAAGTCATCAGAAATCAATCACCAAATTTATGTTAAATTTGTCTGCAACATAATGTATGCGCTGTTTGTCGACAAATTATATGAAGACAATTTGTTGGGCCACATGCTAATCACTCAACACAACTAACGAGGGAAGTCTTCAGCGCTGATTTATGTGGACCGCGCCTATTAAAAAGGCGACGAAAGCGTCCCGTGGGCAATATTTGACATTTTATTATGCGTGTGCTGAAATGTTTATTAAATATAATATTCATGCATTCATAATGATATGAAATGTTGGCGGGAAACGCTCGAATTTAAAAAAAAAATGCCAATGGAAGCCCATCGAAAGCATCCTTGGATGTCCACGAAATCAAGATTGAGACATGGTCGCCGGGCGAAATTACGGCGACGTAATTAATAACGACGTTAAGGGAACCGTTCCGTTAGTGGCCTTATTTATAACCGCAAAACGCGAGCCCTTAACCAGGGCCGTAACGAGTTTGTTGACACTGGGCGCTCGTGCCGTGGGTTATGACGCAAAATAATTGACGTTTGTCACCGCAACCGACTACGTGACCACTTTTTGACGACTTCAAAAATGAACCGCGTTCCGATGTGGTCTCCCGCAATTCGAAATGATACCATTTTTGTGGACAAGTCTTCTCCGTGTGCTGAAGACTGCATCGTTGATGGTACACAAAAAAAGGTAATCGAAATTTGGATTGAAGACTTCGACGAATGTTGGCGATGGTAAATCATGTATGCCGGAGGAGAAAAATGGGGAGCTTCTCAAACAAAAATGATGAATATCATCAATGGAAAAGGTAAATATTAATAAACGATAAACATAAAGCTAAACAATCTGAATTAAAATGGTATTTACAATGACTTAACATTTTGCGGTACTATGTCGAGTGTGGCTCGACATTTTGTTTGTACATTTTTTCCCCACTCAGATTTAAAATCATATGATTTTATTATGCGTATCGTGTTTAGGACAGTATTTAGAAAGGAATATTGGTTTTTATGATCCATCATAGTGTTTCGCCTACCTGCTAGAGATACAAAGGAAAGAGACTGTTGCCCGGATAAAATACTGATTATTTTAATTACAAACTATCATCGACCCTGTATCAATGTCATCAGTATAGATTAGTATAGATTTCACTATAGTCTCTAGCTCAAAAAAAAAATCACAAAATGGCGACTATTTTGGCCTTATTTTGTCTGTTTTAATTTTTTTTTAATAGTTAAAAAATAAATTTTGACATAAATCTGGTAGGATTAATAAAGGCTTACATTAAAAAGATTCGAACCCCGTTTGAAGCATAGTATAGTTATAACTCCGTAAGTAGTTGGAATTTTAGAAATTCCTTTGGGGAATATATTTTTAAAAGGCGAAACGTCGGAAAGATGCGGTTAAAACGATTTTGCGATTTACACAGTCCCAAATTATAATTTTTCCCCCAAATTTCGGTTAGTGTTGATGATTTATTTCCTATTTTATCCAAAATATCCCGATACGCACTGTTTACGAAATTAAGAAATGCTTTAAAAAAAACCACATATCTTCGAAATCGCACAAAAAAGTCGTTTGAGTGTATAAGATATCGCTTAAATTATTTTTTCATGTTGCATACATTTAATATTATTCATATTGAGATATATTTAATGTACGTGTATTTGTACGGTGGGAAAAAATGTAGAAACAAAATGTCGAGCCACACTCGACATAGGATCAAAAAGTTTTGGAATTTGGAAATTTTGATGTAACCCTTCTGTGTATAAAATGGCCAGACAGATTATGGTTTTGCGTTAAAAATTTTTAATAGTAACTATATATAGATCTTACTTAATCCCCCTGACGTTGTTCTTTTAAGGGTTTTACAGAATTTAAATTTAAAAAAAATCGGGATCTTTGTATTTCTATAAAAAAGGATATTTACCAACTAGCCGATACCCAGCGCCTTGCCACCGCAAAGGTAATATTAGTTTTATTATAAATATGAACAATCATACAAACATTGATTTTTATATATTAAACTATGCCTATGTCACTCTCGGTATCTTTGGCAATAAGTAGATGAAGTTTTATTGCAATCTAATGAACGGTATGGCAGCGCATTTCAAACGAACAAAACCCAATTCATTTTTATATATTAGATTATCAATGTAAATCATCATATGGACGTTGGTGTATCGTTGGCACTTTTTCCAAGCGTCGATAGAGATGATATATCGTTGTCTGGCACTAATATGGTTAAGGCTCATAATATAAGTATATAAATTTTCACATACGATTAATACATTTACGATTGTAATTTGCTTCAAGTTGTCTGATTTCGTCTCTGATTATTTCCGAATATGTAAATCTTTTCCGAATATCTTCATAGTCCGTTATCCATAGATTTTCCCAGGGATTTTCTGTTGATAATCTCTTATTATCATACATCCATAAATTGTTAAATTCAGAAGCAAAAAATCCTTGGGCAATTTCTTGTATATACTTTGAGCTGTAATGAAGGTTCACAGAATCCTCAATTGCGCATCCAGACATTCATGCGGATTGATCCCAGAGATAATTTATGGATTTTGTCGTTTATTTTTGATTTGTCTGCTTTGATACAAGTCAGTGACGTTCTTCGTCTAGCTATGGCTGGACAAGACCATCGTCAATGTCACATGTTATCTTCGGATGTAATCTAGTATCTCGTTCCGTCCGGCTGCCTTCAAATAGCTTCGCCTTTTAAAGTTTTATTGGTTTGGGTTTTTGCTAGTCCATTTTGGTTGGGGAGCACGGGCCTTATTTTTTCGGATCCAACCGCCGAGGGATCGAATCCCTCACCGCAAGTGTGACCGGAAACTTGGATTGTTCAACGGCGCAAGACAGACCGCAAGGCTCGCGCGTCCGCAACAGCCTACGTGAACAATTTACGATCGACAATTTGAGAAATCGATTCACAAAATCATATTTTGGGGCCTTATTTTTATTAAAACGCTACATCCGGATTGGAGACAATTGGGGCACAGTCTTTGAGCCATGGAGTGCTGCTGCATCCAAAGATGCGCACAGCAGAACCCTAACAATCCACCAGCAAAAAAAATCGAGCTTTTCTTTCCGCTCCGATGATATGTATTTGATACACCATATGAAAAGTGATTTAAAAACCACAGTTGTAGTAAATGTATCACAGGAAAGAAAAGGTTAATCTATTGTACAACAGCCCCTTTCCTTTATATCTCTAGCAGGTATCAGGATCATAAAAACCAATATTGCTTTCCAAATACTATCCTAAACACGATACGCAAAATAAAATCACATGATTTTAAATTTGAATGGGAAAAAAATGCAGAAACAAAATGTCGAGCCACACTCGACATAGGATCCAAATCTTATGAAAGATGGAAATTTTGATTTAACCCTTCTGACCATCTTAAGGACAGACAGATTATGGTTTTGCGTTGAGATTTTTTAATAATAGCTATATATAGATCTTACAAAATCCCCCTGACGTCGTCAGAATTTATATCGTTTGTTAGTTTTATTATAAATATGAAACAAACATACAAACATTAATTTTTATATAAAAGAAGGACTGTAAGTTAATTATACTATACGTATATTATTTGAGAAAGTGCAAACAATAAGTTGGCAAAGTTTTATCGCGATCGAATGAACGGTATGGTAGCGCATTAAATACGGACAAACAAACATTGATTTTTATATATTACACTATGCCTATGTTACTCGCGAAATCTTTAGCAATAAGTGGACGAAGTTTTATCGCAATCTGATGAACGGAATGGCAGCGTATTTCGAACGAACAAAACCCAATTCATTTTTACACATTAATGAAAAAATTGAAAATAATGGATTTCTTCCGGGATGACCTAATATTATGTCAACGCTAGTGTTAATCAGTTAATGTTTTTAATGTGCACATATATGATGCGGCAGGGAAACTACCTTATTTTATAAATGAATAACACAAACAGTATAGGAGATATTAGTTTAATTATTTTTTATATAGAGAGATATTTAAATACATAAAAACGATAAATGATAAAAAAACGTTAGATTTTATATTTTTGAATGAGTGCCATTAAATACATTCTGAAATAATTTTCACTTCAGTATGTGCGTTTCAGATAAGGAAGTTTCCCTGCCGCACCATGTATAAGTTTTAAATTTGAAGCCAATATGGTTTAGTTGTTCAGTTGATGGATCAATTTTACTATACTTTTTCTTTTATAAACTCGATATTATTTCGTTCAAATTTCGATTTAGAGCGAAAAGCTTCTTTCGACGTGGCTTGAGTTGTTCGAAATTTCCGATGGGACGAATTTATTGGCACTTTGGTTTGAAAATGCACAAGTAAATCCGGTTCGATTAAAGACGAATAAATCACGCGCGGCCATAACTTTTATTCAGAATCAAATTGAAATATACTCATTAATAACAATCGATTAACGCGATTGATTTGCCCGAGCTTATAAGGCAGTAAAATAAATTATTCCCGATGAAAATGGTGCCCCACAGCCAAATTTATTTTTTTCCGGGTCGTAAAAAAAGGGAAACGACAAATTTACGATACGTACTCAAGATGCAAATTCCGAAATATGAATATTCAATAGCGTAATAAATCGGCGTAAGAAATAAGCGATGACGATACTGCGTTAGAAATGACAATAAATAACCATTAAGCCATCAAAATAGCCAATACAAAGTAATATGTAATATTTTTTCACTTTTTCCAATTTGCATACCTGCAAAAAATATTATATTAAATTAATTTGCCAACACCATAGTGCTGATTAGCTTTTTATTGCTATTATTTCTGTGTTGCGATTTACGTCGTTTCCGACCCGGAACTAAGCATCGAATTCGCCCGAGGATAAAATTAATTCCAACGCTGCCTTAAATTAAATTAAGCAAATTTAATTTTCCTCCGAAAAATTCCACAAGCCACTGATTGCGCCCAAATTTATTTGCAATAATAGCGCAAAAACTAATAAAAATTCAACGCTCAAGAACAGCAAATTTCATACAATTTCCATGGCAAATTCTTGTGTATTGACACGATGAACATGAAAGATGGCTTTATGTCGATACGCATGCATAGTCTTGGCTCGTTCCGATTGAAATTGTAAGATCTTACCCAAATTGGCAGTCATAGCTTCGAGGTCCTTCGGTTTACGCTTGCGCGGTCTACCCTTCTGTCTTGGGGCGCCACCCCCTGTGGCTCCGTTGAAAAAGGGCGGCGGGAGTAGTTCCGGGGGCCGAGCTGCTCCCCCACATTCGCCAAGGGCTTCGTAATGCATCCTGTTAGTAGAAAATCATTATATCAGATTAAATCCGCCGCTGGATAAATTCTACACAATGCAAAGAAAAATTAAAAATCATCCAAAATTAACATTTTTTTCATATTGACTCTTTGAGGTCCTATGTCGAGTCTGGCTCGACATTTTGTTTCTACATTTTTTACCCACTAAGATTTATAATCATGTGATTTTATTTTGCGTATCGTGTTTAGGACAGTATTTGGAAAGTAATATTGGTTTTTATGGTCCTTCATAATGTTAGAGATACAAAGAAAAGGGGCTGTTGGCCGGATGAAATTCTTAAAGATAGGCAGTGACTCTTAACGCGTGTTTTCGTGAACATCTCCGATCATACATATAATATTCACAACATTTTTGTATATATACATACATACTATACAAAACATATATTTTATGTATATGAAATGTTTTAGCAAAATATTGTTACATCGGTAGTGCCAAAAATACATGCCATTTTTACATTTCTGTTTATTAAAACTCATTTAAAAAAACGCGTAAGTTTTGTAATGTTTTTTTGAAATACGCTTTGAAACAGTCATTTTTCAGTTTGTTTTGTTCGATTCTACCCTCAAAATGAAAAGAAATCAAGTTCGTATACGAAATGCGCTCTTGTTTTTTTTTCTTCATAAAATGCGAATCACCCCACATAATAAAAATCATTTGCGGTGTATACAAAGATGATTGTGTTGCCGGACGAATATATAGAAAGTGGTTTGCCATATTTCGATCAAACAATTTTTCGTTGATGGATGAATCAGGTCGTGGGATGACAACGTTCTACGACTGCGGTTTTTAAATGTATGTAGTTCCCTTAAAATAATTTTTTTGCCGACCCCAATCCAACCCTTTGCATAAAAATAGACATTTTTCGATCAAATAGATTTTCTTATAATGTTTTCTGTAAATCATTCCGCAAAAAAATCTTGTTCAAGTATAAATAATTTTATTTTTATATTTTCGCTCCATTGATAAATAATATATCCCAAACAATTTTTTAGAATTAATCTGATTGATTGTACTGGTGGAGGTACCATAACCATTTGCAGTCCAATGTCGAGTGTGGCTCGACATTTTGTTTTTACATTTTTTCCTCATTCAGACTTAAAATCATGTGATTTTATTTTGCGCATCGTGTTCAGGACAGTATTTAGAAAGAAATATTGGTTTTTATGATCCTGATACCTGCTAGAGATATAAAGGAAAGGAGCAGTTGCCCGAATAAAATTCTAAAATACAGGGATTGACACAGACAATATTGTTTTATTAAATAATAACTTAAAAATTGAAAAGAAAAATTTTTTATCTTAAAAAAAAGCTATTATGATTTATTATGACTCTTTTCTTAAGTATTTCCAAAAATCAATTTTCAACGACAGAATTTTCAAAATTTTTAAATGAAAATTTTATGAAATACTGTTTAAATATTGCTCTATCATATGATTTAATATTTTTGAATAAAATGTTTAATTTACTGTATTAAAAAAAATGGAGAAAATACGCTTTTCTACCCTTTGAACCTCATGTAAATCCTTAATACGAAAGATGCTTTTGGACGATTCAATAACTGTATTATAAGAGGGCTATGTGTATTTTAAATACGTTTTTAAATTTAATAACAACCTGCAGAAAACGGACGAATCTCTCATCCCGTAGGTATCTCCTTTGGTCAGAGGCATATTGCATAGGGAACAGCAGAAGCAATGTACGTGGAAAACAAGATCTCGAGCTCTCATCACAAGCTCCGATGATGAAATGCTAGCCTGACATCTTGCACATCTCTTGGTGCCGAATAATCTGCAAGAAATCAAAAATACATGGATTAATAAAGATACAATTGATCGTCGTGTAATGGCGTAGGCAAAAGTAAAAATCGATTCTTTCAGATCGATTTAAAATTATTGACACACAAACAGATTGAGAACCACTGCGGAAATAATTATAAATCAAGTATGAAAGCGTTTTTTAATTGCATTAAATGCTTTGTAACTACTCCGTGTATTGAATCATATGACGGACATTCACTACCGTTAAACTGTATTACATTATGAACAAAAAGCCCTGTGTTGATGTACCAAGACAGTTTTCACAATTTACGATCAATACATTGAGATAATGCATTATGTAATATGACTTATGAATATATTAATATTAATATCACGCAGATACGAATGCATTTCTGCAACACGGTAAGAACGACATCTTCAATCGATTGGCGCATAAGAGCCTCGATAATAATGTCAAAATGTTGAGATGAAAATGCCAAATTAAAAGGTGAGGACGTATTTGCATGAGTTCTGCCAATAAGTCCGATATGTACAATCTAATGAACATAAAAGCTTTTCGCGATACCGATTCCGGAGCGCCCATTCCGCAAATTCTACAGGCATAAATTGACGTTGTGCAAACAAGAAACTTCGCCAACGTTCACTGTCATGATTGAAACAGAGCTATTCAACGTCACTTTGAATGGATATCTCCGCAGGAGAATCTTCTTTGAGGGATGGGTTGGCATGTATTTACATCAAGTTGGCGAAAAAGATGAGGCTGGCATTCAATGAGGGCACTATAAATACCGAAGATTGTAATAGCGCCTATGAAAAGACGCCTTTGCAAAATGTCCTATTTATAAAATCTGCGATACTCCAACGTTCACTAAACGTCAAATTCAATAGGTATTCCCCGAAAATCAGAAGAAAGCATAAATTAATTTATTCACTTTTATTCAGTCGATGTAGACATTTTCATAGCTACATTTCTGCGAATTTCGTTTTATATACAGGATGAGACAGGGAAACTTCCTTATTTAAAACGCGTGTTCTGTAGCGACATTTATTTTGAGATAAATGTAAATACGCTCATTAGAAAGAACAGGATCTAAGGTTTTTTATCATGTAATTTTAATGACGATTATGTAATAGACGAAGGAGTAGTGTGCGTTCGCCTTGGAGGCGTAGTTTACAACCCGCCGTTAAATCATCGTCACACAATATGCATTCACGAATAACTTTAATATTGCAACCGCAGATCGTATTCCTTATCGAAAATCGATTATTTTATAAGTGAACAACTTTAAGATAACTGGTGATGACTGCATACCCGTCGATATGCTGGAAAAGTAGAGAGGAGCATCAAAATTTGACTATCTCGATGCATCGACCAGAAGGGAAGCCATCTTAATGATATTATTTTAAAAATATAATTTATATACATAAACTTTAAATATTTTTCTATAACATGAAATAAATAATCAAACTAATATCTCATATATTATTTATGTTATTCATTTTTAAAATAAGGTAGTTTCCCTGCTGCACTCTGTATAACAATTTAATAAATAATTTTGAGCGAAGTTCAAAAAGTGCCCATTAAAATTAATTCTAAAGATCTTCAACGGATGCTATTCCTTCGGATGAGATTCCACGGCAATGAGTCGCATCTCAAAAAAATACATACAAATTTGTCTTTCGAACAATAAAAATATATTAATATTCTCATAATGAGAATTTTTCCGCTAATGGATTTGGAGAGACATTGGAATGAATTATCGAATCGCAGTCATATTTTATGAGCATATTTATTGCCAATTTAGAGACATTCGGGCGTTAATTATGTTGCGGCAACCAAAACAAAATAAAATTTATACGGACAAAATTAACTCGTTGCGGTCCTATGTCGAGTCTGGCTCGACATTTTGTTTCTACATTTTTTTCCTCCACTCAGATTTAAAATCATGTAATTTCATTTTGCGTATAGTGTTTAGGATGGTATTTGGAAAGGAATATTGGTTTTTATGATCCTGATACCTGCTAGGGATATAAAGGAAAGGAGCAGTTGCCCGGATAAAATCCTAAAACACAGGCAGTGACTCTTGACGCGCGCTTTCGTGAACATCTCCGATTTTTATCCGAAACTAACGAATAAACAAAACAAAATTTTAAAAAATCTGGTCTCCATCTAGGCTAATATTTTGGGAGATACCACACATTGTCTAATTATAAACTATAAAATATAATGCCTCTGTATAACATATTAGTAAAATATACAGCTTTGGTAAAAAATAATAGTGTTTTATTAAATAATAACTTAAAAATTGAAAAAAACCTAAATGATTAAGCTTTGATTGTGTAATATATAATAAAATAGGCAAGGTACACGGCTAGCAGTTGGGTAATGCTGCACATAGGCACACGTTCGGGAGAGGCGGCGCGGCGCATGCGCGTAGCATGTCTATGATTTATGCTGTTTAAGATATTAGGGTGTCCCATAAGTTTCTTTCGTTTTCATACTAAGAAAAAAATAAACGATAATTTGTATTACATCAAAATTTATTGAATAACTAGCTGGTACCCGGCGCGTTGCTGCCACAGAAGAAATAGTTCTAAAAATACCATTTGAAATTTGAAAGAGTTATCTTGTTTAATTAACAATGATATAAATAATGATTTTTTTTTCCGATAATGAATACATTTATTGAAATTGAATGATATATAAAGAAAAAATTATTAAAAGCATAAATTTTGTTTACTTAATTGTTCTGCTAAGTGCTTTAGGGTGGACAATAGTTTTGGTTTTTCCATCTTTAGCAAATACAAATAAATTTCTCGGCTATCCAACGTGGATTTTCTAGATTCTTCCGCACACTTGAAGTGCCTTGTTGATGGTCATTGAGAATGCAAGTCCAACGGGGAGCTGCAGTCGTCTCTTATCAAATGGCACGTCGGTGGAAATGAGCACATCTTCTCCTTTCGACTTTCCATTAAGAATATATAGTTTTCTCGATGATTTTCGGCATCAGTTTCTTCATAGTGAGTCTTGTTCCAATTTGTACGGTGGCACATCAGGAAGATCCGACAAATTTAAAAACTCGATCGGATAGTTAACAACTTGGTCTGCATTCATGGCGCTGTCAATCGATTTGTAGGTAACAGAATCGCTTGCAATTTGTTATTGTATTGTGTGGTTGATTGCATTAACGTCGGTGTTTTTTGCTGCCAAAATAGCATGTTCGCAAAACCAATAATGATTTTTATAATTACTAAAAATCTGCGGAAAAACTTTCTGAATGAGTAAATCGATGGATGGCACAACAACGCAAAAGTTCGATGGAAATGAAATAAACTTGGTAGCATCAACATGCACTTTTCCTTCACCAATGTTCAATAGTCGTTTTAAAAATGTGGCTGCCGACGCATCACGCTACAAATGTACGCGCATATTTTTCTTTAGTGTCAGTTTTCGCACGTCTCTCCAAAGATGTGATGCTTTGAGGCAAGCATCAGCTGGTGTCGATGAAAGCATCACTGGAAGAGGTTGTCGAAAGTCGTCACATAATAAAATTAGAGCGCCACCAAACGGTTTTGCATTTGATCGTAAGTCTTTAAGAGTTCGATCAAGCATTGCATTCGTCCCACCATAATCACCTTGCAAATTTTCAAAACGTTAGCTATGTCAGAAACTTTAGGAATGTTACATGTCGGAGCTTCCAATAAATGCATATCTAATGGCAATTTGAGTGCCGAATGCGCTGTTCGTCCACCATCTAATAATGTTGCCGCAATACCTAATGAAGCAAGAGCTAAAGCAATTCTATTTTGAGATCGAATGTGAGCCAATAGTAAACTGATGAGAAACGTTTTTCCAGTACCGCCAGGCGCATCAAAGAAGACCAGATCATTTGTAATTGTATCGTAGGTCAATTTTTGTTCCGCAAGCAAAAGTTGTTCGTTTGCTTCGACAAATGCATCCAAATAATTAGCATTGTACTACTGTTCAAGTGCAGAACGAATTCTTGTTGAATGAATTCTTTGATGTTGATGGTTAAGCAAATGTCTTCGATTTCGATCAGAGCTTGATTGAAAATATTGACCGAAAACTCAATGGAATTATCATTGCTAACGGTATGTAAAATGTCTTCGCTCAAATCTTCTCTGAATTTTTACCACAAATCTTTTGGGTTGGATGGCGAACATGTGGTTAAAATGATGGCGAACAATGTTCGAATTTCCGTTCGACCGTTCTCAATGAAGTAGGACCTTTGAGATTAACCAACAGTATTCTTAAATAGTAACACTCGGCTTTATTTGGATGTAATGTGTAAATAGGGCCCAATGCATCAGATGAATACAGATTTCGATAGCCTTCATCACGCATCCCTTGCTTACGTCGTTGAAAATTCTCGGATGTAGTATTTCATGTATAATAGTTAGGAACTTGTGCGTACAATAGCGTCTCTGCAAATACAACTTCTTCACACAGCGCAAGTGTTGAGCAATAACATTTCTTGCCGTGTCTGCCTTTGTCCATTTTCAAGATGAACACTGAGATGAACAACATCCGGATTGCGAATGTGAATTGAGAAGCTCAAAATAGGCCAAAGAGCCCAGTCACTACTGATATATCGACTTGTTTGAAATTGAGTTTGAACTCGATCGTTGCGCGCATCAGGTCTTTCAATACTGCCATATCACTGCCTATTTGCATATGTATTTGATAGATTTGACTGAACGACAATCTGCGACGTTGGTATGCGCTTTGAATGTTTTCGATGAAAAAGGAGATCCATCTATTGTTGATTTCAACGTCAACATTTCTTTATCTGATTGCTGCTGTATGAACTCCTGCGTCTGTATTGCAGATATCCGTCATCAGGTGGTGGATGCAATTAAACTTTGCCATTCCTGGTGTTTCATTGTTAAACTTAAGTGAACCGCAATACTCACACACTTTATCCGGTACAATCCTGTTAACGGGGGGCAAACATATTGTTATTAAATAAAATAATTATTCATTTGTTTCTTGTTTTTTTAAAAATTAAATTTAAATTAAAATCTGGTTAGGTTAGGTTTGTTTGTTTTCTTTGTGTCGAAATGAAGGCGTTTTCAATTTACCAATAAATTTGCTCCCCGTTAACAGGATTTAACCTTTATCCATTTTATACTGGGATGCAAACTGTAATCGTAATGAATATCATATTGAAATGCAGCAATATTCAAATAAACATGTACTTTCGATTCTCGTTGTACGCTGGTCGTCTGATTCTGATCGGATAGCACTCAAACGTACTTTTTCGATTGTTACAGCATGTCGATGTTCTGATTCTGATGTGCGTGAATAAGCGATTTGCTTCATTGCTGCGCTGGTAGATTTACTAAGTGACGAACGTTTGGGCGGCATATTTTTTAATGAAGCATTTAAAAAGTGCTTGCGATAAATAATTTGGATTTAATTTGACTCACGCCGATGGTAATAATGCACGATAACCTGCAAATAACATTGACGTTTGACGTTTGCTATTTGAATGCAGGCGTATGTCTATGGTACTTCGCCGTTTGACGTTTGCTCTTTGATTTTAGGCCATTGTCTATGGCCATGTGTATGACGACACACACGCCACCTGCTGCAACTTGTAGGTACTATATACCTATAGCCTTAGCAACGCCTTAGCAACGCATAATCTCAAACACGTCAGAATCAACAACTTTCACACATTAAGTTATGAATTAAAAATCTACTGTAAGTTAATTGTACTATGCCTATGTCACCCCCTGATCCCTTGGCAATAAGTGGACCAAGTTTTGTCTCAATCCGATGAACGCGCATATCAACCCATTTCGCCCGAGCATTAGACGGGAAACGCAACTTATTTTTATATATTAGATATATGATCCATTCTGTTCTATCACATTTCTCCATCTCTTCGGAAGCCTCATAATGCCTCCTTGCCAAAATTTCGCAGGTTTGTTAGCAAAATATTGATCAAGGTACATTTTTATATTATTTTTAGAATTAATTTTTTTACCACGTAAAGAATTTTTCAATGAAATAAATAATAATCTGAAGGGGCAATGTCTGGAGAGTATTGAGGATAAGGTAAGACTTCCCAGTCAAATGATAATTATTTATTTCTGGCCATTTTCTGGAAATTGCATCCTTTAGATTGTCTAGTTGGAAACAATATTTTGTTGAATTGATGGTTTCGCCTTGCTGAAGTAGCTCATAATAAACTACCCCCTTCCAGTCTCAGCAAATCCATAGCAAAACTTTTTTTGGGTGTAGGTCATGTTTAGCTACAGTTAAAGCTTCTGTATCCTTGGTCCAAGACCGTTTACATTGGATATTCTCATAGAGTATCCAACTTTCATCTCCAGTCTCTTCAAAAAAGGTTGGCTATTATTTCGTCGAAGAGGAAGATGATTATGGACGAATGCTCGTGGAATTTCTAACTTGTTAGCTATTTCGCGAACAGTATATCGCGGGTTTTCTTCCACCATGGCTATGATTAGATCTGTGTACATTTGCGAAAGAAACTTATGGGACAACCTAATATAAATGATACTTCCCGTCTTTGAGGTTTAATTTTTCGTGGTGTTCGAGCCAATTTGCTTATCTAGATATCTAAATATCTGGTATAATCATACACTGCTGTAGGTAAATTCGTCAATTGATAGATATCGAATGATTGTTGAAAACTAGCTCGAAGAACAGCTCTACATAAACGTTTTCTTTGTTCTCGACTTGTGTACAAAAAGGATGTTTATTTTATTAAAAAATCGGATCGAAGAATCGCATCCAATTATTCGGCCACAATATAAATTGTCAGGTTCGATGGATCGTGGAGAGTCTTTGAGCACGTCTGCAAGCAGCGGTTGACAAAGGACAGATGGATCAGTCGGAAGACGCCCAGGGCGACATGGGTACGTCCGAGGTGAAGACCTCATCACAACAATATTCTCACAACTGATCCACGGTGAGGTCCGAACAGTCCCCACTGAGGATCCATTCTCATTGATAACATCAGTTCGTGACTCGATGGGTGATCCACAATAAATGATTCTTTCTACTCTTGCAGCGGGCACCAGAGTTAATAGGCAAGGCCAATGTTATTCGCGAAGGGCAGATCGGCTGACTCACCTTTGCTTCGCATCCAACTACCATCGTTCCCATACACAATTCATTCAAATTAACTACGGAGCCATTCTTTATTCGATATCAACGGAAGTACCATCGAACCAGAAGCTGCATAATATATACAAAACACAAGTGACGTCTTAAGCAGGAAAATGTTTTATTTATGTCTCTTTTTAAACCGATGATATCGATAGACCTCTTCTCATATCAATAACCTGACCATGAACTCCCAGGTGAAATAATTCTACATAACTGATTTGAGGTCTTGAATAGTAAATGATGACGTTAAAAGTTAAATGTAAATCGTCTTCGCTGCGGTAGTTACCGAATGCCGCGTTATTAGGTTACAGGGCCTTCATCGGGGAGGTCACGTGGAACACAGAACGCTTCGTATGCTTAACTTTCATAATATCGGAGCTAATAAAAGACGGAAGCTCCTGATGATAAGAGATTATTTATGTTCTGCCAAATGTTTGTATCTATGTTCTAATAAATAGAAAGATGGAATGTGCAGAATATACAATTTTTATCGGTTTTTGGCGCCAAAATTGGTAGAACTCTTGTTCAAATATTGGTTAAATCACCTAAAAAAACATTAATGATTATAGATTAAATCTTTGCGGTCCTATGTCGAGTCTGGCTCGACATTTTGTTTATACATTTTTCCCCACTCAGATTTAAAATCATGTGATTTCATTTTGCGTATCGTGTTTAGGACAGTTTTTTATTAGTTTTTATAATCATTAATAGTGTTTCGCCTATGGGCCAACATCATGAGATATATAATTGAAAATGTATATAACTGAATCCATATTTGGGTAACATTTTCCGATTGGGATGTTTAAGCATACAATTACCATTGCTAAGCCATTAGTATCAGCCATCAACATCCTCCCTTATTGGATGCTTTGCTAAGCAATGTATTTCCTGACGAGTATTCAGATCAAATTCACCCTCCAGGCAGTCATTGAACTATTCTAATTTCATACAAACAATTGCAATAATTCTTTAGACAGCATGCCAATTATAAGACTTTGGAGGATCACAGACAACAAACATATAACGTGGGAAAGACCCCATTTTAAAACCCATATTAAGTGTGCCAAGTGCCATATTAGTTATCGGATGTATCCCGGGATAAATGATTTTCATGTGTTTAAAAAAGGATTATGTTAGTTTGGATATGAATGAGAAGATATATACTTGGATAGATACAATCGATTAGGATTCTACAATACAGGATCTCTCAATAGCGACGCTAGAAATTTGTTAAGACATAGCGGCCATATTGTTAACCCCTATGGGAGTACTATCGGAGACCCTCCGTAACCCCCTCCACTATTCAGGAAGAGCACTCTTGCACATTGAAGCTCGGAGACTAGTTAGGGAGACTGAGACGAAGAGCTTCCTAGTATGCTTCGCACGATTGTATAGATCGTTAAGCCCGTTTATTTACAATTGACCCTGCTTCGAATTGAAGATTGTCTTACGCTGATAGGATTTGACAGAAAGTAGTCGGTGTAAAGCGATTATGACATCAACGACTTCATCGATTTTAAATTTGCTCACTAACGAAAAGGTCAAAGCAACATCTGTCAAATATATTATCAATCGTTCAATAATATATGGCAATTTTACAAAAAGCTATTAAATCTTATTTTCAAAATCGGCGCTCCGTTTGAGAACATCCTCATGGGAGACACCAGCATCAAATGCATCCCGATAAAATCACCGATGTCCTCAAAGTCAATATGTAACGAACGCCATCCGGTATTCATGCGACAGCCATCGAAAATTGGACTTCCTGAATACGCGCCACCAAGCAAATCCGCGGCGAACATTTGAACGACGTCATATTCCGTACTTAATGCCATAAAATATTCTTTTAAATAAATTTAAAAAATGAGTTCATATCTCATACACAACTTGTTTTATTTACATTTAAAAATCGAGCGTCCTTATTTAATGACAATATATTTCGGTTACATTGGGTGATTTTTGATTTATATTAATTTGCAGAGCACCTGGACTTCATTAGCTTTATTTTTAATGGCTGTGCTAAAAATACCCACTCGCTCCGATGATATGTATTTGATACACTTTATGAAAAAGTGATTTAAAAATCACAATATTATTTGAGTCGAGTTGTAGTTAGGATTTTATCCGGGCAACAATCCAATAAAAACCAAAATTCCTTACCAAATACTGTCCTAAATACGATGCGCATAATAAAATCACATGATTTTAAATGTAAGTGGGGAAAAAATGTATAAACAAAATGTCGAGCCAGACTCGACATTGATTGTAAATGTATTTAAATTTATAGATTTTTAGCGCGTTTATTGATTGTGTGCAATATTAAAGATGATCAGTTATAAATAAGATATAATTGACAGATTTAGCTTTATATTGGCTGAATATTAATTTCATAAGCGCTTGGATATTTGCAAATTTGAATAATAAATTACGCACAGAGCGATTCCATCGTTTTCATTCGGAAACAGTTCCAAAGATTAAGCTCATTATTTTGCTATTGTATGGAATGACCCAATTATCAACTGCGAGCAGTTTATCAGGAGCGGAACTCTGTTCCCGATAAACTGCTCGGAACCTCCATTTTCAATTTTATCTTATCAATTACCAAAGCGATACACAGATTGGAATAACAACACATGCAAATAATGCTGATACGATTGAATGGACCACATGCGATTCTTATCGTGTCGTAATGCCTCTTTCAAAAACGGACGGATGCGATAATCAATCGGCTGTCCGAGTTTCATTTTGACACGATTTCATATTCGATCCCACTGTAAATCGCTGTTGATTGTTGTCGGTTTTATGAAGATGATTTGATTGACTTATTCGTATCGGATTTCGTGGATGTCATCCATTAGCATGAATTTAGTCCGCGTTTCGTCATAAAATACACGTGTACGATGTATGTCCAATTTGAATTTCAAAGTTTTATGCATGTTTTATCTGTTTTTGGTTGATATTCGATGACGGCTTCGACGCGGGTGGTGTCGGTTGTTTTCTATCGATGTTTCTGCGATTGTTTGCGGAATCCTTGAGTGATGGAATTTTGCAATTTCAGCGCTTTGCCACCATATTTATGATCTATTTTATGACTTCCGAAGGGCTGATCGTCTACCTCAACAATGACCGATGATAATGGATGATGCTTGGTAGCGTCACTGATCATTACAAACTTGAGGGTCAACGTTCCGAAACCTCGATTCTCGATTATCGTCAATCGATAACTTTGCTTTTGTTGCGATTATCAACGGGGAATTTTTCCCATCTCAATCATAATGCTTGTGGATTTTTTGCTCCTATTCACTTATTAATGAAAGATTTTGATTAAGCTTCACATCTGGGAAACACAGCATTAGTTGATGCTCGAAGCCTCCCAGAATTGAAAATGAACAATGTCTATTGAGAAACAATATGGCCTTCGCTGTCACGGATTTGTATACCGGTCTTTGAGCATTTTTTTCCATATCAATATGATGTTCCAAAAAAGGCTGTATTTATCTTTTCATTTTGATATAACAACGTTAAAAGAAGTATTTTGGGATTTACACAACTGCATGGGCATTCATCCCAAGGCAAAAATATAAGGAATGCTCATATCGTTGATGAATAATGATGAACGGTTTAAGAAAATGATTGAAACTGGACTGAAATTGAGACCAGGAAAGGCCTCTGTCCTGTCTGTCAAATCGGAATTAAGGTTGCTTGAGGAATTTCCACGATTGTTTAGGGCAATAAAATTTGAGAAGGTAAAAAATTAGGTATTTATAAATCATAAACGTGTTCAAGGCATTATTTTCAAACCAGAATCGTTGAGCTGTTTTATTTATGCCCGGCATACAAGTGAGGATGTACATAAAAACCCATACATTCATATTTTATAATAAACTTTTCAACAATAATAAACATGGTTGTTGAATAATATTGTAATAAAAATCACCTGTAACGCGCCGAGTGAGTGGCCCGGCGCTTGAACTCAAGAAAAGACGAAACAGAGCTTCTCAAACTGTATTTCTTAAGGAATTATTTCCGAAAATAAATGCTTTTATTAATGCGCAACGCACGCCATTGTAAATAAAGCGCTGCTCGCAACATATGCGTGCATACTCTCTTTGGATCACTCGTGTGCGCTCCCGACATGTGAGTGCATACTCACAGACGGATAAAGCCAACATTTCATCTTATGTTAGGGCTGAATGGGACAAAAAATCCAAGCGTCCAGCCAAAATCCAACCAATATGAACAAACATAAAAACTTTGATTTTTATATATAAGATCTACTGTAAGCTAATTGTACTATATCTATATTATTTGAGAAAGTGCAAACAATAAGTTGGCAAAGTTTTATTGCAATCGAATGAACGATATGGCAGCGTATTGAATACGGACAAACTAACATTAATTTTTATATATCAGACTATGCCTATGTTACTCGCGAAATCTTTAACAATAAGTGTACGAAATTTTATTGCAATCTAATGAACGGTATGGCAGCGCATTTCACATGAACAAAGTCCAATTCATTTTTACATATTAGATAAATACAAATACAATCCTATACCGAGGGATACAGTCTGATTAAACAAAACCTGTGCCGTATTTATTATTTTAGAACTTATCTTAATAGGAAAATTTGGTTTTATACATTGTTTTTTTTTTCTTTTATTTTTCAAACGAAATTATCAGCTAAAAGATTGAGCTGTGTTTGTGTAATATATAATAAAATAGCCAAGCTACTGATTACTCTCGTGCGTCTATACAGTAGCGCTTCTAAGGTGTATGCGCGCTTACAAACGTCATATGTCATAATCAATATAATCAAACATAACCAGCAAAGTTGATTTTATTGCATAATCTCTCCATCTCTGTTTCTCTCCAAACTCAATATGCAAGACATACTCAGTCTCTGTCTCTCTCAGAGCTCAACGTGCAAGGGTATTCTTTCTGAATCATTGGAATTCGCTCGCAAATAGGCGATCGTCCTACCATACAGGTTATGCTATGATTGTGTAATATATAATAAAATAGACAAATTACAAGCTATTTCGCGCGAATACACTCACCTAGGTGACCCACTGGGTGAGCGATGAAGATGATGATATAAGGCAATAATTCATCATCATAGCTGCGCGTATTTTTGGCATCTCAATGTGAAGTTTTGGAACCGCCCGCGTAAATATTCCATCGAGTTTTTTCTCACTGCGTATGCAAAATTTCAGCTTTCTAGACTTTATGGCTATGACGCTGTCTATGGCTTTAACACATTCAGGTGCGAGCAGATTTAATATTTTATTTATAAGGCGAAGAAGCCAAGATGAATTCGATTAGCAAGTTGAGCGTATATTGTTTTTTTGCAGTCAAAGGAATAAGACCTCATCAAAATGGCTCGGCATAAATAAATAATATCATGTCAAATGCGGGTTGTCTTACGCGCTCTAAGACGTTGTGAATTCTTACTTTCCGAGCGGACATTTTTGTATATTTATTTTTAAAAAATTACACGCCTGTTGTGTGGAATCGCTTCGTGAAAATTACGTACGCCAAACGGCGTCACGGCCCATAAACCTCAAACTAATGGCGATTTTAAAAGCAAATTTTTGTTTAATTCAAGATATTAATTACACTGAGTCTAGGCTGAGCGGTGATTAACGACTTTTCACTGCTCACATTCGCCGCTTATTAACTATGTTTATTTTCCTGTACCATGTTTTGCCATGGTCTTGCTAAATTTCTGGATGTCGCATTCAACGCAAACCGGATCTCTCGAATGTACCTTTTATGGTGGCCATTTAAGAGATTTCGGAGAATAGGCTCCGGCTAGAGACTCTAACGCAGTGCTTAACCCACTAGGTACCGCGTTACGCAGTAATTGTGAACCTTTTCCTAGTATCGAAAGCAATTGCACCACAGCGCTCCAAATCGATTAAACTGAATCAGTAGCGATTAAAAGAAAACACATAAAATCTTGAGATTTCTTCCATTTTTACGATCGTATTTTTTGCTTGAAAAACATGCCATTACACGTTCCATTACATTACATACAATCTTAGAGGATAGAACCAGTGGTTGACAACAACCTTTAACGTAAAACAAGGCATATTTAAATAGAGACGCTAGAAATTTGTTAAACTATTGCAACCATGTTGTTAAAGTAATATCTATCAAAATTACTATAATTTAGTTAATATTAATGGCATATTAAAACGTTCAACAATATGTGCAAATTTTGGCGATATGAATACCGATGACATGTGGTTCCGACATATAAAATTAATTGGCAATAACAGCATTCAAAATTTTCAATGTGTCCAATGACCATTCAATTTGCATATTATAAGACGATATGGAAAATATTGCAGAGAAGTTTGATATGTCAAAGACTTGTGTTTGTCGATTGACTGCCTTTGTAAATGGTTGGAGATATATGGAGTTGTGTTTGTGTAATATATAATAAAATAGTTCCACACTCGCTGGGGAGTACCGTCATCAGATATTTAAATGCTAGTACGAGTTGATGACCGCGTGAGCTTTCATTTTCGTACAACACCATCGATATGACTGATAAAATTCTTTTCTGCTGAGACACGGACTAAAACTCAAGTAAAATTCCCGATTTCCCGACAAATTATTTATTTCCGTCGCTGCAGATGAATACTAATATACTATAATACATGTATGTGATTCTTCATTACATTACGCAGCAATACAAAAAATTTGAAGCCCGTATCTATTATATTTCATATCGATATTCCCATTATTAGAGTCGATGTGTAGTAAATACATCACCGGTAGAGAATGGTTAATATGACAATTTGATATGTAGACATAGATTAGACAGTTACTGTCCCTAGGCGTCGCTTAATTTCGCCAATTGTACCGACCTGCTTAATACCGACCGATCGTTTATGTGCGCGTGCACCGTTGCCGGTTGGGTAGTGACGCGTAGGAGGCGGGAGTCGGGAGAATCGTCGGTTAGCCTTGGCTGCGGGAAGTCATCCTTCCTGCAGCCAGATCTCTCTCTCTCTTTATCGTGTGGAATTAATACTTATTTAGAGAAGAGAGTCTTTATTTCTGAGGGCGGAGAGCCACCCGGGGATTCTGCCAAATAGTGAGACTTATGCGACGGAAAGAAAAAAACTAATTTATGACATACCATCCCCAAACATTCTTAATTTATGATATATCATCGTCCGTTATCTAAATACATATTAAATAATTTGAATCAAACTATTCAACCAACAGAGGGGAAATCTCTTATGAAATACGATTGTCGTTTTGGCGTGGGCCGACAGAAATACGAACAAACTAACATGAATAGTCAGTACGTGCTGCGTTTGAGTATTGCAAAAACGACTTAAATTTTAATGAGACTCCTTGAAATTTATGACATTCGAAGGGACATCAAATGAGGCTGTCGAATTTAAGCTATGATATTAGGCTGAAAACTAATGCACACATGCTTATAGACCGCGAACAAAATTTCCTCCTCAATTTGATGTTTGACATTTGAGATAATTGGATTAATTTAATGTATTTCGAGACATGAAAATATGGAGATGCGTTTAATGCGAGTGCCTATATCGATTTTTAACTGCTAAAAGTGACTCCTATTCATCATCGTTTAAACGCTGTTCATGATGACGATGCTATTGATTGGTTTACTGTAAATGGGTGATAAAATTTTGTGGTTGTGAGCCTGGAAAAGCCAAAGTTGTTGATAAAGCAAATAGCGAACATCGATAACATCGAAATTAATCGACGATTTGATTCAAAATATTGAAATATCCAAGGAACGAGTCGACTTTATTATTGACCATTGAACAATTGGTATATCATAATATGCACGAAAATTGAAGATCGAACCGATCCACATCGTCCTTTTCCCCCCGATCCATTGCCTTGTGATGAAAGACTTCAATGTAGTGAAGGCAGATATCAAATCCTGAATTCAGTGACGAAATTAAAAAAAAACAACTTGTTACACGCTGGATGAAATATGTGAGCTTTAACGATGACTATGTTGAAAAATAAATATACGATTTTGAAGCTTATGAGTTTCGTTTTAATGTACTTTCGGTTCGATCTTGATATTAGTTCATATTCGCGCTCCACAAGCATGTGTGCATTAGTTTTCAGCCTATCGTCGAACGATTGCGATAAAGTCGAGTATATGCCGCGACATGCGTACGCATTGTCATCCCACAGTGCCAGCGTACGATGATCGTGTAGATCAAATTGTTTGCTATGCATGCTCGTATAGGCCTGGCCAGCAGCAATTCAAGTCTTTATAACGGAAATGCTGCATAAAAAGCGAGATGTATCATTTAGCCATACAATAAATAACTCGTATATCTTCGAGCGGCTAACCCTTTGAGTGCGGCCCATGGGAGATCGTGCGGATAAAAGCTTGACGATTTCTCATTCAATTAATCGATACCACTGTGACAATTTTATTATGCAAAGCGAATCGTATTCGATGCGGTTAAAAATCGATTAGCGATGGTGAGTACATTCATATATTGGCGATTTAGTGCAGTTTAGCGCTTTAATATCTTGGATTTAAATCCATGGGAGTTGCGGTTATTGAAGATATTTTTGAAAAGCAAATATAATGGCATAATACCTCATTATGTCGAAGCTGTCGACGACGATCCCATAGAAGGAGCTGTTGAAAGACAATTTAATTTATTCACAATAGAGAGCCACGAGCTCCTGTCTTTCTAATTTCGCATTTTGTATAGATGTGATAGAAAATTTTCCAAAAGATAAGTTTCTTACTTGTAGTGTGAATGCAGCAGTCTTCTGAAACACTGCAAATAATGTGGTTAAAGCTGCTTCTACCTATAATAGACTGCTGAAGGCGCAAATGCAGTCCTTTCCGTTTATTATATGTAATGTTATACTGTTTCTTGCCGTTTGCTTGAATTTTCATTTCTCTAAATTCATCTTCTCAAAATTAATTTGTACATTCAACAAAAAAAGGATGGCATTCTCATGGATGTTTGCTTTGGGGTTCGTCAGTCCTTGTCGTTACTTGAATTTCTATTGCCGCATCCCAAAGGTTTTAACATTTTTTTATGTTTTCACCAAAGCATCGTTTTGGACCGCATTTACAAAAAAAAAAAAAAAAAACAATAAAATGCCCAATTCTTGGTTCGTGCACAGAACTTGACCTCATCCTTGTCGTATAATATTAACATTTTTCATCACCTCCAGGCATATATCTCATTTATATTTGGGTTCTCCGGCTTTTATTGCTCAATAAAGCTCCGGCAATTCGAACCTTAGAGAGAACCGAATTATTCTCGTTTGTAATAAAATAAAATTTCGGATATTTTTAGTACTGACTCTTTGAAATGCCCCCATTGAGAGATTCGTCGGTAGAACTTCTCACATGAGCGTTATAAAAGTTATCATTGCAATCGCTTCCGTTATATGTTCATATCGGCCTTTAACATTTTTTTAGTTTTACGGACTCTTAAACATACAACGTCCTCCATCTCGGCTCGATCTCATGAATATCTAATCATGAACATTTTTCACTTTCGCATAAATTAAGCCGAATATTTGGAGCATCTTGCATTGCAACGCGCGATGCATCTATTGATGTCCACGCGAGTTTCAAAATCAAAGAATTATGACGTCTCAAATATCATTTAGACAAGCAATTGACGATCAAATTGTAAAAAATTCTCCAAATTCTTAACATGTGGTTAGGTAGCGAAATTATCTTATTTTACAAACTAATTGATAAAAAAGTGATAATAAATACAAACTTTAAATATATCTCTGTAACACAGTAAAAATAATAAACTGATATCTATAAGACAGTCTGTGTTTTTCATTTTTTAAATAAGGTAGTTTCCCTGCTGCAGTCTGTATTTGTTGTAATAATATTAACTTTTTCAGTCCCTGTGTAATATACAGCAATTTTATATTGATATGTATATACAAAAAAACCTTTTGTACATTGTGATGCACAATTTGTAAAATGGTTTATTTTTAATAACAGGTTTATTTTCGTTGTAATTCAAGTATTTTGCATTATTTTGGCATGACCCCATAAAGAATTATTGGATAAACCCAAGATTCGATCATGTAATGCATTGCGCTGTAATCCGAGATTAAACGTCGTGTACATTGAAATGTACATACGATCCCTATGTTAATTTTATGCTAATTATGAACATATTTCATATAAAATCTTAAGCGCCTTCAAATTTCGAAAGAAGTCAAAAAATAATGTTCATTAACTCTTTGAGATCCTATGTCGAGTGGCGCTCGACATTTTGTTTCTATATTTTTTTCCCATTCATATTTAAAATCATGTGATTTTATTTTGCGTATCGTATTTACTCAACCATTCTACTTTAAATGAACCAACACTGATTGACTTTGTCCATTTTTATAATATAAGTTGTCTAATCCCTCTTTTCTTCATCATCGTTATGTTCAAGTATGGCATCCGATCGCGAGCCGCTCATTCCCGTTGTATCAGCGGTCCGAAAAGCGGACCGATTGAGCACATATAAACGTTATGGCCACTCCGTCTTCTTTTAGGGCTTTTTGCGGCATTTTCTATGATCTGTACGATGACGGAAGCAACGTAGTGTCTAGACACTATCTATCATAGTATTTTTTTTTACAACAGTAACCGCCATCTATGCATCAGGTCGGGTACTTTTGGGAGTATCTTTGTATATTCGTTTAAATCAAACATCCACTGCAGAACTATGGGCCTCTTCAATATTCATTCACAGGAAGGGGTTACATCCATAATCAGTATAATTTCATTTTAACAACAGTGTTTTTTTTCTATGTATTTTACTGTATTTTCCTGTAAAATGAACTAAGAAAAAAAAACAACTTTCCTGCATGATTGTTGTTTCAGATAACAGATTTTTTTCTAAACAAAAAAAGTCGTTTAACCTTTTTTTGCGGGATAATTTATGGCTTTTAAGCATCTCTTCGGGATAAAAAAATATTTTTTGACTAGAGAATATATCAAAATTTGCATTAAAATAAATAATTTTCCTATGCAATTTTATTCCTTGTATACTAAAAACTTACTGTAAACAAATTCTTATTGAAAATTCTAGTTTATAGTCCAAATTCTCTATTCGTTGGCGGTATTTATTGGATATATAATGGATATAAAGTGCATCTGAATTATATGTAAATGTTATTTATGCTTATATTTTTTGTTAATGGTTATGCTTAGCTAAAAGATTAAGCTGTGTTTGTGTAATATATAATAAAATGGATGCGCCAGCCCAATTTACCTTACCGCGCCTGTATAAGGTTCATAAATACAAATCAGGTCTATTTGTACACGTTCCGTACAGGATTATTTTTTTAAAAAAAGCCTATATATGTATGATATTGATCGTCTTTTATTTCTAGAAGCTGTCGGTTTTTGGCCGAATTGCTCGGCAATCTTGCCTCAATTTCGGCTTTCGGGGTCGCATTCAATCTCAGCCAGCAGTCCGCGGAAATTATCCTCGTCGTTAAATAAATAAGCCGCATAAAAATCATAGCAAAGTATAAATAAGAGACGACGAGCGTCTTTAGAAACCGGAATATGTATGGCGAGTGTTCGAAGGCGCGTTCCTCGTTACAGTCGTTAAGTTCCATACATTGTTTGAATAAAGGGCAATTTCAGCAGGCACCGGAGCGCTTCATAACAACAAATATAAATATTTCCACATTATCTATTAATTTAACGTTCGCAAGTTAAATATTCATCGCCCATAAAATTACCCGAGTGTGATCATCATCTCGGCTACTAATTGTTGGTTAACTGACAATTAATTTCGGTGATTACACGGGGAAGACTGTGATAAATGCGGTTATTTCTCGTAACGCACTTAGCGAACACTGTGCTCTGAAACTGGAAACCCTGCTTATCATATTAATAAAGCAATAAAGCATACATCGTAAACCCGAGCGAGCCACAGTTTGTGCATTCGAATGATGTGGTTATTGGCAGAAGCGCTTGTAATCCCTCGAATGTAACACATGCAATTGATATTGTAGTAAGACATTGAAAATTGGGTGCGAACTAGCCGCAATGGCAGGATTAAAGCTTCTCGCCTTCATACATATATCTGTAGTGCCAGTTGGAGATTTATGGAGTTGTGTTTGTGTAATATATAATAAAATAGACTCGCTACCGGTTTAGCAGTTGCATCCCCGCGTAGTAGCGCTGTCAACAGCATATATCTTCCATCTCTCTTCAGGTGCAATGTGTTATTTTAACAGCGCCATCTCTTGTGGCCCTGCGGAGACATTGCACCTGTTTTCCGACCGGTTATCGTCGGTTAGCCTTGGCTGCGGGAAGTCGTCCCTCCAGCAGCCAGATCTCTTTCTCGTGTGGAATTAATACTTATTTAGAAAAGAGAGTCTTTCTATTCAACGTGCGTCAGCGCGACCATTCCGATCCTTCTCTTTTGGAAAAATTAAGAAAAGAAGTTTTGTAATGTTTTTTTTCTGACTGATTTTATCGTCTGGGCGTGTATTTTTTTAAAAGGGTAAATCTGACGTTCAATACGGTGTTCGTACGACACCCATTTGTCCATCCAAGATCGTAACAAGGGCGCGGCAAAGCAGGCGCCCTTGATCCGGTCGAGAGTTATACATGGTTTTAATTTTACTCAATCATTCTACTTTACTGCATCAACACTGATTGACTCTGTCCGTTACATATACACTAAGTTGTCTAATCCCTCTTTTCTTCGTTATCGTTATGTTCAGATACGGCATCCGATCGCGAGCCGTTCATTCAGTGGTCCGAAAAGCGGACCGATTGAGCATACAGACTTATGACCACTTCGTCTTCTTTTAGGGCGTTTTGCGACATTTTTGAATTGACGCAAAACCTCAGCTTTATCGCTGTGAAACAATCGATTGAAACATCTTCATGACGCTGTTTTTGTTTCATTGTGATCAAACGCGGTACTCGTCTTGCGCACGATGTAAAACACCTTTTAAAATGCCTACCATGTCTGTTGTTAGCTGGCGTATTTTTAATCGAGGGCATCCAATGCCATTTTGTGGATTTTCTTCGGCATTTCTGGCGTGGTCACCTCACTTGGTCGATTTTCGTTTTCTTTATTTATTCCTGAATTTACACTTTGCTCTAAATATTTAAATTGAGTGAATACGATAGCACAAAAACAATTTAAATACAATTTTTCTTGGAGCCGCTCATTTGTCATATTAGCGATCCGAAAAGCGGACCGATTGAGCGTACAACCCTAATGGCCACTCCGTCCTCTTTCAGGCCATTTTACGACATTCTCTATGATCTGTACGTATTGTATATATGTGTTGGGGACTATCTTTGTGTATTATTTTATAATATACATTATAATAGTATTTAATATATTGCATTCATAATAGTTAACTTTAAAAAATAAATATGATTTCCGGAGAAGGAGGGGAGGGCGTTATTTTGTGACGAATTTGGGGGATATGAAAAACGATCTTTCTTCTCAATAAATAAATTTAAAAAATGTTGTTTATTGTCCAAATATATATTAAACTCTATGCAGCTACAATGATGCATTGGTTTGTCTTTTATTTTGTATAAGGACCGTTAAGGGTTTCTTGTTTTGTGTCCTGTTTTCTTGCAATAAAACATGGTCACCGTGGTTTATCGGTAAATCTACAACTGTAAACACATCATCATACTTCAAACATATGACGAGGCATTCACTATGCTCCGCTCAAAAAGAAACACTCCACTGTATTATTTAAGCCAAACAAACTGCGAAATGAGCGTCTGTGTGCAAAATATACATTCAGAGAAAAAAACCACAAAGTATTAATGTCAAAACGGGACAATTTAATAAGCCATATTTTGTTCTTTACGGTCTACTTAAGCTTTTCTGCGGAGAGCTAAAAATTTATGATGCATTAATCAAATTCATGGATTATAAAACTCGATGGGTCATTAAGAGTAACAATAGAGGATTTCCTTAAAAATCAATTGTTGGACGTGTTTCAACCACTTAAATTAACACTAGCGACTCACCGATGAGTCGCTGTGTTATTTCGTGGATAAAAATCATTATACTAGGGACGCATTGGTCTCATCAGGTCTGCCCATTGAATGATCTTTGCTACATAACTATTTTGGGATGCATTAGTCAGAATACCTCGTTTTACAGAATACTCGCGCAATTTCTAATATCTCCAAAGTCGCTGGCAGTTAAATGGTTAAAAATGCCATTTGCAAGTGCATTGCCGTCTGATGCAATCCAGACAATTGCTCGTCCATGTAATCAGGATCAAATTGGTAGTATTTGCTTACAGATCACGGTGGTCGAGGATTACACAGGCGGACATGGGGAAAGCAGACAGTGCTTGGGCTGTTTACCTCCAACAAACGCGGAAACATTTCTCCCCTCGGATTTAACACAAATCTGTTGTTGCAGACAGTGCCATTGTTTGTTTTTGTTCTAGATCTGGTTTTGTGATATCGGCGGACGCTTACTGAGACTTTGTTCCGAGTTCGAATCCGACTGAGCCATCATCAATGGGCGGCACTTGCTGCGTTCGCATAATGTACCCTGAGATCCGCGAATAACGGTTACCTTTTCGTCCAGGGACGTATCCGAATAAATGGCGCATTATTTGGCGAATTTACACCATCATTTTCAAGAGGAAATCCCTCACGACCGCGCCAAAGGAGCGCCCTAATGAAACTTGCTGCAGCGCGTTGAAGATGAAAATATAGACCTGAAAATTAAGATAAATAGAAATCCATAATATAATGCAACAGCGCGAAATAATGCATCGTCGAGATTTCGAAATTATCGTTATGTTCATGATCCGATCGCGAGCCGCTCGTTCAGCGGTCCGAAAAGCGGACCGATTGAGCGTACCCCGTATATGATTTATACAATCGCAGAAATCTCTCCAGAGGCTAATTTACATAGGTGGCTTGCGCCAAATGAAATCATGAGCGAGACTATACTTCCCCCTGACCATAAAATTTTCACTTCAACTTGCATCCATTGTTATTAATCGACCGAAAAATTGGCTTTATTGCTGTGAAACTTAACCAAACACTCGATTAAAACATCTTCACGGTGTTATTTTTGTTTTATTGCGAGCAAACGCGGCACTCATCTTGCGCACAGCTTTATCATGTCCAATTGTTCAGTCAATATGCATAAATACAGCACTTTTTTAAATGCCTTTCGTTTTCTTTATTTATTCCAGAATTTATACCAGAATGCTCTAAATATTTAAATTAAATGAATACGATTGCATAAACGTAGATTAAATCAACTTTTGCTTGGATCGCGAGCCGCTTATTTGGTCATAGCAGCGGTCCGAAAAGCGGACCGATTGAGCATACAGACCACTCTGTCCCCCTTTAGGGCTTTTTGCGGCATTTTATATGATCTATATTATGCGTGCGAGCTTCAAGACGTCGATGTCGCGCATTAAAACGTGAAAAAACACGCAATTCCGCTAAAAGGGTGATTCGCATTTTGCATATACAAAGCGAATCCTCGAATGACATAACGAAGCCTTGGAAGGCAGCAGGTAAATTTGCATTTTTAAATAAAATTCCTTCATACACGATATCGGGTTTCATGCAAATGCGTTTGATGAGACTCGAGATGTAGTATGAGAGTGGGCGGACGAAGGGACGTGACGATGTCACTAGGTCGTCGGAAATAAGATACGCTTTTCGACGATGATTATATATAAAATTCTTCCGAATATCGTAATATTGCTTGAATGAGGCATAGTGTGAGGGATTCGATTTGAAGCGTGGAATACAGAAAAGAATTTAGATCAGCGACTTCAAGAGTGTGGCAGATTTTGCTGCTCCGCAGAGGACTTCTTCGACCAAATTGAATTATATTATTGAATCTAAATATTTATAATAGCCATTTTCACACAACGCACTCCGTTTGTCTAATGTCGAATGTGTTAGCATGTGACACTCAATAAATCACAGGATACATTCTGCAGATCCATTGAATGTACAGTACACGTCTTCTAATTTTAAATTACGATTAGTCTAAATTAAAACGAAGACCAAGAATTCCAACAAGCCACCTCAGTGTGTATCCAGATTTAATTGTCTTAATTATTTCCATGTTATAATATTTGAACCAAGTTTATAGCTTGGAGTTTCATACTTGCGGTTCTCGTCTAATGTTCTTCTAAATGTATCGATAATTTATATTGCATCGAGGAAAGATTCGAACTCGACTAGGGCAACCCGTCTTTTTAACCCTTAAGGGAATCATGACAAACATAAAGAATGCATTGATACCGCGCGAACTATCGTAGCATAACATTTATAGAGTCAACCCTTTTATAGCGACGAGATAGGAACCGCGATATAAAAGCAAAACGCTATAGGAAATTGGGCACTCATAAGCAAATTGTAAGTGTTTAGTGCGACGGGGCATATAATTTGCATATTTAACCCATTCCTTAACGTAAAAGAAGGGTTTTTGGCTTTTGGCTTTGAAAGCTTTCACCTAGATCCAACAACTATCTGATTCAATTTGCTATGTGCAATTATAAGTTTCGCGTACTTTTACGGCATTATGAAAACACCATAAATGTACATTTATATTTTATCGTCCAAAAATACCATTTTTTTATTGATTTGAATGAATTTATAACGATCCAGTTGAATTAATCTAACCTAATTGAACTCAAACCAATGACCTCTCACAGCCCGGATGCTCGCTCGTGTTATCAGAAATTTCATTAAATGTCACTGTATGCTTATGAAATTATATTTTATATGGATGCTGGGAAATCGTTGGTCTGGATCCGAATAAACGCCCTGTGTTCAGCGTACAGTATCCATTTAAATTAGCTTTATTATATATCAAAAACATTTTTATGATGCTTCAAAACAGTTCCCTGGTGTGTGTCACCAAAGCAATATAGTTGCTTTACATTAAGGAATATAGATTTATTTTGAGATGGCTTTTAGCAATCCCTTTTATGAGATCATCACCAACCATTTTTGCATGGTTTTTAATGGCGTATGTATGTTTTTAAAAATGTGGTCGCCAGCCACATCTCCTGCGAGATTCGAACCCAAGACGATTAAGTTATGAGTCCAACCGCTTAAACGCCCGTGGCAAGTATCTAACATACGCCCCTCTCCGCACGGATATCCAATCATTAATGCATTATTATAATGTATATTTTAAAATAATATATGAAGATAGTCCCAAATGTACCCGATTTATCGTATAAATGGCTGCTACTTCGTTTACAACAGTAAGATGTTGGGTGGCAGAGTTTAAACGAAGCCGTACGAGCTGCCAAGACGAACAACGCAGTAGTCGACCAAATGAGATAACCACCCCAGAAATGGTGAAGAAAATCCCCAAAGTCTTGCTGCACGATCGTCGACTGAGCGAATGAGCGAGCTAGCAGATATGGTAAGTCTTTCAAAAATGCTATACATCGCGCATATTGGCTGAAAATTTGAACATGAAAAAGCTGAGCGCAAGAGAGGCACCGTGTTTGCTCATATAAAATGCAGAAAACGCCCTAAAAACGGAAAGAGTGGTCTGTATGCTCAATCGGTCCGCTTTTCGGACCGCTGATATGACAAATAAGCGGCTCGCGATCCAAGCAAAATTTGATTTAATCTACTTTTGTACAATCGCATTCATTTATTTTAAATATTTAGAGCTTTGATGTAAATTCTGGAATAAATTTAAAAAAACGAAAGGCATTTAAAAAGTGCTGTACTCGTGCATATTGACTGAACATTTGGACATGATAAAGCTGTGTGCAAGATGAGTGCCGCGTTTGCTCGCAATAAAACAAAAATAACGCCGTGAAGATGTTTTAATCGAGCGTTTGGCAAAGTTTCACAGCAATAAAGCCAAGTTTTTGAGTCGATTCATAACAGTGGATGAAAGCCGAAGTGAAAGTTTTATGGGTAAGGGGAAGTATAGTCTCGCACATGACTTCATTTGGCGCAAGCCACCTATGTAAATTAGTCTCTGGGGGGATTTCTGCGATCGTACAAATCATATGGGGTACGCTCAATCGGTCCGATTTTCGGATCGCTGAATGAGCGGCTCGCGATCGGATCACGAGCATAACGATAACGAAGAAAAGAGGGATTACACAACTTAATGTATATTAAAAAGTGCTGTACTCGTGCATATTGACTGAACATTTGGACATGATAAAGCTGTGCGCAAGATAAGTGCCGCGTTTGCTCACAATAAAACAAAAACAACGTCGTGGAGATGTTTAAATCGAGCGTTTCGCAGCAATAAAGCCAAGTTTTTGAATGCGGAATCGTGCCAACCCGCTTAACAAAAGCGCATAGCGTACAGCCTGGAATTAATTTCCTTGTCTTATTCCCAATTTCGAGTGACTATTTGCGATCTGAGCGCAGGGCATATAATAGCTAGATTTTATAATTTAAAACTAAAAGGCGTACGCATTTATCCCCGAAAATGTCGAAAAAAGGTCTGCGCATCCAACCGGTCCGCTTTTTTGACCGCTGACATGACGAACAAACGATCGTTCGCCGTTCCCGAACGTATCTACAGATAAACAGAAAGAATATAAGCTCTCATTACAAAATGAAATTTTCCAAAGAAGATGGATCGGGTAAGCAATGGTAACATATTTGGTTCATTTGTGGTTTTTTTTTATTAAGCAGGTAGATATCTATTTTGGTCCTAAGTATGCACTCGTATTGCACTTGTGATGCACTCGTCTGTCCGCTTTGTCATTTGTCGGCGGCTCTTTCGTGGGAATGCCCCGAGTGAAAAATCGTCATTGCATGCAAATATGAACGCTGATGGATGGAATCCAACACCGAAACGTTTATCATTGGACCGGTCCAAGCTCTCCGACAAATGCTCACCCTGTTCCAGTGTGGCGTGTGTGTGTAAATACGTGTTTTGTAAACTCTGGCACAGTTTATATGATCTAGACGACCTTGTGGCGGGTCACGCAATAAAATCGCAGTTAAATACACCGCTAAGGAGTCTGGTAAAAAATAACTCCTCGATACATTTATGAAGAACAGAAAAGCGTGCGTGTGTGTATATGTTTGCTTTATGTCGGTCGTAAAACATTTTAATACCGCGCGTATTTTTTATTTTTTTAAATACCTGCAGACTTAGCAGCTTTCTGTTCGAATCCCGATAATCGTTAAAGAAAATGGGCGGGTTTGAAGGGTCAAATCGTATGGCTCACTTCCCTTGGAAATTCATCGAGGTCATCATTAGTCTTTATGTCAATGCACAGCATCATTGATGATCAGGTATGAGCTTCAGATAGATTTTGAATCCATCATGGCGACATTGGATAGTTTTCAAGCTTTTCGCCGGGGTGCGGCAGGGAAACTTCCTTATTTGAAATGCACAAATCTTATTTGGGTTTATCTGAAATCCCTAAACTATCCAAAGATTCTGGCTCAAATAAAGAACAATATTCAAGCTGGATCGACGATATACACGTCGATGTGCTGGAAAGAGTGAAGAACTCGACTATTTTAATGCATTGACCAAAACGAAGGCCACCTTAATGATATCAATTTTAAAACATAATAGATAAAAACTTTAAATGTCTCTCTGCAACTTAAAAAAAATAATTAAACTGATATCTCATATATTGTTTATGTAATTCATTTTTAAAATAAGGTAATTTCCTTGCTGCATCCTATATAAATAAATGTAACCCTAAACTTCATAAGGTGTCCGGGTATTTTTCGACCATGAGAAACATTCTATTATTTGGATACAATGAAAAAATAAATAAAAATCAGTTTTTGTCCCGCAAAAATAGTCATGTCGAGATTCTTACAGCTGTTTATTTCTTGTTACATTTTTAGACTGATCGTTTTTTTCTTTCTTCTTATATTGCACTAATATTATTAGGTGGTTTTTGCGATTGTCTTTTTGCAAATTCAAATCTAAATTTCTACGCTCGGATGCAACCTTCGTCAATAATTAATATCGTCTCCAAAGATTCAATAAATTATACAGCGATCCAAAAGAACAGATCAACCGTAAAAATATGTATTCTATCGATATTAAAGCAGCCGCATGCGCCTCGTCATCGGAGAGTCTCGCAGTTGGGATCTCTTTCATGAAGCTCACGCTCGAGATCTTGCATGTCCAGCATATCTCGTTTTTTGATCAGCTTTGACATGAATCAAAATGATTTTTTATCTCCAAAAATATGATCGCCCGAGGGCTTAGCTTAAAATTGCTTTTGTGCTCCTTCGTTTCGCTTTACTTCAACGCTCATGCGTCCAGTGCTCGTATTATGGCATTGCAAAATGCATTATCGCATGTTCCCGCGGGTTTTTTTTTAGTTCTCTTCCATATGTAAATAAACGTGTGTATGTAAATTAGCCACAACATCTAGTGGCAAGGAACACGTGTTATTTACGCAGTGTCATTATACATGCACGTCGTGCAGGGCATGCACCGAAATAAATGAGAAATAGATAAATAACCGCTGGGAATTCCAACTAGACAAGGGACTACAAATTTAGCCCGGGAAAGATTTATAGGTTAGACATAAGTCTAGCGCCAGTTTCTCCGGAGACATCAGAACTTTTGAGTAATTGCTGGCGTTTCCCAAACCCTCGCGCAGGGAAGGTTGTTCTAAAAGCGTATATGCCCCGGAACGACCCTTTTTTAAGTTCAGAAAATGTACCGACAAAAAAAAGGATAAGCATCTTAACATCCATTCCTCCATTCAACGGTGTCTCGCACTGGTTGCTTAGATTCTGCACAATTTTTTAACACAATTTTGTCGGGTGTTTAGCTGATGAAATATTATCAACTAAATGTTACATATCAAAGCCAAGCTAAATTCCACTCTGTGGGAGTCTGCTGCTTCGTTTTCAACAGTAAAGTATTAGGTGGCAGAGATTAAAGGAGGCCGTACGAGCTGCCAAGATGAGACACGGACTGAAACTCAAGCAAAATTCCCGATTTCCCGACAAATCATTTATTTCCGTCGCTGCAGATGAATATTCATATACTATAATACATTGATGTGATTCGTAATTATATTACGAAGGAATACAAAAAATTTGAAGCCCGTATCTATTATAATTCATATCGATATTCCCATTATTAGAGTCGATGTGTAGTAAATACATCACCGGTAGGGAATGATTAATATAACAATATGATATGTACTGTATATATGTATGCATAGATTAGACAGTCACTGTACCTAGGCGTCGCCTAAGCTCGCCAATCAGTAGTTACGCCACTGTTTCAACGTATACACATACAATTTCCAATAAATATATGGATCAAAATGTATAGACAAACGATCGATGAGTAAAAACGATCTACACTTTCGATCTCTCTAATTAGATGAAGATTCTGTGGTAAACCCTATTATTACCACTTCAAGTATAACTGGAAGATTTTTAATTCTTACACCATGAACACCCTGAACGAAGGCCATGACAATTCTTCGCGAGAGCTGCACGTGTGTTCAAAGGCGATCAGCAAAGCTGAAGTGTTAAAGCCGAGTGCTTTATTAGTGTTGGACGAACCATTGCGAAACAATGCGACCGATATGATGGAGCACTCGAAGCTGAAATGCTGAGAACAACGGTGGAGATCGTAAAATGAACGTCGGGTTCGATACATTTAGGAAATTTGCGACATTGTTAATTTTAAGTGTATGAGAAACGGCCGAAGTTCGTCATGGTACCTGCCGTTCCCGACCGAGTTCAAACTCGTTCTAACGCATTCGCATGCTCGAAAGTGGTTTTGTTCATATTGATTTATTATCGAATTGTTTTGGCACTATCGATATACGCGTAATTTTAAACAAATTCATATTTACTATCGATAAGGCGATAAGTTTTTATCGATCGTGCCGGGGAGCCTTCTATCAAACGTCGATGTCGTTTAGGTGCACACTGGAACAGTCTTGATTGATTGGAGACTTGTCTTTTCATCTTTTTTGTTCTCCAGCATTTGGCATGTGCTAATTTTTTATCGTGTATTTCAGCAAATAAATTAAATCAATGCGATGGTGTTTGATATATACAAATACAGTATTTTTTATCGTCGGCGTTAAGGATCACTTGATTTATCATATTGAGTTATGGGCGAACTCAACCGATTTTGCGTATCATTTCAGAGTTTATTTACTTTTTCAAAACCGGTAAAATCAGGACTAAAACTGGATCAATATGGTCAAACGAAAATGCTTCATTTTTCCCCACAAAATAAATTTTTATTAAAATTCAAGCAATTAAAGTCCAAAAAATAGCATGTATCCCTGGCAACATAATCCTGTGCAAATCATCTATAATATGGGAACTTGAGATAAATTGATTTATATTTTTATGTTAAACTTGTATAGGCGTGGTAGGACAAATTGGCAGGACAATAACTAGGGCGTGGCAAAGCAGGCGCCCGCCACGGGCGCAATTGGGCTTGGAGTTACGGATGATTTTTATTTTATTCGACAATTCTACTTTACATGAACCAACACTGATTGACTCTGTCCGTTTTTATAATACATACTAAGTTGTCTAATTTCTCTTTTCTTCGTTATCGTCATGTTCAAGTAAGGCATCCGATCGCGAGCTGCTCATTCGTTAAATCAGCGCTCCGAAAAGCGGACCGATTGAGCATACAAACCTTATGGTCGCTCGCTTAAGGAAGCTACCCCCCCAGTAGTATCTAGATACTTTCTATCGTAGTATTTTTTTACAACAGTAACCGCCATCTATACATTAGGTCATCTCGACTTTTGGGAAAATCTTTGTATATTATCTCAAATCAAATATTTTCACGACATTTTACATATAATTTCGGCGTTCCTAAATGGAAAAGCTGCCTAAAACGGGATATCCGATCTAGAGCGTGGCAAAGAAGGTGCCTGCCACGGGCGCAAAACGCAGGATACCGACCCGATTGAGAGAATTGCACGTGGTTTTTATTTCACTTGACTATTCTACTCTAAATGTATTAACGCTTTAATTAACATAGCAGTATTATCACGTTGACGTACGCAGCCGTCAAATCCCGTCACGCGTCAGTATATAATACTTGCTTTTTGCGCCAGATAAATCTATGTACGTCGGTCTATGTAAATCGGTACGTCTTCGTGGACACAGTCTTTGAGCCACTTAAATCGGTTTTCATTTGATGTGACATAAGATTTAAAGTGTCGGCGAAGACGGTATGCATGGACTTATCCAATGCAATAAGCAGATATTATCTGCGGACGCATGACGGTATTTGACGGTAACTGTGCGTCAATGGGTTAAATGAGATTGTCTCGAATCTGCATTTTCAAAAACGATCCAAGTCTGGACTTGTCTGAATTTTTGGGAGGTTTTTTACTATTATATTGTTGATTGGATATACCTAAAGTTTTAAGGTTTTTACGCAGAATTCCAGAGTGTATTTCAAGCAAATCTTTTAGCGTTGAAGTAAAATTTATATAATCAGGAAAAATTAAAACCCAAATGGCATTTGGTCGGAAGGAGAGATAAAATCGTTTGTAGTGTGTCCGTCTCTATAGCGTACAACATAGACACGCTACGCGCATGCGCCGCATCGCCTCTACTGTGTGCGTGTGTGTCTATACGTAGCACGTCTAATTTATTATATATTACACAAACACAGTTAAATCTAATAGCTAATATTTTTTTGTTGACAAATTGAAAATGGCAACGCATAAAATTAATTCTTAGGAGTTAAGAAATTTTACTTCTACCGCAATTTCTAGGTAATTTCTTTCTATGATCAATTGGGGGGTGTATTTGTGTTAAAAAATATATGCATTTTATTTGCTCATCCGAACTATTTCTGGACTCAATCCTGATAGTCTGGTGTATAATGAGATTCTGTCGTATGTTGCAAATATGCAGTTGATGATATTTATGCATGCATTTATGTGTCCAGTACAAATTGTAAAGAGAGCCAGATTTCTTTTGCAACAACCCTCCCGCCACGTCCCCATGGCAAAGCGCGGGCGAGTCCCTAGCGAAATCTGAGCCCGGTTCCCGTTTCCGGTTGGCAGAGTAGTGAAAGGTTCTTCCGCAAATGGCACCACACCGGGCGCCCCGGGGGTCCCCCGTTATACAACAACGTTACCGCTACAATTGTTATATTTTTTTCTCGCCTCCAATTGTCCAAATGTAAATGACCCCGTGCAGAAACCGACACTACAAACATCTTTATTCCCAACTCTGCACATACGCCAAAAGCAGAGAGGGAAAAAATAAAGCAAACACGGGCGAAAAAAGTGGGCGCTTAAACGTTCGACATATCTGATCATTTGGAAAGGAAACAGTGCAGCGGATCTGGTCGGCGACTATCGTCCTTAGGGACAATCGAAACTGGGGATCACAAACGCCTGCAGGGTCCCATTGATTTGAGACGTTCTCGACAACATTGTAATTGATTCCATCCGAAGCATACAGCTGCATTCAAACTATGAGAACACAAAAATGATAAAATAACACAAAGACCTGAGAACACACTCTAAATATGCTCTCATATTTACCGAAGCATTTAGCATTCATCAATTCATCAATATCATCAAAAATGCTGGATGCGATCTGGCAACATTTATGGCATTCAATTAAGATTTAGCGAAACAATAACGCCATATTCATGGCACACAAAAAATATAGCTTGAAATTAAAGAGCTAGTTGTTCTCGAAATGAACACGCGTACATTGACACCTCCACTGTATAAAGCAACCAATAACACTTTTAATATATTACACAAAAAACACCTTATTCTTTTAGCTAACAATTTTCATTGTACAGAGTGCAAATAAACTGCTAAATGAATTGTCAACAAAAATGTTAACAAATATGAAAAAAAAACAATGCATAAATCGGACATTTCTTATGAAAACATTCATTCGCATATAAATCCATGAATTAACCCTTAAGTGCCTGTGGCCAAGTGGTCCAGAAAAAGGACCACTGACACGGCACATGAGAGCCTCTCTCTCTCGGCCGACATTCCCAAACACGACCACAGAACGTGATCCACGTCCATGAATACGCAACGAATACATGTCCATGGCCTTTCGATTCAATCGCGCAAAGATCCGATAAAAACGCTCGATTATTCGGCTTTATCCACGTATCTAATATGTGAAGCATTGATTTTCAACCGATTTCCTGCGCTGTTTAACATTCGAAGGCGGATTGAACAATCGGACACTTCATATGAAAACGCCTTAGAATATATAATACACCATAGGCCGCAGATGGCTGTATACTTTATGCTTCATTGTTTACTCTATACTTGTGCATTCAACCCTTAGAAAACAATTATTACCGCCAGTAAAATAAATATTGACTTTAAATTGTTGTACAATAGCAATGAACTTCATTCGAACCACAACAACAATAAACATCTCGAGTGTTTCCAAGAAATTAACTTATCAAGCATGATAATAATTTTATGCCATACTTACACCAAGTCCCAAAATAAATCGTCTACATTCTTGCCATAAGCCATTTGAAATTTCAAATGCTTTGAAAACACGATTTTAACACTTTCAAGTCCGGGCGATTTCGCAATAAATTCAAATTTTAAAATTGGAAAAAAATTTGAATTGAATGAAAATATTAGTCATCTTTGTTTGAAATCAATTTTGTTAATATTGAATTAACCGATGATGAGTTATCGTCGGCAAATATTCAACATACTTTATATGGTGGCCTGCGAAGTGAGTGTTAACACATCAGATTAATAAATAGAATCTGAGTCAAAAATGTATTTTTAATGAAATTATGAATGAACGTTAACGCTTCGCCCCAGATTTTAGAAGAATATTTAAATTCAGGATAAATCCCTCGCCAGATTGGGAATGTGTGCCTCTTTGAGGTTTTGGACTTCGACTTCATATTCCGTGGGAAATGTTCATAAAAAAAACAACAATAATTAAAAACTATCCAAGACAAGTCTTCATATTTCTTACTTAAATTGATTTACGTATGTTTTTTGTACCGAAAAGGATGTAGAAAATTGGTTTCGATTTATGATCCAATCCGCTTTATTTTTTTACCAATAAAATATAGCTCATTCATGGATATTCTTAGCATAATATTAGGATAGTTATTTATGAAAATTCGTATGCGATTTTAAGTATATTTTAGGCTGCTGCCCTAAAAAAAAAATGGTAGGGAATTACGTCATAAAAATGGTATGGAATTATATAAATCCGGAGAATTTATTTAAATATGAACATTTAAACATAATCGATATTTTTTTGTGTGCTAACACATTAGTTTTGGAAGAAATGTGGCCCGATTATTCCACTTAAAATGTAAACATTTTTAACCTTTCCCTACCGGTGATGTATTTACTACACCTCGACTCTAATAATGGTAATATCGATATGAAATATAATAGATACGGGCTTCAGAATTTTGGTGTTCCTCAGTAATATAATTACGAATCACATCAAAGTATTATAGTATATAAGTATTGATCTGCAGCGACAGAAATAAATTATTTGGTACTCCTCAACTCGCATTCATTAGCACGCAAGTGGCTCTCTGCAATGGGCTTGACGGCTATTTGCGATGTTCTTTCTCGTTTTCAGACACTTTTCAGAGCTAACATTACAAAAATTGTTACATTTCAACATCTGAAAATATACCAGAAATAACATTAAAACAGCAAGTGTTTCGTCATTTAGTCTGGATCTGATTTTGGTAGCAACAAGCAACTTTCTGCTGAAAATGCACGCTCAGCCTCCACACTCTTTGGAGGTATCGTCATCAGATATTTAAATGCTAGTTCAAGTTGAGCTCCCATTTTCGTATGTGTCTGATAAAACTCCTATCTGCCGATATACAGATCCCGATTTCCCGACAAATTATTTATTTCCGTCACTGCAGATGAATATTTGTATACTATAATACTTTGATGTGATTCGTAGATATATTACGGAGGAATATAAAAATTTTGAGGCCCGTATCTATTATATTTCATATCGATATTCCCATTATTAGAGTCGATGTGTAGTAAATACATCACCGGTGGGGAAAGGTTAATATAAAAATTTGAAAAACATATGGCCTAAGCTCGCCAATTAGTGGTTATGCCACTGTTTTCAAGCGTTCAAATTTCGATTTAGTAGCCTTTATCGTGCTGGAAGGTGTACAATTCTGTTAGAAAAAAAATTCTATCCTGAATTTTTCGGGTTTACGTTTTCTATCCCGGGATTCATTAGCATCTAAAACTGTCCGGGATCCCGGGATTGGATCCCCTAATTATGTATCACGTGATTGTATCAGTCCAAACATTTATATCCCAAATGAAATAATCAAATTTTATGAAGGCCTCTCTGCCTAATGGGCTCAGTCGTGTGTCCACATAACATCCACAGTAGGAAACACAAATAAAATCAAAATAATCCGATGTGCGAATATAAAAAAGTGGTTGATTATTCGCACGGTGACAAACAGAAAAGGTGCGAGCAGTTATTTAAATTCCACTTTGGAAATGAATTATTATTCATTGGGAGGCTGGGGGTCCCGGGGGCCCTGTCCAAGCCAGTGGGGGGTGTGTTTGAGATATTTTTGTTTGGGGGTTTTGTGTGCGCAAGCCCGCGGCTCGTGGGAAAGGCCCACGCGCCACGGGGCGCCTCTGTCTACACCACAAACGGCGCCAGGGATCGAGAACGATTTATCGCCGCTACCGTCATCCAACTACAACCATCAAGCTTTCAACACTCCAAACGATCCATTGATATAAAACTCAATGTGAATGAATCAACTTCGGGATATATTCCATCCCTATGCGGGATATCAGGGATGCACTCATATACGAGACCCATTTTAACCACATTTTTTAAACATGCAAATTTGACATTGCACAAAAAACATAGATCAAAATCGGCCTTAAGCTGTCCACTGTAATTTTTCAATATTAACGAGATTACGAGAGAGAATAATAACGAGACCGAAGAAAAATCGGACATGTCATATGAAAACGTCTCTATAAATATATTCACGACCGAGATACAATGAGTTGGATTTTGATATTGTAAAGGTCTGGATGCTTAGGCATGGCTAAATTTCAACATATTTTTAAATATGTAAATTTCATACTGAAAAAATAACCATGAATTGAAATCAGTCCTGGACACCACGAGCTAACAACTATGAATTTCAATATTTGTTTTGAATTTGCAATTCAATTTTATGCACATAAAACTATAGATCCGTGACCAAATTTATGCGAAATTTAGATTACTCATTTGAATCGAATAAATGGATTAGTCTCGAGGGCAATATGATCCATTTCGTGAGGAGAATTTCGATTACGCGTGAGACGCATATCCAGAAAGTAAGTGTACTGTGACAATAACGGACTATGTTTTTTTTTTGTTGTTTTTTAAGAGTTGGCCATACTGAATGGTAGAGATGGATCTCCTGGCAGTGCTAGCATAGCAGGAATACGGTAGTACGTAAATTCACGTTGAAGTATCCAGTTGTGTGAAAGATGTAAACAAGTGAGAGCGGGTCAATACCGTCCGCGAGTTTCATGCGCGGCTTGAATTGGAAAGTGAGGATTTTCTGAGCTCTTTTGTTACTGAAGATGGTATCACACCAATTCTCTATCTGCCAAAAAATTCAAAACCACAATTTCGACAAAAAAAAATCATCGCCTCAATGTTTTGGGATCGAAAAAACATAATCAAAGACGCCCTCACACAGTCTTAACCACGAAGGCGCTTTGGATTTATTTGGTTGGGATATAATGGACCACCACCCGTATTCCCCTGACGACGCCTTCACATTTTTATATTTTCCTTACCCTGAAAGAGCATATGAGTGGAATTAAATGTTCTGAATGAGTGGAAGTTCTGAAGTGAGGAATGGAGCTGGCGGGAGAGTTCTTCGACGAGGGCACAAAAAAGTTTGTACCGTATTTTCAAATACACTTACTTTCGGAAAATGCATCGTATTTAAAGTGCGATTGATTAACGCCGTTGATGCAGATGATACGAAGTTCTTAAGCTTTTGAAGAGTACAATCGCGTATTTGCGATCGAATTCATTCTTACATAGAGAGATAACATAGACAATTCAAATTTATCGACTAATAATGATAACCCAATTTCAAGTGTATTGTTTATGTTTAAGCGAAAAAATGAATTATGTGCTATAAACAGCGTTTATTTATTGATATACAAGCTTCATACACGCTGCGCAATCCTGACAGATAAGTGATGGACATACAATTATATAGTGTCTACGTTTAAGTCATTTTAAAATTCACTACTCAAACGGTTAATGGTGAACAAATATTGAAAGTTATTTCAGAACATGTTGATTGCTCCATAGTTTAATGTAACGATAACGAAGGAAAAGTTTCACTAACTGCAACTTCAATTTTAGAACGCTTTCAACTACTATTTAACAAGTTTGAAAATCATTTCTAAGCATTTCATATTGCAAAGAAACTCATATATGTGCATTGCAAGTCAAATCCTCTTATTATTTAGGAAAGATTATGATGCTGGGTGACTTTTTATGGCCACAATTGAATGATCTTATATTATAGTCGAAACATCTATTATATTTATTCGCTATAAGCATATCTTATAGTTTGCTTAAAGTCGATCAAACACAACAAGTGTGTCATATATTATACTTTCCCCCATATACCATACTTTCTCCCTATCTTAAATTCCGTAATATATATCCATAATTTCATCCTAATTTGAATGCAATGGAAAACCATCTCAAGATCTTTTCAATCGTCTCATGATTTCCGTCCTAATTTACGCTGAATAATCAAGCTCAATGGTCGATGGTTGTCGGTGAATGACTCGTGTGATACTATGACCCTGCCCTCTCAAACGTTCAGACACATTTCACCGACCCAAATATTATTTAATACACATCAACATGCAATACACCGCAAAGCAGCGTGGAACTGATAAGCACCCCTGACGAAAACAGGTCGGGGCGGGTGGTCCCGAGGCCCAGCTGTTAACTCCTGGGTCCCGTGATAGTAATAATAAAAAGGAGACCTCAGAGACCATTGTCTTTCATATTTGCTAAAAAGACACCAAAAATAATCACCTTCTAATACATCATGTTATTATTAGGTTTCGCTATCCCAGGACAAACATCAGGGGTGGATGATTCAAATTTTAAATTGTACAGTTTTATCCAATAATAATTTTATTGATTCCCCGAGGGAATAGTGTCCAAAAAGCAACCTAAGAATTTGGGTATTGATGGAATGAATTTATGAGGTTCGGCGTTCGCCAGGGAAATGATTTATAGTTCCATAAATTAAAGCGCATCTTCTTCGACCCTGACACCTGTCAAAACGTTTACAAATAATCATACGCATTTCATCATCTTCCGTAAGAAAAAAAGAGCTTACGGCCCGACGAAAGAGTGTTGACAAGTTAATCCTGCGTCTTATATAATCGTCCAACTGTGCTCGACACGTATTCGGCCCATGAAGAATCATCCCGAATTGGACCCAAAACACGATTAAAAAAATGTGTTGATAATGAGCGCAATTAACACGCTATGGTCCGTATCACGCGTTTTCGCGTGACAAAAATGTCGTGCACAAGTGATATCAATTTCAAAATTTTAATCACTGTCACGACCCATGAATTAAACGAAATTATTGTAGATAGTCTTCACAAGCGGATTTTTTAAGCCAAAATAAACATCTTACATAATTATGCCTTTTGACTGATAGCATTCCAAAATCAAGAACTAGTTTCGAAAGGTTATCAATAAACGATTCGTGAACTCGCGATTAAAATACATTGGAGCAAATACCATTATCAATCTGTAAATTAGGCAAAGTCTGAGAGCATTTCGATATTATAACTCGTTATGATTGTTTGAACTATCATCTGGCTTGTTTACAAAAGGGCATAGGCACTTGTCATTGGTTTATTTTAATGTAAAGACAATTAATTACGTAATGTTTGCTTAGATAATACAATTATTTATTTTAACATAACTCATCCGGAAATATAAGAAAAATCTTACAATGAAAACTTTTAAAATAATTCTAAAAATATCGTTCGTTAGTTTCGTGATTTTTATATATAAATTAATTATACTATACCTATATTATTTGAAAAAGTGCAAACAATAATTTGGCAAAGTTTTATCGCAATCGAATAAACGGTATGACAGCGCATTAAATACGGACAAACAAACATTGATTTTTATATATTAGACTATGCTTATGTTACTCGCGGAATCATTAGCAATAAGCGGATGAAATTTTATCGCAATCCGATGAACGGTATGGCAGCGCATTACGAACGAACAAAACCTAATTCATTCTCTATATATTAAATTATTTAATAACACTTTATAGTCCGTGCTCGCGTTAACGCTTGATGAGAATGACGTAATTTTAGCTTCAAAAAAATATCGTACGAACTTGATATAGATTTAAATTCATTTCTGGGGATGATAGTATACATATGGGCCAATATTTCAGACGTATAAAATATATGTTAAAATCATCCGTCCGCAAATTGTTTAATGCAAGGTATTTTAATTTTGCATCGAAGTAAGTAGTAGTAAGTAAACCGCATCAAAATTGGTTAGGACGTATATTTACGTCCTCGAAATATATGTTGAGTCGAAGTATAATATCGATGTGAATTTAAGATAGGTAGCAAATTGGTTGCACTTCGCTATTGTGTTGAAGTGGACGTGTACTTAATAAACGGTGACTAGTAGCATAATGTAAGATTCAAAGGCAAATTTATCATTTTGAAATTTAACGACAAAAAAGACGTATTGATGCTCAGTTCAGACAATATAGTAAAAAGCCAACATATGCCATAATAAACAGCATTACACCTAAACCGTTTTAAAATATATCACACAGAAGTTGAGTTTTAAATTTATGTATGGATATATTATTTTATTCTGGGCCATAATAACTCACGCCAGATGGGCGGGACGTATATATACGTCTTAACGAAAATGTGAAATTTAAATTAAGTCCATCGACTATTTAATAATGTCGCTTAGAGTGCTAAGATACGATATATGCGTCGCATAAGTTCAAATTTTTTCTCAGGACCGCGCAGCGTGATAAAGCCTGTACATCAATAAATGAACCTGTTGACATTGTTAATGTTTTGCATTAGTGCCAGGCTGAGTTTTGATTATATAATTGATTTATGTGGTTTTCTACTATTTATTATGATTCTAAGAAGACCACCATCTATATTCCAAGACTCCATACCTGATGATTGACAAAATAATAAAATAATAAATTTTGTATTAGTAATAGAAGCACGGCATTATTTAGATGTGTAGGGGTACCTTTACAGTACGACCTTGTCATCGATATGTCTAATATACAAATTCAATGTGAATACATACTCTTTCTTTGTCACTCGAGTCCGTTCGCAGCATATTCGAGATTAATCATCAACGGGCAAAAAAAATCCGTTCATCAATATACACCAGGGTTAATCCAAATTGCATATTTTTTGCTTGCAGATCGCCTGATTCTCGATATGGGAGGGTATCTAAAAGACATTCAACGACCAGGGTCGGATCACGACAATGATGAATTGCCGTGAATTGGAAAGGCTTTTTCTTGTAGTGGATTCCATCTGATATGATACCATTTCAGTGCGACTATTTATCGCTTCCATTAAAAGAACTACTGCTATGGAAAATCAGGTTCTTCCAAGTACCACACAAACGGGCATACGAACGCCTCCTATATTTTGACTAATCAAAAATGCTGTATCTATTAAATACTAATTATTTTTAAGTCCCATACATCCGATGCGCGTCTATTGAATAAAATGAACGCAGTCATACAACGTCTTGCGGCGGTGGCTTTATGGACACAACCCACTACAATATTTTTTCTCCGCATTGTCTGACGCATGCATAAACCTTTGAAGGTACCAAATTAATTTATTTAATGTTAAAATGATGTAAATATGGGTAAAAATGTCGGAGGGTATATACTTAGAGCGGCGCTCGACGCCAGCCGATATAATAATATTTCACGCTCTGTTTGCGCGGGTTAACTAGCTTTTTTCCTACAGTTTGTATAATTTTTAAACTGTTTTGAATTGTAGCCAATTAAGTCGGGTCAGCATAACTGAGACGTAAAATTCACGTGATGGCAGACACGGGTACAACTTTTCACCCTTGAAAATCAGTTATGGTAACCCACACAAAAAAAACCACGATGGATTGAAGAAAAGTTACTTCAAATGCAGTGAACAACTGCATATTGCAAGTAGCGACTAAGATCTAGTAATAGTTCCATAATTGTACGGGTACAACAATAATAAAAATAATAATAAAAACAGGATATCAAATATCAGTTTATTTTTTCCCATGTTACAGAGATAAATTAAAAGACAGTCCACTGCATGATTGTTATTAAATCTACATGATAAAAAACTTTAGTTTTTGATCTTTCAAATGAATGGCATGTTATTCTTTTCAAAATAATTGTCACTTCAGGACGTGCTTTTCAAATAAGGAAGTTTCGCTGCTGCATTACCATATCTAATATACATAAACGAATTGGGTTTTGTTCGTTTGAAATGCACTACCATACCGTTCATCAGATTGCATTAAAACTTCGTTCACTTATTGTTAAGGATTTCGCAAATAATATAAGCATAGTCTAATTTATAAAAATCAATGTTTGTTTATTTGTATTTAATGCGCTGTCATACCGTTCATTCGATTGCAATAAAACTTTGCCAACTTATTATTTGCACTTTCTCAAATAATATAAATACAGTATTATTTACTTACAGTAGATTTTATATGTAAAAATCAATGATTGTATCTTTGTTAAATAAATATCATTTATACTTTTCCCCTCCATATCATTCAATTTCTATAAATGTGTTAATTGTCATAAATAACTCTTTCAAATATCAAACGATATTTTTAGAATTATTACTTCTATGACAGCAACGCGTATAATATATCTAGGATGTTGAGGAAAAATTGATTGTATGCAATGTTTTTTTTCCATTTTATAGCTAAAAAATGAAGTCGTATGTTGTGTAATATATAATAAAATTGGCACACTATTGATCGAGCGGCTGTACATGCTACGTATGTACATAAACTCTAAAATATGCGACGGATACGGACACACTATAAACGATTCGAAGCGTCGCAAAAAAATTTAAGCCGCGTCTTTCGAAACCCTAGCAACTTTCTATCGAAAGTAGACGATGTCTATTTAATAATAATCAATATAAACTACTTATGGACAAAAAAGCATCATTGTAGATTTTACAGCAAGGCAGTTTTGTAACTTTTAATGCCGGAATATACAATTATCCGGATTTCAAAAATTGTTATTAATGTCTACAACGTTGAAAGCTTAGTAGATTGTATATTTTTTTATTTGCATTGTATAAACACTAACTGACTGTTATTCTAATAAGTACAAATCACATTAAGTCCTCGAACAATAAAAGGGTTAAATAGGATTATCGATTTAAAAAAAAAAAAAATAACATACTCAAGTCAGATATTTTGCAGAAAAATAGTACGCTCGCACTCAATGTATGTTGCTCTTTAAACTACCTAGTTAATTATAAGGGTGGTCTCGTCAAAAATTTATTGCCATTGGGTTGTCAGCTACACGCCAACGCCGATGTCGGCGGCTTCAAAGCCACTTCCACCCTGCAAATGGAAGAAATTGACTTCCGCTACATTTCCTATTTCTATATATAGTGATGTCGCTCCAATAAATCTGAAAAGAACGAACAGACTCCAGCGTGTAACAAAAACCTCATTAGCTGGACTTCTAGGCGGCACAAGTACGCTGAATAATTGTTCCCTCAATCATTGACAAAATCGATCATTAAAATGATGGTTTACGGGGGTGAAACATTGACGATCTTCGCGATGCAACCTCAAGCGCCAAATCGGGAGGTCATGGACATGCATCCGTTGAATTGTATTATTTTTGAGGCCGAGTGATAGCAGACTCGTCGGTAGAGTACGCCTACGCTGGGTTAATCAATGCAAACTGCCTGAAATAATCGAAATAAGGAGACTCAGGACAAATGTTATCAATAATAATTTGTGTTGTATGATGATGAACGTGTATTGGTTCATTTGCGTTTCGGGAATCAGTAATTCATAAGACTTGCATTTATGTACAATAGCTTGAAATATTTCGTTGTTTTTTTTTTTATGCAAAATTCCATCATGCCACAACAATAAAGAGTATCGACAATCTAAATGGTTTTACCCTGACCATAACACGTACAATATTTGCGCAAGACGAGTCCAGGAACGAATCTAGATTTCGCCAGCGAGAGACCCGCCGACGACCTATTCCCCTCTTTATTGTGTTAAATAGAAGTTTATAAGCTAAATTTGATACGCCCGCATAAATAATCCGATCGCCAGCAAGATAACATTGGCTTTATTAGATGCTGGATTTATTTGGCACGCTTTAAATTTCTTGTACAAATTTCGAGCTCTCGGAAGCTAGTTGTTCCCGGTTTCTCGGTATAGAGACGAGGCAGCTTCTTCATTTCGATGTTGTATTTTTAATTGCTGTTCCCTAAGACAGACTCGAGGACATTTATTGCCGTATGTCGTGCTTGAGGCGAACATGTACACCAAGACCGGATGTTGAATAACAGTTCATAATACACGATGTAGGAACACGTACATGCATATTTCGATCGTTTATTGTGTGCTGCTGCATTCGAAAAGTGGAAATTTCGACTTCAAATTTGGAATAAATATCAATGCCTTCATCGAATAACATGTGACATTCCTTCAGGCGTTAAGCCTTTCCCTACCGGTGATGTATTTACTACACCTCGACTCTAATAATGGGAATAACGACATGAAATATAATAGATACGGGCTTCAGAATTTTTGTATTCCTTCGTAATATAATTACGAATCACATTAAAGTATTATAATATATAAGTATTCATCTGCAGCGACGGAAATTAATAATTTGTCGGGAAATCGGGAATTTTGCGAGTTTTAGTCCGTGTCTCAGCAGATAGGAATTTTATCAGTCACATTGATGGTGTCGAAAATGGGGGCTCACGCGGTCATCAACTTGAACTAGCATTTAAATATCTGATGACGATACCTCCGACGAGTATGGTGGTTGAGCGTGCATCTTCAGCAGCAAGTTACCTGGCTTCCAAAATCAAGATCAATCAATCAGACAGAGAGAAATATATCTGGCTGCAAGAAGGACGACCTTCCGCAGCCAAGGCTAACCGACGACTCTCCCGACTCCCGCCTCCTGCACGTCACTACCCAACCGTCAACGGTGCACGCGCAAGAAGCGATCGGCAAGGATCGGAAGGGTCAAATTTTTAAACCCGAAGCTAACGAAGTCCACAACAGGCATTATACAAAGGCCATCTGGAAAGTAGGGTTGCATGGGCTCCTGAGACCAAGCGAAATGATTTGTTTTGAAGTTGGCACACCAGGTATTTAAATAAGATCCTAACAGTCAGTTTGTTTGATCCCGCGTGTTCAGTCACAGTAAATTATTTCGATGGAGATCCGCGTTTTTTTGGCTTTGCAGAACAATACCACCGCGAATATCCATCAGAAACTCGTGGATGTTTATGGTAGTGATGTGATGAGTCGACAACATGTCACGAAATGGGTCAGGTTGTTCAAATAAGGCCGTACTGATACTCACAATAAGACAAGGAGTGGGAGACCAACACGAAGAATTTCCTGGCATTTCTCGAAGTCTCCTTGGTGATATTGCGTCGGAAAAACTTGGTTACAAGAAGTTGTGTTAAAAAAAACTTGGTTACGCGACTACAGAAATGTCCATAAATTTAAATCCTTCAAATTTAGATAGCGACGCACTAAAATCCCAAACGGAGTCAGATCCATATCAAACACTGGAATTCCATTTGGACCATTTAAAAGTCATCGGCAAATCGAATAGGATGGGTGTTATTGGGTAGGATGGTTGTTATGGGATAGGATGGATGTTATGGAGTAGGGTGGGTGTCATGGTGTAGGATGGGTATCGCATGCCTTGACTGAACAAAAAAAAAAAACAAGCGACGAAATACGCGCTGCCCCTAATATTGGCACGTTCATTTACATATTATTTCATTCTCTTGTTATATTATAGTCTTATTACATAAATGCATCCTTATGATATCTGGAATGATGCATAACTCAAAATGTTTTAAAAGTCATTCTCGTTCATGCTCGAGCTAACCCCACACGGAAAAAATATCCCCTGAGCGAACTTATCCTGATAACGTCTTATGTAAACATAATTCAAAGGGTATGTCTATTGTACATTGTTTTAGAAGTTGATCTATAGCCATAAATAAACGTATTAATATAAATTCAAAATCAATTATGTACTATATATATATATATATACATAGGCAGATGAGCATACATGGGCTGAGATTTGCCAAACAAATATGAATAATTTCGTCTTCATTCGTACATTTCGCGAATGAGATTACATCTTCCGCACATTTCTGCTATGAAAGCTTGATGTATGATGCAAATTTTAGTGCATGCACGTGTGTATCTCATGCATGGGGTGAACACAAATTGACCCTCAAAGTTCAGATGTACATGGAGCGAAATATCAAAACATTTGAAGAGGACCAAATTCAAATTTACCGCGAAAAATCGAGCAAACGATGAAACCAAATTTAAGACGAAGGACTGAATTATCATCGATTTAACGAGGGACATGTTGTTAATATAGGCTCATCCAAATGCGACGCCTAGATGTCAACACTGTGTAATGTTCACATGTTAAGTCTTGTTAAATGGCTTAAACTATTTCGTTTTATCGGAAGATTGTACAATTTTAATTATGGACAGGTATACTGAGCGATACCAATCAATGTTGAGTGACATATCCAATTTTATTAATTCTTATTATATTGTTAAAACTCTAATTATAGTACACATTCAGGGCTGTAACAAGGGCAGTAGCAAAGCAGGCGCCCGCCACGGGGCTTGGGGCGCAAAACGTAGAATACTATAGAAATAGGCATGCATAATAAATAAATATGAATGATCATTTCTAAATTAAACACTTATTATACTATTTACCAAAGGGCTGTTGAAAGCAATGGAGATAATTATGATCGAATGAATTATATTACGCACCTAATGCATGTCTTGTAAATGTTTGTGTCAAATCATGCATACAGCATCATAAACGTATATCATAGCACACAGAATGGCATATGTGAAAATGTCGTAAATATGACGTTATCATCTGGAGATCCTCCATTCTAGATTCGTCCCCATTGGACGTTGTCATATTACATCAGGCTTTAAATCCTCACAAATACCCTAATAAGGTCTCGGCATCATAAACGTCTCCGAAGATGTCACGAAGTTTGCATGAAATGGAGCCAAGTCGTGATGATGTGCAAATCATAAAGGCTCTCGTTATAATTGCTTAATGCGACGAAACGTACGCATTTTAATGATGATCATAAAATCTGCTGAAATAATGCATGTGTCCTTCTTGCCTTTAATATGCATTCTAGAGCTTTGCGTATAAATCAAGGGCTTTCAAGTCATATGGGTCGAGATGCTATACACTGCAAGGATTACCCGGAATATGAAGCCATCACTGTCATCGCAACGCAAGTCTGAGAGTCAAGTTCGGAACACGTCGACTCTTTGAAATTATGTTGAATCGTAAACGTTTTTATATTTTGACGTCTACGATGAAAATGTGCATCTTACGGGAGAAAGCCGCAAAAGCTTAAAGTGTTTCACAGGCATAAGATATGGAAGCTTCGGAAACGTTTGCTTGAATAATGCCCGCTTCTTTTAGGCGTTATATTCAAATTCAATGAAATCTGGGACATATTAAAGATCCATATCAAACAGAAATTTCACGTCAAAGATGCATTCAAGCATTTATTAACAGACCGAAGCATATCAACGTGAATTTCAAAAAGTACAGGGTGCAGCAGGGAAACTTCCTTATTTGAACTGCACGTTATAAATTTACAATTATATTGAGAAAAATGAAATGTCAATAATTCAAAAGCTTAAGATTTAACATTTATTTTTCATATAAGTGTAATAACAATCATGCTGTGGAATATCTCTAAATGTCTCTATGTAACATGGGGGAGAAAATCTATTTTTTCTTGAATGGATTGGAAATTATAAAGTTGTACAGTTTGACGGCGATGTAATAACGTTTAAATATGTGAAAGAAGGAATAATTAGAATTATTTTAAACTTAAAGAATTTTGTGAAGAGAGATATTTTATGAAGTAATTTTCGCCGGAAAATATATTAGGTACTATTATTATATACGTTTTAAAAGAATATATAATGAGAGTCCCAAAAGTACCTGACCTAACGTATAGATGGCAGCTACTGTTGTAAAAAATACTATTAGAGAAAATGTCTAGACTTCCGCGATCGTATAGTTCATATAAAATGCCGCAAAAAGCCCTAAAAGGGGACAGAGTGGTCTGTATGCCAAATGAGCGGCTCACGATCCAAGAAAAAGTTGATTTAATCTACGTTTTGTGCAATCGTATTCATTTAATTTAAATATTTAGAGCAGTCTGGTGTAAATTCTGAAATAAATAAAGAAAACGAAAATCGACCAGGCGAGAAATGGTGAAGAAAATCCACAAAATTGTATTGGATGCTCGTCGATCAAAAGTGCGCGAGCTAGCAAATATGGTAGGCATTTAAAAAAGTGCTATAAATTGCATATTGACTGAAAATTCGGACATGATAAAGCCGTGCGCAAGATGAGTGCCGCGTTTGCTCACAATAAAACAAAAACAACGCTGTGAAGATGTTTTAATCGAGCGTTTGGCAAAGTTTCACAGCAATAAAGCCAAGTTTTTGAGTCGATTCATAACAGTGGATGTAAGTCGAAGTGAAAGTTTTATGGGTAGGGGGTAAGTATAGTCTCGCTCATGACTTCATTTGGCGCAAGCCACCTATGTAAATTATCCTCTGGAGGGATTTCTGCGATCGTACAAATCATATGGGGTTCACTCAATCGGTCCGCTTTTCAGACCGCTGAATGAATATAACGGTAACAAAGAAAAAAGGTATTAGACAACTAAGTGTATATTATAAAAACGGACAGAGTCAATCAGCGTTGATGTAAAGTAGAATGATTGAGTAAAATAAAAACCATGTGCAACTCTCGACTGAGTCGGTATTTTTCGTTTTGCGCCCTAAGTCTAGTTGCGCCCGTGGCGGGCGCCTGCTTTGCCACGCGCTTGTTACGACCCTGGCTATGGGCTGCTGCCCATGGAAGTCATCGTCATCAGAGTTTTGATGCTCACGAACAATGGGAAAGTCGCAATTTTCATTTGAAATCAATGCAAAATTTTAATCTTATTAGCAATATATTGTTTAAAAATATGAACCAAATTTTTATTTAAAAAAATTAAAAATTATATTTAAGAAGTATTTAAATAAATTGATAAGAATTTATACGATTTTTTGCACATTTCTTACAATTAAAAACGTATGGCAAAGTCGTGCTGTAAAGGTACCCTTACACGTCTACAAAAGGAATACAATATTTTGAGCGGTTATTTTTCATAGAGTACAAAATAGTGAGTCATCACATCAAGATGACGACAAAATGAACGAAAATTGTATGCTAAAGCAAAACATTATCAATATCAACAGTGTTAAGGTACATTTATTGATATACAAGCTTTATTCACGCCGCGCGGTCCTGAGAGAAAAACGGATTTACATAAGAATATTAAACTCACTCCCGGAATGTGTACGCTACGAAAATGAACTCACTTATCAACGGGTTATTATATCAGTGGTTTTATTAACCTTTCCCTTACGATGCTATGTATTTAGTACGCTATATAACATTCTAAAACCCCGTATTTATATATACATATTATATTTCATATTTATATATATATATATCAATATAGATAGCATATCGATATTTAATTTAGTAATGTTGTTCAAATTCCCCTTATTACAGATTTACTATAATTCGACTGTGTAGTAAATACATCATAGTAAAGGAAGAGTTAATGGAAGCAATCTACCGCGTAAAAAAGCCTTGGGCACATCCAATCCTGGGGCTTTGAATCGTAAAACATTTCTTTAGCACACAAAGCTAACAAATAAAGTCAGCCTCGTATAACATTGACGCAATTTCGAGACAGCTCTTGAGATAAATAAATTGAACAAACTTCCACGTCATAATTTGAAATATTCACATATTTAGTGCGTCCATAAAACGAGTCGAAACGTATCGGGTTTCAATAGCCACACATGCCACGATCCCTAGGTACGACACTCCACAAGTCTCACAGCAATTAAAGCCTAGAATAAAAGCTCCTGGCTCCCTACTCGGGACAGTGTTAAAAATTTTATGTTAAATGAAATTGAATACTTAATTGACTCAACAAAATGTCGGATTTAATTCCGTCCTTACGCACATCGTAAAGCGAGTATTTTCGAGAATTACATCATAAAAATTTCGGTTGTCTGTTCGGTGGAGAAAAAAACAAGCATCATGCTTAATCACAACGATGATATGTCCACGTTTGTTTCAGTCAACCGACTAGGGTAACCATTAGTTCTTTTATGCGCCCGGCCTATTTATTTGGAATACGACCAGATGGACTCGCACAATGGCATTCGATTATTTTACAATAGACATAAAACCAGGAAAGCAACGTGCTCGTTTAACATATCGCCCGCGGTGATCAACAATTCAAAATAAACACTAAATGAAATACGATCGCTGATTCAATTCTATCCTTAGGCTCAGACGTATAAATAATATCGCCTGGGATCCACATCAATAAATATGCTAATTTGACCACTCGTCAGGAAAAAAAAATAGATATACCATTGGCATATATTTGGAAGACCAAAAGCTCAGCACACTGCCTGATAAACTATATCAATCAATCCTTTGACTAGTGAGCTAATTTAAAATCATCATGTCCGCCACACATTATCCGTACAAATCCACTTATCTGTCAGGACCGTCGTAACGTGTATGAAGCTTGTACATAAATATATACACTTGAAATCGATTCATTATATCATTCACATATCATTATTAGTTGATAAATTTGCGATGTACGCAAGATACTCTCTCCGTCTCTATTTCTCTCCAAACTCAACGTACAAGACCCTTTCCGTCTCTGTCTATCTTCGAGCTCAACGCGTAAGAATACTCTTTCTGAATCACTCGAATTCGAATACAACCTCTTTAAGGGGTCTAAAAACGCTTGGGGTAAAATATCTCTAAGCATGCGCAGCACCCATTAAAATATATATATTTGAAGCAATTTTTTGATTGTTTAATAATTTTGATTGTTGTTGAATGATTTAAATTGAATGTATGTCTGTCCCTTCGTATAAATATTATACAATTAACCTTTCTTTCCCTCTGATATATTTACTGCAACTGGACTTTAATAATATTTTGCTTTTTAAACCACTTTTTCATACGGTGTACTAAATACATATCATCGGAGCGCGCGGCTGTTTTATCGTATCATCATGTAAGCGGACTGTCTTTAAATGTCTCTCTGCAACATGAAAAAAAAATTAAACTGAAATCGCCCATACTGTTTGTGTTATTCTCTTTTTAAAAAGGGTAGTTTAAAAATTGTTGTTGTTTTGAAAAATTGTTTTGAGTTTTGATCATGCGTGTAGGTGCACTATCACCTCATATTTCAGTCTCATTCTTGTTCCAGCTTTCAAAATCATCTTTTTTCAAATATATTGACTTGCCAATTTGGTTGATCCTACTCTAAATAAGACCCAAGTGTTTGATTGGGCCCAAAAGTTTAAAAGTTTAAGGTACAAATAATTATGCGTTGCGCAACACAAGATGGTATTTCTCGCATTCTTTCTTCGGTGATGGGATATAAAAGCTTCCTATATGATGGAATAAATATATTTCTAATGAAGGAAACTATCTATAAAAAAAATAAGATACCCCATTTATATTGGCATGCGTTGAAATGCCATAAGCGCTTAATAATTATTTGAAAAGAAACGCAGTACGTGGTTTATTGCTTCAGGTCACGTGTAGCACATTGGTGCATCCATACAATATTTTTACTATGATTATGTTATTTCTGCAAGCGTAAACAGCAAATTGACAAAGTTTTATCGTATACCGATGAACGGTATGGAAGCGCATTAAATATGCACAAACAAACATTGATTTTTATATATTAGACTATGCTTATGTTATTTGCGCAATCTTTAGCAATAGGTGGACGAAGTGTTATCGTAATCTGATGAACAGTATGGCAGTGCATCACAAACGAACAAAGACAGATTCATTTATATATATATTAGATATCACTAATAAATTTGTACTGCAAAATTCCGGGTCATATTTGAATGGCCCTCGTACATTCCAAATTCGGTTTTAATGCGTTGGCTTGTCAAAGAGCTATGATGCTGGATGATTGGATTGAGAAAATCAATTGTTTCATGCCATGGCCGGTGATCATTTATGGAGAGCTCTCTTGGACGGAGAGTCCCGGAAGTGTGCTGGATGGATGGATAACCCAGAAGGCAGCTGACTACACGCCAGGGTTGGGATCCCCGCAGCGTCTGCTCGCCAGCTATACGTGGTGACAAATCTGCACTGGGTCGTAATCACAAATTTACATCTTTATGTATTTTGTATCAGATATGAGTCGTTCGTTTCTTACACTTTTATTGCGTACGTATCTTGGTCCAGCGCACGCCTTTTTTATTACGCATCCTCTTTTATGACTGATCAGGTATTTCGGAGGCTTTTATTATGGGCTGGCGGCCCTCCCGCCGCATCGAACAACCTAAGCCTTTTTTTACGCTTCGAAGATTTTATATTAATATGGTAGTCGTGTGTGCTTAACATGAGTCGTGATTCTGCGATTACGCTTTATTTATTAAAAACAGATGACTTATGAATAGTTATTAATACTAAGCTCGTACTTGTTTACACGGCTTCGCCGACAAATGTATCAGGTGGGGGCGAAGCATCCTTTTCGGTTCTTCTACGAATTTCTTTCTACACCTTTGGATGCTAAACAAAATGATGTTATAGTCCCTGGATTATCTTTATAAATGTTCGGGGATTCAAATCTTGTGTACTTTTATTAAAGTTTAACTCGATTATTACAAGCAATTTGATTACACAAAGTCAACGAAAAACTTATATTTGATTCAGAATCAGACGAAGAAATAAATAAGGATGGATTTGATATAGTCATGGATGCAATAAAAAAGATCAAATACAGCCTCAATTAACATATTTTAAACGCATGTGACATTGCATTTTAATTCAAACATGACAACAAACGATGATCTTCTATCTATACAAGTCACAACGCCGGACTGCAGCGTGTTAAGATTGACAAATGAATCAGACGACTTTCATACATCATTCCCCGAACCAATATTTAAGCACCAATTCGCTAAGGGCTAATTGTGGATGAATTTTTTAATCATTTTTATGTTTTATTCACAAAAACGAAGCTCGCTCATCCATTGATTTAATTCATAGCTCGAACGACAGAGTCTCCGGGCGGCTCCCCGCCCCCACATGCTCGTCGGGATAGAAATTCCACTATTTATTCCACACGAGAGAAAAATATATATTTGGCTGCAGGAAGGACGACCTCCCGCAGTCAAGGCTAACCGACGACTCACGGTCTTCTAAAAAAGCGTTTTTTGAGCCACTTTATAAGATACTTTAATGACCCTTTATAAAAACAATACGAAAATCTTCGATAAAATTCGATTACTTCGACATCTTCCATGTTTTATACCATAATCTAATATATTAAAATGATTTGGGTTTTGTTCGTTCGAAATGCGCTGCCATAACGTTCATCAGATTGCGATAAAGCTTCGTCCATTTATTGCTAAGAATTACGCAAGTGACATAGGCATAGTCTCATATATAAAAATTAATGTTTGTTTGTCCGTATTTAATGCGCTGCCATACCGTTCATTCGATTGCGATAAAACTTTGTCAGCTTATTGTTTGCACTTTTTCGAATAATATAGGTATAGTATAATTACAATAGATCTTATATATAAAAATCAATGCTTGTATATATCAACAGAGGATATTTTTAAAATTATTACTTTTGTGGCGGCAACGCGTTGGGTGTCAATTAGTCCTTAATAATATCTCCTTTGCTGGGTTTAAATTCATGATTATTTTTCATCGTTTATCTATATGTATTCAATTTATTTATTTCCCTCTCGACGATCTGCTATTTGAAGTTCGCACCAGTTTAATCAATTTGGAAGTTTATCTGTATTTCAAACTACGGCATAGGAACGATCCGAATCAAGTTTTAATTGACACGAGCAAAACAATACTAATTTGATGGCGTGGAACTTTCACGCTTTAATTTTTAAACGCCAAAAAATGGGAGTATTGTTTTTCACAGTTTTTACATGCGGTTGAATAATCTATTACACGCGAAATAAAACGTGTAAACGTTGTGCAAACACATCGCAAAACGTATCACATGATTTCTGATTACTGCTTATGGACGTCTATTTATCGCCACGCCGCACTTTTGGTGGAAATTTCTCTTAAAAATATAACGCTACTAACGTTGCTTTCAAAAGTGACGGAATTAAATGATAAAAATCTTACTTGTAATAGTCTTTCTTGCAAAATATATTTCCGTCTTTGGCGAAGCACGTGAGCTCCGAATCGAGTGCTAGATGACACTCGCAGCATCGAAGACAGGGTTCGTGCCATCGCCTTTCCACTGCTTGCAGGAAGAAGCGATCCTTAATTCGTCTACCGCAGCCCGCACAGTGCTCCTGAGGGACGTCATGGATGGTCGGCCCGCAGCCGACGCAGGGCGTCCTACCGCACCCGTTGCATTGCTTCTCCTGTCTTTCGGTTGACCGCGGGGGACATTCGTCGCAGGGCTCTAACCGACCGCAGGTAGAGCAGTGCGACGGCTCCGTGGAGTGTGGAGTGCAGCAGGAGCAAGGCTCCCGTCGACCGCACCTTGCACAAAAGTCGGATTGGGGTTCGCGGGTTATGGATTCGCAGCCCGAGCAAGAATCGCCTCCTGCACAGGACTCCCTGGAACGCGTTTCGCATCCCGCGCAACGCTCGTCATGCGGTTCGCAACCGCCACAGGCGCGCGCTGCACGGTTGTTGTTATCCACCACGATGCGCTCGCACTGCTGCAAGAAAAAAAAGTGTTAAAAAAGACAAAAAGAAAGATTTCAACGGGCGTCAACATTATCAGAACAATGTAAAAACGTAGATATTTTAACCATTAAATGGATATGACGTATATATCCGTCATGACCAAAGTCATGCAAATTGGGTATGACGTATATATCCGTCATGACCAAAATCCATGCAAATTGCGTATGACGTATATATCCGCATTGTGAAAGTTAAGCAAACCTCAATGGAAAATGACGGATATGTCCGATTGCAGTGTTGTGTTCGTTAAATATAAGAATGATTAAAATACACACATACATAAATGACTATATGAGAGCCTCATCCATGACAATATTCATTGGAGTACCGTTAAAATCTTCTCAATTTTAAAATTCTGCTCCACATGTCTTTCAATATACTAATTGAGCCATTTGTCCGAGTTGGTGCAAATTGAGGGTTTTGCCCCCGTCAAAGTTACACTTCTGGCAGCAATAGTTCCTCCCTCAATTGCTTACATTACACTAACCACGTTAACAGCTAATTGAGCCACTTTTGCAATTGGCAAACCACTTAAATTTAAAGCATGGACGAAAATATTGATTTATGATAAAATAGCAAATGAGCATACATTCAGCGGCCGAAATTTTTTGCAATCTATTTCAGCGTTGGACTCGAATCTCTCTCAATATCCAACCGCTGCAAATCGGGAATTGAACATTTAAAACATATCACATGTCCCTGTTTGCTTAGTGGCTTGTAATCAATCTGGAAACCCGTCTCAGCACAGGGTTCAACAACCATGCTGATAAACATTCAGATCATTTTTTATTGTTCATCTTCTCTGATATACTCCGGATAAGAGCGCTCTCACGGAAGATCGCTATCACACGGATATATAAATGCTCTAGTACTCTCGTAGTAATTAAAACAAACCTTTTTATGACGAACAAATATATATATATATATATATATATATATATACAAATATTAAAAAATAGAGTATAATTTAAAATTTTTGACCAACCCTATGGATATAGAAAATGATGATACTTCAGTAGAGATAGCCCATATGATCTATTTGACTATATGACCGAAGAAAATGCGCCATTGGGCGAAAAATATGTTTAGGAAAAAAATGTGCTCAACAACATGTAGCCAACAGCGAGACTTCAATGACGAACCATTTCCTTAAACATGATCATAAAAGCGGAAAAAAACTTTTATCGACCAGCGCTCACAACTTACAAATTCTGAAGTTCTCTCTTTCTCCCAGGGAAGGAATCAGAAATGATGATTATGAATTTTAGCTCTTTGCAGTCTATGCGAGCCACTTTTCTTTGTTTCTCAGTTAGGCGAAACACTATTAAGGATCATAAAAACCAATATTCCTTTCCAAATACTGTCCTAAACACGATACGCAAAATATAATCACATGATTTTAAATCTGAGTGGGGATAAAAATATACAAACAAAATGTCGAGCCAGACTCGACATAGGACCTCAAAGAGCTAAGATTATCAGCTAGCGTCCAATGGGTTCGATTCGATAGTTTTGGACGTTTTATGGCAATGTATAAAATCCGAATACAACATTATGACAGTTTTTGCACATCTCATTCGTTGAAAATGTAAAAAAAAAAATGATATTGTTTCATATGTAAAAATTCATATCTCGATTATCGAATCATCAAATTTCTACTTGGTTTCGATTGTAGCATCATATTTGCAATGCAAATTTTAATACTCATTATTTATTTAAAAAAAAGCGCTCATTGTTAACCTGTACGGTAGGATGATCGCGTATTTGCGAGCGAATGAAAATACCATATAGGTTACTTTTTTTTTTAGTAATCAAGCTCTTATGAATAAGATCTTTTAAATTCTTGATCGGTAAAACATGAGAACAGGCGTTAATTTAGATATAAGATAAGACACAAGCATTATCCTTATCTCTTTGTATATATTCTATTCTTTTTTTTTTTAAATTGATATTTTTCAGTCACAGATAATCCACACCCGGATAATCAAGAACACGCTGTGTATCGATTTGATTGATCGTAATTGAAAGCCATCGAAGTGTATTTTTCCACTGTAACACCGTCCAATGTTTCATTTCGCAAAGCGTGAACGTTCACCGGATTACTTAAATTATGCATTTGAATGTCTTTACTGCAGTTGACGCTTTTATTTGTGCATCCTCTGCGGTGCATGCTTCAACTTTGCCCCTGTAAATATTCAAATTTGAACAAATGTGCCACCAAAACAACATCTGCATGATGCTAATATGTGTCTTTATCGCCGAATATTGCTGCCATTTTGACCTTTGCCGGGACCATTCCGATCACATTTATGGCTTTTTAATATCTTTTTATAAAACAATTTTTTGACATACGACGTTCCTAGTCGGCCTAAAGCGCCATATTAACGATACTGGAGTTCAAGAGATCATTTTTTCCTGACAGCACGCTCTTTTGAAGTGATCTCGTGCATTTATGTGTGTAAAGTTATTGCATTCAAAGAGCGTTTGCGATGTTTTAATGGTCGGACAGCGAGACAGGTCAAAAAATTTGTCCGCCAACAGTCACTTCACTGGGCGTTGTATGCAGGCTTTTGTGGCATTGTGGACTAAAAATCCACAGAATGATAAGGTCTCAAAATACGCGAACACTCCTTGGTTGCCCTAATAATAAAAAACTTGCATTTACGAATCTGATGTATAAAATTGGTTTTGTTCGTTCGAAATGCGTTGCCATCCCGTTCATTGGATTGCGATATAATTTCATCTATTTATTGCTAAGGATTCCGCAAATAAAATAAGCATAGTTTAATATATAAAAATCAATGTTTGTTTGTTTGTATTTAATGCGCTGCCATACCGTTCATTTGATTGCGATAAAACTTTTCCAATTTATTGTTTGCACTTTTTCAAATAATATAAATATAGTACAATTAACTTTAAAATTAAACCGCATATAAATCAAGTGATTGAATCTAATATTTATATATGATCTGAATATTTTTATATTTCTATTGCGTATTGCTGTGCAGTGGATTTGCGATCTATGATTTCAGAAATAACCAGATAAACCAAACGATAAGGTCAACGATTTGGGTTCAAATCCAGGCCGTTGGAAACAATCAGCGAGCCAACAAATTTGAATTATCCCGATCCGGGTTTATCCTAATTTCCCGGATTCGATGAAGTAAATATTGCAGCAGTTAGTTAATTGGAGGAGAACATCTTCGATGGATTTCTCCCTATTATTTATCAGATTTTGGATACAATGTATGTTTTAGACATGAGATTCATCTCCAATGCATTGCATGCGTTTTGTCATCACTGTCGGAAATCATTTTCATTTAACTCTAAATGAATTCGATTTCGATTCTCCAACCCTCCAAGCATTTTTGGATGCAAAATTGTCGCTTGGCAAGCTTTTATTTTGCTGAAATATGTTCTTCTGATGTTTAAATCGCTGTGGATGCACGCGATGAGCCACCGTGCATGCAATACTTGTAATGCATCCTAAACGCCGCAGCAGATAATGAGTTTTATCTGTGAGAGATCTGCTTAAAAAATATCAAAGCAACCTATTAAAATTCATCGTGATCATAAATTCGATTAGACTACAACATATTGCAAGAAGAGTGTAAATACACGCGGAAGATGAAGATTAGACCTTGTGAAAGCCGACAACGGAAGGAAAGCCAATGTTGAACTTTTGACCCATAATACAAACTCGTACGTATTTAAACGTGCGATTTTTTTAAATGCACAACCCGTTGATGAGTAATCGCGCGTATATGCGACCAGACTCGCATCTCATTCGCAGCTTGCCGTGGATTTGAGACGCTTTTATGCATTAAACGCATCGACGGATGGCGCACCGAATACAATCACCTCAACGCCTTGGCGGACACGTCTGCATTATCCGATCATTTTTCATGACAAAAATGAATGCACATTAGGCAGTCAGTTTTTAACGGACGCCTTGGCATACTTTGGTCGATCTGAATTAAGTTTTGCACAGTTTATCTCGACGCGAACAACCTCCACCTTCAAATGATATTGTCGTCGGTTTCAAATTCTGCTCATTTGCACTCTGTTATCTTGAGATAATATAATCAAACCGCGTTTATTTTTTCATTAATTTTGCATTAATTTAAATTTATAATTAACTTTATCTGTGGGACCATTGCCTATCGATTTGTACCCATTCAAATTTGTACCCAAAATATTGCTAAATCCAATGCAATCCAATTCTTCTGATTGTACGTTTTAATTACTGTTTTTGATATTTTTTTATCGAGAAGCAATCTATGATTTCCTGGAAATATTTTGTTCTTTAAATCAAGACTTTGAATTGTTATTTTCGTTGATTTCGGTTCAGTTCTAAACATTTATATCGGTTAATATAAAAATAACGGTTTTGTTTGAAATGATCTCATAAATCTATGCTAAATTTGCTTCAAATCATATCGAATATTATGAAATCATTTTTTACGTGTAAGTCCGGGTTTTGGGCGTCATTTTTGCTATCAATTTGACCTTTTGGATAAACACAAGCGATGTTATTAAAATCGTATTATATTCCGTTGTATTTCATATTTGACTCGAGTTTGTAAATCAATGGCTTCTAAATTGACATGCAATTTCCAGGAAAGTCTTATAATTCAACCCTGCCCTCGAGAAACAATTACGCATTGCAAAATATCGCCAAGAAAGAGGTTTCGTGGGAAAAATTAAGATAGGCTTTCAATGATTCTTCGGCGATTTTTCAACAAATTCGAATCGAGCTTGTCCATTGTCTCGAGCTCATATGGATGTAAACAGAAACTCTGTTTAAAGTCGTTAAAACAATCAAGAAAAAGTAGTTTATTAACATGACTAAGCCTTATCGCCGAAAAAGCAAGGTTCAAGCGTATTTCAGTGCCATCAACGAGGCAGAGTCGTCCGATAACGGGTCAAGTGTTCAAACCGAACAAGAGTTTCGACGGTATGTATCGTCTGAAGACGATAATTCGGGTCATCGTCAGGGACCTTTCAAACTAAACTATCAAACGTAGACTCAATGTCTGGAATCGACACAAAATACCAGAAAAATAACGCATCCACGAGGCGATCCAGGTTATCTTCGAATTGGTGCGATTCGCGCCATATAAATAGGACGCATTTTGTGAAATTTGAACCCCAAGATAACGCTCATCTTCTAGCCGCCCCCATCCGTACTGTAAGTTAATTGTACTATACCTATATTATTTGAGAAAATACAAACAATAAGTTGGCAAAGTTTTATTGCACTCGAATAAACAGTATGACAGGACATTAAATACGAACAAACAAACATTGATTTTTATATATTAGATTATGCTTATGTTGCTTGCGGAATCCTTAGCAATAAATAGACGAAATTTTATCGCAATCTGATGAACGGTATAGCAGCGCATTTCGGACGAACAAAACCCAATTCATTTTTATACATTAGATTAAATATGCAGAAAATTAAATTGCTTTAAAAAGTCTCTATTATCTATTTCGCTTTCGTACAATGGATATTTATAAACATAATTATCTTAAATCACCAATTTTTAAATGTTCAGGTTTTATCGGTCATTGGCTCGCCATCTGCTATCTAGCGGTATTTACCCCGTTGGTAAATGTGACATGTTTTCGAATAATGATCCTTCGGGGTATCCTCACAAAGAAGATGACTCTCCGGCTGATCATCGTCATCGTCATGAAATTCCCGCTTTACCGGTCCCAAATAACCACCGAAGTACACGTTATCTACATCGATAATCTTTCTGATTGTCGTCGTCCGGCTCTATTTTTTTAAAAAAAGGAAACCTTATCATTTTTATGCGGTAAAAAATAATAACAAACATTAAAAAGTGCACAACAAAAATCATGTCGAACATGATAAAAGTGATTGCTGCATTCATTTACAAAAAGCTCCCAGAGAAAATAATGTACGTGTCAGTAATACATCCATGGCCTTGCATTGTTCAATTTTTTGCAATTTGCATCTCACTTTTAAAATGTTGAACGATCATATTTTATTTTAAGAATCGCGTGTATACCAAATGCCAGTTTAAAATTCTAATTTTCAGGATTCAAATATAGCCCGGATTGTGTCTCGAGTCTCAGCAAAATTTAAAATTTACAAGAAAACGAATAATTAAACGTTGCGCAACAGAAGATGCTACTCGTCGGCTTTATTTCTTCGCTGATGGGATAAATAAGCGTCCCATCCAATGAAAAAATATTATTAAAATGAATAGAAATATGCTAGATAAATAAGGTTTGTATTCCGGGTTATATTTGAAACTCGACTGTGTAGTAAATACACCATAGTAAAGGAAGAGTTAAAGGGATTCCACACCGATTAAAATTGAAGCATTAAATAGAATAGATATTGAATGATCAATGCGTGAAAATAATAAACGTTTGAGCTCAGTTTGTGTACGAAAACATCTTTATAAAATATTTTGTTGTTGAACTATTTAAAAATTATTTTTGTACAAAATTCCAGCAATTTAAATCGGGCAATAGAAGCTTATGGGATGATGGTCTTCGCTTAAATCCCTAATCGAATCAGATCCACCGCAAACAATTGAAGATTATCGCAAATATCTATTTAGAACGAATAAATAAAACGAATAGGATGGGCGCTATGGGATAGGATGGGTTCAGAACGCCATCATCACACACGACAAAAACGTGCACAAACGCAAAAATAGTCATTTTTTAATAGCATAGTAATAAGTGTAAGGTTATTTTGTTAATATAACGGAATAAGCGGTGAATAATTCATTATGAATTAATAAAACTGAGAGAAATTATAGCTGCACAAGATTATTGTCGACAATTAGAATCCATATTTATTCAATAGACTCTGCTTCATGATACTGATTTACCCCGACGGATTTCAAATGGAATACAGACTGAAAGAAAAACGATTCAAAAATCGAAATTTTTTACAAAATATTTTACTAGCCGATACCGAGCGTATTGCCGCTACAAAAGTAATAATTTATATAAATATGAATAAACATTTAAACATTGATTTTTATATATAAGATCTACTGTGTGTTAATTGTACTATACCTATATTATTTGAAAAAGTGCAAACAATAATTCGGCAAAGTTTTATTGCAATCGAATGAACAGCATGGTGGCGCATTAAATACGGACATACAAACATTAATTTTTATATATTAACTATGCCTATGTTACTCGCGGAATCTTTAGCAATAAATGGACGAAGTTATATCGCAATCCGATGAACGGGATGGCAGCGCATTTCGAACGAACAAAACCCAATACATGTATATTTTTTTGTTATTAATACATTTGAACTTATTTTATTAAATTTTCGAATACGTTCGGATCCCCTTAATGCCATTATAGGTTTAAATATTTTTTTGCAATATGTTTTCCTTGGATTCTTATTCACCGGACTTCACCCGGTCATTTTTTCTGGTTCATGGAGGAGAAAAACGATTCAAAAATGCAGCTAAGCTTTTCGAATTCTTTCGGCAAAACTATTACAATACATGCATGCTTTTTATAGGAATTCCCACAAATGTTTGGACGCATAATTTTTTAATTTATCGCAAAATAACGGTCGAAATAAATGACGTGTTCAGGGAAAAAAGCGAGAAGCGTCCGTTGGTATTTTTTACGGTGCCTCATTTATAGCCTCGTCATTATCTAAGTCATTCTTCAGCGCTTTTAATGAGGGTGAATAGTCAAATATTTAAAAATAAGCGGATTCCTTTGACGATGGCTGAAGATGGATAGTTCCTTAAAAAAAAAATTATGTCGTAAATGAGGAAATTCCTTAACAGAACAGAGAGCCACCGCTTTTACGCAGAAATCGTCTTGGATCCCCCCCTTTGTCCGAAGCCACCCAACGAGGCGGTCTCTCCATAAGAAGACTAAAAATCTCCATATAAGAATAAGCGCCGTAAATCAATGGCTAATTGATTAATTTTATCAAATTAATTGCGCAAAATTACACGGATGTTCTCTAATAGTTTTGCGCAATTTTCCACAGGATGGACGCGATTTTGGCGCCCATCCAGTTCTGCACAGTAAATTTGTCAGAAGTAAACATTTCCACGCGAACTAATCACCGCGCATTCGATCCTGAAATTTCGTATAATTTACATCATTTCTTAAACAATTTTCACTAAATATTTACGGCGTGCGTATATAAATTCGCACGAACACACTGCGAAAAAAATCATACTAAATGACCGACGATTACACGTCGTCGAGCTGATATACAATGCTGGAAAAACGGGCATTCTGATGCTCGATCCTGGGGATTTTGTTAAAAAATATCAACACAAATGGCATCAACCCTTAAATGCTTCGATTGAAGTCACAAATCATACGATCAATGCTCGTCTGGACCATTATATCATGGCGCTTGTTGTTGGAAATTTTGCGATTTTGCCGGAAAAAATTAAATGAATCCTGCAATTATTGTTGTTTTTATTCTGGAAGACTGTGCTTAATTTACTACATTAAAGTTGAACAACTTCTTCGAAGCTACACATCTTCAAAAACATCAAAATTGCCTAAAATTAATATTTCCACGACGGATCTCAGATCGGATCGAAGATTTAATAAAGCCATTAATTAAGCTCAAATATAATAATTTTGCTCGGCGATATATAAAGTTCATCAAACTTAAACATATTTGGATTCATGCGATTTAATAATATTAATATTGGCAATCAAAGATATTTCAATGATGATGCTCAATTTTAAATTGAAAATAATACAAGTTATGTATGAGATATTCAATCGATTATATTTTTATTTGAAAGTATATTTTATGGCATTAAATATAAAATATAATATCGTTCAAATATCCGCCGCAATTTTGCTCGATGACACGTATTCAATAGGTATAATTTTCGTCGGCTTTGTCGCATAAATTTGACTGAATTTACTGAATGACGTTCGTTATTTCGACTTTGAGGGTATCAATTGTTTGCGGTTTATACGCATAAATCTGCGATTTAAGATAGCCCCAAAGGAAGAAGTCTACAGACCAGTCCAGTCCAGGCTTTTTTATCCAAATCCAAAATTTTCAGATCAAGCGTGTAAAATGCGTGCATGTTTGTCTGCTTATTATCAACATTCAACGGCTTCAAAGCATCATCGATCCCGTCGAGCTCCGATCGCATCATACGATGATCTATGCCATCGTTTATGCATCGTGGTCTCATACTTTTGATCCGATTTCGTTGCTCCAATCCGGATATTGCGATGATATATTATTACGAGCGCTCTTGTGATCCGACAGTGCTCATTATGAGGCTTCATGAAGATAATTCCGTATGCTGAATTCAACATTATTCCGCGTTCATTAATGAAATCGCGCAACGCGAAGCCACGGGTCCTTTGTGTGAATGAACTGACTTCATTATGTAAAAGAGCGCGATTTAAAATTGTAATGAAATTAATTCAACATTTTATTACTATTTGCACATAAATTATAATTAAAGCAACGGTTTTTTCATAGAACATAATTACAAACGTAGCGTCACTCGAGCCAGCCACCCATTCTGATGTAACTTTGTAAATACGAGCGCCATTCATAGACGCGTTTCGGGATGTTTTCTATTTTGCATGTGGGCCAATTTAATCTTAGGACGATTCCGTCCATCAAATAGCATCAAAAACTATCGACGATCTCAGCTTGAAGAGCCGCAATCGATTGAACGTTTGGGAAATTATATTTAAGCCTCCAAACATTTATTTATAAAAGCAAATTTATGCATTTTTTGCACCGCATAATGGATCATAACTTACCGCTTAGATATGGTTTTCAAGAGCACTTAAGTTTTAAAATGTGGTCGACAAACACATCGTCATGTGGATGCCATATACTCAAGACTTTGAAGCATTAGAGCAATAATTAAACCGCAAAATTGCTCAAATACATGCCCATTATCATTAATTTGTAATGATACCGATTTAAAATTGACAAGAACTCATATTAGGGGGATCAAAAAGTATTCGCGTATTTTGATTCTAATCGAATCAGATCCATGGCAAACAATTGCCAAAATGAATAGGATGGGTGTTATGGAATAGGATGGGTACCGCACGCCATAAATCGAAATTTCTCTTGTCCTTCTTTGAACATCATTATAAATGACAATAATATGCGTTGCTTATTTATCAAGATAAAAGCAAAATTATCATTGGATTAAATGCGGAATTTAACTGGAAAATATTAAAACATCTTCCCTATTTACAGAACTTTATCCCGACGGATTTACATCTTTTCAAGCCCAAGGAGCACAGCCTGAGAGTGAAACGATTCAAAAATGTAGCTCAAGTGGAAATGCATTATAAAATTTTAGAAGATGTGAAAATTACTCCATAATATTGATATGTCAATTAATGCATTTAAAGTAAAATGGCCAAGTAAAATAAAAACCGCGTGCAACTCCCTCAATCGGGTCGGTATCCTGCGTTTTGCGCCCCAAGCCCGATTGCGCCCGCGGCAGGCGCTTACTTTGCCACGCCCTAGTCACGCCCCCGATGAATAACATGCGATTCTAACAGTGCTGCATTATAACGCACGCCATGATGGACATTCCGCACAAGCAATTTAGAGCCTTTTGACTTCTTCATCTTAACTCTTTCAGATCTGAATTATTTTTTTCATCTGATGGATTTTGTAAATTCCATTTTTCTAAAGTATAATAAGGAAAATATTTAAAAAATGTCTACAATTGTGCCAGGTCTGAAAGAGTTAAATCGCAGATCTATGCGTATAAACAGCGAACGATCGATACCCTCAAACAAGGCCGTAAATAGGGCGCGGCAAAGCCCGATTGCGCTTGCCACGGGCGCAATCGGAATTGGGGCGCAAAACGCACGATGCCGCCCCGATTGAGAGTTGCACGCGTTTTTTTACGCGCTAAACACTCCAAATCTCTCTCCATCTTATCCAAATATAATACAAGAAAAATTGGCGTCTAAATGGATACATGCATATATTAATTTTGTCTTTTTATGTTGGGGGGGGGAGCAATTTATATTATTGCCAGTTACGGCTCTGATAAACAAATTTGAATCAAATATTCCATTAATTATAATAAATTCCTCCTATTTTTTTTTTCTTTTTCCTAAGATCCTATTTTTTAAGAGAGATCTTTCGCTAGGTTTCACACATATAATTTGACAAAATACCCGAAATTTCATCTTCGAATAGTTATAACTTTTTAAGCTGCGGTCGTAATAACACCATAAAATTGTTTTTGTATTTTACAATGTATTTTTATTGAAACAAATCATTATTTTATGCATTTTTCTTCCATTAGGCTTCCAAATTTAAATCAAATGTGCAAACGAATGAGAAATTTCAACTTCTAAATTCTTTATATATATATTGAATTTAATTTTAAAATGTTCTCTAATTTATGCCCTTTCCAACGATATGCTTCATACTATTTATTGTGGGTACATCTTTCGTATAAATTCATTATATTGGCGGCACGGTGTCTAGATCTGACACCACTGGATTTCTTTGAATGCGAACGTACCCTATTCTTATACTATATTCTTCTTATGTTATATTTGCTGGAATTTATTACGATTCTCTAAGTTATAATATTCAATTGGGATGCCGCCGATGCGACGGTAGTCTGCGTCCTGTCATTTTTTTACGCGGTCGTGCATAATAACTGCACAAATTAATTGCATCGAGTCCCGACGCCCGAAATTGACGTTTTACACGGTTTGTCGATTTTTTATTGCGTCTATCTTTTTTTTCCTAGATCGATTGAATTGCCATCGCGAAGAAGCGTCGCTTAAAATGTAAATCGAGCCCCGGAGGATGATTTTTTTGCGATCCAAGCGACGATATCTACTCAGAGCACGCGTATAACGTTTACGTTTTAAAGAAATAGCGACACCTCCGTATTGCGACATAAATATACGGATTTATAGCAAAAATATATGGATAACGACACCGCTGCAAAAAGCCACATCGGACAAACGTTCTCGCGGTTGAAATTGCATCTGAAGGCAATTTACTGCATTCTTCGAGACCATTTATTGAATTATACTAGACGCTGCAAAAAAGTTATTTGTTCAAACGACCATTACTCGTTTTTCATCTGAAGCATCGAGGAGACCATTGAATATTTATTTTGCGCGTTTTTTGCATGTTTATCTTCCACGGTCTTTCCAGATTCCAGCGTGTGAGAACGTCGCGATTCAAAAGCGCAATTATTCCGATCCGATTGTGCCCGTATTAATACCCGTCGTCCAATCGGGATGGGATCGATCCATCGCCGTTGGATAGCATAACAACGCGCGATCAAAACAACGTAGATCGCGAGTCCACCATCGCTTTTGCGAAATACGCGATCGAATTGTAATGCGCGAAACGTTTACGCTATTATGGCTCGATTTCTCCCCCGTCCACCCCTTTTGAATCAACACAACAAATCATAGTATCGGATTCAATATGTTTCCTATGGTGTTTATACACGGGGCTTTTCATATCCCATAACAAAAGATCGCATATCCCCCCGCATTAACCGGTCGTTTTCGAATGGTCTCGATCGTAAGGGGGATTTTATAGATCATTTGATCGATTCGTTGTCTCGGTGATGTGACGATCGATAAATGGATCATACGGCGAGGCGGATCGACGGAGGCGAACGGCGATTTTTGCATTTGAATTCCAAATCTGCTCGAATGATCGTTTCGATTATAAAATGGACCCGGATTTATTCAGCTTCTGGGGATACATCAAAGGCAGAATCGATGATCTTTGTAATAAATGAACGCGAATCGTGATTAATCGCTAATAAATGTTTCAGATGTATGCACATCGAAGACTATGTATTTTTTGGAAATAAATTCAATTGATTATCATTGTTTGGGATTCATTAATGATGTTATCGCTTTAAAATATAGTTTTTCGATTAGATTTGTGGTTTTTATGATGTTTGTTCGTGGAGTATGCCGTCTTAAATATGGAACGCACATGGATGTGCATGCTTGATAAGGATAATACAAACATGATACATTGCCATGGATCTTTGCTTTGTCTGGCAATGGATTGCGACTTGATAATATATTTTTTATTGTCTTTTAAAGCTATAAGATGGAGTGTAAAATCCCATTTATGGAATTGAATTTGTTCATCCATGGATTTGTTTGGCATTGAGTTTGAATATATCAGATTGTTGTGGACTCACCCAGTGCATCACAATCCCAGTGGGAGATGCTTCCTCATAAACTCCCATCTGCAGAAGGTTTCCGGAGGAACTAAGTCGCCTAGTGGCCAGCTTTCAACCCGCCAACTTACAATTCGACGATTCGCAAACGATCGTCCACAACGAGCTCACGAAAAAACATATCTTTATATAATCGTATACGGCATTACATTTATCACAGATATCACTAAAATTTGAGACGATAAATCTTTGCACTCTTCACGGGTTAACGGCGAGACCAGCGATAAAAACACGACTTTTCGCTTGTACAACCGAAAAAAAACTCGAAACAGTTGACGTTTATATGAATTCGCTTAATTTTTGGCAATGAAAATCACTGAGAGCACTGTCACACATTGGTCGGGTTCGTCCTGATGTCGTGGATGTTATGCGATGTCGGTGTTTTGATTAGTTAGTTGTTAGTTGGCGATGTTGTTATTTGGTTGGGGGTTTTGGGTGCGCTTTAGCGGAGAGCGTTGCGTTAACCGGCTCGACGTGTCGTTTCGGCGCGGAATGCAATGCGCATGTGCCGAGAAGGTACCGTCACAACCCGGAATGGTGGGGGATGGGCAGGTGGCTGAAGGCGGCGCCTATCAAGCTCCACCCCGTTGTGGGTGGGGCGCGCTAAGCTCTCGCTACTCCAAAAGCTACCCTAAACTCTAAACTGCCGAGTAAATAATGAGTCCGAATCTTTTGCGAATATGTCCCCGAAATAAATTTAAAAATTAAAATATAAAATGAGCACGCCAAATAATAAAAACGCTCTTCGAATAAGCGTCCGACACACCGTCAACAGATAGCGATTTTACCGACATCCATCGGAAGTCAAGTGCACCCAAAACGTAGATAACTCCAACAGTGGATGTTCGATTTATCATCTTATCAAGCCCGGATGGACCAAAAAGATAAACGCACCGAAACAACAAACGCTGAAACGCCAAGAATCTATATTTCTATAAAATGCAACGAACAATCTAAATGCATTTTTAAAATGCACAATACAACGTGTCCATATCCTGCATTGGATAATATTCTATACGCATTGTGAATATCGGTCCAGATTTGCGTCCAGATTTCTGGACATCTTAAAATACCCGAACGATTAAAAAGGCCCGAAACAATAATGTAAAATTGATTGTAAATTATTTAGCAACATATGGCGAATCACCATGAAATTTTATAGCGTTGAAAAACGCGTGCAAATTATTTTTAAAAAAATATATTCAATCTGCGCCCCGTTCGAGAAACGTTCGCCAAAAAAATCATAATTTTTAGACGGAAGCAACTTCTTATATAAGTGTAAAATTAAAAACTAAGAAGGGTTTTTAGTTAAATTTTCATATATTCGTGTATATCCAATCAAAAACTTTTTAAGTCCCAACTTAGGTCGTTTTTAAAAATGCAGCTGCGAGATAATCTCATTTGACCCATTGACGCACAGTTACCGTCATATACCGTCATAAGTCAGCAGATAATATCTGCTTATTGCGCCAGATAAGTCTGCGCCGAAATTTCATCGACGATCAAAGCGAAAACAAACTTAAGTGGTGTGGCTTTATCTACTTCGAGTCGATTTTCAGAGTAATGAGAATGACAAGTATTTGTTTTCAACATTTTTTATTGCGACAGAGGATCCTGTTTAATTTTTCTCGTATTCTATTTGGATGAGATAAGATTTGAAGTGCTGCGTTATAGCGCATGCCATGTTGGACATTCCGCATAAGCAATTTAGAGCCTTTAACGCCTTTAGACTTCTTCTTTTGGGGCTATCTTAAATCGCAGATCGTTCTAATTTACATGGATCAACACTGATTAACTTTGTCCGTTTTTATAATATACACTAAGTTCTCTAATGCCTATTTTTTTCGTTATCGCTTAAACATAATAAAGACAACAATATTTTGACCGATCAGTCTTCTTCGGACAACTTCGTTTTGTAATGAGAGTTCGTAATGGTATGGCATCCGATCGCGTTCATTCGTCGTGTCAGCGATCCGAAAAGCGGACCGATTGAACGCACAAACATTGTGGCCATTTCGTTCTCTTTTAGCGCTCTTTGCGGCATTATCTATGATCTGTACGATCATAGAAGCTCCTTCAGAAGCTGACTTACATAGGTGACTCATGCCAAATGAGGTCGCGCACGATATTTATCTATCTTACTCATTTATATTGCTGTTCTAGGTAGTTTTTTTTTAGGTTTAAGTTACAAAATATGCAATACAATTTATGATTGAGATGATATCTAAGCGTTGAGGTAATCGACTTTTTACAAATCTAACATCAAAAACATCAGATGTGTCCTGATTGGATATTTTTCAATTTACAAATTCACGGATGAAAATCCATCTCTGTATTGCTAATGTCTCTCTAAATATTTGATATTTAATGTGAATGAAAAACAGCTCCTGTATTCAAATAGATAAAGATTGTCGCCCGATTAATCCCATACTTCTAATATTGATAAATGAACCCTTGGATAAAATTATGATTTTAGCATGCAAATCCATCCAATCAATCGATGCCATCAATAATGAACAGCGGTCATAAGGAAAACATCATGAAGAATTGAAGAATTTACTTAAGATTAGATCTAAAAGATCCAAATACAACGCTTAGATGTTGGCCCTATATAATGTTTATGCATGACGTTTTTTTAAATGACATAAGCCATTTTATTTTAGTAGAGGGTAGTACAATTTTAAACATGGACTGATAAATATATTGCAACAACGTTTTTACATTATTATTGAACAGCAAACAAGAGATCCGTTGTTTTCAGGCAAAATTGTATTGAGCGATGAAGCTCATTTCACAATGGATGGATTCGTCAATAAGCAAATTTGTCCTATTTGGGCTGATGAAAATCTTTGTGCTTTTCAGGAAAGATGTCTAATTGAATCGTATTGATGTTTCTGAAGTTTGATTCCACCAATATTTAGCTTAAACAAGTGAATTGTCTTTAAAATGTTGCGAACAACTGCTTAAAACATCGATTAAAATTTAAATTGATATCCAAATGCTTCAAAAATTGAAACAAATCAAAGAATGGGTGCTTAAGTCAAGTTGCAGTTTGGGTTACAGTATCTAAATATGATAAATGTTTGCGTCATTTCATTATGTTTCACAACAATGCGTCAATATTGGCTTCAACTCAAATGCCACTGAGGCAATTATATTTCATTTTTAAAAAAATGCATTGAATGCGCATTTAAACGAGTGACATCTCTGGTTTTTTTTAGCTTATCTATGATCGGTAATGCAGATTCCTATTTTATGAACTCAATTTAAATTTAGTCTTTTTTTCAAAAGACTAAATTCTCCAAAAATGTAACAAATATTGGATTAATTTATATATTTAATAACATCCGTTTGTTTCGCCACATAACCTGCCCATTAACATTTCAAACGCTTCATCGTCAAACTAACTTGTATTATTCCTGGCATTAAGCATTTAAGAGCCCAATTAATAGCGGTCAATATTTGATATAGTTTTGCGTTAATTATCCATGATTCACAAGCGTATGTCATATTTAAACTTCCATTCCCATCTAAATTATTTTTTATGTTATAAAAAGATATTTAAAGCATGATAGCTACTAATAAAACAAAACCTTAGATCTCGCTCTTTTAAATAAATGTAATCTCATTATTTTCAAAATAACTGTCGCTTTAGGGTGTGCGTTTCAAATAAGGAAGTTTCCCTGCTGCATCCAATACATTATAACGAATATGATAAAATAGAAATCTATAAAAAGGACAAATTTCGACAGTACCTCCAAATAACATCAATAGATGGCACGCATACGCAAATATTTTAAATTGAACCTCATTATCAACGATCAATATTATCAGAACGTATTTAAGCCCAATGCAATTTTAAAAAATATTTATATGACAAAAATATTAAGCGCGATAAATTAATTTCATAAATCTGTAAAAAATAAATATTCTCCTGAATAAAAGTACAGTTTTAAACCATTAAAATAAATTTATGCGATCAAAGTATAATTTATTTGGATTTATTTAAATACATTATTTGTTTGGCTGTTAGATGGCAGTGCAAATTTAAAAATTATTTTTAATATTTTACATTTTGCCGCCATTTTTCATCATTTTCGATTGTGTATTTAATATTTATTAAATAATAAATTTAAAAAAACAATTAAATTTAAATCAATGCGCTGAAAAAATTGCTCATACCAAATCAAATCATATTAAATTTCTAGCTGGAGATTCATATTTATCCTGATTTAAAAAGGGCTGGGCGTTGTTAAAGTGAAATTTAGCACAAAAGGACACACCCAAATATTTTTGCTATGTTCATTCATAAAGATGAAACATTTGATATTAATACTAGAACAAAAGTGAAAAAGGGAGTGGAGCTGGATCGATTAGAGCAGTGCTCCGTAACCTTTTTATTTCCGTTTGGGGATTCTTCAAAATACCATGGCACATAAATGTTTTATATTTGATTCTAGATCGTTTTAAATTCCTTATATGACATCTTGTTTTATTTGACATTTGTTAAATTGATAAAAATTATAAAGTGTCTTTCCATAAGGGCGCTCAATTTTCAAATGTAAATAAAATCAATTGTGTGTGAGATATCTAACCATTTTTATGTTTATTTGAAAGAATATTTTACGGCATTAAGTATGGAATATAAAATCGTTCAAATGTCTACCGCGGCTTTTCTTGATGGCACGTATTCGGGAAGTCAAATTTTTAATGATTTTTTTTTTTGTATAAATCTGCCTGAATTTGCTGAATGGCGTTCATTATGTATGTTGACTTTGAGGACATCAATTATTTGCAGTTTATACGCATAGACTTGCAATCTAAAATAGCCCAAGGAAAGAAGTCTAAAGGCGTTGAAAAATCATGCCTTCAAATTGCTTGTGCGGAATGTTCATCGTGACATGCGCTGTGAACCCACAAGTCGTCGGTATCAATATCACTCAGTTCAGGCCACAAAAAGCTGCTCATCATCGCTTTGTGATAAGCAGCTAAAAAACCAAATTTAATGATTTGCACGCGTTGTTCAACCCTACAAACTTCCATGGTGTTTTGCCATACACTACTGAATAATTGACAATAAATTTGATAAGTATAGCTTTGACGACATGGTCGCTATAATGGTGTAGCGTGGGCGATTTATCATCCCCGCATAGTAGCGACATCTTCCATTTCTCTTCAGGTGCAATGTGCTATTTTAACAGCGCCATCTCTTGTGGCCCTGTGAAGACATTGGACCTGCTTACCGACCGATCGCTTCTTGCGCGTGCATCGTTACTGGTTAGGTAGTGACGCGCAGGAAGCGGGAGTCGGGGGAGTCGTCGGTTGGCCTTGGATGCGGGAGGTTGTCCTTCCTGCAGCCAGACCTCTCTCTCTCTATCTGTAGTGCGGAATAAATAGTTATCTTGCGAAGAGAGTCTTTACATTTGACGCCCTTCGTATTCCCATCCATTCTTCCAGCAGCATCACAGCTCGATAGAAGAACGGACCCGTGCGGTAGCGCGGCCATCCCGAGCGCCCCCGAGCGCTTTTGAGAGCGCCCCCGCCTCAAACGTTACAATGGCATATATTGCATTTGTGCAATGCGCGATATAATATTTCAACGCTAAAAAAATACTATGAGATGATCAAAAAGATAATTATTGATATAACAATCATAGAATTATTTTTGAAAAGCGATTGAATATTCCACAATGAATCTACAATTAATTGTTTTTAAGAAGCTAATTAACTAATTTGTTTTTATGCTTGGGATATTTATAAAAAGAGTTACCCAACAGGAAACTATTTGGTAAATGGTGAATGTCGATGAATTTCCAAAATACGCACCAAAATACGATTCACGATTGGTCGATCGTGCCTGCCCACTAAACCCGCCCTTGTCCTTCTCTGTCCTCCTAGTATTGTTTTCCACATTGCTTCAGGAGGACAGGTAGTCTGACCTTAGGTGATTGGCCCTATTCTATTGTTGGAGAGGCTGTTGCGCTCTGCGTCTCTCTCTTTCACTGCCCTCTTTGGCGCTCAGAATCTCTTCCACGTATTCGCGCCAAAGGTCCCAGTTCTTCTTGCTCTCCATCATGCTGTGGATCATGTTGTTGGCGTTGAGCTCGGCCACCCCGAGTGCTTGTTTCAGCAGTTTCCTCTGGGGTGCCCAAGCCTCACAGCTAATGATGGTGTGCTCTGCGTCATCGACCTCCGCTTGGCAGTGGTGGCAATTGGCAGATGTTTCCTTGCCAATCCGCTTTAGGTACGCTCCGAAACATCCGTGTCCGGTGAGCGCTTGAGTTAAGCGGTAGGTCGTTTCGCCGTATTTTCTGGCCCTCCACCGATTTACGACCGGTATAAGTCGGTGGGTCCATCTTTTGTGGACTGATCCCATCTCTGTTGCCAGGCTTCCTTCAGTTTCTGTTCATGTTTATTGCGGTTTTTGGGATCTTCATAGTCCAAGGCCCTCTTTTTTGCTAGGAGGTCCAGCGGCGGGATTCCTGCAATCATGAGCACCGCTTCTTTTGATACTGTTCTATATGCTGTGGTGACTCGGAGCGCTCCCTGTCGCTGGACCCCAGCCAGTTTTTTCCTATAACTCTCGTGACGGAGTGACTCGTACCATATCGGGGCACCGTACAGAAGTATTAAATGGATAACCTCATTTGTGATTTTCCTTCTGCACGGCTTTGGCCCTCCGACATTGGGCATGATCCGTCCGAGCTCACTGGCCACCTTCTGCGCCTTCTGCGCAGTTGCTTCAATGTGTCTTCTGAAGGTCAGCTTGTTGTCCAAGAGGATCCCGAGGTATCTCAGCGATTTGCTGTATTCCACCTCGTGACGGTTCACAACAAGCTTTTTGACCCTCGGTCTCCTTCTCCTGCTGCATATCATTGCCTCCGTTTTCTCCGCCGCTAGCTGCAGGCGATTCTCACGCATCCACGCGTTTATTCTAGCGAGGGCTTCATTGCCCTTCGCTTCCATGTCCCACGGTAGTAATTTAGCGATGGTATACAGTCCCAAACTAAATATTTTTAATTAGTGTTGATAATTTATATCCTATTTCATCTAAAATAAAAAAAAATGCGTTAAAAAAACCGCATAACTTCGAAATCGCACAAAAAGAGGGTTGAGCGTATATATTTATTTTATTTTTTTAAAATTATGTAAATTATTTTCATCTATCTTATTTTGATTTCGTTATTAAATTTTGCTGTTTTTGATTAAATCCTCAAATTTTAATATGATGATTTTATTTTGACAGTTATTTTGGGAAGCAGGGAGAAATGGTGAGTGTAATGCCGCAAAATTTCAATGTTTTTATACTTATTTTTAATTGGAGGGAATTAGTTTTAAAAATAGAATAATTTGAATGCAAGTTTGAAAGGCGATGTGTAGAATTTTCAACGACATGCAGTCAATAATTGGAATGAATTTATTTCGAAAATGGTTGTAAAGCGCTGATGCCATCTAGAGTTGGCAGCACTGCGATTGTCAATACGTTTCATTATTCGTAGAATCCTCAGAAAGGACACTGTTTGTGAACGTTGTTTCCATTACCTGTCAGTATCCTATAACATATTTATAAAACCTCAATCAAAATGACTTCTGCGGGAGAAACTCTAACCTTAGCCAGGGGTAAGCAATGGCCATTAGTCTTCTGTACCACGCCTTACAATAAAACCATGTATTAAAAAATAAAATTATTCTATTGCCATAGCAAATTTAATCATTAATTATTACTGCAATGTGATTCAATCTTTGGTTGTATGCGACTTTTTATATGCGAATTGTATGTGCTATTTATTTACAAATCATCAATATTGCTTTCTTATATCATCAATGTGTGGACATTCAAAAGAAATCACTACTAAGTGTTTGCCACCTTTTTTTTTAAATTTATTTAATTCATACAAGCTGATATATCGAATATTCTGTAATGCATTTCAACAATCCATTGGTCCAACGACACGTAAAACGTATAGAAATGTCAGATCATAAAGCGTTCGCATAAAAAGATGACATCAAGCCTACGCTTATTGACGCAACAAATTATTTTATTGCAAAATATTGTTCATAAATGTACACCGAATGCGTTAAATATAATGTTTATTTGAATCAACATAATTTGTACAAATTTTAAAATTAAAGATAGCGACTGCGTTTGCAAGCTATTATAGCCGTTGACACACTGCGCGATAATTTCTTGATGTGTAGCGATATTCGTAAGACGATTTGTAATCGTCTCTCGGCAATTTCCTTTATTTATTTGCCATTAAGATTTGCCAAGTGTTTGGCCTTCGGTGGACTATACCGCGAGGCAGTAATACACAATCATAATTTTAATTCTTACCTGGATCAATTCGTTTGGCTTACCTGGACAGTGACCCGAGGTCTAAGTGCTGTTGCAACATTAGAATAATATCAAAGCCAAGGTTCTTAAGGGCCATATTCGATTAGTTATATGATGGAAATATTCCGGTGGAAAATGAGTTGACACAGTCAATGACACCATTTGATGCTCCGATCGAATGAACTCCTGTGCCGTCGAGGCACTGGCTATTTAAACAATAAAATTGTCTATTTGCGAAAATGGACACTGTGTGAATTTTATAATAGAAAATAACAAGACCGACGTAATATGAAACTTAGCCGAAAGTAGAAATCAGCAAATTTTTTAATATTGGACGGAATTTGTTATTATGAAATATGAATAGTAAGCAAAATAATAGAGAGGTTGTTCAGGTCGTAAATTTGCTTAATTTGCTGAATATCTTTATGCAAAGCCGTGATCACAATGTGATTAGACTTAACCCTTTGGGCTCCAAGATTTTTTCGTAAAAGTTCCCACCAATTCCAAGCCATTTTTTGCGTATTTCTTAGAAAAATGTTTGTATGGAATAAAATGAACAAAATGGAGGCTTATGAAAAAAAAAATTGTTATGCAGGATGTTTATTAAGCAAATTAGGCAATTTATTTGATTTATTAATTTTTATAATCATGTAATATATGATATTTTTTGAAGCAATCTTCAGAATAAAGCGCCGGTTTCCTTTCATGTGTCGCAAAAATTTTGTTGATATAAAACCTTATTAAACATTATTTTCCATATTCCAGATGACAAATTAATGATCAGACAATAAGATTGTATTTTTAGGGTATTCACTTGATTCTTACATTTAAAAAAATTCCAAAATCTTATCTGAAGTTCATAAAAATTGCCCGAGAAAAAACCAGCCACACGTAGACCATAGGAGTTGTAAGGGTTAATATAGAGCTACAAGGCTATGGAAAGCTACGGAAAAGAGCAGTAGAAGAAGGCGGCATCCTTTCCAATTTTGGACTTGCTTCTGGAAAATGAAAACATCAAGCCAACAGAATCTTAATCTTAAAATCGCTAAATTCCATTCAAGAAAATATGGCTAAATACATTTGGGAATGCAATCCATTTAACGCTGATATTGACGTTGAATTTATTTCAGACATTGTCAGTCTCCGAGAAGAACTCGTTCAAGTCGCAAGTGATGAAATTTTACATTGCAGTTTTTATTCTTTTGTATCATGCGTTTTTGCATATTTTACATTGTGCATATTTTGCGAGCGAATTGGCGTTTAACATCTTCGACTTAATTTCATATTGCTGTTATTTGATTGCATTTATGGGCTTGTATCGTACATTCACCTCCTCGTTTGCTCGATATTGAAGTTAGCATGACCTGCGAGTCTCGTTTAGAATGCTGGATGAGTATATTGAAGGGTGCTTTCGCAACCATTTTGATGGGAAATGTGGGCTGGTTTGTAAAGACTGAGTAGTTTTTCTCTCATAGAGACAGTGAGACCGAATTGCGTATCATCCAGATCATGTGCGCACTTGTTTCTTATAAACCATAAATCTTATTAAACAATCTTAACAGGAGATGAATATTTTCTTCGCTAATTAATTTTAATCTACTGGGATTTCATCCGGACCACACGATTTTCTGTTGGTCGATGTTGCAATGGCATGGAAAATTTCAGATTTGAGAATAGGTGGTCCTTCCAATTGACGGTCTATTGCGAAGTTCCTTTTGTTATCGTTGAACAGCTTTTCAACGTGTTTATTTTTAATCCAATATTAGTTAATTGGAATCGTCCATCAGACATGTTGATGTAGCCTTCCTTGTAGTCCCAGATATTGCCTTCACTAATGATGCTTAACCCTAAATCACTAATCATATTATCGATTTACACTGTCATATTACATAATGACAATTAACGTGCACACGCAGTGAGTATGCCTGTGTCACTAATTTGCTTATTTAGAAGGATACTGGACGGGGAAGGTTCGGGAACACGCATTACATGTCGAGTCTGTAGACTGTTAAACTAATGATTTAAATGCATCTCAGATTTGGTTCTACACCGACTGACTCTCACAATTCATCATACACACAATCGCAATTGTAATATCTTTTCAAAATACGATTGATTAACAAAAACATTTTTATTTTGTTATTGCAGACATTAAGAGATCCGTTGAATTATTAGAAAAACTCCAACAGAGCGGAGAGGTTCCCGCAACCAAATTGGCCGCTTTGCAAAAAGTTCTACAAAGCGATTTTCTTAACGCCGTGAGAGAAGTCTACGAACATGTCTATGAAACGGTTGACATTCAAGGTGAATTTATATTTCATCAAAATTGAATAAATAATTTTTTTTAAATGTCTAATCCGGTTATTTTTATATGAAATTTGAAATGTAGGTTCTGCTGATATTCGAGCATCGGCCACTGCCAAAGCGACAGTTGCTGCTTTTGCGGCTTCCGAGGGACACGCTCATCCCAGAGTGGTAGAGCTACCAAAGACAGAAGAGGGTCTCGGATTCAACGTGATGGGAGGAAAAGAGCAAAATTCTCCCATTTATATCTCTCGCATCATTCCTGGTGGTGTGGCAGATAGGCATGGCGGCTTGAAAAGAGGAGATCAACTGTTGTCCGTCAATGGAGTTGTATGTACCCATGTGTATTATATTTTAGCTACCATTTATTATTATTAGTGTGTATTCTATTTTTAAACGTACCTTTTAATGTTAGTCTGTTGAAGGAGAAAACCATGAGAAAGCCGTGGAGCTTCTGAAACAAGCTGCAGGATCAGTAAAGCTTGTCGTACGATACACGCCTAAGGTATTGGAAGAAATGGAAATGAGATTTGATAAGCAGAGAGCTACTCGAAGGCGACACAACTACTAATAGAATGAAATTAGACAAAGATTTAAAAATTACTTGACATCTAATACCAAAAAAAAACCATATTTATTATTCTCTACGAGTATTAGAATAGATCTTATTTTGTCTCTGCAATAATATATCACAAACGAAAATTACGCGAGTTAAATTTTGTAATAATATTTCTTTTGACAGTCACAAAATGTATTTAAATGGTGTTTATTTTATAAAATACCCCTATTTTATGTAATAAATACCATAAGATAAGCAATTAATTATTGATGTATGTTTCCTTTGATTTTTATTAAAGCAATGTTATTCAAATCTATCACCTTAATTGAATATATTTAACGACAGGGATATTTGACAGTTTTTATCAACCGTTAATGGAATCAATCCAAATATCCCTTATAGACTGAGAACTGGCAGAATAAATTGAAGTTCATCTAACACATGTGAATAATTTAATAATTGTATTCTGGACTATGATTATGACAGTCTGGCGACTGAGTGTCGCCAGATTTGGAGGCGAGGGGGTTGCCAGACTATTACCAGTTTGTTAAGATAGTACCAGACTGGTTCAAACATGCTGAAGCTAACCAGAAAATGATTAAAAATGAGAATTTACTCATTTATAGAAAGCTAAAAAAAATATTTATATAGTATTATTTAATGTTGAATTTTCACTAGATTTCAACTCCTTCCTCTCTAAAATCCAACGGCACTCATTCTCCAGACTGTCATAATGATAATCCAGAAACACGCCAGAACACACCTATTAAATTATTAACATGCGCTAGATGAACTTCAATTTATGCTGCTAGCTCTTGGTATATTATATTAGTGTTTAAAATAAGAATTTAACATGTTTTTATATTAATAATCTGAGCTTATTTATTTTGGTAATTAAATAGTATTAGGTGTGTGAATATATTACTGCTGTTTTACCATCAGATGACGGTATAATAATTGTGTGTAAACGACAGGAACTTATTCACACACCCAATACTTTATTTGAGAAAATAATTCGAATCTCCGAGATGAGACCTCAAGCATTGAAGCAATGAGATCCAATCGAGAGGTCACACACATATAAGGCGAAGCGTCTATTTCTAGCTTTGTCCGAACCCGCCATCTTCATTATGGCATGGATGCCGACTTACACGTCGAACTGTATTAAGTATGAAATAGAGTAGAACCGTTAGAAAGTCTTGTCTACACGGGGCCGATCAAATAGACAAAGAGTCTAGACCTAGGCAATTTAAGGCAAGATTCACAGGCAGTCGGAAATGCGTAGTCGGTGAACGTGGCTCTCTTATAGGGCCACAGACGCCACCTAAAGTAAATTAAAAATATGTACACTTATGTTAAATTTAAGTCGCGTCTTATTCAACGTCTGCGATTTTTCAGCGTAGAATATAGATGCGATCATGAATGGTGAAAAGCAAGAAAACCAATTAGAAATTTAATGCCGCTTCAATGTGTATTGCTAGTGTAATGTGACATAATCTCTATTTAAAAATGATCTATATGTATATATACGTTATTGCACTTATAATTGTTTTTAATATTGTATGTAATTTTTTAATCATTCCACGCGTTTCATACAAATCTTGATGGAGATTAATGTTTGTCAAAAAATATACAAGGGATACTTTTAATTATTCGTAGATTTAGAAAGCGCGTCGTATATGCTTGAATAACCCCAATGCGTATGAATATTTAATTAATCTTAGATCACCAATCATATTTTCGAATTACGTTGACGCTAAATATTACATTGTGACGATTGGCGTACACGTGCAATGAGCATGTCTGGGTCACTAATTTGCTTCCGAGTCTATAGTCGGTGGGACTAAAGATTAGTGATCTAAGGTTAAAACGTATTTTATTTATAAATTAGCTTTTTGTTGTCCCGTCTATGGGACTACACATTGTTTATCGATAGATTTGAACCTAAAAAGAATAGCCTATAAATCCAACTGTTGAAACACGACACTATTTATAGCTATTCTTATTTGGTTGGTTATAAGCAATAAAGCATAACATAAAAATATCTACAAGACAAAAAATGTTAGTTTTACAGATAAGTTTTTTCAGTTTATGACTCTTCTTTCTGTGCCTTGTCAGGACCCCCCCCCCCAATGGCGATCACTCTGGCCAAGGCCTCTCTATCCTGTGCTGCTCAGAATAGTTCGTCCATCCTCGTCTTCCATCGTCGTTTACCTTGCCCTCCATTCTCAATAAAAGAAAATGATATTTATTTCCACGCAGTACATGACCCAGATATGACATCTCTATCCTCTTTCGGCATCTTACTTACTTCAACTTTCAGCCACGTATGACTGTGCTGTCAGCATATCTGATATTATTTATTACGACTCCATTGATCTTTACTCCCAGATTCGAGTTTTCCAGAGTCTTTCTTATTCCGGCATGTTGTATAAGCATACTATACATACTAGATGAATAATATTGTCAAATTTACTCTTATTTAATTATTGATCCTATTTATTTAGAACAATTGATTTTATCGAGATTTCCTAGAATTTTAAAGTTGTATAGACAAAATATATAAATGGTTGATTAATATTATAATATTTGAAGATAGTTTGAACAAAGAAGTTATGTTTGTGACGAGGAAGGTTCGTTCCTCGTTTGATAATTTATATGAAAAAATCATCTAACGTCGTTTGTCTTTTCCTGTTTTGTTCAGCGAGCAGTTGTCGATAGCAAGACGTCACAAATCTAAATAATTTTGTATGAATTAATCCCCAATTCCCACTATAGTGGCTAAAATTTTATTTAGAAGCTCCGATTTATTATTGTTTAGTTTCGGCCATACATTCTTCCTTTTAAACATTTCTCGGTCATTTAATTCCAAAAGAGATTGACGTTGTCCACGTGGAAAGAAAGATTGTGTATCTTCTCTATTGATTGTCGGATTTGGGATAAATCTGCATCTGGCCTTCGTTGGAAAGAGTTGCTCATCCACGGTAATAAAAAATTTGTCCCAAAGTGTTAAGACTAAAGCGAATTTGTCTGCTTGCAAATATTGACTCCTCTGATTTATTTTGTCGAAACTAATGTATCGCAGAATCTCAATAAAATCACGTCTACTCATAGTAGTCGTTCGTACGGCCCACATGCGTACAATATTGCAAGAAACGCCTTCAATTTCGCTTGCGTAATTGTCCAGTTTTTACCCAAAACTCGAGAGACTTCTAACTCTGTACAAATTCGTAAATTTTCCAAAATATGATTGTCAATCAGTAATATGAACGCACTACTTTGATTCCCCTTCATAATGTTTCTTTAAGCATGTGCGGTTGACTCGTGTACATCTTTGAAAACACTATGAAGTGGTAATCTACCAGCAACGTCTACTTCTTCAATTATTTTCCAAATAGTTCCGTCTGAAGCAATGCATCGGTCTCATGATTCTAGTAGCATCCAAGATAGCTGTAATCCTGCGCTCTCTCTACAATACCGTTGTTTATTCAGATCATTTGTGTCTGTGTGATAATACCCCTGTTTATTATTACTCCGGCATCAGCTTCTCCAACAATAAATTGTTCCGAGGATTGAATAACAATGGAGAGAATGCACAATCCTGTCGCCTCTTAATATTTGAATGCTTCTCCGTCGACTTCGATGGATTGATTCCAGTAAAGATTTGTTATTATACGTAGGTCGCTGTTGCCAATATGTTCGGCGTAATATTGAAACAACGTTAAATAGGGTCTTATTGTATTCTAGATGATATCAGTCAGGTCAATCAAGGTCAGATGGAGATCCGTGGCTCTTATATCATGGGAGAAAAATTAGTACCACTGTATCGGTACTAAATACTGAGGCGATTAATAAAGTCGTGCAGGGACGCCATCGGATATGGCATATTCAATCAATCAAAACCATTTTATTGATAGCCATGCAAACGGAAACCCGAACATCACCGTCACGTGATTTCATGAGTCAATTTGTTTAAAATTATGTTTAAGATTCTAGCGAATAAAATACTATTTGTATCATTTAATATAATCTTTTAGCTCTGCAAAAAAAAAAAGGAAAAGCACACAAATCGCTCTGGACGTGGAAAAATATTGTTATGCATATGCTATTAATATTTACATTTATTCAAATAATACAATCAACTTATATTACTGTAAAAAGCATTAATAAAATTATCCAATTAAATAATAATGTGAATTGTATAATTTTTCAACCATACTTTATGTTTCCTAATCTTCAAAACTATTTTTTTATAGCAAATTATTAGGTTGTTTAACTAAAAATAATCTTAAATTTAAAACATAAGTATTGATTATAAAAAGAAATCCAAGAAATAGATAAAAGAAATACGTACAAAAATACGGCAAAATAAAAAGACAGATTAAAAATAATTTAAGGAAAAAAAGAGTGCAAAAAACTTTATCAAATTAAGTGTGATAAATGCTGTTAACGCTAACGTTTTTCAACATTTCTTCAACGTCATGTGTCGATGTTCTTAAAAGTGCTCGTAAATGTCCTGATCAGTGATGCCCGATTGTGATCGTCGCAATGGACGTCCGGATTAAAATTTGTGCATAATGCGCTCGAACCATTGAACATAGGCATTTTTGGCATAAAAACGATGCGTTTTTTGGGTTAAAATGGACTTGGGGGAGTTTGAAGAATCAAATGATTATAAAAATGTGATTTTACGAGTGCGATGTGAAGTGAAAGCGTCAATATAGTGATATCTCTAGATTGATCTCGAAATCTAACTATATTCTACAGCGGAATAAAGACCCATGGTAAGTTCTCTCTGTGATGAACTGAACAAAAGACAAAAGGATTGTGTCATATAATTACGATTTCGAGATGCGTATCTCAAGTTCGAGATGTAACTCTCACGTGAAACCCTTGTCTCTTCAATATTGCTATAAAAACGGAACGTCAATTTAACGCTGCTTATTAACCAATGGGAACTTCATTGTAAAACATCTGCGTGCTGCGCAAACATCAGCGAATCGATGTTTGATTCCCAATCTACATCGACGTGACGACGAGCCAAAGATGTGAAGCCAAACGTAAAAGCAAACCGACCGTTATTTTCATCAGCTTTGAGCCATTAATTTTTAAATACGTAACTGAACCACAATCAAAGCGAATTCATCGTCATTTATCTTGGATCTTGTACGTCGAACGGTGGTGGTAACAACCTGGAAAATAAGATAAGAGTCGGAATGGCAAAAAAACGCTACGTCTCAGCACAATGTAATTTGTTAAAATAGAAACAATGCAATTAAAATGCATCGAGTATCTCGTATTCCCCAAAGCCTTTATGGAATTGGAGACGTATGCTGAAAATCCCGTGGATGACCAGACGCTCCGACTCATTTATCATGGTTAAGCTTGACATGCTTAAGATGTGTCTTATAATTCTCCGGACACATCACTCGCCACCAGCCTTTCATTATTAACCCTTTTGGCCCCAGCCATTTTTGAGTGGTACATGCTAAAAGCCCCACGCTGTTTTGCACGAAAAACACTGCTTACTTATAATTAAGAAAAATATGTATTTAAAAACAAAAAAACATAAATACAAAAAATACAGTATCATCATTACATACTAATGTATATTGTTACAACAAAAAAAGTCAACATTTTTTAATATAACAACATTAAAAAAAAAAATATATAATCATAAAAAGCATACAGGAAATAAAAAATGAATTTCAAAACATTACTACAGCCCCAAATAATATACTAAAAAATTAAAACTTAGTTCTTCTTTTGCCTTTGCAATATACCCATCTGAAAACCAAAAAAAATATTTTAATTTCCAATAAGGCTTTCTACATTTCCTGTCGGGCCATTTTTTAAAGCCAGCAGAAACTCGACAATTTTTAGCAGCTTGTTCTCATTTATACTCTATCCATTTACTTCCATTTTTTTCTATAATATTTATGGTGAACATGCCTGCCCGCAGAAAATTTTCTAAGGGGGGGGCAAAATATTTTTAGTAATGTTTTAGTAATGTCTCTCCACACTTTCTTTGTGCTAACATGAAGTGATTTAAAATAAAAGTAACATAATTTGACCATTTCCAATCAATCCGGGGGGGGGGGGACAAGTGCCCCCCCCTGGCATCAAACTTGTCCTATTTTTTATACTGCTGATTGCTGCTGCTGATGTGGTACATAGTGATGGCGGAATATATTATTTGCGTGCTCCAAGAGTGGTTGGTATCTGGCACATGAATCATAGCCCGGTTCATTTGTCTTCTTGTATATTTGCATTTGGCAAACAATAAATCTTCAAATCTGTGCTTCGTAAACATTTTTTCGAACCATGGTGTATTTTGAGATGAACTTGTACTCCAATACAACTTTATGGTTAGTTTTTTGATAATTCCCATATTCATAATGCAAGATAAGAACCCTTTTATTTCTTCGACTGTTACCTTTTTCCATTTTTTCACAGCCACAGAAACATTTTCTGAACGTTTTGCGAAAAACTGCTTTGAATTTCGGTTGGTTTTTTATACCATCAGCGAAAGAAGTAAAGTGGTAAACAATAAATCGAAGTAAGTAATAGGGGGTGAATCCGATGGTAGCATGTGCTTAGGGTCGGGAATTTCTTGGTAATCAAAGGGCAATGGTAAAGGCTCTTCGGGAGAAAAAACCTCAACATAGTCCTCATCATCCATATCCTCATAGTTACTATCGCTCATTTTCGATTGTACGTTTTCTGATTATTCACTTTCACTACTAATGTTTATATCACTCTCGTCAGTTCTACATCCATGTGTGAACTTGGTCCAGCCATTTATATAATAAAAAGACTTGCCACAGAAATTGAAAACGAAATATACAAATTTAAAAATGAAATTTACTCGTGCGACTGAATACTGCGAAAATCGAAAATAAGTCAAAAAATGTCAATTGATTTTTTTTTTTTGTAAAGACCCGGTCCGGCTGGGGTATACGTTCCCGTTATTACGATAGATCATTTATTACAGGGTAGCTTTTGTTGAGGTGCAAGCTGGGTGCAATAAATGGTAATCTTTTGTTTGAATACTGCGGCGAAAGATTTTTTTGTTTTACGATGCTTCAAATTTTATGAACATTACAACAATTAGGTACCCTATTTTTTTCAAAACATGCACAAAGGTCTGTACATTCATATAATATTTCGACAATGTAGAAAGGTCTTTTCTAAATGTAGAAATATCGGACTTCAAAGATCGCGCCGAGTGATCATCTCTTCTATAATAAATGCATGCCAACACGCAAAAAGTCAAAACTTCCAATTAATATATTGAAGATTTTGTTATTATATATTTTTTTAAATTGGGTTTATTCGGTTGAAAAGGGGGTATTCCTGTGGGTGTTTTTTATTTCACGATGATGAAATAATATTTGTCTTTTATATAAGACATTGAAATGAGCGCCGACAGATCGGCGCTGTGGGGCTTTTAGCATAGTTTAGGTGCGCCGATGGATCGGCGCTCTGGGGCCAAGAGGGTTAATACAAACACTTCGCACTGCGGATCACAGACCCGCAGAGCAAAATACAATGTGAATGTGTCGAAAAGAAAGTCGTATGTATTTTTTTAATTATTTTATTTTTTGCCACGTTTCAACAAAAGTTTATAAATGTAAGATTAACACAATTTCAAACGATACAAATAAAGATTCAACATTTCAATATATATATTTTATAACTGACCCAAAACCGCAAATGCGTCCAACCCTTGATGTTATTAGAATAGACACTTTGTGCGTTGTTTATGTCATATGAATTGTTACGATTTGCTCAGTTATGGGTCGATGATGCAAATAATAATTAGCTCAACTTAAATATAACACGTGGCACATTTATTAAAATCATAAATTAACGCAGAGCAAAATCTCATTCATTGAGAATATGCAAATAAGATTACACAAATATTGATTATCACATTTTTATATTGCAAATAAAGTTTAAGCAAGATGCTGGTACATCAAATGTATTGTAACGTTATCCTACGCTGGTTTAATAATCTTATAACTACGTGACTGCTCCAAAATAAAAACTTCAGATCCTACTCTGGCCGCTTTATAATGGAGCAGTCGCCTAATCCTAAATATTTACAGGTTAATTCAAATTTCTCAATGTTTAATAAAGAAAATGCACTTATACTAATCCTTAAATACGCTATACATATAACATTTAGTAATTGGAATTTGGAAAATTGCAACACTAAATGTTATTACAACAACTGTAAGTGAGACTGTTGTAAATTTCTCTAAATAAAAAATCTATTTCGATAATATAAAGTAATCGAGATCCCAATGATTGACCAAGTTTTTGGAATATCACTATGTTCTACCCTAATAACTTTGTCGATCAAAAAGAACTCTATTACGGATTGTTCGAGAAAACTCCGTTTGTAATAGAAGGATAACAAAATAATGGCAAAAACCTTAATGATTGATTTAGTTGTGCAAATCAGTGGCCCTTGGTAATCCGCCGACTATACCGAACAATTAAGATTAACGCTATTACAAATGGTTTCTCTCTTTATTTTTAATAGAAGCGTTTTACAAGTGAATAAGAACCAACGATCGATTGGGTTGTTAAAAGACATCGGGTCATATGTTTCAACAACCCCAATCAACAAACCGAACGTTAGGTACTCATTGCCGTTATTAAAACGCTTCTATTACTGATTTGACATTTGGGCGTCCCAGGGGATGGTATGTCATCAAAACAAAACTAATATTGACACAATAATAATCCAAAAAAACCAAGGCAAAAATCAAGCCGAAGGATCAAGGGTGTGGATTACTGAAATTCACGGCGAGTGCAAGTCGCAGCACAACCCGACACGCCTATGAACATCATGTTGAACGAGCCTCGGTAAAGCAAGCCAATCGATGACCATAGTTTCTGGCGGTCCTATCAATAACCTCCCTTTGATAACGACAAAACCAAAACTATATGATGCTCATAGGATCGACGAATTTTGTAGTGTGACCTGCGCTTTCCGCGAAAGTAAAAAAAAATACATTTCATAATCGCAAAATGCAATTAAGGTTCAATCAAACTAATAGCGTAATTGAGTCTACTGAAAATCATATTTACCGAATTAAAACTAACGTACAAATATACATATTTACGATAAATAAAAAAATATAGATATATATATATACATACAATATTTCAAAAAAATATATAAATCATTCTAAAATAATACATTAATAATAAATACGGCCATTGTAGTACAACTATACTTGCTTGCAATTTTGTCCGATTGCAATCGTATAACGTAAATAATTTAAATCATAATTTATCTGGCGCGCTGCAGTGCGAGAAAAGACACTGCAACAAGTCAGTCGGCTTATTGTCATTTAGACATTTGTGACTGCAAACTGACAAAATTGTTATACAAATACATATATTGATTGGTAGATAATGTACAAAATAGAGTCTTTGGTATAATTTGTTTTTATAATACAGTATTCAACGGAACAATGCAATAAAATTAAACTATTTTGGGATTAAATTCGATAAAAAAAATTAAATTGGACGTCAAAGGGACTAAAATTATTAAACGGGACGAGGGGATTTAAAATCAATAAACGTTGGTAAAAAAAAAATCTATTTTAAGTTGTCGCAATAAAATTCATAAAAGTCAAATTAAATTGCTAAATTAAAATTTTAAATGAATATAAAAAAACGTAATATGGGTTAAAACGGCCATAAAGGGACAAGAACATCTGGAATGACAAGTGGTCGTGACGAATTAATGATACACAAAAACCCGTCATACCTGCCGCACCCCGGTCGATGTTGATGCCAATTATGGCGATAGAAAAAGCGAACCGATAAAAACCATAATCGAACATCTCAAGCTTGAATAGTTTTTTTAAATTATCCTGTTAAATACCGTATTTTAAAATTACAAATGCACTAAAAACAATTAAGGATTTTGTCGCTGCCGCGCTGCTCGCTGCTTTTCAAACCTCATCTCCATTTCTTCCAGGACTTTAGGTGTATACCGAACTACAAGTTTGACTGATCCAGCAGCTTCTTTCAAAAGTTCAACAGCCCTCTCGTGATTTTCACCTTCGACGGACTGCAATTTCGTTAAAAAAGACGATTATGAGCGTTCCATCGCGACAATACAACACCGTACGCGTGCATACAAATATACTCACAACTCCATTCACAGACAATAACTGATCGCCTCTCTTCAATCGGCCATGTCTATCTGCGACGCTGCCGGGAATAATGCGAGAAATGTAAATGGGGGAATTTTGTTCCTTCCCGCCCATCACATTAAAACCGAGACCCTCCTCGGTTTTCACCAATTCGACGACGCGGGGATGGGCATGCCCTTCGGACGCTGCAAACGCGGCGACCGTGGCTTTAGCAGTAGCCGAAGCTCGAATTTCGGCCGAACCTGCAGATTTTAAAACATGACGTTAAATTATTCGGATATATAGGGTTTTGCGAATTGTTCATTAGTGTATGACAAATCAGCGTATATACCGATAGCTGGTAGCATAAATTGAAGGTCAATACAACTATTAAATTAGTCACGTGTGTTAGACGACCTTCAATTTATGCTGCCGGCTCTCAGTCTAATAGAACGTGCTGCATAATTTGAGGGCATGTTTATCTCGTGCGGTAGTTATATGAACTGGTCACCGAGATTGTATGATTTAACGCCTTTAGATTTTTCCAAAAAGCATTTTATAGGATAAGGCACACGACATTAATGGAGATGCAATATTGACTCTTAAGACCAGAACTTTCAAGTTTTCCAAAAGACTCTGGAAAACTTGAATCTGGAAGTAAAGATCAATGGAGTTGTAATAAATAATATTGGGAGAAGAGTGGACGGAGAGGTCTTCATCAGTGATTGTCAACGTCGGGTGGACCTGACACGGCACAGAAAGAAAATGACTTCACCAGGGCTATCTCATCTCACCCTCATTTAAAAACATATGTGATGCTTAAATGCATCTTGGATTCGCTCCTACACCAACTGAAGGTGTCTCCCCGTCCACGTGCATTTTACCCAAGCAAATTTGATACTGAGTGCTTTCCTATTTAAGGTTGACCATCCCAGTTCGCTAATTTCAAAGCAATATAAAAGACAATAAATTCATCATTTGTTGCTTTTCCAGGCTGTCTGCTTGTAGCCAGGCTCCATAAAATATAGTGAATGATAAATAAGTCAGGGAGTTAGTGAAAGTAGCAACGGATAACTAGAGATTTCGCTGTAATCTATGAATTTTAAATAGTGTTTTGGAACGTCGTTGTATTCCATACTTAATGCGGTAAAATATTCTTTCAAAAAAAAAAAAAATTGAGCGGTTTCATTTACATTTAAGAATCGAGCATCCTTATTGAAAGGCCACAAAACCGATTGATTTTAGCAATGCGTACCGTGGATGTCGACGGTTTCATAGACATGCTCATAAACTTCTCGGACGGCATTAAAAAAATCGCTTTGAAGAACATTCTGCAAGGCTGCTAATTTCGTCGCCGGTACCTCTCCACTTTGTTGTAACTTCTCCAGGAGTTCAATGGATCGCTTTATGTCTGCAAAGCACAAAATAAATCGATTTGAAACGTCGAATTGGAACAAAGGCTTGTATGATGCACATAGACGCAAGTATAAATGCATGCAGATGCACCGACGGTGGGGTGGGAATGCTGCAGTATTACTGCAAGGCGTGGCGAACGAATCAATACTTTCAGGTCAATAACCCGGTCGTCTGGCCTGAAAATTTTCAGCCATTTTGAATTGAACATGTATCGTGATGCGTATTTATATCGGAAAATGAGCATCGAGCGCGCGTTTTTGGGTATTTTTGTTTGAACATAATCATATCGTGCTTGTTTCATATTTAATTAAGCCGCGAGCATGATTTTTTCATGGCGTATTGGACTTTGCACGAGAAAAAATAATACGGATGAAATTTCGACGCTGATCATTTGGATACATTTTAAATGTCCCGTACGGAATTAATATTACAAGGAACGCGTGCGTTAAAAAAATATAGGCGATACAGCGTGGCGTCGAAAATGTATGACCGTCACAGATTGAATCTTGAAATTGTGAAAAATACCGAGACGGAGTCTATAAGAAATATGTAAGACACGGACGTTCGAATTGACGAATTGAAATATTTTAAATACAAAGATGATTTAAATATCGTTATGATAAATTCAACAAAGGTATATATTAGTTTAACTTGTGAAACAAACGCCATTAATGACACATGTCTACTGAAGTAATTGTGCAAATTAAAGATCATTTTACAAATTTATTTGTAAGCAGATGGTATGATGATGTATAAATTTAAATAGAATATAATTTAAAGTTCCATACGTGCAATGAACAAAGAGAATTACATTGCGCATGGACATTATCGATCCAATGACCGGCGACAGTGTTTCTTTGGGTATAAATAGAAAATCACAAAAATCTATAAAATAATTTTGATGTTGCGTTAAAGGCGTAATTATAGAGAGGTTAATGAATGTTGTGTGATACCTTTAGCTAAAGTGAAGGTCTCCTTCATGCTCGCCATCGTCATGGCTAAGGATGTTCTGCGAAATCTCGAAAATGTAGCTTTGCAAACGAACTTAACGAAAAACAATCAAATGAATTATAACAAAATTGAAAAAGAACAAAACAAGGAAACGAAAGACTAAAACCCAATCAAAAAAACCAAGAATTTAAACGAAGGGAGAACGAAACGTCCACTACAACGGCCTGAACTGAAATCAATAGCTCTGATAGTGGCGCGCTTGCCATCCAAAAAAATTCCCCACAGTGTACTGCCTGAAAAATTATTTCAGAAAATAGGGAAAATTTCCACCGCATAAAATCAACATACAATAAATATACCGCAATAAAAATGCCCAAAGCATTAAATCCCTCACGAAAATATGCATAAATATTTTTAGCACCCCGAAAAATAATATTATTTAAAAAAAACGAATTTACATCCAACACTGAAAGCTTCAAACGCATAAATATATTTCAATATTAATAAATTCCTTCATACAAAAATATATTTGATCAACGACGATACAATAAAGCAATAACCGACTAAATTGCATTTGAATTTTTAAATACTCCCGTGATAAATGCAAAATTATATTACAACATTCAATCAATACATTAATTTATTTAGAGCGCTCGAATAATAATTCGGGGCGAATTTAAATACATATTTTTGTTCGGCGCGATTAGTTTATCGATCGTTGATGCTCGATTAAAGCGAGCTTAAGAACGCAAAAGCTGCCAGGCTCAACGCAAATGTCAATGTGCTAGTGATTGAGACTGTGTGTGGTCGCTCCGAGCTTTTAAGCGGATATATTATTAATGCATTTGCTCATTGCACTCACCGAAAAAGAGTAGATCGATCGATGGAAGTCATGCCTAAAATTACCTCTCAATACATTCCCTTGACGTAAAAAGCTTCACGCCCCCCACGTACGTAGAGTGCATGCATCAATTTGTACCGATTAAATTGTGATACAATCAAGCGGAGCGACCTTTCATGAATCCATCGTAGAAATGCATTGAAGAGTAATTAACGGCACCAAATCGCAGATTTAAAAAGAATCCGATTGGGAATGGAGAGGTGATTTTAGCTTGAATTTTGAATGATGTCGAAGATAGTTCGTACAATTTGATGCATTCGAAACTTGTAAAATAAGTTTTTTAAAACGAATAAAAGCGGTCCACATTATGACTGCAATCATACCAAAAATATTGAATTTAAGTATTAAAAATTGAGTATTCAGTTTATTAAGTATTTATTGATTTAAAAAATACAATGCCCAACGGGCTGTCTTTCAATAATCAAGAGCTCTCCGCTCTTGTTTCTCGTTCATTCATTTATAACCGCGAAGGTGTACTTATCATAACAAATAAATTGAAGCAAGATGGATTCTTCAAAAAACCCGAAGGTATGAATTTCTGTTGTTAATACGCACGTTGTTTTAACGTAGTTTTATAAGCAAATGCATACATTTTTTAATTAATTGATTGTATAATTTCCATTATTGCTTGCGACTATTTATTTACAATAAGCTTTTAAATGCCATTTTAAAATAGTTGCTTAACACTTTTAATATGAAGAATATAAACGGGAATGTCTTTCATCCTCGGATGCTTCCCAAGTAAATCAATAAAATATTTGATCATTGATCTTATACAGTGCCGGATTTAGAACTTGATAAATTCTAACATTTAACTCGCTCACGGCTCTCAATATGCACGATTTTCTATTACGAACTACGATTTTCTGCATTGAAGCAAAACCGTGCATTCCAAGGGATAAAAATATCCCTCGATTGCGTAGTGTTTTGTACGTAGATAACGTCATTTAAAACATGTTTATTTAAATTCATGCTTATCTGATTATGTGGAATTTAAGAATTTTGTGATATTGAACTTTGATCGCACAAAAAGTAAACAATCGGTCGAAGACTATTTTTATAATAGCGTCGGAAAACAAGATGCTGCATACATTAAATCAATATTTATTAAATGTAAGCTGTGTCGTCATTATCATCGCCTACAGCTCGATGAGTTTCAATTTTCCCTAATAGTAGTTTTTTATTCATTTAAACCGTATTTGGCAGACATTAAAGGTATGTATTGGGCAAATTTTGTCTTCCCTTGAATGGAAAAAAGCTGTTCGTCCACAATTATTGCTTCTGCCGATATATACGCAGTAGGGATTCTGAAGTCCCGGCTTTTTCAAAGTCCTGGGACTCGAGAATTTTATTTTCTCTTCAATTATGCGATGCAATTATGCTCGTCCACTCATCCATTGTCAGGCTAAAGCGAGCATTCACTTCTTTTAAGCCTTTTATATAGGAAATTACTTCAATTATTTTTTCTTTGTTAAATTTTGAGATCAATCTCATTATGTCGGATTGATTTTTTGGTAATGATTTCTGGAAGCGTTTTCCTCTTCACAAAATTTATTATTACTTACTTATGGTGGCGCTTATAGCCCTATCAGAGAGCTCCGGCCACTGAAAACGCTTGCCGCCATTTTCGTCTGTCCTGGGCGTCCTCCAATTGTCCAGGCCCGTTATCGTTATTGCTGAAATCTTCCACGTCACTTTCATCCATCTCTTCTATCAGCCCTCTAAGGTATTTTTATCTAGATATTCCATCCGTGGGTCATGTAAATCTGAAGAATGATACGTCTTATCCAATTTATTTTATGACTCATAATTTCGTTAAAAAAATATGGTACGAAAAGATCTGCGGCATTATCGATTAGAAATCCTTGGAAACTAGATGATTTTGCTTTGATCTGATCGCTATAATTTTAACAGCTTTAATTAGGCATTCTTATGCACGTTTTTTGATTGGGCTTCTTCTTGTTGAAGGCTTCGTTTGTCGTTACGTTTTTATAAATAATTTCATATAAAAGAACTGATTGCATTTTTTTGAATTTTGAATTAGTGGCTCAAGAGAGTTGGTGCCGCTTGATTGATAATTTGTTGTTTTATTCAAAAACATCAGAATTATCCTCCGAAATCAAAGGTGTCGTGGTTTTAGAACGATGCGTGGTCAGGACTATTCCGCAAGATGAACAGGGACATTGGCCTTTTCACTTAGGTTTGTGGTCGGAATACGCTTACTTCGTCGTTTATTTTTAAAATTCAAATGAAACGTATTTTGTATTTTAGTTTGGAACGATGACTCGAAACCGACGCATTGGTTACAGTTAGCAACGTTTACAGAATGTGACCGTATTGGTTGGCTAGAGGCAATTCAGCTTGCATCACACGAGTATATAAAATCGCATGCAATTGCATTACAGGTAATTTGCTGAAATTATTTTAATGTATGTTTCAAATAGCATTTTAATGAAAAATCATGGTCATATCCATCATTTTAACGATACAGATATAACAATAAAAGTGTAGTTATAAACAGATAATGATATTTTTATGAATAGTTTCAAGTAATAAGTATTCAATTGATATATCGCGTTAACAACAATGGATTTTATTATCATTTGCCTTCGCCATAATAGCATTGTTTGAATTATCGGGCCTTGAATATGACCATGTTGAATATGATTGAGTTATTTTCGCGAATAAATGAGCTTTAATTTATTTTACAGAATAGATTAAACAAAATTTCCAAAACTAATTCGAGCATCGGTATTCATTTTTGGAGGATACAAAAAGGAATAACCATAGGTTTGTTCAATTGCTTTGTAATTGGCTAATATTTTGTATGATTTATTAATACAGTTCCTACGCTTCAAACAGATTTAAATGAAATCCCTCTATGCGAATTATCACTGTCATGTGATAATCTTCTATGCGACTGCTTCGATGAATTACCGAATTCTTTTCTGGATTTACACATTAAAATTGCTGGTAGTACTTCGTGGATAAAATATGCCACTACTGAAATCATAGAAGTAAGCCTCCATCCAAATATATTCAATGATCAATGTTGCGCATTGTTTTTAATTTGTACGTTTCGTATATTTAAAGAACAATAGAAATCCAAAGTTTGTAAGAACGGTGGTATTTCGTAAAAGTGACGGCCTGGACGGTGAAACAATTGTTCGTATTACTGCAAACGATGTGAGAGAGAGAGTTTCAAATACGTCTGTAATTTTGGGATCAGCTACAGTATTACTAAGTACAATTCAGGTAAAGTATTTTAATAATCATCATCCTTATATTATTAGCAAACCAATATTATATACATGAACAATGTTTTATCGGTTTATGGGCTTAAAAACAATGTGAACTCTTCATTTACAATATAATTTTTATTATTCTTATCTTTTATTCATATAGATCGATTCTAATCTTACTAGATTGTTCAGATATAACTTGTGTACGTTCTAAATATTCACACTTGTGAATGATGATTTTATTATCTAAATAGTGAATTGTTTTGATTATAATTCTAGGAATACTTAAAGAAACACATTAAAAGCTTTAATCCATTTTTATCATGAAAACACAGTCTTATACTAGGGCGTTGGGGCAAATATTGCACCTAGGGTGGCAGCGATGTGTCCCTCTCGGGCTCTTTTGTTATCAATTCAGCTCATGGTTGTCAGTTTGGTGGAGATGTTTCCATTGGCCGTCTTCTCCTATGTTCGATATCCTCCTTCTGCTGCATAAAACACTTTGTGTATTTGCACCACCCACTCCATGCCCTAGCATCCTTGAGCATTGAAGAAATCATATTGTTAGGCAAGAGCGTATTTACTTCTAGCTCCTGGACAGACGAATGTCATGCGTGCGGCATCGTCATTGCCTGCTCCACATGGTATTCCGGGCCTGCCTCTGTTCCTATTTATTAAGGTAGCTACCGAGGAAGCCATGCCCGGTAAGGATCTGGGTCAGGTGTGCGATATGCAGCAGCCACTTCGCTCCTTCTCTGGACTCTGGCCATGTTCAGCCTGGCCCTTTCAATTTGTATTGCCTTAGCCCATATCGGTGCACCGTACAACAGTACCGAGTGCACTACCTAGTTCTCACGACGCCGGCGTCTTCGTAGATAAGAGTTCTCCTGTGCAGGTAGCTCTCTATCATTCTGATGAGGTATGGTGGGGTGTCAATTTTCAAGACCCTGAAGATCAGGTGCATCTCACCAAGTTGAAGGCATTCTTGACATCTAGCGCAATCATTATAGTGTGTCTGCTGGATTTCAACGAATTTCAAGGGTTTCGGGGGCATAAAAATGTGTTTTCATAATTAAAATGTACAAAATATTACGCACATTTTAAATCACAAAGTCCCGGATCTCGATGCAGCAAAAAAGCCCAAAAATCTCGGAACTTCTCGACACAGAATCCCTAATTACAACAATGTGCAATAAAAGCAATTAGATGCTTGTTTATAAAACTCTTCCTAAAATGATATATTGATTATATAAATAGAACGACATAATTGAACTTGTTTAAATTTTGGTCTTAGGTCACTCAGAGATTTCGCGTAGCTTTAAAAAATAGTGAACGACGAACCATAGGATTTTTGACATTAAATGGGTGGAATTTTGAGACCAACAACAAAGATGAAGGTTTTTCCTCAGAGTCTATTGATGTGACACCCTGGAGAGTATATTGTCATAGGCGCTCTCAATCTCTCCCCATTACTTTGAATATAAAAATAAAACTACCTTCGCATAGTGATATTGCCGAACATCTTTTTGATAATATATACCACTCCACATACAGATTGCATTCAGATTTAGGGTGTGAAGTAACAGTGCATGAATTGATGGCTGAATCAAAATTGTGTTATTTGATACCTCAGGAACTTATGTGAGTGGCTTAAATATGAACTTGCGATAGATTTGCCGATATGTAAAATGAATTACAGCATTTTGAATTTTTAGCGCCATTTGGATTCAACATGAAAAAGAAATGCTCCAAGAAGTCGTATGCATTGGCGAAATGGATTTACCGTGGAAGACCAATCAAATGGAACTATTGAACAAACACTACAATTTGTATAAGTATTATAATAATGCTTTCGATAACCTGACTGCAATTAGGAATTTCAAAAAAACAAATTTCAAACAAAGTTGCCGCAAAGGTATTTAATTGATTTTTCTGAACATATGATTTTCTGAAAATAACAGCAATGGTTGTGGGAGATTTTTTTAAATACCTCGTCTATTTTATTAAAGATGATCCAGTTGCTGAGTTTGCACCAGTTAATTTGCACATACAAAGAATGTGGGCTCATGATTATAATTTGAATAAATCAGCATTCTATGATATAATAACAGTAGGAGCATTTGCTGCGCATTGTCAAAAGTCTGGACAAGATGGTGGACTATTCCAGTGAGTATTTTACGTATGAAATCTTAGGTTATTTACAGGATGTGGCAGAGGTACTACCTTATTTTAAAAATGAATAAGACAAACTGTATAAGAGAAATCAGTTTAATTATTTTTTCCATATTACAGAGAGACGTTTAAAATTTTTACTTATTATGTTTTAAAAATTATATCATTACGGTAGGCCTCCGTTCTCGACATCCCCCATATGCATTTCTTCAAGTTTTGATAAAAAAAGACTTTAAAATAACGTGGACATAACAAACTGAATTGATTGTAACTAGGGAATCCAATCCCGAGCCAAAATTTCGATCCCGGGATTTCGGGATTCCATTAGACAATCCCGGGACCAGTCCCGGGATCCCGGGATTGGGTTTTTCAATATTTTAAGAAATTACCTTGATGAATTTGATCAAAAATTACTAATCAGTCTATTTCTTCAATATAAAAAAATCACTTGAAGGCCAAATAATTTTATTTATATAAGAAAAGATAAAAATACAATTCAAAAATAGATAAATAAAACACTAAAAAATTCAAATATTATTTTAAAAATATGCCCGAAGTAACATTAACATTAAACATTAGTGTTTCGTCATTTAATCTGGATCTGATTTTGGAAGTCAGACAACTTGCTGCTGAAAATGCACGCTCAGCCTCCACACTCGTTGGAGATATCGTCATCAGATATTTAAATGCTAGTTCGAGTCGATGATCTCGTGAGCCCTCATTTTCGTATAACACCATCAATGTGACTGACAAAATTCTTTTCTGCTGAGACACGGACTAAAAATCGCAAAATTCCCAATTTCCCGACAAATTATTTATTTCCGTCGCTGCAGATGAATACTTATATACTATAATACTTGGATGTGATTTGTAATTATATTGCGGAGGAATACAAAAAATCTGAACCCTGTATCTATTATATTTCATATCGATATTCCCATTATTCGTCGAGGTGTAGTAAATACATCACCGGTAGGGAAAGGTTACTATAATAATTTGAAAAACATACATGTACGCTATGTATGTATACATAGATTAGACAGTCACTGCTCCTATGCGTCGCCTAAGTTCGCTAATTAGTAATTACGCCACTGTTTCCAAGCGTCCAGATTTCGTCGGGAATGTCTCGATTTAGTAGCCTTCATCGTGTTGGTGAGGTGTACGATTTCTGTTAGATAAAAATTTCAATCCCGGGATTTTCGGGATTACGTTTTCTAATCCCGGGATTCTTAAGTACCTAAAACTGTCCGGGATCCCGGGATCCGGGATCCCGGGATTGGATTCCCTAATTGTAACTGTCTGACTTTTTTCTTAAAAAAATCTGAACTATTCTGAACAATGCACACAAAACAGTTGCACATTAGGTCTTGCTCTTTCGAATGAACACCACCCCACCCTTCTCGGAATAACTGTTGCTTTAGGGCGCTTGTTTCAAATAAGGAAGTTTACCTGCCGCACCCTGTATATTTTAAAACTAATAAATTGTGATAACGTTGCCATTTTATTTTATTAACTTTCATTTTATTATATTTTTTTAAAAATATTGTTACACTAACCCCGCCTGATATGCAGAGGTCAAGCAGCCTTCGTTGTTGCGTCCGTGTCATTCTGCCGGACCAACGGATCGCCGATGACCGACAACGGTTTTCATCAGGATTATTCAACTCGAGGGACCGACCGGGAGAGTATTCGAAATGAAGAAGGGCCCCAGGAGTTCAATAATATTCCAAATAACCTGGCGGAAAATGGCGACTAAACAAAGGGGGTGCGACAGGTAGCGTGCGTACGGTGACAGATATACTAAGCCGGATATTGGATTTCGCAATCCCAGATTTCAGCGGAAAAAAGGAAAGAAGAAGAAGCGAAATATGAAAACTAGACACTCGACAACCTTGCACAATGAAGGCATCCCGTCCGCACTCCATCCCCATTGTCTAATTTCGAAAGCGGAGCTGAAAGTCCACTGCTTATCTCGGTGCGCAATTGTTCTATGTTTCCGTTACTTGAATACAATACGCACGATGCATTTTATCGAAATATAAGACGCGAAGCTAAATTTAAGGGTCTGCCAACAAATATAAAAATTCTCGCCGCCCACGCAACAATATTTTATTTATTTGCTCTTGATTGAGTAGAAAAGGATTGATTGAAAAGGTCGAATCGATGTTGTTATGCGTATTGATTACTTTCAACTATGAGGGTAGTTCTAGAAATACCCGACCTGATGTATAGATGGCGGTTGCCGTTTAAAATAAAACGATTGTAGAAAGTACGTACCTTAAGCTTCAAGTACGAAGACGCTATGTGGTTTAGTATTTGTTTGCAGCCGTCAATAGTGAACATTCTCAGTAAATTTATAAACATGGAAAAAAAGGCCGTACCAAGATGAACATTGCAGTGGTCGACCAAATGGAGTGACATTGCTTGAAATGGTTAAGAAAATCTATAAAATAGTATTGGATGACCATCGACTGAAAGTGTGCGAGTTAATAGACATGGTAGGCATTTAAAACAGTGCTGTACATGGCATATTGACTAAAAATTTGAACATGAGAAAGATCAGTGCCGTATTTGCTCTCAATGGAACAAAAACAGCGTTGTGGGGTTGTTTCATTTTGTGAGTGTTTGGCGATATTTCACAGCAATAAAGTTTTTGTATCGATTCAAAACCATGGATGAAACATGGTCCATTGCTTTGCATCCGAGACAAAGACACAGTCAAAACAATGGACTGAAAGGGGAGATTCGACGCCAAAGAAGGCGAATACAGTTCCAACTGCAGGCAAGGTTATGGCATCACTTTTTGGGATACTCATGGGATAATTTTCATTGATTATATTCAAAAAAGAAAAACGATCAATCGCGAGTGATTGGGTATGGAGGCCGATCGGGAAATTCCCCTGCGTTGTGTCAGAGACCTATTGGACATGCAGACTTAATAATAGACGTCCAATTTCCGAACTAAACTAGCTTCTTCCAGAACTAGCAGTGAGTTGTCCAAACCCCCTTATTCCTTGCAAATACTTGCAGCAGCCATGGTGGAGCAGGAAAACGTTCCCAGCAACACCCTCTTATTCATTGACTTCTACGCCTGGTGCGTATGTTTTTTATTGTAAGCGTGTGTCTGCGATGACCGTTGTAAACTGGTCATGACAACATGTCAACATGACGATTGAATTACTAGTCTGACTGCTTAATCGCGAGACTATGTACATGTCTCTTCTACAATTGCAATCACCCGAATTACATATGGAATTAAATAATATATTACTATATTTTTTTATAAAATAAATATCCGGTAACAGTTCTCGACATAGCAGCCAGAAGGTTAACCGTATTTTAAACCATTCTGTTGTTGAAAATTAAATGCTTTAATATTTCTTCTTTTCTATCTATAGAATGGTTCAGCAAAATAAAAGTTCATCTAATAGCACTGCAAATCCAGTGCAAATGGCAAATGATGCAGTATTGGCAATAAAACAACTTCGGGGGGAAGTTGTCGATACTATGACTGAATTACTCACTTTAGCAAAATCACATAAATCTGAAGGAATGCTGCCATTAGCTGAATTGATGATTACCAAAACACGCGCCCTACTTTCATTATGGGATTCTGGCCTCGTAGAAGAAGCTCTACGTTTTATTGACGCTCACAAAATATCATCTGTATTTATAGATAATTTTGACAATCCTGAAAACACAAAGGTACAATAAGATTTTTTGTGCTTTACGACACAATATAAAATATCATTGAGTATTTATATTATTTTTTTTATTATTTAGATGTTTTCCATGTTGAAACGTCTTAATCTCCAGCTGAATTTGTCTGAATCATTGAGCCCCGATATGGAAGATTTTGCAACTCCCTCTTCCCCTTTTGAAGATCATTTAGTAAGTATTCTATTGGCATGCCCTGCAAAAATAATGAAAATAAATCAAATTCATCTCGAGAGTTGTTTTTGTTAGAGCTCAATAAGTTTATATTTGAAATTGTTTTATACATTTTTCAGCAATTTTTAGATGCGGAAGCCATGTGTAGCTCTCCGTCTGCTAATTATTATCAACCGAATGATGAACCAGAACCGTGGGATTTAACACAACTCAATATCGAAGCTAGTGTTATGTGTTTAGTCAGCAAGGTAACTGTTTCATAAAATGTAATGACAATTTTTGACCGTGAACGTTGTATATATACATCTTTGCAAGCGAATTGTATCTCTACTTTGATGCTGATTGTATACTTTGCAAAATAACATTTTTTATTAGCTAGCGATGGTCAGATTAAACCTATTTTACTGCCGCAAATGCATTGAATGAAAATAAATGTATATGCCTTGCTTAAACATGTGGAAATCAATTGGATCCATTCACTGGCGTCTTGATTTAATTGGCGTAAAATATGATATAATAAGTAATATTTAAAAACGCATGCTTTTAATATGACGATTTTCCTTCGATTGACAATAAAAATATTCATTACTTTAGGTGAAATTTTTATGCGGCCAGTGTGGAAGTCCCGCCGTACAATTGAGACGACAGAGACCCATGAGTTCAAATAATATTCAACGAAAATTTAGTTCTAACAATGGGAATTTGAAAAATAATGTAAGCGTTTATTAGGCTGTGCATATTTTTATAGGATTTAATTTAAATTTAAAGTTTTAAAATTATTTCCAGGATGTCAACCATGAAGAATCTCTGGAGAAGTGTTCTACCACAAATCGAAAGAGCTTAGTTATCGACTTGGACGCAAACTCAAACTCAGATAGTAATTTAATTAACTTTCACTTTGAATTTTTACATAAAATATATATTGGTGATAACGCGATTAAAATTTGCAGTTAATAAATCATACGGTGATGATAGAGGTCAAGTTACCGAAGTTAATAAAGTTATTCATAAGAAAAGTAACAGATTTACCGATGGTAATATCCTCGTTTAAAGATATTTTTTATTGAATATAAATATTTTACCATGGAAATTAATGGATGTGTTTGTTTCAAAATATTTTAGGGCTAAATTTAGCTGATGTTATGGATTGGGCATCTGAATTAAGACCGTCCATGAGAAAACTACGACAGGCGATGGATGGCTTGCTAAAAGGCGGAAGGTTGGCACATGCCGTTTTGAGAATACAACAAGATCAAAATTTACTACAACAAGCTATATCTTTACAAGTTCGACGGGATATTTGTTTTTCTCAAGCTGTAATCATATTTTTTTGCAAAATAATAAGTATTATAAGAGAGTCAACTAGAAAGTAAAGTTACGAGTCCTCAACCTATGAGCGACCCCAGCGGGGCGCATAAGAGGTCCTGAGAATATTTATTATATTATGATGGGGGATGAGACATGGATATGTCACTACACCCCGGAATCCAAAAAAAAAAAATGATGGCGGAGGTCACTGACATCTAAAAGCTGGTGCCCCGACTACAGAAATGTCTTGATCTCGACGAAAATTACGTTGATTTTCGATCCTATATAAATGTTGTAATTTTACTTTCTGAATGACCCTCGTAATACCATTATTTCGAAGTATATGAAATAGATTTTAAGTGAACATTTTATTTTTTAGCTTACATCTCTGATCACCGGATTAATGTGTTGGCTTTGGAGTACCGATATTGATGTGATTGTCACACTTTTAAAATCTGCTTTGGGGCCTTTATGCTATTTCGAAGGTCTTTTGACATTACACGGTAATGAGACAACCATGTGGGGCGATATGGTAATAGCCATAGAAGATCTTCAAACTGTTGCTTTTCAATTAATTAGATGGAATCACCGGTATTTTTATTTTACTACTTGAATCTTTACACGATTATATCTGCAGTGTATTTATTGCTTTTGCGTATTTTATTGCAGAGAAGCTTTATTACCCCAAATAAAAGGCTCACGAGCATCTCTCACGGTTTCTCTTCCGGTTCATGCCGATTTATTTGTGCAATTACCAAAACAAGTATTAAAAATTGTCTCTTTGATATGCTAAATCAATGTATTTTAATACATAATATAAACATCATTTCAAATTTTAGTTCATAAAATTTAAAATAACGCCTGTGTTTTTCAACATTGGAATTAACGCAATGGCTACACTTGCTGAAACATTAGGGGTAACTACACCTCAGAATAAATCCAATTTTGATAACTTCGATAGATTGAATGAATATCATTTACGATATCAAAAGTTGAACTTTCCGTCTAAATGTGATGGGATCAAAGGTTTGTTATGTGATGATTTAAAATAAGTGTATTTTTTATATACGTGAATTATTAACTATTTGTTTGTTTTAAGTTTCTTCAAAATTAAAACCAATCGAAGATATAATGATCAATATAAGAAATCTATTACTTTCAAAAAAGTCTAAAAATGTAGAATTATTACAAGAAGCATCTTACATTACTAGAAGACTAAACGGTAAACAACATTTTGATATTAAAACTAAACGATTTTAGTAAACCTACAATAATTATTATTTAATTATAAAGCTACCGCATGATAAAAGTATATAACCAGCTTCAAATGTGTTACAAAATGCTAAATAATGTAAATTAATTTCAAACATGAATAATATTTGCTTGTATGTGACAATTTTTAAGAAATTGCTTCAGGTTTTGTGATGATTTATAATTGTTTTTTTTGTCTGTTTGTAGGTTTTAATGTATAAAGAGAATATTCGTGTCCATTGCTTAAGTTTCAGTGCTATCATCATTTTTTCCGTGCTTTCCTTTACTGATTTTAATAAATTTGTCAGTTAATATTATTGATTCAGATACTAACTTCTTTAACCCTGATTAGTGTTCCAGCTACACAATGCTTTATGATAGTTTCTTCAATAGCAAGAACGTCCTCGATCGATAACTTGTAAGATTGAAAATGTACCTGTGATGAAATATGTATAAAGTTGTTCTCAAACGATATATGTTAATTGTTTTCATGAATTGCCATCAATTAAAATAAGTGCTGACCCATGGATCAGTTGATTTTAGATACATTCATCACCATTCTATTGATTTTTTTTCTGCTTAACTCCGTATGCCTCGTGGAAAAACTTTCTTGTTTGTTTTTTTTTATTCTTCCTCTAAATATAACAAAATTCATTGGTTATTTTAAAAATAAAAATGATTTTCTTTAGGAATCAGAGTAATATCATGTAAGAGTGGAAAAGATCGCACTGGAATGTCGTGCACACTTGAACAATGCAATATTTTGGTCCGAGATTACAATCTTACAAATCAGGAATTCAAACGAATACTAGATTGTATGAGAAGGTTCGTTTGTAAACAATGTATTTTCATGCTTTTTTATGCGTCCCACTTCTGACACCAATGTAACGTAGAGACTCTGGCTGATTTTTTAAATCCAAGTTGTATTCGTCGCATTATTTAGTTACAGTTAATTGGGCGGATATTATTGATGTTTTTATATATATATTTTTAGTGAAGGGTGTCGGCGTGAAAACACATACAAAAATGTCGGCGTACGGAAATATGCATTCACAAAAATCGAAGTGATGGCGCTACCCAATGATTATAGACCACCATCAGGAACATTTGGAGCTATTCAAACATAAAAAAACCTGTCGGGGAGTATTTCCTTTGCATGTATTAATCGCGTACCTTAATTACACAATAAGTGAAAATACCATCGATTGGTAGCAAATTGATTATTGTTTATTTAAGGTACTGTATATTTAATATCCCATTTCTATAAATTTTATTTTCATTCTCATGGGTAGTGGTAACATGGCTAGTTTAAAAGGTATTTTTTTCCAAAGTAAAAGGAAGAAAATACGAACAACGACGCCATGTTTAGCATAATAATCTTTAGACAAATTATTTTTAGTATGAAGGCAATTAAATTGCATATTAAAATCAATTTACTAACATAGAATTACGAAAATTTCATTTTAATTAAACACACAGATTCCGCTTATCTTTTAATATTATAAATATATGTAATCATAACATCAAGATCATGGCCTATCAGAAGGGAGGCGGCAAGTGGGTCTCGACTTGGTAACCCAATACCTCTGGTCCCGCGGCTAAGCGGTTGGATTAGTAACGCAATCATCGATATACATGAGGTATGGCTGGCGATTACATTTTTAAGCATCGAAGTCGAATATGTTTGGCGATGGTCTCATAAAAGGGATTGCAAAAAGCCATCTCAAGTTAATAAGATCAACCTAAATTCTGGCTGGTTATCTATCGATAAAGTCAATCGGCGACCAAATTATTGGAACATTCTCCTTGGAGTTGGACAATATTTGGTTAGGCAGTCAAGTCAGCATCGCTGTTAACGCCCTTGTTGAAATTTGCGACGACGGAAACAAAAACAGTTCGTCCAAGTCCTTTCAAAAATATTAGTTGCTCTGGACCTCCCATTTTCTCTGAAAGACCCTGTTCAAGATGGTGACATTACAGAAGCTCTACTTCCAGTGCAATATTTTCTCCAGTGATTTTATGTATTTATATACTAGCTGCAATATTTTCACCAGTGATTTTATGTATCTGTATACTAGCCGCAATATTTTGATTTTAATATGTATTAAGTATTCAAACAGGTATTTTAGCTCAATTGAACATAGTATTATTTTTAATTTTCTCAATTTCTGCACTTTCCTAATCATATAATTAATTACCTCACTCTAATAGTGTTTCAATGTTTTTATATTTGTGCATGATTTTAGCAAATGTAACGTAACATATTTTTTTGTATATATTTGAAACTCAATGTGAAACAATTTTTAGTCTTATCCTACGCTTTTATTTGATTGAGATGCCAAATTATTTTCCGTTAATATGATGTTGATCGTCAAAAGAAATTGCGAGACAATTTTTCATTGAATTTCAAATTAGTTATAATGTTTCGACTCTGCAAAATATTAAATTTGTACGCATGTAAACACAGCATGATTTGATGCATGAGTCATAATAAAAACAAGCAATGAATTTAGCCGGCTAACTGCCGTGTATGAAAAACGAAAGCTGTCCCCACAGACTATGATGAACGCGATTTCAAAATATAGTTTACGATTAATAGCTTAAAAATATATATTACAACATGAGCTTGAAAGGCTTCAATCATGTCCCAATATTTCCTTTCGGGAAGTCTCCCATGAGGATGGATCCAAGGTATTTGAACTCTTGGACCCTTTCAATATTTATTTCACTATTAATAATCACGGAGGTGCACCTCCGTCGACAGACGTAAGCACCACCAAAACAAAGGCCAAATGCATTGCATTATCATTCCATGGATCTGCGTGTCCCAATCTGCCAGTCTCCCTCATAATTGCCTCCAACGCAATATTAAAAAGTAATGGGGAGAGGGCATCCCCCTGTCTAACTCCCATCGTTATCTTCAAAAGTTCCGACAGGACACCGTTGGAGCGAACTATATTAACAGATCCGGACACACACATCTTCGACAGCTTCAACAGCTTACCCGGGATTCCCATCTCCTACATGGTCCTCCAAAGCTTTTCCTGGTTGACGCTGTCGTAGGCATTGAAGGTCAATAAATACATGGTGGATCCCATATTTTTTCATAGAATAATCGCATATTAAATAATATAATCAATGGTTGTTTTAATCCATTGACGGCTCAGCTGTTTGTCAGAGTTCAAACAATCACGCACACGTGTCACATTTTCGTTGATTAAGGAGGTTAGACGGATGGATGTCCACTGATGGATTCGCCGTTGACCTCCTTGGACGATCTGTGCCATCGAAGAACTTGTGTTACAGACAAGCAATCACTCCTAAAGACCTGCTGGATTAATGGAAACATTTTGGTGGCGGATCCATAGAACGATCCATCGCATTTATTGAGCGCACCCTATAGATGCGTATGGCCTGTGGGGATGAGCTCTCGGTCATGTAGCGGTTATATTTACAAAATAATCTAGAAACAGCGGCTGCTAATTATTTTTTTCTGTATTCATCTGTTAGCTATAATATGTTATCAGTCATTTTAATACATTGTAAATGCTCTAATATCCAAAATTAGGATATTTATTACTTAAAAATTAGAAAAGGGAGAATATACGAAGATAATTGTGTATATAAAAATCTTAAATCAATTTAATAATTCAAGTCTTAGTTCGTCTATTTCGTATTAATCGCCTTAATGTTTTTTTTATATACACTTATTCTCACTTTGAATTTCCTCGTTTTCGATTCAAATAGTAGATTAATTTCGTTATTTGATATGAATAAGATTGTTCCTGGATGTATTGTTATGAGATTTCAATATAAATATATGCCAATAATAGCCAAAATTTACAAATAGATAACATATATTTAAACGACGAAACTCAGATTCTAAATCAAATTGATTCTTTCGCATTTATAAAACGAATCCTTATGTGCATGTAATGAGACATATTTATCAATTCACAAGATTTAAGATATGATAGATTGGATTAATTTTTAAGAAAAAATTCCGATATACAGTTATAAAAGTAATTGTTGGTAAATTATATTTAACTTGCCAAAATAGCGTATGCATTAAATGATTCAAATTCCAAGCAATTATGGATGACTTAGATTATTGATTCAAGCTTCCTTTACGTGTCTTTATATTCTGAAATTATACCCAAAAGCAGATGATAAAATTATTTACAAATTTAATAGTACGATTACAAATTTAAAGTGCCAAAAAATTATTTCTCCTCGTTGAATAAAATAACATAACTAGCATAGATCAAATATATTTTACTTTCCGGAAACATTTATGCCTTTTTATAATCGGTAACTCAATAATATACATATTAGAAATATTTTGACCAATCAATAACTATGCCTATTGATTAATGCACAATAGAAAAACAATTTTAGTCCTTTGAGCAGTGGGTTATTTTATATTTGTTATGTTAAAAATGCATATTATTGTTTTTGAGCTGCGATTAATCAATTGTACTAGTGACTCAATTGTCACGGCTTCTAATCTACGGACGGCGCGGCTGGCGATTACATTTTTAAAACGTACATTCGCTATGAAAAACCATGTCAAAATTGTTGGCAATAGTTCCATAAAGGAAATTGATAAAGCCATTTTATTAAAAATAAATCAATATGTATATTTAATTATTGAAGTATAAAGTGTACCCAAATAACAGTGGCGGAATTAGCACTAGAAATGACCCGGGTGTTGCGTAAGTTTGAAAGCCACCCAAGGATTAATAGACGATGGAGTGAGTCCAGGGACAATTAATTGTATCCGCTGGAATTGTCTGCCGACATACTGCGTAATAGTAAAAGCGCATGTTTCGAATACCAAAATTATTCCTTGTACTATATAGTATTCATTTTTAACACGCATCACCATGTCATCCAAATGTGGATACTCTTCCATCCCCCGTATTCGGGGGACATTTTATTTCATCCATAAGATTAAAATATAACATATTATATAGCATGGTATTCGTTAAAACATTCCGAAACATATTTGAGGTGATTTTGATACAATTAGGACCAATATGTTGAAGTCTCTTTTATATTTTGCTAACTGAACCCAGTTCCTTCCAATACAGGGATGTCCAACTGATCGATCGCGATCAACCGGTCGATCTTAAAGCAAAACTTTTGAATTTTTTACATAAATATACCAAACGGTTCGACGGTCAAGATTGCAAACCAATTTCAATTCGACAATAGACATATCTTAATGATCAAAATAATTATAACAAAGTATAACACAATAACATTCCAGATGGCGATAGGAGCAACGTCCATAATTTAACTTTGGCTCAGCTTTGAGTGAGCTTCAAATCTTGTTCCAAGTCTCAGCTTGAGTTCAGATTCACTTCTAAGCTCGAGTTTGGGTCTTCTACGCCTCGCTGCCGCAACCTGTTCAAAGTGGAGCGAATAAACATGCTGTGGAAAAGCAATCGTCTTTGGAATCAATCACCATCCAACCCTTGTGGAGTCCTCGCCGTTGTTTTTTTTTCTGAAGGGGGGAAATCTTCAAAAGACACCACTATTTTGTGTTAGTTTGGGATATCTACCACCTAAAACCCCCCTCCTCTTCTGCTGCCACACGGCTACTAGTGTTGCACTAAGATGCTGCCTGTTAAGTGGGGGGGACGCTTCGGAAGCTCTTCTTTGCCTCTCACGTTCGGCGTTTTCCTTCTACTGCATAACGCACTTTGTGTACCTGCACCACGCATTCCATGTCCTAGCATCCTTGAGCATTGAAGGGATCATGTTGTTGGGATCAGCTCCTCACATAGGGTATCCCTTTCAACGCTCCACGCTGGGCAGACGAATGTTGTGTATGCATTCCATGCTTGTGTCTTTTTACCTATTCTCTTGAGGTAGCTGCCAAAGCAGCCATGCCCGGTGAGAATCTGGGTCAGGTGGTAGCCCATTTAGTCATGTTGCCTGGCTGTCCACAATTCCAGGGTTGGTATTAGTCTATGTGTCCACTGACCTTTTGTGAAGCTGTCCCATTGAGACTGCTACACCGCCATGGTAGTTTCCCCGACCGCCTTCTTTGTTTCTCCTTTTTGTACTGCCAGTCTCTTGCGCTAGCAGCAACGTGAACCCATTTAAAGGTTTAGAGCACCTTATCCATAGAGCGGTCCGTAGACAGTGGTCCCGACTAACGAATCGGCTGCGATGAACGACAGAACACGTTTAGGATTTAATTCGCGCCTAGGGCTTCTCAAGTATTAAATCTAGCACTACCAAACATGCAGGGCAATAATCTATATGCACAATTAAACTGCTCAAAGGAATAAAATGGGAAAATTATAATTTTTTTAGGTATTATTTTTGTCGATTGTTAAAGAAATGAGTTGATTGAATAATATAACAATTTTGAATGCACCAAAACGCAATACTATATTAAATGCAAATGCAATTTACACTTACTAAATAAGACGACTGAAATGATTCTACAAAATGGTCTAAAAATACTGTATTAGCAATGGAAAAGTGGCTTTTTGAAATAATTTTTCTTTTTGTCTAAATAAAAAAATAGTTACAACACAGATGATCTACAAGATTTATTTAAAAACACTGTTTATGTGAAAAAAATATGAGCATATCAGCTATATTTATAAAGTAGTTTACATTTTGATCTAAATTTTTGGCTGTTATACGACAGAAATGTAAATGAAACATTTTAGAGAATGCACAGTATTATCCTTAAACTGTTATTTTTTACAGCGCTAACATAAATTAGATGGAAATTTTACTACAAATAATTCATTAGTGCATATTTAGTTATTACACAAACAGAAGAGTATTGATTATTAGCCTCTGAGTAGAATTAAATATACTTTTAATGTGTTTACGGCATATATTTACATGCTATCGGCTTATTATAACGATACTCTTTCGAGGCGTGACTCAGTTTGATGCGTATAGTTAAATATATTAGCTTTCCGGACAATTAAGCTTTTATAATTTGCAAAAAATGATATGAAAATCGTTTTGAATTTGTATAGCATAAATAGACGGAACGCTATAAACCATGAAAAAAATTTACATTTAAAGAGCCAGATAACTAAACATGGAACCAAATGTAGTACTTACAGAATAAAATAAGACTGTTTAACACTTTAAGTGAAACAAATTGTATTTCGCTTGTTCAAAATAATAGCAATGTTTTTCAATATATAAATCATTCAGCAATATATTTGAATTAAAGGCTGGTAATATTATTATTTATAATTTTGAAGCGTGTGTGTCTACATGTCTTCTGACGGGTCTGCTGCTATTTGGTCCTTAATCTAATACTCTTGTGATTCGGCATCTGTGCTATAAGACTTGCCGGATGCTTCGTCATACACGTTCATGGAGAGTTCCCTAAAATTTTTCACATAACTTCTATCGAATCTTTTGGGGTGCGTCGCAAAGTGTCATGATCCATGTTTGCCGTCTTAAATCCTGGAGATTATTTCATCACTCTTTAAGTTCTGCATGAGGTTAAATCCTAGATATTTTAAATCTCATATCCGTTCAATATTTCTATTATTGACACTCAGACTTCAGTATTATTTACCCTTGACATTCCGAAAGTAGCAGTAGCTCCGTCGATACACATGTGTCTACATGATAAATATTCATGTAAATCTGCAGTGTATTTTAATTTGTATTTGTTTGAAAGACAACGTGAGCATATAAGAGAATGGCTGCGCTATAGAAACATTTCACGAAGAAATATTACCAGCCCCGTATGATTAGCATAGAGCAATAGGCAATATTAGCACCCGGCCAATATGGCACAGTACAGCGGTTTATTTCATTCTAAATAAAATTGACTTTTACGTTATTTAAAAAAAGGATATTTATCAGTAGACTGTTTACTAAGGCTGATAAAACTAAGAAAGTACTTAAAATTTCATACTCCCGTTATGTGTATAAATATTTTGGCTTATACAAAATGGATGATAAAATGTCTCTCAAAAACGAGTTGATTTATATCATGCTAATTTTAGAACTAAATCTGATTCAAATAGCTGTTTATGTAAATATATAGAAAATTTAATTGAGATTATCTTGTATTTTTCATAAAGATTAAAAAAATTACATGCACTCATATTACTTTTTAAAGTCACACGTTAGATAAAATATCAACAATACTTTACATAAGACTTCATAAGTTCATTCAATGAACGTTTTTATAAAAAATAGCTTTCCACCTTAAAAAAGTGTATATTTTTATATATATTTTCTTTGTCTAGATTGTTATTCGTCCTTCACGACGGTATGTATAATGTAGAAAATTCTATATGTGCCATAGAAATGATTAAAATTATCAAATATTTATTCATAGATTTTTTGCACTTTCTTATATCGGTAGTGCCATAAAAGCATGCCGTTTACTGGTATAGACGTAAATCCAATAAGATGAGCGTGCCATAATTTTAGATGCAATTTTTTTAATAACAAAAGCAATAAAACGTACTTAACGCCCGTTTATACGAAGGTAATCTCAGAAGTACGTGACCAAAGTAGAAAACACAAAAAATAACTCTTTCTCAGCGATGCTCAATAGCTTCGATACCCTGTTTATAATAACTCATACCCAACAGGTATGAGTTATTATAATCGGAGCATGGCGTCCGATCGCAAGGCGCTATTTAGTTGTGTCAGCGGTCCAGAGTTTGGACCGTTTGGACACGGAAGCCTTGTGGCTATTCCCTCTAATTTTAAGGCGTTCAGGGCTTTCTGCCATTTGGGGAATAATACATCCCTGAGGCCTTCTACAACCTCGATAGGATCGTAAAGGCCCCCCCCCCCCCCCCCCGGCGGTCAGTAAGCTCAGCGAGCTTGCACCCTCCCGGGGTCACGAGCGGACCCGTTTACCCTTCTCCCAATATTTATATATATGTATACCATTTATTTATTATTATAATTGTGTATTTATTTATTTATCATATAGCTAGTCCTAGGTAATTCATCCCCCCCGCGCTCAGAGCGCAAGTGGCCACAAGAGTAGAATCTAGTTCGGCTTTGATATTGGTTGGACTTTTTTCCACGTTAACAAATTCACTGAGAACGTTCATTATTGGCGGCCGCCAAACAAACACCTCAGGTAGGGTACTTCTGTGATTACCCTTTTATAGACAAAAATTGGACCATGCTTTTTCGGTGATCTTTGAGAGTACACATTTCGAGTATTTATATATTTATGGCACTATCTGATTTATTTACCACTAACTAGAAATTTTAATATTAACGAATAACAAATTAAAATAGTGATAACATATTTCCAATTTTATTTGTTAAGTGAGAGATATTTGGAGCAATATCAATTGAAAAATTGACCTTTAATGTTTTGCATTTAGAATATACTGAAATTTGTGTCTCTTCCTAATTGTGAAATTTCAGTGCTTTACTTATTTATATTATTTATACGCAGACTTATACAATGGCGACGTTGTAGAAACAACGTCGCTGCTTATATGTGATTGCTGCTTGTCGGCAGAAATGTACCTTTTTAACGTATTTTGTTTGTTACCCTTATTTTATATCTGTTGTTGAATTCAGGTTTGTTGAATATTTCAAATGTTTATCTTTATTTTGAAGAAAATGAGCAACTTCAAGCAATTAACAAAATTGAAGTATTATTAAGTACTTATTTATTTTATATATTACAATGTATAATTGAATAGAATTTTAAATTTCATTATTCTTGTATTTATTAAACATTCGTATTATGTAATAATTTATTGTAAGTATAACATGAATATATCAATTATATGTAATGGATCTAACTATCAAATAGATAATTGCCAAATTAGTTTTACTTTGTGTTTTATTCCTATAAATGCCTTTTTTCATTATTCTCTAACATTCCAACAAGTCCAATATTTCCAGTGAATGTAAATGATTATTATTTATCGGCGAACTCGTTCCATTCCTCGTGGATCTTGTCCAATGAACCACCAGCACTGGTCAATTCCTCTTTGTCTACAGCCAATTTTCTAACAACTTTACTACAACTCGACTCAGTGTAGTAAATACACCATAGTAAAGGAAAGGTTAAGGTATTCACTTTGTTACGGATAGCGGATTGGCGGTGTAATGTCTTCTTGACGTAAGGTTGTCAATAATGCACAAATTCGCAAGCCGCAAGTTTGATATATAATAGAATGATGAAATGATTTTGATAGGATGTCGTTGCTTATAAGAATAGTAGCAACAACGACTGATAGTGCTAGTGTTTGGGTGTGAAAGTTCTGTCATCAATGAACTTTGCATAATTCATGCTATACATCTAACTTTAATTGAAACATTGTACCAGAGAACTTATCAAACAGAAGACACTTTAGAGTATTCCAATGAAGATGAACAAAACATTGAAGAAAGTGACTCCGAAAATGATAATTCAGAAAGTTAGAACAAAACGGTTCTTTTAACTTACACATACAAATATTTATTTTTAAAAAATCTGTGCATAATTGATGAGAGAATAAAATTCCCAGTCAGTCCCCGTTCTTAAAATGGGGTCCACGGACTACTTTAAAGTTAATTAAGTTTAAGAATCGCTGCCCTTGAGTCTAAAGGAATGAGGCACCGGCTATATAAACAGGAAAAATATCCGTAGACAAAAATGGATAGCGTGAGAAATGGACGTGTGATTTATTATCAGAAATAAGAGTAAGGCATAGGAATGCATGAAACGTCAACTTAGGCGTATGGTTATCAAACACAAATATGCATTCATAAGCATATCAGACAATACGAATATGAGAATAAAGAAATGCATGCATAGGCGAATTTGACGCCTTATCAGAAATATGAGAACATAAAATGCATAGATCAGCAAATTAAGCGTGGGAACATTGCACTATATTTTAAATAGATACTATAATTTCAGACTTTAGGAGACAGCCTGCTTTTTTGAACATAGAAGCAATGGTGACACTGATGATTTTCAACCAACAAAATAGAGAATTGTGTGAATATCACTCGGTAAAATGGCAACGAGGGCAAATAAAAGCTCGATATTTTTATCGAGACGTCCTTTCATGAGTCTCAATCTTAATGAATTAACACTGTGACTTGCAGAACATGAATTCGGAAGAAAAAAAATAGTGTCTCTCGTTTTGTCATATCAAATGATATTGTGATAATATTCCCTTGATATTTTCAACATTATACATCTTCGTCATGCCTGAATAAAGACGATCATTCTGCGCGTATAATCTATTGCGCTTGAATTAAAAATAAGACGTCATAAAAAGCGTATATAAATAATGACATATCTTAGCAACATGTGTATTTGGCCTTAAACGACTATTTTATCAAATAAAATACAAAACGTCATCGATTTTCTTCTTTTTTTGTTTGATATATTTGTAAATTGTAATAATTGTAAAAAACAGATTGTAAAATTATATACTTTTTAGAATGCACATTTTAAAATTTGTTCTTTGTTATATGCAGAATTTAACCCTTTATATTCGAATAGTTCAGCTATGGAGTTTTGGCGTTTTAAGCGATCATTCGAAAGTATTCGAGTTTAATAGGCGATGTGAATATATTTTATTATTTTTAATTTAATAATTGTTTTTAATTTGGGCATAATGAGGTATCCTTTTTTTAAACTTTTGATTGCTCGAAGGAATATTTAACGATTTGTTGACAAATTTTTGAGGGTCGACATATGGATTAGCGTTTATCAGTTGGCAACATGGTGAAAATGTCTACGCAGTTTTAATGCCTTCTGCATTGTAGTGTTGATTTCAATATCAATTCGTGCTATCCATAGCTCAGTTGTTACAGTAAATCGTAGCATAATGACGACGGCAAATAAAAATGGTATTGAAATGCGTTAATACGGTATAACAAAGTACTAGCGATTCTTCAACCCCCCCACCATTTGAAGGATGACAGATGTGAATATGGATTTTGACGAAGATGATCGCCTTACCGGCTTCAATGCAATGCCTCTGTTGGAAATATGTCTGAAGCACATAGTTCAGAACATGTCGGAACTATTCTACGTGCGGGAGCCGGAAATTTACTCGATCAGAAAGGATGCGATTCTCCCCGCAGAGATATGCGACGAACTCATGAACACATACCAAGAGACGCTCAAACTCCACGATGGATTCGCAAACATTTTCAGAGACAGAGTGCGAACCCGAGTCAGAAAAGTCAAACTCCGCGAGTCCACAGTCACCGACGAAGGCCTCAACATTTTTCTAATGCATCGACCGGAAGAGCTTGACATAGTCGATTGTGAAAACCTTACCTCGAAAACTGTCGACAACATATATAAAAGCATGGACAACATGCATACGCTCTGCATTGGACCGATCGTACCCATATTCACATCGCCGATAGGCATATTGAGGCCTAGAAATGAAATACGGCCGCCCAAACTGAGAAACCTATGTCTAAAAGGTCATACCAATTTGGACCTTCGTCACTATCCATACATATTAGAACCGCTATCGCATCTTGAGCTGTCGGGTTGTAAACTCCTAATCGATAAGAATTGTCAATTAAATAATCTCGTTTCGTTGACCCTCTACAACGTTCAGGGGATTGAAGAAAACCTTTCGTGGATTTGCACAATCGAGACCTTGAAACATCTCGACATCTCACAACATATTGAAAAACAAGGAAAGTTTACCAATCCAAATGAAAAATTGGCAAAGCTGGTCACGTCTTTGCCTCGCTTGAAATCGCTAGATATATCAGGCACTAATCTAGCCGGAACCGGAGGATCGACAAAATGTGATACGTCGTCAGTACTTTGTGATATACCAGGCTTATCGAGCAGAGTTAAAACTCCACTTCATTTCCTTGGTTTATACGGCACATCTTATAATGCATGCTGCCGATACGATATTCCAGCACGGAGGGTAAGTTATTTATAATCATAATTCACTTATTTTGTCGAGAGCAACTAAATTTTGCCATCCAAAAGGTGTACGGTTGCAGTGGTAAGAAAATTGCAACAGTTGCAATTTCTATTGTTTATTGAGTCGAATATGCTTAAAAATTACTCAATAGCGAAATTTGAAACTATGAAGACAAAGCACATTCACATGATTATTTATTTTTAATGCATCGTTGACAAATAATTCGAGATATAGTAATTTGATCTCTTTGCAAATCTAGTGATTTGATTCGATGATTTGATGATAAAGCATTTGATTCATTGTCAATTGTACAAATAATGACATTGGCAAACAATGGATCACACATATGGTTTAATATACGAGGATAGTTCCAAAAGTATATGACAAAACAAAGAAAACAAAAACATTTGGAAAATGTCTTCGTTTCTCTACATCGTCTCCTTTCAGCTCGATACACTTTTACTATTATTAATATATTTTTACAAGTTTGGAAAAATAAAGTAATAGATTTGTGAACTGATGCATTGTTTCACTCAAATGTTGCAATAAGTTCGCATAATACTCGACGTTGATCGTTTATCCCTTTTGAAGATAATCAATGAAAATGATCCCACGAGTATCCCAAAAGGTGACGCCATGACCTTACATTTTGCGCATGGCTTTCTCATGTTCAAATTTTCAGTCAATGTCCCCCTCGAATCTCCTTTTTTCGGGCTACATATAGCTTCCCCTTCTGGTCGTCGGTTATGACCTTTGTCCTCCGAATTTGGTCATTAACGTCTTTATAGTGGTTAATGATATTGACGAGATCCTTTCGGAGGTTCGACATACCCTTCGCCGCTGTGGACAGACTCCATATGGATTTCCCCAGTTCGATCGCGAGTTTTCTGAGTTCTGTCTCTTCTTCCGTTTCATAGAACTCGGCGCATGTTGCGTCAAGATCTACTAGAGTTTCTTCGATTTCGGCTCTCATGCTCGGGTTCGTGATATCTAGTCCGTAGTTGTTTTGGTGACCCAAAAGTCTCGCCATGTTTGTAGGGTGAAGTGGTGGTAAGGTTCCCAGCAAAAAGCTTCGAAATGCCCGGAAAAGTCATCTGACAAAATCGTCCCGGAAAATTCTTTCGCAGACGAAAGGTGTCCGGAAAATTCTCAACAGCCTAGTGCATATAGAAGAGAACGGTTTTAGACTGTTTGAACGGCGACTCGTTTCCGTGGCTAGATACCTTTTTTCTGTAAGGAGGGGAAATGGTTTAACCACACTGCCGAGCCTGTGCCCGACAGTAATGTGAGGTTGTGGAGATGCTACTCACTAAAACCTCTCTTAATTTACTGCTGGTCTCCGGCTACTAGCTGAGTATTGCGCAAGAGTGGCAGCGATGCTTCCCTTCTGGGTCCTCCTATATGTCCTTTGTTCTCTTGGATGTCGCCTGTGTTTCGGTTAGGAGGATGCTTTTATTGTTCGTCGTCTTGTACGTTCAGCATCCTCCTTCTGCTGCATAGTGCACGTCGTGTATTTGCACCACGCATTCCATGCCCTAGCATACGTTAACATTGAAGGTATCATGTTGCTAGGGGAGAACAAGCTGACTCCCAGCTTCTCTCGTAAGATGTCCCTTTCGGTGCTCCATGCTGGGCAGACAAATGTCGTGTGTGCAGCATCGTCGTACTCTGCTCCGCAGTAGGAATTCCAATCCGGATATTCGATATCCGGATATATTCGCCAGTTTTGCGGCTATTCCATATTCGGATATTTGAGAAAATATCCGAATAGTATTCGTAATAATTTTTGCCCGGTTGACACACGTCTGGAATAACGATTTTCGCAATTTATGAACGTAAAATTGGAATTAAATCATCCCTAAAACACACAATAATTATTGTTTTGAATCAATGACATTGATTGTTGACATTAGCTTTATCTGCCTCATTTCTGTTCTCAGAGAAGTTTGAGAGTTTTTGACCCGCTTAAGGTTGTATTCGTTTTGATGAGTTTCGTCGATGTGAGATAAGATTTGAAGTGTCCACGAAAACAGTATACATAGACTTATCTGGCGCAATAAGCAAGTATTATCTGCTGATGCATGACAGGATTTGACGGCTGTGTACGTCAAAGTGTTAATATAATATTTTACCAAATCGACGAAAGATCACACGAATACTGGGGTATTCACCACCTGAGTGAAACCATTACTTAGGGATATTGTTTTTTGCCTTCCCCGAGCTTTGGTGCTATGAATATCTTATATGGTGTGGAAATAACACCTCATTCCCTTTCAATTTCAAAATTGCATCATGAAATGCAAAATTCAATGTTGTTTTTCACGAAAACGAAGAAATATGACAGTACAAATAACTTGAAAAAATATTTCAAATATTTAGATCAATATAGAAGGACAGAAAAGTTAGACGTGTTGTTTAATACACTTCTAACAATAAAACCAACGTAAACAGCTACTAAAACTAAAACTAAATTAAGAACAAACAATAAACATTTAATGCTCTGTTGTATTTAAAATATGAATTTTCAAGTTTCAATAAATGATAAAAATACGCTCGTTTTCAATGGTAATGTTTGTTATTTTCATACTTTAAAAACTATTCGGACATCCGAATATATCCGAATAGTGACCAATTTTACTATTCGATATTCGAATAGCTGATAATGACGAATAATTGTAATCCCTACTCCGCAGTGGTGACCTTTAGGAAAGTTGTCCCATCGGGACTGCCACGCCGCCATGGTCCTTTGCTTAGCGTTTTTCCTGTCTTCATCTTTCTGTATTGCCTGTCTCTCGTAAGCGAGCGTCGATTGGCTGTATGGCAGTCAGTGCCAGGAAGGTGTCTTCTGATACTGTGCAATATGCAGCAGCCACCGTGATTGCGCCCCTTCTTTGGATTCTTGTCCTTTCAATTTGTAGTGCCTCGGCCCATATCGGTGCGCCGTATAACAGTACCGAGTGCACTACCTCGTGGCTAGGTACTATAAATGACTGAACCGATACGGGTACCATGGTGAAGGTGTAGCCCTAGCAGTCTGCGGACCTGCGATAGTATTAGCGTGGTCCACAGACCTGCGGTAGAATCCTTTGAATTTAGAATAACCCAATCCTTCAACGTATCTTTGGGTGCACGTGGTCTTCTTGCGGAAACCTTGGAGGGCGCGGAGCAAAAGGGGTGGGTGCTTGAATATCCTGCGCTTAGTGTTTACCACAGGGCTAAAGATTAGTGGACAATATACTCTGTGTGGCTAGTCCGGGGTAACCCGGAACAGATCATTCAGCAGCGCAAGAGTTGTATTAAAGACCCTCCAATCCAGTCAGTCGCTGTCTATCGTCTGTGTCTTGTTGTGAATGAAATTGATAGCTCGACTTTGGATTGAGACCTTACAAATAAAAGTATTGCATCATTAGATGACCAATTTTTTCCATGGTTACAAATTCACTGATTCACTATTGATGCCCGCCAAAAAAATACTAAATAACGGACATGACCCCCGGTTTTTAAATTCTTCCGCAGGGTCATCCGTATTTGGGGTGACGCACTCGAGTAGAATTAAATTGAAATATAACATTATATTATGTAGCGTGATTTTCGTTAAAAGAGTTCAAATACATTTTGAACCATAAGGACAGTATGTTGAAGTTGTTTTGCATTTCTTCTCGTTTCCCGGTGTTCAAGAATTTGTCTTTGTCTGATAACTGAACGCTTTCGAACTTGAACACAATTTTTTATTTTTATTTTGTTCCAGTTTCATATGACGTCGGCGCTTATTAATAATTCAGTTTGTATTTTCTATTCTTCGACAACCTTACATTTGATATTCATTAAATTCATGTTTGTCAGCATTTCGGTGTTACAGATTCCATTGTGATTGATGTGCTATATGCAAAATAGTTAAACCTATTTATTTTATAAACCATCGGGGGTCTTTCATATCAATCTAATTTTTTATAATATTGCACCATAGGATGTACGAGGAGAGGGCGACTTTTTTATGCTGACAGGCAGCAATCTTATTCGAGTTAATGCGGCTACATGTGTATCGAGTATCTGTAATCGAGTTAAGGCTATATGTGCACATACAAGTTTATGTGCATTAATTTGAATGAAAACAATGAAATTGATAGCGGCTTTGAGGCTGCAAATTCCCAATCCTTGAACTATTCTGAATGCAATTTATTTCTGAGAATCGGAAAAAAAGAGACGAGATATATGGTGTCTATATCCATCTGATTAGCCCAGCATGTAGGCGAGGTCTTCTAATGGAGCTTAAGGAACTCGAAACTGGTAATAGACGCTTTGTCATACACGTTTCTGGTTTTGGTGCCTGAAATCTTATTCCGGACAGTTCCGAATATTGTTCTCGTTCTTAAATTTGTGTTGCAGGATTATTACGATTAGGTATTATTTGTGTATCAACTATGCAAATCTATCCATGTTAATATCATTGTGATATTTTAAATACGTAATATAAGCAATAAAACCGCCAATTTCTCGTAAATCATTGATTTAACGATGATGACACGTTATTGATAGAAAAGCTTATCAGAACTTAAATTTTGCCAACTAAGCAACAACCTCAACCCAGTGAAATACTTGAAATATGGCAAGTCGGGCTCACTTTATAACATGTCTTATTAAATTACATACCTTCACTGACTGCCGTAATCAAAATGATATGCTGACACTGCAAAAAACTATATATATATATTTCCATGGATCCACGGAGGAATCATATGATGGAATGCTTATGTGGCGTCGAGGCATCGACTATTTTGACAGCATAAGCGAAAATGGATCACGAGAGAAATGGATACGTGGCGTTTTATCAGAAATAGTACGGGCATAAAAATGCATGCGTCAAATTAAGCGTGGGAACTTTCCGGCTTTGAAGCAAAAAACAATTTTAAATGCATTTTTTAATTGTTTTCTTTTTCTCACGCTGTGTTCCATGGACCAGAAAAGGTGGAAATCCATCGGGATGAGGTCCAGTGATAAGTAGGATGTGGTAAAACTTTCCAGTTTGATTCCCATATTTTATCCAAGGTCAATTTTACTTTATCTGCATTATCACGAAGCAGTATCGTCTTAATATTTCATTAATTCGTAATGAATTATTCCCTGCGAGATTTTCATTGAGAAAGCCATTGATTTTTTCATCGTATATTATCGTATCAAATCACTAGTAACAAGGCTATTCAAAAAAGTTACAGCGTGTGTTTTGTCGCTTGTTTTAGTTGGGTTCGGTCAAAACGTGCCCTATTTAAATTTGCCGACTGTTAACACTTCTTTCACGGCTATTACACCTAGTATTTAATATAATATGTTTCGATACTAGATGTTTTTATTTTTCTAGATCGATAATTAAAGTGATAATGTCTTGATTGATAAATGTCTTTAAAACGATATTATGAGTTTGTTTTTTTAAATTTGGGTGTGATTTTTCTTTTTTTAGATATCGGGACATGCAAATGAAGAGCAAATATTAACAGCTGCGACATTATATATGGGTAGACCTGACGTACTCACGAAAGTGCTGAACGATTTGTATCATCTGTTCCGATATGAAACTAAAAAGCATCGAAAAGCATTGACTATCGTTCTTCAGGCTATGGATACACATGTCATTGAAAAACATATACAGATATGTGGAAGGTATAAACATATTTTTTTAATTAAGGCTTATGATTATCTCAAGCTTAATGATTTGATTTTATTTTATTGTAAAATGATATTTGTTGGTTTTATTATAAATATGAACAAACATACAAACGTTGATTTTTATATATAAGATCGACTATAAGTTAATTGCACTATACCTTTATTATTTGAGAAAGTGCAAACAATAAGTTGGCAAAGTTTTATCGTGATCGAATGAACGGTATGGCAGTGCATAAAATACGAACAAACAATATTTATTTTTGTATGTTAGGCTATGCCTATATTACTCGCGGAATCCTTAGCAATAAGTGGATGAAGTTTTATCGCAATATGATGCGGTATGATGAGAAAAGCCAGCGTTTTACTATAAGTCTGCATTCGTGGCTATCAGATTCAACAGAATCGCTCAAATATGAACTCAACATCGCATTAGTGATCGTCAGTGACTTTAGTCGCCATTTGTTCTGCGTCGTATTTGAAGGACGTTGTTTTTAGAAGCAATCCCAAAACTAAATGGTGCACTTGGTATTTGTCAGACGGCTTTGCATCGATGATCTCCCTGCTACAGAGTTATACTCGCCAAATTAGAGAAGAAAGATTTGAATTTCTCGTTTATGTCCATTTATTGTGATTCGTTTATAAGCTCAAGGACATGATTTGGTACTAAATACGCGTATTGTTCTTTATCGCGGTTTCGAAAACAATTGTAATTCTTTATCAAAGTTGTTTAATGCGCAACATTTTGCGGACGTATAGTTTTATGCGAATAGATAGTTTTACGTTTAAGATATATTAACAAACTATTGCTTTTAATAACGACGCAGGATTAACGTCAACTATTTTTTTATTGTTGGAAATTTATATTTAATCCTAGATCACTAATCATGTTTTCTAGTTACACTGTCACTACATATTACGTCATAACGGTTTATGTAGGTACGCCTGGATCACTAGCTTATTTATAAAGGCGGAGCGGGGATGGTTCGGGAATATGCATATTAGAGGTATTATAAATGAATGTCGTTTTTTAAATGAAAGATTTAAATTCTCATATTTTTTTTATTTTGAATAATATTTTACATAATATAATTTCCATCACTAGAAATAACCCTCCTCCACCTATCTGGCAACATTTTGTTGCCTCTTTCATAAAACATCATCGGCTTTGAATCGAAATAATCTTTTAACCCTTTTTTTATATCATCGTATGTTTTATAATTTTTACCGTCCAAATAGTGCTGCATGGACCTAAAGAGATGATAATCCGAAGGAGCGATGTCTGGTGAATACGGAGGATGTCAAATTACCTTCCATCCAAGGCTGTCAATTTTTTTCCGCGTTATTTTTGCAGTATGGGGGCGAGTTTTGTCATGCTGTAAAAACACTTGTCTTCGATTCACGAGAGAGGGTCGTTTTTTTTTTAATTTCTGCCGTTAAACGATCTAATTTCTCACAATAAACTTTTGCATTTATTGTTTGCCGGGTTTAAGAGTTTCGAAATTAATAATTCCCTTGCTGTCCCACCAAACAGACAAAAGAACCTTTTTGTCGTGAATCCGGGCTTCGGGGTTGGTTTTGCTACCTGCCCCTTCGATAGCCATTGATTTTTGCATCCGTGGTTAGAGTACAGCACCCATTTCTCATCTCCAGTTATTAAATCATTTAAAAACAGTGTTTCGGATTCCTTTTTCAATAAATCTTCGCATGCGTGTATGCGCTCGCCCAGATTCTCTTCGCTTAGCGCGTGCGGTACCCATCTTCCTTTTCTCCACGTCTTCCCGATTTTTTTAAAATGTTTTTTACACTCGACCATGAGCATCCAAGTTTGTCCTCAATTTTTTCTATAGAAGCCGTAGGATCACTTTCAATTTCAGCAGTCAGTATGGCGGGAGCCACCTCACATGGTCTTCCACTTCCAGGGCTATTCTTCAGATCAAAATTTCCAGATCGAAATTTTTTAAACCATCTTTGACACTTGCGAACATCTAAAATATCGCCCAGTATGCCACAAATATTTTTAGTGGCAACCACTGCAGTTTTTTCTTAATAAAATGAAAAAGCATTGAATAACGGAAAAATTCTTCGTTCGGCGAAAATTGATTCATTGTAAAATGGGTTGTTAAATTTGAATTTAACAAACCACAATTTATTCCTGACAAGTATGGTCACCGAAAGAGCATAAAACACGATGTGAAAAAGCAACAGCCGAAGCACAACTAACCCTCGAAAACGGTCAACAATAGAAACGACATTCATTTTTACTACCTCTAATATATGTCGAATGCATTCCGAGTCTAGTCTGTGAGACTAATGATTAGTGATCTAGGATTAATGATTCAAAAATAATGTAGATTTACATATTCACAAATTTCTTTGTTATTCTCTGTTTTCATCGTCATGCCACTGATATTTTACACAATACAGAGGAAAATATTTATTTAGCCCAATCAACCCATTGTTCACTTCTATCAGCTATGATATCAGTTACATTTTTTTAAATCTAGATTAGATTTGAAACTGAAAAAAGTCATAAATGTCTTAAGCGAGGAAACCGGTTTAAGAGGCAGATTTTTTTGTGTTTTTCGTATTTTTATTTTTTTTAACAGGGAAAGAATTATTAGAATTTATTTAAACTTAGAGAATATTTTATTAATATTTTGAAGTACATCTGAATTTTTTTTAATCATTTCCGCCGGAACTATCCGAGTTATAAACTGATGCCAATGGAAAGCCTGATTTAAAATTATTTGCTAACCTTTGTCTCCTTTTTTCATTTTTAGTGCAACACTATTTTATATCGTAAAGGGCAAGAAGAGCGATCAATTAGGGATCAGACTTAGGCGCCAGATCATAACTACGCTTTTAAATGGAATGGAAGCACATCTTGATGATCCGACAATGATGCGAAATGGATGTCTTACACTTTGTCAATTCAAAATACCGACTGATGTTGTAAGTTCAAAAAGCGCCACAAAAGTGGAACTATTTTTTTATTGCCATGATTTATATCAATTAATATATGAATATTAATTCATTACGTGGTGCATATTTATTCCCTAATATAATCGTTAGCTTCATTAAAGAGATTACGTTATCTGATTATTAAATGAAATATGTTCAGCCGTCTATGTATGGATCTAAAATCTTTGTAGTCATAGTTAACTGAAAGATTGTAATAAATACATTATTCCAGTATTATGTTTATACAAGTGTGGCAGAGAAACTACCTTATTTTAAAAATGAATAACACAAACAGCAGCAATATCAATTTAATTATTTTTTCCACGTTACAGAAAGTCTATATTAAGATTTAATTTGTTATGTTTTAAAAATTGTATCAGTTAGGCTCCTTGAGCGCTCCGTATAAATTAAGAATTTCAGATAACCTCACAAAAAAATTCGCATGGGTATAAATCGGATGAACACACCACCGCACGCAAGGAGATGAGGCGTCTGGGAAAGTATTATCATAATAGGTTTATCGACGTTTGTGGGCTGTGGTGCCATCCTGCTGAAATAAGACATTCCCCGCGTCTATTTCTTCAAGATTTGTTTAAAAAAACTCAATCAAAAAACATGCTCTTAAGAGCTGCTCTTTCAAAAGAGCGCCACTCTGTCTTCTCGGAATAACAGTCGCTTCAGGGCTCGCATCACAAATAAGGAAGTTTCCCTGCCGCACACCGTATTAGAATACATAGAAAGTTTAAGTTGTAATTTAGAATGTATAAGTTGACTTATTAATAATACGTATGCGGCTTTATCAACATCGCTTTTTATATTGTTATCCAACTGTTTTCAGATATTTGATTACCAGAGGGTCATCAACATTTTACTCAACGGCGTGCATAACACCCTGCAAGAAAACTTTGTTCAACGCATAGCTATATATCTCTTAAATTCTCTGGCCTGTCAAGTGGATGCTCACCAAAAGCGCTTTTTGGGTGATTGTGGTGTGATATCGGTAATTTTTTTATATTAAATTATTTTTATATTGTACGATTTGTTAAAAAATGTACGGCGAAAGTATCAATTTACTCTGCTCATAACGACATCTAACGCTCATTTGTATCGACTCTTTCGCGACAGCAGACTTGTATGCGAGTCTTTTTTGTTCGCTCTCTTAAGATTGGCAGAAGACCTTTCTGTCAATCTTCCGCCGATAAGCATTGGGAATTAAAAGACTCACATATGAGTCATCCGTCGTGAAATAATTGTTACTAGTTCACTAAATATAGCATGCTTCGGTATTAAATTATAATTTGCATCTATTGCTTGGGATGTAATAGTTTCTTTCGTATTTAGGCCGTATGTATTAAGATATTTAAATTAACTATGACTTTTAATAATAATAATTTGCGCATGAAATACTTATTTGAAAATTTAATATTTTTTTAGATATTGCAGCGATTGAATATATTTTTATAATTTGATTTATGTTATATTTTAAATTGACAATTCAGTGACTTTAATTCTATCTATAATCAAAAGTGTCCCATAATCATATTTTTAGCCAATAACTATTACAAGATAACACGATTATACCGATTAAATTTTGTTCCTTGATTATGTAGCAAGGGCAAAATGGCATCCTCACGTAATGGCGCTTTTAATCATTAAGTCTTAAGGAAGACGTCCTTCCCGTGGCCAAATTTTTCTCTCGTCGTAATAAATAACACAGTTAAAAAGTCGAGTATTTCTATTCACATATTCACATTGATCAATAAGGTTGTTTTAAAATGTTTCTGTTTGAAATTATACTTAAAATACAAATGTTAACCAACTGAAAATATTTATTCGACATTTGTTGCGATTGTATTTCTTTAACCTTTTAACTGCCAGACAACTGCATTTGCGTACAAATGCGACGCGCCGGTGAGTCGTTGGCATTTAACAGGTTAAAAAAATGCACACTTTTGGATTATCTTTTAAATCGTCTATTATAAATGAAATTGAAAAATCGCGTAAAATTGCAGCGAAGCGTTTATTACATTGTCATTAAATCGATTTTGCATTGCGTGCTTTAAAAGCGTATCGTTTATCGCTAATAAGATAATGCGCTCTTGCTTATTTTTTTATTTGATTAATTATAAATGTATACGTACCTCGACATTTGGAAACCTCTCCAATTCACAATTGTATCGTTTAACGTTTACAGGCTAAGAGGTACGCAATGTACCATTTATTAAACCTCTATTGCGTAATGAACGGTCGGATTGTGTACCGATTTGTATAATATAATACTTTTGACATTTCGTATAATATTAAAAATGGCAGAAATTAAATGATGCTTAATTTTTGGGTGAGATGACGTTTTCTAAACATCAAATTGACATTTTTTTCATTATTAAAAATCCCCAGAACAATCTTATTTTGGCCCCGATCCTATTGAAATTGATGATCATTCAATTGGAATCTAAGTATTTATTTTATTACGATGGCCGACTTTATTAAAGTAATGTGTCGACAATCGTACCAAGCAGCATTTGCAATGTATCTTATAAAACCATTGTAAATTGATTATCAAGTTGTATGCAATAATAAATTTGTAAAAGACTATTTAAATATTCTTTATGAATTTATTGCGCATTGATATTATATTTTTAGATAATGCTTAGTCTTATAACTGATCGTCTTGAAAGAAAAATTTGTGATGATGTGTTGGAAGTCGCTTGGAGTACTATGTGGAATGTCACAGATGAGACTCCCATCAATTGTCAGAGATTTTTACAAGATTCTGGACTCAATTTATTTCTCGGATGTCTTAAAGTGAGTATTTATTCAATGACTAATTATAGATGTACTTATCATATGAAATTAATTTCTATCAAAACAATAACAGAACAAATTTGATTCTGTGTGGTAAATAGCATTGTATAAATTAATCAATTAACCTTTTTATTCCTATCGCCCACTTTTGTATCTTTGTAAGTAGTAGGGACCTCGAGACATATTTTCTCTTCAATTATGTACAGATTTTTTTAAAGTAAACATTCACATGTGTTACATATTATGTATAGCAAGATATATAGCATAACTTATGCAAAATTCATTGACAACGGGACTTTCACTCCCAAACTTTTTGCAAATTTCAAAAGAATCACTTTTTCCCGAATTGTAAACAAGTCCTAGATTAAATATATCGTTTTCAAAATGTATTATAATATTAAAATATCTCCTATTTTTTATGCTCGTCCACTCATCCTTTATCAGGCTAAAGCGTGAATATACTTCTTTTAAGCCTTTTATATTGGAAATCACTCATTTTCATAATTAAAATGTACAATAAATTAGGCACATTTTAAATCACAAAGTCCCGGTACTCGATACAGAAAAAAAAAACTGAAAGTCCCAGGAAAAATGTCCTGGGACGTCTCAACACAGAATTCCTAGTAAGTAGGAAATTTTCTAACTGTCCACCGGTCTCACAGTAAAATTTTTTAATCCTGGATCACTAATCATATTTTCAATTTACAATCATTGACGTGCACACAGTGAGTACGCCTGGATCATAAATTTGCTTATTTAAAAAGGTATTCAGCGGGGAAGGTTCCCCAACATACATTACATGTCGAATGCATTCCGAGTCTCTGTTGCGACATGACAAAACCCCTTTCTTCAACAATGAGAGCTTGAACGACTACCATTGGTTTAAATTAAGACTTAAAAATATCGGATTGGTTAATGAATAAAAGAGAGCATTTAATTTTTGCTTATTATTTTGTATGAAATGATTATTTAATATTCCAATATTTACTAACTTATTTCAGAGTTTCCCCGACAAAGAAGAATTGCTAAGAAATATGATGGGCTTGCTCGGTAATGTTGCCGAAGTAAAAGATTTGCGTTATGTGTTTATGACGGAGTTTCTTATTTCAGAATTTGTTACACTTTTGGACTCTGATAGTGACGGTATTGAAGTAAGTTGAAAAGCCACATTTTCATAACAATTAGAAATAAGCTCCGGAATGATACGTTTTCCCGTTTCTAATATAAAAAGGGCCAATACATAGATTCTAATTTTAATCTTATTGTAATCTTAATTGTATCCCGAAGTGACGGTCGTTCCGAGATGGATGGGATGACACTTCTAAGGCGGATGTGGGCTCCTATCTCTTCTATTGTGCGATCGTTATTAAACCTACGCTCTTACAAATGAGCGCCATCCATCACGGAATAACTGTCGCTTCAGGGCGCGCGTATAAAATAAGAAAGTTTCCCTGTCTCGTACTGTATTTCATCCAAATTCCGTACATAAATTTAACTTGTTTTTTTTTTTAATTTTTCACACATTTAAATAATGAATTTTCTCACTCCTTACAATAATTTCTAATTATTTTATTCTCCTCTTTTAGGTAAGTTACAATGCAGCTGGAGTTTTAGCACATATAGCATCGGATGGACACGATGCATGGTGTATTAGACATCCTACTCGCCAAGATGTTTTGGATAAGATGGTAGAAGCTATTAATAGATGGAATATTAACTCCAGACGGAATATAAATTATCGTAGTTTTGAACCTTTAGTTGGTTTACTTAAGACATATCACACACCCCAATGTCAACATTGGGCCATATGGGCTTTAGCTAATCTTACTACAGTTTATCGTAAGTATATATTGTGTAAAGTCCAGTGATGGGATTCAACCAGTAAGATTTCCCTTTAAATATTTTTAAGTTCAATGTTATTTGTCAGTGAATGTGACCATTTTGGCTCCGTCCATTAGTGGCGTCCTCAGCAGTCAGTCGTATTTCTTAATAAAGATTATAGGTGGAATAGTTCTTAAAAAAATTGAATCCCATTACTGGTAAATATATATATTAAATATTTAAATCCTAAATGGCTATACCTTAGTTTCTATAGTGCACATTGGTATAGCCGTTGTGTAGCTTCTCATTTGTGTAGCTTCATTATGAATGAAATTGGTGTTTTTGTTTTGTTTTCAGCGGACAAATACTGCTCTTTGCTGAAAGCTGAAAAGGGTATAGAGTTGCTGACTGAAATTGTAAATAGCCCTATACCGTACGCATGCATTAAAAACCTTGCAAATGCAGTACTTAAGAATTTCTCCGTCTGGACAGGGGCGAATAAATCCGAGAGTACATTATCTAGAAAAAACTAAAAGAATATTTTTAGATTTTAGACGATAACGTTTGAAAAATTGGAAGCATATAGAGTATACACATTCATGAAATCTCAATACTTTATGAATATCCCCTAATTAAAATATCTTCGTGTTATTTCATTTACTAGATGTTCGTTCCGTATGTTTCGATTTTGACCGTGTTTTGTTATATACCCGTTGTTGATATGTTTTGCGATTGTAAATTGACGATGATAGTTTGTTGATTGTGTGGGGATCTATTTTTATTTATACACTCGTAGATCACTGTCGCTATAAATTACTTTATACCGTGGAGTTTACCGATGAATTGATTTTTGTTATGCTTTTTCAATGAATTGATTTAAAATATGGCTATTGATTTCATGAAATTATATTAACAGCTATTTTTACACTTATTTTTACTTTATGAAATATTTTGATGAACTTATTTCCTATTATGTTATCAAATAGAACGATCATATATAAATACATTTTCAAGGCATGAGGTAAAAATGTATTTTATTTGATTTCTGCAATATGTGAATTTGTTATGTATGTCTTTTTTGTTTTAATGCTTCATAAATTATACTAAAGTATTTATTTTACTATTATACAATTTTATTCTAGCTGTTTATGCATATTGATTATATGTAGTATTCTATATCTATTTATTATGTAACTTGTGACGTCACACCATGAATTCTGTATTTCGCTATATTTAATGACGTTTTTTTCTGTATTTATTAAAGAATATCTTTAAAAGGTTTGAATTTTTTATGAAATATAACTCAACAAATAAGGATTCGTTATATTTAATACTTCGTTTTACAGAAACGCACTGATACGTCTTAGTAGTTCACTGGAACATTGAACTATGTTCATGTTTTAGTTTATGTATCCAAAGCCAATAATGCAATTTATAAATGGAGTTTTAATTCTAGTCGAATTTTCGTGATGTCTGACCAATTTCAAATATTTATTTGTAGATTCTGTCTGACAAATTGTAGATTCTAAATGAAGAAACGGTCTGAATATCTCATAACGTTAACCCTTTGCGCTCGAGACCATTTTCACTCGGGTGAGGCGAAATTCTTTACGGTTAACTTAAAATATTTTAATTCATTTTAAAAGTTTATTGAAGAATCGCATCGCATCACAAGCAATGGTGACTGAGAGGCACCGCTCGAGCGTAAAGGGTTAATAATATTATGATGTTTTTGGTGCAATATATTAGGTAAACCCAATATTAATGTTCGAGCAGATCTATTGAATATGTTACGGTTCGGGAATGCCTTTTATTCAGGGGTTAACCGCTGCTTTAGCTTTTTAATATTCAAATAGAGAACTTATTTTTCATCTCCAGTTATTAAATCTTTGCTTGCTGGACGAGGATAGATGGATCGTTGATAATTTGCTGATTTAATTTTTTTTCTACCAACATTGACATTTCCCGAAATTCAATAATTGACCATAAATAGCAAAAATATATTAGAACTGCATCAGCGCGCAATTCTGCAAATGTTGTCCCGACGGACACACACTCGCCCATTATTGCTTTATTTTTTTAACACAAAACAATATCAATGCGACATTAATACTGGGTTTACTTAACACAAATAAAAAACATAACTCATTTTTTTTTTATAGAGAATACTGCTGTTAAGAATTTATGAAATCGATTAACAACATCTTAAATTCCTTAACCTGTTTTTGAAATATGAACTTCTTATGCTTATAGGGTGTTATAAAATATGATTCTATTTATTCAACATGCATGTAGATAATTTGTGTTATTATTAAGTTATTTCTTTAAATTCTGGATATCTAAAATCGCTTTCATTATATATATATAAATAAGTATATCTACTTAGGGGCTAACAAGTCAAACTCCGTTGTCATCTCATCTAATATACTAAATGCTACCAAATAATTCGTACTGTGACCTTTGGTTAGATCTTAGCTCGAATAGATCGTTACTTTCGCTCAGTGTTTTTATCAATATCACTAAATAATTGAGTACCGTTACTATCCACGACTCGTTTGTCTTAAAACAATCCCTCGTATAAATGAGTCCATTTGTTGAAGCGAGTATTTTTTGCAATATCGTATACGTATTTGCAACGATGCTTGTATCGTTTGAAATTAATGATTATATTGCAGTTCAATCGTGGATTTTATATACCCCCAAACTTAAAAAAGAAGCTATAGCATCTATTATAATTCCAATAAATTCAGTAAGTTAAATACCTCAGGCTCTAGTTTGGGTCGTTAGTGTATTAATCGATATTTTTATTTAGAGGATCTTTAAAATGGTCTATCGCAGCTTAATAAAATGTGAAAATCAATTTGCTCGTGTAAATGTTTATTTAGGGTGTTACACTATTTATTCGTTTGATTGACCGTATTTTACCCATTTACAAATATAGTCGTTTTTTAACCGGATAAATATGAATTCATTTTTACGGAGTGAAACCTTGTGCATAACTTGTCAGCTCAATATGAAATGATTATTTATTTTAATTTAAAATGTCTTCATAGAGGAGAACGTAGTTGACGTTTAAACCGCGGTAAATACGATTTTTTCGAGTCGATAATTTTGTCCTGTATGGAATGATTGTGTGCATTTTTAGATCGGCGTGTCCTTTTGTAAATCATGGAATTCTTAAGCTACACGGTGTTATATTTGTCTGGGAATATCTTCGCGGTAATTTGGCAATACTCAAGTCAACGCCATAGTTTAACCGTTTGGGCTCTGAGATTTTTTCGTAGAAGTTCCCACCAACTCAAAGTCATTTTTTGCGTATTAAAAAATGTTTGTATGGAATAAAATGAAAAATATTATGTTATATTGTTAAAAAGGCGTAGAACGAAAGACGAATAAAACTCGCGTTCATAAAAACGCGAGATAAATCCGGTCACGCGTCATAGGAGTTGGTGGGAAAAAATCTGGTCAACGGCAACGTTCTCTTTCCAAACGGTCAATTTTAGTCGATGGATTATAGTCGACATTTTTTTGCGTGCATCCCCCCCGTTAATAAAACGTACCGATCTACGCTGGATAAAATCGTCTAAATTTAAAAACATAGTTGTAAATTGTACGAACATACGTTTATGTATCCATTGCTTTGTGCGTGGGTTTTAGATTGTCCCTTATTTTGACACGGTATAAATGAAATGATACAGATTTGTTATTATGGGGTGTTATTTTGATTTGTGAATATTTGAGTTTTGTAATACGAATCCTCGTGCTTTATACGCCTGCTTGTATTAAACTTTCGTATCCGAAATTGTTCTTGTATTTAACTCTCATTAATGTGATTTTATATTCTGAAGTCGTAGCGGACTAGCGGGAAGGCGGTGATCGATCGTTCGCCGAAATAGGGATCACAGTGGATAAATGTCGATGAACATGATTGAACATTTGATTTTTTATTATTGATAGTTTTTAAGTATTCGGCTATTTTGCTCAATTACAACATTGAAAATGCTAGTCACCAATGAATTGATGTAATAATGTAACACTTTATTTGTTTGATTTGTTTTGAAGCTCGGTTGTTCCAGTAGCAATGATTTTATATTCCTTTGGACACTTTGTTATTGTTGCTCAACTATATTATTTCCTATGATTTTTATATTTACAAATTTGATTGTGCATTTATTTTTCGGAGCTGGTTTTTATGAAATATGCTCGCTGCAATTTTGTCGATTGTTCTATTTAAATATTTATTTTTTCACTTAATGTAGGATTTCTCAATTTAGTTATCATTGTGCTGTAATTTAATAATAATTTATCTGTTGACGCGTTAATGAGAGTTAAATAATTAATAGTTTTTAAAGATGTATTTTACGAGGTTATGATTTACGAAAAATGTGTTTATGCTTTGTATGTTTATAATATCTGAGAGATATGAATTTTCATCAATCATTGCTTTTAAGAAAAGGATTTTGTCTATTTTACACATTACGTTTATATTATACAAACAGTGCTGTGAATATTTTCTAAAATTAAGAAGTTTTGTCATGTTTTATTACTCATAAGTTTTTGAGTGTTACTGCTGATTAGAGGTTGTTATTGAAAATATTTGCAATGCATAAAAGATTTCATGTGATAAAACTACTTCAGCTTGAAATTTAAGGGACGTTACTACCTTGAAAAGTATTAAATATTGAATGTTGATATTTAATATGTCGATGGATAGGATATAATTTGCATGAAAAAACGACACTAGATTTTGACTAGGGTTGCCACACATTTTTCCTTGTTACACAGAAATATTTAAAGTTTTTATTTATTATATTTTAAAAATTATAACATTAAGGTGACATCCGTTCTGGTCAATGCGCAATGGTTTTGAAGCGTATCTCCACTCTTTCCAGCATATCGACGGATGTGTTGTCGATAGCATCTTGAATATTGCCCCTTAGTTGAGCCAGAGTCTGTGTAAATTATGTATCAGATAATCTCACAAAAAAGAAGGAACACAAAAGAGTAAATCGGGCGAGCGCGCAGGTCACTGAAGATCATCCCCCAAAAAGTGAGGCATCCTTGAAAGTGTTTTCACAAAAGATTCATCGACGTTCTGCTGAAACCAAATATCCCCCAAATCCATTTCTTCGAGTTTTGGTTACAAACCAAGTCGTATTAGCATATCAGTGTTTCAAATTAACCTCTTGGTTGCCGCATGTTTAAATAAATATTTTTCACTTACATAATCGGTGAGCTACAATCAATCAGGATATAATTTGCAAGAAAAAACAACACTTGATTTTCTTTAGGGTTGCCACACAATAATTAAAGAAATTTAAAGAGTTATATCCACGTTTGTTAAATTTGAAATGTTTATTTGTCAATGTCTCATATATATTATAAACAATAGTCATTCTGGGTGTGGTATGCGTTGAAGCAAGTCGTTGGGCAGAGTGGGATTTTACAATTTTCGCACGCGAATTTTGTTAAGAAATGGCTGTTTTGTCCTTCTAAGCTAAAAGGTAAATCGCCACTCTTGTGTTTTCTTGTAGTCTTTTGATCGTTTGGACAATGTATTTGAATCACCTGTCAAATCACTGCCAGCTGAAAATCACTAAGTGTAATTTGCTTCCCTGTTTTCTCTCGAAATGCAAAGTATGAATTTAGTATACATAAATCGACGCGATGAAAAAAATCTTTTTTGTACCATTTGATGGTTTTTCTGATATTCTTTACGATCATGCTATCAATTCTGTCAACGATACACATATTCCTCGTATAGTCTATAACAGGTCTCATTATGGACTCGCCGCATTGTCGATCTATTTCGTTTGATGCGATTATATTTTCCGAATGCATTGTGGATAGCATCGTCACTTCTCGCTTGTCTTTCCACATTTGTGGGACTATTTTATTATTTTTTGTGTGGTAAATTAGCGTTTCATCTTTAGCTAATCTTCTATTAAATTTAGGCATACCAATCCCATTTTTTAGTGGCTTCAGTATAAATGATGAAGTCCGTAACAATTCCACATTTGCAATCACACAAAACAAATAACTTTATTCCAAAGCGGCTTCTTTTCGATGGAATGTACTGTTTGAAGAGTAGTCTCCATTTGAAGAATAAAAGACTTTCATCGATGCACAATTTTTGGAAGGGACAAAAGCTATATTTTAAATTACGTTTAATCACGTCTGTAATTTTTTTATTTTACACAATTCATCACCCGCAGCTTGTTCATTATTATCCGAAAAATGCAAACATTCATCAAGTATTTAAAACCTATTGCGTGACATTGTGTTAGAATAAATAGACAAACGCAATAAAATATCCATAAACCAAAATTATTTATGACGATTTCTTGATATTTGTGTAGTATAATCCATTCTATAAGAATTTGATTCCGCTGGCAGTTTGATTTTTGTATATCCGTATCGTTTATTAGTTTCTTCAATGATGAACTCCATAATATCTTCTGACATGTATTTAAAAAAAAAAAAACATTTTGGAATTTTCCCAACCAGGCTATGATTATTCACACTGTAGATATTTGGAATGCTTGCTTACTTTAATCTATTAAAAATTGATAATTTATATTTTTGAATGGATTTGATATTTTTGACAATTTCTGTTTGTGCCAACCCTGACAACGAAACATTTCGAATATACCCAAGCAAAAATATTTACAATTTTAGATGTTTTTAATACTAAAAAATGATTCCTAACAAGGTAGAAACGTCCCTTAAAAGCATCAAATAAGTTTATAAATAACAACTATTCCGTATCCGTACTTTAAGTCTTATTCGCGTTTTTATTTTATCCGTAAATAGTGCGCTTATTTCCAAATTCAAATATTTTTTTTCATACTTTATGCATTGCTATTATAAGAATTATGTGTTATATTCCTATGTATAGATTTTAATACGAGGGAGCTTTTATTGCGTATTAACAATTTGAGCGTCACACCGACTGAAAACGGTTGACGGGTATGTTTCTACACGGTCATCTGCGAATAGGTGACAGTTTGATTTACTCTGCGTGTAGGAAAAAAAATGCAACCAAGCAAAAAGCATAGCGTGTCAGACGGACGATAAAATATCATCTTTTTATTGCACCGGGTGTAGAATTATGAAGAAATGTTAAAATTTATACAGCCGATACGTCGATACTGTGTATTTATTTATATAGTAACGAACTATGTTTTTTGTCGCTTCTGAACTATCGCGCGATTTATCTTACCGTCTTTGCGGAAAACACATTTTTGCATGAACAACGCAATAAGAATCGCAAGCAGCAAAATAATACTTTTCCGTATCATCTTATAACATTGACACATGACACTCGACGTTTGTTGTATGAAAGAGTGTATTTTAGTCGGGTTATAATTTTTAACAACGTAGTGTTTTAAAAGAATCGTATATTTTTATCAGTTTGCGCTACTTGGACTTAATTTTGATGTTCCATAAATATACTAAATGCCTATTCTGCCCCTCCGAAAAATTTAGATTAGTTTAGGTTTATTTTTGCCGAGCGCGGATGAAGATAAGCTTAAAATATTTCACGAACGGTGATCTAATGGTCGTTTTGTCGCGCGTTTATAATTCATCGCCGCGGATTGCTCGACTTTGAAGGGATTTTGATTCGGCCTATCATGAATTTTGTCCGTCGGAATTATTTTTTAAGACCCTCCACGCGTATGTTATGTATTTTAATTTTTTACATTTACAATTTTGACATTTTAAAAATGCCTACATATTATGAAATTAACTATTAAAAAATATATGTACATTTGAAAGCTTCAATAGTATTTATCTCTTTGTTACAACGTATGGTAATCAAGTGTTTTCGTTTAAAGTAGTTTATAAGTGTTTGTATATATTGTTTTAATGCTTTGATTCTTTGTACGATATTTAATTGATAAGTACTTAGTCTTGTACAGAGGAAACTATTTTCTCTAAATTTATTATAGAGTTAGTGAGTACCCGGCATGCGCGTGTCGCCAAACAAAGAAAGAGTTTGAAATTCCGTCTGTTGAACAGGGGAAATCGATTTAGGAGGCGGAAGCGTTGATGGAACAATTCAAGTTATGATTTTCCGCGTCTTTACGAGTCATCAATCAATGCGAATGGTAATTCATGGCACTGACTTATGCTGTCGCAAAAGGCGGATAGATATCGTCTAACGATCTCGAATAACGAATGTTCGCTTGTAGAGGCGGATCGACTGTCTATTGAATCCAGACACGCACATCCTACGATACAGCTTAACGGGGATTTCTGGCACCTTGGAAAATCGAGCAAACGTTTTACTAATTCAATCATCTTTGCATGCGCGCGCACAATAACTCACCAAAGTTTCATCGCAATCAATCGAACGGTATAGAAACCCATACGGGACAAACAAACATTCATTTTTATACATATGGATCATATAGTGCAATTATTTTAAAACGAGCGGCGAAGAATTATTAAATTGACGGCTTATATCCGCCTCTACATCTTTATATTGATATTTTCTATTGTTTAACAACTGATATTTGTTTTCTGGGAGTTTTTTTAGATTTCATTTTGGACGCCTTAATATTTATGAACTCGACACCGCGCGATATCAATTATTGCTTCAAACTCAGCTTAGTCTCTCTACTGTTTAAAAATTACATAATTATTTTTTTACTATTTAGGCAAATCTGCAAAGTTACCATATTGATTTTGTTTTATTAAGAATTAATGTATTGCATGAATTTATACGATAATTACGAAGCAAAAACCCTATAGTTTTGAGCTTAACGACGGTAGTTTTATAAAGTCTATTAATAGTTTATGTCTTTAAAAGATCTTTCATCTGCATGCAAACAAAAAGACTGAAACAAATTTCAAAGATGGATTATTTTTAGTATGCGTCTGACGCCGATTCAATAATGCTCTCAATAATTCAAATTTTGTTGCGAACTCATTTCGGCATGATTCGATGAAGATTTGTTTGTCAAGTGCAAAATGTGTATAAATGTTCTAAGATGATATCTAAATGATCTATCGGCGTTATATATATATATATATATATAGATTAATCCGATTTTCATATAGCATAAAGTTCAGTTGCCAGAATTGCTGAATGTTTTAAAATCGAGTACGTTTATATTGCTACCGTAGCTTTTTATCATAATTTTATATTCAAACGTGCGATGACTCTGCTTAGGACATCTACGAACTTGCCGATATTTGTATACAATATTAGCAACGACGCACCATTGAGAGAAGAAAAACTGTCACACATGACCAAAAACTATGTATCTTTAGGTAACATTAAATTCTTTATTTTTTCAATAATTAATTAATAGTGCAAATTGTATTTACATATTTGAAAAGCGTCGGCTATAAATACACCCCAATGTTGAATACAATTAAAACCATGTTAAGAAATTGCTATATTTCTGACACGTTTCACACCATGTCGGCCAAAACGTTGGCCAAAATCTGCCACGGCTCACTTCTTCTTCGTTTTTATAAATTGATGGTATGTAACGTGTCGAGAAAGAAAATAAATCCATTCAATAGTCATCAGTAGTATAAAGTTGTAATAAAGTAAAGAATATCCTTAATTAGTCGATGTCGAGTAAATTGATGTTACTAATCTGCAATCTTCATGTATGAAATAGATTATTGTATCAGTGTATCAATAGTTATAAATACGTAAATCGATAAAAAAAAAATACCAATGTGTCCCCCTTTATTGAAATATTAAATAATCAATAGTATAGTGATGTGTATTTTTGTATACGCTTGTGTTTTAATTGTTTTTAATATATGCAGAATATTGTTTACGATATATGCTCTCCGTATGACTGAAAACGGCACATTTTGGGCGTATCGAATGGCTGATATTTTTACATGCATCATTTCCCCGTAACACGAAAGTTCTGCGACGTCGCGTCGCATTAATTGATTTTGTGGACATTTGATTCGATTTTTTTTTTTGGTTGCATTGAATGTAAAACACAAACTGGCTATTTTAAAATAAAACTATTGTCATGATCTTTGTATATGTCATTAAAATAAATATATATAGTTTTAAAAACACATTATTAGCGTTTCATTGCAGTCCTGTGCCGTTTCGATGATCCTTTGTATCCCGAATGATCTTAAATGCGTGTTGTTTTATTTGTAGGAATACCGCGCATGGGATATGCTATGATTTAATAATGAATATGCTTTAGTTATGGTACGATGTAATAATGGCGAATGCAAACCAATGATTGATTTGAAGGATCTTATCCCGTCAGATTGAATTGAGGTATTTATGACTTATCATATCTTCTTTCTGTGCCGTGACCTCTCTGTCCTGCGCTACTCGGAATAGTTCGTCCACTCTCTAATGTTGCGTCTACCAATTCCTCGTCGGTTACCTTGCCCTCCAGTATCAATCGAAGAAGATGATATTTATTTCCACGCAGTACATGACTCAGATATGATATCTTTATCCTCTTGATTTTTGTCAGCAGCTCTCGGTTCCGGCTCTCTTAAGTACGTCTGTGTTAGTGATCATGGCGGTCATTCTTCTGTGTAACCACATATTGAATGCTTCTATCCGATTCATAATGTTCACTTTGTGACATGTTTCACAGCCATTTGATCTTTCTTTATCGGAGTTTGAGGTTCATATTGTCATCACAGAAGATGGCTATATCTAAGTCGAGCGCCTTTGTTAGGATGCTGCCAAGGTATTTGAATCGATCGACCATTTCGACATCCGCTCCATCTAGCTGCAAAGATGCTCCAGAATAATCAAGTCTCCCAAATGTCATCCATTTGGTTTTAGAGACGTCGATTGTCAAACCTAACCCTTCTCCAACAACATTAATCATATCTAGGAAGTTTTGAAGATCATATAAATTTTCAGCCAATATGACTGTCGTCAGCATATCTGATATTATTTATTACGACTCCATTGATCTTTACTCCCAGATTCGAGTTTTCCAGTCTTTTGGAAAACTTTATTGGAATACAGGTTAAATAATAAGGGTGACAAAATACAACCTTGTCGGACTCCTCTTTGCTTAGCTATAGTCTCTGTATCCATGTCTGATCTCTGCCGTTTGATGTCAGTGAAGGTTTTTAATAAAGTTCTGATCTTTAGAGTCAATATTGCATTCCCGGAGCATCTCCATTAATGTCGTGTGCCTTAACCCTATCAAATGCCTTTTCGTAATCTGATCTGATCAGATCAATAAATCCGGTGGTGCTGTTGCTGGGAACGTTCTGCTCTACCGTGGCTGCTGTATTTGCAGGGAATAAGGGGGTTTGGACAACTCACTGCCATTTCTGGAAGGAGCTAGTTTAGTCTGGAAATTGGAAGTTTATTATTAAGTTCAAATGTCAGATATTTGTCACAATTGAAGAAATATACTACGGAATTATTCTCCGTAGAATCCTCTTTCTGTACATTTGGTGCCAAAACTTTTTGAATGCGTTGTATGCGCGAAGACCGGCCACTAGGTCTGCGTGTCCAACAAGTCCTAAAGCGGAACCTCTGACACGATGCAGGAGAATTTCCCGATCGGCCTACCCACTATAAACAAGCAGCAAGTATCCTCCTTTATAACTCTTTTATATCGGGAGCTGACGAGGCTTGGAAATCATCCAGAAGGGATGTGTCTGAAGTAACATTTTTAATATAAACTGGCAAGCTATTCGTGCCGCACTCAGCTGCAGCTACAAGTCCAGGGGTAGAAGACCCGCTAGAACAATTCGCAACTCCATAAGGGCATACGGGGAATACGAGAGACTTGATCAGACGCATTTTATTTATATCCAAACTGCATCCGTTTGATACATAGTATTTTTCATCATTTTCACTCATCTTTTAATTTCCAGGCGCTGGAGTTTGAGATGCAGGATCCAAGATAAATGAAGCCATGCATAGTTTCCAGTCCCAATTGCCCCGATATCTGAGCTGATGGCTCGTATTCGCTGGAGAAGAGTAGGCATTTCTTTTGCCGATGTGGTGATTAGCTTCGTATCAATTTTCCAGGGCTCGTTATAGATTTTCGTCCATATGAAGCCGATAAATGTATAACGTATTTATACATATGATTTCATAATGAATTATGGAACAACCTAGCGAAATAAATTCATCCCGATTGAATTCAAAGCAATGAGTACTTGTTTTAGGGCTGTTTTTGCGGTTTAATATTGTAATTGAGTTATTGTACTCTTGGTCTAAATGCGATTAACTTCAATACGCAGCGTATATATCGTAGCAAGCTTGGATTTCTATCGAGCTTGTTTTACTGCTGCAAATATTTCTGCTTTTTTAGTTATAGATGCACGTCGACGGCTGAAAATATTGAGGATGTTTGGGCGATTTGTATTGGACAGTTAAAATAACATAGTTCTGTTTTAAAATTTTTATTGCTAGTAAATCTCCTACCATAATGAAATTGGTTTATTCCAATAAAATAAATGTATTTACAACTTATTGTTTTTACATTAATGGTGTAATTTTATTTTGTACATGATATATAGATGAAATTTAGAACGAATCCATTATGAATGATGTGAAAAATATATGAATAGACAAAGCTTAAAATCGAAACACTCAAATCGGTGGTATTTTTAAGCTTGAGAAATCACTCGGATGCCTATAAATATTTTGCAATATGCAATAACATTATTTGTTTAAGTAATTTTGGTAGATTTCAGAGCAAATATATCGGAATATTAGATTATTTATAATAAATGGATTCTTCGGAACGGATTCATTCGGACACTGGTATTCTCGTTGTAATTTATATTTAAAAACTAATGATGATGGATGACATGATATTAAAATAAGCTCACAATTAAAACCACTTTGTAAAAATAACATTAAATACACACTCTTTTGCAGAGTTTACATATTTATATTACGAAAATGGCTATTGATTTTATGGCGTGAAAATAAAAACCAAAGAATAATTAATTAAATAGGAACTAGGGATAATAATTATAATGATGATGCCATAACATCTAAAAATATTGTGTATTTTGCTATAAATTTTGCTTATAATCTAGAATCATCTAATAATTAAAAGCTATGATTTTAAATAAATATAACGATACTGTTTTATTGGAAATTTAATATACATGAAATAAAATGAAAATTATTGTACTTTAGATTATAATCCTTCTAAATTCTAGTTATATCACTCACGGATCCACAAAAAACACTCATATAAACATACATTTATTCATAAACGAAGATGGCGCGCGTGGATTGTGCTAAAATTACAAAGACGCCGACGGTTTCACTTTGTCGATTCGATCACACAAATCTGCAAAATCAAAGCCGACAAATTCAATCATGAAATCGTTTATCTACCCGAATATTCGTATCGATTTCTGACCGAATCTCATTTAAACCAAAATCCAGACATCGATCGGCTATCAACAGATACGGCTTTAAACATCAGTTCGTTATTGAACGCGAAATGTGTTAAATTATGAAACGCGCGTATAAAAGCTAATTCGATTATTACACACTAATTGGCGGCAAGAGACGAATAATAAGCGTCCGGTGAAATAATTTAACCCTGAAAAATGTGTACACTTTGGTCCTTATTAGACTTATTTAGTTTTCATTTAAAATATCACAGTTTTTTATCAAAAATTAAAAATATTCTGATGACCGTAAATGAATAGTCTAAAGGCACAAATTTGAATATTGTTTTATTAACGTACAAGTAAATAATAATATAAATCAAGCAACATGTCAACGCGTTTGACAATATTTTAGATTATCTTGGGCGGCGGCTCTGGTGTTGTATTGTGTACTTCTTGTTGCTGATTGGATAGAAGCCCCGCCGTTATGGTAGGGGTGACGGGTGGTAGTGTTATCGGAGGATAGACGATTATCGGCAGTTCGCCGTCCTTGCCCGATATAATTTGAACTAATTTACTTCCTCTCGCCGGAAACGCCTTCGATTTTGCATTGATCTGATTGTCCATCTGCGATAATAAGAGCTCCCTCGGGCCGACGTCGTTGAGCAAAGAAGACGCAACCACCGTCGGGGGATAAGTCGCTGGCGGTCTGTGTTGTACGCATTCGCCGTAAAAGCGCACTTGGAATTTTGTCATGAATTTGTTCAAACTTGGAAAGTTTTCATCACACAAAACAGGATTATCTGCAAGAGAATGATTTATTTTATACGATTTATTAAATTAAAAAACATGATTCGTCGATAATATACACGCTTATATGCATACATAAAATATTATACAATGCTGAAAGAATAAAACGCCAATTTATATTAATTGCAAGTATAATAATTTAATAAATAAGCCTGAAATAAAATATATTACTTAAATTAAGCTCACATTCCAAAGCCAGACTGATTTTTATACGTTATAACATCATAATTGTCGTCGAATCTAATAATGACATTGTAAATATGTTTAATTACGTTATAAATACACATTGATAAGCCAAAAACGTCTATTATTAAATGTATTAAAATATATATCAACGCACATATTAAAGCATAGCAAATCATCACACATTTCCATACATTAATAACATCCATCTGCGCGAGTACATATGCATGTTTTATAGGCAGCCGCGCAAATAAATCCAAACGCGCTTCATAAACCAACACAACTTTAAACGCTTACGCTTGTGTGATAAAAAATCACAAATTTAACTCGCATTTTCTGAGACGACTCACCATTCAAATGTATCTTAAGCGTCCCCTTTATTTGGTGGATTTCGCACATGGATTTTTTGACTATTTCATAGTTTATCGCCTCGATATCGTTGTGCGAAAAATCGGCGTTGCATAAATTCGGAAAAGCCTTGACATCCTTATCGAGCAGAATAAACTTGTTATACGACGCTTGCAAATCGGTCAATTGCGGTAAAGAGAGCTTAAAAACAACGGCAATCAATTAAAATTGTATTCTAAATATGTAACATTTATCGACGGATAAAATGAAAATAAACCTTTGATGTGTCTTCGAGGGTCTTGATGTTATTGTGTGAAATGTCTAATACTTTTAATAAATCCAGACCGAAAAGATCGTCAGGCGTTATTGATTCCAAATAATTGTGACTGACGTTTAATTTCATAAGCTTATGAAGACCGATCAAAGCTCCGCCGAGGGATCGTAACTTATTATAGCTCAATCTTAATTCAAGGAGTTCCGTTTGGGCATCGACTGTGTTCTATTAATAAATACATACAAATATAAATATATTATGAATATAGCGTAAAATTACAATCATTTTAATAACAAATATTGTTTACCGATGTATGCTCAATCAAATATTCAATTGTGTTATAAGACAAATCGACGACCCACAATTTTTTCAACCCTTTAATTTCATCGAAGGAAAAATGCGGCAGTTGATTGTGGGTGAGATTCAAATAATTGAGTTGCGTGAGATTATTCAACGATCCGTTCAACGTGTGAATCAGATTGTGGCCGAGATCCATCTCCGCAAGCGATGTAGCCTCGGCAAAATCATCATGGGCAAGCTGCAAGATATTAAAATTAACAACGCTTTTGATCGCATTCAAACACATGATTGGCGTTCAGAACGCGATACTTACGTATTCAATTTTGTTGAACGACATGTTTAGCGACTCGAGGTGCCTGGATTTTTGCAAAACTCCGTTCAATGTCTTTATGTTATTGTGTAAGATATAAAGTATGTTAATGCTGGGAGTGTTGCGGAGCTCTCTCGGCAAATTTTCCAGATTGTTAGACGTGGCTTGAAATATTGTAAATCTTTTAGCACTCTATAAACAATTACACATTGTTCTTCATTACATTCATGTGACATTAGAAATATGATAAGCTGTTATTTATTAAACTAACCAACCATCGGAATTTCGTGTTCGACTGACGTTAGAGCGTTATTGTTAAAAAAGAACCATTCCAATTGGTTTAAATGTCTAACTGTTCCATTTAACGAAGTCAACTGATTCGCTCCTATCTGTAAATGTTTGATGGACATTGGTAAAGAGTTTCTTTCTAAACATTTCAAACCGTTTCCGATTAACACTAAATGTTGCAGTCCTTGCACGTCCTGAAATTACAAATGCTTTTTAATAATACAAATTTGCAATATACGCTCAAGAACAATTGTAAATATATGTACATTTTTACCTTCAAGTCCGTCGTCCTTAATATTTTGATTTTATTCCTTCCCAGATCTAACGTCTTGAGATTTGGTAGATGCCTCAGGACGTGCCGAGGGACCGATGATAATTCATTGTCGGCCAAACTGAGATACTCCGTAGTCCTCAAACCGATAAAGGCTACATCGTCAATTTCACTGTAATTGTTAATAGGCTGTCATTGAATAATTTATACATATTTTTAACTATCATTTCAACGACAAACATTTCAAATAATCATCGACGAACTCCCTGATCTAAATTTTCTTAATAAATTCATTATTTGAATGAAATTTATATGCATCATTATAAGTTGAAATAAAGTGCCAAAATACAATATGAAGTTTGATTTAAATATGTGCATAAAATTGAAAATTTATAAAATCCTATTTAAATGATCCTTGAGAAGGATCAGAGAATCTAAATTTTAATAAACAGGAACGCTCTAAATTTATTACTTTATAACGACCATATTATCAAATAAATATTTGTTAAATTTATTGTGAAGTTATTTGCACTATACCTATATTATTTGAGAAAGTACAAACAATAAGTTGGAAAATTTTTATTGCAATTGAATGAACGGTATGGAAGCGCATTAAATACGAACAAACAAAACTTGTTTTTTATACATTAGACTATGCCTATGTTACTCGCGGAATCCTTAGCAATAAATGGACGAAGTTTTATCGCAATCCGATGAACGGTATGGCAGCGCGTTTCGAACGAACAAAACCCAATTCATTTTTATACATCAGCTTATTTAGTAATATATAGCAAATCATCATGGAAAATTATAGTGTTGAACGACGTGTGAAAATTATGTAATTTAATTTTTAAAAACATGGACGAATTGGCGTCAAACAAGACGGCGCTGAGTGCCATACAGCGCATGCCACGATGAACATTCTGCACGAGCGATTTGAGTGCACAGATTTAACGCCTTCAGGCTTCTTCTTTTAGAACGATTTTAAATCTCAAGTCTATGCGTACAAATCACAAACAATCGATCAAAGTCAACATAGCCATAAATTCGCCCAGATTTATGCGATAAATTCGTTGAATATCCCGAATACGTGCCACCGAGCAAAGCCGCGGCGGACACTTGAACGACGTTATATTCCAAATTTAATGCCATAAAATATTCTTTCGAATGAAATAAAAATTAAGTAGATATCTCATATACAAGTCGTTTTATTTTGATTTGAAAATCGAGCGTCCTTATGTAATGATCCCATTTTACTCGAATAGCGTGCGATACGTTCATGACTTGATTCAACAGCATCATCCAGGTCGAAGGCGGCTATAACGAACGTATTTGACTTTAATTGATTTTCATAGGAGGTCAATTGTTTATGATTTGCATTTATTTAATTGATGGCACTTTTCTGAGATTATGTATCATTTATTTGTCATTAAGGAATTCAATCCCGGGATCCCGGACAGTTTTAGGTGCTCATGAATCCCGGGATAAGTAAACGTAAAAGGGCAGCAACTGTCTAATCTATGTATACATTTATACAGTATATATATCTTTTTCAAATTGTTATATTAACCTCTCCCTACCGGTGATGTATTTACTACACCTCGACTCTAATAATGGGAATATCGATATGAAATATAATAGATACGGGCTTCAGAATTTTTGTATTCCTCTATAATATGATTACGAATCACATCAAAGTATTATAGTGTATAAGTATTTATCTGAAGCTACGGAAATAAATAATTTGTCGGGAAATCGAAAAACGCTCGATGCTTTAAGGTTACTTCGGGCATTTTTTAAAAATAATATTTGAATTTTTTAGTGTTTTATTTTATCTATTTTTGAACTGTATTTTTATCTTTTCTTTAATAAATAAAATTCTTTAGCCTTTAAGCTATTTTTTTATATTAAACAAATGGACTTGGGATCGAAATTTTGGCTCGGGATTGGATTCCCTAGTTGTCTTCATATTTTTATCATGATCATTGTGCTTGATGCTAAGATTTGAATTTCTTCAATAGCTGAGAAGTTGACCTTCCTTCGTGTGCACATACACGAGTTTCATTGGCGCCAATGTTAAAATTAAATTTCAGCAATACGTTTAACCTCATGGCACTTCGATTGGCAATTGAAGGCGGCATAGGTCGATGACGAGGTAATAAAATTGGTCTTCGATGTCAACAATTTAGAGAGTTCAACAGGATTCGTCTCTCGAAATGTTGCCGAAGAAATTTATATATTGTATGTAGTTTCTCAGGGCTGTAACAAGGGGGTGGCAAAACAGGCGCCCGCCATGGGCGCAAAACGTAGAATACTGACCCAGTCGAGAATTGCACATGGTTTTTATTTTACTTGACTATTCTACTTTATATGAATCAACACTGATTGACTCTATCCGTTTTAATAAATATATACTAAGTTTTCTAATCCCACTTATTTTCATTATTGCTTAAACATTAGGCCGATCCAGCCGGTATAAGTCCGCAATAAAATAAAAACAACAATATTTTTGACCCAAACAACCCATCCGATCAGTCATGGCGTCCGGTCGCGAGGCGTTCATTCGTCATATCAGCGGTCCGAAAAGTGGACCGATTGAGCATACAAACCTTATGGCCATTCCGTCTCTTTTAGGGCTTTTTCTTTGGTCTGTATGATTACGGAAGCAACGTAGCGTAGCATAGTATTAGTAAACTTTCAAATATAAATAGGATTTCCAGGGGGGGGGGGCGTTAAGTTAGATACTTGCCATGGGCGCTTCATACCCTAGTTATGGGGATATATATTAAACTAGGAATTTCAGATAGCTTCATAAAAAAAAGTTGATGATTAAATGGCTCCTCCCTTGTCCACTATATGATCGTTACTAAACCAACATAACAGAAAACGTTAGATCCCACTCTTTCGAATGAGTGCCACTATATTCTACTAGGATTAACTGTCACTTCAGGGAGCCCAATTTAATTAAGGAAGTTTCCCTGCCACGTATTATTGTAGACATAATTCCTAATTTTATGAGACCCAATGTTGACGATGGTCCAAAGAGCCTCGGTGGACATCAACGATCTTCTACAATTAAAAAAAAGTTTAGACCTCGTGAAATTTGCACAATGAGAATCAGGAAATTCCTTGAAAGTCCTTGACATTCTGCCAAGCAATGTCTCGAAACAGGAACATGCTATAAAATGACGCATAGCATAATATCATATGCTTGCACTGCTACTTCAAAAAAGGGTCAAGCACGCACATCTTCTGCTATTTATCTATACATCAGAATAGTTTCTGTTTCATCAAGGTTATTGTGTACTATTTATGCAGAATTATTTTCAAAATGTATGGTGAATGAGTACGCAATTTTTCTTAGTCTGAGTCTTAAAACACTGGATAACGATGTTCTACGAGTTTTGATGGAGACAAATATATGTAGGTCTTTCAAGCAATGCATGCAAAATGGATGAACAAAGGACGAGCACAATATCAAGCTCGATTTGATGTTGGGCGTTTTGTGGGATTTCAAAAGGATCGTTCATTTTGAATTGATTATACATATCAAATAGTTATGTTAACCTTTCCCTACCGGTGATGTATTTACTACACATCGACTCTAATAGTGGGAATATCGATATGAAATATAATAGATACGGGATTGAGATTTTTTATATTCCTCCGTAATATAATTACGAATCACATCAATGTATTATAGTATATGAATATTCATCTGCAGCGACGGAAATAAATGATTTGTCGGGAAATCGGGAATTTTGCGAGTTTTAGTCCGTGTCTCAGCAGAAAGGAATTTTAACAGTCAATTTGTTGACAAAATGTTTGACAAAATCTATTTTTGAATTGTATATTTATCTTTTCTTAAATAAATAAATTTATTTCGCCTTCAAATTATTTTTTATTTTAAACAAATGGATTAGTAATTTTTGATCAAATTTACCAATACTAAATGATCACACTCCTTCGTATTTTTATTTGTTTCCCTTATTTAAGCAGTTTTTTTTATACAAAAAACAGGAGAATTCAAAAATTATAAAGCAAGAATTTTTGTGCTGTTTTTTTTTCTTTCTTACTCCTATAAAAGGAATATAAAAACGGCACGTATTTTTGGCACTATCGATATATAAGTAAACGTTTTTATTTTGTGTTTGAATACCACTAGATTTTATTCCATTTTCTTCAATCCAATTAATAATTATTCCCATCCCTGAAACGCGTGCGCTTCAAAATTTAACTCACTAATCAAATATATCAACCGACACGACGTGTTTGTCTGCAGGGCCGCAACAAGGGCGTAGCAAAGCTAGCGCCCGCCACGGGCGCAACTGGGCTTGGGGCGCAGAACGCAGAATACCGACCCGGTCGAGAGTTGTACACCAACAGTGATTGGCTCTGTACGTTTTTATAATATATACTAAGGTGTCTAATCCCTTTTTTCTTCGTTATCCATCTCAAGCATTGGGACGACCCAGCCGACTAAAGCCAGCAATAAAACAAAGACAACAATATTTTAATTTAAAATTTAAACAACCCACCCCATTAGTCTTCTTCGGACAACAACTTCGTTTCGGCGGTCTGAAAAGCGGACCGATTGGACACACAAGGGTTTTTTGCGGAATTTTCTATGATCTGTACGATCAACTTTGAAATAATAAATTGAATTGCTTCGATAAACGGTGCACAACGTTAAATCCTATATTCGGACGTGCCACAGCTTTTCGATATATTTAAGTCGTACCTTAAGGGTCAACTATGCGCATGAGGATCACGAATGTTAATGAACCACAAGATTAAAAAAGCAGCAGCATCCCGCCGGAATCAGAGGTCACATCAGCGCCAGAATACTCCAGAATGCCGAACCAGGATTTCCCAATCTGTCGAAACACAACGTCTCTGGACCGTTTCATCTTCTCACTGTCAACCATTGTCTGCAAGCACATCTTGGAGACATCATCGGCGAAACGCTATGTCGAAACGTCTTTCGAAACTGGACGATATTAGCCAATGACATGACGAAATGGAGCGCCACTCATGCCGAATAATCTTGACTGTGGAAAAAGATTCACATCGATCAATTGCTTTGGGAAGACGTCGCTCTTGGACAATGGAAAACGAGCAAACAGACCCAGCTGCTCAGGTGACCCCAGAACGGTATTACAATATCGACAGACGCTATCGGCAAACATTAGCCGATTCCATGTACAGTTCCTGGAATCATTTGTTATTGTCAGTTCGTACATTTTGCGGGTCATGAGATGTTAATATACAGAATGGCCAAAAAATTCGAATCCGTGGACATTCAATTCTGAATCGTTTTAGCAACCGGCTCCGGCGAGCCGTTTCAACCCCAAATGTATTTTAGATGCGACATTTGTAGGGTCACTTGATTTATATTCGAATCGGATTTTCTGACCATTAATCGGCTGATTTTCCAAAAGTGATCCCTTTATTGTGGGTGGGTGGATTTATATTGGGTTGCTTAAAAAATCAAAAATCTTGAACAGGAATTTCAACGGGTCAAAGACACCAACATTCTTGTGTTAAAATGTTTTAAGCTATTTTTTTTAAGTAAGCTTGTAAATGCGTGGATTGGACGAGACGAAATATGAAAATACTAGGGTGATTCCCACACGCACGTACATAGTCACGCTACGCGCATGCGTTGCGCCGCTTCTATTGCGTATACACGCAAAGCAACTTTTAATATATTACACAAACACAGTTTTATACATATAAATATAATATTGTCTAAAAATCCAAGGGGTCGCGTTTTCATTGGAGATTATTAATAACTACAATAAATCGCAATAAACACACCCACCTGCTCTATGGAAGTCTCGTTATCTCGTAGTCTCGGATTTATCCGCTTCCAAGTGTTAACTAACATTTCTTGGGAAGCTCAAGACATGAATTGACTCTCCACAATGTGGAAAAAATTGGAACAATTAAATAATGAGCCGCTTGTTGTTGAACATGTTTGACTCAAATGGCGGAAATAGCCAATGATGATCACAGACGATATTCAGATGACGGGTTTTTCGTTATGACGTCAGAAAACCCTGGAGCGTGCCCACGTTGGGATTCTCTGCTGCGGTCGAGACGACACAAAAGCCCTAAAATTCGAAGCGACGTCAAAAACGAGCTCTATCCGTTGAGAATCCGTGGGAACGCTCTGGAGCTATGTTATGATGTTTTATCACATAATTTTCGGTTTTATTCGAAGATATACCCTTGAAATCACCCACAGAACATAAAAACCAACTGCGTTTGTATAAAGCGTTCATTTATTTGGAGCGGCGAGTGGCAATGAAAAAGCTGATCAGATACTCAGGTCGTGATTTAGATTGCTCTTCGCCGTTTTATATTATAATATGATGTTATTGGAGATATGTTTATATCATTTAAGTAAATGCGAAATAAACAGCGCATCATTGCAGTGCATTGATGCGTTCGGACTTGGGGCGCGCGCATTGAAAGGATTAAATACATATAGCTTCCGTCCGTTATTTTAAGGACATCGATTGACATCGGGACGAATTACAATCCTGTCATCGATGGAATCGAGTCCTCCGATTGCTCGGGGAACAAAGAAAGATGGAAGGATGGAAACGCTCTCATATCGCGCTTCATTCATAGATCCTTTGGCGAACGGCTTGTACATGTCATTATAAAAAAAAAATAATAACTAGCCATTAATTGTACATTTTCAGTGTTTTAAAATTGACCCTTATGATAACCCTCATATCTGAATTACTGTATGGCTAGTGTCCACATGCTGGTGTGCGTTTTTAAATACTCCATTGAGATGGATCTTAATAAAAGAGTAGCGCCATTCAATAATATTGGCGACCAGGGTCACAATTACATAAATAATTTACATAAATAATTTATGTAATTGATGACAAACTGTACGATCGCATTAGTGTATAAAAATTATCCTTATTTTGTGCCGTTTTCGATTATTAACAAACGTAAGAACGACCTTCAAACTTCCCCATGATATCCAATCATTAAGAACACCGAGATAATAGACGGATTTTTTAAAGTCAATTTCGAATAATGATTTAAACATACATCAATATGAAAAACATCATACGTTAATTGCACTATGCTTATATTATTTGAGAAAATACAAACAATAAGTTGGAAAAGTTTTATCACATTCGGAACAACGGTATGGAAGCGCATTAAATACGAACAAACAAAAATTGTTTTTTATACATTAGACTATGCCTATGTTACTCGCGGAATCCTTAGCAATAAATGGACGAAGTTTTATCGCAATCCGATGAACGGTATGGCAGCGCATTTCGAACGAACAAAACCCAATTCATTTTTATACATCAGCTTATTTAGTAATATATAGCAAATCATCATGGAAAATTATAGTGTTGAACGACGTGTGAAAATTATGTAATTTAATTTTTAAAAACATGGACGAATTGGCGTCAAACAGGACGGCGCTAATTGCCATACAGCGCATGCCACGATGAACATTCTGCACGAGCGGTTTGAGTGCACAGATTTAACGCCTTTAGGCTTCTTCTTTTAGAACCATTTTAAATCTCAATCTATGCGTACAAATCGCAAACAATCGATCAAAGTCAACATAGCCATAAATTAGCTCAGATTTATGCGACAAATTCGTTGAATATCCCGAATACGTGCCTCCGAGCAAAGCCGCGGCGGACATTTGAACGACGTTATATTCCATATTTAATGCCATAAAATATTCTTTCGAATGAAATAAAAATTAAGTGAATATCTCATATACAAGTCGTTTTATTTTGATTTGAAAATCGAGCGTCCTTATGTAATGATCCCATTTTACTCGAATAGCGTGCGATACGTTCATCACTTGATTCAACAGCATCATCCAGGTCGAAGGCGGCTATAACGAACGTATTTGACTTTAATTGATTTTCATAGTAGGTCAATTGGTTATGATTTGCATTTATTTAATTGATGGCACTTTTCTGAGATTACGTATAATTTAGTTGTCATTAAGGAATTCAATCCCGGGATCCCGGACAGTTTTAGGTGCTCGTGAATCCCGGGATTAGTAAACGTAAAAGGGCAGCAACTGTCTAATCCATGTATACATTTATACAGTACATATATGTTTTTAAAATTGTTATATTAACCTCTCCCCACCGGTGATGTATTTACTACACCTCGACTCTAATAATGGGAATATCGATACGAAATATAATAGATGCGGGCTTCAAATTTTTTGTATTCCTCCATAATATGACTACGAATCACATCAAAGTATTATGTCTCGCCAGAAAGGAATTTTATCAGTCACATTGATGTTGATGATACGAAAATGGGGGCTCGTGCGGTTATCAACTGATCATCATATTGATAATGAATATTGATGGACCGTATTATATGAATGGCTTCGCTCGATTTTTATATATAAGATCTACTGTAAGTTAATTGTACTATGCCTATATCATTTAAAAAAGTACAAACAATAAATTGGCAAAGTTTTATCGCAATCGGATCAACGGTATGGAAGCATATTAAATACGGACAAACAAACATCTATTTTTATATATTATACTATGCTTATGTTACTCCCGCGATCTTTAACAATAAGTAGACGAAGTTTTATCGCAATATGATGAACGGTATGGCAGCACATTTCGAACGAACAAAGACCAATTCATTTTTATATATTAAAAGATTGCCTTTTGTTTGGATATTCTCTACTTATTTTTGGCTATATCTTATTGGGCGATGAAGAAACTTTCATTTTAAACGATTAAGCTGTGTTTGTGTAATATATAAAAAGTGCTAACGGTTGCTTTATGCTATCAGCCCAATTTGCCAATCAATTCTATTTTTCAATGATTTTTGAGCATTAATTAAGATCGCTGTGCTTCTGAGCTCTTCAAATTTAGGTTCACCGATTAATCGAGTGTAGAAGACCTTCGTCAAAATGTTACAATACGGAACTGCACAATAAAACTCGATAAACGGACGTAATCGTAATTTTCACGTAATTACGACGTCACAACAACGACAGTTTCCTAACAGGAAATACTCACTTGACACCTTCAGGCGATTCTTTGCGTTGAACGTGATATTACCTAAATATCGCATTTCTTATTGTGTCGCTAACTGGAATTAAACTCGTACAATTGTACAAAGTATGTACGTATAATGTCATTAAATTGCTATTTTCCAAGATCCTTCACAGGATACCCTGGATGGAATATTCAATGTATGCTGAGATTTGGGCACCACATGAAGACATAAGTTCATACGATCGACACAAAGCAAAGGGTCATCCAAAATCCGATCCCAGTATAAGGGTTATCCAATTATATCGCCTAAATTTCAATGCTAAATAACATTTATACAAGACGTTTTTTCAAATGATATAGGCCATTTTGTTTTAGCAGAAAATTGTACAATTTTAACCATGGACAACACGTTTGCATTAGTATTTTAACAGCGAACGAAAGATGCAATGTTTTCAAGCAAAAATGCAATGCAATGTTTTCGTTTAGCGATGAATCTCATTTCACAGTGGATGTATTCGTCAATAAGCAAAACAGTGGCGTAACAACTAATTAGCGAGTTACGCCTAGGGGCAGTAAGTGTCTTAATATATGTATACTTATATACAGTGCATATATGTTTTTAAAATTGTTATATTAACCTTTCCCTACCGGTGATGTATTTACTACACATCGACTCTAATAATGGGAATATCGATATGAAATATAATAGATACGGGATTGAGAATTTTTATACTCATCCGTAATATAATTAGGAATCACATCAAAGTATTATGGATAAATAAATATTCATCAGCAGCGACGGAAAAAAATAATTTGTCGGGAAATCGGGAATTTTGCGAGTTTTGAGTTTTAGTCCGTATCTCAGCAGAAAGAAATTTTATCAATCAATTTATTGACAAAATGTTTGACAAAATCTATTTTTGAATTGTTTATTTAACTTTTCTTAAATAAATAAAAAAATTTTCGCCTTCAAATTATTTTTTATTTTAAACAAATGGACTGGATTAGTAATTTTTGATCAAATTCACCATAAAAAAAAATAGGGACATTGAATTGGAAGTTATTATCGCATCCATTGCCCGGCCGATCGATCCCCAAGGGTTAAATCTAACACATTTTGCGACGATTACGAATCGATTTTTTCAATTGAATCGTCAAAGCATTTTACGCGTCTTGTTTATGATGTTTAGATTTCATAATTGTTTTTCTACGCATGCCTGCTTATCATGTGAACCATTAATTTACAATGTACGATACACATTTTTATACACATTCGAGAATTGATGCTATTATATATGCTTGCCGAATATATCAAGCGAAAATCTCCAAAGTCCAAAAGTTGAACGCCCCAAATGCACGAAAAATGATCCAAAGCCGATCCAAAATCGATTGCTCATATCCTCGAATGAATCAATCGCTATTATTAAAATATATCAACAATATCAATAATATTTTTGTATTTCAAGTAAATATTACAAACTGTGTAAATACATCACATGGGGGATTTTTTTCTATAAATATTGTCATTCAATATTGACTTTCTTTGTGTTTATATAATATTTTTTAATAGGTATTGAGTCGTCGATAAACATATGTATGACAAATCTGTTCATTTGTATCATATTTGTATGCTAATATCAGAGCCGTAACTAGGGTATGAAGCGCCCGTGGTAAATATTTATCGTAACGCCCCCCCTCCGCTTCCCCGATTAACTAATACTATTCTAAATGCAATATATTAAATACTATTATTAGTACAAATCATAGAAAATGTCGCAAAATGCCCTAAAAGGGGACAGAATGGCCTATAGGGTTTGTATGCTCAATCGGTCCGCTTTTCGGACGGCTGATATGACAAATGAGCGGCTCGCGATCCAAGAAAAAGTTGATCTAATCTTTTTTTGTGCATTTAATTAGGTTTAAATATTTAGATTAGTCTGGTGTAAATTCTGGAATAAACAAATGGTGAAGAAAATCCACAAAATTGTATTGGATGATCGTCGATCAAAAGTGCGCGAGCTAGCAGATATGGAAGGCATTTAAAAAAGTGCCGTAAATCGCATATTGACTGAGATTTTGGACGTGATAAAGCTTTGCGCAAGATGGGTGCCATTTTTGCTCACAATAAAACAAAAACAATTTCGTGAAGATTTTTTAATCGAGCGTTTGGCAAAGTTTCACAGCAATAGACAAGTATTTGAGTCGATTTTTAATCGCCTCGAGCTGTTAATCAGAATAATACCAGCCTAATCAACAAAAAAGCACAACAAGGTGTGGACATGCTCATTCTCAACTTCGAGCGGCCTATAAGTAAGTTTTATATGTATGGGGAAGTCTAGTATCGTTTCTAAATTAGCCTCTGGAGGGACTTATACGATCGTACGCCTGCGATATGGGGTACACTCAATCGGTCCGCTTTTCGGACCGCTGAATGAGTGCCTCGCGATCGGATGCCATGCCTGAACATAACGATAACAAAGAACGACATTCTGCACGAGCGATTCGAGAGCATGGTTATATCGTGCGATTTAACGCCTTAAGATTTTTTTCTTTTTGGGTAATAAATTGAATTTAGGTCCTACATACGCACACATTAAAACAACATTATATTTCATATTTAATGCCATAAAATATTCTTTCAAATCAAATAAAAATTAAGCTGATATCTTACACAAAATTTGGTTTATTTACATTTAAAAATTGAGCGTTCATATTGAAATATCTATATATTTTTGATCTTATATGGCCAAAAAAAAAAACATACGGATAACGTGTTTATCTATTGATACGGCTCATATTATGATCCTAGCAGATCCTTGCGCTTTTATTGCAACTCGCCGCTCCAAATCAAAAGTTGCTTGATCAATTCACGGATCGTAAACGCATTGAATAGGATTGTTTTTAACGGCATGCCTTTTCTTAGAATTTATTCAGTTTTAAACATTCAAAAACAACACAATTCGTTTAACATGATGAAATTATGCTGTTATTGTAGTGGCCGTTATGTAATCTACTTTTTGTTGACATAATTCATAGCCAAATCTATTGTAAAACGTACTGGACTCATTTTTTCGAAACGAAAAAAACCAGATGTTTGGCTATAATTTATTTCGCGATAGTCAATTATTAAATTTTCAGAAAATAAACCGGTTAAAACTGGAAGTTTACGTCAAAAATCGTCACTCGAAATATAGATAACTGTGTGATTTAACAATGCGGTGGGGTTCAATTTGTATTTTGAAACTTTTCTTCGCGTCTGCGATATTTGATGGCAAGATTTTGCTGAAAAATTATGAAATCATTGCAGATTTGTATTTTAATGTCTTCCAAGCACACCCCCGATGTAATATTGTGTGGCAAATTAAACACCGCGATCATTAATCCATGCAATGGTGATGTCTTAAAATTCAAAAAATAATCATAAGTACAGATTAAATGACCCATTAATAGATAGCTGCAATATCAAGGACAAAAGCAATAAACAAAGAATTAATAATGTTTTCGTGTCAAGAGTAATTAGCAATTTACTGATTGCTCGCTATAAGTCTTCTGTTACGTTTTATTGAGCTTTGTAAAGATATTACTATTTTATTCTCTTCGAGAAAATCTACTAACAGAGACTAAAACCGATTTAATAGGAAGGCATCTTAATGATGCGATGATTAATAAAAATGGCATGGTCTTGCAAGTCACAGCTGCGTTTGTGTAATATATAATAAAATAGATTTGCTGCTGGTGTAGTGGTCACTTTATGCTACATATAATGAGCATTTTGAAATGTCATCATCGCATAAATTTGACGATTTGTTTGAGGTAGACGAATCATTTGCCTACTGTCATTGCGAGGGTAATCCCAGAAGTAGCCGTTGTTGTTTAAAAGAAAAATACTACGGTAGAAAGTAGTTATCTTAAAAAGCTTATAATTCAAGTTAGAAGATGTTACGTTTTTTAGTATTTGCTTGGCAGCCAACATTAGTGATGGATTGGATGATAGCAGACAGTTTAAAAGTGCTATTTATCGTATAATGACTGAAAATTTGGACATGTGAAAGCTGTGATCAATATGGGTGCCGCGTTTGCTCACAGTCAATTAAAAACGGACACATTTTGCTAAAAAAAGGATTGTTTCGTCAAGACAATACAACAATGACGCATGCGTGTTTATGTACGTGTGACATCTTCCATCTCTCTTCAGGTGCAATGTGTTGTTTTAACAGCGCCATCTCTTGTGGCCCTGCGGAGACATTAGAAGATAGTCTTTCTATTCGACACCCGTCTATTCCCATCCATTCGTCCAGCACGATGGAAGAACGGACCCGTGCCCTAGCGTGGCCATCCCGACGAGCACATGGGGGCGTTTGGGAACTCTGCCCCAGAGAGCGCCCCCGCCTCAACGTTACATTTTTTTTCTAAATGATGATAGGCTAATAAAATAATTGGGGATCCCTGGTTAAAATTAGGGAATCCAATCCCGGGATCCCGGACAGTTTTAGGTTCTTTTACCTAACAGAAATCGTACACCTCACCAGCACGATGAATGCTATTAAATCGAGACATTCCCCCCCAAAATCTGGACGCTTGGAATCAGTGGCGTAACTACTAATTGGCGAGCGTAGACGATGTCTAGGGGCAGTAACTGCCTAATCATATAAATACATATATGTTTTTCAAATTGTTATATTAATACCTTTCCCTACCGGTGATGTATTTACTACACATCGACTCTAATAATAGGAATATCGATACGAAATATAATAGATACGGGCTTCAAATTTTTTGTATTCCTCCGTAATACAATTACGAATTACATCAAAGTATTGTAGTATATAAGTATTCATCTACAGCGATGGAAATAAATGTTTTGTTGGGAAATCGGGAATTTTGCGATTTTTAGTCAGTGTCTCAGCAGAAAGAAATTTTATCACATTGATGGTGTTATACGAAAATCAACTCGAACTAGCATTTAAATGTCTGATGATGATACTGATGCCTGAGACTAAATAACGAAACCCAGTTAAGGCATAATATCGAAAATTGTAACTTTAAATTCCCAAAATTGCTAATTAATTGTAAGCGTGCCATAATAAATAGCTTTGGAGAAAAAAAGCTAATGCGATTGGATCTGGCAATTATACGACGCATAAGGACCTCCATTGAGGCCCAAATTCAATTAAAAAATATCTTGTGAACCCGGAGGAATGTGAATCATGACTTTTAGAGTCCAATTGTTCATTAAGAGTAATTTGATACAGAGAAGTTCCGAGAATCGTACGAAAAGTCAATTAGATTTCTGAAAAACTTAATTGAGTTACTTACGACGTGCCTTGCATAACAATAAACACTTTTGTGTACTCACTCTAATTTAATTTTTTTGCTTAAATGCTTATTGAATCAATGCGCAATAGGTGCTATTATATCATAAGACTCGAACGATCTTAGAAAATCTAATGCCAAACTACAAAAGCGTTTGTGATATTGCATATTGTGCATGGGGATGAATTGGATGAGCGAAATCAAATACATTATTATTAATAGTATTTATCCAAGTTAATGGGGTTCGAATCGAATTAAACGCCGAATCAGATGGATCATAGTTCATGGAAGACAATCCAACACCCCCATTCCCATAGTTACAATCGTCAGATTATGTATTTTTTTAATAGTTACGACCTACAAGTCAATCAGTCGATATGGGAAATTCTGCTCTCAATAAAATGATCATAAATAACACATCATAGCCGACGATGTCATTCGTTTTTATTTATGTGGCGCCATGCTATTTTGACTGCTTATGTGCGTGAGTTAATCCTTTGAGCGAACGCATCCTGACGATGTTTTGATGTATTTAGTGACGGTTCTTTAACCGGAATATCTTGATCATTTTCATTTAAATGCAATTTTAAAAGAAAATTCAGGCTTTATTCGTGTGTAGAAAGTTTCATAATTTTTGAAGTACACGGTCTTTCAATAGAGACGCTCAAAGTTTGTTAGATTATAGCGATCATATTGTTAAAGCAATATCCATCAAATTGATTGCAAATTATTTAGTAGTATATGGCAAATTTTTATAAAAAATTATGGCGTTGTAAAACTCAAAAATCATCTCCAGTCGAAATAATGAACGCCATCCAGATAATTCGGCCAGATTTATGTGACAATTGGACCTCCCGAATACGTGCCACCAAGCAAAGCCATGGCGGACATTTGAACGATTTTATATTTATTGCCATAAAATATTCTTTAAAATAAGAGAAAAATTAGGTAGATATCTCAAATGGAACTTGTTTTATTTACATTTAAAGATCGAGCGTCCTTATTTAAAGACACTATATTTTCTACTAGATACAATACTTTTATTTGAAGATTCCAACTAATATCAAATCCGAGCCAGATTCTAGCAGACATGATAGACATTTAAAAAAATGCTGTACATCGCATATTGACTTAAAATTTGGACACGAGAAAGCTGTGCGCATGACAGGATCTCTAAAAAGCCCTAAAAGAGGACGGCGTCGCTACAAGATCCGTGTGTCCAATCGGTCCCCTTATCGGACCGCTGATATGACAAATGAGCGCCCCGCGATTGGATGCCATACCTGAACATGTTTCTTAACATCGTTTTTTAACACTATTTAAACCAGTTTACAAATTTGCGTTCATCGATTATTGAACATATGAGAATCCCACGACAAATTATTGCATTAAGATTAATAGAATTATAATTTTTGATCATTGAGATAAATTGGCTTTTAAATCAGCGACACTTGATCTGGTGAGTCTGCAATTATTTCACGCAAATGCTGGAATGGATACAATAACAATTACCATATCCAACTTTCATCGACTGTATATAATTGCGGATTTTAATGTTTATAATGTTTTCTTGTCCGTTGCATACATCATAAGTGTATTTATCTAAATGTAGCATAAAGCAACCAATATCCCAGAAGCAGACCTATTTTATTATATCTTTTCTAATATATAAAAATGAATTGGGTTTTGTTCATTCGAAATGCGCTGCCATACCGTTAATCGGATTGAGATAAAACTTCGTCCATTTATTGCTAAGGATTCCGCGAGTAATATAGGCATAGTCTAATATATAAAAATCAATGTTTGTTTGTTCGTATTTAATGCGCTTCCATACCGTTGATCCGATTGCGATAAAACTTTGCCAAATTATTGTTTGCACTTTTACAAATGATATAGGTATAGTGCAATTAACTTACAGTAGATTTTATATACAAAAATCGATATTACTCTGTGGCAGCAACGCGCCGGTTACTATAAAATATGCATACTTGCTCTCGTCTCGAAGACCGATTTAATTGCGCGCGCATCCTTTTTCTATTCGTGCCCGCAGCCCAAACATTTCAGCAATATGCGCCAACATGGTGCATCGATGCAATATTTTTACTGTGCATGTTATTTCCGCAAGTGTAAATAGTAAATTGAAAATGTTTTATCGCAATCGGATTAACGGTATGGGAGCGCATTAAATACGAACAAACAAACATTGATTTTTATATGTTAGACAATGTGCTATGTTACTCGCGCATTCCTTAGCAATAAGTGGTCCATATAAACAAACAGATATTCATTTTTATATATAAGATTAGACTAACACAATTTCATGTTTTCACATTTTTTGCACAGTTCACAATTTCATCAAAGTACGTTTCGCGGGTCGTCCTTGAGGGTCTCACGTAACGATGATTCATTTCTCTCGTTGAGTCGCCTCGGGAAAGATAATCAAATTAAATCGACCGCTATGGACCGAAGATGATATTTTGAAATGTCCACCGTTTCGTTATCTCACGTTGGCTGATAGCATTGGCAATTTTATGGTGCATCAAATTTTGATTACTACCCCCGTCGAATCTTTAGCATTCATTAAATATTTAATCAGACGGTGTTTGTTTTTTTATTTGTGTATCGAGTAAACATTATAATCTAATTGTTCAAGTGTATACGAGCGCTGTTGCATAGGTAAATATTTTTGTTGTTGATATAAGTGACGTTTGATTTTTAATAGGGCATTCGGTTTTGGACGGTGGGACACACGTGGACCTCCAAGACAGCCACTGGCGCCAGTCAGGATATGCCGGTTTTTTGGGTCCGATGAACCTTGGGGTCAACAAAATTGAAGCGAGGGTGACTTCTACGAGACGATAAGACTGTCGTAGCAGCATCACATATAAGGGAGGTCAAGGTTACGGCTTCGTTGTTTACTCGAAGGCGCCACTCCGACGTACCAGCAATCATCCTTATCTAGGCATCGTCTTAGATCCACTAATAATTCAATTAACATCCATCAAATGCTAGGCGCCTCTGTACTCATAAATCAAAACAAAATACAATCCATAAGGACAAAATGCGTCCACCGTATCTGCATGTGCTCCAAAGCTGTTATGTCATAAATGTTCACATTTATCATAAACAAAGCGATGACTTTTATATCGCTGCATTTACTTATTTTACATATCTGAGCGTAAAAATATTTAAATTAGGGAATGTACAACATATTTGTTCAGGGTCGTAACAAGGGCGTGGAAAAGCAGGGCGCAACTGGGCTTGGGGTGCAAAACGCCGAATACCGACTCGGTCTCGACATCAACACTGATTGACTCAGCCCGTTTTTATAATATACACTAAGTTGTCTAATCCCTCTTTTCTTCATTATCGTCATGTTCAGTTATTGCATCCGATCGCGGTCCGAAAAGCGGACCGATTGAGCATACAAACTTATAACCACTCCGTCCTCTTTGAGGGCGTTTTGCGATATTTTCGTTGATAAATGCATAATAATATGAACGAACCCCATATTCATTTATCTCATGTGTTTAGTAATGGACCCATGTTTCATCCATAGCTATGAATCGACGCAAAACCGCAGCTTTATTGCTGTAAAACACTCGATTTAAACATCCTCATGACGCTGTGTATGTTTCGTTGTGAACAAACGCGGCACTCATCTTGCACACAGCTTTATCATGTCTAGAAACACTTCCAGCTCGCGCATTTTTAATCGAAGTCAGCATGTACAATTATGATCTCTTTATTTATTCCTAAATTTTCACCCAGACTGCTCTAAATATTTGAATTAAGTTAAATACGATTGCATAAAAATATATTATATACACTTTTTCTTGAATTGCGAGCCGCTCATTTGTCATATCAGCGGTCCGAAAAGCGGACCGATTGAGCATACAACAATTATGGCCACTCTGTTCTCTTTCAGGGTATTTTGCGATATTCTCTATGATCTGTATGATCGCTGATATAATGTAGCGTCTAGACACTTTCTATCATAGTATATTTTTACAACAGTAGCCGTCGTCTATGCGTTGGGTCGGTTACTTTTGGGACTTTGTGTATTATTTTAAAACATACGTTATAATAGTATTTAAAAAATAAACTGAATTTCCGTGAATTACGTCTCTGGTTACGGCTCTGTATTTGTATGTTCCACCCCGGAGTATTTTATTCAATTATTATTTTAAAAAAACTGCGGTTTGTGTTGTGTAATATATAATAAAAAAGGCTTGCCACTGGGATATTGGTTTCTTTATGCTATGTGTAGACACACGCACAGTAGAAGCGGCGCGGCGCATGCGCATAGCGTCTATGATGTATTCAACGAAAAAAAATTGTGACGTTGAAGCAAATTTATCCGCCTATAAAAGTTTAACTTCAATAAGCATTTAATTTTTTTTTTTCTATGGATCTCATTGAATAAAAAATTACAACTTTAAGAAGATCCAAGAGTTTGCCGAACCCTTACATTGACAATGGATGTATAACGTAAAGGAAACGTTTCGCGGGCTGTCTTTGAGGGTCTCGCGTACCATTGATTTGATCCCTTGATTAAAATTAACCATAATTAACAGTTAATTTCATTTAACTTAAAATCCGCGATTATAGACAAAAGTTGGATATAGTGATTCTTGTTGTATCAATTCCAGCATTTGCGTTAAATAATTGCAGATTTATCAAATATCAATATTTTAAGTTCATGTATTTTGTTCGTTCGAAATGCGCTGCCATACAGTTCATCGGATTGCGATAAAACTTCGTCCACTTATTGCTAAAGATTCCGCGAGTAACATAGGCATAGTCTAATATATAAAAAAATAATGTTTGTTTATCCGTATTTAATGCGCTGCCATACCGTTCATTCGATTGCAATAAAACTTTGCCAAATTATTGTTTGCATTTTCTCAAATAATATAGGCATAGTAAAATTAACTTACAGTAGATCTTATATATAAAAATCAATGTTTGTAAATTTGTTCATATTTATAATAAAACCAACAAACGATATTTTTAGAATTATTACTTCTGTGGTGGCAACGCGCTGGGTATCGACTAGTAATTAATAAATTTTTCCATATACTGTTCGTATTTCCGTGGAAACGTTGCAAAATTTAAAATTGTCGTAATAAGGGAATCATTTGAATGCGAAACTTATTGCAAATATATCACAAATTCATCATGCTTCATCGATTATATGAAATTAGAATAGTATGTACAACGGATGAGATTGACATGATCACACTTTGGCCAATGGAAGTCACAGTTTTCAGACGGTATTGATGTATAAAAAAAAGATGAACTTTCGAATCTTATGCATTATCTTCATCGATCCGGATGCACAGAATTAGTCCATGGCAACAAAAATAACCAGACTTGAAAATTTGACCCTTTTATTGATACATAAATTTTTATTTATGGACGGCGATTGATAGAAGGAATCCGACGGAATTGATAGAATACTTCGGACTAGACGATTGGCGCCAGTCTTTATATTTAGATAAGAGCATGAACCTTTTGGGAATGGTGTTTCGATTTAATCGAGGAGTTTCTTGCGTACAGAAATGCATCTAAATGCAATTGTATCCAACCTCATGAACATTTGATCCTTCCATTCATGAGAACACGTCCTTATATTAATGGCATTTTACACGGTCCAAATGTTTATCCTTCGAACCATCTTAAGGCGATGCATACCGTGAAGGATCGTGTTACAAAGTACAGAAAAGTCATTACAATGCTGCAAAAAATGTTGCTATATTCATCAACCACACATATAGTGCACATATGAAAAACGTGGAAATTGCATTATTGTTGATATATAAAAATGTATTTGAAATCATCATCGTCTTCTAATAATTGTTAAATACTAAAGTGGCTAATGATACAACATGTGTACCATGGCTTATCAATCATTCACAGTTAATGATATGGTGTCGATCAATATGGACGCTCAACATTTGTTAAATTTTAGCAACTGTGTTGTTAAAGTAACATCTATTAAATTTGCTGTAAATTATTTAGTTGTATATGGCAAATTATCATGACTAGTTATAGTTAAAGAATCCAATACCGAGACAAAATTTCGATCCCGGGATTTCGGGATTGCATTAGACCATCCCGGGATCCCTGGACCGGGATTTTTAATACTTTAGGAAATTATATTGATAAATTCGATCAAAAATTACTAATAAGTCCATTTGTTTAATATTAAAAAAAAAACTTGAAGGCGAAAGAATTTGATTTTTTTAAGAAAAGATAAAAATACAATTCAAAAATAGATTAATAAAACACTTAAAAATCCTTTCTGCCGAGACACGGACTAAAACTCAAAATTCGCAAATTCTCGATTTCTCGATTTCCCGACAAATTATTTATTTTCGTCGCCGCATATGAATACTTATATACTATAATACTTTGATGTGATTCCTGATTATATTACGGAGGAATATAAAAATTCTCAATCCCGTATCTATTATATTTCATATCGATATTCCCATTATTAGAGTCGAGGTGTAGTAAATACATCACCGGTACGGAAAGGTTAAAGAATATTTTATGGCATTAAATATAACATTGTTCAAATATTTGCTGGAAATTTGCTTGGTGGCACATATTCGGGAGATCCAATTTTCTATGAATTGCTCTCATAAATATTGTTGTATTTACAGGAACCCAAATTCTTTCGATTAGATTCAAAGTCAAATAAAATATAAAGATAGCCCCAAAAATACCCGACCTAACATATAGATGGCTGTTGTAAAAGAAATACTATGATAGAAAGTGTCTAAAAGCTACGTTGCTTCCGTGATCGTACAAATCATATAAAATTCCGCAAAAGGTTCTAAAAGAGGACGGAGTGGCCATAAGGTATGTATGCTCAATCCGTCCGCTTTTCGGACCGCTGATATGACGAATGAGCGGCTCGCGATCGGATGCCATACCTGAACATTCGACAACGAAGAAAAGAGGGATTAGACTACTTAGTATATATGTATTATAAAAACGGACAGTCAATCAGTGTAGGTTCATGTAAAGTAGAATGGTTGAATAAAATAAAAGCCTTGTACAACTCTCGACCGGGTCGTTATTCTGCGTTTTGCGTCCCAAGCCCAGTTGCGCCCGTGGCGGGCGCCTACTTTGCCGCAACCTTGTTACGGCCCTGGTTTCTACTAAATAAGAAACATCATCTTTGCTTCCATAAGCTAGCAATAATCTCACTGTCAAATTTAGAAACAAAATTGCCTGTTATGAAATAAGCATGGTCGTTTACCTTAAGTTTCTGGATCAGCTGGATTTTATACGGGTATATATTTATATACCTGTATAAAATCCAGCTATATATAGCATCCGGGTATATATTTTATACTAATTTTGAAAATAAAATTTGATAATTTGCACATGGTAGTCAACGTTATAACTAGGGAATCCAATCCCGGGATCCCGGACAGTTTTGGGTGCTTATGAATCCCGCGATTAATTCGAGATTGAATTTTTTATCTAACAGAAATCGTACACCTCACCAGCACGATTAATGCTACTAAATCGAGACATTCCCCCCAAAAAGTGGCGTAACTGCTAATTGGCGAGCTTAGGCGACGCCTAGAGGCAGTAACTGTTTAATATATGTTTACATATATATAGTACATATCAAATTGTTATATTAACCTTTCCCTACCGGTGATGTATTTACTACACCTCGACTCTAATAATGGGAATATCGATATGAAATATAATAGATACGGGATTGAGAATTTTTGTATCCCTCCGTAATATAATTGCGAATCACATCAAAGTATTATAGTATATAAGAATTCATCTGCGGCGACGGAAATAAATAATTTGTTGAGAAATCGGGAATTTTGCGAGTTTTATTACGTCTCAGCAGATTCCCTATACAATGGGACCTTGGCACAAGAGCCAATACGATATGTCGTTCGTGTCGATCATATGGCACATATGTTGTGTCGTCGGTCATTCCAGTGTTAAACGACGTTTATATATATTATTTTAATAATGACGAAGCAAACGGGCGGAAGATGAACATAAATCATTATGAAGTCTTATCACAAAGACGCTCAAATCATGAAAATATTATGATTCAGCAACATGACGAAAATGAGACATTGATAATGAATGAAATCTTACATCCTGAGCGTATTTTGCTAAGAACAATCTTTTATTAAGATACGCGATTCGATTGATTGCACATTTTTATAGTATTGAATAGCATTTTTTTAAAAAATCAATATCAATTTTTAACAGGTCAAATTGTATAAAAATTGTTTTATTTTCTGATAATAAGTCTTTTTACGGGGTGCTGACGTGCAATCTATGACGCAAATATTTGACGCGAATGACATCTTCATACAACCCTTAGCCATGGATTAATTTTATCATTTTTAATAGTGTTTTGAAATCGATCCCTGAAGAAATAGTGCACGTGAGCAAAAATTGCATGTGATTCTTTAATCGGTCTTTTTTTACGCGGTTTAGGTCTTATTCGATTCGATTTTTATATTTTTAAGCAATGTGATGATTTGCCTTTCGCATACTTAAATTAGTTATAGATTATTTATATAACACAATATGTTATTAATGTACGTACAAAACATCTAATGAGAACATGTTTAGCTATAGTCAAGATGAGAAAATCTTTAGAATGCTGCTTTAAATCCATATTTGATTAAACATTTTAATACATGAATCGTTAGAGGCAACAATTTCCCAAACAATAACAATGAATTTAAATATGGGGTCTTTCAATAGAGACGCTCTAAATTTGTAATATTATAGCGGCTACGTTGTTGAAGCAATATCTATAAAATTCACTTTAAATTATTAGTAGTCTATTGCAAATTATCTAATTTTATTTTCCAAAAATGCACACATTTGAACGATGTTATATTTCATAATAAATGCCATAAAATATCCTTTCAAATGAAATAGAAATTAAGCAAATATCTTACACACAACTTGTTTTATTTACATTTAAAAATTGAGCGTCTTTATTGAATGACTCCATATTAATACGCATCCATTTAAAAAATATGCCAATTATTGTAACTGATAGATCATTAAGCTTTTCGATGTAATAATGATCAATTGCTTATGTCAAAAATTGTCTATTTATCACTGATTAAGGGATGATAAGTTGATAAGTCAAAGCAAGATTTGATATTATTTTCTTCCATTAAGATTTATGTATTTTTTAATGTAATGTATTATTGTTTTCTATAGTGTCCTATATTTCCTACTTAATGCTAAATACAACCCTTATAAAATTGAACTATATATATACATATATAATATGATGTGCTTAAAATTGACTTTAATTATATTAAAATATATTAGGTCCTCCCGAAACAAATCCATTATTTTCGCACGCTCGTTAGAAAATCGTTTGTGTCCAGCTGTATGATGTTTTTATTTTATTTGGTCGGGGTTTGAACGCGATCAAGGCCATGAACACTATCAATGAAATTTATGAACCGAAGATAAACAAATGTCAATTTTTGTTTAGACGCTTTAAAGACGGCAGAAAATTACAGGATTCTCCTGAATCGGGACGACCCTCAAATTTTGATTAAGACGTTTTTAATTGAATCAAATCCTCGTTGATTCATGGAATAAATTATGGCAATGTGTATGCATGCGATAATGTAAAAACAATCCAAAGAAACAAATCGAAACCCGGGATCCCGGGCAGTTTTAGGTACTCATGAATACCGGGATTAGTAAACGAAATCCCAAAAAATCGGATTTGTCCAACAAAATTCATACACCTCACAAGAACGTTGAAAGCTACTAAATCGCGACATTCCCGCCGAAATCTAGACGCTTGGAAACAGTGGTGTAACTACTAATTGGTGAGCTTAAGCGACGCCTAGGGGTAGTAACTGTCTAATCTATGTATACATTTATACAGTACATATCAAATTGTTATGTTAACCTTTCCCTACCGGTGATGTATTTAATACACCTCGACTCTAATAATGGGAATATCGATATGAAATATAATAGACAAGGGCTTCAGAATTTTTGTATTCCTCCGTAATATAATCAGGAATCACATCAAAGTATTATGATATATAAATATTCTTAAGCAGCGACGGAAATAAATAATTTGTCGGGAAATCGGGAATTTGCGAATTTTGAGTTTTAGTCCGTGTCTCGGCAGAAAGAATTTTTAAGTGTTTTATTAATCTATTTTTGAATTGTATTTTTATCTTTTTTAATTTCTTAAACTATTGAAAATCCCGGTCCCGGGATGCCAGATTTAGCAACTTCTGATTATTAGCAATTTCGATATTGGGAGCACTCATTGAAAAACAAAATAAATTAAAGAGTGGATTATGCATATTTTAAATCGAAACCGTTTATCTTCTATAATAAGGGCATAGAAAACATGCAGAAGATGTCAGTCATGAATGTGTTAATATTTTATATTGAAAAAATACAGTTTTGAGTTGAAAACAAAAATAATGGATTTCTTTCGGGATGACCCGATATATTTATTAACAGTGTTGCATACGATTTTATATTGATTTTTCATCAGAATAATGCTTAAAATGTTAATAAATTCGATGATGTGCGATCAAACAAGTTGTTTTGTGTTCTTACAAGATTCTTGTTGGTGGTTTTTGTCAACGTTTTTGGTTCGATTATGAACGGTTTTTCGATTCAGGTGGTATTGAAATGGGATTCGTATTGTTTTTCAATTGTTAGCATTGCGAAATAATTAGATTTTGTAATAGTTGAGCCCGACTTGTCAAATAAACATTACTATCTTTGACGAACGCGACGTCAATGAAATTTGGATTCTCGTAATCAACGTTTTAATATAAACATTTCTTCGGTTCGTAAGCATAAATTTACAAATGTAACTCGTATGCTGGAGAAACGATGCGATAAGGAACGCAAAAAAACGGTCGTTTGACACTCGGCGCGGATTGTTTGTCCCGGGATGTTTGGGGCGTCGGGCGGTTCTGGGGAAAACTCGTTGGGATTGGACTTGCCTTATGTTGTCGTGGTTGAGGTAGATTTTGGTGATGATGACGCCTAGGTCCAGGAACGAGGACAGGTCGTGTATATCCGAGTGGGAGATGGTGAGTTCCGTGGTGGTCCCGATGGGGAAGCGGTTGCCGAGCGCAGCGGCGATGCTGGAGTACGAGCCCACGCGCTCGCATCTGAGGCTCAGTCCAGATTCACCCCGGTAACAGCTGCAGGGAGAGATTTCGCGGCGCTGCGCACATTGCAGACCCGCGACAATCGCGCAAGAAAGGGCCGCAAGCAGCAGATCAAGCGCGCGCATTTTGCCCAACTAGCGCGAGGGCCCAACCAGCGCGCGCCAACTCCAACTCGCGACTGCCGCTCTCTCTGACGCCGCCGCCCCACCTACGCTCCACCAACTCATTATTTCATAACAGGGAGTGTCTCTGTTCTTTCGTTGCTCTCCCTTTCGGGGGCATCAGGGGCGGCAGTCCCAGCAGGACGCTGGGAAAATTCCAGCAAGCCGCCCAATCCCAAATACAAGCGAACCACTGAAACAATGAAAACCGCCCTTCCTGAAGTAGTATACAGTGCTTTTTAAAAGTAAATCCATTATTATGCCACGAAAATTATATCAGATTTGAAGACTTTCAATTTTGATCAATTTACTATTGGGTAAAGCGAAAAGTAATCAAGCGAAATGAGGTAGAATTTCCAATCCAAGCACCCTTATTGCAAAGAAACATTTTTTAGCTATTGACCACAACATATTCAGGTTCAACAGGTTCATTGGAGATGTTCACAATAAACGATCACTGTAACGGTCTGATCGAATTTGAGCAATTCATTTTAAATAACTCCAGAAAAATATCAACACATACAAAGAAACACCTTCTTTATTGTTAGTGTTGAGGGATGGCAAGAGGTGCCTGTCTGGAAGAAAGCCATTGTTTTTTTTTTCAATACAGGATTATTATATTAACACCCACTTCTTGTCTCCAGCTACAATTCGCCACAAAAACGGATCCAAATTCGTTGTTAGTGCAAGATGATCCCTAATGCCTGGTTCACACCAAGCGTAAAATGTCAGGCATGATATTCTGCTAGGGAAAAACAGATCTGTTCTAATCAATTACTGAGTAGTGAAGCTTCCATAATGTCAAACGTAGAAATATAACTTGTACGGAACCAATTTTTTGTAATGTTTACCAACATTACAAAAAAATCAATTTTCATTTTTGTTCTTTTTTCCTTCGTCCAAATTTTAGTTTATGGTCTTAATTAAAAGACTTTTTTTTAACTTCAAATGATCCTGTCATGAGTTCTATTGTAAACGCGGACGCACCTTTTTTCGGTTTGGGTCACGGGAAATGACGTCAAAATGGCAGAGCTTTTGAATATTTTCCTTTGAAAATTTCAAAAATTCTTTTTCAAATGTAAATCTTTATGACAATAAAGAGTTTGAATACAATATTTTATTTTTGTTGTTGAAAATAGACATTTTTTCCACGAGTTAACCCATGTAACCCCTCAATGCTAATTTAGTAAAATGAGAAGCGTTCAAAAGTATATTGCATATTACACAGCTAAATAATAAAAATAAAACCAACAAAGCATTTATTGTTATTAGACATCTGTTTAATACTGTCTGAATTATGATCATTCATAGATAAGGATTCATATATTAATCCAAAAATAAAATAAACTACAAACTTTCTACAAAACCCCACGCAAATCGAATCGGCGTAATAATAATTTAATGTAAATGAATACATACCCAAGCATATTAAATAGAAAGTTGACTTGTTCCCTTACAATGTAATATTTGTGTGCAGTGAAAAATCAAGTTATTTATTTATTTTGAGCAATTTATTAAATTAAATTAAATTACAAATTTATATTTTAAATCAGAATTAAATTTGAGCAATGTATTTGCTTAGTAGTATTGAAATAATCTATCTCTGCCAATGTTTAGTAATACTCGAAAGGTGATTTTCAGCAAATGCGTTCAGGACCCATTGAAACTTTGATTTATACCAAGAAGATCCATAAATTGGGTACAAAATTTTGTCTTTAAATTTTTAAATTGTAGAGAGAATTAAAACAGATTTTGAAACCTTGTAATTAAATACGCAAAGATTTATACGCTAAAAGCATATAATCGTTAAGTACCGAATTTTTGAGGCTTGAGGCATCACCAGAGTTCTCTGATGATGGAAATCTTCTAAAGATCTGTGGTATCGAATGGTATATTATATGTTATTACAGTTTTTTTTCAATTAATTTCGTATATGTGTTTATTTAAAAACATAAAGGATATTTTTTTGGAATGCAAACCCTAATTTTGTACGAACTTCAAACCTTGTGCATCTTCATACAGTATATAATGGCGCAAGTGCGCTTCTTCTATTGTTGGCTTTGACATCTTTCCCCTGATAGGTTTTTTTTTATAGAAAAAATCAAATTTACAACCATAGCTTCAACGTCATAATAAAATTTATGTATTTACTGAATCGTCTGGTCTCAAATATCCGTAAAATCAATTATTCTAATAACGAAATTCATTGCTATTGTTTTCAATGACTTTCGAAAGAATGGCCTCAACAAAAAAAACCGCTAGCTTTTTGTAAGAGTTCAAATTGGGGCTTAATGAAGTGAAAGCAGATGGAAATATTAACTGAGCATTCGGAGAAGGATCGATTTGTGAAAGAATAACTCGAAAAGGGCAAAAATAATGTCGAAATGGGGAAAATAAAAATGCTGGACAAGTGGGTGCCACACGAACTGTCAGAAGGCTACAATCGAGCCGCTTGGATGAGTTTTCTTTGTTGATAAATTCAAATACATACCAATAGAGTCTCCAATGACTAGTTTGAAAACAAAAATGCATCCAAGATTTGAAATAAGTTATATTTACTTGCGATTTATTACGAATAAACTCTCTAATTACTCTAAACTAACTGTGAAAGAGTACATTGAAGAAATTTGGATTACTTTTCGCTTTACCTAACATCTTAACCCTTTGATTGGTGAGTTAAATATTATTAGTTTATACTTGAGTGAAAAAATTGTAATAAAAAACATGAGTTTTATCAATAATATATTCTGAATCTATTACAATTTGCCATCTGGTTTACAGTTTTTGAATTCCCCAGTTTTCGGAATTCTTTGGTTTTTTGTAAAGAAAAAAACACAGTAGAATAAGGTGGATGCGATAATAACTTCCATTTTCGAAATCTCTATTTTTAATGGAATTTTTCGCTGATAACGCTAGACTCCATGTCTAACATTGTCGTAGTTAGGGAATCCAATACTGAGCCAAAATTTCGATCCCGGGATTACGGGATTGCATTAGATCAGGGGTCGGCAACCAGTGGCTCGCGAGCCACAAGCGGCTCTTTGGATGTGAAGCTGCGGCTCTTTAGTTCCATATAGTTTTTTTTGAAGTTTATATTTTCTACTTGAATAACCATGAAGATTAGATCATCCCGGGAACAGTCCCGGGCCGGAATTTTCAATAGTTTAAGAAATTAGATTGATAAATTTGATAATAAATTACTAGTAAGTCCATTTGTTTAAAATAAAAAATATTTTGAAAGCGAAATTTTTTTATTTATTTAAGAAAACATAAATATGCAATTCAAAAAGAGATCGTCATCAAATTGATTGATAAAATTCCTTTCTGCTGAGACACGGACTAAAACTCGCAAAATTCCCGATTTCCCGACAAATTATTTATTTCCGTCGCCGCAGATGAATACTTATATATTATAATACTTTGATGTGTTTCATAATTATATTACGGAGAAATAATAAAAATTTGAACCCCGTATCTATTATATTTCATATAGATATTCCCATTATTAGAGTTGATGTGTAGTAAATACATCACCGGTAGGGAAAGGTTAATATAACAATTTGAAAAACATTACATATTACTGTATATATGTATACATAGATTAGACAATTACTGCCCCTAGGTGTCGCCTAAGCTCGCCAATTAATAGTTACGCCACTGTTAGATAAGAATTTCAATCCCGAATTTTTCGGGATTACATCCCGGGATTCATAAGCACCTAAAACTGTCCGCGATCCCGGGGTTGGAACACACCTTTGCAATTCTATACGCATGCAGTATATCAAGTAACTGTTTTAGCTTGGCGAGGCACTATGACAAATTTCTGCAAAAAGAAAAAGAAAAAAACAAGCCATTTACGATTTTAACCAAATATGCATGTAGAAAATGTACGATAAAGAAATCTGTCATCTGCAATCAAAAAATCATGGTTGATTTAATTGTAAATAAAATAAACGATGTCGCAATAATTTCCTGTTTATGCTATATTTATGATACATATAATGATGAAATATGCGATTCATTATGAAATTATCAATGAAACGTTATGTTGTGGCCTATTACTAGCAGTAAATGCTAAAATTTCTACCGTCAAAGCAACCCCGCAAGCACAGTGTTAATCCGTTGAATTCGAAGATTTTTTTTCTTATTTAATTTAACCAATGTTAATTAAATTTAACACACTGTCACCGGGACGCGTGGTACTGCATTTTGTTCGCAATTAGCATATGATAAGTAATATAGTGAAAGACTGATAGGACTCATAAAACTGATAGGATACCCTACATTTACCAATACGGATGACTTATCAAGGGTAAAACCGAATAATTACAGTGGCTTCTTTTCGCCGGCAACTATTTATGACTCAATCTAAAATTAACCTGTTAAGCGGGGAAGTTCCTTTTCAATAACGCAACATACGGTGAGCGCGCATATTTTCTTTAGGACGTATATATACGTCCTGCCCACCTGACATGCGTTCATATTATTAATTTTTTTAACGATGCTCAGAATTTATAAAAAAATCAATTAAACATATATTTTTTTACTTATTTAGATACATAAACATACAGAGAAGTTAACAAATACAAAACAATAAACAAAGGCACACAAAGAAAATGGAAACATAGAGTTTAAAAAAATAAAATATATCTATACATAAATTCAAAACTCAACTTCTGTGTGATGTTGACATGTAGTGTTATCTCACAATCCGAACTAATATTTAGATTCTTTCCCTTTTTTGTAATAAACTCGACATTCATGGCTTTATAAGATTGCCTTTGAATCTTAACTTATGCTACTAGTCACCGTTTACTAAGTACACGTTCACCCCAATACAATAGCGAAGTGCAACCAATTTGCTACCTATCTTAAATTCATTTCAAAACATGTATCGAGGACATACACATTCGTTAAACAACAAAAAAGTTCCGCCTGCTTTAGGATTCGACATATATTTCGAGGACGTATATATACGTCCTAACCAATTTCGATGCAGTTTACGTTGGACGTATATATACGTCCCGCCCACTTAACAGTCGGGCTTCATGCAGGGGGAGAGTCGGCTCAAATGGACTTTATGCCTACTCATATGAAATGTCCGATTTGTAAAGATCTTCAAATCAGGATTTATTTATTGTACAAAGAAGACACTATTTTATTTTAATATGGAATTTAAATCAATTTTCTTTATTAACACATTACTTGCGGGGCACTTTAGCTTTTACCCCGGCGCTGACGCGGATACAAATACAAATTTTCACATATGTTTTTAAATACTTAAGAATATTTCTGATTGTGATATCAAAATTAAAGATGACTTCAAAAAGTGTTTGTTGAATTGAAATGCGACTCAATCTACAGGGCCTTTCAATAGGGACGCTTGAAATTAGGTTATTACGGCCATATCGTAAAAGTAATATTAATAAAATTTGTTTTGAATTATTTAATAGTCTATGGCAAATTATTTTAAGTTGTAATTTATAGCGCATTAAAAAATGTGTGCAAATTATTAAAATTTCTTTTTAAAAATTGCCAAATTCGAATCAACGTGTTGTTGACCCAAATTTCACCAAAAAATTAGTTTAAGAAATTACATTGATAAATTTGAGTCCATTTGTGTAATATAAAAAAAAATTGAAGGTGAAAGAATATTATTTATTTACGAAAAGATAAATATGCAATTCAAAAATAGATTTTGTGAGACGTTTTGTCATCAAATTCATTGATAAAATTCATTTCTGCTGAGACACGGAATAAAACTCGCAAAATTCCCGATTTCCCGACAAATTATTTATTTCCGTCGCTGCAAATGTATAATTACATACTATAATACTTTGATGTGATTCGTAATTATATTAGGGAGGAATACAGAAAATCTGAAGCCTGTATCTATTATATTTCATATCGATATTCCCATTTTTAGAGTCGATGTGTAGTAAATACATCACCGGTAGGGAAAGGTTAATGTAACAATATGATATGTACTGTATATATGTATACATAGATTAGACAGTCACTGCCCCTGGGCATCGCCTAAGCTCGTCTAGTTTATAATATTGTCTGATGAATATTAATAATAACTTGTATGCCCTTTATAGAACCATTAATGCAAATGAGGTATAACATCTTACTTTTGGCCATTTTGGCACTCTTATTTCGCCCTCTGTTTATCTTTTTTATCGTGGGATGTATCAATAGGCTATGAGGGCCGCTTGTGGAACATTTCTGATGTACTTGGTTGTTTGTTAATTCTTTGAAATTAACATTTAAGAAGGTGTTAGGAAATCGTAGCTATATATGCCCATTAAATTATCTATACATATTTGTGACATTCTTGCAAGGATTTCGATAAATCCGAGAAAACAGTTCTAAGTCCTAGGAATTCGATGCATTTAATTTGAGCAAGCACATTTTATAATATGCAAATTTGGCTGACCCTGCCATAGCGTCATCTGAGTCAGCGGCGCTCATAATAAAACTGGTGATTCACTTAGCGCTAAAGAAAATATGTTTTCTCGGGTTGTCCAACGCTTTCACAATGCGAGCATGCGATTTATTTAGGTTTGCTTAGCGAAAAATTTACTATAGGCGCCGATGACAAACGGAATGAAGTCTTATTTTGAACAAACATGGGCTAATAATAGGCGCCAGCCCGCGTGGAAATGGGAAATATATGTCCGCGGAAAATGTGTGGGCGGACAGAATTGGATGCGATGCTTGCAAAAATAGACTGGAATTTCTAAACTTAGTAAATGGGGGAAATTCCGATTATAAAGACAAGTTTAAAAGTGTCGCCGGTTTATTATACAGTCATCCAGAAACGCCGCATGGATTGTTGTATTACGATGCAGACACGCGGAAGTAAATCAAAAATGATCTATTCCGACGTCGTTTTGACACTAGCAATAAACAATATTGCATTTGTCTAAGACGTCAAGTCTAATTTGACCTTAGCCAGTATTATACGATGCAAACGATCGCTTCATCGCGAAGGTGATCAAATGCCGTGGATCCCGGTTTGATGCTCGCTTATCCTATCGTAACAAGGGCTACTCCAATCAAAGTCTCCTCAGAGATATTGTGTCGGTTGCAAGAAGCTATGTGCAAATGCCTCGTTCACACATAGCGTAAAAAATCAGGAATGATAAAAATAAAGGTAGAAAAGTAGTGACCGCACTTTAATTCGGGACTGTTTTTTGGCTAGGGCTGCCAACTCTGTCCCGCCGTCACACAGAACACTTTAAAATTAATCTACAGGCAGGACATTTCCAAACAAAATGCGAATAAATAGTATTAAATTAAATTAAAAATCTTATATCAACACGTTTCAAAAATCTGGAGACAGAATTTATGGATCTTCTTGGTATAAATCAGAGTTTTAATGGGTCCTGAACGCATTTGCTGAACATCAACTTTCGAGTATTGCTAAACATTGGCAAACATAGATTCTTTCAATACTACAAATTTAATTCTGATTTAAAATATAAATTTGTAATTTAATTTAATTTAATAAATTCCTCAAAATAAATAAATAACTTGATTTTTCACTACACACATATATTATATTGTAAGGAAACAACTCAACTATATATTTAATATGTTGTGTATGTATTCATTTAAGGCGTCTTCTTACTTTACAAATTTAAAAAAAATGATTTTTATTTTATTTTAAATTTTGAAAGTACATATCTTCAAAAATGTTATATCGAAATTTCATAAAGATCGGACGAGTCTAACTACATTTTTGGGCGTCCGTTAGGTAACTACCTGAGAGCACACGGCTGCATACGTATTGTTCAGACTCATGGTGCAAGTACAAGAAAGTGGTGAAAAACAAGCAGATAGAAACTTTTAAATATCTTTTTGCTCTAGCTGAAGATGTTCACGAGGTTTTGAAACCAATTTATGAAAATCTTCGGAAGAAATACCCAAAATAACAACGAGTGTTTCAACAGCTGTGTCTGGGCAATTTTTTTGCAACCAAAACTTTAAACGCGTTTATCTCAAAACAAGGTTTTTCGGTGGCTTGTTGATGAAATTTCGGAAACTATCCGGCCGATTGTCATGAAATTTGAATGACATATTCTTCATAGTTATGGCTATAGCGCATATCATCAGATTTTTGAAATTTTGATTTTAAGTAATTTTTTTTACAAAAAACTCCAAAAAAAACCGCGTTTTTTTTTACTTTTTCGAAAAACGTGCGCCATTTTGTTATTTTTGCAAATATCAAAAATCTGATGATATGCGCTATAGCCACTGATATTCTGAATATAAACTGTTTTATTTTTTTGTTTCAAATGACCCATCTCGGAGATACCATCAACAAGCCACGAACATAACATTTCTACACGGGTTTTCGTTGCTACTGTTTTATTATACTAATTGTTCAAAAAAGTAAAAATAATATTTTTTTATGTACTTGAAAGATGTGTTTATTACATAAGATCCATTTTATCTCATAATTTTTAGCGAAAATCCTTGAAAAAAAATCGTGAAAATAGCCTAGTTTTGAGGCGCCTAAAGTGAGAAGACGCCTTAAATTAAATTGTTATTACGCCGATTCGATTTGCGTCGGGTTTTGTAGAAAGTTTGTAGTTTTTTTATTTTTTATTTTTGGACGAATATACGAATTCTTATCTATGAATGATTATATGATCGTCATTTTGTTATGATTTTTCAGCCAATGAGAGACGTCGTTTTGAGAGACACTTGATGAGGTTTTATTTGACTGGACTTCTATTTTGGAATTAAACCATCCCCAGTCATAGATTATACAGAAAAAATGAAAGAAACTTTATTTTAATACATACTATCAAAATCTATAATTGATTACAAAACTCTGTCTCCAAATTAAGGGACTTTCTCGACTCTTGAAATACGTATTTTCACTTTTACGCATTATGTAAAATAATAAGTACTACTTGTTTGCATTTTGTATAAACATCCCACGCATGTAGATTGATTTTAAAGTGTTGTTTGTGAGGGCGCGACAGAGTTGGCAGCCCTAGGATGACGAAGTCTAATCTCTTTATCATGCCTGACATTTTACGCTTGGTGTGAACCAGGCATTATTTTTAAATACATCGATGCCGTAAATTATTTTGTAAGCACCAATGAAATTTCATTTAAAGTTATTAACTGGTTTAAGTATTATATCAATTTTACGATACAAGTAGAGTTTCACGAATTTCTTACGAAAGCGCCCGAACTTGGACGAAGTTTAGCGCGAAACAGCCGGAATATAAAGTGTTAAGTGAAAGCTGGCTAAATTAAATTAAATATGTTGTTTAGAATCTGCGCTCGCCGGAAATTTTCGTAAAAGTGAGAGCAAAAGGTCGATAGATAGTTTTGAATTAGTCTAACGCAGGGGTGGTCAACCTATAACCAACGTAGCCCATTGAAATATAAAAAATGGCGAATAATTTTTTTTAAATCCCCAAAGTCCATATGTATTTGTGATTTTATGATTATTTCTATTAATTTCAAGTTTTTCTGCATATGACTTAAGACAATCACTACCTTTTTTTCCATTTATAGGCACATATGAGCGTAACAATTTCTTCAATCGGACAAAGTAGATAAATTAAATAGCGTCTAGCAAAATGCATTTCGAAATTTTAACGGTGAGTGATCTATGACTATGAAAATTTATCGAGGACCAAGCCGTCCATTTTTTGTAGGACCGTTGCTCCTATGATTTGATTTTAATAGACAATTTTGTGTTAATACCAGACGCAAATATATCAGAATAAAAAATGAAGCTCGTTCTTTTCAGAATATGTAATTAAAAAAAAGGAATAAATCAGAATAAGAAAAAATACAGGGTGCTCACTATTACATAGCGTTTCATAATAGCATTTCGTAACGTTTCATTTGACAGCCATCGTGCACTATTTGTTGATCAATGAAAACGCAAATAATTTTAATTCTGTTTTAAGAATAATAATATAGAAATTATTTCATAACATACATTCATTATTAAGAAAGTTTTTTCGTTTTACAGTTAACAATAAATCCTGATGCTTAAAATTTGTGGCTAAAATTCTTGGTATTCATAAATTATCGAATATCAAAATTCCAAGTATTTCCTTAACGACAATACATGAGGTGTACAGTTAATAGCACAACGTTACAATCATTATGTCTCTTTAAAAATCATAGGGATAAAAGGGGAGAATATTTAATCAAAAATTAAAATGGCACAATGTGCATTTGGACTTTTCTCAGTAACTGGGCAACTCGTCTCAGCTCAATAATGCCCAAAAACAGTTCCCTGGTCACCAAAGCGATATAGTTACTTTAGATTAAACTAACAATTTTCCAAATTTCTAATAAATAAATATTTATTTGTTTCAAAAAAGCATTCATTCTAATGAAATCTGATTAAAAAGTCCCCTACTAATAATGCCTTGCACCATAACAAGTAGGGGATCCCGGATAGTTTTAGGTGCATCACGAATCCCGGGATTAGTAAACGTAATCCTGAAAAATTTGAGATAAACATTTTTATCTTGGCTTTTTTAGCTTGGAAATAGTGGCGTAACTACTAATTGACGAGCTTAGGCGACGCCTAGGGGCGGTAACTATCTAATCTATGTGTACATATATATATATAGTGCATATATGTTTTTTAAATTGTTATATAAACCTTTCCCTACCGGTGATGTATTCACTACACATCGACTTTAATAATGGGAATATCGATATGAAATATAATAGATACGGGCTTCAGAATTTTTGTATTCCTCCCTAATATAATTACGAATCACATCAATGTATTATAGTATGTAAATTTCATCTGCAGCGATGGAAATAAATAATTTGTCGGGAAATCGAGAATTTTGCGAATTTTAGTCCGTATCTCAGCAGAAAGGAATTTTATCCGTCAATTTTGATGGCAAAATGTCTGACAAAATCTATTTTTGAATTGCATATTTATATTTGCTTAAATAATTTATCTTTCGCCTTCAAATTATTTTTTATTTTAAACAAATGGACTTAAAAGTGAGTAATTAAAAATTCAGTATAATAATATTTAAAAAACACTTATTCATCTTCTTCTTCTCCATCTGTGGTTTTTTATCGACTAAGTGGATATTAATTAATATTATATATTGATATAAGCGAAAAAGTGGCCTGGACATTTTTTTAGGGCGACTATGTTATGTTATGCATCTTTTCAGTTTTTACTTTCAGATTTAAATTTTGGAAATCGCATATGATACGAATGATAATATTCATCCCTAGAGAGTCGTTTGCTTCAGTCACAATCAGAAAAATGTATGCGACAAAGTCATCGAAAATCTGACCTCCCGAATACGCAGCACTGAGCCAAATCGCAACGTCCATTTGAACAATTTGTTGTATTTTATATTTTTTGCCATAAAATATTCTTTTGGATAAAAGAAAAAATAAGTGGATATCTCATAAACAGTTTGTTCTATTTATATTTAAAAGTTGAGCGCCTTTATTGAAATACCCCGTGCTGATAATTTCGATCGATTGCTTGCATTGGCATGATTTTATGCATCTTCGAAAGTAAATACTGAGTCGATTTACAAACTTGGGCAGGGCTTAGGATTATTGTCTGGTTTGGAAGTCTTTAATTTGTGCACAATTATCTACATTGATATGAAAAAGCTTATCTTAATACGCACACATGTATTTGAATAATTTATAGTTAGCATTCTGCTATTTTAATCATTTTTTTGCTCCCTTTAAAACACCAAATTCTGATCTGAGAGTTCACGTATGTCATTGGTTATTATTTCCGAGACGATTTGAATTTTTTGTATTGAGAAAACGCTTGTTGGACTATGATTTATGCATATTGTTTAGTCAATAGTATTTTCTTCCATAATATTTATGGAATAGCAAACGATTAGATATTCGGCATCATTTAACTCATGAACGGCGAAAAGTGATGAAATATATGTGTAATTGTTATTTAAAATAATGCTAATCACCAAATTCATTTCGCAAGCAATACAATACAACCTTATCGACAAATAACTGTTCATGTAATTGCTTTATTATCGTTGTGGAAGACAGTAGAGTCTGGACTGTCGAAGGTGGTAGACCACTCGCAATTATTTAAGTGTTTGGGCAAGAAAGTGTGTAGTTTTTTTTTTTAAATAGAAATTAGTTTTGAAACATTTGATATGAACTGTGGCTTGTGATTTTGTTGTGAATTCATTTTTCCATAAATTTTGCTAAAAATCAAGGAACGATCCTTTATTGTGCAGTTTTGTCGAGCTTAGCTTGAACTTTGCGCTGAGACTTCAATGAATGCCTGATATAATTGTCGATATTGATAATTTGAAGATATAATAACATAAATAGTCGAGGTGATGGAGGAATATACGGCATGTCATCGCTCTCTAGCTGAACTACGAATACACGAGGACGTGATAGAAGATAAATTGGTACCGATGAAATGCGATTTCTCAGATTTTGTCGAGGTAACATCCAAAAAGACGAGGCGTGCTTACAAAAAAGTATCCATCCCCGAGGCCTCGAACCAGTCTTTGGATTGGCTGCGAAGGGTGTTGAACGATCGTTGTTTCAAATTCCTCCAAGACACCTTCTCTCCAAAGGCTATTGTGGATTTGTGGGAACTTTTTGAATTGAAAATACATCTAAGCGACCCTTCGAATGTCAAAGAGAGACAATCTTACGAAGCGAGGATATCACAGCTGAGGGATAGCGTTTGTGACGATGTCATCTTTCGGATAATTATCGGCGATTTGACAAATGTCCATATTGAGAAGATACACGACATGTCCAAAGATAAATGCTTTAATTACAATCAGAGAACGGAGCTACAATTTATAGTAACGGAATTGAAGAATCAAATTATAAAACGGGCGATATCGGAAGCGAAAGCCTTTGATAGTATAGAAGACGCTTCTTTGGATTGCCTGAACGATTTGCTCGCTTGGAAATTATTGACAAAGAAAGAGACGAAGTCTTTGCAAAGGCAAATCGTCCAAGTGCAAGAATTGTATTATAAGAACGCAACAAAGGGCAAGCAGCCCATTTTAGAAGCGATTTATAGCGTGATTGACGGCATTCGAAACGTGCTTAGATCTCCATTTTTGAAGGACGAGGAAAGACATAGTCTGCTGAACTTCGTCCGAGAAACAGTGGAAGAAACCAGGGCACGATACAATATCGCAACAAAAGTATATAAGGACAATCTACCATTCAGTTTAGAGACGCTGCTGCAAAGTCCGATATTAAGGAACAGCATTCGACTGAGCATCATGAGGACAGTCGACGACCAAAGGAAGCTGGCTGATCAATCAGCATCAGAAGATAAAGCGAAGTTCATCCGTTCCATGAGATACAACACTGACTGCCTGGAATTCGTTGGAACCAATCTCAACGCCATAGTTGGCTATGGAAACGAACCCAAATTGAGTGCATACATCGAGATGGAATAAAGTTGCTCATAAATCTTACAACATCGGATCAATTTTACATTGAATTTTGGCGTTGAAATTAATTTTAAGCTATGGTATTTATTCGACCATGTATCCAAATGTTTCATATTGAAATCAATAAATTTTTGCACCCCATTCGTTGTTTCATTCGATCTCTTCATAATTCTGCAATGTCGATTATTTAATTAATATCCAGACAGGTTTAAAGATAAGATATACATTAATATATAATTGACTTTCACTTTTGGAATTACAAAATCAGCAATTGAATTACTATGGATATGGAAAATTACAATTATTTTGCAATTACATTAAATACAGAGTGCGACAGGGGAAATTCTTTATATGAAATGCGTCCTGAAGCGATAATTGTTCCTTGTCATATAGATTTAAAAATTATCAATACAGTGGACTGTTTATAAATGTCTCTCTGTAATATGGAAAATATAATTGAACTGATATCTCTTATACTTTTCGTGTAATTAATTTTTTAAATAAGGAAATTTCCCTGCCGCACCCTGTACGTAAGATCATATGCATATTTAATATAATTTTTAAATATTCATCTTTAGCCAAGCGTCCAGAAAAGATATTGATTGTATTAAGAAGATATATAAGAACTTTAAAAATAGTAATGGAAATTGTGTTGTATAAAAATATATAAATAAACAGTTGATATCAATATAAGAAAATTAATTTTGTACAGTAAATTCCTAGACGTGGTGACAAATTCGCCATTAAAATTCATCAAGCACTTTCTGTAAAATTTATATGATTGAATGCCCTATTGAAGCTTACATAGTATAATAGGTATTATCCATTATTTAATAGTCATTTTCTGCGAATCCATCATTTACATTGTTCGCTTATCCATTCCTGGAATGACTCGTCTTTATCGCAATTAGTACGACGCTGTTAAATGACTGATGAATCTTCCAGGTAGTCAAAATTTGCGATAAATATGCAAATCAGTTTTTGGATCAAGGGTTTAAAATAAACCCTTATGCAGCAGAATAAAAATAACTGAACTAACTGAGGACAAAAACGAACATAAAAATTTAAAAAAACCTTAATAATTTACAGTTCGGGTATTCCGCGCTAAGCTCCGCCTAAAGTGCGGGAGATTTCGTAAGAAACTCATGCATTCTTTCGTAAAATTGATATAATTCTTAAACCAGCTAATAGATTCAAACGAAATTTTAGTGGTGCCTACAAAAGGACTTATTGCATCGATATATTTAAACCAATCAGTGGTTTTCAATATGTGGTACGTTTATTAGCGTGATAAAATTCAAAAAGTGACTTTTGACATGAATTTAATATTTAGTTAGTTTATCATTCTATGTAAAAATATATTTTAATTGGGTATTTTAACACTGAAAATTGGCATGCCTATAATTCTTTTCCGAAACATAAATCTACAATGACATGAAGCAATGGTACCAATGGTAAGCAATGGTTTATTTTAAAAAAATCATGAATAATATCATCGAAGCTACAATTTGAACGTGTGCAGTTTCCGGTGCGAGCATCAACAAAGAACAGAAACACACAGGGTATGCGTGCATGTTTCTCACATGGATAGCTGTATGTAGGCTGCTCACGCCCAAATCATTTATTACCAGACGGTACGTATCATGTGGAAAAGTATTGTGAATATAAAAGAACTTCATTAGCATAAGCGTAATCTTTGGGACGAATATAGCAACAACATGGGGAGCCTTCTCTGACCCAAGCTGTGTGATCCTCCAATTCGGCAGCATGACAGCCTGCTCGCAAAGTGTACAACATGGTGCAAAACCACTGCTTAAAAATTAAATATATGAAAATAATTACATAGATATATGTTGTATAGGATAGGGAAGAGTTTTGAGTCTCATTTGCGGTCCCGAAAAAAAAAGGTGCGAACCCAATAATCGCTACCGGTCGAAAGGAAGGGTCTCTACGACCCGATGGAGATCGTAGAAAGCCCCATTTTCCCCCAAAACTGTCACAAAAAGCTATAAATGCCACAAAACCAGAGGGAGTGGCCACAAAGCTTCCGTGTCCAATCGGACCGAATTGCGGACCACTGACACAACGAAGAAACGCCTCGCGATCGGACGCCACGCCAGAACATGTCCACAGAACATGGTCTGCATTCATAAACGGATCTCCGCATGGACACTACGAAAGCCCAAACATAACCAACACTCAATAAATCCGTAGCAATGTATCTTTTTTTTTCATTTGGGGTCGTTTGAGGCACGAATATTTGTGACAAGGCGACGAATGTGTTAGTCTAGACAATATTGCTAAATTTTATATATCGTATGAAAATCTCTATTTAAACACGAGATATAAATAAATGATCATCCGATTTAACCGTTTGAGTGCGTAGCAGCTCTTTTGCGAGGAATTTCCGCCAAAAGTGCGACGTGGCGATATATAGACTACAGACTATATTTTATTCTGAAATAATTTCATATGTGATTATAAACAAGTTCATATAAGCAAGCACTAATAGCATTTCTTCGTCGTATATAAAGATGATTTTTACATGGTGCGGCAGGGAAACTTCCTTATTTAAAACGCACATCCTGGAGTAAAAATTATTTTGAGAAGAGTGAAATGGCGTTCATTCGAAAGAGCAAAACCTAACGTTTTTGATCGATTACATTGGTATTAGTTTGAATTTTAAATGTGGTGGGAAAAATGTGTACTTAGTAGTGAATGAAGCGATGATTCAATCTCAAGTTGATACGCGTTGCACGTGCACCATATTTCATTCACAAATCTTTCAGCCCGTCAGAATCCCATCGATGGGGCCATTATTAATAACGTACCATTTCTTGGGCGATAAAATCCATCAGCGTTATAAATCTGGTAGAGAGAATAAGAGGAGCTTAAAATTCCACAATCCGCCCCAATGGACATAACTCACACGGGGAGACGTAACATGGAATTTTGACGCCTGTGCTGGAATGCGAAAACAACAATATATCGTAGTAAAGACGTCATTAAACCCACATTTATTTGACCTTAGACTAGCCGATTCAGATGTTCTTACGCTTCCTTCTTCATCTTGATCCACATTCTTTTCTGTCCTTGGGTCCGTAGCGATTTGCGTTGAATTTCGCCGAGGATACGCGAGAAATGTGATGCAATCCTGCATCATTGTACTGTACAATAACATTGACCTTATGCAACATAATATTACGTTGTACCATATGAAGATTCGGATTTTTAGTCGGCCAAAGATCGATCATGCTTGAGTACGGTTCTGTGCAATATTTTAGAAGTTCGACTATTTGAAATCAATAAAGGCACACGGGCCATTCAGAAAGTAAGGTTGCATTATATAATTATATAGTAACCTAACTAACGACATCGAGATGAAGATATTTGTGTAGTCGGGATACTAGCTTTTGTATGCCAGTGCCATAGTGACACACCCCCCGTCACGACAGAGCCCGGAAAAGCATCTCCTTCTCCATTCTGGAGAAGGAGGAATGTTATTGGATGGGAGGTAGCGGAAGAGCGCGACGAACTCTCCATTGGAAGAATTTACTGTGACTGAACAAAATGGTTGACAAACATGCAGATTCAAACAAACTGATCGTTATGAAATTTTTATTTAGCATAAATCGTACAACACACCAACACGATAAATTGAGACATTTCCGACGAAATCTGGACGCTTGGAAACAGTGGCGTAACTACTAATTGGCGAGCTTATGCGACGCCTAGGGACAACTGTCTAACCTATGTATACACATATTCAGTATGTATATGTTTTTCAAATGGTTATATTAACCATTCCCTGCCGGTGATGTATTTACTACACATCGACTCTAATAATGGGAATATCGATATGAAATATAATAGATACGGGTTTCATAATTTTTGTATTTCACCGTAATATAATTGCGAATCACATCAAAATATTATGATATATAAATATTCATCTGCAGCGACGGAAAAAAATAATTTGTCGAGAAATCGGGAATTTTGCGAGTTTTAGTCCGTGTCATTTCATCCGTGCATTTTCAGCAGCAGATTGCCTGGCTACCAAAATCAGATCCAAACTAAATGACGAAACACTCGATGTTTTAATGTTGCTTCGGGCATATTTTCAAAATAATATTTGATTTTTTTAATCTATTTTTGAATTTTATTTTTATCATTTTTTAAATAAATAAAATTCTTTCATCTTCAAGTTATTTTTTATATTAAACTAGCGAATACCCGGCATGCGTTGCAATGCCACACTTAAAGATATAAAGTGTATGTATTTTAATTCAGTTTATTGGAATGAATTTAGATATTTTTAATTACACTGAAAAACGGGTATACGATGGCGCTTAGTAATTATTTAAAAGGTACATTAAGATTTCAAATATATATCATTCCGATACTTCGAGTCTCCTGACGGACTCGTGGATGCGGAATAGTTGCCGGCGCCTTGATAATGCTCCTTGTGAGTATCCTCCGGCCAGTGCTATATTTGGGCTATGCATTGCCGTCGCTTTGTGGTAGATTGTTTGCACTTTCAGATGTTTTTGCTTGGTGTTTGATGCCTTAATTTTCGATAAAACTGGTAGCCAAGTTCTGGGTATGCTAGTGTCGTCGTCTCGTCCATTGAATGTGGAGTTTTTTCGTTTTTCGATTTCCATCACTCTCTCGCAATTCATTGCTATGGTTTTGTTACCATCAAAATTGATCGTTCTTCATACCATATTTGTGTACTGCGGATTTGTAATTCAATTCAAAGACTGTGTTCTGATGCACTGTCATCCCGTGGGTGATGTATCTATGGGTTTGTTCAATGTACAATATGATGCAGGCTGAGCATTCGATCTCGTAAGCTCCATGAATTTCGTTTTTCACTTTGTTCTTTTTATTGAACAGAAGACTTCCTATATTTTCTCCCGTCCCGAAGATTCAGAAAAATCCAGACAGAGGCGAATGCCTCAAACGCCCTCTGTGATCTTCGTCGTCGTGTCTAGAAAGCGGCTTTATTTAGATGGCAGGAGAGGTGGTCTGCGTCGGTCGTCGGCCGCCACCTCTTACTTTCTTCCTCTCGGTTAGGCAACGCCTGAGATGTCGCTGGGTCGTCCCAGATCACTGGACGTCTCAGTTCCTCACAGGACACGGGTAATTTAGGGCCTCGTTGGTTAGGTTTGGGCTTTCAACAACTTCGGAGTGTCCATGCGGAGATCCGTTCATGAACGCCGACTATGTTCTGTGGAAATTTTCGGACATGGCATCCGATCGCGAGGCGTTCCTTCGTTGTGTCAGTGGTCCGAAATTCAGTCCGGTTGGACACCCAAAATTTGTGGTCTTTCCCTCTAATTTTAGGAAATTTAGGGATTTTGTAAAAGTTTTGAGGGGAAACGCATCCCTGGGGCTTTTTACGATTTCCATCGAGCCCTTCCTTGCGACCAGTAGCGATTAGTGGGTTCGCACCCTTTTTTTTCGGGGCCGCAAGTGAGACTCAAAACTCTTCCCTACCCTATACAACATATATCGTTTCTTCTTTAAAAATATATACGTTTCTTCTTTTTTAATCAGAAGTCAGTAGTTTTTATATTTACGTTATTTTTTAATCGAATACTAAATTATTATCAACATTTTGTCCGAAAAATCAATGCAACATAGGGTTAAATTATGCGTTAAATATTATACGCCACTGGGATAGATTGTTAAGTAAATATCGGACCGCATTTATTAAAACTTATTTTAAGAATTTTATCTTTCTAAAAAAAATATTTTGTAAAAAAGGTTGGCAATCACTGTCTAGAAAAAACCTCTATTCCCAGATTTACAATTATACACAATATAGAGACGATGGTGATTATTTGAGAATTTTATCTCCGTCTTAAAGTTGGTTATGTGAAAAAAAGGTTTGCAAATTCTGTCCAGAAAAATTCCATATTTCGAGGTTTACAACCGTACATAGCCCAAAGGCTATGGGAATATTTTGAGAATTTAATAATTCTTTAAAAGTTAGATTTTCTTAACTTTTCCTTTTTCAAATGTAAAAAATGTGACAACTCCTGTCCAAAAACAGCGAATGAATTATTTAAGGTTCTAAAAATCAATAGGAACCTAAATTCTAATTTTTATTCAAGTCGGTTAAAAGGTTCAAATGTTATGCTAAATTTACGAAATTTATTGTTTCAATCAAATCTTTCAAAAAACATGCGGTTTCATGCGAAATCGTGCGGTCGGTAAAGTGTTAATATATTTTTGAGGCAATGATCGCACCTCATATCGTGTTGAATCCTGGAGTTTATTTCGCAATTGAGTTTATGCCGGGCATTACTTTGCTTCGCTTTTAAAAAACATGAACGATTGAAATGTTTAATGATTGATTTGGAGAGGCATATTTTGTATGTGGTTGCTTAGCCACACGCGCTTAGAACAGTGACACACGGCCGCGCTTCACTTCACCAGAACAAACTTGACTAAATGCTCCATATCGGGCATGCTATTTCTGCCTGTCGGCATAGTTTAACTAAAGACTAAAGGCTTATTTTACCTTACCTAATCGGGCATGTCTTAACCGCCTTGCGGCCGCGCCTCACTTCACCAGAACAAACTTGACTAAATGCTCCATATCAGGCACGCTATTACTGTCTGTCGGCATAGTTGACTAAAGGCTTATTTTACCTTACCAAACCGGGCATGCCATTACCGCCTCTCGGCATTGTTTACGCAAGCGGATTGGACGCGAGACATTCGAACGCCGCTGGACGCCGGACGCGAGACATTGATTTTTATATATATAGACAAATGGACTTATTAGTATTTTTTAATCAAATTTATCAAGCTATTGAAAATCTGGATCCCGGGATTCCAGGATTGATCTCGGGATGGTCTAATGCAATCCCGGGATCAAAATTTTGGCTCGGGATTGGATTTCCTAGCCATAAGAATTATAAGGCCCCATACAATTTAAAAAAATGGAACAATTAATTTAGTTTCTCATCAGCAATACTATTGAAGCGATTGATTGAATCAATTATGTTTTGTATAAATATCATAGCTTTTTAATTCTCACCTGCGAATTCCGAACGACCATTTGGAACGCCCTAATTTTAATATTTCAAAACAATCGGTTCGATCTCTATGTTTAATCTCATATACCAACAAAGAGATGAACAAGTCTTCAATTGTCTAAATACGGAGTCATTCAACAGAGACTTTCAATAGGATGTCGGCAACAAAAGATTTCCGTTATATTTTTTCAAATTAGGATACAACGCAACAAAAGCAGGTAGAAATATCTGTGGATTAGATATTAGTGTTGCGTTTATTTATCGGCATCTCGATCCAATGGGAAAGGCTATAGAGCTGGACATGTGGGTGCCGCACGAATTGTCGGAAGCCAAAGCAGTGAAATTTATTAATGAATATTTATTTTCTTTCGTATTGAACTTATTTCTTTGTGTGCAAGTAATGGCGCTTTATTTCTCACCTGAGGATTCCGAACGTTCATGTGATACGCTCTAATAGCTTGTGACTATTTCTGAATTTGGTCGCCGTTTAACGACTGACTGATTATATGGGTACAAAACAATAATACCTATATCTCTGCATTAATGTGGATATCGTAAAATGACCTACATGGTCTGATCCAATCAAATTCATTTATTGCAATTTAGGGGTGTCCTTCTGTACAATAATAGCCTGAAATTGCATTTGATTGTATATTAAAAATGATGTGTTGTACGCCTCTGACGTTAGTAAAATAGAATTTTAGCTTCTCGATATACCTCATGACAAATTCTAATGTTGAAGATCTTTTTATGTCAGTGCTTCGCAATCGGGGTACGTGGATAGGGTGGCCACACTTTCACCACAATCCCAACATCAGATATCAGATATATCAATTCAATTGTCATTGTTGAAATGTATATATGCCCATGGTTGAAATTTGGGAATCCAATCCAATCCAATCCCGGGATCCCGGACAATTTTAGGTGCTTAAGAATCCCGGGATTAGTAAACGTAATCCGGAATAATTCGAGATTGAAATTTTTATCTAACAGAAATCGTACACCTCACCGCTACTAAATCGAGATATTCCCCCCAAAAAGTGGCGTAACTGCTAATTGGCGAGCAAATTGTTATATTAACCTTTCCCTACCGGTGATGTATTTACTACACCTCGACTCTAATAAAGGGAATATCGATATGAAATATAATAGATACGGGCTTCAGAATTTTTATATTCCTCCATAATATAATTGCGAATCACATAAAAGTATTATAGTATGTAAGTATTCATCTGCAGCGATGGAAATAAATAATTTGTCGGGAAATCGGGAATTTTGCGAGTTTTAGTACGTATCTCGGCAAAAAGGAATTTTATCAGTGACATTGACGTTTAATGTTCGGGCTTATTTCCAAAATAGTATTTAAATTTTTTAGTGTTTTATTTATCTATTTATACCCGGGATGGTCTAATGCGATCCCGAAATCCCGGGATCGAAATTTTGGCTCGGGATTGGATTCACTAGTGCTGACATCTAGGCATCGCATTTGGATGATCCTATTTTGGTTTGGATTCCAAAAGGGTTGCGCAACACTGCTCCACATCAACAATTTTATTGTTGTTTGGTTAAAGCATAAATTCTCGGAAAGCAATATGTGGTATTCTTGTTTTGAAAGTTAAGAATCTGGATTGCTAAATAGCATAACGACCTTTTTATTGGCATTTTTGATCTGATTCATTATTTTATTTTATAGGTATTCCTCGAACTTAAACTTGATTCGTAATTCATGCTCTTCGAATGCTCGCGTTTAAGTTCAGTTTGGATTCAGTTAACAGCGACATCTTCCATCTCTCTTCAGGCGCAATGTGTTGTTTTAACAGCGCCATCTCTTGTGGCCCTGCGGAGACATTGCGTCTGCTTACCGACAGATCGCATCTTGCGCGTGCACCGTTGCCGGTTGGGTAGTGACGCGCAGGAGGCGGGAGTCGTGAGAGTCGTCGGTTAGCCTTGAATGCGGGAGGTCGTCCCTCCTGCAGCCAGATTTCTTTCTTTCGTATGAAATAAATAGTTATTTAGAGAACGCCTGTCTATTCCCATCCATTTGTCCAGCAACATCACAGCCCGATAGAATATGGCGCATATGTGGTGGTTGTTGTTTAAAAAAATAATTATGGTAGAATGTACCTACCTCAAAAAGTTTAAGCTAGATTCTACACTGAGGGAATCTGCTCCTTCGATTACAATAGTAAAATATTGGGTGATTGCTGCATATTTCAAGGTCGTTTTCCAAGGCAGCTTGGCTGCCATCCTCGAGCTGATCGTCTTCGTATATTGTATATATAGTTTTTTACACATTTATTATGATATCATACATTTTTGAAAGCTTGCCAACATAGCTTGAATTTTTACCGGTATGAATGTGTAAATGGACCCTCCCTTGATTTTATTGGAAAATTGATTTTAAATGGAAATTGTATGCTGAAAGATGTGACTGTGTTGTGTAATATATAATAAAATAGGTTTGCTACTGGTCTAGTGGCTGCATGCACACATACATAATAGAGGCGGTGTGACGCATGCGCGTAGCGTCTATATGATGTATACGATGGATATGAACGCACTACAAACGATTCTGTCTCACTTTTTGACCAATGCTCCTTGGATTATGGAGTTTCTTTTTTGTGATGTTATGTTCATTGTGTTACTTTTTCAACAGCAAAAGGTACAAGGAACTATGAATGTGCATGCCAAAGTCGATTGAGTGTAAAAACGGCACGTATTTTTGGCACTTATAGGGTAGGTTAAGTAAGTTGGTATTTATAGGGTTAGAATAATTTTTTTAAAAGGTGTGCTCATTTCTACATAATCTGGAGTTGAGTCCCTAATCTTTATAAGAAGAATTGTTCCAAAGCTCTGCCATCGCTTGGTTCCCAAAATCGAGGATTATTAATCTGTCTGCAAATCAGTAAAACACGAATAAAACCTAGAGAATTAAGCATAGAAATGTTGGGATATTACGAAATGGGAACAAGTTCAAATGCTCACAAAATTCTCGAAGCATTTGGACAATTTGGATTGCAGTCAAGTGCTAGTTACACTACTATGATCGGAATTCAAGAAGGTCAAGTATCATGCGAATTTGAAAAATGCAGTTGGCATGCGATTATTAAATTCAATCCTTCAAAATAGCAGATGCTTGTTATTGTTTCGCGGGAAAATTTCAAGTGTTTTGAATGGGGAGTACTAGAAAATATGCGATGATGTCAACCACTTCCGAAGAAGCACATCGATGATTTATTTCCATCACAGTGGCCAACGATGAATCGAAATTCGAGCATAATACCAAGTGAATCAATATGAAAACGCATGCGAAATCCGTCACGATTCTCGCAAATCATACAAAGACATCCGTCATATAAAATGACATAAGTGGATAGCATTGTTAGGAATCATAGAAATAAAGCGTTGAATATAAAATTGAATCTCTGGGTAGACAACCACGGGTTTAGTCTACAAGAAATTTGAATGAATTTCACACATGAATGCGAATAAATCGCCTAATTATTATCGTCTATCTAATATATATTATATATATAAAATGAATGTCTACTGTCCTCTGTCCGCTATCCGCGCACTGTCGCGGTGTCCGATCCGGTTTTGCTAAGGTAAAATAAGCCTTTAGTCAACTATGCCGAGAGGCTAAAATGGCATGCTCGGTTTTGCTAAGGTAAAATAAGCTTTTAGTTAAGTTTATTCTGGTGAAGTGAAGCGCGGCCGCGAGTCAGTGATGGGAGGAAGACAGTCGCTTTTTGAGGTGAGGGAGAGCGCACGCATGCGTAAATGTAAAGGCATTGATAAAATGACACGTAAACACACGAACAAAACATAAGGATAACACTTAGTTAGTTTATCATCTAATATATAAAAATGAATTGCATTTCTTGGGTTTTGTTCATGTGATATGCGCTGATATACCGTTCATCGGATTGAGATAAAACTTGGTCCACTTATTGCCAAAGATTCCGCGGGTAACATAAGCATAATACAATTAGCTTACAATAGATCTTTTATATAAAAATTAATGCGTGAATGTTGTTGATTTTTTACGTGTTTGCGTTTATGCGTTGCTAAGGCTATACGTATACGTATACGTATCATTCAAGTATTCTATATAAAAATAGATTTGAATTGGGTATTTCAACACTGAACATTGGCGTGCCTATAATTCTTCTCCAAAACATAAATCCACCACGACATGTAGCAATGGTACCAGGTTTTTATTGAAATCATGAATAATATCATCGGAACTACAGTTTAAATTGAAAATTTTCAAGAAGAAGAGGTTGTATCCCAATGATTCCGAATGATATGCTATTTGAATTGAATTGTGTGCAGTTTCCGGTGCGAGCATCAACAAAGAACAGAAACACACAGGGTATGCGTGCATGCTTCTCACATGGACAGCTGTATGTGGGCTACTCACGCCCAAATCATTTATTACCAGATAGTAAGCATCATGCTGAAAAGTATTGTGAATTAAAAAACACTTTATTAGCGCGGTATAAGCATTATCTTTGGGACGAATATAACAACAACATGGGGAACCTCCTCTGACCCGAGCTGTGTGATCCCCCTATTCCAGCCCGCTCGCAAAGTGCACAACATGGTGCAAAACTACTGCTTAAAAATTAAATAGATGAAAATAATTACATAGATATACGTTGTATAGGGTAGGGAAGAGTTTTGAGTCTCACTTGCGGCCCCGAAAAAAAAGGGAGCGAATCCACTAATCGCTACCGGTCGCAAGGAAGGGCCTCTGCGACCCGATGGAGATTGCAGAAAGCCCGGGGGATGAGTTTCCCCCCAAAACTGTTACAAAAAGCTCTAAATGCCCTCAAATTAGAGGGAGTGGCCACAAGGTTTCCGTGTCTAACCGGGCCGAATTTCGGATCACTGATACAACGAAGGACGCCACGTCCGAGCATGTCCACAGAACATGGTCTGCATTCATGAAATGATCTCCGCATGGACACTCCGAAATTGTTGAAAGCCCAAACCTAACAAACGAGGCCCTAAATATTCCGTGTCCTGTGAAGAACTGAGACGTCTAATGATCCGGAACGACCCGGCGACATCTCAGGCGGTGCCTAACCGAGAGGAAGAAAGTGAGAGATGGCGGCTGACGACTGACGCAGACCACCTCTCCTGCCATCTAAATAAAGCCGCTTAAAAATCGCCGAGCGAAAAATGTTTTGAAGAAAGATCATCATATCAATTTTGATGGTACGAAAACATCGAAAATTTCGGTATCTGAATTGCGAGAGAAGCGATGGAAATCAAAAAACGAAGAAACTCCGCATTCAACGGACGAGACGACGGCACTAGCATACCCAGAACTTGACCAAGTCACCAATAATCAAGCAAAACAATCTGAAAGTCCAAACAATCTACTACGAAGCGACGGAAGATGCTCACAAGAAGCATCACCAAGGCGCTGGCAGTTATTCCGCGTCCATGAGTCCGACAGGAGATTCGAAATATCGGAAAGATACATATTTGAAAACTTAATGTACGTCTCAGCTAAGCGCGATCGTATACCCGTTTTTCAGTGTAATTAAAAACGTATAAAATCAATCCAATAAACTGAATAAAAATACATACACTTTATATCTTTGAGTGTGGCATTGCAACGCATGCCGGATATTCGCTAGTTAAAAATATAATATCATTCAAATGTCTACCGCGGCTTTGTTTGGTGGCACGTATTCGGGAGGTCAAATTTTCAAAGACTGTCGCATAAATCTGCCTGAATTTGCCGTATGACGTTCGTTTTGTGAACTTTGAGGGCATTCATTGTGTTCGGTTATCGGTATTCCCATCATCCTGTTTGGGCTGCAAAGATCATTTGTATTTGAACAATACCTTTGTATTAGAGTCACATCCGGCAGCCATTCTAATTTTCGTAAAAATCGCACAATGTATTATATATTTGTATGATTCTTAATGACGAAAGAGGAAAATGTCTATTTATCTTTTTAATACATGAAGTTTTGATAAAAATATAAAATGATTTCCAAGAATAGACAATTTAAATATATACATATAAAAATCAATATCTCGTGTCCTCGCCTGTCCGGCGTTCAGCGTCCAGCGTCTGGCGTCCGATCCGGTTTGCTAAAGTAAAATATGTCTTTTGTCAACTATGCCGAGAGGCGATAATGGTATGCTCGGTTTTGCTAAAGTAAAATAAGTCGGTGATGGGAGGAAGACAGTCGCTTTTCGAAGTGAGGGAGAGTGCACGCATGCGCATGGATCCTAACTTCTTAGCCCCACAGCAATACATCGCCTAGCTCTAGCTCCAAATCAATAAATAAACAAATCAATCTTGATTGATAGAATATTGTATGAGGGTTTTCCTTGTACAATATTGTCAGTTGGATATTAAATCAATCATCCATTGGCATACACTTTAGAAAGAAGATTTTATAGTTGAAAGTTTCCGAGTTTCAACGGCAAAAGTCCGTGGCAATTGTTGGCCAGGCATTCTGTTTAGTCACGTTTGGTCTCGACGAAGCATTCGGAATGTCAAAACAAGCCTCTAATATATAAATACAGACATTGTACGACATTCCAGAATTTGTTGTGCTGATTAAAATGATTTAGTGGAGAAGTCGGCTGTACAATTACAGATCCGATTATAAAAGTTATAAATAATCGCTCGAATAGGCGTTCGGATACTTAAAACGTTTTCCAGGCGCCACTATAGAGAATTCAAGGAATTCAGCTTCCCAAAGTGCTATTATTTTTAATGCCTAAATTCGAATTGATGCCAATGAAACGAGAAGAAGTGGGTTTTTTATTGCTTTTCTTCGTCTGAAAAATACCTTTAACAAATGGCTTCATGGAAGTCGGCTTTCGTTTTATTTGCCGACTCGAAACCCAATGAGTATCTTTTATCGTAAGTCAAAAAACTGCAACATTTTCATTGAAAAGCATTACATAAGGTTTTCTGCATCATCATTATTAACACGCAAATCGGGCGAAATTTTGATATAATGAACATTTATATACTGAACTTTTCCCTATATAATCGCCGATTTTTAGCGGCGGTCCCTCCTATAATGGATAAATATGTTTTGGTCATAACATTCGAGGGATAAGACCGTACTTTTATAGCCGTCGAACCATTTATCATCAACTTTTTAATGCGCCGTATATATACATAGCCATGTGTAATGACATAGAATTAAATGAAGAAGGTTTGGTAGCGCTGGCTGACGGAACAGGTAGTAATATCAGCGAGAAAATCAATTTTAAAGAACCCAATGAAAGTTTAACTTTAGAAAAATTAAATAAAGGACTACAGCTGTTTAAAGAGTTAGAAACATATTTTATTCAATGCGATTCTTCAACAGAGCGATTGGTTGAATTAAATAAACAATTAGAAATATGTCAAGCCCATTTTTGACAATAAAAAAAGTACAAGTACAGCTAATAATCAGAGTGATATTAGATGATACTGATAGTAATTGAATGCATAATTACATAATTTAAGATGTTTACCTTTTTTTGTTTTCTACAATTATTTTTTGTTTTTAATATATTTTTGTTTTATATTAATATGTACCTCAAAAACGTAATCGTTACAAAATTTTGATGTATAGTGTTTTTTTTAAATCAAGAATATCGAAAACTGTAAATGTTTTTCCTTGGTTTAGGATATATTCGAAATATTTCGTCAGGGTTGGCACAAACAGAAATTGTCAAAAATATCAAATCTATTCAAAAATATAAATCATTAATTTTTAATAGATAAATAGTAAGCAATCGTTCAAAATATCTATAGTGCGAATAATCGTAACTGATTGGGAAAATTCCGAAATATTTTTTTTCAAAAAATATATGTCAGAAGATGTTATGAAGTTCATCATTGAAGAAACTAATAAGCAATACCGATATACAAGAATCAAATTCTTATAGAATGGACAAATGGTACGATATAAATATCGACGAAACGTACATATTTTTAGCCGATATCAAGAAATTCGAAAAATCAACAAAAATAATTTTGGTCCATTGATATTTTATTTCATTCGTCTATTTATTCTAACACAATGCCACGCCATATGTTTCAAATACTTTAGGAATGTTTATATTTTTCGGATAATAATGAACAAGCAGCAGGTGATAAATTGTGTAAAATAAAAAAAAATACAGACATGATTAAACACAATTTCAAAAATAGCTTTATTCATTTCCAAAAATTGTGCATGCAAATGGAGACTATTCTTCAAACAGTACATTCTGTCGAAAAGAAGCCGCTTTGGAATTAAGTTTTTTTGTTTTGTAAGATAACGTGGCGTTAATCTTATATACGACTGTTTGGTGTGGACTGTCCAGAAAAGGAATCATTGGATCATGGGCTTTTGACGAAAACGATCAGATAGTTACGATAAATTCTGTCGATTATGTCCACTTGATTAAAAAGTATTTTTTTTAAACCAAAACTTGAAAAAATGAATTTGGGGGATATTTGGTTTCAGCAGAGCGTCGATGAATCTTTTGTGAAAACACTCTCAAGGATGCCTCACCTTTTGCGGGATGATCTTCAGTGACCTGCGCGCTCGCCCGATTTACTCTTTTGTGTTCCTTCTTTTTTGTGAGATTATCTGATACATAATTTAGACAGACTCTGGCTCAACTAAGGGGCAATATTCAAGATGCTATCGACAACACATCCGTCGATATGCTGAAAAGAGTGGAGATACGCTTCAAAACCATTGCGTATTGATCAGAACGTATGCCAGCTTAATATTATATTTTTTAAAATATAATAAATAAAAACTTTAAATATTTCTGTGTAACAAGGAAAAATAATTTAATTGATATTTCTTTTTTTTTTCTCCAAATATATGTTGAGTCTTAAGTAGGGAATTCAATCCCGGGATCCCGAACAGTTTTAGGTGCTCATGAATCCCGGGATTAGTAAATGTAATCCAGAAAATCCGGAATTGAAATTTGATCTAAAAAAAAAGGTACACCAGCACGATGAAGGCTACTAAATCGAGACATTCCCGTCGAAATCTGAACGCTTGGAAACAGTGGCGTAACTACTAATTGGCGAGCTTGGGCGACGCATAGGGGCAGTAACTGTTTATTCTATGTATACATATATATTATTCAAATTGTTATAATAACTTTTCTCTACCGGTGATGTATTAACTACACCTCGACTCTAATAATGGGAATATCGATATGAAATATAATAGATACGGGATTCAAATTTGATAGCATGATCGTAAAGTCTATCAGAAAAACCATCAAATGGTACAAAAAAGTTTTTTTTCTATCTCGTCGATTTATGTGTACTAAATTCATACTTTGTATTTAGAAAGAAAACAGGGAAGCATATCACACTTGGTGATTTTCGGCTGACTGTGATTCGACAGGTGATTCAAATACATTGTCCAAACGATCGAAAAACTACAAGAAAATACAAGAGTGGTGATTTATCTTTCCGCTTAGAAGGACAAAACAGCCATTTTTTAACTGATGTGGAAAAAGTCTTCAATGTAAAAAGGAAGAGATGCGTTGTTTGCCTTGCTTCAAAAAAAAAAAAGACAGGAAACAAAATTCGCGTGTGAAAATTGTAAAATCCCACTCTGCCCAAATATATATGTATGTATTTTTGAGACTTTTGGATAACATTTTAATATTTTAAAATATTTGTGTGACAACCCTAGTGAAAATCAGGTGTCGTTTTTTCATGCAAATTATATTATGATTGATTGTGGCTCACTAATTATGTAAGTGAAAAATATTTATTTATTAGTAAAAGTACTTTTTTCCCTTTGAAAACACGCGACAATCAAGAAGTTAATGGTGAAATTTTGGGTATTTTTTCAAAATGTTGTTTTATTTGACTGTGTATTAGTACTAAGTAACGACATCTATTAATATTTTTAATAAATAGTATATTTAATTACGAATGGTTCAAAAATTTGATTATTTTAAAATATTTAATATTTTAGTCAGCATATCAATAGATGTCTCTGTATGCATTAAATTATATAGCTTTATAAAATATTTTTTATATAATTAGATTTAACAATAACAAATCAATTGAATACTTCATTGTTGAATATATAAAATTCGACAATGGTTTTTATAAATGTCATCAATCTGAAACTTATCATTTGAGTGACAAGAATAGTATAATTTAAATGGATATTAAATATGTGTATCAAATGACCTAATTATCTTTTATATTATTGATTTGTGATAACAACAATATTATAAATAATTCAGTGGTTAGCTAAATCATAAAATCATTTAATGACATTTCCATATCAATCCAATTAAATAATGATGAATATAATCAAATTTAATGCATAGGGATAATAATAAAACCAGAGGTGGTGATAATTCAAATAACAACCCCTATATGAACTGTTTTTAAACGCGACGCGCTCATAGTTTTAAATACGACTATTCCTAAAGAATATGAAACTATTTTGCGTCGCTTTTTTGGCAACAAATTGCGAAATTCGCCCCGTCGAACTGAAGAAATCTATTTACGCTAAATATAAACATATCAATTTATACCTAAACATAGAATTAACGATGTCTCGAACGGATGAGACATTTCGCTTAAAGAGACAGCTAAATAATTATACCGACGTTTATAAGAGAATTATTTATTATGTGGGAAATTCTTAGAAATACTCCAGAATGTTTCAATGCCAAAACGCTATGAAATTGATATCAAGCAAGCGGTGTGTAATTAACAGGAATCTTTTCGAAGGTTGTCCTTCAAATTCAGAATATGTCAAAAAAACAACGTTTATCCTATTTTCATCGTATTTGGATGCGATGAAAAAACATTAATATGCTGAAAATCATAGCAAAATCGCACATGAATGCTTCTGAACAACTATGAAGACAGTTATTTTAGCAATGGGTAATCTATGGATCTAGATGAACTCTGACAATTCTTTAATTTATACATTCAAACAATTCAAATTGCTTATCGACAAACCAATACCATTTTTAAAAGTCCTCCAAATCGTTTCTTATTCATTCTGACCTAAGGTCTTTGACGCACCATCAGCGTTTATCGTTATTGAGTCGATTCTTTTGTCTGAGAAGTTAACCCTTTGGCATTTGAACGCGTCTAATCTGCCATATATTTAACCAATTGTCATCGTATTTAATAAAAAACAGTTGCAAAAATAGTCCCATTCGGATCCCAGCACAAAAGAAATATTCCAAATATGTCCATATGCTCAAGAATTTCAGTGAATTCTTTTGGATCGGACGAATTGAATGCAAGTAGATCTCACAATAAGGACGCTCGATTTTAAAATGTAAATAAAACAAGCCATGTATGAGATATCCACTTCATTTTTATTTTATTTAAAAAGCATATTTAATGGCATTAAATATGAAATATAATATCATTCAAATGACTACCGCGGCTTTGTTTGGTGGCACGTATTCGGGAGGTCAAATTTTCAAAGACTGTCGCATAAATCTGCCTGAATTTGCTGTATGACGTTCGTTTTGTTAATTTTGAGGGCATTCATTGTGCTCGGCTATCGGTATTCCCATCATCCTGTTTAGGCTACAAAGATCATTTATATTTGAACAATACCTATGTATTAGGGTCACATCCGGCAGCCATTCTAATTTTCGTAAAAATCGCACACTGTATTATATATTTGTATGATTCTTAATGACGAAAGAGGAGAATGTTTATTTATATTTTTAATATAATATTTGAAGTTTTGATAAAAATATAAAATGATTTCCAAGAATAGACAATTTCAATATATACATATGAAAATCAATATCTTGTGTCCGCGCCTGTCCGGCGTTCAGCGTCCAGCGTCTGGCGTCCGATCCGGTTTGCTAAGGTAAAATATGCCTTTTGTCAACTATGCCGAGAGGCGATAATGGCATGCTCGGTTTTGCTAAGGTAAAATAAGCTTTTAGTTAAATTTATTCTTGTGAAGTGAAGCGCAGCCGTGAATCGGTGATGGGAGGAAGACAGTCGCTTTTCGACGTGAGGGAGAGCGCACGCATGCGTAAATGTAAAGGCATTGATAAAATGACACGTTAACACACGAAAAAAACATAAGGATAATACTTAGTTAGTTTATCATCTAATATATAAAAATGAATTGCATTTCTTGGGTTTTGTTCATGTGATATGCGCTGATATACCGTTCATCGGATTGAGATAAAACTTGGTCCACTTATTGCCAAGAATTCCGCGGGTAACATAGGCATAGTACAATTAGCTTACAATAGGTCTTTTATATAAAAAATAATGCGTGAATGTTGTTGATTTTTTACCTGTTTGCGTTTATGCGTTGCTAAGGCTATAGGTATATAGTATTTCGACAACCTCTTTCAGTGATACCTTCATCAACACTAGCTGATGAGCTAAATGCTTGCCTCAAAGCATCGCATCCCTGGAAAGACATGCGAAAACTGATATTAAAGACAAATATGCGCGTACATTTGTAGCGCGATGCGTCGCCAGCCACATTTTTAAAACGACTATTGAACATTGGTGAATGAAAAGTGCATGTTGATGCTACCAAGTGTATTTCATTTCCATCGAACTTTTGCGTTGTTGTGCCGTCCATCGATTTACTCATTCAGAAAGTTTTTACGCAGATTTTTAGTAATTATAAAAATGATTATTGGCTTTGCGAACATGCTATTTTGGCAGCAGAAAACACCGACGTCAATACAATCAACCACACAATACAAGAACAAATTGCAAGCGATTCTGTTACCTACAAATCGATTGGCAGCGCCATGAATGCAGACCAAGTTGTTAATTATCCAATTGAGTTTTTAAATTCGTCGGATCTTCCTGGTGTGCCACCGTACAAATTGGAACAAGACTCTCTATGAAGAAACTGATGCCGAATATCATCGAGACAACTATGTATTCTTAATGGAAAGTCGAGCTCCCCGTTGGACTTGCATTCTTAATGATCATCAACAAGACACTTCAAGTGTGCGGATTGAATCTGGGAAATCCACGTCGGACTTTTTTGAAATATGTTCATCTCCTGTTCATGTTGAATTCGAATCGACCCCAGAATATTTCCAAATAGAACTGGTTGATCACCACCCAAAAATAAACCCAAATACCCAAAGAGATTTGCATAAGCTAAGTGAGGGGAGAAACAAATATCGCACTAGTAAAATATTTTTTAATAATTATATTTATATTTATGTATTTCTTATATTTAATTTTTACTGTTATATATTTCTTTACAATGTACGTTGAGCAGGGCCATAACAAGGGGGTGGCAAAGCAGGCGCCCGCCATGGGGGCAACTGGACTTGGGGCGCAAAACGCAGAACCAATGAACCAATACTGATTGACTGACCGTTTTTATAATACATACTAAGTTATCTAATCCCTATTTTCTTCGTTATTGCTCAAAAATTGGGCCGACCCAGTCAGCATTAGTTCGCGAGGTACTCATTCGTCATGTCAGCGATCCAAAAAGCGGACCGGTTGGACTCACAGACCTTATAGCCACTCCGAACTCTTTCAGGACTTTTATGCGACATTTTCTATGATCGATACGATAACGGATGATCCCTCAGTGGCTAACTTTTTTAAATTGGAGAGAGGGGGGCACAAGTTAGATACTTGCGACAGGCGCTTCATACCCTCGTTACGTTGAGTATCATTATTATTATATTATCTATGTTTACATTTAAGAATAATAGTAAACGGAATGATAACAACTCATTATGTTTCAATTTTACTCCAAAAAAATTTATATAGTATATCTAAATCTAATATGGGGATATATAATTTTATATGCGGCCCGAGTTATGGTACATTGCCAAAGTGGCCCACAAGATCATTTGGGTTGGCCCGTTTATTTCCGTCGCTGCAGATGTATAATTATATACTATAATAATTTGATGTGATTCGCAATTATATTACGGAGGAGTACAAAAATTTTGAAGTTCGTATCTATTATATTTCATATCGATATTCCCATTATTAGAGTCGAGGTGTAGTAAATACATCACCGGTAATCTACTGTCCCTGAGAGGACATCCCCCCCTGGGATTGTTCGCTAGCCCATTATATTAAAATGGGCTGAAAAAATAAAAAGGAAAAGATTTACTATTTTACCAACAAGACGCTGTCTATTTATATGTTTATAAATGTATAAACATATTTCATTGTCTGACTTCAGCCCCCGCGCGGTTGGTATTTGATAGTTGTCCCAGTTCTAGAGCCGATATGTTTGGGTTGAATATGATAATCGCTGGCCCTGGTTGTTCGCCTTCAAAAATTACTTTCGATCTCCTTCCCAGGCCCTGGATGGTGCCGTGTAGGAAAAACGGTTCCTGGACGAGAACTATATCTATTTTTTCTTCTAGTGCGATTTGGTGGAGTATGGATATTCCAGCTCTGGACTTTCCTAGATTGACCTGGCCGATTTTAAATTTGGGTATCTTTTTCTTTGCTAATTTCCTTGGTTGCGGATTTTTTCCAGGGATGTCCCAGGCGCTGATTATTGCTTGAATCAAGCAGCATAGTTGATTCTTTCAAGGCCTCTTCTAGTATTTGCCTTGTAGGCAGGGCAATCCCATGAACCGGTGAAGTGTTCTGATTCCTTTCGGAGTTCCTTCTCTTTGTTCATGCCCAGTTTCGGCACAGTGACCGCAGGTGGGTTCGGCGTCTTTGCAGGTAGCTCTGATATGACCATACTGGTTACACTTGTAACATCGTGAGTCCGGGATAAAGTCTCTAATTCTACATTGGACCCAATCAATGTAGACGGTCGAACGCTTGATAAGTGTGTTTCTAATTTCTGGGAGCACGCTGATGACCAAGGTACTGCGGTCCCCCCCTTCGCGAAAGCGAAACGATCGTATTGTAGTTGCTTTCTTGAATTCGTCCAAAGTAACGCAATGTGAAAGTGCTGCTTCGTGTATTTCTTTGACCACGTCTTGTTCTGGTATCCCTGTGATTATGACCTTAGGTTGCTGAGCCTGTACTATTTCTGCCCTCAGACCGGCTTCTGCAAATTTGGTGCATCCTGCCATTTGCTTAGCCTCTTCCATTGTTCTGGGGCAGATCGCCACACCAGCACCTCGAGCCGGTCTGATTTGAACAAGGGAAACTCCATGTGCCGATGGGTTATATACCTCCTTTATCTTTTTAAGCGCTTGGTCCGATGTAAAACCTTCCGGTGGTTCAGTTGGTCTCATTATGACTGTTGGGCAAGGCTTCTTCGTAGTCCATCCCAAGGGTATGCCTTTTGGTGGTAGGTTCCATGACTTTAATGGAGGAAAATCGGAATTGCTCAGGTTTGGTCCAGACGATCTCCCCCAAACCGATGTCGGTGCTGATGGTTGACCTTTGGTAGGATTTGTCTCTTCCCTAATTGCCAAAATTTCTTTTTTCAGAGCGTTCGAAAAGTTGTCTGTAACAAAGTCTGCCCTCGCTTTTTCATATGCTGTTTCTTGTATTGATAAAGCTACAATGGCGTTTGTGGCTTTGTCCTTCAACATTTCCAATAGAGTGAACGCTTTGGATCTTTTATCCACAGGCAGTTTGTTATTTTTGTCGTTCAGTATCACACATATTTCCTGATGAATTTCTTGTATTTCCCGTAGTATATTCAAAAAAATAATTTCGCCAATTTTAGGTAATCCGGATTGCGGTTGAGAACTACCAATTATTTTATCTGCAGTTGGGGTGTTGTCCTTGTTTATTTCACATTGAATTTGGTCTGTTTCTTGAGTATTTTTGACAGTCCCCTGGTTAAATTTTTCAGTCCCCTGAACTTTTTTAAGGGTCCCAAATCTGTTATAAACAGATTAGATGTTATATACTGACTTCTGGCTCTTAAGGACAGTCCCCTGGCTTTCTCTTGGAGTTGTGGGGCATTCCGGTGGTCTATTTTCGTTTTGCGAATTGTCACGAGAGCGAGTGTTGATTCTTAACACATTACCATCGGGCGAGCGTTCAAAGCCGCTGCTACGTACGGCGGGCATAAACAAGAGCATTTTGCGTAAAAACTATTTTTTACAAAAATCGATATATCTCTCAAAGTATTGCATATTTTCTAATGAAATTTTAAATAATCACTTACCAAATAGTGCTTCTTCATTTAGTAAACTTTTTAAGACAAATGATAATGTTTAAAGTCGTATTTACTTATTCATTCACAAGAAATAAATATATATTTATAAAAGTTATACAGAAATAATTAACTAAGTAAATATTCGTAAAACGTCTTCTAATATCTAGGCATTGTATGATAATTATGAAAACATTGGCCTCGATGTGAAGGAATTTCACAAAATTTACACATTAGTAGTCAATGATTTTTTTTATGAACACACGACTTTGTCTTTGGGGATTCTTTTTTTTTACCGTTTGTCATTATTTTTATGGCTTAATTTTGTTTCATTTCCATTAACAATCGCTTGGGGGATCTCTTTTACATATTTTGGGTGATAATTTCGACTGATCCTGGTTCTGGTTCATCCAATACGGTATCAACTGTGGCGCGAATGAAACTCCAACACTTCGCGATGCTTAATAAAAATTGTTTGTAACTTAGTTTGTTATTTAAATTTAACTTTTTTTAAACTATAAAAGAATTTTAAAAAAACACAGTTCAACAAATACAATACTACTCATTTTGTCCATTTTTTTCTATGCGTATTAGACTATAGTACGATAAGTATTGGTCAGCGAGATCAACACCTGTACTCTATTAAGGTGTCTTCTCAATTTTGGCGCCTCAAAAATAGGCTATTTTCGGGATTTTTTTTCGAGGATTTTCGTTAAAAATTATGGAATAAAATGGATCTTATGTAATAAACACATCTTTTAAGTGTATGAAAATTTTTTTTTTTTATATTTTTGAACAATTATTATAATAAAACAGTAGCATCGAAAAACCCGTGTAGAAATTTTATGCTCGTGGCTTGTTGATGGTATCTCCGTGATGGGTTATTTGAAACAAAAAAATAAAACTGTTTTAGATTTAGTATATCAGTGGCTATAGCGCATATCATTAAATTTTTGATATTCGCGAAAATAACAAAATGGCGCACGTTTTTCGAAAAAGTAAAAAAAAACGCGGTTTTTTTTTTGCAGTTTTTTGTAAAAAAAATTACTTAAAATCAAAAATCTGATGATATGTGCTATAGCCATAAGTATAAAAAATATGTCATTCAAATTTCATGACAATCGGCCGGATAGTTTCCGAAATTTCATCAACAAGCCACCGAAAAACCTTGTTTTAAGATAAACGCGTTTAAAGTTTTGGTTGCAGAAAAATTGCCCAGACACAGCTGTTGAAACACTCGTTGTTATTTTGGGTATTTCCTCCGAAGATCTTCATAAATCGGTTTCAAAACCTCGTGAACATCCTCAGCTAGAGCAGCAGGATGTTTAAAAGTTTCAATCTGATTGTTTTTCACCACTTTCTTGTACTTGCACCATGAGTCTGAACAATACGTATGCAGCCGGATGCTCTCAAGTAGTCACCTAACGGTCGCCCAAAAATGTAGTTAGACTCGTCCGATCTTTATGAAATTTTGATATAACATTTTTGAAGATATGTACTTTCAAAATTAAAAAAAAATTAAAATCGATTTTTTTAAATTTGTAAAGTGAGAAGACGCCTTAAATGGTTATTTAATTAGTAGAAAGGCAATAGTATTCCTTCTAGAACATTTGCTTCATTCCACAGCTTAAAAAAAATACTAAAATCATTACAGAATATTTTAAAAAGTACCTGTAAAGAAATGTCTACACTTGTGGACACTGGACCACAAGGGGTTAATGACTGACTTAAATAAACAAAAAATTGTCTCTCTGACATATTTTTGAAGTATTTAAATCTTGTTGAAATTGTTTATTTATTAGAGCAGTCGTCTGATGTCAGCCACATGAGATTATTTATACGTAATTTTATACTTAGACTAAAAGCGTATATCATACTTATATTTTATTTTTTTGTTGAAGTAAATATAGTTTGAACCTTTTTAAAGCGTTAGACATTCAATGTTCATACAAAAATATCTGGTATCTATACCTTTTCTGCCGTCAAAGTGGAGTCAACGCAAAAGGTATAAATACCTCTCCCGCCGGTAACCACCAGCCGGCGCAACGGGTATAAATACCCTTCCCGATGGAGATGTGTTAAGATGGAGTCAGGTGTCGTTTGAGAGTGTATCGACACAGCTAAGCCAGATTCAGAGCGCATCGTTGTTTCCATTGAATCCGAAACAGCAGTTTGAATCGGAGGGTTCGGAAACCTCCCTTTGCCCTTTCTAGGCGAGTGTCTCATCATTTTAGCGTAACTATAGAAGAGAAGATTAGTATTGAATTTAATCCGAAAGAAGACTAGTAACCATGAGCTATGTAGCAAAAAGGAAAGGTTAATATAACAATTTGAATAATATACATGTACTGTATATATGTATACATAGATTAGATAGTTACTGTCCTTATGCGTCGCCTAAGCTCGCCAATTAGTAGTTACGCCACTGATTTCAAGCGTCCAGATTTCGGCGTAAATGTCTCGATTTAGTAGCCTTTATCGTGCTGGTGACGTGTATAATTTCCGTTATATAAAAATTCCAATCCCTAATTCTTGGGGTTACATTTACTAATCCCGGGATTCATGAGCACCTAAAACTGTCCGGGATCCCGGGATTCGGGATCCCCTAGTCACCGGTGACTGACGCCACGACTGACGGTGGGGGCCATAGCGGCACATAACTATTCAAATTTTTTTTTTGATATATCTCTATATTGTAACAAATTACATCGACTTTTTTTAACAAATGTCATCTGTGACATGTCTATTTCCAAACATTTAATTCCATTCATGGTTAAATATTTTAGTCAATGAGTTTAGTTAAGACAACGCAATTGAGAAGACTCTTTTTTATTGATTTTTAGAACATTTATTTTGGAAGGGTCATACGGTTTGTACCGATAATTGGTATACAAGTTTAGACTTAGCTAATAAACTTAATTAGCTAAGCAAACGCACCTTGTCGGTACAATTAGAATAGACAGAAAAGGATTGCCGAAAGTGATGACCAATCAAAAACTTAATCGTGGTGAGATAGCTGCGAGACAAAATAAAAATTGTATTACGATATCAAAATGGAAAGACACCCGAGATGTTACTATGCCATCGAATATGAGACAGTAAAAAATAGACGGAGACAATCTGAAAATGATCGTCGATTATAATCGAGCTAAAGCAGCGTTGGATTTATCCGATCAAATGTCATCCTCTACGAAAAAACAATTGAATGGTATCGCAAATTCGTATAGTGATGCTGTCGAGCCATCTATTTCAACGGCATCATCTATTATTGCAACATTGATTGACCCAGATTTTTTCGATCTATAGAATAATGGGACGTTTATACCTCGTAGGTTTAAAATAAATCTTTTTTTTTCTTTGTGTATCGGAAAGAACTGAAGCTTAAGAATACATTTCATAAATTTCAAGTCGATTTAAATTAAATTCGCTAAGTTATAGGCCGACGAGAAGAGGAGAAACTTTAAATGCGTTTTCCTCGAAACTACTTTTTCCAAGCTCATGGAAGTGCTCCCACACGCCCTAGATGAGCATTCTTTAAGAAATTTTGCAAACACGTGTATAATAAACGTCTTCATCGAATAGACTATAATTATTCAAATATATTAAAAAGTATTCATTTAATGAACAAAAAACTACAAAAAATGTTGGTAAAAATGTAAACATTTTTTTCAACCGCCCACTATTTTTTAATTTTTTAATATTTCTTTTTAATTATAGTCTATACTATACACGATATTATATAAAATATAAATATGTTTAATTTTTTAGCAATACGTGATTTGTTCAGGATTTGAGACTTCCATGGTGAAGAATGTCATTGCTTGTACATCGACACACATGACTCCCCCCACTCTCACTACTATGATTTGTCAAACTTAAAAAAATATGTTTAAGTTCAATGAAGATTGCATAGGGAAGGGATTGAAGGATCATATGGAATTATTTTGGACACATTTCAGTGAAACCTTGATTAAAACGAAAGTTTTGAAATTATTATTTTTTATTACACATATAAGCATAAATACAGATTATTGTTTATAGCATGCTTTTTCTATTACAATATACGAGATTGGGTATTTGCATAAGTTCGAATTTCCCTAAACGGTGTGAATCCGAAACTTCTGAAGTTCGCGGTTGCGAACTTGAAATCCATCGTAAATCTGCCTACATTTGGCATTTTTAAACATTATAAATAATTGGTTAATAATATAACAATATGATAACGTATACATTTTGATAGAAACTGCATCTAAAGTGGGCGACAAAAGTGATTTTCCCAAAAATAAAAATAAATTTAAGAATTGAAATATTTTTTGTAGAATTTTTATTAAAAAGAGTTTTAAAATTTTATAGCCTTTTAACTCGTTTAAAACTTTTATATGGCACTTTTTGCATTAAATTTGTCAGTCTTGTGAGAGTTAAATTACGAAATTTGCAATTGGTGCATGCCATTTGAAATGTATTTATTTATTGGGTGTGTGAATAAGATCCTGCCGTTATACCATCAGATAGTGATCTTATCAAGGTCGTAGAAGACCCCGAGAATACATATTTCTTCAAATTTAAGCCCTGAACGCTCTAAAATGAATGGGAGTGGCCACAGGGCTTCCGTGTCCAAGCGGTCCAAACTCTGGACCGCTGACACAACGAAATAGCGCCATGCCCGGATATGTCCACAGAACATAGTCTGTGTCCATAAACGGATCCGAAGAAGGGGAGATCTTTAACCTGCGGAGAGAGGCCATAAACCAAAATAAATCTACAGCTGAAGAACACAGAATCCTTGTGGAGACCTATGATGATTATGCTCTGGTCTGATTGAGCAACATTTCACTTCTTATGAAGATACGGAAAGATAGACAAAAGTAGTGGCTAGCGATGGGCAATACTTTAATTGACTTGCTTTTATTTAAAAAAAAATGGATTTATTTTCACGAAAAACGGAGAAAACTTATTCACACACCTAATACATTTATGAAAATTTCCTAAACTGAATTTGATTTAATATACTCTCATGGATTAAAATGGGTGAATAAATAAATAAACTGATTTATAAAATTGATTAAAATCTAAAGACGGAGTAGATCAGTCGAAAATATAATTCCTTTGGAAAACGATAGATAATTTTACATACATTTCAAATTAATTTTTTTAAGAGATCGAGATATGATAACATTACAAATAAACCTTTAAAAAAAAATCTCCCTAAAATCACAGCGTTTACCCTTTTACCAATAAACAATAATACAATATACATCAACATTAAGTTCAACGCCAATATGATACTTTGCTTAAACATTATATAGTAAATATCGTATATTTTTTCGATAAATCTTATATCTTTGTGTATATATATATTTTTAAATAGGATAAATTGAAGATAAATTGTTCAGATGATATTCAGCTTAGTCGACTGGATCGCGGCGACGGAATTCAGGATCGTTCTAAACACCAACAAAGTGGGTTACAACATGTAAAACTGTTTATTTTAAACGACATATTGATGTAATAAAGTAAGTAAAGAGCTTACCATGCGGTCACGATCGCCATTCCTCCAAAATTTTCTTGGACGCATAACCCTGCCCTTTAAATTTGAAAAAATAATTAATTAATTGATGTCATTAATGTATTAAATGAATAAGAACTTTTAAGCACGCAGAATTTATTAATGGAATAATTTTTCATTGATTATACATAATGCAGCAGGGTTTCCCTGCTATTATTATAAAAATAAATGGCCTCACCAGGGTGCGTCAGGGAATATATTCGAAATATTTCGTCAGTCTGGTTATCTGGACGACCCTTGTAGTATTATCAAATGAATACAATCACACAAATTCTATATAAGAATATTCATATCATTTACGACGTTTACTGAACTGAAATTAGCCAATATTAATAAAAAGGGTTCCGATTCGACAAAATAACTATTATAAGTTTGTGCTAAATTATTCCCTATGTTTTTCTGTGTTTCGACATATTTATTATATACATTTCGTATATAATATTAGTACATTAAGGGTTAATGCATAGCATGCAACTCAAACAAAGACGTCCGAAGGTATAAATTATGATTTTTAATTGGGTTATATTCCTGGTTGCTATCCAAGCGTACTTCGGATTGTATGCAACTTTCATCGGAATTATTTTTGGGTCACGATGGATTCGTGGAAATGTAAGCAATATAGAATAAAATCCATATCAATACGAAGCTTTCGGAATATACTCCAGTTTCAAAATGCAAAATTAACGAGAATTTGCTCGTTCCCGGACGAACAGGTGGTGGGAGCCTCAATCGATTAATTGTGCAGCAATATCTGGAATTATGCACCCCTCTTACAGTCGCAACGTTACCAAGTTAATATTAATTTTGAGTACACAGCAATATGATCATTTTATAAATGAAATTATGAAAATTGCGACTTATAACAAGATGAACATTTTTTCGTTGTTATATGGGAAACGATTAGGAAAACGGGACTATAATGTGAAGATAATGCCTGGTTTACACCAGGATAAAGAGATTAGACTTTGTGATCTTAGGGCTGCCAACTTTGTGGCACCCTCACAAACAATCTACAATACAAGCGTGGGATCAACACCCCAACCATATTTTCGATGTAATCTTGAATCATCTATTGCAAAATATTGAAAAGGTACAGAACTATTCTGCTAGGGAAAAACAGCTCTGGTTTAAACAATCACTGAGTAGTGAAGCTTCCATCATGTGGTACAAATGTGGAAATATAACTTGTACGGAAATATTCCAGGAAATAACCTTCGAAGTGCACCAAAGACTTGACTATTGGCTTACGATTATTTGTCGGAATTCAGTTTTAATACGCAAAATAGATTTAATTTTGATTGAGAAAATTTTACCAACATTACAAAAAAATCCAATTTTCAAATTTGTTCTTTTTTCCTTCGTCCAAATTTAAGTTTATGGTCTTAACTAAAAGACGATTTTTTTTTTTCACTTCAAATGATCCTTTTCATGAGTTCTATTGTCAACGCGGACGCACCTTTTTTCGGTTTGGGTCACGGGAAATGACGTCAAAATGGCGGAGCTTTGTATATTTTCCTTTGAAAATTTCAGAAATTCTTTTTCAAATGTAAATCTTTATGACAATAAAGAGTTTGAATACAATATTTTATTTTTGTTGTTAAAAATAGACATTTTTTCTACGAGTTAACCCATGTAACCCCTTAATGCTAATTTAGTAAAATGAGAAGCACTCAAAAGTATATTGCATATTACACAGCTAAATACTAAAAATAAAACCAAAAAAGCATTTATTGTTACTAGACATATGAGAATATGAGAATCGGCGTAATGATAATTTAATGTAAATAAATACATACACAACAATATAAATATAAAGTTGAATTGTCTCCATATAATATAATATATGTGTGTATGTGTGTAGTGAAAAATCAAGTTATTTATTTATTTTGAGCGATTTATTAGACATTCGTTTAAATTAAATTTAAAAAATTATATTTTGAATTAGAATTCAATTTGAGCAATGTCATTGTATATTGCTTAGTAGTATCGAAATAATATATCTCTGCCAATGTTTAGTAATACTCGAAAGGTGATGTTCAGCATGCCAAGAAGATCTATAAATTGGTTACAAAATTCTGTCTCCAAATTTATGAAACGCGTTGATATAAGATTTTTAATTTGTTTTGCATTTATTTCATTTTCGGAATCAAAATCACAAGACGATGGAAACATTTATAAATTCTCCCTCCGCATCGCGATTTTATTACGAAATGCGGTTTCTTTGCTCGGCCACTGTAAGAATGTCACCGTTTTTTTTTTTGAAGAGACATTGAGTATGTTTACATTTTAAAAAATATCAAATGATCTTTGTCCAGTATAATATGCATATTTCACGTCAGTCGAACTTTCAATCGAAATTAAATTTATTTTACGTATTAAAGCTGAATTCCGGCGAGTAATCGTAAGTCAATAGTAATGATATCGTTTGTGCACATCGATGATGGGAGCAGATGAGTGTTTTCTATGTGCTTTGTATTTTAAGGGACTTTATCGACGCTTGAAATACGCAGTTTCACTTTTATGTAGTATGTAAAATTCTAAATACTATTTATTCACATTTTGTTTGGAAAGCAATTTACTTTCTTGTTGTCAAGCAAAGCAAGCGTTTATTAAAGCAAGCGAATAATATTTTGATGGAATAAGTTTTTATTTGTAAAAGCTCATGTGTAACGCCGTAATATTGGTACGAAAATCAAATCCATTACTTCCAAAAGCCGCATAATTAAATTATCTTATTGTATTATAAATTTTAAATCATAAAAATGCTCACTTCAGCCATTTCCATCTCTTCTGCCATCTCATTTGTTAGATTTTGAACTTCAGGTCGTTCCTAATTTAAAAATTAAATGATTAAGAATAGCATATGACAAGTTGATGTGATCAGGTTCTTTCAATAGAGACGCTCAAGGTTTGTTAGGTTATAGCGGTCATGTTATTAAAGCAATATTTATCAAATTTATTGTGAATTATTATAAAATGTTAGTGTTGAAAACCATAAAAAAGTTAAGTAAAAATCTCATAGACGACATGTTTTATTTACATTTAAAAATTGAGCGTGTTTATTGAAAAATCCTGTACTGTATAAAAGCTAACTATACCAAAAAGCTAAGCCCCAAGGACTTAACCCGTTTTAAGATCGATCGAGTCCAAGTACGGCATTATTTTTTAAAATCGTACACAGATTTAATTATGCATGATTAAGTATAATAATTAAAATATTACATACAAAGAGAGTCATGTCAATGGGCAGTTGCTCAGGAAAATCGAACTATAAACAAATAAAAAGGCATAAGCTATTGGTATTAATTCGACATAAATGCAAAAACGAATCAAAATATCGACTCACGATGGGGCAATATCCCGGCTCCTGAAAACGAAAATAATGTCTTATTATTTTTATCATAGTGCATAGTAAAACATTGCATATTAACTATCGATGATAATAAACATTTCAGGGGAGTAGGGAATCCAATCTCGGGATTTCTTAATTCGGGATTGCATGCGGGATTGCAAATGCACATTCAACCTCCACACTCATTGGATTTAAATGCTAGTAAACTCGAAAAATTCCCGATTTTCCGGCAAATTATTTATTTCCGCCGCTGCAGATGAATACTTGTATACTATAATACTTTAATGTGATTCGTAATTATATTACGGAGGAATACAAAAATTTTGAAGCCCGTATCTATTATATTTCATATCGATATTCCCATTATTAGAGTCGATGTGTAGTAAATACATCACCGGTAGGGAAAGCTTAATATAACAATTTGAAAAACATGTCAACTTACATTTTCGGCCAACTCTTCCACCTGAAAATAAATAGATATTTTATTACCCTTATACTTACTTTAGTGCATTCGAAAGCATTTTAATAAAAATTAAAAATAAGTAATCTTACCTTTATCTCCACGACTTGGTCCTGAAAATTAAACAATATTTTATTATTTTTGCCGTTTGGATATATTAGATAAAGCGGAAAGAAATGTCATTTTTTTGTTGCGCCTTGCCGTCAGTTTGCTTCGAGTTGCTGTCGAGTAAATACGTCAAGGTTGGTTTCATTTTGAAGCTCTGTTGTTTGTCTTACTTTTTCAAATATTTTTATGTTTTTTTAGGCATAGTGAAAATGTCCAAGCCAGAAATTGTTGAGACCTATTTGCGATCTTGTTTACTGTTTTTATTCGATAAAGGATTAAATTCTCTGTAAACAATAAAGGAATTATCGTTAGACATTGGCTGTCCCTGGTCGACAGTAAAAGACGATTTGAAAAGACTCGGGAAAAAACATAAACGGGGAATTTGGGTACCGCACGAACGACTTGGAACAACGGATAATCATTTGTTCATCGCTATTGTCCATGTATGAAACCGATCCATTTTTAAAAAGTATCGTTACTGAGGATGAGAAGTGGGTCCTCTACAACATTCCGAGAAGGAAAAACAGTGGCTTTCTTCAAATCAAGTACCTGTTTCTACCCCTCGACCATCATTATCCTTGAAAAAGGTCCTCCTTTGTGTGTGGTGGGATTTTTTTTGCGTAATTCACTACAGATTATTAAAACCTGGCTAAAACTGTCACAGCAGAGCTAGATTTGGGAGTGCTTCAATATCCGCCATACGTTCCTGACATTGCACCTTAGCAGGGCAATTATAAATAGCAATGGAAATTATTTAATTGAGTAATATTATACAGCTTTTATTAAAATATTTTTTTTCTCCAAATACAAAAAAAATGACATTTCTTTCCGCCTTTACCTAATAATAAATTTAATGCAAAAAATAAATTTGAATAAAAATGCAATATCTCACCCTAAGATTTATGGCTTCGCCCTGAAAGTAACACATTTAAAAATAAATATTTTTATCATATGGCACTAACACATTTATTTGCATTAAGACTGTGTTGAATAATTTAAAGAACGAAATTAAATTTGAATAGAAAGTATCTCACCTGGCTGGCCTCCTGAAAATAAGACAAAGTTTTAGTATTTTTGACATTTTATACATATTTTGCGAAATTATTTCAATTGGATGTAATCAGTGGCGGATGTCTTTTGAAATACACGGTTTTACGCGGTATGTAGAAATTATGGTTGAAATACCAAATAGACCGAAAAATCGAATGGGCTAAATTCCGCCAAGTAATCAATTTCGAATAAAAATGCAATATCTCACCAATGGCATCACAACCTCCGCCTGAAAATAAATCAATGTTTTATTATTTTTGAAAATTTTTATACATTTTTATAAATTTTAAAAGTGCATAATTTGATGGAAGAAATTTAGACATAATAAAAATTAAATTTCTTACCACCTGGACAATATCATCGCCCTGCAAATAAAACATTTTTTTAAATAAACTTATGTCCTTCAACATTTTAATAGAATTGATTGTTAATAAAAATCCATATTCTTACCATTGGCACATCGACTTCGGCCTGAAAACAAATCAATATTTCATTATTTTAATCATAAATTGCGCAATATATTGATGGAATATTTAACGGATTAACTGTCACGTTCTAAAAACAGAGTTTGTCTCCATAGGCTATGTTATTTGAATATGATTTAAACAGAATATTACAGGATGTGATAGAGAAACTCGTGGCAGTTAATCGATTAAATGGTCGTTTAACTGAATAAAATAATTATTACTAACCATTGTTATCACACCCGATATAGTCTCCATCTAGAAATTAATACAAACATACTTTATACGGCTATAATAGTACATAAAGAAGGGTGGGCAACCTCTTTTGATATGTTTACTTCAAACTTTACTAAGTGTCAAGTCCTTCAATTTGTGAAAAACAACCAAACTGGAAGGTGCTATCGTGGTCTTCATATCTGCCAAATTTTGCACCTTCTAGTTTAAATTTAAAAACGTAGATGGTGGTTCCGAAAATTTGACCTCCCAAATACGTGCCACCAAACAAAGCCATAATATTATTTGTAGCTGGTACGATTAATATGACATTAGACTCACAGAAGAAACTTGTTGAGCTTTAGATTTTGAAATAAAATTAAATGGCTTCCGGGTAGGTCGCTTCACAATCGACGCCATCACTCAAGTTGTAGACACGGTGAAACAGGCGCGGTGTGGCAGTGTAAAAGTCAGCAGATACACCTTATCTACGAAGACGCCGACGGCGCCAAAATGGTCGCATTCACTGATGACGTTGCCATTCTAGTCATCGCCAAATCCTGCGAACGACCTGCGAGGACGCGCTGAGGAAGGCCAAGAAGCGGCTGACAGGAGCTGGTCTGGAGCTGGAAGTTTGCGCCCCCACACCTGAGGATCGGGGGTTGCGAGATTAAATACTCAAGATCCATTCGGTATTTGGGGGTAGAGATTGATGACAAGCTCCGATTCGTCACCCACACGGTAAAGGCAGCAGCGAAGGCGTCCAGCATCGCAGATAATCTGGCCAGGTTGATGCCCAACATTGGTGGCCCAAAAACAAGCAGGAGGCGAGTCTACAACGAGGTAGTGCACTCAGTACTTTTGTATGGCACGTCTATATAGACTGAGGCACTACCCAGGGAGTCCAGAGAAGGAGCGCAATACCGACAATCGACCTGCTGTTCGCCTACGAGAGACAGGCAATATAGAAAGGTGAAGATAGGAAAAACTCCGCTAAAGGTCGGTGGACACATGAGCTAATACCGAACCTAAGAACCTGGATAAACAGAAAGCACGGTCAACTGTGCTACCACTTGACCCAGGTTCTCACCGGGCACGGCTGTTTTTGGTAGCTACCTACACAAAATAAACAAAGAGACCGACCCGGAGTGCCACCAATGCAAAGCACAGTACGACGATGCTACACATACGACATTTGTCTGCCCAGCATCGAGCACTTAAAGGAACATCCTACGGGAGGAGCTGGGAATCAGCTCGCTCTCCTCTAACAACACCTTCAATGTTAACTGGTGTTAGGGCATAGAATGCGTGGTGCTATGTGGCGGAAGGAGGCTATTGAACGTAGAAGACGACGAACAACAGCAGAAGAATGACATTCGAAAAGAGACAAAGACGGGGAGAGCCCGTGAGGGACACATCGCTGCCACTCTTGTACAATACTTAATCAGTAGCCGGGTGGCATCCGAAGAGGAGGGGGGGTTTAGTGGTCAAAAACCCCACACTATCATCAAAATGGTGGTGTCTTTTGAAGATTCGCAAAAAAAAGTGCCATGGAAGGTGTTGCTAAAAAAATCAAAAAAGATTGCCCACCCTTGCTTTAATAGAAGATTTAAATAAAAATTCTTACTACTGGTTCGGCACCTTCATTGTGCAGCTGAAAACAAGATTTGATTATTGTTCGGCTTCTCGTAATTTGTATTGTGCAATTTTTTTATAAAAATGAAAGATCAATCAATGGGATGATTTTGAACAAAAATGCATTTTCTCACCATAGCAACAACATTTTTCACCTTAAAGTAAAAAAAATCATTTATTATTTCGTATTCCCACAATATATTTATATTGCACAAGGACTATCCAGAAGGAGGGAAGAGATTAAATTGAAATGAAAAATGTATTTTCTTACCTTCGGAGCGGCCTCTAGATCGTTCATCTGAAAACCAAAGTATATTGTTTTTATCATTTTATATTTTGCTACTATCTAAAACATGACTCGCGAAAATCTCAAAAATTCTAATACAGTCAAAATTCTAATACAGGTGATGAGAAATGGCTCATTAAAAAAAAACAATTCCAAAACATAAGCCCGGATTGACTATAAAAAAGATTATTTTGAGCATTTGGTGGGATATGCGGATAAGTTTAAAAAATCAAAAAAGAAGACAACGCTGCTTTTATTAATAAATTTGAACGTTTGTCGCGAATATTCTTGGGTCCCCCTTAATATTTAGATATAAACGTGCTATTATTTATATTTTCTATTTGCAATGAACTTGACAAATATCCATGGTGACCAAACGGAACCGACTGTATATATAAATTTATATTGCTCAATAATAATTAAAATCGGCTTAATGATTTAATAGAAGAGACTATATTTTAATAAACAATGCAACTACTCACCATCGCAAGAATTTCGTCGATCTGAAAAAAAAATAACATAGATATAATTTTATGCTGCGCAATTATTATGAAGGTTTGCAAAATATTTAAATGAAAGGACATGATTACTCACCATAGGAGAGGGATCATCTCCCGGATTCTAAAACAAATAATAATTTATCGTGTTAATCATTTTTAGCATACCCTCGAGCATGACACGTTTTTAATCTTATACGAAATACGAAATATATTGGGTTGGTGCAAAAATAATCACCGTTTCGATGTTTAAGAAACCATTTGATATTTTATCCAATGAAGATGAAACATGATGATGAATAACTTCGGGCCGATTAAATCGCATTTATCAATGGATAGATTGTTGTTTCGCTAAGTGGATCTACTAAAGTTATCAATGAGGATCGCATAGCTTCAGAAACTGAAGCCAATCCAAAGTTTTTTCATTCAGGAAATGACAAAGAAAAAAAGAAGAAGAACGAATTCGCAAAACATTCGCGCTGTGTGGAAAGAAGACGTATGGACACCGTGTGTGTTAAGTGAAGAGAATAAGGCAAATGCATGTGCGAAGTTTTCCTCGGCGAAGAAACTAAAATGCTGTTCTTAGAATACATGATAACTGCAGAATAGAAATACATCTAATGTGAAATATGCATTTTATTTTTTTAACAAAGACGAGAACAAATAACCGTATTTCGTAATAAAATCGCGATGCGGAGGGAGAATTTAGAAATGTTTCCATCGTTGTGTGATTTTGATTCCGAAAATGAAATAAATGCGAAACAAATAAAAAATCTTACATCAACACGTTTCAAAAATTTGGAGACAGAATCACAACTATTAAAAAAAAATGTTGAGCAAATTTTACCAAAAAATTTTTTTTTTTGTAAAAAGGTCTACCAAAAATCCAATTTTCACTTTTTTTTCCTTCGTCTTATGGTCGTATTTAAATTTTAGTTTATGGTCTTAACTAAAAGACAATTTTTTTTTCACTTCAAATGATCCTTTTCATGAGTTCTATTGTCAACGCGGACGCACCTTTTTTCGGTTTAGGTCACGGGAAATGACGTCAAAATGGCGGAGCTTTGTATATTTTCCTTTGAAAATTTCAAAAATTCTTTTTCAAATGTAGATCTTTATGACAATAAAGAGTTTGAATACAATATTTTATTTTTGTTGTTGAAAATAGACATTTTTTCTACGAGTTAACCCATGTAACCCCTTAATGCTAATTTAGTAAAATGAGAAGCGTTCAAAAGTATATTGCATATTACACAGCTAAATACTAAAAATAAAACCAACAAAGCATTTATTGTTACTAGACATATGAGAATCGGCGTAATGATAATTTAATGTAAATAAATACATACACAACAATATAAATATAAAGTTGAGTTGTTTCCTTATAATATAATATATGTGTGTATGTGTATAGTAAAAAATAAAGTTATTTATTTATTTTGAGCAATTTATTAGACATTCGTTTAAATTAAATTTAAAAAATTATATTTTGAATTAGAATTCAATTTGAGCAATGTCATTGTATATTGCTTAGTAGTATCGAAACAATATATCTCTGCCAATGTTTAGTAATAGTCGAAAGGTGATGTTCAGCATGCCAAGAAGATCTATAAATTGGTTACAAAATTCTGTCTCCAGATTTATGAAACGCGTTGATATAAGATTTTTAATTTGTTTCGCATTTATTTCATTTTCGGAATCAAAATCACAAGACGATGGAAACATTTATAAATTCTCCCTCCGCATCGCGATTTTATTACGAAATGCGGATTCTTTGCTCGGCCACTGTAAGAATGTCACCGTTTTTTTTTTTTTTGAAGAGACATTGAGCATGTTTACATTTTCAAAAATATCAAATGATCTTTGTCCAATATAATATGCATATTTCACGTCAGTCGAATTTTAAATCGAAATTAAATTTATTTTACGTATTAAAGCTGAATTCCGGCGAGTGATCGTAAGTCAATAGTAGTGATGTCGTTTGTGCACATCGATTATTGGAGCAGACGAGTGTTTTCTATGTGCCTTGTATTTTAAGGGACTTTATCGAGCCTTGAAATATGCAGTTTCACTTTTATGCAGTATGTAAAATTCTAAATACTATTTATTCGCATTTTATTTGGAAAGGTCCTGCCTGTAGATTCATTTTAAAGTGTTCTATGTGACGGCGGGACAGAGTTGGCAGCCCTAGTCAAAAATCAGTCCCGAATTAACGTGCGGTCACTTCTTTTCTGCCTTTATTTTTATCATTCTTGATAAGTGTGTCATTGCAACGCTTGCCGGGTATTCGCTAGTTGTTTAATAATTACCAAGATGAACAATATATTGATGGAAGAGATTAGAAGCAAAAGATAATAAATTCAATTTCTTACCATTTCCCCCATCGATTCCTCCTCCTGGAAATAAATCAACATGTTATTATTTTTATCATTGTTCATTCATTTATTCCGCAATAATTATCAAAGATAAAAGGGTTAACTTTGAATAGAATTTACTCACCGTTGGCATAGGGACGTCAGGCATAGGAATCTGAAAGACGATATTTTATTAATTTTATCATTTTACATATACTTTTAAGAAAAAGATGGGATCAAGAATTTGAAAAATAGCATTGCTTACCGTCGCTAACATATCGTTGACCTGAAAAAAAATCAATATTTTACAATTTTTATCACGTAAAAACATTAATATGTGCAATAATCATGAAGGATATCGGAATATTTCAGTGAAACTCATTAAATTTAAGCACAAAATGCAATTACTTACAGTTGGCATTCCGTTATATACCGGCATCTAAAAATTATCATAGATTTTTTTTGATCATTTAACTCATATTAACACTTTACAGCCCGTGTGTTCCGCGCTAAACTTCGCCGCGCTAAAACTCATGAAACTCCTTCGTAAAATTGATATAATACTTAAACAAGCAGCAAACGAAATTTCAGTGGTGCTTAAAAATAAGTTTATTGCATCGATATATTTTAACAAAACAGTGATTTTCAATCTGGAGTGCGTGTATTGGCGTGGTAAAATGCATCTATTTTGATTGGAATTGTATGAAAAGGCATATATTAAATCTATATCGAGTTCATTTTTTTGCAAGCTTAAGGGACGTTTCTACCTGGTTGGGCCTAAAAGAGATAGATTTTTAAATGCGAAAAGTATTAAATATAAAATGTTGATATATTTAGTATGTTGACTAGGCAATCTTTATTGAAAATTAAACGTATTTTTTAAAGTTTGACAAAGTATAGTAGTGGGAATTGTGGGGTGGAACCACGTATGTCGATGGACGAGCAATGACATTCTTCACCATGGAAGTCTTAAACCCTGTACAGATGATTCATCATAAAAAAATTATACATATTTTTAATTTGTATAATATCGTGTATAGTATAGACTATAATTAAGAAAAAATATTCAAAAATAAAAAAATAGTGGGCGATTGAAAAACAAAGTGTGTTTTTATCAACATTTTTGTTAGTTTTTTGTTCATTAAACAAATACTTTTGAATGTTTTTGGATAATTGTAGTCTATATGATGAAGACGTTTATTATACATGTGTCTGCAAAATTTTATAAAGAATACTCATCTAGGACGTGTGGGAGCACTTCCATGAGCTTGGAAAAAGTAGTTTTGAGAAAAACGCATTTAAAGTTTCTACTCTCTTCATTGGCGTATAACTTTGCGAATTTAATTTACATCGACTTGAAATTTACTGAATGTATTCTTAAACTTTAATTCTTTCCGATACACAAATAAAAAAATCGATTTTTTTTAAACTAACAAGGTATAAACGTCCCGTTATTCTATAGGATTCCAACATGCATAAACGCGGGCGCGGGCTGTAAAGGGTTGATATTGTGTAATGATCATTAACACACTTTATTCGTTTAGTTGGCCGTTTTGGTTGGCAAAATTATATAAACATCGCTGTTACTTCCACACTATCAAATGTTTTCGAAAGAAATTTTAAATTAATGCAATTTTTAAACAACTATTCAGGAAAGACGAATATTGACATTTTCGGTAAATAATGTACTAATTGAAGATTGTTTTGAGTTTAAAGAAATATTCCTTTTCGCAAGTATTGTGATAATGAGAGAAGTGTGTCGCCAGCGAAGCCATAATAAATATTTGTGGTATTAAAAAATAAATCTGGACTTGGAAGATGAACCTGAAAGAGTATGACATGAAGTGGACGAAGTGATCTTAAAAATCAAACTGAAAAAAAAAATAACAATGATTATCGGCGAATTATCAACAAAGACAATAAGACGTAACATCTTAACATATGCACATTATTACAAGAAAACGCGCTGTATTTTTCATATCTTAGAGATTTAATAACTCGAGATGAATAATGGATTCAAACCCTTAACTAAGATTTGAGGAAATAATTTATTTTCAATTTTCAAAAGAGAGAGTTGATAGACGGAACAAGGTTATTGACGATGATGAAAACTATTTTGTATAAAAAAATATTTGAAACGTTACATTAACGTAGCACCCTAATGGAATATTTAAATAAAAACGCAATTACTCACCAGTTGTATGAGGTCCTGGTCCTGTGAACAAAACAATGCATTATTATTTTCATCATTTAAAATTGCGCATTAACTTGTTAAGTGGGCGTGACGTATATATACGTCCAACGTAAACTGCATCGAAATTGGTTAGGACGTATATATTCGTCCCGCCCACTTGGCGTGTGTTCATATTATTCATTTTTTTAACGATGCTTTAAATTTATAAAAAAATCAATGAACTATACATTTTTTTCTTATTTAGATACATTTATAAACACCCCCGCTTAACAGGTTAAATACTATAAAAACATGGATGGAAACCTTTAATTAATAAATATAAAAAATGCAAGTTCTTACCATCGGCTCATCTACGAGACCTTCGAAATCCATCGGGATCTGAAAACGATAGTGTATTATTTTTGTGGATAATATATTTATATTGTGCAATATAATAGAGATTGAGTCAATTATTGAAAGGTGTTTAAATTTCAATAAGCGATTCACTATTTCACCAAGAGTACCTCAAGCTCCAACGGCACCTAAAACAATCAATTAAAATTGGTTTTTATTTTCATATTTTTGTATTGCGCAATAGTGATCAAGATCTATGCCAGCGGTGGCCAACCCGCGGCCCGCCTCGAACATTTTTCCACGTATGAATAATAGTAAACACAATAATAATAACTCATTATGTTTCAAATTTTCACTCTAAAAAAGGTCTACAATGTATTTAAATCTAATATAATTTTATATGCGGCTCACGGAATTATGATGCATTTGCAAGAACATTTGAGTTGGCCACTCCTGGTCTGTACAATAATAAATAAGGCTTACCAGTGGTCGGTCACTACCCTCGCCCTGAAAATAAAATGTTATTTTATTATTTACGTATTAGTCAAAAATTCATAATTTGAAAATTAATAAGTAAGACGAATTAAAAGAAAGACATACAGAAAAAATATATTTCAATCACTTTTTTGCATAAATCTTACTTCCCTGCAAAAATTGCATGATGCATTTTTTTTGTTCGATTTGAAAGTATTGAAAAATATTACGTCATAGTTTAACACATTGGCTACTGGGAGCGCATATTTAACAAATTTATTTTTGATGCTTTTACAACTGATAATTATGATGATTGTTTTCGTTATTACAGAATTACTATTAGAACTGATTAGAACTGTTAAAAAGAAAGTTTGGTTGACAGACCATATTCTCTTCCTCATGGAAGAATGAAGGAAGCTTAAGAATAATGAGATGCAATATAGAAATCTTCAACGTAAAAGGCCAATTAGGAACGGCACGGCACAGAAAGAAGAAGATTTGGCGATGTTTCACAACAATAAAGCTGAGTTGTTGAAACATAAGTTCATAGGAATTTATTGCAAGGTTTGAGTGATAAGATCAAGACAAAATGGCCGCATTTGTTTCAATAAGATTCCGTTTTCGTAGTGACCAAAATCAATATGAGTTAATTTTCAAATTGTTTCCTCATGCATCCTATTCGCCAGATTTAGCCCCCTTGGATTATTTTCTGTTTCCAATCTTGAAGAAATGTCTCAGTGCAAAAATATTTGCCGCCAATAAAAGATAATCGTTGCTATTGAACAACTCTAGTATCATATATATGAAAGAAGATAATGTCGGGTACTTTTTGGACTAACTTCATATCATCACAATGAAGATTATATCGAGTAAGTTCACCAATTTTCCGACTAAAATTGTAAAATTATCTTGAGAGAAATGACAAATTTTGTGTGAAACAATGTTTTTACAATTTCACCGCGAAATGCCTCCCAGTAGTCAATGTGTTATTAATGAAATATGTTTTTTTTACCTGTTCCCCTGAAAATAAAATTATTATATATATATATATATTTATCATTCCTACATTTTGTATTACAGTAGAATCTCGATTATCCGGGAACTTGATTGTCCGGATTGTTCAAAATAAAATTTAAAAATTATTATTTGCTAATTTGCACGTGGAAAATTTCGTCCCCTTTTGCATATTACGAAGTTAACTAATTGTTTAATATCAGAATATAGAAATTGAAGAGTTTATTTTTATGTAGTCCATAAAAAGACTTATATTTGCAATTTGGCAGCTTCTAAAAGAAGATCTATCTTATGTCCAGAATCAATAATTGATTTGTTTTTAATAAAAAAACTAATTTATTATATGTGTATGTAAATCAAAACAAATAAAAATTATTCATATTGTGCATCAATTATGATTATTTTCGATTATCCGGATTTTTGTTATCTGAACTACTTTCATCCCCAATTAGTCCGGATAATCGAGGTTCTACACTATTTTAATTATATTTAGATTTTTATGCATACCGTTTCGTTGGCCATCTTTCACTCTTCTGGCTCCTCTGAATAAAATCAAACACATACGATATTATTAATTATTTGCAAACAGGATAATATATAATGTAAAAAAAATATCTAACAATTTTGTAGATATATTCGATACTCGATATATTCGATGCTCACTTACTAACCGCAATCTGATGAAACTTACCAATTTATTCAAATGAGCGAATGCCCGAAATCTTCGTGTTACTTCAAATTCGAATTGAAAGATGTCAGCCAATCATCAAGATCACCCATTTGTATTCTATTTCTTAATTTATATAGTCATTGATGTTAATGTGAAAACGAGGATTTAACTGGATCATTATCATATTTGCGTGCTTTATATGGGACCATTCCCAACCATTTTAATATTTGGGTTATGAATCCAATCGCTGAATAATAGGACCGCCTACAAGTCTTTGTACGCATCTTAAGATGATAATTTAAGTAAAATTTTTAACAAAATTTCCCTGATAGTTATCCAAATGCATCGCCTATATGTTAACACTGTATAATGTTTAGACTTGATGTTATTTTAAAATTGCAATAATACGTTTATATCACGAAAGATTTCTACACTCAAAAAACGTTAATGTTTGGTGTGAATTTTGGGCAAATGGAATCATTGGGTCACATTTCTTACTTTACCATGGACACAATTGAATCATATTGATGTGTTTGATGTCTTTTTCCAACAAGACAGCCCTACATATCACACAGCTCGAGGAAACATTACAAAAAACATCTATATTTTTTAAACAAATAAATATCTTTTTGATGTGATACTTTTTGTAACCACCATAGAAAGATATTTGATGAATGTCTCATACGATCGCTGTGTACAATCAAAGTGATTCAATCCAAAGATATACAAATCTATTATTATATTTGGAACCAAGGACTTCTTTTGATATGAAAATGGCACTGAACTTACATATAATGCTACGGGAAAAATAAAAAAATCAATGGATACGTCTCTAATATTGTGTTTATTTTTCAAAAAAAGTTTTCATAGACATGATTACATAAGTGAAAGATTAAATTGAATAAACCGCCACCAATTGTCGACGATCAAGAATGAATTTCTCATTTCAGAATGAGCTCATTTAGCCTCGGATCTAACGAGTGATCTCTTTTTGAGCCGACCTATAACTACGATCAAACACGATTAACCCTAATATTTTGAATGAATCCACGCAATCAGGGATGTAAATGTGATCTAAGTCTCAAATCTATTGCAAATTGATTGTACTCTTAAAATATTCGTTTTTGTGACGATGTTTGATGAATTTTGCGCGTATCTGGAGTGATTTTTAGTTTATGAATCCATTCAAAATTTGCAAAAAATAATGTCGAATGACAATAAGCAAAAACATTAATATTTAGATCAAAATTACATACTATGAATATTGATTAATATATGGGCATCGGATATAAAAATAATCCAAATAAGATGTTGTAGAAAGTCAAGATCTTCTGTCAATTGATTGTATACAGATATATTTTAATATTTATTAATTAACGTGTATCGCTTTTCCTTATTTTTTCCGTTTATCTCAATTCTGACACAAGTGGAACTCTGAGCAGTCCCAGGACCACTCCCATGTGTGTGCTTAACACTGCCAAAGCGTGGAGATACCATTTCACACAAGCTATAGGGGCTATTTAAGAGTCTTTGATCGAAGTCTCAAAGGTTAAAATGCAATGTATTCTAAAATGTGCCGATGCCCAATGTCTTAAAATTAGCCTAACATCTATAAAAAATGGTTTTATAATAAGAATATATTAATTGAATGTGAAGAACAAGGTTTGTCATCATTTGTCGACTTTTTTAAAAATATTTCCAAATGATTTAAGCATTTGTAAAGAACTGGATATTTTAAGAATCTCAACGATTGGTATTTATAACCATGTCGAATTTAAAATTTGTTTAATCAAGTCTATTAATTACCGAATTTCTATAGAATTTTTACCCATGATTGCCATAAATCAAAACGAACGAACTGATTGAAGCTACAACACATTCACTTATTTCCTATGGCTATTTCAAACACCTAAAACACACAAATATAAGGATATATAATAGTAGACATGAAGTTAATTGACGATGACCAATGTTTGGAACGAAATTTGGCTTAAACTGATGAGTTTTTTGCGGTTTTGAAAAAAAAAAATTATTGGAAGAGGACAATTTTCATTTGGAAAAATTCTGGCATCAAAATTTCATTGACAACGTAAGAAGATTTGCAGATATTAATCCCGTTTACAAAAGTGATGTGCCATTGGTCATTATCGTACAAGCATATAGTGAAAGTTGGACAGCTTATTTTTGTGGCTGATGAGAATAAATGTTCACGGTGAACACCCTATTATTTTCAATACTGAAACAAAAAAAAAAAAATGAAATCATTAATGTCAATCAGATAACAAATATTTGCTTGCAAGTGCAAATAACACACAGGTTTACTTGAATTGCTTGAATAATCTTATCAGAGCAAACTCATATAATTTCATGATACAAACGATTCAATTAATATTAATAAATTCAAGCTGATATTTCATAAATTAACCCCGTATACGCCCAAGGGATTATACCCTTAAAATTGCACATTTAAGAATTTAACTGTGCACAGTTGATCAGTTAAAAAATGATCCTATATACAGGGTGTTTTATACGGAAAAACATTTTTTTTGGCAGTTAAGGGAATCATGTGCTACGTTTCAAACATAAGCCCTATGTCAAAAGCGTCAGGGTTGTCGAAATATAATTTAATAAAAAATATCCAAAATTTCAACTTTAAATCGTCATAACTTTTTAATATAATATGTAGTCGTAATAGTACGAAATAACTGTTTATGTATTTTGCAACGTATTTTTGATTTAAATAAATCATTATTTTATGCAATCGGTTAAAAGAAAATTACTTATGAGCTTCCAAAGTCACACACAATGTGCAAACAAATGAAAAATGTCAACGTCTAAATTCTATAAACAAAAAAATCATTTGGTGGCCTTATTCCATGGCTCGCACGATTTCCAGATCTGACACCACTGGATTTTTTGCCTGGGGACGTCTCCTATTCCATGGCTCGCATGGTATCCATATCTGACACCACTGGATTTATTTGCTTGGGGACGCCGTGGAGACGATTTAAATATAAAATTTTGGGTATTTTTCAAAATGTTAAAAAATATATATTTCAACAACCCTGACACTTTCGACATAAAGCTTATGCGTAAAACGTAACAAATTCTTCCCTTAACTCCAAAAAAAAAAAATCAGTCCATGTGTAAAACACCCTGCATAGGACGATAGGCATATATGGAATTATGATTGACTAATGAGCGACGCTATCATCAATTATTCGATTTAGACTTTCAGTATCACGAAATTAATCGAGTTTTACCCAAATTTCATCGGAATTAAACGATGCTACTTCTAACTCCTACGTGACGCTCATTATTAATGATCTACTCAAAATAAGTTACAAAAATGACGGATAATCATTTCGCAGATTATATACATATGAATGATAGGATCAATTTAAATGAGAGATGTATGAACATGATGTAAGAAAGAAGGATGCAGAGTTTTATGATCGCTATTTTAAATGTGTATAAATATGCAGAACTATATAATAAACGCAAGCGTTGATGACTCTTGGAAGGTTAAGGAATAATTTGGACGCTGCAATGATTTCATGGGATTGATCAGTATTGGATATTGGATACGCAAGTTGGATCAGAATTTTAAAGTGTAAAGTCGATGTAGTCTTATATTTTTGCTTGAATAAATTGAAAAATATGTAGCTTAAGGGGTTACATGGGATCGGCGCGTGAAAAAGACATATTTTCTGTATTTTTTTTTTAATTGGATGAAAAAAATATCTTATTCAAAATATAAAAATCTGATGAAATCTGTACTGGTTATTATTGTGATTGAAGAAGATATTTTTTTTTTACTTGAATCAATAGTCAATTATATCTAAACGAAGTGTGCAAAATTAAAATAAGATCGGTGAATTCATTTTTTGGAAATAATGTGCACCAACTTCATAAATGTAGTTTAAAATGCGACACTCCCAGCCGGACGAACCTAACGACCGAATTTCCAAAGGCTTTCTCTCCTAGAGTTTTGCTTCAAATGACTTGAAACTTTGGGAACATATTCTTGATATATATATTAAAATACCATATAACCCCTTAAGGAAATTGAGCGCGCTTGTCTATCACAATACACTATTTTGTCATATGGATGCATGTGAATTGATTGTAAATTATTGTTTGCGGATAACTACAATGCAGCATTTTTTATTAAAAATATTAATTACTCGCATGGATCACTGATAAATAGTTGCATCTACAGTTAGATTAGATCGTCTCTGCTAAAAGCTATAAATATAGAAGAAGAGCGTTTTTATAAAATTAAAATACTTTACACGTGCTTATAAAATTATGATAAGAAAAAAATCATTCTATGTTACAAGCGTATCATTACAAGCAACTATTGGGAAGATGTGTATAGGAACTCACAAATGTATGTATGATTGTGTATATATTAGGAGTACCGGAGGAAAATTTCGTTTTTGATGTATTGACGTATCAATAGCCAATGGTCAATGACTGTCGATCTGTTAACGGTGATTATTGACATGAAATATACGAGGGTCATCTAGAAAGTACGGTTAAAACGACTACTGACGCCGGACGATTCTATTTGCTTCGAAGTTGGTGAGTAGAGGGGATCCTCGCGGTCAGTATGTTTGATCCCGCGTATTTATCGGCCATTTTGTCCAGTCATAGTAAATTCTTCCGATGGAGAGGTCATCGCGCGCTTCCGCCATATTTCGTCCGTGTGAGATCCGCGCCATTATCCGTTTTTGATTTTGCGGAACTATACCGCCACGAATATCCATCGGAAGCTCTTGGAAGCTAATGGTAGTAATGTGACGACAACCGTGTGACGCTTAACGACATCCACGAAGAATTTCCTGTCATTTTACGAAATCTCCTCGGTGATATTGTGTTGGAAAAGCTTGGTTACGAGAATTTGTGTGCAAGATGGGTGACCAGAAAACTCACATCGCAGTACCGTCAAAATTGCATGACCGCCGTGCGTGAATTTTTAGATCATTTTACACAGAAGAGAGAAGCTTTTCTGGACTCTATTGTGACTGAGGAACTATTTGTAAAAGGTGCGGAAAAACCACTAAAGTTTCAAAACGCCAGGCACTGCTCGAGCACGAAGTCTGCGAAACCAAGATAGCCGAGCAATACAAAGAACAGACACACGCTGGTTTCCTGACACTAGTCACAGAGCAGCCATGTGGGTTGTAAACAAAAACCTCAAGGGGACCAGACGAGCAGCGGGTAACGGATAGGTCTGCATAGAGATGGAAGGGGTGAGGATATACAGTTGCTACTTCTCTCCCAACACCACCATTGCAGATTACGATCGACTGCTGCAAGACCTAGAGGACAACGTGTCCGCTTCCACTTGTGGCAGCTGGTGACTTCAATGGCAAGTCCATGCCCATCGAAGAACTCCAGACAATCGGGAAGACTATCAAGACAGGGAAGGCGCTAGGACCAGACGGCATACTCGGAGAGTGCATACTGGACGGTCTTGGTAAAGTCGAAAGTCTTGGTCGAAAATCAAACAGAACTACACAGTGTGGGTTTAGACCAGGCCGATCCAAGCTAGGAGCGGTACAGAGAGTAGTGGAGACAATCCGAAACGCGTGGAGAAGCACGGTCAAAAGGAGTAGAGACGTTGTGATGGTCACGCTGAACATCAAGAATGCTTTTAACACTGCCAGCTGGGAGCTGATCGCTGATGCGCTCAGAAAAAGCTTTGCAGTTCCCGAGTACGCCGAGAAGCTAGTCAGCGATTACCTCAGAAACCGGCGTGTTCATCACAACGAAACTAACACAGGGAAGAAACTGGAGATGGGCGTTCCACAGGGGTCCGTCCTAGGACCCACCCTATGGAACCCAGCATCCGTGGGACATGGAAGCAAAGGGCAACGAAACCCTTGCCAGAATCAACGCGTGGATGTAGGAAAATCGTCTGATACCTCGGGATCCTCTTGGACAATCCTTGGATCCTTAAGCAAACATATCGAAGCAGCTGCGCAGAAGGCGCAGAATGTGACCAGCGAGCTTGGATGGCTCATGTCAATCCTTCTGTAAGGAGCCTCGATATGGCAAAAGTCGCTAAGACACGAGAGCTATAGGAAGAAACTGGCCCGGGTCCAATGGCAGAGAGCGCTCCGAGTCACCGCAGCATACAGTATCTGAAGAAGCGCTGGACCTCCAAGCAAAAAAGAGGGCCTTGGACGGAAACTGAGGGAAGCCTGGCAACGGAGATGGGTCACAATCAGTCTAGCACAGGAAGGTGAACCCACCGATTTATCCCGGTCGTAAGTCGGTGAACATGGCGAAACAACGTACCGCTTGATTCAGGTAATCACGGGGCATGGATGCTTCGGGGCGTACTTAAAGCGGATTGGCAAAGAACCATCCGCTAACTGCCACCACTGTCAAGCGGAGTACACCATCATAAACTGTGAGGATTGGGCACCCCAGAGGAAACTACTGGAACAAGCACTCGGGGTAGTTGAGGTCAACGTCGACAACATTGTCCACAGCATGATGGCAAACATGAAGAACTGGGACCTTTGGCGCGACTACGTAGAAGAGTTTCTGAGCGCTTAAGAGGGCAGTGAAAGAGCGCCTCTCCGACAATAGAATAGGGCCAATCACCTAAGGCCAGACTACCTGTCTTCCTGAAGTAATGTGGAAAACAATATCAGGGGGACAGAGAAGGGCAAGAGGTTTAGTCAGTAGAAATCTGACACTACCCACTATGGGTGTCTTGAGTCGCCTACGGGTGCGAAGATTCCCCTCCCACAAGAAAAAAAAGATGTTGTAATCGTAATTACTAGATGACCTTCGTATACACAAATTTGAGTCAAACTAGTTTTGACTAGACAAAACGCGATTTGATGATAAAATATTTCAGTTATTTGACATAGGTCATAGTTTATTCAGCCAACACGCGATAATGCGATCGAGCGAATACGTATATATTTCATGTTGACTTTTTATTAAAACAAAAAAAAACGTAATTTTCATCCGGTACACTATATTAGGAACATGTGCAGCATGTGAGAGTATGTTTGATGCATCTGTTTTCGTCGTGGATCTAAAAGAACGTCTGCATTTCTGAGCGACGATGGCCATTGGTCGATGTTAAAAAAAGAGGTCACGGTCTGATTGGAACGGTTGCCCATCAGCAACGTGGGATCATCATTAAAACAGGTTTCGATTGTTGGAAACGCAAACAATCCGAGACGATTCTAGCAACGCCTATCAAAATGGCCGCTATTAAATGGCGGCGATAAAGTCGAAAATCGCTGCTTAAAAACTAGCTTGAGATTTGCGCTGCATGATTTATAAAGCGCTGCAATCATTGCAGTTTGCATAAAAGACGATACAGACAAATGTATGCATACGGACAACGCAATGCAGTTATTCAATTTATGGTAGAAAAATGTAGACTTACAGTCTCATTAGGTTTAATCATCCGTGTGACCTCCGGATTTAATATATGGCCAATATTAGGGTTGATTGGCGTGTATTTAATGCACATGCTGCACGTGGAGCTGCAAGAATGATCATTTTTGAATTTGAACGAAATGAAATGACGATGAAATGAAATGAGTTGATAGTGTAGGGTCGCAATAGTGTGTTTTCTTTGTAGGGACTGCCTATAGGGTTACACAATGCATGCGTTATAAATTATATGCAAATAAATAAGGACTTAAAATTAAGGGATTAAATTTGTTATGCAATTCACCTAGGGTTCGAAATATCGATAAACATGGCTTTGCGATATGTCAATACACATCTCGTATCGGACTCGCGGCAATGGATGATGCATGTCTTTTTGCCCGATGGACCCTCTTGAACATCGATATTCCTCTTTGTCTTGGTGTTCAGATTGTTCTGTTGTTTAGATTTCTCATCGCGATCCACATCGGGGCTCGGCTCAGGTTCCGGTTCGGGTTCGGGTTCCGGATCGGGAATCGGTTGTGGCTCAGGCTCCGGTTCCAAATATCCGTCCACTTCTGGTTCTGGCTCCGGCTCGGGTTCCGGCTCCGGTTCGGGTTCCGGACCGGGCTCAGGCACCGGTTCGGGACTCTTTTTGGGTCCCATGTTGACCTTCATCTCCGTGGAATCAGACACGATGCCCACTATGGGATCCTCCTCTGTGAGATCTATGGAGATCTCACAGCCCTCCGACATCGTTGGCTTATTGTTTGTGTTATTCATTTTTTTAAAACACACCCTAAGCTGCAATAATATTACAAAATAATTTAAATAATCCGATCGAGGGATGCTTAATATCATTGGACATCTGCAATTGACACCGAAGAAAATCAGCTATACAACTTTGCATCAGTATTAAATCATCATCCATCGAACAGTCATGGGAATTCAAATCAACAGCACACCATTCATAGACCATAAGTCTATTTTTCATAGAATCGAGACATCGATCCAAAGTATAATTTAAAAAAAAAAAAAAAGATGAATAACACATGCACTTTGCAAACAATTTTATGCCAAAGCGGCTAACAATTGATGCACAATTACATTAAAAGCAATTAACCTAGATATGTCCACTGGCTTATATGTAAGACTATTTGTACTTATTGGCAGTGAGTAAACCTTAATGACCTTTTGACACGCCAAAAACATTTTATGATGCAAGTCATCCATCGATGCACTTTAATTTAATAAGCATATTCAACTCGTTCATGTGTGGCCATATCTAGTTTAATATCTATTGTGGAATTCGTTCGATATATGCAATGATAGAGCTTTGACATAGTGTAAAATGGATGAACGATGTGTTGTCGTCGATTTATACATGTTGTGTAATTGAAGAAAATTCTGAAAAAAAAAAACACTCAAGAAAAAAAGCATTGGATTGTCACGGTGCCTTAAAATGTAATGGAATAATTTATTTATGATTGTATACAGAACAAACAGACAGACATACATTTTATAAATAAATTGGGGTATAACACAGGGCGTTGTAGGTAAACAGCAAGTATTTGAAACGTGCGCTCCTCCCTCGTTCGTTACATGATCTTACACGATGAAATACGTTGGATCTTGTTCTTTTTAGCAATGGAATAACTGTCGATTTAGGGCACGCGTTTCAAATAAGATATACGGGGTTGAATAGGGGCTTCTTTTAAAATAAAGCAATGATCTGATGATAAGCGAATTAGAACATTGAAGACGTAGAACAAATTGATGATGATACAGATGATGAATTCGAAGACGATATTGTTCGCTATATTTGCGCGATAGTTGAATAATTCGTGCAAATTTAAACGCAAACCAAGAATTTAAAACAGGGCTTCAAACTGTATTTTTTTAAATTCGGTTTTCCGGTTCCAAACGTTTATAAAAGTGAAGATTAACGGTTTTTTCTGATTTTACGTTCAGCTCCAGATGAATTTTTTTATCGTTTTCATTCGTATTAAATACTTATTTTTTAGCATGATTTATAAATGATTAAAATAAATAATATTGATGCTTATCGGCTGGTAGTATGGGACTCCCCATTTGAAGTACATAACACTAGAAAACAAGTTTAAATCTGGGAATCCCAGACTGAATAATTCACATTTATATAGGAAGAAATAAATATATAAAAATGACTTAAAATTACAAAATGCTCTTCTTTCGCGTAAGAAGAGCACCGAACCGAAAAAAAAACGTCAATATAAAATCGGTTCGTTTTCAGTTTTCGTTCCGGCAAAAATAACGGATTCGCCGGTTTTCGGTTCGGGTCCGTTTCGAAGCCCTGATTTAAAAAGCTTCAATAAAATGCTATAACGATCGGTGATACAACATGTGTGTCATATCCCGGACAAATGCGCGCCATGACAACGCATGCGCAATGCTACACACGTAGCGTAAAATACATCTTAAAATAAAATAAAGGCAGAAGTAGTGACCGCACGTTAATTCGGGACTGTTTTTTGGCTAGGGCTGCCAACTCGGTCCCGCCGTCATATAAAACACTTTAAAATTAATCTACAGGCAGGACCTTTCCAAACAAAATGCGAATAAATAGTATTAAATTAAATTAAAAATCTTATATCTACAGGTTTCAAAAATTCGAAGACAGAATTTTGTAACCAATGTATGGATCATCTTGGCATAGATCAGAGTTTCAATGGGTCATGAACCCATTTGCTGAACACCTTTCGAGTTATTATAAAGATACTAAACATTGGCAGTGATAGATTATTTCGATACTACTTAGCAAATACAATGACATTGCTCATTGCAAGGGAACAACTCAACTTTCTATTTAATATTTTTGGGTATGTATTTATTCGCATTAAATTATTATTACGCCGATTCGATTTGCGCGGGGTTTTGTAGAAAGTTTGTAGTTTTTTTAAAATTATTTTTGGACGAATATATGAATCCTTATCTATGAACGAATGACCATAATTCTCAGATGTTTAGTAACAATAAATGCTTTTTTGGCTTTATTTTTAGTATTTAGCTGTGTAACATGCAATATATTTTTGAAGCATTTCGTTCAAACTTGTTCACAATTTGAGAATCGTTTGATACGATAAATACGTGGCATTGTATAAAATAACGTCCAAAGACTTCAATGATATTCTATTTGAGAAATGAATAAAACAATATCTATTTGTGTTTCTTCTTCAAACAAAAACATAAATCAATCGTCGTTTCTCTACTTGTTAGATTTGTTTATGAACCAATTATTTTAAATATGTACGCACTATACTATATAATTTACAAAACTTCTCATTTTACTAAATTAGGACTAATAGTTTTGTGAAAGGATTTCGAGCTATCATTCGTCCCTACAGCGGAGCCTTAGTATTAATATTATGCCGATAGTGTCCCAGGTTTTGTGAAGAATGCTGTTCCTACTCGTCATTTTGTTATGATTTTTCAGCCAATGAGAGGCGTCGTTTTGAGACACTTGACGAGGTGTTATATGACAAGGGTTGACAATTGAAGTTTAAGTTATATACCTATTATTAGATATATTATTTATTAAAGTTATATACCATTTTTTCCCAATTTATTGGAATGCTCTAATCATGGATAAAATTGTCGTAAATAATTCGTCTTAAAAGTGTCATAGATTTCATAGAAAATATATAAACATGAACGTGGGCAAACATACATACAGAGTAAAACGTATCTGTTATTGAACACAATAACAATGTTTATCAGCATTATATAAGATCATGCAATTCTTTTACAAACACATTAAGATTAGACCTAATCGAAATCGATATTGATTTACCAATAAGCATAGAATTAGGCATTAATGGATGTGAATTAAACGTGAATATGCGAAAAATGGGGTTGATTAATGGGGTGAATTGGTGATGGACGACTCACATAATCGAGCGTAAATAAATCGCGAAGAACAGATTTTGTATTCAGATCTGTGCCTTCTATCTCATTTTTCCACGGACTTATTGCCAATTAGTTTCGTGCATTTGTTGAATGCCATTGTGCTTATAATACAGCAACAAAAGACGTCTGTGCGTACAAAACGCTATGAAGATTGAATCACGTTTGTCGGTTGCAGAATGTGTTGCAATTTATTATCGCCGCGAATTAAGGACAGATCCAAGCGTGTGAGAAAGCCTGAATGGTCAAACAACCCATTTGGAAAGATCTCTTAAGCTTTTGACAATCGTATTTCAAATCAAAAATGATGTAAACTCTAATAAAAACGCTTTAAATTTTACGGCGCCTTTCAATAAGAGCGCTCTAAGTTTGATGAGTCATAACGGCCATGGCGTTTAAATAACGCCAATCAAATTTATTGTGGATTATTTATTAACATATGGCAAATTATTGTATAAAATTATAATGTTGAATAACGTGTACAAGTTATAAAAAAATATTTTTAAAATCAGTGCTTCGTATCTGTTTCTCGACACTTTTTCGCATAAATCTGGAGCATCCGCGGATCAGGATTAAAGTATCAAAATGCGCCACATTAGGACATTCAGGTTTATCAGCATGCAAATCCTTGGTTCCGTATATAACAATATTTTCTAGGAACTTAAGATATGCTATCGATAGACGTTAACGATTTGCATAGTTTGAGCAACTTTTAAGCGGCAATTGATAATCATTATCATCGTGTCAGGACCTTTTGACTTTTGTTCGATTCTAGCAAAATGTCAATTAGATGACTTCTGGTGTAAAGGCTCGAATGTGAATCTAGATTTGTAAAAATAATCACCATGTATCAATATGTAATTTCAAACCAGCCCGCGAGAATCACCAATTCGACCCGCAATAATATCATATATTTTGATTACACTATATATTTCACACAAATAATAAGTACCAAAAGTGACTGGAAGACGCTTAAAAAATTCCAGCAATGATAATTTTAAACATTTTTCTATAAAAAGTCATTTAAATTTGAAGTTATGGGACAAGCGTTTATAAATTGGCGTTGAAACGGTTTAAAAAATCTAGGTATCGTTATCAAAAGCATAAAAATCTGATAGACAGCATTCAATAAAAACACCAAGATCTATCAAAATGTAAAGATATTTAATGATTTATCCATGTGTCCCTAGCATAATTGTTTTCCCTTCGATAAATCATAGTCGCTGGAATTTAAGTGATTAAATTCTCTTTGAGGTACTTAACAAGAGAGTTGATTAGACAGTGAACTAAATAAATCCCACCCTGAACTTAAAACCCAGATTCAATCATGCTAAAATGTTTATGGTATTCAGAAAACATTATGCAAATTAATAAAATAGAAATATGTGCATCTATTCAATACAATTTTTGTCTGACAATTTTTCTTCGATGTTCGACTAAATCCTCATGAGGAGCAGGGTCCCTAAGGTCTTCCCAATACCGTCCAGCTTAAAACTTAAAGCTTATAAACAGCTTAAAAATGTACTACCCCTACAAATATATAGAATTTATGCTTCGAATAGAAGATCTGCGTTCTTATTCACTATTGTAATATTTTTATTAGGGAAAAATTATATTGCATAGATGCACTTATTTCCATTTTATTAATTTGCATAAACGTCTCCGTATACCATAATTTTAGCATGATTTAAACGGGGGATGAATTTGTGGGTGGGATTTACTTAGCTCACTGTCTATTCGATTGTCTCATAAACTACATCTAGAAGAATTTAACCACTTAAGTGACGGCGACACTGGCGAGTCGATATTTTTTGTAGAAAAAGTTATGCTCCATCTTTATGCAAATCATTCTACCTCTGCCCGATGTGTTTAATATGTATTCAGAAAGGCCTTGATGCACATTATTAAATATACATGAGTAAACAGCTTAAAAATGTACTACCTCTAGAAAAATATAGAATGATTTGCATAAAGATGGAGCATAACATTTTTCTACAAAAAAACAACAACTTGCCGTTATTTAAGTGGTTAAACTCGCCTAGATGTAGTTTACGAGACAATCGACTAGACAGTGAGCTAAGTAAATCCCACCCATAAATTCATCCCCCGTTTAAATCATGCTAAAATGGTAATGGTATTCGGAAAAGATTATGCAAATTAATAAAATAAAAATAAGTGCATTTATTCAATACAATTTCTTCCTAAGAAAAATATTACGACAGTGCATAAGAACGCAGATCTTCTAGTCGAAGCATAAATTCTATTTTTATGACAGGGTTAGTACATTATTATGCAGTTTATGCATGTATATTTAATAATGTGCACTAAATTCTTCCCAAATACATATTAAACACATCGGGCAGAAGTAGAATGATTTGCATAAAGATGGAGCATAACATTTTTCTATAAAAAAAATAGCGACTCGCCGGTGTCGCCGTTATTTAAGTGGTTAAATTCTCCCAGATGTAGTTTACGAGACAATCGACTAGACAGTGAGCTAGGTAAATCCCACCCACAAATTCATCCCCAGATTCAATCATCCTAAAATGGTTATGGTATTCGGAAACTATTATGCAAATTAATAAAATAGAAATAAGTGCATCTATGCAATATAATTTATTTCTAAAATTGCATAAATGCACTTATTTAAATTTTATTAATTTGCATAATAGTTTCCGAATATCATAACCATTTGAGGATGATTGAATCTGGGGATAAATTTGTGGGTGGGATTTACTTAGCTCACTGTCTAGTCGATTGTCTCGTAAACTACATCTGGGAGAGTTTAACCACTTAAATAACGGCGACACCGGCGATTCGCTGTTTTTTTTTTACAGAAAAATGTTATGCTCCATCTTTATGCAAATCATTCTACTTCTGCCCGATGTGTTTAATATGTATTTGGGAAGAATTTAGTGCACATTATTAAATATACATGCATAAACTGCATAATAATGTACTAACCCTGTCATAAAAATAGAATTTATGCTTCGACTAGAAGATCTGCGTTCTTATGCACTGTCGTAATATTTTTCTTAGGAAGAAATTGTATTGAATAAATGCACTTATTTTTATTTTATTAATTTGCATAATCTTTTCCGAATACCATTACCATTTTAGCATGATTTAAACGGGGGATGAATTTATGGGTGGGATTTACTTAGCTCACTGTCTAGTCGATTGTCTCGTAAACTACATCTAGGCGAGTTTAACCACTTAAATAACGGCAAGTTGCTATTTTTTTGTAGAAAAATGTTATGCTCCATCTTTATGCAAATCATTCTATATTTTTCTAGAGGTAGTACATTTTTAAGCTGTTTACTCATGTATATTTAATAATATGCATCAAGGCCTTTCTGAATACATATTAAACACATCGGGCAGAGGTAGAATGATTTGCATAAAGATGGAGCATAACTTTTCTACATAAAACATCAACTCGCCAGTGTCGCCGTCGCTTAAGTGGTTAAATTCTCCTAGATGTAGTTTATAAGACAATCGAGTAGACAGTGAGCTAAGTAAATCCCACCCACAAATTCATCCCCCGTTTAAATCATGCTAAAATTATGGTATACGGAGACGTTTATGCAAATTAATAAAATGGAAATAAGTGCATTTATGCAATATAATATTTTCCTAATAAAAATATTATAATAGTGAATAAGAACGCAGATCTTCTATTCGAAGCATAAATTCTATATATTTGTAGGGGTGGTTCATTTTTAAGCTGTTTACAAGCTTTAAGTTTTAAGCTGGACGGTCTTGGGAAGACTTTAGAGACCCTGCTCATCATGAGGATGTAGTCGAACATCGAAGACAAATTGTCAGACAGACAGTACGACTGTGAATGATCACACTCGACATAAATAATGCTTTTAACAGCGTCAGATCAGAGATAGCTGATCGTTGACGCGCTCAGGGAAAACTTCGAAGTTCCCGAATACATAATTGAGCTCGTCAGCGACTACTTTAGAGATCGACGTGTCCATCATTATGAGACGAGCACGACCAAGAAGTTCTGGGGCCCACACTGTGGAATGTCCTCTACAACAGTCTGCTGACAACAAAGATGCCACACGGAGAATAACTCATTGCCTTCGCGGATGAAGTCGCACTGCTGGTGAAAGCTCGACATCCATGGGAAATGGAAGCGACGGGCAATGAAGCCCTCGCCAGAATCAACGCATGGATGCGGGAAAATCGCCTGCAGCTGGCGGCAGAAAAAACGGAGGCAATGATCTGCAGTAGAAGAAGAAGACCGAGGGTCAAGAGGCTTATTGTGAACGATCACGAGGTTGAATTCAGTAAATCGCTGAACCTCCAAGCAAAGAAGAAAGTCTAAAGGACTACGAAGATTCTAAAAGTCGCAACGAACAAGACCAGAAACTGAGGGAAGCCTGGCAACGGAGATGGGATCAGTCCAGCAAGGGAAGATGGAATCATCGGCTTATCCCGGTCATAAGTCGGTGGAGGGCCCGGAAACGCGTCATTGGCTGTGAGGCTTGGGCACTCCAGAGAAAACTGCTGAAACAAGCACTCGGGGTAGTCGAGCTCAACGTCGACAACATGCTCCACAGCATGATGGAAAGCAAGAGGAATTGGGACCTTTGCCGCGAATACGTAGAAGAGATTCTGAGCGCCAAAACATATATGTACTGTGTATATGTAAACATAGATTAGACAGTTACTGCCTTTAGGCGTCGCATAAGCTTGCCAATTAGCAGTTCCGCCACTGTTTCCGAGCGTCCATATTTCAGCGGAAATGTCTCAATTTATCTCAAGCTATAGAAAAGACTGGAATCCTCATGAAACTTCCGGCTGGACTATAAAAAAAGGTTATTTAACAGGAAGAAGACGATAGAGCGCGCGATCACGATAATGCGCGCTCAGTTAGAAAAAATAGATTTCCGGATTAGCAGCTTTTTCATGATCCATGAAGCACACAGCCTGTGAGAAAAACAATTCTCAAAAATGCAGCTGAAGTGGAAATGTATTTATATAATAAATCGTTATTTTGCCTCTAAGTCAGATTTATTTCATTAAAAAGGAATCGAAAAATTACCCAAGCGATGTTAATAACGAAGTTAATTATATTGTATTTTAAAAAAATATATCAATAAATTTGAAGTATTTTTATTAAATACGCGAATATATTCGGGTTGCCTAATATACTGATGTTTGCTAAAAAAAAAATGGAACGATTCATATTTTCGAGGGATGAGTCTTCAGCAATTACCATAAAAAATACATAGGAAAGTTGTAAACATGGCAATTAGATTCTCTATTCAAGATTTGAAAGACTCATACGAAAAACATGTATTAATTAAACCTAATTACACAAATATGAATTGCGAAGGTCGTCTATGGTAATTTTTCGCTTTTATATTCAGTATGAGAGACGGTTTATAAATAAATTGAAGCGAAGGACAGATCGGATTGCCCCTCCCTCTTTTCTTAATTATCGTTATGTTCAAATAGGGCATCCGATCGCGAGTCGCTCATTAATTATATCAGCGTCCGAAAAACGGACCGATTGAGCCTACAAGCCTTAGGGCCGCTCCGTCTTCTTTTAGGGCTTTTTGCGGCACCGAAGTAGCGTAGTGTTTAGACACTTTCTATCATAGAATTTTTTTACAACAGTAATGATGGGTTCGTTCATCTATGCATGAGTTCGGATGCATTCGGGATTATTTTTGTATATTACATTTGTAATACTTATACGTTTGTGATACACGTGCAGGCCAAATTTCATAAAGAATTCTTACATCTATTCAATAGCCTGCAACAGGTGGCTCCAGAATAATTCTGGCTTTCATAGTGAGGAATGCTTTAAAGGTGTCGAAAGCTCTAAATTCATGATTTTATTATGATTATATTTATTAAGCAATTAAATGAAAATGGTTTTGTAGCCTTCGCCACGTCCATTTTATTCAACAGATCAAGATAAATAACTATTTTTTTTAAAGTTAATGGATGGTTATGTTTTAATAAATTAGGTTTTATTAAAGTTAAAACGTTTTAATACGAACATTCATGTGGTATGCCCCAATTTTAAATAATCGGAATGATCAGATTTTTATAGTCAAATGACGTTTTAATAAGAACGTTTTTCATGTGCTCAGCTTGGTTAGATCAGCTATTATTTTTCTTGTGGCTGTTAATATTTGTTTGCAACTGTGGCTATAATAACTGTTAGTATTATTATAATAGGCATTAAGCAAAACACAATGGTCGCATAAACCAGATCACTTAAAGGGCTTTAAGCACAATACGCGCTCAATTCAAGCACATATCTGTAGTATGAACATATAGAATGTTCCGTGTCGATGAGGAAATTCGCATGTTTAAAAAAATCATGAAAATCAATCATCGTTAATCACGATGAAAAAATATCATTATATTAGATAAAGCGGAAAGAAATGTCATTTTTTTGGTTGCGTTTTTTCTGCCAGTTTGCCTTAGGTTGTCTAGTGAATACGTCAAGGTTGATGTCATTTTGAAGCTCTATCTTTTGTTTTGCTTATTCAAATATTTTTATATTTTTTTAGCCATAGTGAAAATGTCCAAGCCAAAGATCTTGTTACACTGTTTGTATTCGATAAAGGATTAAAAACAAGAGAAGCTACCCACAGCATCTGTGATACATATGGCAATATATTGGATATTAGAAAATGTCATAGATGGTTCAAAAAAATTAAAAGTGGCCGATTGACAGATATTTAAAAAATAAACCGCATAATACCGCACGAGTTGTCATCAACGGTCTTGGAACAATTTGTTCATCGCTATTGTTCAGGTATGAAACCGATCCATTTTTAAAAAGGATCACCGTAATTATCCTTGAAAAAGGTCCTCTTTTGTATTTGGTGGGATTTTTTTGGCGTAATTCACTACGAATGATTAAAACTTGGCCAAACTGTGCCACAATTAAATAGGTTAAAAGCGGAATGGCTCAAAAAGCGATCAGTGCTAGTTAACAAGCAAATAAGAATATTACAGCATGATAATGCAATAAGACCACACGCAACAAGGATTACGCATAACAAAATAAAAGAGCTGGATTTGGGAGTGCTTCAATATTCAGACTATCATCTTTTGAAGTCATTAGAACATTCGCTTCGCGATAAAAAATTCGCTTCTGTGGGACAAGTGAAAAATCATTTGGGTTCTTAATTTAGTGGAAAACCGGCCGAATTTTATGAAAAATGCATTAAAAAACTATCTAATCTGTGGAGAGCGATTATAAATAACAATGGAAATTATTTAATTGAGTAATATTGTACAGCTTCTATTAAAATAATTTTTTTCTCCAAATAATAAAAAAATGACATTTCTTTCCGCTTTGAAGTCGTTGAATTATTGATGTTTTCCAATTGGATTTTTTACTCTTGATTGTTATTCCAAAAGCAAATCATTAGTCATGCAATAATATAAAAGGTTCGAATCTATCGTACCTAATGCGAAAATTGAAAAACAAATCGCATTCAACAGGGATAAATTGGCTAATATTAAATCGATCGAGTCGAGTAAAAGTAGTTGTCAGTACTAATAATTTCAAATTAACGTCCGAAATTATTTCAATAAAATTGCCACCAATACGCTCATATCGAAGGGAGGAAATTTTTAATATCCATAAAAGATATTATCCGAACACCCCATACGCATAGATATATAACAAATGGGAAAATAAGGAATTATTTTAAAAAATGCTCACGTTTTTCCACAGGAACGTCGCACGCGTCCAGTCAGGAGCAGCGCACAGAGAACACTGAAGAAGATTCGCGCGCAGCGGAGCTATTCCTTATGACGTATTAGAGTCTCTGTCATCTGATTGGCTGTACGAAATCCAAGGGAACTTCGGTCGAAATGGACCAATATATTTAAAAACCACCCACAGACAGACAGAGATATAAATACACTTAATTGAGCCATTTCTAATTCATGGATTGTCCGGACAGGAATGTCGTTTTTTAAATGAATAATTTATATTCGAGCAAAAAAATAATTCATTAAATTCAACGATACAATAATTAATACAACCTTTTCATATCTATTTAATTTATATTAAATTCTTCTCTTTTAGCACGCAATTTTAGCTCCAATTTTAGCACGCAGGCCTTAATGTTTTTCTCACTTCGGATCATATTTTCTGAACTTAAATTTTCATTTTTAAATTGTTTAATCTTGAAACGCGGCTTGAAAAACTATTTTTTTGCAGAGAATAACGTTTTCCTAATCAACAAACGTATGAAAAGGCGATTTTCAAGCCTTCATTAAAACTGAAATTTTAATTTCTTAAATGGATAAAAACAGATTATTATAGAGAGACTTATTTTTTGTTATTGAAAAGGCATACATAAGTCGTTAGAGTGATAAAAGAGGCGATTTTTTTAATCTCAGGTCGATAAACACGTCATAGACAATCACAAACAAAATATATGGCGATATCGAAGGTGAATTCTGGAGGCTTTGAGTATTAATAATACATATATTGAGAGGGTCCGGGATTTGAAACACTTAGGATTCACCCTCACCGAGAAGAATTTAATAATTAATGAACCGGTTTCAATAAGGCGATCGCTACTCCCATGGTCTTTAAAACAATTTTGACAACAAATCACTATCGACGAAAACTAAGATTAAAATTTATAAAACAAGGCCGGTAGTCGTTTACATGGGTGAAACATGAAACATGATTGCTCGCGATTCGATGCGTCTAGAGAGGTTTTTGAGAAAAAATGTAGGACCTCTGCGGGACGAGACCTCAGGCTACCAAGTCATGAAGTCAAATCGAGAGGCCATGGACATGTACGGCAATGCGTCAATTACATGCTTCATCCAAACATGCTGTATACACTGGGTAGGTAATGTAGCATCGGATCTGATACTGGATGCAAATAAACTATGCTTGTGTTTGTGTAATATATAAAAAGTGGTTACTGTATGCTCTGTAAACACAGGATAAACGCAGCGCATGCGCGTAGCTTATCTGTATGTTTTTATGTGCGATGGAGATAGTAGAAACGATTCTGTTTTTTTTTTCGACCAACTGCCGCTTGGAGTAGGGAATCCAATACCGGGATCCCGGATCCCGGTATTGGATTTTAGGTACTCATGAGTAACGGGATTAGTAAACTTAGTTCCGAAAAATTCGGGATTGAAATTTTTGTCTAACAGAAATCGTACACCTCATCAGCACAATTTCCGCCGAAATATGGACGCTTGGAAACAGTGGCGTAACTATTAATTGGCGAGCTTATGCGACGCCCAGAGGTAGTAACTGTCTAATCTATGCATACATATATACAGTACATATCATATTGTTATATTAACCATTCCCTACCGGTGATGTATTTACTACACTTTGACTCTAATAATGGGAATATCGATATGAAATATAATAGATACGGGCTTCAAAATTTTTGTATTCCTCCGTAATATAATTACGAATCACTTTACGATTCCTTAGTTTGGAGTGGAAAACATCACTACAGAAATGTGGATGATGAAATGCCTCATTAGCTATTATGCGGCATTTCATCATCTACATTATACTACTAAATAGTGAAAGATCTTAGAACAAGCAGGATAAATAGGGTTTAATCTTGATTGCATGTGACCATAAAATCATGAGTGAAATACAAATATTTTATAATGTTGTCCGAATCAATAAAATCTCGTTGTTTAAATCGTAACGGTTGTTCTGGTGGAGAAGTGAAACATATTTTGTCCGCTTATAAGATTTATCGGGTTATGAAAGCTACCTTTTTTAAAATTCCCAATAATAGTGGACATAAAATCGATTACCTGTCCATTTGAGCCGACTCTCCTCCATACACAAAAGGCGCGCAAAATAAACCTAAAAGGTCACGCGCGGCAAATTCAAATTAAGTACCTTTGAACAAGACAGAGTTGATACTATGATATGTGTTAAACGTTCTATATACCCTGCCGAAATTTGATTTTTGAGATACCTGTTGTATTCCACACTCGTTGGAGGCATCGTCATCAGATATTTAAATGAGTTGATAATCGCGCGAGTCCCCATTATCGTATAACACCATCAATGCGACTGATAAAATTCCTTTCTGCTGAGACACGGATTAAAATTAGCAAAATTCCCGATTTTCCGACAAATTAATTATTTCCGTCGCTGCAGATGAATATTTATATACTGCAATGGTTCGATGTGATTTTTAATTATATTAGGGAGGAACACAAAAATTTTGAAGCCCGTATCTATTATATTTCATATCGATATTGCCATTATTAGAGCCGAGGTGTAGTAAATACATCACCGGTAGGGAACGGTTAATATAATAATTTAATATGTACTGTATATATGTATACATAGATTAGATAGTTACTGCCCCTAGGCGTCGCCTAAACTCGCCAATTAGTAGATGTGCCACTGTTTCCAAGCAAACAATCGAAGAGCTATAGAAAAGACTGTGATCGAGCGAAGAAGACGATAGAGCGCGCGATCACGATAATGCGCGCTCAATTAGAAAAATTGGATTTCCGGATTAGCAGCTTTTCCATGATCCATGAAGCACACAGCCTGTGAGAAAAACAATTCTCAAAAATGCAGCTGAAGTGGAAATGTATTTATATAATAAATCGTTATTTTGCCTCTAAGTCAGATTTATTTCATTAAAAAGGATTCGAAAAATTACCCAAGCGATGTTAATAATGAAGTTAATTATATTGTATTTTCAAAAAAATATATCAATAAATTTGAAGAATTTTTATTAAATACGCGAATATATTCGGGTTGCCTAATATACTGATGTTTGCTAAAAAAAAAATGGAACGATTCATATTTTCGAGGGATGAGTCTTCAGCAATTACCATAAAAAATACATAGGAAAGTTGTAAACATGGCAATTAGATTCTCTATTCAAGATTTGAAAGACTCATACGAAAAACAAGTATTTATTAAACCTAATTACACAAATATGAATTGCGAAGGTCGTCTATGGTAATTTTTCGCTTTTATATTCAGTATGAGAGACGGTTTATAAATAAATTGAAGCGAAGGACAGATCGGATTGCCACTCCCTCTTTTCTTCATTATCGCGTTATGGTCAAATAGGGCATCCGATCGCGAGCCGCTCATTAGTTATATCAGCGTCCGAAAAACGGACCGATTGAACCTACGAACCTTACGGCCACTCCGTCTTCTTTTGGGGCTTTTTGCGGCGTTTTTTATGATCTGTACGATCACCGAAGCAGCGTAATGTTTAGACACTTACATATAACCTTATTATAAAATATAGATGACCCTCGTACTCTATGATCATCGTTTTAATTGTCCTATTACATCAATATTTCAGATAAAATTGTTATTAAGCCAAATGTCAGCTTGTAATATTCTCGCAAAATTTGTTTGCTAGTGCCATATAATTCAACCGATGAATGGCGTTGGTTTGCAATATATGAACAGCTTCAGCATAAAGCTTGCATATCAATTATGACACGTTAGTCATAGTTATACATACAGTTGAAACAGAACCAGGGTATACAAAGGCATAACAAAGTTCGGTTGCGGAAACATTTTACAAATGTTTACATAACTGTGGATTATGCGAAAATTTCAGGTCGGAACCCTTCTAAAGATATCAAAAGGTTGTTCGGCATTAATCAGTTTGGCTCTGCAAAAATTGGCAAAGTCGATGATCACCACAATCAGCATGTGGAAGATCACATGTGCGTCGGGGTGCATGTCCTCTTTATCGTCAGAATATGTTCTTCGTGGGTTTTGTGTTTTTATTCTTTTGAAGAAGATCTAGCAAACGCATCATATATAAGATGGACGCGGACAAAAAGTGCATTCAAGATGAAATGAGCTTTTATAAATAATGAATTCAAATTATCATATGTTGATGATTCAATTCCATGAATTAAATGGGGTATTCTTAACATTTTACATTTTATGTATTTAAATATATTGACGCAGTAAGCTCTTTTGTAAACATCGATTAAATTTCGTTTCAATCTATTTGCTCGCTTAAGAATTATATCAATTTTACGAAAGGAGATGTTAATTGAATTTCACTACGAAATTGCCTTTCAAGTTAAGATATAATTATTCGAGTATAAATCTTTAGCGGATCTATCATAATTTTTAACCACTTAATATCAGAAACTCAACGGTGAGTCACTATGGTTTTTCCTAGAAAAATAAATACTTCTCAATATCTAAAAAATATTATGCCAGGGCCACATTATTCAATCCAAAAATGTCCTTCCATTTTAATGGATCTTGGTGTTTCAATTTTATTTATTAATAAATTCAACAAAAATCATTAGGGCTACGTAGCTAAATCTATTTAGGTATGTATTGATAAGATTGCTTTGTATATAAACTGTTCTACTTTGAATGAACCTACACTGATTGACTCTGTACGTTTTTATAATATATACTAAGTTGTCTAATACCGCTTTGATTCGTTATCGTTATGTTCAGAAATGGCATCCAATCGCGAGCCGCTCATTCGTCATATCAGCGATCCGAAAAGCGGACGGATTGAGCATACATACCTTATTGACACTCCGTCCTCTTTAAGGACCTTTTGCGGAATTTTATATGATTTGTACGATCACGGAAGCAACGTAGCTTTTAGACACTTTCTGTCATAATATTTTTTCACAACAATAACCGCCATCTATACGTCAAGTCCTGAAGAGACCCCCGTTTAAGAACCGCTTCTTTAGAATATGAATGACAATCATTAACACATGCGGTCCACAGTGAAAGTTAACAGAGTGATTCCGAAATCTGATAAATGTATCATCCCTCCCCCTAGCTTTGACTAGCCATCATCAGAAAAAAAAAAACAAAATGTCGTTCAACATCTCTTCCCCATTATATTGAGTCCCTTTGACAGGGGCCAAAATAAAACCAACCTTAGCATGAACGAATATTCCAGTTCTACTTCTGCAAAATTCACCCCAAAACTTAATTCAAACCAGTTTTATATTCGCAAAAAAAAACCACGAATAAAGGCAGCTGTGCAATTTGCATGTGGTTTGACAAATGCATAAAAAATCTTTTTTTTTTAATGCAAACCGATTTGATAGCATCATGAATGCAGACCAAGTTGTTAATTATCCAATCGAGTTTTTAAATTACCGTACAAATTGGAACAAGACTCACTATGAAGAAACTGATGCCGAATATGATCGAGACGACTATCATTGCTGATTAAACAAGATAACTCTTTCAAATTTCAAATGGTATTTTTACAACTATTTCTTCTGTGGCAGCAACGCGCCGGGTACCAGCTAGTTCTATATAAAAATATATTTGAATTGGGTATTTTAACACTGAAAATTGGCGTGCCTATAATTCTTCTCCGAAACATAAATCCACCATGATATGAAGCAATGGTATCAAGTTTTTATTTTAAAAAAAATCATGAATAATATCATCGAAGCTACAATTTGAACGTGTGCAGTTCCGGTGCGAGCATCAACAAAGAACACACAGGGTATGCGTGCATGCTTCTCACATGGATAGCTGTATATGGGCTGTTAACGCCCAAATCATTTATTACCAGACGGTACGTATCATGTGGAAAAGTATTGTGAATATAAAAGAACTTCATTAGCATAAGCATAATCTTTGGGACGAATATAACAACAACATGGGGAGCCTTCTCTGACCCAAGCTGTGTGATCCTCCAATTCGGCAGCATGACAGCCCGCTCGCAAAGTGTACAACATGGTGCAAAACCACTGCTTAAAAATTAAATATATGAAAATAATTACATAGATATATGTTGTATAGGGTAAGGAAGAGTTTTGAGTCTCACTTGCGACCCCGAAAAAAAAGGTTGCGAACCCACTAATCGCTACCGGTCTTAAGGAAGGGCCTCTACGACTCGATGGAGATCGTAGAAAGCCCTGGCGATGAGTTTTCCCCCAAAACTTTTACAAAAAGTCCTAAAATTAGACCACAAGGTTTGCGTGTCCAACCGGACTGAATTTCGGACCACTGACACAACGAAGAAGCGCCTCGCGATCGGACGCCATGCCCGAAAATATCCACATAACATGGTCTGCGTTCTTGAACTGAGACGTCCAATGATCCGGGACGACCCGGCGACATCTCAGGCGGTGCCTAACCGAGAGGAATAAAGTGAAAGTCGAAAAACCGTCGGAAATTTCGACATCAGAATTGCGAGAAAAGAGATGGATATCGAAAAACGAAGAAAATCCGCATTCAATGGACGAGACGAAGGCTCTAGCATACCCAGAACTCGACTACCGATTTTTTCGAAAGTTAAAGCACCAATAACAAACAAACAATAACCCAACATAGCATTGGACGGAGGATGCTCACCAAGGCGCCGGTAGTCATTCCGCGCCCATGAGTCTGACAGGAGACTCGAAATATCGGAAAGATATATATTTGAAATCTTAGTGTACCTCTCAATTAAGCGCGATCGTATACCCGTTTTTCAGCGTAATTAAAAATATATAAAATCATTCCAATGCATACACATTATATCCTTAAGTGTGGGATTGCAACGCATGCCGGGTATTCGCTAGTTTAAAAATAAAATCGAAACATCAATAGGATAAAACAGGAGGACACTTTTGAATTTACCAATGTGTTTACCTAGCAAATTAATGCTTAGGTATTGCATTTTTGATCCATCGAACATCAGAGTGACTCATCCGTGATTAAGTGGTTAAACTCCCTCAGAGGTACTTCATGAGACAATCGACTAGACAGGGAGTTGAGGAAATATCTCACAGGAATTTATCCCTAAATTCAATCGTGTTAAAATGGTTATGCTGTTATTATTCGGAAACCATTATGCAAATGGATACAATGGAAGTAGAAAAATATTATAATAGTGCAATAAGAAAGCAGACATTTGAGTCGAAACATAAATTCTATCATTCTGCAGAGATAGTACATGTTTATGCGGTTGTCTCATGTATATTTAATGATGTGCAATAAAGTCTAACTAAATTCATATTGAGCACTTCGCGAAAAAGTAGTATAATTTGAATAAGGACGATTAGAGTTGTAGGAGAATTTTCCACATTGAGATATTATTTTCAGCAATTTATTTTGGTAATTCGACGCAGTTATTGTTAAGGCATAATATGACAATAGTAAAAACATAAGATTAAGCAATAAGTAGTACCAAAATTTAAATACATAACCCTTTTTAAATTTGTATAATTATATATTGTATTGGAAGCTTAGTTTTGCCCAAACTCAAACAATAATTCCTAGTGCTAATCATAATATTTATTGTTTAGGCTCGCCGACTAATGTATTATATTGATACAGGTGTTATTATACATGTCCATCATTGGATTGAATCAACCGTATAAAAGAGGGGTGGATGGATTAAGAATACCGTGAATAAAACGAAAATAGAGAGCCTATCAATAGGAAAGCTCAACATTTGTTACATTATAACGGCTATATCGCTGAAGAAATATCTATCAAATTTATTGTGAATAATTTAATAGCATATGGCAAATTATCATTAAAGGATATTAATCCACACGAGTTACATCACCATCCCGAAAAACTCACTGTTTTTGTGTAGCCCTTTATGAAAGGCATTTTATTTCGCGTGGCGTCGTAATGAATTGATCACCGAAATCGTACAATTTAACGCCTTTAAACTTCTTCCTTTGAAGATATATTAAATCACAAATTTATTTATATACATTGCAAATAATTTATGTCCTTAAAGTCGACATAACGAACTCCATCCAGCAAATTCAGCCGGATTTACGCAACAAAGTCGTCGAAAAATAGACCTTTTTTAAACGGAACGCCAAGCAAAATTGCGGCAAAAATTTATGCAATATTATTTTTTATAATAAATGCCATAAAATAATCTTTAAAATAAAATAAAAATAAAATTGATATCCAATATAAAATTTGTTTTATTTGTATTTAAAAATTGAGCGCCATTGTTGAAATACCCTATCAAACAAAGCTCTGGTTTATATTTGATAATTGGTTTTTATGCAATGTTGACATCACATTAGGGTTTATATTAGAGTTTTTGTGTATTTTGATTGATGTGAATCATTTCAAAAGCTGATATATAAATTGGAATAAATTTAAAAAAATGCATAAGACAAGCAGATAATTCGGATTTGGGATAAATTCATCAAATATCGATATCTGAAATTGATTTTAATCACAGGATATTCTGTGATGTCACGATAAAAGCTGAGATAATTAGCAGAGAGTTTTTTTTTTACAAAATCCGACCCCTCCAATTCATTATTATATCTGATTGTTTGTAGCCGATTGTTAGTAGCCATTGTGTAGCCGAAGCGCTGAAGTGAATTAATTACGACATCATGGATATTGCACAGCCGATGCGAATCATAGAAGCATATGTCTGCGTGTTCCCGAGGATACTTAGGGGAGCAAAGTTACCCTTATTAAAACAAGCTGACATTCCCCGCCCGTACCTTCATAGGATATTTACGATCGCAACACGGCATTATATCTCTGCGAATTCAATGAGATTATGGAGTGCTTTGTACGGTGTACCTATCGACAGGAACGAGAGGAGAACGAGTAACTTTAGAATATTTTGCATCCATATTGCATGCTTGTATGAGGAACGAGATCATCGAGGAAACAATGTATAAAACAATAGCGAAAATCATTCAAAATCGTCTATATTGCATAGTTACATATGAAGATTCGGAATTTCAGTTAGTTTGGCTGTTTAAAATTGATAAATGCACCGTAGCATTTTTGCCCATTGCGGTCTCTAAATATTTCAGACATTTTTGTTAGACATTGGCCTAAATGGAGACCAGGTTTTCTTAAATTCCCGATTTCCCGACAAATTATTTATTTCCGCCGCTACAGATGAATACTTATATACTATAATACTTTGATATGATTCTTAATTATATTACGGATGAATACAAAAAATCTGAAGCCCGTATCTATTATATTTCATATCGATATTCCCATTATTAGAGTCGATGTGTTGTAAATACATCACCGGTAGGGAAATGTTAATATAACAATTGGAAAATTCGTTAGTTTCAGACAAAAATATTATGAATATTAAGTATAATCGGAGATGTTCACGAAAACGCGCGATAAAAGTCACTACCTGTGTTTAGGATTTTATCCGGGCAATAGCTCATTTTCTTTGTATCACTATTAAGGATTATAAAAACCAATATTCCTTTCCAAATACTATCTTAAACACGATGCCCAAAATAAAATCACATGATTTTAAATCTGAGTGGGGAAAAAATGTAGAAACAAAATGTCGAGCCAGACTCGACATAGGACCTCAAAGAGTTAATTTCATTTATTTGAACAAAACGCTGTAAAAGCAGATAGAAAAATTAGTAGTACATTCGAAAAGATTCTATTTAAGAGAGAACGATTCAAATATGGAACCAAAAAAAAAATCAGGTAATTTGAATATAAATAATAAGGAAATTGACGAAATATTTTTCAAGCAAACATAATTTAGTAAGCGCAACAAGACTTCTCTATCAACAGGTTAGATAGCTGAAAACCCCCTACATGAAATCCGAAATAAGCCTTGTACACCCACCCGCCCCACAGACTCCCGTCTGGTGAACCCTCTCCCGAAAATGTTTCAGGTCATGGATTGTCTGGGCTATTTTACTTGTTTCCCCCTGTCTGCTGGGGGAGAAAACATCCCCGCGAATTGTATAAACAGGTTTCATGCGTTCAGATCTGTAGACTTAGCGGCTATTATTTCATTTCATACTCATTAAATTTTGAAATCATAATTGACTATAATACACATTAGCGGAAATATTGGGGCTGATTCCCCGCACACAATGGCTACAGACACAATCAATAATGGTCCAACGGTGTACTTTATCAAATTGAATAGATATAGATGCCGTAATAAAATCCCACAAAGGCTTTGATTTGGTCGGAGCAGGAAATTCCCCTCATGTTACCCCACACAAAAAAATAATTCATCAAAACCAACCATTGCAATCGAACGAATGCCGCATATATGGTGTCATCATATTGAAGATTAAGAGGAGAATGCATGTTCAAATCCAAATAAATTTATAAAATGCATCATGAAAGATTTTCTTTATCTTCCCAATCAGATTCTGTTATCCTTATATAAGAGATAATCAGGAGTTTTCATACAGACATCCATATTACAGCGGGGGGTGTAAATTAAATCCATAGCATGCCGTTGTAATCATCTTCCCCGCGAGTGGTCGATGTTATCCTATTTTGATGTCGAAATTTTACTTCCTGAAATAACGATGGCATAATGGATACTAATTTTGAAACGATCTCTAATAGGATACAATTAGGGAGTCCAATTTTGAGGCAAAGTTTCGATTCCGTGATTGCATTAGACCATCCCAGAATTGATTCTGAAATCCCGGGACTGGGATTTTCAATAGTTTAAGAAATTACATTGAAAAATTTGATCAAAAATTACTAATAAGTCCACTTGTTTAATATGAAAGATAGCTTTAAGGCGAAATAATTTTATTTATTTAAGAAAAGATAAAAAGATTTCCCGATAAATTATTTATTTCCGCAGCTACAGATGAATACTTATATACTATAATACTTTGATATGATTCTTAATTATGTTACGGAGGAATACAAAAAATCTGGATTCCGTATCTATTATATTTCATATCGATATTTCCATTATTAGAGTCGATGTGTAGTAAATACATCACCGGTAGGGAAAGGTTAATATAAAAATTTGAAAAATATATATGTACTATATATATGTGCGTACATAGATTAAACAGTTACTGCCCCTAGGCGTCGCTTAAGTTCGCCAATTAGTAGTTACGCCACTATTTTCAAGCGCTTAGATTTCGGCGGGAATGTCTCGACTTTTCGGGACTACGTTTATTAGTCCCGAGATTCATGAGCACCTAAAACTGCGCGGGATCCCGGGATTGGATTCCCTAAATACAATAGAGTCCATTTTGATATTATTCAGACTCTCTCAATAGAGACGCTCAAAAGTTGTTAAATTATTGTGGCGTTGTTATTGAAGCATATTTTTTTAAACTTATTATTTTGTATATTAATTAGTTTCAGACAAAAACATTATGAATATTAAGTATAATCGGAGATGTTCACGAAAGCGCGCGTTAAGAGTCACTGCCTGTGTTTAGGATTTTATCCGGGCAACAGCTCCTTTTCTTTGTATCTCTAGCAGATAGGCGAAAAACTATTAAGGATCATAAAAACCAATATTCCTTTCCAAATACTATCCTAAACACGATGCCCAAAATAAAATCGCATGATTTTAAATCTGAGTGGGGAAAAAATGTAAAAACAAAATGTCGAGCCAGACTCGACATAGGACCGCAAAAAGTTAAAGACAACATAACGAACATAAATACAACCAGATTTATACGATAAAGTCATTGAAAATTGATCGTCCCGAATACGTGCCTTCAAGCAAAGCCGCGGTATACATTTGAACAACTTGTTTAATTTACATTTAAAAGTCGAGCGTTCTTATTTGAAGAACCTATAAATTTCTGTCCTGTACAATAAAGTCAGAAACTCCTTTATATTATAAAAGCGTTTATTCACAAAGGAAACTATGCATGCAATTTTTATCATTGATGCATTGATGTACAATATAAAGAAAGGAAAAACACATATCGGATGCACACAAACGGAATGCAAAATCATACTTGGAGCGTTTCAGTGCGTGGTGCAATATGCTACCCCTATTTTAATTTATTTTCATTCAGACACCCCATGGCTGAAGCGGCCATCGTCAAACGAAAAACCGCATATGTCTGATGTCGACATGGACGATATATTGCATGTTATACAATACAAATTGTACAGGAGAACATATTGGAATTCGAAATTAGATTCTATAAACATGCGACAAAGCCTCGATCAACCCTTTTATAAAAAAGTTATTTGAACAGGTGTGGAAAGCTTATTTTAAACTATAAAGAAGTTCGATGAAATTTATTACCATATCGTTATATATATGGCAAATTGGCCTTGCAGCTTGGAAATTTCGATTGTACAACATATAATTCGAGATGCTGATTGATGTCTCTCCGATGTTCTTTAAAATAATGCACAAACAACATAAACGATTAAAATAATTAAAAAAAAAACATTCAAATACGCTCGACCTTCAAGTTGCGCGGTATATGTATTTTACGCGTAAAAAGAGGACAGAAAGCCAATAGAAAATCATGGGATGGGATACATAAAATGGCACAAAAACTAATTCACATATTTCACATAATGTATCTTTGTTAAATAGGTATTCATGGCTTAAAATCGGTGGTGTCAGAAGTGGTTCAAAAAATTTCGAAGTGGATGAAAATGGATTATGTATTAGATAAAGCGGAAAGAAATGTCATTTTTTTCGGTTGCGTCTTTGCCGACAGTTTGACGAATAAATACGTCGAGATTGGTATCATTTTGAAGCTCTGTTATTTGTCTTACTTTTTCAAATATTTTTATATTTTTTAGCCACGGTGAAAATGTCCAAGACAGAAATTAATGAGACCCATTTGCGGTCTTGTTTAGTGTTTTTATTCGATAAAGGATTAAAAGCAAAAAACAGCTACCCAGAGCATTTGTGATTCATATGGCAACATATTGAATATTCAAAAATGCCATAGTTGGTTAAAAAAATTCAAAAGTGGCGATAGAGGTTTGAAAAATAAACCAAAATCAGGTCGACCTCCGATAATCGATGATGACGCATTAAATCCTCTGATAGAATTTGATCATCGAAAAACGATAGAGGAATTATCGCTAGACATTGGCTCTCCTTGGTCGACAGTAAAAGAACATTTGAAAATATTTGGGTAAAAAACATAGACAGGGAATTTGAGTACCGCACGAGTTGTCATCAACGGTCTTGGAACAATTTGTTCATCACTATTGTCCAGGTCCATTTTTAAAAATGATCGTCACCGGGGATAATAAGTGGGTCTTCTACAACAGTCCGAGAAGGAAAAACGGTGGCCTTCTTCAAATCAAGTACCCGTTTCTATTCATCGATCCTTGATCCTTGAAAAATATTTGGTGGGATTTTTTAGGCATCTTTTGAAACCTGACCAAATTGTCACAGCACAATTAGATAGGTTAAAAGTGGAAATGCTGAAAAAGCGATCAATGCTAGTTAATAAGCAAAGAAGAATATTACAGCATGATAATGATATAAGACCATACGCAAGTGCTGCAATATTCATCATATTCTCCTAACATTGCATCTTCAGACTATCATATTTTCAAATCATTAGAACATTCGCTTCGCGATAAAAAAAATTAAGGAGGGCGTTTATAAACAGTAATGGAAGAGCCCTAAAAACAAATAACAAAAAAAATGACATTTCTTTCCGCTTTACTTAGTATTTGTACCACTGGTAACGCCGAAATCGAGTATAATAGCCAAAAATGTCGCTTTGCCTCTCTGATGGAATTGCATAGGAATTATTCATTATGAAATTCTTTGCCTTCTTTGAATCGATTGAAAATATTTTTGTGCATATAAAAGCTAGTATTTTGCACCAAATATGTGTATAAAAGCGTGCAAACCGAAAGTCGAGTGTATTTATTTATTGTATAAGCGTTTTGAAACAATAGATAAAATTATAGTAAACAGTAAAACATGCACATAATATAAATTATAAAATTAATTTACAAATTATTTACATATAAAAAAATGTTTCGCAACACCTTATTCATCTTGTTTCGAATTTAATGACTGTAATAATTAGATTTTTTTTAATTTGGTGGATGGCTTTGTAACGTTTGAGGCGTTTGAGTCCCCGAGCGGCTCCCCACCTCCACGTGCACGTCGGGATGGTGGGTCCTTTCTGGTGGGCTGTGATGCTGCTGGACGAATGGATGGGAATACGAAGGGCGTCGAAAGGAAAGACTCAATTCGCAAGATAACTATTTATTCCGCACTACAGATAGAGAGAAAGGGGTCTGGCTGCAGGAGGGACGACTTCCCGCAGCCAAGGCCAACCGACGATTCTCCAGACTCTCGCTTCCTGCGCGTCACTACCCAACCGGTAACGATGCATGCGCAAGAAGCAATCGGTCGGTAAGCAGGTGCAATGTCTCCGCAGGGCCACAAGAGATGGCGCTGTTAAAATAGCACATTGCACCTGAAGAGAAATGGAAGATGTCGCTACTATGCGGGGATGATAAATCGCCCACGCTACAGCCTCATATTACATTGGTGTCAGAAGCACTCCAATATGCCCTGAGCCTTCATATGCATTTGCCCCGATCGAAAACTTTTTAATCTGATTTTCGACTACATCAAATCAATGCACCGAAAATGTTTTCGATCCTTGTTGATACAATATGTTCGGCTTCGATGCTGTATTAATTGAGTTACATGCACCGAAATTGTAATAAAGTGCATGGGATGCTATTTTCAACAACGACAAATCAAATCAAGCAAATTTATGACATGGCAAATTGTTGGAAAATGTCAAAGGCTATGCTCTAGAATTTGCAATTTGCATGCATCGCCCGGCGATGAACTAGTTTTTAGCCTTATACGAATTTAACGGGTGATTCGATTTCGATGCAAAAAAAATCAAACGGAGATGCATTCCGGATCGATGTAACAAAAGTCGGATGCTGGGATGTTCATTTTGATTTGCGTAGTCATCTCAGGTGAATTAAAATGGCGTCGGTTGAAACCATATTGAAACGGGATCGATGCAATAAGATTATCCCTGGATCGATTTGGCGTTAAGTTTTATGCATTCGGACAAATCCTGTGGGTTGTATGCTCGAAATCATTGCAATATCGATCCCAATGGATCTACACTATGATCTGCGATCGTTTATAACGGATGAAAATCGATCGGATTTGTATAGTTTCTTTTGAACGAAAAAAATCGCCTATTTGCCATAAATATGTCTCAAAATTGATTGAGATGATGTTATGTGGTTGTTTGAATATTAAATCGATGAATCATAAATGAGAAAAAATCGCTGTTTGATTAGCGTTGTTTAATTAACATATGGTTGAAATATTAAGGACGTTAAAAATTTGTAATCGAAATAATATTAAATTCATAGTAAATAAGACCGTTTGTTGTGTTTTCCGTTTAAAAAATACGTTTTTCGTGGAGTCTCGTATTATTTAGTGTTTCTTAAAAATATCACACACCAAATAATAAGAAGACCACCCAAAACCCCCCCGTTATATTAAAGAGTGAGCTGTGGGGGTATCCTCTTTCTAACGCGTACGCGAAAATACGCCATCGCATGATGAAAGATCATGAGAGAAAAAGCAAACCCTTTGAATAGGCTCAGTCGGCTGCTATGTGCGTCGGAAGACAACAGGGTGTTGCGAGACAAAGGACTTTGCATTTCTGCCGTTTTCAATCGCGCAAAATAGGGATCTCTCAATTTTTGGAGGAAAAATTGCGACAACCATCAACGGATTTGATGACGAGGACTAACCTGCACGCACGAGAAGCTGAAGATGCGGTCTCCTGTACCGCTCCCGAGCAACGCCAGGTGACGACCTCGATCGAGCGCTGCAGCCCTGCGAGTGCCCGCTTCCACCCCTAAACGCCCACCCTCGAGCCTGTACGGACACGCGCCCTACCAGTCGAATGCAATTTTCAGCCAGCCATTAATCATGACTTGACAAAATAGACACAAAACATTTAAAAGCGACAAATCAACGCGGAAAACATCATAAAATCGCACACAAACAAAACGAAAAACATACGCAATAGCAGCCATTCGGCATTTATATATTTGTATACATAAATAAAATTCAATAATCAGTGCTTTAGTGATTTCCGAAAAATCGTACATTTGAAGCGTCTCTGATCCATTAAATCATAATCGGTTAAATTCAGCGCGTTGCCGCCACAAAATTAATAATTCTAAAAATATCGTTTGTCGATTTTATTATAAATATGAACAAACATACAAACATTGATTTTTATACATAACATCAACTATTAGTTAATTGTACTATATCCATATTATTTGAAAAAATGCAAACAATAAATTGGCAAAGTTTTATCGCAATCGAATGAACGGTATGGCAGCGCATTAAATACGGACAAACAAACATTGACTTTTATATATTAGACTATGCCTATGTTACTCGCAAAATTATTAGCAATAAGTGAACGAAGTTTTATTGCAATCCGATAAACGGTATGCCAGCGCATTTCAAACGAACATAGCCCAATTCATTTTTATATATTAAAATATATGGCAAAAATTACAAAATTATTAAAATTTATTTTTCAAATTAAAGCTTCGTTCGAGAAACGCTTCGCTAAAAAATATCATCTTTTGCGACCCCTATTTGGAATATAAAAAATTTATTACAGGACGGCGCCACACAGAGCATGCCATGATGGACATACTGCACGAGCATATATGGATGGACATGCTGCAAGTTTATATATTAATTCCATGTTTCTATTTCTTGGACAAAAATGCATCAATTTTCTGGGACGACATGCATTTGCAAAAAAATACTCTCTATTAAATCATGGCGAATTTAACACAAATTGATGGATGAATTAAATTTGATGTTATTGATGATTTTTGATGCATACATTTGATAAACAGCAAGAGTTGATCCTTCAAGTGACATAAAAAATGTAAGCATCATTTTAATTTTGCACTCTTATGATGGATTTAGATTTTTTACCATTATATAATTTGATTCTATTCGCTTGTATACATAATGCAAATATAATACACAATTGAATGATTTCAGAAAAACAATGCAGAACAAAGAGGCAATATAACAAATTTACAAAGATGAGCTCTTGTGGGAATCAAGGAATTATATTATCACTGGGAAAATAGTTATATAGTAGGAACATTATCTAATGAATTTTGATTTATTGATTCCAGCAAGAATGCAGTGAGACAATTATCATCCAAAATTCTACAATTCTACAATGAGATATATTAATACTTTGAATAATATTTTGAATATAAAAGACAGATGTGCTGCAATATTGGAAGTCCACAGCTATTAAACTTCCATATTTAATTCAAAATTCAATGTGTAAAATTTATTTTATTGTAAATATGAACAAACATTTATTTTTATATATTAGATAGATGACTTTGGCCTAACTTTCAGAATTTTCTTTAGCCACAATAAAAACACACTTTTATTTGATTTTTTTCCCTGCAATGTGACTATATTTATTTAACTAATTTCACAAATATTTTAATATATCTACATGTATTAGATAGTACCAGTTTTGGTGAAAAATGGTGCATTGGGAAGTCATGGCTTTAACTATATTGGAAGCACTGTTTTTTATTAATTGTTATATTTTCTAAAAATCATGTCTTGAAGCAATTGAAATATTTAAAATAAAAGCTATGCAAAATAAATTTGCTTTTGATGATTTAACCCAATAAATAACTTTCAATGTTAATAATTATTATATGCTTATAAATAAATTGATTTTTAACCGAGTGCCAAAGTAAACCAACAGCCAATGTATTTGGCTGTTGATCACATTTAGGATGCAGCTTTGAATGGTTTGTATTAAATTATGTAATGATAAAATTATTTAAAATCAAACTGTGGCTCGCATAATATAGAGGAACCGAATCTATACATTTATAAAATATTTTTTAAAAAAACATTATTTTCATGGTAAGAAGACCTTATTTAATGCTGCAACTTATTGGAGCATTCATAGGTGAGAATTAAAACGACATTTTTCAAAATAAAATGTATTCAATCAAAATAATCTCCATTATTAACTTCAATAGTATTTTGCCAATAAAAAAATAAATTATCTATGAGATTTCAACACTTTTAGAATTTACGAAGCCTTAAATTGCTTTGTCCCAATTTTAGAACTGAAACTAGAAGTGGTACATCTGAGTTTGAGGGAAAAGTTGATTTTATGATTGAAGACTCTTCAAAGCCCCCAAGAATGGTTGTCATGTGGAAAATCAAAAACAATGGAATAGTCTCTTATTATTTCGAGATTGTATTGAAAGCAAAAGGCAACAAGTCGTTTCAGGCTTAAAAATACCAAGTCATATGCCGCTATTATATTTCAAGGCTCAGTCAATAAACAATGCGCTATTACAGGAAATTTTCTTATTGTGTGGTTGCTCTATTGTCTAGGGTTCGTTAAGATCATGCTAGCGTCTTCAGTATGCCATTGTGTAATTCGACGACTAAAAATCTATAGCGTCTTAAAATCCCGTAATAGAAAAGGTGTTCACGTTACACTTTCGGATGCGCGATAACCTGTGGGGGCTTAAATTATCATTCACCCATTTCTCAGCACCGATTTTCTCACGAAAGATGGATACTTATATACTATAATACTTTGATGTGATTTGTAATTATATTAGGGAGGAATACAAAAAATCTGAACCCCGTATCTATTATATTTCATATCGATATTCCAATTATTAGAGTTGATGTGTAGTAAATACATCACCGGTGGGGAAATGTTAATATAACCATTTGAAAAATTTATATGTACTGTATATATGTATACATAGATTATACAGATACTGCCCCTAGGCGTCGCATAAGCTCGCCAATTTATAGTTACGCCACTATTTCCAAGCGTCCAGATTTTGGCGGGAATGTCTCGATTTAGTAGCCTTCATCGTGCTGGTGAGGTGTACGATTTCTGTTAGATAAAAAATTCAATCCTGATTTTTTCGGGATTACGTTTAATAGTCCCGAGATTCATGAACACCCAAAGCTGTCCGGGATCCCAGAATTGGATTCCCTAGTAATGACACATCCACGTTTCACCTTCCATCACGATAGAGTCCAGGAAAGCTTTTTTAAAAATGCTCAGTATTCGCTACCCGCCGATTCTGACACCAGTGTAAGGAGGCGGCCCGCTAGCATACGGGTCCGTTCTTCTATCGGGCCGTGATGTTGCTGGACTCCCGCCTCCTGCGCGTCACTACCCAACCGGCAACGGTGCACGCGCAAGAAGCGATCCGTCGGTAAGCAGATGCAATGTCTCCGCAAGGCCACAAGAGATGGCGCTGTTAAAATAACACACTGCACCCGAAGAGAGATGGAAGATGTCGCTGTTAAGAACGCTACACTACGTGGGGATGGTAAATCACCCCCACGCTACAGTATCTTAATTCTTGCCTTGTCATCAGTATAAGGATGGCTTTCTCTGAACAACCTAACCTAATTCGTGATATGTTGTCGATTCATTACATCACTACTATATATTTACATGAACTCTAATGAAGTATAACCGCGCAGGTCTCGCACGCAGGTGACCTCTTCATCGGAAAAAGCCACTGTGGACCAAAATAATCAAGGGCCAATAATCGTCGAATCCATTTCCACGAATCAGATTATTTTAAGGCATATCAGATGAACGTTCGGAAATCGTATGAGGGAATTAAAACGCCATAATCTATAGACTAAATTGCTTGATTCATTTTTATAACTTTTCTAAATCACAAGACAATCAACTAAGTAAATACCACCCGGAAATTCATCCCCAGATTCAATTATGTTAAAATAGTAATGGCGTTTGGAAGCTATTATGTAAATCAATCAAATTGGAATATGTGCATGTATTCAATTCAATTTCTCCCAAACAAAAATATTATAATAATGAATAAGGAAGCAGATCTTCTGGTCGAAGCATACATTTTATCTTTCTGCAAAGATAGTGCATTATTATGCGATTTGCTCATGTTTATTTAATGATGTGCGCTAAAGTCTGACTAAATTCATTATAAACACGCCGGAAAAGGGTAGGAGGATTTGCACAGAGACAATTAGAGACGGAGCAGAGCTTTTATCTGTTATGAAACATAGTGCATCATCGGTGAATCGCTGTTACTTAAGTGGTCAAACTATCTTAGAGGTACTTCAGGAGACGATCGACTAGACAGCGAGCTAAATAAATTACCATCCAGAAATTCATCCCCGTATTCAATCATGCTAAAAGTGCAATGCTGTTGTCGTTTGGAAACCATTATGCGAATGAATAAAATTGTGGATAAATATTATCATTTTATAGGTGTTTTTTTATGCTATTTACTGGCGGTGTGAATGGCGGTTAAGTGGTTAACGTTTAAACAACTTATTATGAAAATGATCTAACGTTTCATCAACGTCAGCATTGGTTCAGCACAATATGTTGTCATGATCTTGATGACTTTTACTGGTACTTTTTAAGTTTATTTGTTACCAACACCGCGGAAATTATTTTTTGAACTTTGAACGCATGTTTCCCCATATGGCTGAAGCATTTATTTTTTGCTTCAACAATAGCACATAATGTTTGCATGTAATATATTGACTTCAATTCAACTTGTGTTCTTGGAACTGTATTACATTTGTGTATTTAGGCCCAGAAGTCTTGTGAGCAAAAATAGTTTGACTTCTATTTAGGGAACTGGAAAGTAATCAAAATATATACATAAAATGAACGGGTTGAAATATACTGTTATTGTCCTATATATATACAATTTATTTGAAAATGATTGCACCTAGTATGCATTTTCTTAACCGTTTCTCGATTCGAATCGTCTTGGTCTTCCAGTTTCGTACATAAATAGGTCAAAAATCAATTTATGAATACTGTAAAATAACCATCAGACGAGACAATGAACACTCATGAAATCCATGTAATCATCAAAACGCGAAAATAAATATACATCTCATATATTCGAAAAATCAATCGAGCTGTAAATCAACGAGCTTTAGCTAATTAGATTCGTTGCACGAGTTACGTTGCTATGGTACACTTTTCGTCAATGACACAAAAATAAGATATATATATATTTGTGGGCCGACGTATAAAATATCACTCAATAAGTTCATGGGATCTATTTTTTGGAAGAAATTATATTGCGAGAAAAAATATCCTACAAACTTATTGAGCGATGTGTTACAGGAGGATAGATCGAGTTTATCGATATATAAAACCGGGCCAAGTAGTATTATATTATAATTTCATATGCAAAAACAAGTGGACGATGGCTTTCAATGGATACTGCAGCCCAAACTATGATCCGAGCAGATACTCATCCTCGAATGCCCACTCGCCGCTTCTGTTTGATGTCGATTTTCCCAATATGTTCTCTTAAAAATCCACCCCTTCGTTAAACTGCGTTTAGTTTAGAAAAATAAATACATAATATGCTTATTTTTAACGTCGACTGTTGACCATAATTGTCGGGGTGCAGGATGCTCTCGGATGCTGGGGAAGATACTTCAAAAATCTAATCCGCAGTGCGTCGGTAAAACTGGAAGAACCACCCGAGGAAATTTTATTGAATGATATTGAAACCACCCCTCCATATTAGAGCGAGCTTGAGACCTACCTGTGTGGTCTTCGGGGAGGAAAAACTGCGAGGGTGCGTGGTATCCTGGCAAAGCCCTTAACATGGGGAGCGCGCCCTCTACTCATGAGCTTGTATGGGTTTGTCTTGTCCTTTCCTGGGCGAAGGACGACCGTACAATGCCCCATACACAAGAAGGCTTATATGCTTCTGTGCACAAAGCTATAGAATGTGTCCCTTTTAAATATTGGATAAAAATTGTTGGTCAGAAATCTGATCAAAAGACTATCGCCCATCGTGGAACAACTTCTCAGAGAGCACTAATGCGATTTAAGACCTCGCAGGTAGGTATATAGTGTCGCGCTCAATCACAGTTTCATTGCTTTTTGCAAGGTTTACGATAGCAACAACCAGAAATAAAATGGACATGGGAATCCTATATAAACTGGTCCAATGGTGTCCTCATGGAAGTCTTCGAATTGATGACGGGATTGCATTAAACCATTATGGGATCGGTCCCGAGATCTCGGGACTTGGATTCAGGCAATCTTTCCTGGCTACCAAAAAAAATATATAAAATTCCTTTCTGCTGAGACAAAATTCCCGATCTCCCGACAAATTATTTATTTCCGCCGCTACAGATGAATACTTATATACTGTAATATCTTGATATGATTCGTAATTGTATGACGGAGAAATACAAAAATTTTGAAACCCATATCTATTATATTTCATATGGATATTCCCATTATTAGAGTCGATGTGTAGTAAATACATCACCGGTAGGGAAAGCTTAATATATAACAATTTGAAAAAAATATATGTACTGTATATATGTATACATACATTAGACAGTAACTGCCTCTAGACGTCACCTTTGTTCGCCAATTAGTAGTTAGCCAACTGTTTCCAAGCTTCCAGATTTTGGCGGGAATGTCTCGATTAAGTAGTCTTCGTCGTACTGGTGAGCTGAACGATTTCTATTAGATGAAAATTCCTATTCATGAGAATCTAAAACTGTCCAGGATCCCGGGATTGGATTCCCTAGTTATGAGTAACGCCAAATCAAGGACAAAGACTTCACTCGCGTCTTTTACACCTACCGACGATATTGCTGTCAACTTCGAAATGGCAATAAATTTCGAGGAAACTAAATATATGGCAGTCTCGATGATGGACGCTGGAATTGGCACCCAAGTAAGTGTCACTGAAAAAAATATTGAGAGGGACCAGGATTTCAAATGCCTAGTATCCATACTCAAGCAGATCCATCCGCGCGCGATTTTCATCCCATATCATCCCTATCCGAATGCAATAAGTGAAAAGACAATCGCCTGATTTAACCGTTTGAGTGGCATTTTATTTGCATTAAATGCGCATTCAACACGAAACTCGTCGGAACAACATCGTAAAAATCTCTTATATCTCGACAATATTGGAGGAATAATGTGTGGGAAAGAATATTCACGCTTTAATAAATCTGTTGGTCAAATTAAAAATTTATTCGTTAAATTAACCTGTTAAGCGGAGAAGTTCCTTTTCAATAACGCAACGCACAGCGAACGCACATTTTCGTTAAGACGTAAATATACGTCCTGCCCACCTGGCGTGAGTTCAAAATATTATTTACCTTTTTTAACGATATAATTTATAAAAAAAAATCAATGAAACATATATATTTGTATTTATCTAGATACATAAGCATATAGAGAAGCTAACAAATACAAAACAATAAAGAAAATGGAAACATAAATTCAAAAATCAACTTCTTTGAACTGTTCTTTGAAAATGCCTCAGTGTAAGGGTTTAGGTGTAATCATGTTTTTTGATGGCATAAGTTGACTTTTTACTATGTTGTCTGAGCTGAGCATCAATACGTCTTTTTTGTCCTTCCATTTTAAAACTATAAGTTTGCCTCTTAATTTTACCTCATGCTACTAATCACCGTTTACTAAGTACACGTCCATCTCAACACAATAGCGAAGTGCAACCAATTTGCTACTTATCTTAAATTCATGCCAAAATATGTATCGACAACTCACACATTCGTTAAAAACAAAAAAAGTCCCACCTGCTTTAGGAATCAACATATATTTCGAGGACGTATATATACGTCATAACCAATTTCGATGCAGTTTACGTTGGACGTATATATACGTCCCGCCCGCTTAACAGGTTAATATTGCATTCTGTTAACGACATCCATTTAGATTCTGCTCCACATTACAAATCTTAAATCTGCTTAGCACGATTCAAATATGCTTCTGACTTAGTTTATATTTAGCCCTTTGCGGTCCGAAGGTTTTTTCCAATCCTTCTTTTTGGTTGTTATTATCAATGCGTTAAAGGTTTTCCTTCTGGGACTTCTTGCCAATAAACATTTTATATATTTAAAATATATATGTTTAAAATAAGCTCGTAAAATTTCAGACTAATCTGCGACTTGGTTTTTCAAAATTCTTTCCACACCGCATACAAAAGTGTAAAATGCACAAAAGTGTGATACTGCACCTCTAAGAGTTAATCAATCTAAAAGCATTGAAATATTTGTTAGCAAATGAAACCTCTCTGATGATGTGCAATAAAATAACCGAATTTAGATAAAAACGAATGATCTAACTGTTGATGATTAACGATACTAAGTCTGTCAATGATCTAGCAATGATTTATTACTTGGCCTTTAATACACAGGGACCTTCAGGTATTATTTTTAGCACTTGTCAACAGTAAAAAACACAGATGCATCATCTTGTGCAAAGCGCATTTATTTTCCTCGAAGTGCAGATTAAGACATTAAATGCACTTTGATGTCCTGTTTTTACAATCATCAAATTTCTGTATAGTAGAATAGATCCTGGATTTATACAATATGTGAAAGGCAACTTTGGGCAGATATTACATAGTACCACATGAAGTTTCGGAATTTTATTCAGTCGAAGATCGACCGTTTTTTTAATAAAAGGGCAGCGAATTTTTGGAAAAGGGTCCATTTATGAGTGAACGATGATGATTTAAAAATCATAATGGAAGCATATCCACAAACAGAGGTCGTCCAGAAGGTAAGGTTACAACGTTTATTAAGGATCGAAAAATGTCTGTATTCAATTGAAATTCACAATTTTGACGGATCCGCTTACAAATTATTTTAATCAAATTTTTTCGATGTAATATTACCGAAAAGATTTAAAGAAATTTGTACGGAAGATGCCGGGAGCGCGCGCCGACCTTTCCATCGGAAGAATTTACTGTGATTGAACAAAATGGCGGACAAACCCGCGAGACCAAACAAATTGACCGTTAGAATCCCCCCCTATACGCCAGGTGCGCCAATTCCGAAACAAAAAAATCCCCCAGCCTGAGAAGCCCTTGTAATGTTATGATGAGCCTCGTATTTGATCTGAACAAGTGCATGCTCTTTCATGGTCACTCGCTGTGCATTAAAATCGTTTATCGTTTATAATTAAATACTGTGAAATTTCACCAAAACGAATCCAAACACGTCTTTATTTCTCACAAAGAAGTCCGTGGTGCATTGTCACATTGGCTGATTATAACGGATGTCCGCACGGATCCCGCAAGGACGGGAGATAACGGAAATGCGTGGCGATATCTCCATCTGAAAAAAATACCGTGACCAAACAAAATGGCCGACAAACACTCGGGACCAAACAAACTCTTTGATGAATTGTGATGACCAAACAAAATGTTATTGGTTGACAGTCGACTGTGCGCAAGCTAGCAGATATGATAGTCCTTTCTAAAAATGCTGTACATCGCATATTAACTAAAAATTTGAACATGAGTAAGCTTTGCGCAAAGTGGGTACCGGGTTTGCTCACAATGGAACAAAAACAGCGTCGTGGTAACGTTTCAACCGAGCTTTTGCATCCATCCATCACTTCACATCTGAGGTAAAGGAACATGGAGACCCTCTGCTAATCCGAGTTATAAATAGGTTCCACTATTCTGCTCAATAAAAGTGCACAGTAAAAGTGTATTTAATTCCATGTCCGCAAAAGGCCTTAAAAGAGGACGGAGTGGCCACAATGTCTGTGGGTGCAACTGGTCCGCTTTTCGGATCGTTGACACGACGAATGAATTCTTCGCGATTAAACATCATATTCGAACACGTCTACGGAACGATTACGAACTCTCATTACAAAACGAAGTTATCCATCGGGACGCCTGCTTTGCCACCCCCTAGTTACGCAATTTAGTGTCTCGTTGTTTAACGACTATTGAAGCTAATTCTGATGGAAATCATTATTGATGGAAGTTATGGCGTTTTGATACTCATCTGCGAATTCCGAATGTTCATGCGGAACGCCCCTGATATTTAATAAAGTCCTCGGCTTTGAAAAAAGTCTTCATGTGGAATTTCTTAGATCTGATTCGCAGAAATGGCACACACGGCAATTCCTCAGATCTGATTCGCAGAAATGGTGCATACGGCCTCGATTGAGATGTTTGCTAAAATTATTTTAGTCGGTTAGGATATTTTTAATAGTTGCAATGCGCTTGCAAATTTGTGCAAAAATATTACGCTCGTTGTTTATCAGATTTTATCTTTATTCGCTCATTGTATTTGGCGTTGATTGCTGCGCGGATTTAGTTGTCGCCTTCTGTTGCAAATTTGTTCTTATCGGTTCCATTTACATCTGGAATTTCTGCTATTGTATTGCTATTCTAAGAATGATTTGCCGGCGCTAATTCGTGAGTCACCATATGCTTAAACCATGATTTAGAAACCACTTTCTGCACGTTCGTTGTACGTAAAAGCTGGAAATTACTTGAGATCCATGTCTAATAATTCGAATGACATCAAACGCGCGAAACAAGAGTCTAAAAGCGGAATCATTTTATTAAAGTCTTTCTAATGTATGCGCTGATTATTTAAAAATATTTGATTACATTATTCAATTCCAGAATTGTGCCTATTTTAAGGCTTCATTGCGAATCGTCTGATTCTCAATACGTATTAATGTAATCTCAAAGGCGGCAAAGCCTTAACAAAACAGGTTTGATTCGATACATTCACCAATGAGAACCAGTCGAAGTACCGCCCATCGCAATAACCACTGCCATTTTATGATGCTTCATACACCATTTTAAGCTAAAACAATCGTCGGAATTGAATGATTTGAATCAAGAATTGGTCGTTTATTATCCCTTAAAATATTTCATTGATGGCTTTTAATTTAAAGCACATTATCATGCGTTTTCATATGAAACGTCCGATCCTCGGACCATTCGCAAGCTTGCCATTCCCACGAAATAAAATAGGCGTTTGCCTGTGACTATTTTCGTTTTGTATTAGTAATGGTGGTATTTGTCCTTTCTTGGTGTGATTTTCTTTGAAGTTTGCGTGAAAAATAAAAAAGCCCGCATAACGTGGCCGTGAGTGGAGATTTTCGCCTCTGCAAAAACATTAACGCGATTGTCTGATTTTCTCCTCAATACAAATCTAAATATCGCCGAGCCCAAAACCTTATCGGCGTGGGGAATGCATACTTTTTTTTTTATATATTTTTGGAAATCCTTCAAACGTGGAATATTCGAGTACTTTTCTTTTGTCGAAAATCGGATAAGAAGATATAAGCACCGCCGGACATTCGTCGAAGCAAATGTCCGACAAATTCGACAGTGGTTTGCAAACGTTGACGAAAAACCGTCATCAAAATGACCGAAGAGCTGCGCACGCAAAATGAACGCAGTCCATTAATTACTCTGTAACGAGTAGCAAATATATCAGAACTGTATTTTTGTTTGAGTGGCGACGCCTAAGGGCAGTAAATATCTAATCTATGTATACATTTGTACCATACATATCAAATTGTCATATTAACCTTTCCCTACCGGTGATGTATTTACTACACATCGACCCTAATAATGGGAATATCGATATGAAATATAATAGATACGGGGTTTAGAATTTTTGTGTTCCTCCCTAATATAATTACGAATCACATCAAACCATTGCAGTATATAAGTATTCATCTGCGGCGACGGAAATAAATAATTTGTCTGGAAATCGGGAATTTTGCGAGTTTTATTCCGCGTCTCAGCAAAAAGGAATTTTATTATTAGTCACATTTATGGTGTTAAACGAAAATGGGAGTCATCAACTCGAACTAACGTTTAAATATATGATGACGATACCTCCAAAAAATGTGGAGGCTGAGTGTGCATTTTCAGCAGTAAGTCGCCTGACTTTCAAAATCAGATCCAGACTAAATGATGAAACACTCGATGTTTTAATGTTACTTGTTAGTAATTTTGGATCAAATTTATCAATGTAATTTCTTAAACTATTGTAAATCTCGATTTCGGGATCCCGGGACTGATCACGGGATGGTCTAATGCAATCCCGAAATCCCGGGATCAAAATTTTGACGCTCATTTTTAAAGCCCCATTTTTATTTTGAGAGGTGGTATATTGAGATGTTATATTTGAGCTCAGTTTGTGTCCTGACTCGTTTTTGTTATTGTAGAACTATTATTAAACTAATTGGTGATGTTAATCTACAAACGCCAATTCCAAAAAATTAAATCGGGAAATAGAACCTTAAGGGATGAACCCGGGATTAAAATCTCTAAACGATTCAGATTCACGACAGACAATCAAGGATCGTAACAAAGACTTAGATCGCCATTGTGCAAACACATGTTAAACATCTCAACAAAACAAATAGGATGGGTGTTATGGGGTAGGATAGATACCGCATGCTTCCAAGACGAAAGTTTTTATTAAAAATCAGACCAAAAGACTGACAAAGTGATATATATTATACTAAAACGAACGAGTTTAGATACCCTTAATATTATATATTCGATCGAATATAACGTATCTTGCTAAAAATGTGCAGTAGGTTAAATATTTTGCTTCGCTTGGCGTTCACAAACGATCTTTACCACAGACTATAAAAAAGGACTTGCTTAGGTTCTGCTGGAAGGACTTTATGACTTTAAGCAACAAGTCAATTTGTTGTGGAATCCACCTGTTGATCGCCTCGAATCACCCCCGCTCGCTTGAGAAGGGTAAGAAGGCGCTGAAAAAGGGGGTGAGAATTGGATTTTCTGCAGAGCAAATAACCGAAAAGCGTTTATTTGAATTCATTATCTGGACGATACTAAAGAACCGGCGAAATAATAAGCATGCATTATGCAATAGCTAAATTTTGATACGTTTCTCGAATATTTTATGCTGTCGTGCATCAAATTAATGGTAAAAATGGATACAAAGACGACAGTAGGCATCAGATATCATTAATGGTCTCCCAATCTTTGCCTTGTTTTGAATATCGCGCGACGACCTTTCCATCGGAAGAATTTACTGTGATTGAACAAAATGGCTGACAAACACGCGAGACCAAACAAACTGACCGTTAGAATCACCCCCATAATATATAAAATCGTTTATCGTTCGATTTAGAATTAAATACTGTGGAATTCCACCAAAACGAAATCAAACACGTTTATATTTTTCACAAAGAAGAAAACCGCGATTATTTGCGACTGGAAGAACAAAATCCATTAACCAAATAAATAACGCAAACGATCAGAGAACTTGTACAAAATAAAATCCTAAATATCAAAAACGTTTTGTAATAAAATTTTAAAAATAGATTAAGAGTTTGAATTTTATCATCGTTATAAACAATGTTATATCACGGTGTTTATACGGCATTTGAATGTGAATTTGAACCCTTCCCATCCGCATATAGACGTTATGTCGCCGAAATTTTAAAAGTTTCGGGTGCGAAACCTGAAAAATGTGCGAAATTAATCAACCAAAAAATGAGCGAGTATAAAAGGATTCGAAATAAATTTTTTTCAAAGTCCTGTTATGAACTGCCATCTTCAAATTGCGTCTGTTTAATATTTATGCGCACGAAGGGTTTGTTTAAATTTAGATTTCTGTAAAAATGTGGATTTTCAATGAGGGGGCGATTTTCAATGATGTGTACGCAGATTGGAATAAAAACCGGTTGAAATTAATATCGGCGTTTGTTTGGCGTTTGCTCATTTGAATGTCGAACGTTTGAGAAGTGGCGTGGTTGTGCGCAATTTATAACCCTTTGAGAAGTATCGGCTGGTCCAGAGAAATTATCAGTGCGTTCGGCTCCGGTGGAGATGTGCAGTCGTGTTACAGATTGCTCTCCTGTTTGACAACTTCATACTTTAAAACTGAGGTAAGTTTTTTATTTAAATGGAACAAATTGAAGAATAAACACGATCGATTTATAATAATTTGAATATCGTTCTAAAAATATGCCATTTCTCCAACAGCCACCGAGCAGAGACCACATCTCGGACAACGTTCATCGACATCGTTCAACAGCGGTCGAAGCCTACAATTTATTCATCAAGTTAAAGGTATTTTTTTTAAATTATATCTATTCATTCAATGCGGATTTTATAATTTTATAACTTGCATGATTATTGATTATCGGATCAAAATTTATCGCCGATTTATGTACAAATGGCATTCAATCCCATGACATCGGGATGCATTTATAACAAATTTAATGCACATCATGCAATGAGAAAAATAATTTTTTTTTTGCAATGTTTTAAATGCTTATTTAATTCATCATCAAATCATCTGTAATAAGAGCAAAATCTATGCCAAATAAATGCATTTTTATACATTTAAGGGATGAATTCGCCTAAATTCGTCTTAACAAAGACAACAAACATATGGTTGACGATCTTAATTTAAATTCCGCATATAAGTCTGTCGAGTCTATAAATATATTTTTGAATACGTCTTTTATAGGAAAAATCATCCATGAACGATCCTATAATTTCGCACACAAAGCTTACAACATAAATATGTCATATTTTTATGAGCAATTTTCATTGCCATATTTCAGCAAAAACGACCTCGATAATTATTCGCGCTTTCCAGTATATTCCGCGAATTTAAAACTTAATCAATCCGAATACTAATTTCGTGATATAAAATGCTTTTCTATCACTTTTGGCAGTCTAGGGTAATATTTTATAAATCGGTGAAATATTCCGGCGGTTTCTCTTAAATAAAGGCGAGAAATTTTGAATTGAAAATTTTCGCTTTTAATGATTTGTTGACTAATTCAGAGAGTAAAAAATAAACTCAACGAATAATATCCGATTAATTTTGAATTTACGAATATTTAATCAATGACAAATATATCCAAATATTCGATTGGGACCCCCTAATCTTAACCCTTTAAAGCTTGCGCCGATATATGTTTAGCTTCAATGAGTGCTTATTATCGTAGCTACTAATTAATTGAAAACGTTCAATGATTTTGAGATTCTTCTCATTTTCGGCTAATAGAACAATGCATATCGAAGTATAAATGATTATCATATTGATCGTCTTGCCTTGGAGGCTCGTCTTTCATTTACAAGCATTCCTTCATCAGAATCTTTTTGGATTCTGGGGTGTAGGGATCTACGACGAGCATTCTGGGCCACACCTGAGTATCAATGCGGTCTTCTTTGAACAACCTAAGCCACTTTGTGACATGTCATCAACTTACCACATCACTGCAATTGAAGAAAATGGCCGACAAACACGCGAGACCAAAAAAAACTCAAGTGTTCCCAATCGAAACAAAAACATCCCTCGGCTTCAAAACATATTCAATAATATGTTTGAAAGTCTCGGTTTCTAATCTTAGAATTATGTCATGCGACTCTTAGGTGTTAGCAGATAAGGACTAAACTTATTTAGCAATTGCATGGACATCAGCAAATAGTATAGCTAAATAATCTTACAATATGTCCAAAGAGAGATAACAGCTAGTGCAAGTGGCAGAAAGCTAAAGCTCTTGGAACAGAACCCTATACCCCCGACCTTCAAAAAGCAATTCTTTCGATATCAAAAGATTACTGAGTATTGAATTATTAAGAGATGTTTAGGTGGTCATACACAGAATGCAAACCCAAATTGATTTGACCGTATTGATTCCAAAGCATCTATATTCTGGCTTAAAATAATCGAGGTTGTGGCATTTTTGGCTTTTGACTTATTCAACGAAGTGAATTCAGCACTTGTAATGATTATGGGCTAACTAAAAATAGTTGTTGTCACACAGAGCTTTAATTATGTACGGCAAATGGATGTGTGGCGCGTTAAACGACGGAATAGACGCAGCATAGTGGAGATGAACGAAGCTCGGAAAGCTCGAAAAGAAGAGATGAAAGCTCAAAATTATGCGTATGAAGAAGGTGAAGGGTTGCTATATGATGCATTTATTACTGCCTTAAATTTATCGTTTTCGGTAATTATTTTTCATAATAATCAAACGCGTTTTTATTGAAACCACTTTTTTTCAACTTTGATACACTCTAACTCAAAAAGTTTTTAACCAATTCTTTTTTAAATGTACATAAATATTTTTTATTTAATTATGATCAATACTAAGCTAATTTTGGGATAATTTTATTATTGAAAATATTTTTTTATTGTAAGAAACATGCAAAAAATAATTAAAAAATCGTACTATTTTGTTTAAACATGATTTTTCCTTCTTTTTTTAATCAAAACTTGGTTCATCTATTTAGAAATTATATTGTCAATTGTATTTCAAAATATTACCAAAGTTTAAACATAATTATTCCCTCCCTGTTAAAAAAAATAAATACAAAAATAATGTGGTTTCATCCCTTGCTCTTCGATAAACGCGGTTTCATAATACACTATATTTCAAAGGTTGAACATATACTTTTTAAGCAATTTTGAAAAAAAAATCTTTAAAGTTCTTATGACGTCCATCAATGCATGAATCTTACTAGGGAAATTATTTAATGTGATGGTTTCCCATTGCCTTCCACACGTGGTATATGATAGTAGAGGAACGAATCTATGATCATTACATATTAGGTTGTTTCACAAGTTTCTTTCGCAAATGAACACAGATCTAATCGTAGCCATGGTTGAAGAAAACCCGCGATATACGCTATGAGAATATCCAACGTAAACGATATTAGACCAAGGGTATAGAAGCTTTAACTGTAGCTAAACCTACATCCAAAAAAAGTTTTGCTATGCATTCGGTGGACTTGAAGGGGGTAGTTTATTATGAGCTACTTCAGCAAGGTGAAATGAAATCAATTCAATAAAATATTGTTTCCAACTAGACAATCTAAAGGATACAATTTCCAGAAAATGGCCAGAATTAGCGAACAGACGAGGCGTTGTTTTTCATGACGATAACACCAGGCCTCATGTATCTTTGCTCATCAGAAACAAATTATTATCATTTGACTGTGATGTTTTACTTCATCCTCCATACTCTCCAGACATTGCCCCTTCTGATTATTATTAATTTATTTTATTGAAAAATTCTTTACGGGGGTAAAAATTTTAATTCAAAAAATGATACAAAAATGGGCCTCGATCAATATTTTGCCAACAAACATGCGAAATTTTGGCAAAAAGGCATTATGAGGCTTCTAGAGAGATGGGGAAAGATAATAGAACAGAATGGATCTTATATTATTCAATAGATTTTGATGTAATACAAATTGTTGTTTATTTTTTAATATGAAAACGAAAGAAACTTATGGGACACCCTGATATAAATGACAATTTAATTATTGTTGCAAATTCAATCACTCCCTCATGGGCGTCCCGACTTCAGACTTCGACTTCCCGATAAATCAACTCAGCATTTACTAAATCCAAGAAATGTTTGTTGGCACTGTGAAATTTTTTTCCACAATTTCGATTTGAACCCGAACCTTTACAATATGAGTCCAGGATCTAAGCCACAGAATAACTAAACAAATTGACCGTAAAATATACAAAAATTAATTCTCAAATGACGATCTTTCGTCAGTCGCTTCATTGAATTTTCGATGAGAATGTATGAAATTTAGCGTATCTAGAAAATGCTTAATATAAACTTGTCAGTTGGCATTCAACGTCTGAGCATCGGGAAATCGGGAAAATCGATGTCTCAAACAGTATCGGGAATAGATAATGCGCATCCCTTGTTGTTTTATTTTCAAACCACAATAATGCATCTAATAATAGGCATTAGGAGCACGTTCAGGGGCCGCCAATTAAAAATATATCTATTGATGCTCGCCATTTTAGAATGGGATTGAGCCGTCGCTGCTGGAACAGATTTTCCGACGATATTTTTAAAGGCCAGCGCAAATATATAGCCGAGGAATCAAATTTTCCACGAATTACCTCGTTTCAATTCGGATATATCTGCAGAACAAAGAAAATCTTTCGCCTACTCTTTCCTGCTTCCTTGGGTTCTGATGTTTTAACAACACGCTGCTTTTGTGATTTGCCAATTATTATCGGTGTTTATCCATTTAAATTTAATCTAACTCTTAGCGTCCTCATTCACGCTTTCCAGTGCGGTTTCAACGATTGAAAATAGCAAGCTTATTTGATCAGCATACATTTTTCGCGGGCTATTTCTTGGACTCTTCGACTTCGATATTCAGCATTAATATTTCAGAGTATTTATCTTGATCCAGATTTAGTACGATTTTGCCTATTCAAATACCCAATTATATAGCACTGTAGATTTCGCGAGTCCCCGTTTCGTTTTCGTCGCCGTAGTCAAAGCTACATTATTCAATTGCAAAATTCTCACATCAGGGCGGCGCCTAAAAAGAAGGCCCAAAAGATGGAAAAGGAAGATAATTAAAATAATAAATTTAAACGCTACTTCTTGACTCTATAAACTAACAGTTCGACCGCCTTTCCGGCCAAATCCGAGGGTTTTAACAACAAACTCTATGGCCAACTTTAAGCTGATCAAACTATTAACGGCAATTTTACTCCACTTAAATTTAAAGCCTTCATAATGTGCCAATTTGTTGGCGAATAAAAATGTATTTAAGACCAAAAAAAAACTGATCGTTTCCTCGCCTATTTCGAAACAATTATTTAGAATAACAATGTATTCGCTTTATCATACACCATCATCATGTATATATCGTAATTTACTTGGACCAACTATGAGCTGCATGAGAGTTATGTTTGAACAACAAGTGGATGTTTCACAGAATTAACCTGTTGAAAGGATCGAATCAGCTCTGCTCTTTGTTTGCTGTAATATGGCTTAAGCTGATCTTACGTACAATTAAGCAATATGAGCTTATGCCAAAATGGATTTCCGGTGAATGTACAACGCTTAAGCTATGTATACAAAATGCCCCCTGCAAGACATTTAAGCACCCCTAATAGTTTCCTAGAACACATCCGCATTATTGCGCAAATTGAAGGACGGATGCGATTTATTTTACGCGATGAAATTTGATTTATCGCGCCGATATTGATGGATTGGGTCGATAATATTGTGCACTGTATGATTCATATGCATAGATATGTATGCGTTTTGGTATATGGCGTTTTCTATAATATACAATTAATTGTCTAATCCCTCTTTTCTTCGTTATCGCCATGTTCAGGTGTGGCATCCGATCGCGAGCCGCTCATTCAGCAGTCCGAAAAGCGGACCGATTGAGCATACAAACATTATGGCCACTTCGTCCTCTTTTAGGGCGTTTTACGACACTTTCGTTGTTAAATGAGTATCCCATATGATCTGTACGATCGCAGAAGTCCCTCCAAAGGCTAATTTACATAAGTGGCTTGCATCAAATGAAGTCATGAGCGAGAGTACACTTCCCCCTATCCATAAAACTTACTGACAGGCCACTCGAAGTTGAGAATGAGCGTCTCCTCACGGACATTCGGTTATACACCTTGCTGTGCATTTTTGTTGAGTAGGCTGGTATTATGCTGATTAGCGGGACCAATAAACAGCTTGGGGCGGTAGATGATCCTCATATTTTTTTGGTCTCATGTGTGAAGTGATGGACCCGCGTTTCATCCATTATTACGAATCGACTAAAAACTTGGCTTTATTGCTGTGAAACTTTGGCAAACGCTCGATTAAAACATCTTCATCGTGTCCAAATTTTCATGTACACCATTTTTTAAATGGCTACCATATATTCTAACTCGTGCACTTTTGATCGACGATCATCCAATATAATTATGCATAATAGAATTTCTTCACCACATGTTTTTTCGTTTTCATTATTTTTTGCAGAATTTAACTTCAGATTTTCATAAAAATAAATTAAATTAACTATTTATTGGATCGCAAACCGCTCATTCGTCATATCAGCGGTCTGAAAAGCGGACCGATTGAGCATACAAACCTTATGGCCACTTCATCCCTTTTTAGGGCTTTCTGCGATATTTTTTACGTTCGTCTAAATACTTTCTATCAAAGTATTTTTTTTACAACAGTAGCCGCCATCTATACGTTAGGTTGAGTATTAGTTATAGTTATTAGGTTGGGTAAAAGTGAGTTTTGAGCAAACTGAATCAAGATGCACTTTCTGTTTTGCTCCGATTTATTTGTTTATCAATTGATCTTAAAAACATATTATTCCTTCAACAGCCACCAATCGCAGGAGCAATCGGCGGCGACACCACAAACATCTCCTCGTCGACATCGTCGACGAAGGAAGTCGAGGACTTCGGTCTATTCAGCAAGGTAATGCAATTAATATATTCATCGATTATCGTGCATTCAAATTTCCGAACAATCTCCATGACATAATTAGCAAAAATTCAGATTTACAAAAATACCTTGAATATGCAATGATATGGCTGAAAATAATTTCTTACGCATGTCCATTTAATATTGCATAATCTTTAGAAAAAAGGGATGTTATTGCATAAAATTAGCCTTTGACCTTATTCCATTCGTATGTCGCAAAAATAACGTATATATATACCATGTATTAGTCCTAGAAGTACCCGAATTGACAAAGAAAACAAAAAAAAATGAAACAATTTATCCTTTCAGCTTTGGCTGCGGGAAGGACGCCTTCCCGCAGTCAAGGCTAACCGACAACGGTGCACGCGCAAGAATCGATCGGTCGGTATGCAGGTGCAATGTCTCCGCAGGGCCACAAGAGATGGCGCTGTTAAAATAACACATTGCACCTGAAGAGAGATGGAAGATGTCGCTGTTAAACGCAGGGATGGTAATCGCCCACGCTTTCAGTCCATTGTTTTGACTGTTCCTTTATCTCAGGTGTGGAGTGCTTTATTACCGTCAATGTCCAAATTTTCAGTCGTTTTGCGCTTTTTTGAAATGCTTACCATGTCTGCTAGCTAACGCACTATCAGTCGACGATCATCTAACACCATTTTGTGGATTTTAATGTCGCCATCCAAATAATCTTGGGTAGCATCAAGCTCATAGTCGTCGCGGAGCATAATCCACCTCGCCTAAATCTCCTTCCGAGTGAGCTATCTCAATTGTTCAGTATGGGCGAAAGAGTGTCAGTTGCGGGAAACTTCAACGCAAAACACCAGCAATGGAACTGCTGCAAATAAAACCGACAGGGCTCCCATGAAACTTGTGTATTTTTTTCTTTTCTTTATGTATGAAACATATCCCGAAAGTAAGTGTACTGTAAGCATAACGGGATGTGGTTTTTTGTTATTTGAGGGTTGGCAATACATGTTGTAGTGTCCAGTTGCGTGTAAGATGTCTGCAAGAAATCCCGCCAAGTGCGAGCCACGTTCTGTGATCCCTTTGACTTGAATTGGAAAGTGGGGATTTTCTGAGTTCTATTGTGACTGGAGATGAAATGTGGGTGGCTCATTACATGCTTGAATAAAAAAAAAAAACAGCCGTCATAGTGGTATCACACCAATTTCTCATCTGTCAACGCCCGTCCTCACACAGCCTTGACCACCAAGGCGCTCTTGGATTTATTTGGTTGGGATGTTTTGAATCACCCTCGATATTGGCGCCTTCAGATTATAGCCTTCTCCCCTTTTTGAAAAAACACATGGGTAGAATTAAATTCAACCGACGAAAAGGTGCAGAAAGAGGTTTTGAAATGAGGCAAGAGGCTGGCGGAAGAGTTCTTCGAGAAGGGCATAAAGAAGCTTGTGATTGAACGGGATGTTTGTTTTTAAAACACTTTTTCTAAAAAATATAAAAATGTAGTACACTTACTTTCTGGATATGTCTCATACTATGGCGAAAGCTATTTTAAAATAAATAAATATCTATTATTATAGCTTTTGATGTGCCGCAAATGAGAACTTTGGTGTTGTAAACGAAGGGGCAGATTCCTCCAGAGTAGAATCTAGCTCAGCTTTGATATTGGTTCGATCTAGACCGTCAAATAAAAGTATTGCATCATATAACGACCAATTATTTCCATGTTTACAAATTCATCAGAACGTTCACTATTGATCGCAGACAAACCAATACGAAATAACGTAGCGTATTTTAAATTACAACTTAAACTCTATAAGGAAGGTATTTTCTACCTTATTAATTTCTTATAGAAACGACCATCTATACGTTAAATCGAGTACTTCTGGGGCTACCCTATTAAGACCAATTTGTAAGGATCTTTTAATGGTATTGATAAAAAATAGTAATGCAAAAGCGCAGGAACGTTTTATATTTTAAAAATAAATACATAATTGAAAATACTGTATGTTAACATAGTTAACATAATTCGTACACATTAAATAGTTATTCAAAATCATAAAACGTAATTGATTAAATATGTTTTAATGAAAAATACGTTTACATTTTTATTTTAAATTTCGAGTGTGAAACTTGAAAACGCACAAAATTAACTACGAGTAATTTCCACTCTGAGCCAATTTACTGATAATTTTAATCGAATAAATCTGACCTATTTAGCTTTATTATCGACGATGATCCGTGGTTTATTTTCATCGATTGCACCCTACGTTATTTTCAGCCATATATGATCACGTACATAAATCGCAATGAAGAGCTTTGATGATTTTCCGCGAAATGAAGTGTGAATAAATCAGAATGCTAAATGTGTCATCGACGATCTTTGATATCTCATCTTGCAGCTATGACTTGGCAATACAAGCTGGAGTCACTTCATACGTCCGGTAATATACGAGTACCAGATTTGTCGCCCTCAAGATCAAGGGACTTAATCAAATTGACTGTTCTTCGTCGTATAACGAAAATAACCATCGTTTTTGTAACCATCGCATGGAACGAAGACCGACATCCTATGTCCTTTGAATGGCTAAACCAGGTTAATACAACCGTCCGCCTTCATCGTTTTTCAATTTCCGGAACTGAAGGCTGAAATAAAATTTTACATAATGTATGCATCCGTGAATAAGATTACGTCTTTTGCTGATTTACAAATACGTAAATAGACGTCATATACAAAATTGAACTATTAAAATTGATAATAATGTATTCAATTTCTTCCTTGACTTAGACTAAATGGCATACAAATACACTGCCCTGAAAATTTTATCAACTCTTTAAAAAAAAAAGCATTAGGGGTACCAAATGAATATTCGTTTATTCACTCGCATTATATCTCTTATATCGCCCATTCAAAGCCAATTTACTCATAATTTTAATCGAATAAATCTGACCTATTTTGCTTTATGATCGACGATGATCTAAGGTTTATTTTCATCGATTGCACTCTGCATAATTCTCAGCCATGTATGATTTTCCGCGAATTGAAGTGTAAATAAATTCGAACGCTAAGTATATAAATTTGCAATGAGAGTCACTTAATACGTCCAATAACGAGTACCTGGTTTGTCGCCATCACGATCGAGGGATTCAATCAAATTGATTGTTTTTCATCGTATAACGAACCGCGAGCCAATTGCAAATGCACCGCGAAAAAATTGATTTAACCTTTTCGTTAGTGAGCAAATTTAAAATCGACGAAGTCGTTGATGTCATAATCGCTTTACATCGATTACTTTATGTCAGCTCCTAATCAGCGTAAGACAATCTTCAATTCGAGGCAGAGTCAATTGTAAATGAACACTTGATAGTGCATACAAGACCACTTCATTTCTTTACATAAACAATGCACAAAAAATCGATTCAAGTGCTCCTCCTTTAGAAGGAAATGATAATTGGACAAAGACTCATTCAACACGCAGCGAAGAACAGCAAGCAGTTAAATAAACAAACACTCTCGATAACACACAATATTCGGTCGTTTCTTTGCGTAAACAAATAACACACTTGAAATCGAAATCATTATAAGTGGATAAATTTGGGCTTAACGATCTATACAATCATGTGATGCATATGAAGAAGCTATCCGTCTCAGTCTCCCGAACTGCGCTAAGTTCTCTTATTCTCTATCCGCCTCGGAGCTTCAATGCACAAGAGTGCTCTTTCTGAATAGTGAAGGTCAAAACGGATATTTCCGTAAGTACTCACAAAAAGGTTAAATGAAAAATTCTGCAAAATAGTCGGTGATGAAATTATGAAAGTCAACGAAAGAGAATCAAGTATATATGCTGATAGAGATTTTTACTTGTAGCGTGGGCGATATATCATCCCCGCATAGTAGCGGCCTCTTCCATTGCTCTTCAGGTGCAATGTGCTATTTTAGCAGCGCCACCTCTTGTGGCCCTGCGGAGCCATTGCACCTGCTTACCGACCGATCGCTTCTTGCGCGTGCATCGTTACCGGCTGGGTAGTGACGCGCAGGAAGCGGGAGTCGAGAGAGTCGTCCGTTGGCCTTGGCTGCGGGAGGTCGTCCCTCCTGCAGCCAGACCTCTCTCTCTCTACCTTTGCTGGGGAATAAACAGTTATCCTGTGAAGAGAGTCTTTCTGTTCAACGCCCTTCGTATTCCCATCCACTCGTCCAGTACAACACAGCCCGATAGCAGAACGGACCCGTGCGGTAGCGCGGCCATCCCGACGAGCACGTGGAGGCGGGGAGCCGCCCGGGGACTCTGCCCCGAGAGCGCCCCCGCCTCAAACGTTACATTGGTGTCAGAATCGGCGGGTTGTGAATACTGAGCATTTTGGATGGAAGGCGACGATAAAAGACGCGGACCGGCAACACGAGGCGTTGAGGTTAGAATGGCGGAGAATCCATCGGCATCCAGCCTCGAAACGACGATGTGGATGGTGCGTCGGCATCATCGGACTCAACGCATACGTCGCACATAAAAAGAAGATATTTGGAGGATCGAAGATCTACCGGCCTCCAACCGACAAGGCCATGCGCACCGTCGACCACGTGGAGGAATTGAGCTGCCATAGGGGGCGCCAACTCCTGGGCGATGATGCGCCATAGAAAACTGCTGCGCGGGAGCGCTGGCGTCGGATATATGTGATTTTGGACGTTAATTAATAAAAAAAAGTGTAACAATAAGAATTAAAATTGAAAAATAAAATAAAGTTGTGAAAAAAAAAGAGCAATCAAGTGAGTGAAATAACCCGTAAAAGTCCTAGATAAAAAAAAATACATAAATAATTAAATCTAAAATTTATGCTCTTGCCGCCGCTTTCGTTTTATATTTTTTGAGTAGTCACTTCCACATAGTATATCATGTTATTTTTTTGGGAAGTCGTATTTTTGAATTTGTCGTATTTTGTACATGAAAATTAAGATCATCGGAGAACCGTGGTGCACGAAGTTGTTGTGTATTAGATGTTATTGTTATGGACACGATGCTTTGTCTAAGCACCAGGCGCTGGTGTGCCCGTGATGCCACCAGGCTGGTAGTATGTCGTGAGATGTTTAGAGTGTTGGACACGATGCTTTGTATAAGCACCAGGCGCTGGTGTGCCGTTGATGCCACCAGGCTGGTAGTATGTCGTGAGATACTTAGTGTGAGCCGCGATGCTCTTGGTGAGCACCAGACGCTGGCGAGCTGGAGATCTCGCCAGGATGGTAGTAGGTCGCGTGCGGGGCGGATTGGACCACGACGGTGGGGCTGATCGCTGCCGTCACTATCCTTTGAAAGGCGCAGGCTGGGTTCTCAATGTGTGAGAATTCCATGAAAGTCGGTGATGTAGGGTCGGTGGCCGGAACTTATAGTTTCGCGCAGGTATGGAAATCTAGGGAAGATTGTCCGGAAAATTTTGTGTACCGAGGGGTATCCGTATGAATTTTTTTGTATTTATTATAAATATTGTTGATTGAACTTGTAATTAAAATATAGCGACTCGTGACGGCAGCGGTAATGGCATTTGTCTAACGGTACTTATTTTGAAATAAATATGTAAACTGAATCGTACTTTTATGGTTAAATTATGTAAATGAGGTAAACAATGTTGTTATTATTGAACTACTTGGACATCCGGTATATATTATGTTATTGCTTATTATTATGTCAATATATTACAAACTATTTGGATTTATTTTGAGAGAGAGGGACAGCTATGAATACTATTTTTTGGAAATTTGTTTTATATAAAACACATGTTCGCCCGAGGATGGTCGAAGTTAAGGGAGGAAGAGTGTAGCGTGGGCGATATATCATCCCCGCATAGTAGCGGCCTCTTCCATTGCTCTTCAGGTGCAATGTGCTATTTTAGCAGCGCCACCTCTTGTGGCCCTGCGGAGCCATTGCACCTGCTTACCGACCGATCGCTTCTTGCGCGTGCATCGTTACCGGCTGGGTAGTGACGCGCAGGAAGCGGGAGTCGAGAGAGTCGTCCGTTGGCCTTGGCTGCGGGAGGTCGTCCCTCCTGCAGCCAGACCTCTCTCTCTCTACCTTTGCTGGGGAATAAACAGTTATCCTGTGAAGAGAGTCTTTCTGTTCAACGCCCTTCGTATTCCCATCCACTCGTCCAGTACAACACAGCCCGATAGCAGAACGGACCCGTGCGGTAGCGCGGCCATCCCGACGAGCACGTGGAGGCGGGGAGCCGCCCGGGGACTCTGCCCCGAGAGCGCCCCCGCCTCAAACGTTACATACTCACTAAACCCCTTCTCCTCTTCGGCTATCACCCGGCTACTAATTAAGTATTGCACAAGAGTGGCAGCGATGTGTTCCTCACGGGCTCTCCATTTGTCTCTTCCCGAATGTCATTCTTCTGCTGTTGTTCAACTTCTTGTAGCATCCGTTAACATTGAAGATATAATGTTGCTAGGGGAGAGCAAGCCGATTCCCAGCTTCTTCCGAAGGATATCCCTTTCAGTGTTCCATGCTGGGCAGACAAATGTCATATATGCAACATCGTCGTACTTCGCTTCGCAGTGATGGCACTCCGGGTCAGTCTCTTTGCCTATTTTGTGTAGGCACCAAACAGCCATGCCCGGTAAGAACCTGGGTCAAGTGGTAGCACAGTTGACTGTGCTTTCTGTCTACCCAGATTCTCAGGTTCGGTATTAGCTCACGCGTTCACCGATCTTTAGCAGAATTGTCCCATCGGGACTGCCACGCCACCATGGTCCTTTGCTTAGAATTTTTCCTGTTTTCACCTTTCTGTATATAGCAGATCGATTGGCGGTATGGCAGTTAGTGCCAAGACAGCGTCTTCCAACATTGCACTCTAATTGCGCTCCTTCTCTGGACTCTGGCCATGTTAAGCCCGGTCCTTTCAATTTGTAGTACCTCAGCTCATATCGGCGCACCGTACAACAGTACTGAGTGCATTACCTCGTTGTAGAGTCGCCTCCTACTTGTTTTTGGGCCACCAATTTTGGGCATCAACCTGGCCAGATTCGAACCTGGGTGACGAATCGGAGCTTGTCATCAAACTCCACCCCCAAATACCAAATGGATCTTGAGTATTTAATCTCGTAACCCCCGGTCCTCAGGGGTGGGGGCGCAAGCTTTCTGTGTCTTGTAAAAAAGAGGGTTCGCAGGATATCTGTGGTTTTAGTGGTGACTAGGATGACAACGTCATCAGCGAATGCGACCATTTTAGTTCCGTCCATTAGTGGCGTCCTCAGCAGTCCGCCGTACATTATATTCCACAAGGCGGGCCAAAGCACCAACTTCTGTGGAACGCCTGCCTGATAAGGGTACTCCCGTGCAGGTAGCTCTCTACCATTCTGATGAGGTATGGTGGGGTGTCAATTTTTTTCAAGGCCCTGAGGATCAGGTGCCATCTTGCCGAGTTGAAGGCATTCTTGACGTCAAGCGCAATCATTATAATTTGTCTACTGGCTTTTACACTGCCACACCACGCCTGTTTCACCGTGTCTACAACTTGAGTGATTGTGGAGCGGCCTACACGGAAGCCATACTGCTGTGGGAAGAATCCCGTTTCAATGTGCTGCTGAAGTCGCTGGAGGATCCAGCAGCTTCCCCAACCCATCCAGCATGCACAGCGATCTGTACGTGGACGAACCCAGAGGTGCTTTCCCTTTTGGAATGAACCTTTTCCATGATGCTGAGAAGACCCCTCCCGCTAGGTGGGAGGATTTTTGGATTTCTGTCCAACATGTATATCCAGCTCTTCTTATTCCGAAACAATCTTATTTATTCTTTCCTTCCTTATTTAGAAATAAATAAAGAAGGAAGGACAAAATTGAAGACAAAATGATGAAAAAAGAAGACTAAAATATTATGAATATTATATTATTACGCAAAAATATCGTAAGAATATTCGGAGATGTTCACGAAAGCGCGCGTTAATAGTTTTTTTTTCACTGCTTGTGTTTAGGATTTTATCCGGGCAACGGTCACTTTCCTTTATGTCTCTAGCTGGTAGGCGAAACACTATGAAGGATCATGAAAACCAATATTCCTTTCCAAATACTGTCCTAAACACGATACGCAAAATAAAATCACATGATTTTAAATCTGAGTGGGGAAAAAATGTAGAAACAAAATGTCGAGCCACACTCGACATAGGACCTCAAAGAGTTAATATTGCCGAGTATACCGTAATTATATTACTTTTTTTTTAATGGAATTCGTGTTAAATACAAATCCTTATTTTTGAAATAGGATACAAATTAAATGTTAAAATCGGAACCCCTAATCAAATTAATGTTAAATTGTTATTCAAGCAGTCTAATAAGCTAACAATTCGACAACTTATTTAAACGCAAACTCCCTACCTTCCTACCTAAATACAAGAACTGCATACAAATCAAGCGCTTAAGTCCCTCTTATTAATTTCTAAATATAATCCTTTAAACTTTTGAACAATTTGCTTTTAAATGGTGTTACAAATTTACTTCGACGATTATGCTTCCACATCTATATTGTTTAATAGTAAACGAGTCGCCTATTTTATGGAATTATAAGAAGCGACAGGGAAGTATCTTATTTTGAAAATGAACAATATAAACAGTATAGGAGATATCAGTTTAATTAATTTTCCATGATACAGAGAGATATTTAAATTAACATTCCATTGCACGTTCATTACTAAACCAATGTAACAGGGAATAACTGTCATTTCAGGGCGCGCGATTCAAATAAGGAATTTTCCCTGTCGCATCCTGTATGAGTCGATATTTGAGTCCTAGATATTGATAATATTGAAATGATAAGTCTTCCAAGGTTAATTTAAATAATTTAAAATATTGTTATAGCATCAAAGAGTCCAAATATCATTCAAATTTATGATAAATGCGATGTATTATATATCGTATTTATCGCAACTTAAAGCTGCTCTTTGACGAGCAAAATTTCGGTCCGCCGTCGATTGTGTTTCCGTGAGAACGCTCAAGCAATCAAAAATGCTGTAAATAGCTTCCTAAAGCATTAGTGATCTGAATTCTATGCATTTCTGCTGCAAAGTTAATTATTATCTTAAATATAAATCCAAGCGTTTGATCTGTATGTCGATTGTTGTTAATGAGTCTGTGGGAACGCTCTAAAATATAATACAAAAAATATTTTACTGTAAAGTTTGGAATATAAATTACGAAACGGTGGCATGGGGGTGGCTCTACAAAGGTGGAGTGCCACAAAAGACGTTCAGGGTTCAAGGGTCTCAGCTACTTACTCGGGTTCTGGCGTGTTTCCGGACTATGATTATGACAGTCTGGCGACTGAGTACCGTTGGGTTTGGGAGGGGAGGTTGTTGCCAGACTATTAGCAGCTTGTTAAGATAGTATCAGACTGGTTCAAACTTGACGCCAAACTATCATAATAATAATATTTGGATCAATTTAGTACGGAAATACTAAATTGATCCAAATATTTTTTCAGATTATTCATAATTGGTTGAGTATCTAAAATGTTCATTAGAACTGGGAACATTTCCACTTTGTAAATATATCAAGTATGTGATTTTTATGTCGGAGTTCGTTCATTCTCTCTTTTATTGCATGTAATAATTCTTCACTTAACGAACTAAAAAAAATCTTCGAAATTATTAAATATAAATTTATACTCCCTCGGCCGTTATTAACCCTTTCAAACTAGATAATATACACGCTACGCTCTAGTGTAAAATTATAATATTTATCTAGCTTTCCCCCGCGCTCAGAGCACAAGCGACCGCAAGAAGCGGAGAAGGAGCGTGTCCTTGCTCACGCCAGGTGGGCGGGACGTATATATACGTCCTAACAAAAATGTGCGCGCACACTATTGTTACGTTATTGATTTTGAAAAAATATTTCCCCACCAATATACATAAAACGTATTTCTGCTACATCGAGGAAAATGTTTTTCCACCTATAACTCTAATCGGTCTTGATAATATTCCTGGATTTCTTAAGGCTCATATTATGAATAATAACCGAGGGATTGAACGAATCGATACAGGAGAATATATTATTTGCAATTGTAGAAAAATATGGAATAAATGTCGCGAATCATTCTCAGAAAACTACCCATCTAATTTTAGTAATGTATTCAAGCAATTTTGACCCAGACAACATCAGAGGACGAATATATTGTCGACTAAACTTGTGTTACATACTACCGATACATATTTAATTAAACATTTTTATTTTATAATTAAATACCATCAGTTTTTTATTGCAATTTCTAAGTCTAAGTCTAAATTCAAACTGATACTTATTCTATATGTAATTAAAAATTAAGGCGCTCCTGGAACGAGTGCGCTCCCAAATTTAATGCAACAATCAAATGATGACATCGAACGAACCAATTCAATATTTTAAGAGATAAAACAGCATCTCTTATCAATGTATAAAGATTTGTCTAAGGATGAATTTCTTCAAAGATGCTTAAATGGCCATGTCTAAAATGCTAATGAATGTTTTAGCTCGACGCCTTGGCGACTGGCTCCAAAGCACCTGCATTCTGGTGTAAAAATAGGTGAAATATTAACGTAACTGCTGAAATATTTAATAACGACTACAGCTTTATTTTAAAAATGATGAATACGTTAAATATAATTATTGGCACATAGTGTAAAGTCTTTGCTGAAAACGTAAACTGCATCGATATTGGTTATGACGTATATATACGTCCTCGAAATATATTTTGAGTCCTAAAGCAAGCAAACATTTTTCAATCATCTGAAATAGTTGAGAACTATATTGAATTCCACGAATTCACCTGTATGGCAAGATCATCCAGTGCATGTAGGCTATTTATGGGAATGCATTTCGCAAAATTCAAAAGGACTAACTACATATGGAGAAATACTATTTTAATATGTTGTCGGCAATTTTCCAACAACAACAAGAACGTCTTCATTTAGTGCAAAAATTAATAATATCAAATAGTTGAATGGGCATTCATTCGATTAGTAAAAGCTTGTAAAATTACAAAATAGAAGCTTTTGAGTAGTCGTCATTTATGTTTGTCGCCACTAGGGAAACCAATCCCGAGCCAAAATTTCGATCTTTATATATATACTATAATACTTTGATGTGATTCGTAATTATATTAGGGAGGAATACAGAAAATCTGAAGCCCGTATCTATTATATTTAATATCGATATTAACATTATTAGAGTCGAGATGTAGTAAATACATCACCGGTAGATAAAGGTTAATATAACAATTTGAAAAACATATATTTACTGTATACATGTATATATCGATCAGACAGTTACTACCCCTAGGCGTCGCTTAAGCTCACCAATTGATACTTACGCCACTGTTTTCAAGCGTCCAGATTTCGGCGGGAATGTTTCGATTTAGTAGCCTTCGTCTTGCGAATTTTTCGGGATTACGTTTACTTATCACCGGATTTATGAGCACCTAAAACTGTTTGGGATCCCAGGATTGGATTCCCTAATCACTACCAAAAATCACCAAATGTATTCCGTAATTAATACTTAATTTAACCCTTTGGACGTTCAAGTTACTCACAAGAACTTGGTTAGTTGTGGGCTTTCAACAACTTCGAAGTGTTCATGCGGAGATCCGTTCCTTCAATGTGTCAGTGGTCCGAAATTCGGACCAGTTGAGCACGGAAATCTTGTAGGCACATTCTCTAATTTTAAGAGCATTTAGTGTTTTTTGTAAAATTTATTGATATTATTTTATGATTTTAATTTTCATAATGTTTGAAAAAACGGGTATTCGATCGCGTTTTTAAATTGTAATTAATTTTTTACACTCGTCCGATATATCGAACCACCTATCGGTTTCATTATCAAAATGACTTAATTATTGAAATCACTGATGATCTCTGAGGTGGCTCTTTATCGGAAGATCAATACACCTTATTTGTCCTCCATTTTAAAACTATAAGTTTGCCTTTGCATCTTACCTTATGCTAGTAGTTACCGTTTACTGAGTACACGTCCATTCCAACACAATAGCGAAGTACAACCAATTTGCTACCTATCTTAAATTCATGTCAAAATATGTATCGACTACTCACGCATTTGTTAAACAACAAAAAAGCCCCAGGACTCAAAATATATTTCGAGGACGTATATATACGTCATAACCAATTTCGATGCAGTTTATACGTCCCACCCGCTTAACAGGTTAATATTTCGTTGTTACTTCGCGCTTTTTTATTCAATGACGGGATCAAGAGGCTTCCTATCCGATGGAATAAATATATTTCTAATGAAGGGAACTATGTAGAAAAATAAGATACTCCATTTGTATTTTTATACATCACCAATAAATTTTTACAGCAAAATTCCGGACTATATTTGAATCAGTCTCGTATCACGTTCATAACAACAACGGCTCTCTAAATACAAATTCCTAGAGCCTTCAATAAATCCTTGCTAAACACTTGAAGTACACGTACTGTTTGTACTGATAAATTCTCACCATAGTTGTAACGTGCCTCGATACAATCTTGCCTGAAGCTGTTTATTCATAATAAAATCAACAATCAAGTGTAACATGAGATAGAATGCAATCGAAGATCGCCCCAAAAAGTAGTGGCGTATTCTACTTTGATGTCGAAATAATCTTCAAAGCGGATTTAGGGTTGGCCATTTTTTATTTCTATGTGAAATATTGTCCCCCCAAAGAATGAATACACAGCGTGTCACCACTTTGAACTAGAGCACAAAGGCCATAAGTATACAAAGAAACAACAATTGGCGTTAAATCCGAATTATATATATATTTTTTATATTTTCGAATTTAGATGAATTCATTTAATATCTATGATATTCAACAGACCAAGCGTTGATAAAATGGATTTATATTATAAGTATTCAGATGCATTCAAGACCGGGATGCTCTCTCTCGTCATAGATCTCGGGCATTTTGTAAAATTATTGAGGGGAAATGCATCCCCGGGGGCTTCTGCAACCTCCATCGAGGCGAAGCGCTCATTCGTCAAGTGTCAGCGGTCTGAAAGGCGGACCGGTCGGATACACAAACCTTGTAGCTACTCCGTCATCTTTTAGGCTATTTAGGGCACTGTCAAAATGGCATAACCAATGTCATAATAATTTTCCGTATGTTAATATACATATCGAAGTTTTGCTACATCGAGAATAAATGAAAACACTCCATTCATTGCATTTCGAAATTTCGAATTGATATGAAATTGAATGTATTTTCCAATGAAAAATATTTTACTCAAAGAGCTTAGTATATTTATCTTGAGTTTTCAACAAAAGATTGGATTTTCAATATCATTTTACAAAATAGAATAAGTTACGTCTCGCTGTAAAATGATATTTTTCCTTTTGTTCAAACTACATATATATAAAAACTACACTTCGTTTCAAATGTCATGTTCTGTTTCAAATATTGAATCGAGTCTCTGAGAGAAAATTGAAGAGAGCTTCGTCCAGTTTTCATTTTGATCCATCCATATATTGATAAAAACAGTGCGTCATTCCTGATAATGTTTTAGATTTAATGCATCCACTCACTATTAATTCATCCCGAATCGAATTAATCCCAATCTGGAACGTATTTGGGTTCCAAAAATTTTACAACAACGCCATATTTATTCATGGTATCTGCAGGTTTTCCAACAGCACTTCATGAGCCGATAATACCTCAGCGTACAATTACATAAATTCCAGTATACGCTCGGATAATAACGAGACCGATTTAATAGCAACAGGACTAACCGAATATTGGACGAGTGCACACAGTATAATTGATTTTATTTCGCTCTCGCTGAAAGCTTGCCTGAATTATGAATAAAATCGGAACCCTATTTTCAAATTCACCCACCCACTTGATTCCACGAGAGGCGCCGTCGGAACACATGCAAAATTATTTATTTTGATGGGGAATTCCAAAAAAATGCATGTCAAAATATGATGCCGTAAATGGAGAATGGAGATAAATTCTCAACGCAAAATCGCTATTTGCTAGTTGCTTACCCTGACTATAAGTCCTGTATTTTATCTTCATATATTTGGACGTGGTAATGCTTAAAAAAAATGATTTATGTTGAAAAATTGATGGATGTTTTTTTTATAATTATATAATTAAGCATCAAATCAAACATCAAAACGAATTCAGCACACAAGAAAAGCGATTTTGGGAGACGTTTAACGGATGCACCATTTTGGCGCATATTGATCTGGTGGTTGCTAAGGTAAACAAAGCATAGCAACCGACGATTTTTTATGTACTTGTCAAACGTTCGGTCTTCGGCGGACTACGCCGTGTAGTGGTAAGATACAAACCTCATCATTTCAATCCACATCTGGATCAATTCGTTTGGTGACAACAGCAACGCATCGAAAAAAATGTATTACATGCATGTGAAATCTTCGGATAAACTTTTCGGCAGCAAACAGATCTCTTGAATCGGTCTATCTTCGATTGTCAACCCTTGTCATATAACACCTCGTCAAGTGTCTCTCAAAACGACGCCTCTCATTGGCTAAAAAATCACAACAAAATAACGAGTAGGAAAAACACTCATCACAAAGCCTGGCACACTAAGACTCCGCTGAGTATGAACGAGTAATAGCTCGAAATCCCACACATTTATAGCGATCGATTTTGTGTAACGTGGGCGAGACCTAGCCGAATATCGGGCCCCAATTATCTTCGTCGTGAGCCGCTCTCTTTTCTTCTTTAGTTCTCCAACCACTTCGGCGTGCGACGGTACCCTCAGCGCGGGTTTTTCGACAACCCACGGCTGCCGCGTCTCTCGTAACGTCGGCGAAAAGGACTCAATAAAAAGGGGGGAGGGGAATGGTAGGTGGTTGATCTTTAAGGGACGAAATTCAAAGACGGTCTCTTCTCTTTAACATTTTACTGTCCGCACTTCGTAGAGGCTGCGGCTGCGAGGCGTAGAAAATGTCGACCGAAGCCAAATACTAAAAATAAAGCCAACAAAGCTTTTATTATTATATATTATTATACATCTGAGAATTATGGTCATTCATAGATAAGGATTTATATATTCATCCGAAAATAAAAAGTAAAATAAACTACAAACTTTCTACAAAACCCCGCACAAATCGAATGGGCGTTATAATAATTTTATGTAAATAAATACATACCCAACAATATAAATATAAAGTTGAGTTGTTTCCGTATAATATAATATATGTGTGTAGTGAAATATCAAGTTATTTATTTATTTTGAGCAATATATTAGACATTCGTTTAAATTAAATTACAAATTCATATTTTGAATTTGAATTCAATTTGAGCAATGTCATTGTATTTGCTTGGTAGTATCGAAATAATCTATCTCTGCCAATGTTTAGTAATACTCGAAATGTTCAGCGAATGGGTTCATAACCCATTGAAACTCTGATTTATACCAATAAGATCTTAGATAAATTTACTAAGAATCGCTTTGAGTGCAAAGTGTTAAGGGACTTTCTCGACCCTTGAAATACGCAGTTTGTAAAATACTAAATAATATTTATTCGCATTTTGTTTGGAAAGTTCCTGCCTGTAGATTCATTTTAAAGTGTTCTATATCACGGCGGGACAGAGTCAAAAAACAGTCCCGAATTAACGTGCGGTCACTACTAATTTTTGCCTGTATTTTTATAATTCCTGACATTTTACGCTACGTGTGAACGACGCATTAGGCGAGTTTAAATTCTACTTGAACTCACATGGAATATTTTACTCTTACAATTTTATTGATCGTATTTCCATCGACACCATATTGATGTAACTAGGCGTCTCTTTTAATAACACCTTGCAACATAAATGAGTTTAGAAGTAAACTTAAGGCATATTTCAGTTTCATATCATAAGATCACTGTAAGATAAGCTAATTGCATTGGATCATACTTCTAAACCGTGTTCGTACTACGTTATACGTGATTCTCATCACTAACCTCCCGTATTATGATCGACTTTTCTAGCAAATATTACATATAGTATCGCATATCTGCCGCAAATTGCATTATATATCGGGTGCACGTAAAGAGATTATGCATGTTTTTCCAGGCCAATGTGGAAATTCAATTTTTCTCGAATTAAATTAAGTATTGATCCATTTTCATATTCAAACGATCTGTACGTTATAATATCCCTTAAAAATTGCCGTTTTTTTAATTGCATCAATATTTTTATGCAATTAATCGAAGGTTAACGATAATTATTTATTAGGAGAACCAAAAAATATTCGCACATTTTGGGACCTTATAATTTAGCTAGTTTGTGTTCTGACACAATACCACAAAGATCAGGAAAATATTCAAAAATGTTTATGCTGAAGTGGCAATAGACTTCTTTTCGAGGAAATTCTTCATGCCGATCCTATCCTTGTTGTATTAGTTGTATTAATACGACCTTGTTCTGCAAAATATTTTTTTAAAAACGGATGGGAGATGACGGGAGCGCGCGACGATCTTTCCATCGGAAGAATTTACTGTGACTGATCAAAATGGCGGACAAACACGAAGTACCAAACAAAGTGATCGTTAGGATCTTCCTTACACGCCAGGTGCGACAACTTTGAAACAAAAATTTCCCCCGACATCAGGATCTCTTGTAATCTTACTTTCTAGATCAGTGCTCCGCAACCTTTTCTCACCAATGACACACCAAAGTTTTTCCTTAAAATCCGCACCGTATCAAAAGCTAAAATAATAGATATTGATTTGATACATCAATTTTACAATAAATTTTCATTTTTTATTTGATAAGTTTACATACGAGGGATATTAAGAAAGTAAGTGTACTAAATTTTTTTTAAGATTCAAGAAGAACTATTTTCCTACATAATCACTATCACGTTCAATGCATGTGTTGAGCCATGGCAAAAGCTTCTCAATGCCTTCTTTGAAGAACTTTCCGCCAGCTCCTTCCCCCACATCAGAACTTCCTTCTGCACTTGCTCGTTGATTGAAAATTGAATTCCACCCATGCGTACCTTCAAGGAGTTGAAATGATGACAAACTGAAGACGCCAAGTCAGGGGAATATGGTGTATGATTCAAAACATCCCAACCAAATGAGTCCAAGAGCGCCTCAGTGGCTTGGTGGTGTAGCGTGGGCGATTAACACCCCAACATAGTAACGCTGTTAACAGCGCCATCTCTTGTGGCCCTGTGGAAACATTTCACCTGCATACTGACCGATCGCTTCTTGCGCGTGCACCGTTGCCGGTTGGGTAGTGACACGCAGGAGGCGGGAGTCGGGGGAGTCGTCGGTTAGCCTTGGCTGCGGGAGGTTGTCCTTCCTGCAGCCAGATCTCTCTCTCGTGTGGAATAAATAGTTATTAAGCGAAGAGAGTCTTTCCATTCGACGCCCGTCTATTCCCATCCATTCATCCAGCAGAATTACAGCTCGATAGACGAATAGACCGTCTTTTCGGTTCCAAAACACTGAGGCCATGATTTTTTTTTTTGCCCGAAATTGTATTTTTTTTTTTTGGGTAATGGGGAATTGGCTTGACGCCACTGTGGCGACTATCTTTTCAACTCAGACATATAATGAGCTACTCACTTTTATCTCCAGTCACAATTGAGCTCAGAAAATCCTCACCTTCCAATTCAAGTCTTGGCGGGATTTCTATAACGTAAATTTACATACTACTGTGCTCCTGCTATGCTCGCTTTGTTAAGAGATTCTTCTCTATCGATCAGTATTGCCAAACCTTAAAAAAAAACAAAAGCCACAGTCCGTTATGGTCACAGTACACTTACTTTATGAACATTTGAACACGCAAAGTTATAGACCGACGAGGAAAAGCTGCGTTTCGCGAAGCAGAGGAGAGGAGAAACTTTAAGCGCATTTTTCTCGAAACTACTTTTTCCAAGCTCATGGAAGTGCTCCCACACGCCTTAGATGAGTATCCTGTATGAAATTTGGCAGGCTTATGTATAATAAACGTCTTGATCGTATAAACTACAATTATTTAAAAATATTCAAAATTGTTTATTAAATGAACAAAAAACTACAAAAAAATTTGATAAAAATACAAACTTTTCTTTGATCGCTCACTATTTTTTTATTTTCCAATATTTTTTCTTAATTGTAGTCTAAGCTATACACAATATTATACAAAATAAAAATATATTTAATATTTTTGCTACAAATCATCTGTTCAGGACTTAGGACTTCCATGATGAAGAATGTTATCGCTCGCACACCGATATACATGACTCTTTCCACTCCCGCTACCGTACTTTGTCAAACTTTAAAAAATATTTTTATGTTTAATAAATAATTACCTAATCAACACATTGAATATCAATATTCTATATTTAATACTTTTCGCATAAAAAAATGTCAAAAAATCGATGCTCGTATGAATTTGTCATCGAAAATGGAAGTAGTATAAGGACGGATTTGATTACTATGTCCAACAAAATAATATTCCACTAAATAATATCTAATTATCACCATATGTGTGCAATGTCGGAAAAATGCGCCTCGTTATGGAATATTAATCCTCAACACATACTGTCCCTTGTTCGCACCCCTAAATCCACACGGGGTTGATCAAATCATCACGTGTCGCCTGTTAAAAGCTTCCTGATTTAATCGTTTAATTGATTATTGCATTAATTGAATCAAAACACATTGGCTTCACGGCTCAACCTTATTTACATGGAAATGTAATGGCATTAAGCACACTTATCAATACACATAATGAATGAAACATAACATAATTGTACGAGTCAATTTATTTTATCTACGGTGTCAAACAGCTAATTTCATTTATGAAGATCGCGTAAATCGCAGGCGCATAGAATATTAAAGGAAGCGTTCCAAGAATACGCATAAAGAAATGCAGATAGTAAGGTTACAGCGTTTATATAGGATCGAAAAATGCTTGTATTTAATTAAAATTCTTCAATTTTTTACACAAGCTCTTCAGAAATCCCTTATGATTTATTTGTGTTTGTGTGTCCAACCTGTCCGCCTTTCAGACCGCCGACACTTATGACCGTATCTCCGCACGGACACTCCAAAATCGTGGGGTCCAAGAATCTTAGGTTAACATATTTGGACCTTCGATTTTTGATAAAAATGCACTAATATCCCTAATTGAGTCATGTTGTATATATGTTAAATAATCCTTATATGTCAGAGAAGCAAATTGCATTGCGGAGATATTTTCATACAATATTTAATCTGGTCATAGTTCTTGTTCAATGGTTCCCGTTGTCGGATGATAAATACGAATGAGTAAATGCATTCACAGGAAGGCAAATTCCTTTCGTCCTTTGATAGACGAGCTCTAAACTTGCTGTTAGCCTCGTTCAATTCCTGAAAGCTAAAGCGCAAATTAAAATACATTATTTGACGGGGGTGGTTGAAGGGTGGCAAATATGGCCGGATAATGGAATAAAATTGAAAGCATCAATGATAATAATACACATAGTAATGCACAACATGATATGCATTTCATTTTACCATACAGAACTCTATTTATGCTTCGGACATAATACAAAATACAACAACACCGGCAAAATACAAAGCTTAATCTGTTTATTTCGAATTAAACCACTATAAAATTAATATTTATCTTATTAACCTTTTGAGTAGTGAGTTAATATCAAAATGACGTAGACGTCGATGCTATATTCGTGTGTACATCGATTATCGTCCATGTAAGTCCACTTATCCAAGTTCAACGTGTAAGAGTACTCTTTCTAAATCACTCGTATTCGATTGCAAATACGCGACTGTACTCCTCAAAAGGTTAAGATAGATTTATACTTCAATGAATTTTGTTATTTTGATCCGTGTGTGCCATTAAAACTTGATTAAAACATTCTGCTAATTAACTTGATATCCCAATTAACGACAACATTAAGATTATTTAATTTAACTGTTCATCTGGAACATGTATCAAAATTCACCCTACCATACGAATCCAAATGTATAAACATTAAATATTTTCAACAGCGCTACCTTATTTCTAATTTATATTTTGGATTTTGAAAGTTTACAGCTTAAATAAAATGTCATTATAGAGATTTTGCGTTTTAGTGACAAATTAATTTAAAAAACGATTGTTCAATTCAATTATGAATTGTACAAACATGGCAAATAAATGAGAATAAAATAATCGAACATCATTTATATCCATGAAATTTCATGATATTCAAATAAATTAAACAAAAAATAGAGATTACATTATAAATATGCCAGGAAAGATAAAAGTTGAGGCAGAAAAGTAGTGACCGCACGTTAATTCGGGACTGTTTTTTGACTCTGTCCCGCCGTGACATAGAACACTTTAAAATGAATCTACAGGCAGGACATTTCCAAACAAAATGCGAATAAATAGTATTTAGTATTTTATAAACTGCGTATTTCAAGGGTCGAGAAGTCTGGATTTGACTTTGGTAGCCAAGCAACTTGTTGCTGAAAATGCACGCTCATCCTCCACACTCTTTGGAGGTATCGTCATCAGATATTTAAATGCTAGTTCGAGTTGATGACCGCGATTTTCGTATAATTCCATCAATGTGACTGATAAAATTTCTTTCTGTTGAGACATTAACTAAAATCGAAAATTCCCGATTTATCGACAAATTATTTATTTCCGTCGTTGTAGATGAATATTTGTACACTATAATACTTTGATGTGATTCGTAATTATATTACGGAGGACTACAAAAAATCTGAAGCCCGTATCTATTATATTTCATATCGATATTCCTATTATTAGAGTCGAGGTGTAGTAAATACATCACCGGTAGGGAACGGTTAATATAACAATTTGAATAATATATATGTATAAATAGATTAGATAGCTATTGCCCATAGGCGTCGCCTAAGTTTGCCAATTAGTGGTTACGCCACTGTTTCCAAGCGTCCAGATTTCGGCGAGATTTTTTCGATTTAATAGCTTTATCGTGCTGATGAGGTGAATGATTTCTCAACGATTTTTGGTGCTCATTGAATCATGAGTCTGGGATCTGGGATCCCGGGATTGGATTCCCTAAACAGAACAATCAAAAGTGTAAAAAACGATATTTGACGATCGAAATTTTAATTAACTTTGTTTTCTGAATAGGTTGAATTTGCACAAAAATGCAGCCCTCCACATTGGCCACCATAGTGTAATTAGTCATTTGATTACACTGTTTGTGGGTTCGTACGAATCACAGTCAATGTTTGACGACATGTAGTAAACTATGCTAAAATGCAGTGCAATTATCGTTTTATGCTTTTTGAACTGAATTTTTCATAAAAATGCAGATTTGTAGCAAAATGCTTAGGTAGCAAAAAGAATATCGTACAACGAGGAATACATTAGATAATCTTTGTCAAGTCTCTTGTATGAACATTGGAAATACATTAGGTATCCAGATTAAAATAAGCCTGTTGAGCTTGCAAATATTCTATTTTATCGGTATATGAACATGTAATATTACATATAGACCAATATTTCAATATATAATAATCGATCATGGAGTTCGCCGAAGCTATCTAGTGCTTCATCTGGATTACTATGGTGCAATTTCAACTTAACAACAATGTCGTCTATGATCTACTCAACCTCTAAGAGGCTTCCTAATACTGGATCAAATTAAAATGTATGCATCGTTCTTCGTAATTGAATTTGTGATGTAGAAAATTGTAATCGGGCGAACTCTGCATGTCAATCATCTTCCAATAGATGAACGATGAAGCAACATTTCGTAAAAATATCAAATTTATGCAAATATGCAGCTATGGACAGTAAAAATTGCAGGATATTGCAACTCGCCATTTGTATATTCTAGTTATAAAATTAAGCATTTTTTCATGAACAAAGCCAACCTTTATCTCGTGGAATTTCCTCGGAGGAATATAGAGAAAGCTTAGAAATAAATTGCTAGATAAATCAAATATCAAAGGGAGACCTTTTTTAAAATTTTATTCACACCTATAAAGTATAAAAAAATGTCGAGCCAGACTCGACATAGGACCCCAAACAGTTAAATGTGCACCAAAACTTGTATAAAAAAATCATTTTTGAGTTAAGATAGCAACTTAAAATTACTACAAGTATATTTTTCTACCCATGCAAATTCCTGACAAGCAAAAATGATTTTAATGCAATTTTTTTTTTTTAGTTTTTTTTTGTTTTCGAACGAAAATGCATTGAGGTCTTTTTACCAAAGCTTTTGAAACTTCATCTACTCAATTATGCCAATATTGACATGCAATATCCGGCACCATCAGATTCAGCCGCCCTACTCAAATATAAAATTATTAATTATTAATGTCAGTCTTCAACTCGTATGGTTATTTACGTTCAGCATTTTATTGCCATTCAAACATGAAGATTTGGCACCTCGATATTTACAAAAACGATAGACTTACAATATTGCATTTTTAGTTTTAGTGAGCGCTATGCCAATTTGTATTGCCAATTCAATAAATCATATTTGCATTATATTAACATTATATTTTCAATATAGGTATTTCGTCAGTCGTACACATAGATGGTGCTTTCTTAAACATTCCAGCAACAAGATGGACGATATCGAATATCCCCGTTTCAAGACAAGTGATCGACAATCATTATAACATTGTAATTGCTATTATTTCAGAGTTCTTCGGTGTTTTGGTATTGGGCGAATTCAAGGCAAGTTGCAGTAAAGTGTAAAATTATATTCCCTTATGCCATTGATTCTTTGTGTTTTCGTTTGTATCATCGTAAAAATCGCTTGAAGTTTTGATTTAAATATGACAAATCAATTGAACAGACGGTAAATATAAAGTTTGAGACGATAATTTGAATAAATTATATTATATTATATTAGAAATAGACGCACAGAATTGAAAATAGAGCGCTGCACGCAACGTGTGCGGGCATACTCCCTCTGTGTCACGCAAGTGCGCCCGCAGCATATGCGTGCATACTAATCAAATGGTCGCGAAATTCAAGTTTTTTTTAACAAAACTTAAATATGGTGCAAATTCAGTATTTAGTTAAAAATGTTCCAGAAATATTGGAAGTGTTGTGGACCAGACGTATTAAATAAATGTGTAAAATATATGCTGAATTGCAGGGCCGTAACTAGGGCGTGACAAAATAGGCGCCACGGGCGCAACTAGACTTGGGGCGCAAAACGCAGGCTACCGACCCAATTGAGAGAGTTGTACGTTGTTTTTATTTTACTTGACTATTCTACTCTAAATGCATTAACGCCGTAATTGACATAGCAGTATTATCACTTTGACGTACACAGCCGTCAAATCCCGTCATGCGTCAGCAGATAATACTTGCTTTTTGCGCCAGATAATAAATACCGTCATAGTGGACATCTTCTCAGAGAAGTTTGAGAGTTTTTGAGCCATTTAAGTTTGTTTTTGTCGGCAAAGACGGTATGCATGGATTTATTTGATGCAATAAGCAGGCATTATCAGCCGACGCATGACGGTATTTGACGGTAACTGTGCGTCAATGGGTTAAATGAGATTATCTCGAAACTGCAATTTCAAAAACGACCTAAATTGGGACTTAAAAAGTTTTTGATCGACCTGCCTGAATTTTTGGGAGGTTTTTCACTATAATATATTTGATTGGATATACTTAAAGTTTTAAAGTTTTAAGCCTACTTAGTTTTTCATTTTATACTTTGATAGTTACATATATTCTTCTCCTGCACATATTTAAAATCAAAATTCGTTTTCAGATCAATAGAAAAAAATCCGACAAATTAACAACTTCTAGATATCACTAAAAAATGGGGGGGGGGGCGCAATTTAGATTCTTACCACGGGCGCATCATATCCTAGTTACGGCTCTGCTGAATTGATCCAAAAATTTGTCATAAAATAAATCCAATTGCTGGGAAGAAATAAAGGATGCATGAAAAAAAAATGATTCAGGATTCAAGCTTTCTCATTAAAAAATATTTCCACTTCAATTATAAAGGACAAAATCAAACCAGTGACGATTTTGTTAAATCAACTGCAGTTAGAATATGAATTTCAATATGCCGTATACGCAGCGTGGTAAATAATAATATACGCGTGATTGCATTGCGCATGCGTAGATTCTGCCGAGCGGCGCGCGCGCGCCCCAGTCGATTTGATATTGTGCCTTTGGTCTATCCGGCCAAAAAGAGCAGCGTTGTATTATTTGTGTGAAATTAATTTTGATGAAAGTTTTTGTTATGTTCCATTCTTAGGTCCGAGATGAGTTTCAACGAGCGCTCGGGTAAGCGCATTCCCTTCATGGTTCGCTTCAAGTTCGGCGTTCCCAGATCGGATGAATCCGACGACGAATCCGACGACGAATTCGACAACGAATTCGACAACGAATCCGACGACGAATTCGACAACAAATCCGACAACGAATCCGACGACGAATCCGACTGGAGCTCCCCTCGCAGCATTTCCCCTGAGAGTAAGTTCTAAGCCAAAATAAAAGCCGGATTGCATGTGACGTATGGCGGCGCGCGCTGTATTTGTTGTACGTGCTCATCGTTTAAATTGAATATCAATTATCGGCGTTGTGACGCTGAATATAATGTGTGCATCAATATATCATAATTCATATGCTGAGCGCTTTCTAAAAAAAAAATTAAAGCTAAATATTATAATGAATGTGTAAAACAAATAATATGCGCGCGCATTCTATCAAAGTATAAAGATCTGCAAGCGGGAGTATAAATCAATTAATTTAATTTTGGGCAAATTATCAATAAATTCAAATAGAAATCATGAGATATTATTATATTAACATAGATCATTGATAGAATCTAACAATCAAAAAACATAGTTGAAATCATAAATAATAGGAAGGCTAACAAATATTTTTCGAAGCGCCATGTGTTGCTCTCGTCGCTACGACGTGTGTCGCGTTGTTCGGCTACATAGATTGCACTAGGCGGGTCTCTCGGCGCATGGTAAACTCTCCGTACTATTAGTCGCCTAGTTGATGCTCCATAAAATGTGTAATGATCTTATTTTTTATTTATATTCAAAGTGAATACGTCTCATTCAATAGTCCATTACAATATGATTGTAGCGATTGAACCCAGTGTTAATAATAACCCTTTGCGGTCCCTAAATATTTTAGATATTTTTAAGATAAAAGATTTGTTTTTCAATTTTTATGTTATTATTTAATAAAACACTATTATTGTTTACCAAAGTTGTATATTTTACTAATATATTATATTTTAGAAGCATTATGTTTTATAGTTTACAATTAGATAACGTATGGTATCTCTCAAAACATTGGCCTAAATAGAGACCAGGTTTTTTTAAATTTTATTTTGTATATTCGTTAGTGTCAGGCTTTTGTCCGGGCAACAGTCCCTTTTCTTTGTATCTCTAGTAGGTAGGCGAAACATTATGAAGGATCATAAAGACCAATATTCCTTTACAAATACTGTCCTAAACACGATACGCAAAATCTGAGTGAGATAAAAAATGTAGAAACAAAATGTCGAGCCAGACTCGACATGGGACCGCAAAGAGTTAACATATTTCCATTAGATTATATATATACGGCATCTTATATTATGTTTGTATTATATGTGTTTAATTGTATAATATTTGTATTGTGTATGATTTAAGTGGGGGTGCCTTACACACCCTATCAAGTGGATCCATTAGATCTTTCAATGCGTCTATGCTCCTACGATCAAAGCATGGATGCAGGACCATCCACATCTCAAAAAACACTGTTAGAACCAATCGCAGGATGCTCCTACGATCAAAGCATGGATGCAGGACCATCCACATCTCAAAAAACACTGTTAGAACCAATCGCAGGATGCTCCTACGATCAAAGCATGGATGCAGGACCATCCACATCTCAAAAAACACTGTTAGAACCAATCGCAGGATGCTCCTACGATCAAAGCATGGATGCAGGACCATCCACATCTCAAAAAACACTGTTAGAACCAATCGCAGGATGCTCCTACGATCAAAGCATGGATGCAGGACCATCCACATCTCAAAAAACACTGTTAGAACCAATCGCAGGATGCTCCTACGATCAAAGCATGGATGCAGGACCATCCACATCTCAAAAAACACTGTTAGAACCAATCGCAGGATGCTCCTATGATCAAAGCATGGATGCAGGACCATCCACATCTCAAAAAACACTGTTAGAACCAATCGCAGGATGCTCCTACGATCAAAGCATGTATGCAGGATCATCCACATCTCAAGAGCAACCTTGGGAACCCACTGCAGGATGCTCCAAAGATTCATATGAAGATGTGGATCCTCAACCGGGAACATCCCAAGCGACAGCCAATGAATTCATGCCGAACAGACAGACCATGATAGCGTTAGTTTCAGCTCAAATGACTTTACTACAGCGTGGTTTGTCAGCCTTCAATAAAATTTATTTTTTTAATTTCAGCTATAAAAAATGGTTATCATTCAATTTATTAAATGGAAACGATGACGACTCTTTCTTGAGGGATGACATGGAGGGTTTACGTGCTCTGATTAAACAGGAACTGGAGCGAGAAAGATTCTATTTAAGATTCATCGTTGAAAATGGTAGAGTTTTCATCCGAGAATACGTCCCTGAATCTTATTTTGAGACGATAGCAAGGTCGTCCAGGATGCTGTAAGTTTTTCCAACTAATGTATTAATGCACTCAATATTTTTTATCAAATGGATGCTCAATAAACAGTGAGAATATTACCATACGATTTACTTAAAACTGTTCTGCACACTTTCTTCAAATCATTCATAAAGTCATTAAAAATCACCTATTTAATTGAAAAGTTTATCGCAACTTCCTAACACAATCTTGATTTTGTTCTACTAAAATTTATGGTAAAATAACCTTAATATTGTGCTTAAAATTCAATCTATATGTATGGTATTTGATGTAAATTAATGGTAACATTCATAATAGGTAGAGTGGTTTTTATATGTACTTTAATGCTTAACACATTACCGTCAGGTTACGCAGAAAAACGCTAAAAGACGCACATATGCGTAGCCCGATGGGTCTGACGCTGCTTGTCCAAAAACTAGTTTTTACGAAAAATCTATTAAAATACATCAAAAATAAGTTTTTATCAATTAAAAAAATCAAATGCTTAACTTAATTTTATAAAATCGATTATAAAATATAATACCATCATATGTAAAAATTCGAGGAAATATTTTTAAAAATTATTTTGTATAATATGCATAAAAAATTTGAATAATTCACGACTAATTAATTACCGAATTGTGATTTTTTCGCCTATGTTGAATGAAACTCGATTAAAATAATAAATTGATAAAAATTCATCATCTTTTCACATCACGTCATTTTTAGTATAAAACTATTAACACTTTACAGCCCGGGTGCTCCGCGTTGAGCTTTGCCCAAAGTCCATGTGATTTTTTAAATCACCCAATAGATTGAAACGTAACTTTAATGGTGCCTAAAAAAGAGTTTACTGTATCGATGCAATAAAACAAAAAATTGGTTTTGATCATGCAAAATAAATTGCAAAAGGCGATTATTTTTTACTTGATTAAGACCACATTTTGGTCCCGAGACAGATCGCCGCCTCGTATGGAGGCCACGTGCCTCGCGATCGTCGCCAGTTGGCGACAAATAAGCCTATAATTTTGGCATTCCGAATCCTCTCCTTGGAGCTCTCCTTTTGCCGGTGTTAATACGATCGCCGTCGAGGGTTAAGGAACCCGCCTCCTCGCGTTATTGGGGGAGCGTCCGCCGCTGATCATCTTCGAGATCGGCGTTGCGTTGAGCCGGTGTTGCGCGCGACCAGCGGTGCGGTCATCGAAGCCGGAGAAACGTCACGGTTGGTAGCCGTGACAGCGGTGAAAACGACCGCATTTGGCTAAAAAAAGATAGAAGAGAAGATTCCGTATAAAAATTATATTGTATAAAGTGGAAAGAAATGTCATTTTTTTGGTTGCGTCTTTGCCGTCAGTTTGCCTCGACTTGCTGTCGAGTGAATACGTCAAAGTTGGTGTCATTTTGAAGCTCTGTTGTTTGTCTTACTTTTTCAAATATTTTCATATTTTTTAGCTATATTGAAAATGTCCAAGCCACAAATTGATGAGACCCATTTGCGATCTTGTTTACTGTTTTTATTCGATAAAGGATTAAAAGCAAAAAGCAGCTACCCAGAGCATATGTGATACATATGGCAACATATTGGATATTCGAAAATGCCATAGATGGTTCAAAAAATTCAAAAGTGGCGATAGAGCTTTGAAAAATAAATCAAAATCAGGACGACCTCTGATAATTAAATTCTCTGGTAGAATCTGATAGACAGAGAATTTGGGTAACGGTCTTTGAACAATTTGTTCATCGCTATTGTCCAGATATGAAACCGATCCATTTTTAAAAAGGATCGTTACTGGGGATGTGAAGTGGGTCCTCTACAACAGTCCGATAAGGAAAAAACAGTGGCTTTCTTCAAATCAAGTACCCGATTCTACCCCTCGACTATCATTATCCTTGAAAAAGGTCCTCCTTTGTGACAAAAAGATATCTAATCTATGGAGGGCGATTATAAATAACAATGTAAATTATTTAATTGTATAGTTTTTATCAAAATGATTTTTTTCTCCAAATAACAAAAAAATGACATTTCTTTCCGCTACACCTAATATTTGAATTGTGTATTTTAATTATTTTTTTTTTGACGTATTTGTAAAAATAAAACTTGCAATTTTTTAAGGGACGGATGATCAAGTTCGTACGACATATTTTCCAAGCAAATTTTATGTTATTTTCATCACGCGTTAACGCGGGCACGGACTGTAATGTGTTAATATAAGATTATCCATCTTTATCATACGTTAACATTTTTTTAAAGCGATGAATAATTAATAAAAGCATTTTAATACTATTTAAGATTTGCACCGCTCGTGACCAAAATTCCAGTTGTACAGTGTGCGGCAGGGAAACTACCTTATTTTAAAATTTAATAATACAAACAGTATTAGAAATATAAATTTAATTCATTTTCTATAGTACAGAGAGATATTTAAAGCTTTTTATGCTCATTCCCAAAATAACTGTCGCTTTAAAGGCCGCATTTCAAATAAGGAAGTTTCCCTGCCGCATCCTGCGTAAAATTTCTAATACTCTAATATCATGTTCAATTGCCTTTGTTCATTTTTATGTTGCAAAATTATCCATAACGAATATTAAAAACGCCTTGCGTAAATTTAACTCTGATAAATAAATTTGCATACTGAAATGAACTATAATATATATATAAATAATATGTACAAAATCCATACAAAACAATTTAAAATATATAAAAATACTGAACAGATTGCATGAATTTAAGAGTCTCATTATTTTCAGCAAAAGAAAGTATTTTTTCGTCCAAGATCTTTGGACTTTGCGCATTTTCACGGATCATTTAAAGCAGACATCACAAAATTACCACTATTTATTGGTCACAAAGAGTATCCATCAAATATGTATTTAATTTGAAATACTTATCCATGGCTTTGATTTCAGTTTTCCGCCCTATTTTATGTATGCTCCATACTACAGGCCGTACTTGAACGAAAATGAATTTTTGTTGAATTTTCCGACGGTCATCGACACACAAAATGGCAACAGACAGATCTCGATCGATTCTCTTGAAGTTTCGCTTCCATCAAACCTTAATAATATCCTCCAGCTGTATTTGCCAATCAATGATGAACTTCCAACGTACCGCTCTATAGGCCCAATGACACGCCGCGATTACAAAATCTTGATGTCCACACCGTACCCTGATGGGTAAGTCTCGCAAATAAATGTGTTTTCTTAAATATAAAACAAGCGTTAATGTATCGAATAGAAAGAATTTGCTGGATCGATATGTCATGTCATATTTTTTTTGATAAGATTGCTGATAATTCTCGTTCTTTAACCCTCTGAATGCCAAGCAGCGATATATCGCCGATTGTTAAACTAAGGAGGAATGCTTCAATGTTTTATTCATAAAGCAGTAAGATGTGGCTAGTTGATTAGCGGTCTCCATCCACCCTAACCATAATTTCGATGTAATCTTGAATCATCTATTGCCAATTATTGAAAAATGTATCTATCCTATAACATTAGATCTAAATAATTGTAATCGAGATTGGAGTTCAAAGGGATAAAATACATTTAGAAAACACTCTTCTGATCCAATCTTCGAGGCGCACAAACGACTTCTATTGGCTTACAATTATTTGCCGGAATTCTATATATAATTCGATATTTTTGAAAATGTAAACGAGACATAATTTTGTAACCAATTTATAAATCTTCAAAGTATTAATACAGATTTTCTTTCATATTTTCTATATAATCTATGACCGGGGATGATTTGAATCCAAAAAAGAAGCCCAGTCAATTTTATTAGATGTATATGAAATCTTCTGTTGAACTTCACATTCGGCAGGAGACAGACCTCTTGAATCGGTCTTATCTTTAATTGACAACCCTTGTCAAATAACACCTAGTCAAGTGTCTCTCAAAACGACTTCTCTGATTGGCTGAAAAATCATAACAAAATGAAGAGTAGGGACAGCACTCGTCACAAAACCTGGGACACTATCGGTGCAATATTAACACTAAGGCTCCGCTATATATTTAAAATAATCGGTTCATAAATAAATCTAACAAGTAGAAAAAACGACGATTATATTACATAGATATTGTTTTATTAATTTCACAAATATAATATTGTTGAAGTCTTTAGAATTTTTTTATACAATGCCACATGTTAATCGTGCTAAATTACTCTTAAATTGTCAATAATTTTGAACGATAGTATATTGCATATTACACAGTTAAATACTAAATATAAAATAAACAAAGCATTTATGTCGGGATTGGGATTTTTACTATTTTAAGAAATTACATTGATAAATTTGATCAAAAATGACCAACAAGTCCGTTTTTTTCAATATAAAAAAATCACTTGAGGGCCAAAAAATTGTATTTATTTAAGAAAAGATAAAAATACAGTTTAATAGATAAAATAAAACACTTAAAAATTCAAATATTATTTTGAAAATATGCCTGAAGTAACATTAAATCATCGAGTGTTTCGTCATTTAGTTTGGATCTGATTTTGGTAGCCAAGCAACCTTCACTGGCTAAAAATATATATATATATAAATCCTTTCTGCTGAGATTCGGACTAAAACTCGCAAAATTCCCGATTTCCCGACAAATTATTTTTTTCCTTCGCTACAGATGAATACTTATATACTATAATACTTTGATGTGATTCGTAATTATATTACGGAGGAATACAAAAAATCTGAAGCCCGTATCTATTATATTTCATATCGATATTCCCATTATTAGAGTCGAGGTGTAGTAAATACATCACCGGTAGGGAAAGGTTATGTATACATAGATTAGACCAGGGGTGGCCAACTCAAATGATCTTGCCGCATATAAAATTATATATCCCCATATTAGATTTAGATACACTATAGACATTTTTAGAGTAAAAACTGAAACATAATAATTTTTATCATTGTGTTTAGTATTATTCTTATAATAATAATGATAACAAGGGTATGCGCCCATGGCAAGTATCTAACTTGCGCCCCCCCCCCCCAATTTAAAAAAATTAGCCACTGAGAGATCATCCGTTATCGTATCGATTATAGAAAATGTTGCAAAAAGTCCTGAAAGAGGCCGGAGTGGCCCCATGTCTGGGTGTTTAACTGGTCCGCTTTTCGGACTGCTAACATAACGAAAGAGCACCTCGCGATCAGATGTCATTCTCTAACATGCTTACAGAGTGATTACGAACTCTCATTACAAAACGAAGTTGTACGAAGAAGACTGATCAGTTGCGTTGTTTAAATTTTACAAACGGTCAAAAATATTTTTGTCTTTATTTTATTGCGGACTGGGTCGGCCCAATGTTTGAGCAATGGTTCTTGTAAAGTAGAATGGTCTAGTAAAATAAAAACCATGTGCAACTCTCGACCAGGTCGATATTTTGTGTTTGGCGAAACTCTGATTTATTCGAAGAAGATCTATAAATTGGCTACAAAATTCTGTGTCCAAACTTTTGAAACTTGTTGATATCTCTCTCCAATATAATATGCGTATTTCACATTAGTCGAATTATCAATCGAAATTAAATTTATTTTACGTATCAAAGCTGAATTCTGGCGAGTAATCGTAAGTCGATAGTAGTGATGTCGTTTGTGCACATCGATGATTGAAGTAGACGAGTGTTTTCTATGTACCTTGTATTTTAAGGGACTTTATCAACCCTTGAAATATGTAGTTTCACTTTTACGCAGTATGTAAAATACTAAATACTATTTATTCGCATTTTGTTTGGAAATGTTCTGCCTGTAGATTCATTTTAAAGTGTTCTATGTCACGGCGGGACAGAGTCATAAAACAGTCCCGAATTAACGTGCGGTCACTACTTTTCTGCCTTTTTTCCGGAGTTTATGTCATCTTGTCTATCCCGAATGTAATGTAGATAATTGATGCTTCATCGTACATATCTATGACTTCTCGATTGGACCTCATTTTTTGGATAAAATTTCTTTTCTGTAACACATGCCATTTTTTCTCCCAATGAAAAAGCACAATTTAAGCCGGGGTCTTAAATTTATGGTTAGCATTATATAATGCATTTTTTAAAGAAAGAATAGAAACGATCATTTATCTCTCTTTTCATTCAATTGCAGTCATTTAGATCAATTTTCCATACCTCGCCTATACAAGTTTCCCTTTAATAATAGACATTTGTGATACAATGCATTTGCTTGCATAGCATACAAATATTATCCTCTATCAAATGAATAGCAGAAATTAATTGGATATGAAAATTCATTGTATTTTTTCAGATGTGTTTTAAGCAAAGCCCATAACTATGATATTTTAATCAACATCAAAGGTACAAAATCGTCCATGCTCTCCACAGGATATTAATTAAAACGTGCATTAATGCACATCCATTTATGTTAGATTCTTAATTGAATGGACGTAAATGCATTCAAGAGTTAAATTAAAACAATATTTGGATCAATTCGGCATGATTTGCTAAAAAAATACGACATGACATGAGTTTGATCAAAATAAAAATATTTCTAACTTTATAAATAAATACACATCGTCGAAGATTTCATCAATCTTCTAAATTATTAAGCAGTATGCAAATCTGTAATAATTAATTTTAATATGTCTCAATATATTTTTACAACACAAAGTATCTTGTTATAAATCCAACAATGCACTTAAATACCATCACAGGCTTATACGTTATTGATTATAGCATCAGACAGAATAGAATCGAAGTTGAAAAGCAATTTTATATTGATGTGTCTGTATACATTTCAACATGCTTTTCACAAAAGCTAATGACGATACATTTATTTTCCTTTCATCCTAAGGGGGATGGTAGACTATGAAAGCTAATTAGCTAATTATTACATTTCAATATGCTCCGGAGATTCAGCGAATTATACCAATTATATACGAGTATAAAATGGACAGGAGCGAACCGGCTCGGAGCGCCGGTTCGTGAGCTCTTAGTAACTTATTCAGGGCATTGGAATATTATCAGCGATTGATGAAGATTCGACGATGACAATGACTTGAACAAATATATGTTTTGAATAGAAATATTTTCGTTCGAAATAAAAGTTGACATTTAAAAAAAAATGCATGCATTTTCGGCGACAATGTTTTGTACTTATCTGTTCATTTTCATCCATTTTTTCAACGCGTATCCGATGAATACACTAGATTTAATTCACCAATTCCAACACATTCATATGGACAAAACTACTTCTTAAAATTGTTTGTTCTATCCAACGTTACGAAAGATATTTAACAACGAAGATTGTACTGATTGAATTAATTTTTCAAACAAACATTTTTTGGTCAAAATAAATCTTACAATATCTTCTGTAAAAAAAATCCACGAAAATATCTTGTTTAAGTATAGATAAATGATTTTTTATATTTTCGTGGAAGTTTAAGAACCGCTGTCTTAGATAATTCCCAAAAGAGTATCACATAAACAACATAAAATGTAGCTAAATAGTCAATTAGTAATTAACCCTTTAAACTCGAAAGTTTCCGAAACAAATGCAATATGCCGCCGCTATGGCGGCATTCGAGTGGTAAGGGATTAATACGAATTTGTCTTTCACGATCACATAGTATTTATTCTTTGATAAACGTCAATGTTAACACTTTACAGTCGATTCAGCGCTAAACTTCGTCGTGATTGGCAAGTAAACACACGTACAAATCTATGACGTATTTTTTTAAAAATATTTATACAATTTGTTATATTTTGCCAATGGATGACATTTTCGAGAGTCATCCAGAAAGTAAGGTCACATTTGTATGGGATCGAAAAATGTCAAATATATTTCAACGTAATTACCGTTCAGTTAATGGTTTTCGACATTTCTGTAGACGAGGCACCAGTTTTTGTATGTCAGTGTCATCTGCTCTTTTTGATTTTTTTTCCTGTGTCTTGCACAAGACACCCTGGAGTCCCCAAGCTAATATCATATTCTTACTGATTAAACTCTTTCCTTGGTCCGTCTCTGTACCCCATGGTATTGTTTATCACTCTTTAAGGGGACAAGTGGTCTGACCAAGTGTTCTAGTGTTGAAGAAACGCCTTGCGTCTCTCTTTCGCTGTCTTCTTTGGCGATCATTATTTTCCCCACAAATTCCCGCCAACGGTCTCAGTTTTCTTTGCTCACCATCATGTTGTAGATCATAATCTCGCCTCCTTTGAGCTCAGTTACCAAGAGCGCTTGTTCAGAGTGTCCCTCTGAGGCATCCAAGTCTCGCAATAGTTTATGGTGTCGTCGTCTAACTCCGCCTGACAGTGGTGACATGGGACCCTCCACTGACTCGAGCTGCTTATTGGCCCTGCTATTCGGAGCCATGTCGGCCCGCACAACAAACTATCGAGGCAGAGCAGAAAGCCCTGAACGTCCTTAAATTAGAGGGAGTGACCACAAGGTTTTCGTGTCCAACCGGTCCAAACTCTAGACCGCTGATTGCCGCCGATTACCGGGGTCTCACCCTTTTCGGCTACAAACTTTGCCGCACGGCACTGGATCTCCAGATCAAGCTGAAGTACACGGGCCGGCTCCCTCACTGGACACAGTGCGGAACGCTTTGGTGATTAGTATAAGAGGTGACCGTTGCCCCCTCAGCAGGATCCTGGAGATCATTTGTATGCTGATCCTGTGGGCCCATACGCGTAAACAGCGATGCTGATGAAAATGCCTAGTCGCTAGCCGTAATCCTCGCCATTTTACCAAAGGCGACTGCAGCTTTTGCCACCGCATGGCGGGCGTGAATCACAAAACCGCGTCTTTCGTTCAAAGTGACCCCCAGATATGAGGCCGATTGCAAGAATTTGATCTTGTTGACGCCCATGTGGATGCTTGGATAGCACATCAGATGCCCTTTTAAGAGGAGACCCTGCGACTTGGATGCTGACAGTGGTGACAGGGTGTTTTAGACAGACTCCAAAATAACCATGTTTTGTCAGGACTTGTATCAGACAGAAAGTAGTTTCTTCGTGTTTCTGGGCCCTCCATCGACTTCTGTTTGGTATAAGTCGACGAATCTATCTTCTTTTGTTGGTCTGATCCCATCTCTGTTGCCGGAATTTTTCAGCTTCTGCTCATGTGCTGTATAATTTTTGGAATCTTCAAAGTCCAAGACCCTCTTATTTGCCTGGAGATCCATCGGGGGGATACTGGTAATCACGAGCACCGCATCCTTGGAAATAGTTCTGTATACCGCAGTAACTCATAGCACCCAACTTCTTTCGGTGAACATTCTGGGCGCCCATCTCGCACAAAGTTTCTTGTAATCGAGTTTTTCCGACACAATATCACCGAGGAGACTTCGACAAATCTCAGGAAATTATTCGTGAAGGTCGTTATGCGTCACACGGCAATCATTTCGCACTTGTTCTTCAGTATCAGTATCGTCCTATCTGAACAACATAATTCACTTAGGACACAACCTGATCGGTAGCGGGAGCGCGCGACGACCTCTCCATCGGAAGAATTTACTGCGACTGAACAAAATGGCCCACAAACACGCGGGACCAAATGAACTGACCGTTAGGATCGCCCCTACTTGCCAGATATGCCAATTTCGAAACAAAACAAAAAACCGACCTTAGGAGCTTTTATAACCTTACTTTCTGTATGATCCTTTGCTATATACATGTCAAAATGCTATTTTTACGAATATTTCTCATTGTTTAATCGAGTTTTTCCAATTTTTTATAAAAAAAAATCTTTTACTACTCCTTAATCTATTGCTTGGCATCTTCATTTTTCAATAAAAGGTTCTCTGCATTTCTTTGGATAATTATTGGCATTCTGGGATTATACCTATGGAGATCGTAATTAAGGTTTACTTTTGTTGTATAATTTGACTATATTTTATTATCCTAAGCATGAATTAATAAAAATCAATGCTTAAATATACCGACAAAGGACATATATTGCACAAATTATTTCTATAATAGTATTAGCATTATGATCACACTAGTTAAATTGAATGTTCAACACACCAAAACATAGTGTACATAATAATATGATTAATATCATAAATTATCTCTTCAATATGAATAAATTTGATTTGCACCGTACGAATTTTTTTTAGAAGTATGTTTAGATATAATTTAAAATAAGTATGATTAACACAAAAATTATAAACCAATATATTGTAGGGGCAAAAGTAATTGCGTACATTAATTCATCGTTTGATTAGAATCATTTTAAGTCCGTTCAAGTATAAAAAATTTACAAATTCAAAAAGTTCTAAATCCATACAACAAAGAATCGAATAAATCTCTAAATATTTAAAGTATTTTATTATGCCAGAGATTAATAGAATCAAACGTTGAACGAATTCCATACTTAAATACATTCAAATACATTGTAAAATCACCACAAAATATTTTAATATTTACAATTCCATACGGTACGTCGTATTGCTTTCATGCCTTTGGGCATTCAACAAGTGCCAAATTTGGCACAAATGGAATTTTATTTGCACGCAACAAGTTGTACTTGTTGCTTGTTCTGATAAAGTTTAAGGCTTTGTATAGCCAAAACGGAGGAAGTAAACAGTGCACCGAATAGCTGTTTTATTAGTGTGATATAAATTACAATTCGGAATGATTGCAGAATTTTTTTCTCGATGTTTCAATATCACGCGAAAACGCGGTTTTGGACTTTCGAGTGTTAATTGGACATTCTCCGTCCCAGGGAGTCTCAACCTTTCAGTTCGACATTTTCTTCTTTTAGCGCCATTTATTAATTAGCACTTCAATTGAAGTATGAGTGGTAGCCCTGCCTTCGAGCAAAAAATAAATGGGTATTGAACGTTACATATTTTTTCCCATTTCATTGGCTGTGTCTTATACATACAATACTGAACCACTATGTTGTAGCTGCTTATAATAAATATTATATGCACTTTCATAAATAATATATGAAAGTTGTAATCGATCAAGTTTCCGCGCCACAACTTTAGTCACATCTACCGAAGTCCTTTTTTCCTGTGGAAGGGGAATCTTTGCACCTGTAGGCAATTCAAGACACCCATAGTGGGTAGTGTCAGATTCCTACTGAATAAACCCCTCCCCCCCTTGCCCTTCTCTGTCCCCCTGGTATTGTTTTCCACATTGCTTCAGAAAGAGAGGTAGTCTAGCCTTAGGTGATTGCCTTTATTCTATTGCTCAGAAACTCTTCTACGTAGTCGTGCCAAAGGTCCCAGTTCTTCATGTATGCCATCATGCTGTGGACCATGTTGTCGACGTTGAGCTCAGCTACCCCTAGTGCTTGCTCCAGCAGTTTCCTCTGTGTCCAAGCCTCACAGCCATATTTCCGAATCCTCTACCAACTTATGATCGGGATAAATCGGTGGATCCATCTCCCTTTGCTGGACTGATCCCATCTCCGTTGCCAGGCTTCCCTCAGTTTCTATTCCGTGTTCATTGCGATTATTGGGATCTCCGTAGTCCAAGGCCCTCTTTTTTGCTTGGAGGTCCATCGTTCACGAGCACCGCTTCTTCAGATACTGTTCTGTATGCTGCGATGACTCGGAGCGCTCCCCGCCGTTGGATCCGGGCCAGTTTCTTCCTATAGCTCTCGTGCCTTAGCGACTCGTGCCATATCGGCACTCCGTACAGAATGATTGAATGTATGACCTGATTTATGGTTATCCTTCTGCACGGCTTTGGCCCAATCGACATTGGGCATGAGCTATCCGAGCTCGCTGGCCACCTTCTGCGCCTTCTGCGCAGCTGCTTCGATATGTTTGCTGAAAGTCAGCTTGTTGTTCAAGAAGATCCCGAGTTATCTCAGTGATTTGCTGTAGTCTACCTCGTGACCGTTCACAACAAGCTTTTTGACCCTCAGTCTTCTTCTCCTGCTCAGATCATTGCCTTCGTTTTCTCTGCCGCCAACTGCAGGCGATTTTCTCGCATCCACTCGTTGATTCTGGCGAGAGCTTCATTGCCTTTCGCTTCCATGTCCCACGGATGCTGGACTGTCACCAACAGTGCGACGTCGTCTGCGAAGGCAATTAGTTCTACTCCTGGTGGCATCATGACCTCTAGTAAGCTGTTGTAGAAGACATTCCACAGGGTGGGTCCTAGGACGGACCCATGTGGAACGCCCATCTCCAGTTTCTTCCCTGTGTTGGTTTCGTTGTGATGGACACACCAGTTTCTGAGGTAATCGCTGACGAGCTCCACGGCGTACTCAGGAACGTCGAACCAGCCAGCCTGGCCGTTTTCCACCTTTGTATCCTTCATCAATCACTTACTACACGTTACGTTATCTTCAAATCGACCACGCAATTACTTTTGCCTCGCCTATATTAAGACGTATCGAATGTAGACTATATTATCAATTCTTTTACAATAGACACCGCCTTTGGTTTCCACCAACTGTTGACGAATTGCACCTGAGAACCGCCATGCTTTATCTTTATGATCTTAAGCTTACACCCACATTCGCTAAAAGGTTTATTTGCATGTTGTATGGCGATTTCATGAAAATCGATAAGTTCCATAGATGGTTTTCGAAGTTCAAGCGGGGCAACCGCATTTTGACTGATACCCGTGGACGAAAACCAAGTTACGTGAGGCGTGAAAAACGATGAATATAATGGAATAAACCTAAAAGCTTTCAAGGGCTGTACAAACACATTCTTTAAAGGTCAGTGGACAGATTACTTGACAAAACTGTCAACAGTTAACATAATGAAATCATGGATTAACCAATTTGTTAATTCAATTATTGATACTTGATCCCTGGATGTTACTTGTCATATCAAATCAATGTCATCCAAATGTAACGCCTAGATGTTTATTCAGGATCAATGGATCTGTCGTTCGTTGTTCAATAACAATGTAAACGCATTTCTGCAATATATACAATATCCATGACCAAAATTGTACAACCTTCTACTAAAAAAAAAATGGCTTATTCATGTATAAACACTATACAGGGCTGACATCTAAGCGTCGCGTTTGGATGATTCGCTATAAGAGTTCTTATATCAAAGAATGAATTAATTGTTGATGAAGACTTGTCAAGAAATCCAAAGGGTTCCATGAAAAACTATATGCTGTTAATTTAACCCAAATATGCTCATCGGCCTATACGTAGGACACGTATGCATCAGAATATGCACCGAACTCCATTGTGAACACTAATACGCATTAAATTCAAGCAAATATAATCTTATGAGCAAATCTGGATTATTTTACCAATATTAAATACAATTTTCATTCAAACATCGAATTTATTTGGCGCATGGATCCGCTTGTTATAAAATTTGGCATTAAAAATGAGTCCTCACGCTTAAGATTAATCAACATCAATTGAATTACATTTATGTGCTTGAATAGATGTTTCATATCAAATCCGTAATCATAACAACGATCAACTAACGCGACGAATCGACGCATTTCCCGATGCAAATTTCATCGTAATGCGCTTATTAATGTGCTTGATTCAGACGCAGACTGCAAATACAAGACATTTACAATGAACGTCATCAGATCGGTGCTAGATTATTTCCGTTAATTGCCAGTGTGATTTTGGTGATAAAATATGCAACGGGGAACCGTTGGTCATCAAATCGATATCATTTTAGTCGAGGATATCAATTTATATTGTGTCGGTAATGTTCATATCGTTATTGATTGAACGTTGTTAAATTGTCCATAAGCAATCAATTTAAACCGTTTGAATTTAATTTTTTTGTAGAGAAAGTTCTTAAAAAGTCATCATGCGTGTTAGTCAAGTATTATTTTTTTAAATATGCCAATCGCTACGCTTTCTATAAAGAGGCTGTTGCTTTTTTTTCTATTAAATTTTGCATCATCAGCTTTATATTCTACAATTGAATAATTTATAACAACTTGCCATCACACACACATCTAAATTAATTACAAAATTTAACATCATGTATTGGCATGTATAGATTTTGTTTAAATAGCAGCATTTGTAAAACCTTCATAAAATTTTAGTCACACCAGTTAGACATTATTTTATACAGTTTGAATATCGATAGTCTTGATTGAGCTTTATTTTCATCATCGTAGCCAATTAGCCGTTTATATTAAGCGCGTTTAATATATGAACAGTTTAAATAAATAACAAATTTATAATGAATTTTAACATTTACTGCACAACGCTATTTTTTAGCGTTTGATCCTGTTTAATCCGTTTGGAAGTTCAATGGTATAAGCACTCAAATTCGATTTGTAGTGTGAATTTATCTTTGAATTATTATAATGCAAATATTCGACGGATTACATTTGAAATATAATGCATTATAATGCGTATTCATTTTCGTACGATCTGCGTTTATAAATTTGTAGAATGATACTAGTCGTTTTTAGCCGCTATTAAACAAATTGTTTTCAAAATATTTTGCTATCGTAATACTAGCGACTAATGGCTAGTGTAATATTTTGTTTGCTTCAACATGCATTAATAATCATCATTTGCACTTTTCAAGTAATATCATCAAAAAATTTTACGCGTCAGTTCTGGATGTTTGTTTGAAATTGCTCGGATTGACGCCGTTTTCTTGCAACGAGCATTTAATTATGTGAATGTGATCTCGCACAATAAAATATAACAAACATCTAAAACAAATCCATATAAAATATTAAACCAAATAATTCATTCATATTCGATTTAACGCATCATGCTTGTAGTAAATATCGATTGTCCGAAATCTCTTTGGTAAACCTGTGTTTTATTGATTTTCAGCACCGCCGCAGCACTCAAAAAAAGAGCCGACGACGCCAAGCGCCACGAACAACGATTGTTGCGTTACTGCGCAAACAATACTCCGAGAAACAAAAAAGTGTGGATGTCGGCCATCATGAATTCATTCTACTATAAAAAGCTCGGTTATTACGGCGGTGGTTTAAAGGTGCGAAAGTAAAGCACTCATTTTAACGACGGTGGCATAATTTAGACCTGCATCTAAATTCAAATTTATCTACTATTAAGACATTATTCAAATAGATTTAACGACAAAAAAAAACATATAAAATCAAAAAACTGTTAACAAAACAACCCAAAAAAAAAAATGTTTAAAATATTACCCAATTATATGCCTGTTAACTTTTTTGAATTATATCTATATCGTCAAAAATACATGAATATTCTCTATTAAATGTTATCAAATTTATAGAATTTACGATTAAACATATTTATATATTAAAATGAACCATTATGCTGCACATAGGCTTCGTTTATATTAATTATAGAATAGATTTTACATGTTTTTAATCTTACCGTTGATGAATTAAAATGCATATATGTAATAACGGATGAACAATTCATCCTTATGTTAAAACAATGCTTATTATGGCTTTGATTAAATCGATACAGTTTAAATGTGTTTAAAATATCGCCCATGTGGTGGTTAGATTATTATTATGCTGCGTTCTCTATGCTTTTATTCTATAATAGATATGCCACCGTTTTATTATCACTAATAATGTATTCAAATTTATATATGACCGTAGATAAAAATCCAAACTTGAATTGATTCAAATTTAAATCCATATTAGATTTTCCTTCATGTAGATTGTTCTTTAGATTTTGATCGTGTCACACGTAGGCATTAAGATAAATACAATATGCTTGCATTATTCAAATCATACGCTAAAAATTGCAATGTAAAAGATTTTTCTTAGATATAGAACCTTGTCTTTGGACAATTTGTCATTTTTAAAATATGTGTTTTCTGAGTGTGAAATAAAATTTTAACCAAATGTACAAATAATTTTTATTTAAACGCTACTTATTCCATATAAATAATTAAATTTGGACAAATAAAGATGCGAGTTGACATTGTCCATTGTATGAGATTCCATAATTCCATCAAAAGAATTTCAAGAACAATTGAACAGATGCTTGCTCCAAGTATTTCTAGGTAACAGCAACTCGACTCGTCTAAAAATTCAGGAGCAAATGAAAGATCAATATTTTGTAAATACAATATCAGTTTGTCCCATTGAATACCACCAGCTAAACGCACAACTAGAACTACCGATCCCGCTCAAGATGACCTCGTTTAATGTCGGTTTATTTGGCGCTGCAATTTATCGGAATATATCATCCGCATTAAAATGGATTCTTATTGTTATCAACACAACATCAGTTTATAATGTCAACGCTGCACAATGAATAATCATATATAAGCTAGATATGTATTTCATTTGTGTAAATAGCCAGTAAAACTGTCCAGATTTGTGATGTGCCGAAACTGCGGCTCGTTGAAATACTCCGCCAATAAAACATAATTTCAAATAATATTACGGACATGAACGCCAAGGCTTTCGTTGTAATTCCTCGCCGCATCGAAATATGTACCTCGATTACTGCTAGAAGGTTGAATGAGCCATTTTGATGTTGTGTTTGTGTCATAATACAAACATTGGATCATTAAAAAAATATTAAAGATCGAAACGTCGAGACGTAAAAAAAAACCAGTGATTTATTTTTAAATTTCTTTAATAATCTTATTCTAAAATGTGGCAAACATTTTTTTAATATATAAATATGTACACTAAAAGATCAACATTTTTAAGCCAACAGATAATCTGAGTTATTTGTAGTTATAGGATAGATGCTTCATTAAAAATAAACACTAAATTAACATGTGTAAAATTAAATAAATCATAAAAATACATAAAAATTCATCTTCATTACAATTTTACAAATCCTTTGATATGGTTGTTTTTTATTATTACATTTGTTTGAAGCATTGAATACTCGTCCCGTTAGTTCATAATACTAACAATCTTACAACATAACTTAATTTATATCAACTCGACTGAAAGAAATAGTTGTTATACTAAAAGACAGTTAACATCATTTAATAAAGATGGAGATATTCGATAAATCGATTTTGTTACGAGGAGCAGTTTGCCTAAGAGTTTATTAATATGTCGGCTTGCTTAAATTTGGTAATTATGAATACTATATATTACAATAAACATCGTCAACATGAAACTGTTGAAGCATCGCTTTTGAGATTCTGCGCCAAATACTACATTACACAATCAATGCCCCGTAAACAAATTAAAAACATTCTAATATTAACCTTTCAACAATCCAACTAAATCAAACATTTACAACAAACAGAACATGGTTATGTAACTGCTCAAAAAGCTGATAAAAGACATTGTTATCCAAAAAAATCATAGATAAAAAAGCAATCTCTCATTTAATATTTACTATCCTATATCTTCTATTTAAATAAATTAATAAACTGAAGATATATTGAACAAAGCTCAAAAGCATACAAAATGACTATTGATATTTAAAAAAGCGAAGCTCTTTAGCATTGTTTTAGTGCTTTTAAACATGTTAATATTTTTATGTAGTCAACGCTTTTATCAAACATAAATCAATCATCACGTCATACATTTTAAATAGGGAAAAAATTCACACTAACAATCATTCGATAACGACTAAACTCACGTATGGTAAATAAATAAATTAAAATAATCTTCTTTCTTATTAAGCCGAAAAATTTAGATAAAAAGTCGGAATGTCCTACACTCGATAAATTAAAGTGAAAGATTTGCAATACTGTATATACAAGAGTAATTTTATGCATATTTCATCGCCTAAATCTCAAGATGCCTTCATAATTTGTCTTTGTGCATTTAATATTCCTCATTTCTACGCGAATAAAGATCATTAAAAACATGTATCGTGAGTGTATAACGTACCATTTAAAAAGAATGTCTTAAAATCATAATACTTTTATTTAACGATAGGTATCTTGAAACTATTCTATTCGCTGCATCCCGTCCAAACTATCAAAATTTGAAAGCCCTAAATGAAGATGCGGACAGAACTCGTGCATACATAAAACTTTTTACAACTAAATCGTAACCTATTTAAATAATCGTGTATACATAACAGCAAAATGTTTAAATCCTGTGATATCTACATTACAATCTACGTACATATAATATTCATTAACCTATGGAAATATTTTTAAATATGAGTATATGAATTTGCAATTTCATATGAGCCAGCCAAAAACTATTTTATAAACGTATAATTCTGTTTGTATTCTCTTCATAGTTATCGATAAATTTGACGATTTAAATACGCGCTTTGTTATCAAATTTGAAATACTAACCACTGCAAAACGCCTGCAGCTCAAATTGATATGCCAATTTTATATCGCAATTTCGAGAATGATTGTAAAAAAATATATGCTTTGCTTTTTGACAATTTTAAATGCTCGTACTCTTGGATACATTTAAAAATATATTGATCATTTGATAAAAAATATATATTAACCGTGGATCACTAATTATTACTTTCACAGACGTATGTAAGTAGGTAATAAGACAATGATAAAAATCATTGAAACGTTTTTTCAATTTATTTGACGGTCTTTCATAAATAATATTTCGTATAATATGCTTTTAAACTAATAAAATTTTGTTAGCATGTGAAAATATGATTAGTGATCTAGGATTAATTATAAATCCATTAGTTATTGGACAAGGATTGCACAGTACCATTTCTTTGCACAAACGCCATAAATTTTAGATTGATGTATACATAATGTCATATATTTATAAAACTAACAGTAACAGTTTTCTTGAAACCAATTTTAAATTTAAATATTTATTGGCTATGATCTCTTTTCATTCATCCTTATGTGATTTTTTTTACAATATATTTTTCAGTTAAATAAAATCCAAACACTTATAAACATCAGTGATTTATATGAAATGGAAGTTATGACGATTCTATAATCAGATTTGTAAATTTATCGACAACTGACGAGGGAACAAAATAACGCTATTATTTTAAAAAATATATTGCCTATGATTTGAGGGAATTTTAAAATATAAATCGCCACCACAAATGTTTATACGAGTGTTCGACAAGAAATTCATAACGAATATATATGAAAAACACGATACAATCAACGGAGAGCAATATTCACAAACATTAATTGAAAATAAATCATCTTATGTTTTACATTGGTCGGTAATAAATATGTCATTTGCGTGGGAAAATAAATTGTTATAAAACAGTAAAAAAATTATGGTGTTATCGTAATGTGCAACTTCATTTGCAACGATATATACAAATTTAGCTAACACAGAATCCTCAAAATTATTGCGGAGTTGGTGTGATGGAGCGCCTGGCAGCCTCGACCTTTTCCTCGCACAGATTCCTGATTTCTTGGATCGTCTTTATTAAATAGACTAACACATGATCGTCTCGCCTCTGAAAACAAATTGCACAAAAGACTAAGATAAAATATTGCTCTAAAGACCAACATAACAAAGCAGCTATTAAAAGGACGCTGCATAGAATCGCAAATCAGCAAAAATTCAAATAAACACTCGCATTTACAGCTGCAAACGACATACGTTAATTCTAATAGTTTCGGTTTTCATACGCGACGGCTAAATGATTACGGATAGCATACGCATTGTCAAAAATATAAAATGACTCAATTACGCAGTAAAATATCATAACTAAGTCCTTATTGCAACGCAATTTACACAAAATTTGGCGAAAACCACATTATTTAATTAAGTCGCTAAATAGATACAACCCAAAAAATGTTCACCTGGAAAAGACACTCTCCTTCAAATGCAACGAATTCGTGTTTCCTTGCTCTTAAAAGCAAACCAACCAATTTGTCATTGATTCGTGTATAAATCTGAAAAGAAAAAAAATGGTAGTTGTATGAAAATACATAATATTAAATATTAAAACGTCCGAAATTTTTCTTACATCGAATAAGTATCCAAACGGGATGGCTTTTATATCTACGTCTACGAGCTCTCCATTTTGGTTGATGACTTCGCACAGCTCCAACATTTCTTTACAAACGTGTGAAAACGCTTTAACTCCTCGTGCCTCTGACTTCGAGCCCGGAGCCGGCCTGAAAATAAAGATAAAAATGTATTCATAAAAATTACAAGAAGAAGCAAAACATTTTATGAGAGACAAACTAGGTCCTACTAGAACATTTTTTGGGCGAGGAATGGATGAATAAACTCGCAGATATATTTAATATTTTCAAGCTAAAAAATAAGGTCGACGCATTTAAAAAGAAGCTGGTCCTTTGGGATTGTCACGTACAAGAGAAGGATTTAGAAATGTCTCCACACAAGAATTTTTAATTGCTGCCGACGTCGACAGGAAAGGTGTTTTAAATGTACACGACAAAGATACAATAGTGGACAGTGGGAATTAAAGGTTAACTACCCCTGATCAAGCACATATGATGAATATTCAATGGACGATTTAAATGTGATTCTGTTCCACAAATTAATAATGAAGTTTCTGCACAAATTTAGCACTGTTTTGAGAGAAAAGTAAATAGAATGGATTATATTTCTATCTGCAATTATAAACAAAATGCTTACAACTTTTAAAATAAAAATACTTAGAATTTATGTCGCAGTTTAAAACTCTAAATAGAAATCGAAATTAAATATAAAAATTATAATAACCTTCCATAGTCTTCTGCTCCAAACTTTGGTCTCAGGAGATTCTTGCCATTGCAAGAATCTGAGAAGGGATTCAAGGATTGACCTTGTTTATGTTGTGCTGCCACATTATTAAATCTTGCCACCTTATCCTGGAGGGATGAATCCTGATGACAAAAAAATTAAGATCATTTTAATATTATTTATATCAATTTGAAACTCAAAAACGATTTTCGATACATATGATTAACTTTTAATCAAGGATGGTTTATATATTAATAGTCTTAAAATTGAGTCTTACTCATTTTTTTTTATATTTTGATAAATAAATGTGGTGTTTCCAAAATGTTGGCTATATGTCAAATTGACATTGTGAAAAGTGTGGGTCCTCATTTTTGATATTTATAATGGGTCGACTATAATTAAACACTATCGTCGGGTCAAATTGAAGTATAACCCAGATAAATATGGATGCGTTACTCGCATTCAGACTTTTAAACTTCATTCAAATAATATATCACTTTTGTTTACATTTTGACATAATTTAGTTTTAAGCGTGTGGTATTTAAAAGCGCGTTTATCGGCCATTGAAAATTTCGGCTTAAATAAAAAAATAATTAAATTTAATACACATTTCGTAATTTATTAATAACGAAATTCAATTTTTATTTGTATCAATCACTTGGGTTGGAACTATTTTTAAAATGATGCTTTTATTATCGTAAATATAAAATATCGATATATGTAATTTTGAACGATATTTCCAAATCTTTTGACCAATAAGGTTTTTTAACATGGCTGGTTTTATTATATTTTTGCTAATGACTATGAATATTTTTTGATATTAACATAATAAAAAATATAATTAACAATGTTTGATAAAAAAAAATCTTAAATTAATATAGAACTGGCAAATAGTATTACACTAATCGTCGTTTGTCAACATATTTTTCAAATTTGACAGATCGTTGACGTTTAAAATACAATGATTATAAATTCATATTAAAATTAAACGTGATTAAAAAATGGACGTTCATTAATTCTCATTGAATAATTTGCGCATTTGCTATGTTATAGTATAATAAAAATAAAATAAGTCTTAAAATATCTATAGGTTGAAATGAGTGTCTAAATTGAATAATAAAATGTGGAAAATATGCAAAGAAACTGTGTTAAATAAACATATCACCATGGTTACATATTTATTATTAATATATCCAACGTTATAAAACCGGGCTCGAAGCCTTGTTCAATTTATGAAATTCATCTCCAATGTATAGAATTTATTTAAAATATCGAGCAACAACCGCAGTAGTATAGTAATTCTTGTCTTATTATATGACACGGCAGGTTTTTTAGCATTTGAATAATTTCTGGCTTGGCTAGAATACTTGTTTATCCGATTGAATGCCGGAGCGTACCGTCTCGAAATAAAAAGAATGCAATATTTTGTCACGATATTGTGTTTGGATTATACGGCATTATTAATGTGCTTCAAAACTAGATAATAAATAAACGCCACAGCGATGATAAAAAATCGAATGAAATATTTTTATAATAGTAATAATTCGTCGACAATTAAAATACGGCGCTTACGTGCGTACGTAAAATAACGCACGACTGTTTAAATATTTACGCTTGATCTTTTATTACTTTATCATATCGTTAAAAAATTGTTAGTATTTATATAAAAAAAAGTCATTGTTGAAAGCATAAATTATTATTTTAAGTTATGCTATGTAAATTTTTACCTTTAAAATCTCATCGCGTTGTGAAAATATCGATTCGATTTCAGTATCATTTTCTTCGTTATAATCGTCTAAATCGTTTAAATCTTGCTTATATTCTCTATCCATATTACTTTGTTCACCGAGGAATCAACAACAACTGAAAGCGTTTATGCAAGAATAGATTTTTATTGCCCATGAAAATATAAGAACATTTCTACTCGGAACAAACAATACTCGCATTAAAAATCTATATATAAACTGCTGCACCGGTATAAAAATATTCATTTTGTCATTGATTTACATAATATTGAATATAAAAATACTGCATTCTACTTTGATAACATGTTATTTTAATATTTTAGATCTGCAGTTATATGAATGCCGTTATATCTGGAGAAAAAAGGCTTTTTATCAGCCAAATCGTTTATAATACAAGGACGATTGAAGAAACAGAAACAAATCCATTTCCGGTATGGTAAATAAAAGTGTACTCTTCAATAAAGTAGGTCATATAATTAACTGAGGATTGTGATCGCGGTTTGAATCAATCATAGTGCTGGTGACAATCTTCCAATGCCCTTTGTAATCCGCTTATACTATTGAAAAGCTGCTGGCACTCAGACTACAATGTGATTGAATAAATAACGACTAATCAGTTTGAGTGTCTGACTTTGGAAGACTAACCACACGGAGTGTCTTTAAATACAATCACAATACAACTCACGTTAGCTGGGCTACCTCAGCAGCATTTGATGAGCAAACTGACGAGGCAATCCAGGATAGATAAGTTGGAATGTCTGGCCATCCATCCATAACTATTATTTGTATTGATTATGCTTTTATTTTTCCAAACTACATTCAGCTGAAACATAGCATTTATTGTCGTTCTCACTCTTTTTAATTTCCAGGTCGCAGCGGTCAGAATCTGTGATGCAGGATCCACGATAAATGAAGTCATGCACAGTTTCCACCCCTCGAACATAATTTTAGTCTTTGATTCAATGGGCAGCCCTGGTGACTTCTGTTGAATTTATTTAAAAATAAAATGGAAACCTAAAGATCCCATAATCAGGGCCTTAACGGGCGTAGGCGCCCGCCATGGGCGCAAATGGACTTGAAGCACAAAACGCATAATACCGACCCGGTCTGGAGTTTGCACATACTTTTTATTTTACTCAACCATTCTACTTTACATGAACCAACACTGATCGACTCTGTCCATTTTTATGATATATGCCAAGTTGTCTAATCCCTCTTTTCTTCATTATTGTTATGTTCAAGTATGGCATCCAATCGCGAGCCGCTCATTTGTTATATCAGCGGTCTGAAAAGCGGACCGATTGAGCATACAAACCTTATAGCCACTTTTTGCGGCATTTAAATGATCTTTACGATCACGGAAGCAACGTAGGGTCTAGACACTTTCTTTCATAGTATTATTTTTACAACATATACATCTATACATTAGTTCGGGTACTTTTGGGACTATCTTTGTATATTATTTTAAATCAAACATAATTTAATATATTGCATTTATAATAGTATTAGTTAACTTAAAAAAATAAATTAGATTCCGGTGGGTTGGGGGGTGTTATGTTAGATACTTGCCACGGGCGCTTCATACCCTAGTTACGGCTCTGCCCATAATATAATCATCACATCGTAAATTGTCATTAAATTTAATGTTAGGAATAAGTATAAGAAATTTCCGTATCGTGTATTAAAAAGAAAAACAAATATTGAAATGAGAAAAATCCAGACACTTCGGAAAATGCTAGGTCCAACAATTAAACGAAGAAAACAAACCAATCGTTTATACGTATTTAAATTGTTTTACCGACTATCATATAATATAATGTTATGTTTTATTTAAGCAGACGAAGAAAAACGTCACCCAAATACGGCAGATGACAGGGCTACGGAAGACCCGTATCTGGGTGACATGGCGATGGACGCGTTAAGCATATTTTGGCAGCGTTTTCTACTAATATTTATATAAAAGATCTCCTTTAATCTTTTTAATAAGTGTGAAAATTAATTACGGGAAAATATAACATTTGTGAAGAAAATTCCCATTTAAATCTGTACAAATAAATAGTGATTAATGCCGTTTGGCAACATCCTGTGCCGCCCACGCAACAACTCAGAATTTTCACACTCCTGTATATTAACAATCTGGATATTTTCTTGTTTATTGTCGAAATTCATAACAATTTATGTATCTATCGCTTAATAAACGATTAAAAACTCCTTGGTTTCCATCGGGCATTGCAATAAAGTAGCAAATGTTGCAAACTCGAGAAATATTTATTGGGACCGCTTTCAATTTCCAAAAATACGAGTCGAAACGTCGCTATTAATATTCTTTCACAAATGTCTAGAATATCGGGAATAAACAACACGTGAAAAATGGTTCTTTGAGCGCATAACCGGACAATGAGTAACGACTATGAAAATGAATTGCGTTCAGGGCTACTTTTTGTATTTGCGGAACAGCCCACGCGCGTCGCATGCGAAGCTTTGATTTTTGAAACCGTAAATACAAACGGCCTTTTCTAATCTCACATTTTAATATGCATTCATACGAAACAACTTTTGTGTGTGCTAAAATGAGCTGCGTTCGGATGTGTTTATTAAACGATGTAAATCTTCAATTATCTCTTATTGATGAATGATCATTCGATTTTGTGGCTTAATATCAAATTGATTGATATATTTATATTTATTTGGATTGAACATTTGATTGCAAGTATATCCAAAGGCCAATTTATTGACACGGCGGACATTGAGTTATAAATGTGCATGGCAGGAAGTTTACAGCTAGCGCACGTCACAAATGAGCAATTAATTAATTTTGAATGTTATCTCGTCGTGACGCCGCTGATTGAAATGGACAGATTTAATTGATTCTCGGGTGATATAATCGATGAAAGCTCTTAATTAACGCGTCTATATGATCATATAGCTTAAATGCAGCCTTTGCATTTATGTATTATTTTTATTAGTATTTAAGTGGGTCTATTTTGGAATGTAAACTCATGGCTTGATGTTGGAAAGTATGTCGTCTGTAAATTTTATAGGGTCGTCAAATTAGTTTAATGTTCGTACTTGAAACGTGTCATAAACGTAGACAATATTTATGTTATATATATTTGCAGGGACCGTTTTATATAATTCTAAGCAAAAGTAGTTTTGTATTAATTGTATTTTTAAATTAACGCGAATGTCTGGGATCATAACGTTGGAAATTTGCATTTGAATCAAGCGTTTTTTAGACTTCAGAGTGCAATTTTTATTCAGTAAAATTCTATAAAGATTTATTTAATATAAAAAAATGTTAAAGAAAAGTATTTTGATTGATTATTTTTGTAAAGATTTCCGGAAAATTTATCCCAAACTTTGTAATTTATATTAACTGAATTTAATTTATGTAAAATTTAATAAATCAATATAATATTTTGTACAGACCAATGTCCTGGTTGGACAAGGAGAACAAGATCTGGCTCTCCTGTTGAAATTGGGCGCAAGCTTTCCATCTTCAGAGTCTATGGACCTTCCAAAACTCGGTAGATCACACGATGACCCAATTGCTGGAGTCACCACACAACTGATATCCACACTTCCGTTTTGCATGTTGGATGTAAGCAACCAGACTGCACAAAAATTCGTGAGATCTGGTTAACTACTTGGGATTGAATAGCACACCGGACTCGTTGGAACCCTCTCCTGCTATTTTCAGACGAAACTGGCCGTGGTCAAGATTATTCAGAGCACATTTGGTGAGGAAACGATTCCCACCTCTCCTACCCTGTATTACAATGTCCACCACCTTTGGATCCACAGCAAGAAAAATGATCACTAATTAGTGCAACGTCTTCGTCTCACAATAGCCACTAGACGGACGTAGGTGCGAGACGAAAGGTGATTGGGTTCAATTCCTTGTTTACTATTCGGTGTCCAGAAATACGACTGTTGTTGCGTCACCCTCGGGAATGACGATTTCTATCTACGTGGAATGATAATCCGGAGCGTGTGAATTTCATTGATCAAATGACTATACACCAGCGCATGCAGAATTTTACTTCAATATTAATACTTATAAACCTAAATATTAAACCAATTAGAATATGATATCATTAGCATTGACGTAGATGATAAAAATTACAATGACTTTATTTGGCAAACAAATCTATTACTTTCTGCGTTTAAACGGTCAGTTAGTTTGGTTCCGCGTGTTTGTCTGCCATTTTATTCAGTCACAGTAAATTCTTCCGATGGAAAGATCGTCGCGCGCTCCCGTTTGTGCGAGATCCGCGTGGTCATCCGTTTTTTGACTTATTTATTATACCCACCCGATTAATCCATTTTTATAAAATATATTAATTTGTGTAATCCCTCTTTTCTTCGTTATTTTTATGTTCAGGTATGGCATTCGACCGCGTGCCGCTCATTCAGCGGTCCGAATAGTGGACCGATTGCCCCATATGATTTATACGATCGCAAAAGTCCCTCCAGATGTTAATTTACATAGGAGGCTTGAGCCAAATAAAGTCGTGAGCGAAACTAGACTTCCCCCTACCCATAAAACTTACTCACAGGCACTCGAAGTTGAAAATGAGCGTATCTGCTAGCTCACGCACTTTTGATCGACCATTATCCAATACAATTTTGTGGATTTTCTACACCATTTATGGCGAGGTCACCTCGCCTGTTCGATTTTCGTTCTCTTTATTTATTTCAGAATTTACACCAGACTGCTCTAAATATTAAATTAAACACAAAAGTAAATTAAATCAACTTTTTCTTGGATCGCGAGCCGCTCATTTGTCATATCAGCGGTCCGAAAAACGGACCGATTGAGCATACAGATGACTTTGTCTCCTTTTAGGGCTTTTTGCGGCATTTTATATGATCTATACGATCGCGGAAGCGGAAGGAATCTAGACACTTTGAAAAATTTGGCTAAATGACCGACATGTGACGCTTGACGATCTTCAAGAAGAATTTCCTGACATTTCTTGAAGTCTCCTCAATTGTGTCCGACTTGCTTATATAAAATCATCGCCATTCACATCATCTTGATGAGCTTATCCCCTTTAGAATCGATCAGCGCGTTCGAATGTATAGCGAACAGACAGACACACATTTTTCACATATGCATTTAAACGCGTACAATATCCAGGATCATCATCCCTAATATTCTGTGTGCACGATGCATATCATTCGATCTATTTTTACGCGGAATAATTAGCATGGTGCTGGATGTATCTAATCCTGGACTTAATTTGCTTTCAAACAGCTTTATAAGTCTTCGTTCATTCGACTAATTCACTTAACAATGAGCACGAGCGCGAAGAACTCGATTCGGCTTATGTATTTATTCTATCATGCGATCGTTCTGTAACATTTAAAGATGATCGATGTTCAGTGTTTAGATTCCAGAAAAGACTGGGGAGATTAAGAATGCAGATGACGTCGATAGCACTGCATCATTGTGGGTCAAAGAGGAAGATCAGCTGATATTGACGTCGAATTTGAGCAGCTCGTGTGAAGCGCTTTGATCAGGTGATCTTTTACATCATGAATGAACGTCAGCGTCTAATATAAAACATCGAAAGAGAACAAAAGGTATACTTTGAATGAGTTCGACGTAATTCGTTATTATTTTCTACTTCAAATCGTTTTTTAGACGCCGGAACACCAGCTTTTGCATGCCAGTGTCTTTTTGGATTCTGGGGTGTAGCGACATACCCACATCTCATCCCCCATCACAATAGAGTCCAGAAAAGCTGCGCAAAACTATCCAAAAGTACATTAGAGAGTGGACGAACTATTCCGAGCAGCGCAGGACAGAAAGATCTTCGCCAGGGTGATCGCCAACGTCGGGGGGACCTGACACGGCACAGAAAGAAGAAGAATAACCTGTCTTCTTTGTCATTTCCTAAAGACAGATCATTTATCGCTTGAGTATAAAATAGATTTATATTTTTGCAATAAATTTGCGCCGCTAAAAGTGCGGCATGGCGATACATAGACGTCGATCAGCTGCTTTGTAGATCACGTTTCATGAATTGAATTTTCCTCGACTTTTATCTGGCGGATCTTCTGAATGATGATCATCAAAGGGACGCGTGCTCTCATTCAAGGTCCGATCCTCGAGACCAGCGCGGAAGACGCGCTAATGTTTGTACACAATACGGTGAGTCATGGACCCGTTGCGATGCTGTAAACATCGAGTTAAATCCGCGATTCATTAATAACGATCGCAGAAGCTTAATTCAATCAGAGACGAAAAAGAAATGGGATATTTGGCATCGATTTTTATTTGATCTGCTGTCATCTTTCGCAGATGCTGCGTCTCTATTCTCATTTGCTTTCACTCTGGATCGTATCATTAAGTCGACGTTCTGCACCTGTTTCAGAGACAGTTTTTTCCTCGTCTTTGTCTGCGGCTTTCGGCATCTTCGCCGCACGTTAAAAATAAAAGTGACATATACAAACATCGTTGAATAAAATCGGGTTGAATAGCCCTGACCCGAAGATCGAAGTCTCTTTGTGTGAGATCGAATGGAAAATCAATCTCGATTCGGAAAGACAGATGCTGCGAGATGACCATCGAGACTCGATTACACTCGTGTCAGATCTTGCACGTGAATCCATCTCGCTCAAGACAAGCCAGTTTAAATTATTCGTCATCATAGAAAGTGAGCAGCATGATTAATTGATTGCTGTCAAAATTTGTCTTCTTGTCTTCCGTCATCCATTCAAAGTGACGCTATTCAATTTGGGCTTTTCATACAGCTTCAAGTATGCTTTACAAGCACACTTTTAACTAGGTTGTCAATAAGAGATTTCATCAGTTTTTTATTGATGATGTTTTGTAAATGCAAAAATATTTATCATAATTTTGATCAATCTTGATCGTTTATAGTGTGCTTTTGAGATTCATCCTAATCAATTGCTGTGCTGAACGCTTTTTATCAGAGTCGTAACTAGGGTATGAAACGCCCGTGGCAAGTATCTAATTTAACGCTCACCCCCTCTACCCCCGGAAATCCAATTTATTTCCAATGTAGTCCCAAAAGTATCCGACCTAACGCATAGATGGCAGCTACCGTTATAAAAAATACTATTAGAGAAAGTGTCTAGACTACGTCACATCCGCGATCGTATAGATCATATAAAATGCCGCAAAAAGCCCTAAAAGGGGACAAAGGGGTCTGTGTGCACAATCGGTCCGCTTTTCGGACCGCTGATATGACAAATGAGCGGCTCGCGATCCAAGAAAAATTTGATTTAATCTACTTTTGTGTTTAATTTAAATATTTAAAGCAGTCTGGTGTAAATTCTGGAATAAATAAAGAGATCGAAAATCGAACAGGCGAGGTGACCACGCCAGAAATGGCTAAGAAAATCCACAAAATTGTATTGGATAATGGTCGATCAAAAGTGCTTGAGCTAGCATATACGCTCATTCTCAACTTCGAGCGCCTGTAAGTAAGTTTTATGGGTAGGCAGAAGTCTAGTTTCGCTCACGACTTCATTTGGCACAAGCCACCTATATAAATTAACAACTGGAGGGACATTTGCGATCGTATAAATCATATGGGCTAATCGGTCCACTATTCGGACCGCTGAATGAGCGGCACGCGGTCGAATGCCATACCTGAACATAACGATAACGAAAAAAAGAGGGATACACCAATTAATATATTTTATAAAAATGGATCAATCGGCTCGGTATTCTGCATTTTGCGCCCCAAGTCTAGCTGCGCCCTTGTTACGACCCTGATTTTTGGAATAAATTCCATACAGGCATCCGAATGTGCCCGCCGATCTATATGCAGGACGACTCGTTTATTTATGTAGTGGGCGTTAAATCGAATGCAACTTTGTATTATTGTATCTGGGTGAATGGCGAAACTCTGCCGAGTAACGGGATTATCGTCTCATAATTTGAGTTTTAAGATGCATATGCACTGCATCATTAATATTTGATGATGACTCAATAAAAACATAGTATAAATGGTGTTGTTCGGCGTAATAAACCTTGGAGGTCCTATGTCGAATCTGATTCGACATTGATTTTATTACGGTGGGTCCTTTGTCGACTCTTGACGCGCGTTGATGGACGGCAGGAACCAGATCGACTAAATGTTATCCAGGTCGTTTAAATGGCCATTCATTATTTGGGCATATTTTTTCAATACTCTCTCTGGATCGCTCGAGTTTGCACTCACCGTGTGAGTGCTTACTCGTCAAAGGGTTATTAGCATCGTTCGTATGGCGCCCATCTATGATTTTCCAGAATCAAATGCAATAATGAATTGGTCCCGGCGTTGAATGGCGCCCAGCCAAATTTCAAACTATTATTGTTTCATCATTCCATTTCCAAATTTGATTGTTACATTGGAATGTATTATAGGACTTGAAATAACATCGTTTTTATAGCACTCTGGAATAAAGACGTAAAAACATAATGGATTTAACGATGGTCGTACTTTGTACACTGCGCGCCGTGTGCCAAATAAAATTCTTTAGTTACAATATATTAATCATTGCTATTGTTCTGGATCCGAGAACTATTTAATTTCTGTCTGCCGATCGATTTCAAATCGATCGTATCCCGCCTTTTTGGGTCATTTGGGGGAGCCAAATTCCCGTCGATTGCTTGAATAAAATCATCATTGCTTGGAATACTCGTTCCGTTCAAATTCCCGCTGATGCATCCCAAATTTGCAACTGTATCCTGCGTCATTGCCGAAGGCGGATGTTATTCCAGATATTTTAATTTGAACAAAAATAATTTCAAGAGTCGTGGATTCCATGAAGATGAATTCGCGTCAAAGTGCGTCCACTGGCAGATTAATCCAAAGGATTGCAGCACTTTTGTGCATAAATATGTCTGGAATTGTCAAGCAGATGTTTTGCCACTTAAACAGCTGATGAAAGGGAAGAAAAAAAGAGCTTTGAAATATTCAAAACAAGATTCCATGCGTACTTCTCCGCGTGCCGAAGTTAAGCTGTTAAAACGGTAGACTCGCGACCTCGATGTCGCGAACTCATTCTTTTTTATCCTCAATAAATATTAAACCCAAGCTTATTTGCCATCGTGACTTTATACAGGATCAGCAAATAAGATTGGCGAATGTCGTGCTTAAAAAGGTGCCAGAATAGCTCGCGAGCTACGATCACACAAAGCGTTCCATAGCTGCCAAATCGAAAGATTTATTAACTCTTTCCGTCCTCTCCCGTTTAAAACATCGATTTTTTTCAGTACAATCGCATCAAGTACACAATTCCCGAACGTCTATATATCGCCGCGCCGTATTTTTGGTAGAAATCTCTAACAAGGATACAACGCTGCTTTAGAGCGGTTTAACCTGTTGGTTGCCGTGTGCGCGCATCGGTGCTCGCCTATCCCTATTCCCTAAATAAAAAGCAAATTCATTTCGATTTTTTAACAGTGACGTTAAAAATCATATTTTAACATCAAAAACATCGAAAACAGTAAATATTTTTGCTTAGTTTAGGATATATTCGAAATATTTCGTCAGGGTTGGCACAAACAGAAATTGACAAAAATATCAAATTTATTCAAAAATATAAATTATTAATTTTTAATAGATAAAAGTAAACAATCATTCAAAATATCTATAGTGTGAATAATCATAACTGATTGGGAAAATTCCGAAATATTTTTTTTCAAAAAATATATGCCAGAAGATGTTATGGAGTTCATCATTGAAGAAAGTAATAAGCGATACCGATATACAAAAATCAAACTGCCAGTGGAATCAAATTCTTATAAAACGGACAATACAATACAAATATCGACGAAATGTACATATTTTTAACTGTTTGTTTGCTGATGTCAAGAAATTCAAGAAATCGCCAAAAATAATTTTTATCCACTGATGATTTATTGCATCTAACACGATTCAATACGTTTCAAATACTTATGAAATGTTTACATTTTTCGGATAATAATGAACAAGCTGCTGGTGATAAATTGTGTAAAATAAAAACAAAATACAGACAATAACTTTTATCATTTCCAAAAATTGTGCATCGATGAAAGTCTTTTACTCTTCAAACAGAGACTACTCTTCAAACAGTACATTCTATCGAAAAGCAGCCGCTTTGGAATTAAGTTTTTTGTTTTGTGTGATTGCAAAAGTGGAATTGTTATGGACTTCATCATTTATACTGAAGTCACTACGGATCTCAACAAAATCTATAATTTGAGTACTAGTGGAAACGTAGTAATTATCTTGATGACACCATATTTGAATTAAAATCACGCATTATACGTGGATAATTGGTATACCAATCCGACTTTGTTTCAAACGCTGCATTCGTTTCAAACCGATTGCTGTGGAACCGTGCGTAAAAATCGGATTGGTATGCATAAATTTAATAGAAGATTGGCCAAAGGTGAAACGCAAATTTACCACACAAAATATAATAAAATGCTCGCACAAATGTGGGAAGACAAGCGAGAAGGGACGATGATATCCACAAGGCACTCAGGAAATATAATCGCATCAAACCAAATAGATCGACAAAGAGTCGAGTCCATGAAATCTGAATACGAATGATCTGAATAATCTATAGACTATACGAGAAATATGTGTATCGTTGATGGAAAATTTACCTTTTCGCTTAGAAGGACAAAACAGCCATTTCTTAAATGATGTGGAAAAAGTCTTCGATGTAAAAAGGAGGGAAATTAGCGTGCGAAAATTGTAAAATCCCATTCTGCCCAACGACTTGCTTCAAAGCATACCACACCCAAAATGATTATTGTGTATAATATATATAAATGTGTGTGTGTGTGTATTTTTGAGACTATAACGTTATAGCATTCCAAATTTAATAAACGTGGATATAACTTTTTATTTTTTTTACATATTTTTGTGGCAACCCTAATGAAAATCAAGTGTCGTTTTTTTCATGCAAATTATATCCTAATTGATTATGGCTCATCAATTATGAAGGTGAAAAATATTTATCTACTCTATTTACCAATATAAATAGATGTTACCAATAATTATTATTTAAAAGCATTTAATATCACAATAAAAGCAGCCAATGATACAGCATCTGTATCATAGCTTGATGGTTTTCAAATCGGATACGGACAAATTCCATTTAAATTTTTATGTTTATTTTGTACTCTGATTGTAATCTGAAATAATGATTTGAATGAATAATAATATTGTATTGGAAATAGAAGCACGGTATTGAAAATGATTCTATGTCAAGTGTTAGCTAAAAGACTAAGTTGTGTTTGTGTAATATATAAAAAGTGCCGTATCTATATACGTGCATAGATGCGCGTAGCGTATCATTCCTCTCTTTCTGACCAACTGCCGTTTGGAATTTCACTTTTCACCGCGCCTTTACAAGTTTCATTTATAAAAGTGGTGCTATATATGGTACCTGTATCAAATAAATAGATCGACGCGTCACCGACGATGTTATTGATTGTAACCCAACCTTCGAGGCTTAAATTGTAGTGCAAAGTCGACGAGAATATTGCTATTTTCGAAGCGTTTTAGTCCGCAGCCCGTGCAATATGATATGTCAGGCTTGCGAAATTATAAAATAAAATAAGCATATCAGCATTGAGATTCGAAAAACGCGATATTTTAAGATGAGTCACGGGACAAATGCGCCGTTTGAATTGATGCTTCAGGAACTACCGTCCGCCTGAAGATTTGGAAACGTTTTTGTGACACCTGTATATCAAAATAAACTATGCTCATTGTGCAAAAATGTTTTTTTTTTAATTTCTCTGAGAGAAGGAAGACATTTCTCTGCTCATTATTGATAGACATAAATCTGGAACTTTGCCTGGGAAATAAATATACGATGGCTCTCGACACGATGCGAATTTCAGAAGCCGTGCGGAAAATCGCCCAGGCGAAAACTGTAATATCGGCATCGGCGTGGGAATTTCTGCAAAACATTAGAGATGGCAGCACTAAATGAGTGATGACTTATAAAATGGCGGGAAAAATATTTTCTTAAAATTGTTCAAAAACAACATTGATACTCGTTTGAATTCCATAAAAATGCTCAATTTTACAACGCAAAAACGCTTGAGATGATTGATTTAGATTTGAAAATCCAAAAATTATCGGTTTTATACGCGATATATGTGTCGTTTAATGTGATGCGTCGATTATTTGCGCTGAACGATTTGCATGCTTGCCAGATTATCGAGCTGTAAAACATTAATGTGGAGAGATATTCTAAATGTTTGATTGAAATTCGATATGGATTTTGTAGCTGTTGAAGATCCAGGGATCAATTGTATCGGTTTTGGGGGGGAATTTTAAAGCATGGTCACCCAAGCTGTGAGTAAGCTCCCTACGGGAGAGTCAGCGGTCAGCCTTGGGGCGCCTTTGCCAGCACGACGAAATACCTACACACGGATTGGAGCGGACCGTGAACTGGTGCCAAATTATTCAGCGTCGTTGTTTTTTTTTAATTTTTTTATTTTTAAAAATAGTTGGAGCGCTTTTTCAATGTCGCCAACGCCCTGTGTTCCGTCTGGCTGTGTGAAATAATTAACGAACACACACGCAACAGTGCGGTGTTGCGTAAGCGGGCGGACCACGTTGGGTCTAAATATTACACTGTCGTCAATGGGACACGTCCGCATCGAAATGAGTCTTCTAGGACATTGGCGAGTGCGAAATTCCTCATATTTATTAACGAGTTCCTCCTCCAAGTATAGGGTGCGGCAGAGAAACTACCCTATTTCAAAAATTAATAACACAAACAGTATATATACACTTAAAAAGGTATTGATTGTATTATAAAAATTGTATCATTACTAGCGAGGGATCAATATAGTCTCCCGGCAAAGTCCACCGAAGACCGGACGCTTTGTAAGTATATAGCATATCTATGATCGGTATGCTCTGTTTACTTTAACAACCACCAAACCAATATGCGCCAACATAGTGCATCCTATAAACGTCTCGCAAAACGAATTCCGCACACAAATAATAATTGTGTTAATTCGAAAACCTTCGGCAGTATACACACAACAACTTCTCAAAATTTCAACGCAATCGGATGAATGAAATAGGAGCGTATACGAAACGAACAGACAATGGACAACATATATTCATTTATAAAATATAATATAGCCTCCGTTCTAATCTCTTCGCTTCTCAACAGGGTGCGGCAGGGAAACTTCCTTCAAAACTCTTCTCGAGATCACCTTAGCGATCAAGATAAATGACGATGGCGGTTGCATATCTGGCTCATTGCTCGATCAGATTTGGTCTTATAATACAAAGACGGACAGTGTCGCCTGGGATTGTGATTCAAAGGTCCAACGTCCTTTATCAATCTGACCTAAATGATGATGGACGAGCCGACGTGCAGGTCGTCGCCGTTTATGGAGTCTCTTGCTCGGACTGACACAGTAGGAAACCAGTTCGGGAAAAGAATCTTTCTTCGAGGGCAAGAATTGCCCTTGTCACCACTGCCGGTCTATAACGGCCTAGTGTTTGTGTGTGGACATAAACGCTAGATCGTAGAACCCTAAGACCCACACGTTTCATCGTCGAATTGAAGCCTTATATAGCGAGGCAAGCAGAAATAATTTGCACGAGGCTTAGAAACGCACCAATCCTACATAATGCGATGAATCTTATTAGAAGTAAACACTGACTTTGTTGCCACGAAAAATATTAGATGTGAAATATGAAAGAAAAAAGGAACATATACCGAATTTGAAAAAGCGGGCCGTCGCATTTCGCTGAAAATTTCACATAAAAAAACCACATATTTAAATGGTAGTTCGAATTGATGACCGCGTGAGCCCCTATTTTCGTATAACACCATCAATGTGACTGATAAAATTCCTTTCTGCTGAGACACGGACTAAAACTCAAAATTCGCAAAATTCCCGATTTCTCGACAAATTATTTATTTCCATCGCCGCAGATGAATACTTATATACCATAATACTTTGATGTGATTCTTAATTATATTACGGAGGAATAAAAAAAATTTGAAGCCCGTATCTATTATATTTCATATCGATATTCCCATTATTAGAGTCGATGTGTAGTAAATACATCACCGGTAGGGAAAGCTTAATATAGCAATTTGAAAAACATATATGTATACATAGGTTAGACAGTTATTGCCCAGAGTTACTTTCAATCAAGCAAATATCAGCCTATCTGAATTTATCGCAGAGGTTAATGTTTACATTCTGAAATATGTACCATTCGCTATTGAACCCAACCCCCCGAAATCCAATTTTTTTTTTATAATAAACTAATACTATTATAAATGCAATATATTAAATTATTACGTTTGATTTAAAATAATATACAAATCGACCCAAAAGTACCCGACCTAATGTATAGATGGCGGTTACTGTTGTAAAAACAACGTGTCTAAACACTATGTTGCTTCCGTGATCGTACAGGTCATATAAAATGTCGCAAAAAGCTATAAATGTGACCATAAAATTTACATGCTCAATCGGTCCGCTTTTCGGACCGCCGATATAACGATATAAGCAGCTCACGATCGGGTCAACCGAAGTGACTTATTACGGCCACAATTGATGATGTTTATTTTCGGCGAGATCTAGGCGCAACGCTATATTATATATATAGAGTTTCATTTTGACATTGATTGAGAATTAATGAGCACATGGTTCTGGATGCGGATTCGAATGAATTCTAAAATATTTGTTGAGCATTTATCCGATTCATTGTCGTTAATTGGCTTCGAATCAAGAATATAAATTTGTATCGATGCTGTTTGATCCCCAAGCAGAGTGAGAGATCACTCCGCACTTAAAAGCACTTAAAAGCACTTAAGCTGCGCTCTCAGCAACGTGTCCCAAATTAGCCTCGTGCTTTTTGAATTAAAACGTCGTATTTCAGGCGGCGTCCTTCGTTTTTATTCGAATATTGACCCTTTGCGCTCGAATGCGATAATAAATTGGCAAGTGGTTTGTCGCAGATGACCGGAGCTTTTGAAAAAAAAGCTCATGTACCACATATAATCGTAACACGAATGATCTATACGAGTTTAAATGCCTCGCCGACTTAAATTGCTTCTAAAGCGTTCGTTGATCGCGCAAATCCCGACAACCATTATTTATGCAATGTAAAATGGTAGATGGGATCGGATTAGGGTTACCAGGCTGCTGATTTTTGAGGATGTCTCCTGAAAACGTATGATATTTTTATCGCTCATTGAATTCGCGTCGCAAAATTTGGTAGCCCTAATCCAGAATCATTCAAGAGCGAAAAGCATGAATCATTTGTCCAAAATAATGAGACAACTAGGAGAGATTAATATTTTCTCTCGAAGTTTTGGCAAGCATTTGTATCGATTCAAAGCTGGTCGCCATTCGAAAAAGCTCTTCAAGCGCGTTTTCCGATGAAATATCATTGCAAAATCTAATTTAATACCATCATTCATATGAGGATTTGGTCCGGCATTCCAAAAACAGATGCTCATAGATGCAAATTGAGAAATTTATCGATGTAGTGCGTCCTTGGAATGAAGCCAAAATGAACCCATAACTCGTAGTGTAAATCAAAAAATCCATATAGAGGATATTTCATCAACTCTATTAACATCCCCTGCTTCCTATCTATGAATGGTTATAATTAGAACACAACAATTTATCGATAGTGCCAAAAATACGCGCCATTTTATAGGCGTAAGAGATAAAAAGCTTCCTCTGATTCTATTACAATTTGCCATCTGGTTTACAGATTTTGTATTCTCCTGTTGTAGAAATTCTTCAATTTATAACCAAAAATTGAAGAAAGAGATTTTTTATGAACGTTCCCTTTAAAATCCCATATTTCAACCCTTAGATTTTTCTGATGTTGTTTCGTATACGAAATCATCTAATATATAAAATTGAATTGGGTTTTGTTCGTGTGAAATGCGCTGCCATACCGTTCATCGGATTGCGATAAAACTTCGTCCACTTATTGTTAAAGATTCCGCGAGTAACATAAACATAGTCTAATATATAAAAATCAATGTTTGTTTGTCCGTATTTAATGCGCTGCCATACCGTTCATTAGATTGCGATAAAAATTTGCCAATTTATTGTTTGCACATTCTCAAATAATATAGGCATAGTATAATTAACTCATAGTAGATTTTATATATAAAAAATAATGTTTGTCTCATATATAAAAATGAATTGGGTTTTGTTCGTTCGAAATGCGCAGCCATACCGTTCATCCGTTCGCTCGTTTTGATGAGTTTCGTGTGTCGAAGTGTCCACAAAGACGATATGCATAGACTTATGACGTGATTTGACGACTGTGTACTTCAAAGTGTTAAGCTCAAACATAAAAGCGCAAGTGACATCCAACGACAGATATTTCATATCAAATATTTGATTTAGATTCCGATGGAGGAATTTGAGTGTCTGTAAATGCAACAAGAACTTTCAGGGCTTATTCAAGACCGCAAAGACTTAATCTTAGGCGGGACCTTCACAGTAAGTCATCTGTGATGCATTTCATGTTAAATTGTACAAATTGCAAACGCTGCGAATTTAATTATGCCGATCGATCAATAGCTCGATTGCGTCGCTTAAACTGTCGTAAAACTGTAATAATTTATCTATAATAATTTCGTATTATGGATTTGTTGAAGCGAGCAATAAAAGATGGAATTGGTGGACGCTATCTATGCCAAGCCATTAAAGTCGCTAATATTCAAGATACGGTTTCGAATGGGATATTAATAAAGCCGAATGTTTTCTTTTTGGCATTGCCATTAACCTCAAGAAACGCTCTAGAGTCTAGGAGATTTGTTATTTGTTTTCGTACGAGTATTATTGCTTCGTCCCGTGACGTAAGCCATTACGCACGACTCGAAGAGTGATATGTTGTGGAATTTAAGCCGTGGCATTCAAATTCCTCAGCTTTGCTGCTGAAAGAAAACGCTGGAAGTCGCTCTGGTTTGTCGAGGGGGAAAAAAATGAAAATAAAATCAAGCGTTCCTAATCGGATGATGTATCTACTAATTATTTTTGTTTCGATTTACGCGGTAGATTGATTTTATAGCGCAAATTGACTCTATGAAATATATTATGTGGACGCCTTGTGTCTCGTTATCGTCGGAGTGCCGCGTGCGTCGAGTGACCGCTTGATGTGATTTCTGCTGCTGAATAACGCAGCAATCGACAACTGCCGCAGCAACGAAAGCAACATGGATTGTTAACACAAAGATGTATTTATTTGTGATTCCCATATTCCCAATTGAATATATATAAATTGTTTGACACGTAGTGTCGTCTTGCTGAAAATAGAATACATGTTGATTTTAAATTGAATTAAAATCACCTTTGGTACCACGCTTTTAGTTGTATAATCGATTTATATATTTATTATGATTTTAAGAAGATCATCAACAATCTAAGAAGACCCCATACCTGATGGTTTTGAACTCGTTGAAAATACCTGGTGGAAGTCATTGAAAACAAAGCACTGTGGATCGCAATATTTGAGAATATTTAGATGTGTAGTGGTACCTTTATCACACGCGTCCGCTCGCAGCATATGCGAGATTCCTCATCGACGGGTCAAATCCGCATGATGTTTATTGCGTTTCAATGCCCATCCATTTCTCTACTATCCATTCACATCCGAATAAGGCGAACCAAATTGAATCGGGATGGATGACGATTCGGTGTTGTGAAAACATAAATAGATCCTTCCACGACTTTCATGAAATAGCATCGCCCAATCCGACATTCCGCGTCTATTTTTCGCACTTTTCCAAGAATGCACACCCAATATTGGCGGTGTCGGCGCGAGGAGTACTGGTGGTTTTTTTCGCGCCAAAATTGACCGCATGACGTTTGACGTCTTCCGTTTATCTTCAAATTTAGCACGTCCGTGCATCGTATCGAATGTCCGGCCACCGAGAGCGTATTTTCGCATTCTGTCAAAATATTTGGCATTGTGCGAGAAATTCTCGGCGGATGATCAATCCGGATTCCAGGACCAATAAATATGTTCGATTGCCTGTAGGAAGTTTACCGTTTGACGTCAAATCCGCTGCATTCCAAATTCGAAAATAGCGCCATTCGTATCGCAAGAAGTTTGAGGAATTTCGATGCTGGCTGAGCATTTGAATGAATCGAATTTTCACGGGAAATGGTGTGGGACGTTGGCCACGTGAAGTTGTAAATGGACGTAGACGAATAGTGGCGTGGAGATCATATGGTCCCGCTCCGCGGGCAGGATTGTAAATTATGTACCAGCTCTTCCGCGAACGTAAACAACTCAAACATAAGGTGTTTTGGATGTAGACATGATAATACTGTTGGTCAAAAGCCAAAATGTCCGCCATCGTCATTATTCTGTGATTCATTGTCCCGGGATCCATTGATGCCCGATGAGCTAACACATTGAGAACCGTGCATCTTCTCCTTTTTTAGAAAGCGTATCGTACCTACAAGTGCTACTAAAGATAACTAGACTGACGTATGTGTTATGATATGTTGAAGATATACATATAAAGCTGTAATTTTCCGATCCAAAACCGTCTGTCCGAGTGCTCTTTCTGAAAAGTGATGGGGAGATGCCAGACCCTGGCACAGTACTCCATTAAGGATTAAATTTATGTTGTTTTTTTTTTCCTTATGCATATAAAACAAATATAAAAACGGCACATATTTTTGACACTACCAATGTATAATTAAATATATATAATTAATGTGCGCTAACATTCTACGCATTTTTACATTGTTAAGAATAAAATGTCCAGATCTCATATTAACCCACAAAGGCCAGTAAAATACTGAAAGATGCTTATTAATATCATAGATATAAGTCCGCAGATGTCAATATTGGTTTCAGAAATTTAAAGGACCTTTGAATTTTGATTCCACGATGCTCTAACTCTTTGCGGTCCTATGTCGAGTCTGGCTCGACATTTTGTTTAAACGTTTTTTTACCCCACTCAGATTTAAAATCATGTGATTTTATTTTACGTATCGTGTTTAGGACAGTATTTGGAAAGGAATATTGGTTTTTATGATCTTTCATAGTGTTTCGCTACGAGATACAAAGTAAAGAGGCTGTCGCCCGAATAAAATCCTAAAATACAGGCAGTGACTCTTAACGCGCGCTTTCGTGAACATCTCCGATCATACTTACGATATTTTTGCGCAATCATATAATATTCATTATATTTTTGTCCGAAACTAACGAATATACAAATATTTAGGGACCGCAAAGGGCGATTGGCGGTTGTTGTTTTAAAAAAGTTAATATGAATGGACTCCGCCATCTGCCATGGGGGAGTCTGCTCCTTCGTTTACAACAGTAAAATATTGTGTGGCAGAATTTAAACGAGGCCGTACGATCTGCCAAGACAAGCATCGCATTGGTCAGCCAAATGTGGTGACCACGCAATAAATGGTGTAGAAAATCCACAAAATGGTATTAGATGATCGTCGACTGAAAGTGCGCGAGCTAGCAGAATGTAAATTTGTACATGAGAAAGCTATGCGTAAGACGAGCGCCGTGTTTGCTCACAGTGGAACATTTGGCGATGATGATCAATCGATTACTCGGCGATGTTTCAAAGCAATAAAATCGAATTTTTGCGTCGATTCAAAACCATCGATGAAACATGGCTCCATCACTTCACGCCTAAGACAAATGAGCATTAACCCCTTCAACGTTACGTTTCACTGTTAAAAGTGTCATCCGTAGTGAAATGTCATTTTCCATTGAGGTTTGCTTAAATTTCACAATGCGGATATATCCGTCATACCCACTTTGCATGGACTTTGGTCTTGACGGATATATACGTCATATCCACTCAAGGGGTTAAAAACAATGCACTAAAAAGGGAGAATCGACTCGGATCTGAAATATGAATAGTTCTTGGATAGCCTGGGTCGCAAAGTGTTATTGGCACGTTGGTCCTGGGATGAAATTAATTACGGCGGCGTCTTTTCAATAGATCAAAATGCTGTTATGAAATACGGTATTGCGTGGTCCCGACACGGAGCCAAGATTAGCGGCTCTCAAGTTCGAGGTAGTGATTAATTCGATCAATTTTATTTTTACGAAATGTAAGCCTGTCGTCGAGAGATTTCTCCGAGCCCATAACTCTTTTTTTAGTACTACACAATGTTTATCATTTGAACGCTTTAATTCCTCATTGTGTTGACGCTCTTAATTACACGCTGAAAAATGTTTTTTTTTTCGGATTTTATTGCTAATTTTCGCAGATTCGTTTTTATTATAGTTGATTCGCAGGCGCTCATCGTTTCTAAATCCATCATCGTCGGTAGAGAAATTGGGCCGTACTCAAATTTCGGCGCACTTCTAAATTGCCCGAAAATGTGCGACCCGCTAGATTTACGTCGTGAAGGCGAAGACTTATTCTTGTTTGGCCTCGACTTTATTTCGCTGGAGCGTTTGAGCAAAATTATTGCTTTTGGTGATTGCTCAAAGGAATGGAGCAGATGTGAGCTGCACGCCAGTCGTTAAATGATGATAACTGGCTCATCCAGCAGGCTTCAATAACAATTCAATCTTGCAAATTGTACTTATTTCGTACATTTTTTCGAAGGAATTGTGCTCAATACGAAAATAAATATGATGTTTAAACCAGAGATAAAACCTGCAGAATGCAACATTGGCATCAGCTCTGATAGAAGCAGCGAGCCGTTTGGTGCACAAAGCAACTATACAAAATTGCATAACGCCAGAGACTTATTGCTACATATTTTATAAACCGGCTCGCTTCTTATCAACCGGCTCGCACTTGGATTGAAGGATTATCAAATTTATTCCCAAGCAATTCTAAGTACTCTATCGAGCCGATACAAACTTTTCATAGGATTGCTTCTGCTAAATGATTAAAATTGAGTGTGATAAATATTGTAATTCGCTGTTCCACTCGTCCCCAGTAATAAATTATGTCGGTGGCACGTCGACATATCTCGCTAAGCTCGTGAGACATTTTAGAATGTTCGACAGAATGAAATTTTAATTCGACAAGGACAATGAAGATCTTTCCGGAAATCTCAAGATCTTATTTCAATCATTAAAAATCGCAGCTCGCCATTATAAACGATCACGTGATCGGATCGTGGATTAATGGCGGACTTCTTGTGTGCGGACGCGCTTTAACCCTGTCCGGTCCTATGTCGAATCTCATTCGACATCGATTTTTACCGCGTAAATCCCATGTCGAATGTCACTCGACATATTTTTTCATCGTTAATATTTTTGAATTAAAATGCAACGCAACATTTTTTTCGCTTGTATCTATTAAAACAGCATGTTGACCATAGAATAAATGATTTTTATGCTCATTAAAATGTGTAACTGCCTACTTGAAAGGGTTGTTTTGAGCGCTTTGCGCATGCTTTGAGTGGTATCACATTTTGGATTTTTTGAAGATATAGTTATTAATGCCTTCAGTGTGTATATTTGATAAATAAAATTAATTTTTACCACAAATTGAGTTTTTATTTTTAAAAAAATGAAAATAATAGTTTCTCCTAAAATTCTGAAAATTTATATATAATATTGTGGACGGAAGTAATATAACACGGAAGAAGTGATTCATTTTACACAATAGAATTTTTAGCTAAAATACTAAACTGTGTTTGTATCTGATATATAAAAATGAATTGGGTTTTGTTCGTTCGAAATGCGCTGCCATACCGTTCATTCGATTGCGATAAAACTTCGTCCATTTATTGCTAAGGATTCCGTGAATAACATAGGCATAGTTTAATATATAAAAATCGATGTTTGTTTGTCTGTATTTGATGCGCTGCCATACCGTTCATCCGATTGCGATAAAATTTTAATAAATTATTGTTTGTACTTCAGCTCAATTTGCCCTACTGTGTCTATACAAATTTAATTTCAAAAATATAGTAAACTATTAAAATTAGAATTCCATTGTGAAGTTGCAAAATGTTTCATTGAGATAATGTTGTGTTTATTGCGTATAAAGGCCGTATGAGAGTATAATACGCCTCTTCATTGTCTGTCGTCCGTTGTCGCAATCACGTGAACAGGCATACTCATTTAGAAGAGACGAAGAAATATAATGAAAGAAGAGATTATTTTTACTTGGACGAACACAAGTAACGTGTCTGAATTATCATTGCCAGAGAATAGGGCAATTCATCTTCGTCTATGCGGATTCCAGTTGTCTACGCCCACGGACCTGCATGTAAGAAGCGCTCCCCAAAATACCCCAAACGCAGCAGCAAACGGTAATGCTTCAATAAAAACACAAGAAGAGATGGTAGAGCTTTTGCACATTTCTTGGACATGCCAAATATCTGATCGGGCGTCATCCCGCGATCGATGACGCAGAAGCGTTTATTGTCCCGGTCGGCTGACGATCCGAAATGTGGGGATATTGGTGAAATTTTGGAATGTAAACAGGAAGCGGTTGGATTCCAGGGTCAGGTGGAACTGGTCCAGAAGTAGCGTCCATGCCGAACGGCTCATCAGCGCTTGAATTTCTAATGACGCATTTGACTTTAATTCGAACAGACATCGGGTGTGTATTTATGTGGGTACACTCGACGAAATTAGCATACGAGGCGGAAGGATGAAAAATTGACATCTGTGAGCGCGAAAATTTTATTTTTGACATTTTTATAATTAGCGATCCCTTCTTTATCATGTCACCAAAAATCACTTTGATCGGACGACCACAGGTGGCACTAGAAGGTCCGAACGCAACAATGGCCATTGCTATGAAAATAATTTTAACCCTAGCCACACTGGGGTCGTTTTGGAATCATACCTGCTAAAAACGTGGCCGATAAAACCAAGATCAGTGACGGATTTGGCACTTGAAAGGCACGAGGCGCAATTTAAGTTTGAGCCCTGGTACATTCAACCCCCTTAGGAGTAAAAAGTTTAAATTGCCCCAAGGGCCTCTCAAATGCTAAATCCGTCAATAACGATTGCACTATTATGCGGCACGCAGGCAGTAGAAGAAGGGTTAGTTTTCCAATTGAAGGTTTGTATTTCAACCACGATTTCTACATACCGCGTAAAAGTGAATAAGATTATCCCTCGAATTACGCGATAGATAATTTGAAAGATGAAGCTGTGCGTTGTGTAATATATAATAAAATATACTTGCTACTAGTGTAGTGGCTGCTTTTTGCTATGCATAGACAAACACACACACACACAGTAATATCTATGATAAATGCGATAGACACGGAGACACTACAAATAATTCCTCCTCTCTTTCCGACCAATTGCTAATTGAAGTTTCAACTATTCTATCGATTAATATTTACATACGAACAAACAGAAATTAATTTTTATATATTAGATAAAGCGGAAAGAAATGTCATTTTTTTGGTTGCGTCCTTTGCCGTCAGTTTGCCTCAGGTTGCTGTCGAGTGAATACATCAAGATTGGTATCATTATGAAGCTCTGTTGTTTGTCTTACTTTTTCAAACATTTTTATATTTTTTTAGCCATAGTGAAAATGTCCAAGCCAGAAATTAATGAGACACATTTGTGATCTTGTTTACTGTTTTTATTTGACAAATTCGTTGTTTCTACCCCTCGACCCTCATTATCCTTGAAAAAGGTTCTCCTTTGTGTTTGGTGGGATTTTTTTGGCATAATTCACTACGAATTATTAAAACCTGGCCAAACTGTCACAGCAGAGCTATACTGTGTACAATTAGATAGGTTAAAAGTGGAAATGCTAAAAAAGCAATCAATGCTAGTTAACAAGCAAAGAAGAATATTACAGCATGATAATGATGTAAGACCACACGCAGCAAGTAAGTGCTGCAATATTCATCATATCCTCCTGACATTGCACATTCAGACTATCATCTTTTCAAGTCATTAGAATATTCGCTTCGCGATAAAAAAATCACTTCTGTGGAACAAGTGAAAAATCATTTGGTTTCTTACTTTAGTTGAAAACCGGCCGAATTTTACGAAATAGGCATTAAAAAGCTACCTAATATATGGAGGGCGATTATAAATAATAATGGAAATGATTTAATTGAGTAATATTGTACAGCTTTCATTGAAATTTTTTTTTCTCCAAATAACAAAAAAAATGACATTTCTTTCCGCTTTACCTAATATTGGATAGTTCCGGGAAGGAAAGAGGAATGGAAAATACGCTTTAATGAATTATCCCTGTTTTGAGGAAAAAAAAACAGCATTCATTCAGGGGCCTAATCATCGGAAGTTATTCTTAAATTACTCTTTCCTGTTAAAAAATTAAAACTGAAAATGCGTGCAAAACACTATGTTGATGTATTTTAAAATATACAAACCAGTTGTAAATATTTAAAAAAAAATATTATCATAGAAATTGTTTGGATGAGTCTTGTTTTTATAGCGCCTCTGTGTAGATAATTCATGTTGTACAAATATTATGACCGGGGGAGAAAAAATTAGGTCAAATACTTTAGGAATAAGGAAAATTAGCCTTCAGATCAGACTTGTTATAATAAAAATAAAAAATATTATTGTAGGATTCTTAGAATAATATTATTCTGCTCTGACTCACCGATGAGTCGCTGGGGTTTTTCATACAAAAACAAATATATTTTTAATACCTAAAATCTATTTAATTATATGAAATTTTTAATATTTCGATAGCTAGAATCCTTATTCCATCCTTTTTATAATTTTAATATTTGGATAAAAAACTTTGATTTGGATTAAGAAATAGGCATCGATTTTACTTCTTCGATATTCTTAAATTTAAATGATATACACACACCCTGTTTATGAATCTGAATTAATTCAATGCGTAACACTTCATTGTCCAATTTGCCTTAATACCCCCCCCCCCCTAACCTTCCGGAATCCAATGTCAATGAAAGAAAGTGTCTAAATACTATGTTGCTTCTATGATCAAACAGATAATAGAAAATGCCGCAAAAAGCCCTAAAAGAGGACGGTGTGGACATAAGGCTTGTATGCTCAACCGGTCCGCTTTTCGGACCGCTGATATAACAAATGAGCGGCTCGCGATCGGATGCCATACTTGAACATAACGATAATGAAAAAAAAGAGTGATTAGACCACTTAGCATATATTATACAATCAGTGTTGATTCATGTGAAGTAGAATAGCTAAATAAAATAAAAACCATTTAAACAAAGTTTTAAGTATATAATGGTATTGTGTAGCTTTATACTACTTATTATGTTTTTTAGAAGACTACCAACGATCTGAGAAGACCTCATACCGGATGATTTTTAACCGAATGCGGATTTTGATGTTTATTTTATCGTCATCTGTTAATGATTGTATATCAATGTTTGTTTGTCCGTATTTAATAAGCTGCCATACCGTTCATTCGATTGCAATAAAACTTTGTCAACTTATTGTTTGCACTTTTTCAAATAATATAAGTATAGTACAATTAACTTACAGTAGATCTTATATATAAAAATCAATGTTTGTATGTTTGTTCATGTTTATAATAAAACCAACTATATTTTTAGAATTATTACTTCTGTGGCAGCAACGCGTCGGGTACCAGCTAGTACTATATGAAAAGAAAATCGTTCAAATATGGTATTCCTTTATAGAAATACAGTTATTCTTTGAGTTTGCCATCGAGTGTATTATGAAACGCTCAGAAAGGCTCAATGTGCGAGAATACTCTTTCCGTTTCGCTCGAGTCCGAACGCATATATTCGCGATTACAAGTCAACAGATTAAGGACGTTTTAAAAAATATGTCCAGATTTAGAAAATTGGAAATATTCCAAGGCATTTTGGCGTCATTTGGCTAATGAGAAAACTTGATGATAGTAAATATCAGCCGCGAATAATGGCGTTGTCGTCAGCCTCCCACTATTACGCGAAGACTGAAAATAATTGCAGAAGCTTCCTCCTTGGAAATGCGCATTTTCCCAAATCAGACTGGCTGGTTTATTGGTAAATAACAGCTGGAAGACTAAGTGTAAATAAGCAGTCAAATTCAGGCGCAGTGACGTAAGTCGTTCGCGGGATCTCTGTTTAGAATACTTATTTAAATGGATCCAGAGGAGTAAAAAAGCATGAATGGAAGGCCATGGCTGCTACGCAGACAAAACAAACTTCATTTGCGAACATTATTTTGAATGCTGATGTTCGCGTGGATCTAAAAGCATTTGATTGACTTCGGACGTCATCTCTATAATTCATCGTCTGGGCTTTCAAGGGAATCTTCATGAAGATAATTTTGGCTTATGGAGATGTCCGCTTTGATTTGCATCTTCCGATGGCAACTTTGTACGGAAAGAATTTGCACGATGATATAGAAATAGTCGGTGAGAGATTCAGGTGTGTGGAGCTTCATAATTGTTGCCAAAATTCCTGTCGAGAGGTATTCTGAATCTTTTTAATTTAGCGGCACAGCTAAATTTATCAACCTTTTTACGTCGTCGTGTAAATTGATGAGAGACATGCGATAATCTGTCGATCTACGCATACATTCGATCTACATTTCATAACACAATTTGATAAAAAGCTTTAAAAAATACTCATAAAATAATTAGTGAAGTCCCTTATTTCGTTGTGAAAAATCTGCTGTGATCATTTCTGTAAATTATATTATAGCGAAAATAGTGCAAGGAATGAAAAACAACAGGTGGAAATACCAGCGGCTTATATAAGTATCCACCTCAAAAATGAATTTGCCAAAAGGAAGATAAGAAAAGATGCTGATGTCGAAAGAGATTTGATCAAAAGTCGTTTATGAATTTAATTAATTCCAAAGGCCTACACAAATATCTACGAGAGTGATTCAACTATAACCCATCACTGAAAAAAAAATGAGAAGTAGCATCCTTTGTTGCGCAACGCGTAATCATTCGTTTTCTTGTAAATGAGGGATTGAATTGGGAATGGGTTTGTTGGATTGGGTAATTGTTTTCTACAAATTGTTATATTAACCTTTCCCTACCGGTGATGTATTTACTACACCACGGCTCTAATAATGGGAATATCGATATGAAATATAATAGATACGAGGTTCAGAATTTTTGTATTTATCCGTAATATAATTACGAATCACATTAAAGTATTAAAGTATATAAGTATTCATCTGCAGCGACGGAAATAAATAATTTGTCGGGAAATCGGGAAATTTGCGAGTTTTAGTCCGTGTCTGTCCCGGTTTCCAACATCAGATCCAGACTAAATGACGAAGCATTCGATGCTTTAATGTTACTTTGGGCATATTTCAAAATAATATTTGAAATTTTTAGTGTTTTATTTATCTACCTCCCGAATACGTGCCACCAAGCAAAGCCGGGGCGAACATGTGAACGATGTTACATTACATACTAAATGCCATAAAATATTCTTTCAAATAATAAAAAGATCCCATATAAGACATGAATTTGTCATATGCATGCATAACTGACAGTGTGATTCCATTATTTGATCAATATAGAATAACGATCTCAGTATTGTCGTAAGTAGGTTATTAATAATGCAGGATTATCTTATGGGCAGTCCAAGGGTTCTATTTGCTCGCTCTGACCTCAGGCCTTTGTTGGAGCTGAAGTGACTCATATAAATATCTTAATCGTCCGAAGACCACAAAAGGCTTCACCAATCGTTATGTGCTCTGACGTAATGCACAATTTAGCAATTCAAATTGTAACCAGATGGTTTAAGAGACGTGCCTTGCTAAAATTTCTAATCATTCGGCCAAATTGATAATCACGCTTCGATGAAAATCGAAATTGATCGAGCAGTGGTCGAGAACGATTTTCTGCGCATTGGCACAGAACTGAAGAATGAGCTGCGGGACAAAGCCAAAACGAGCACCGATTAATTTCGAATAACCGAGTGCGATCTCGTGATATTTTGAGGTCGTTTTGCAAGTATTCTAATACGTTTTGATAAATGCGCAGGGATGATTTATTGCAATTATTGTGTCCTAGTGGTGTTGCACGCGACCTTTGCAAGAATTTATTAATTGGATTCGAACCAAACTATGCACTCACTTCAAATGCATTTTTCTGCATGTAAACAGTATATAAATTTCGTTGCTAATATAATATTTGCAATACCCGATAGAAGCGTCATCATCGAAAAATGACGCAGGAAGCCAAATGCAGATGATGTCATCCTTCGAAATTATGGACAATGAAAGCCTACTCTTCATACTTATCTACACTACATATAGTGGATGTTGAGCGACACCAATCAATATCGAGTGACTTTTTATGGCCATAATTGAATCATATTTCATGTTGACTCCAAATATGAAATATTCGTAAAGCCCATCCCGGCGCTATTATGACGACGCAAAACAATGCAATTCGTGTTAGTCGATTCGATGAACATTAACCCGTTAAGTGGGCGTGACGTATATATACGTCCATCGTAAACTGCATCAAAATTGGTTATGACGTACATATACGTCCTCGAAATATATGTCGAGTCCTAAAGCATGTGCACTTCGCTATTGTGTTGGAGTAGAAATGTACTTAGTAAACGGTAATTAGTAGCATAAGGTACAAAGGCAAACTTATAGTTTTAAAATGGAAGGACAAAAAAGACGTATTGATGCTCAGATCAGACAACATAGTAAAGAGCCAACATATGCCATATAAAAACAGCATTACAACTCAACCCTCACGCTTTGTTGAAAATCATTTTCAAAGAATAAATAAAAGCGAAATAAAGCCAGGAAATGTCGAATTTATTACAAAAAAAGGAAATAATCTACATACTGGTGTCCGGATTGTAAGGTAGAAATTCTAAGCATCGTTAAAAAATTAATAATATGAACTCACGCCAGGCAGGCGGGACGTATATATACGTCATAACGAAGATTTGCGCGCCCACTGTATGTTGCGTTATTGAAAAGAAATTTCCCTGCTTAACATAATAATTGATTTAAGAAAAATATTAACACTATGCGCTCCGGAGCCGTTTTTTTTGCGTGATTTTTTGACGTAATGGTTCTAAAAAATCTTAAAATACTAATAAGGTCGAAAGTGATGTATAGGGTTGAAACATGAATTATGACTATTCGCAACGCACCAGAGACCGGTGTATTGCGTCTCATACACTCGTGCATCGATGGTAAAGTCGTGCCATAAAGGTACCCCTACACGTCTAAACATTATCAATATATTTTTAATTTTTTTTATAGAAATTCATAAATGTTTTAACCGTCATAAAATTTAAGTATAATTAACTGAAATCGATATTAAACTCTTTCAACAAAGATAAGACGACTTTCGTTCGTGTTTTCTTGAGAGTAAGCGTTTGTTTTTATAATTAAGGTACTTGCATCATTATTATCGTCGACCAATTTTGTTATTCCCCTTTGACTGTTCTGGAGTGGTGTCATTAGCTGAGTATCACTACTCCTTTGCAAGATCCGTTGCGGGAAATATGAATGAGTTAAATTCGATAGCGGATATTGAATTTTAATAGGAAAAATTTTCACATAATAGAACAGAGGCGGATCGGGCCACATTATTATTCGGTATCGAGGATTACACGATCAGAGGTCGGTTTGAAAATTCACACATTAAGTCCGCTGGATGCACACAATCACGTGTCGTTAATCTGATGTTTAATTAATTTCCAGCAAAAAAGAAAGTGAAAACTGTGGGAGTGCTTTGAATATGCCACCACAATACGTACGTTATGTGAAACTTTGAAGTTCTTGCCCGAAACAAGGTGAAAGTTAACATCTGGCTGAATATTTGAGAACCAGCACCGAATAGTGAGAGCACTAGGAAAAAAATCGCGGCGCACGCCACAGATATAATTTATCATTGTTCTCGACAAAACCGAAATTTTTACACGTTACGTCGGAGTCATGAATATGAATGTGATGGATTTTTTTCGCATGCTCATATCACATCGCGGGCGCTATCTTCGGGGTCATCTGTCGGCTCGCCCCCCGACGGTTGGGGGCCCAGTTGAAATTTAACCGCGGCATGCTAACGGTATTGAATGGACGGGATAATGCGGCGATTCGCGGACCTCTCCAAAAAGAAACAGTCGCTTCATTTAATGCGCCGTCACACTTTCGTTTTTATACTATTTTTGTTCTGCTCGTCATTATTTACGTATGCACGTTACTCGCCGCGGATTATATTGTTAACTGGGAGAATAATCGCATTTTGATTGCTGGAAAATTAGAAGCGACCATTATATGCTGATTTCTTCGATCTACCGTAAAAAAATCCGTTTACATATTTCCAATGTAATTTAATTTGCATGCGGAGCGATCTTAACAAAAGTGCGTTTGATAGGCCGATTTTCAAGCGATCAAATGTGTCCAACTCAAAATCAAATTTCACAACAATTAAACAACTTCATATTGTCCGGGCGCAATGAATTTGTCACCTAAACGATGTGTTTTGTGTAATATATAATAAATTATTGGTGTAGCGGTTGCTTTATGCTACATACAGATATATATGAGCGTATAAATGTCACGTCAAAAATGTTAAGCAGTTTAATACGCACATGCTGTGTTCTGTATATCAATAAATTAATATTGGTTAATGATTCCAAGAAGAACACCAACGAGCTAAGAACACTGAATACCTGATGATTTTCAACAGGATACGGATAAATTATTGTTTAGTCGTCATCGTTAATGTTTAAACGTGTAGGGGTACTTTTACAGCGCGACCTCGCCGTCTTTGTGTCCGCTTTAATGTGCGTTAATACTCAATCTGGATCACTTGAGTTCGAACGCACATATGCATGATTACTCATCAACGGGTTGTGATAATCTAAAAAGCGTTCAATCAATAATCACAATTCATTCTAATCGGGGTTGCGCCACTTTTTCGCCGAATGGCTCGTTTTGGCATTTATTTTGGCATTATAATCGGTGCCCAGCTTTTTTAAGCTTAACGCATCCTATTTTTGTGCTTGCAAAAAGCTCTTCAAAATAAAAGCTTGAGCGACAGCAAATGTTAAAGAGACGAATGTCAACGCTCGAAAAGCTGCGATTTATTTCTGCCGAAAATTCGATCCTCAATATTGATCAATAAGTCGCGAATTTAAGAACTTATGCACTTGAATATCAACGATCCAAAGATGATCGATCGATTCAAGTTGAAATAAATTCGAAAGATTCGACATCGTTCATCAGCTTTTTATGCAGCATGTGTGTCATTCCGTATTTAACGGTTTTAATATCCACTCGAAACGGGTTTGCCATTGCATTTCAACCACGTTATGTTCAACCCAAATCGAAACATGACTCAAACCAAATCATTATACTCGGAGATTCGTCCTAAATTCAATTAATCAATTAAGACTCGTCATAATTCTGCCGATCATTTGAGTGTCAATCAATCTGGATTGATTGGTTTTGAACTGAACGATTGATCACTTTGAGTTTTATCGAATTGATGCTGAAGAAATTCTCGTTTATGGGATAAAAACGATGTGTCTGATGTTAAAATCGATTCGATACAAGTCTCGAATCGCCTGATTTAATTACCAGTTGTATGCTCGAACGCCATAAAGGGACAAATTTAAGAAAAAAGCACTCACCACAACAAACTTGATGACACTGATCTCGTGGTCGACGTCAGACATCTTCGCTGCGCTTTGTCAAATAACTTGGTAAAAGTATCTATCCGTCAATGGTTGACAGCAGTCAAAAGCCGAAAGCACCGCTTGACACTTCAACACCGGACGAAGGTTCTCATCGTAGGACCGGACCGGGTCGACTTCTGCTCCGGCTCTGGCGGAATGTGCGTGTGAATGGAGGAGACCCTCGCGACTGGTGGACAGCTGAGGAATGCGCCCAGAACTACAAGCCGGAAGACTTATGACTGCCACAGCCGTTATAAATAAATACCTCTTTCCCTCCGCCACATTCATAACGCGTGCGAATCGGCGTAAAGCGCCGCGGGTTCCCCGGTTAGGCGGGGGCGCCCGAATTAAAATTAGCAGCCGCCCGAGGAAGCTCCCCGAGGATGTAGGCGGAACTACTTCCGCCCGGATGAATCACGAGTCGTTTCGGACTTTTCATTCATATTGCTCCCGGCGGGAAACCGTAGGCAGATAAGAACGTAATATATATTCGAGCGTCCCGCGATTCACCCCTTGGGCCGTGACCATCTTCATGCATCAGCGACATCATCATCCATCATCAAATTCAAACAAATCGATTAAGCGAGCTTTTGGTAGAAAATTAAGTACAATCACCGATGAATCGCGGCATAAAATGTTAGTTTAAGGGTAAGTTTAAGAACTAATTGAAACAACCCTAAATAAACAATCAATATTAATGGCGTGTATTAACAACAACTACAAAAATCATAATTTTGTGTTATGAAAACCGTGAACAAAAATTATATATATCAATTCTTTGGGGTCCTATGTCGAGCATGGCTCGACATTTTGTTTCAACATTTTTTTCCACACTCAGATTTAAAATCATGTGATTTTATTTTGCATATCGTATTTAGGACAGTATTTGGAAAGGAATATTGGTTTTAATTAAGAATATTCTCTTATACTTATATATATATAATAGAAAATGTCTAAGGTATGTGGTCCGTTTATCCCGTATATGGTCCTATACCATTCGTCCGAGTGCGATGCAACTTCGGGGAACTATTGTGCTCACCTCCATGAAAATTATAGAACTAGTACAAGCATTGTTTGTGTACGTAATTTGTTTTGTGAGACGTTACGCGGATGCACCATGTTGGCGCACATTGGTCTGGTTAAGAGAAGTCGGCAGTTGAGCTCCGCTCACGGGCGGGAGTGGGACAGTCGATCTTCGATATCATCTAAATCTTTGGTGAATTTTGAATTTTTTACATAAATATACCAAACGGTTCCACGGTCAATATTGCAAAAAAATTTCGATTCGACGATAGACATACGTTAACCCCTTCAACGCTTTGATTCACTGTCAAAAGTGTCATCCGTAGTGATGCGATCTTTTCGCCTTTTCGATATTTTCGCGTCATATCCAGTATACGAAAATAGTATATTGTCAAGTTCGAACAAGTGAGTTCCCGAGATGAATCATTCTTACATTTAACCTACACAACACTGCAATTGGGCATATCCGTCATTTTCTATTGAGGTTTGCTTAACTTTCACAATGCGGATATATCCGTCATACCCACTTTGCATGGACTTTGGTCTTGACGGATATATACGTCATATCCACTTAAGGGGTTAATGATCAAAATAATGCGAATCATTGAACTTTCTGGAAGCATAACACAATAACATATAACATAACATTCCAGATAGTGATAGGAGCAACGTCCATAACTTAATTACCTCAATTTCTGTAGCAACTGGGCAATGGAATTACTTCCAGAAAGATCGCTACAAGAGAAGGCGAGCATTTACAGTTAAACTTCGAATCAACTTTGGCTCAGCTTTGAGTGAGCTTCAAATCTTGTTCTAAATCTCAGCTTGAGTTTGGATTCACTTCTAAGCTCGAGCTTGTGTCTTCTACGCCTCGCTGCCGCAACCTGTTCAGAGTGGAGCCAATAAACATGCTGTGGAGAAGCAATCGTCTTTGGAATCAATCACCACCCAACCCTTGTGGAGTCCTTCTCGCCGATGTTTTTTTTTTCTGAAGGGGAAATCTTCAAAAGACATTAATATATTTTGTGGTGGTGTGGGATATCTACCCACTAAAACCCCCTTCCTCTTGTGCTGTCTCCCGGTTACTATTATAGTGAAGTATTGCACTACACTGGGTGGCAGCGATGTGTTCATCCTGGGCTCTTCAGTTATTCAGCTAAGATTATGCTGTCTGTTCAGGGGGGGGGGGGGGGTGCTTCGTGGTTCGGCGTTTTCCTTCTGCTGCACCTGCACCACACATTTCATGTCCTAGAATCATGTTGTTGGGATCAGCTCCACGCTGGGCAGACGAATGCTGTGTATGCAGCATCATCAGTACCAGCTCTGCAGTGATGGCATTCTGGGCTTGTCTCTTTACCTATTCTCTTGAAGCTGTCAAAGCAACCATGTCTGGTGAGAATCTGGATCAGGTGGTAGCACATTTGGTCATGTTACCTGGCTATCCACAATTCCAGGGTTGGTATTAGTTTATGTGTCCACCGACCTTTTGTGAAGCTGTCCCATTAAGACAGCTAAACCGCCATGGCAGTTTCTCTGGCCACCTTCTTTGTTTCTCCTTTTTGTACTGCCAGTCTCTTCTGGGTGAACAGGTCAATTGGCGGTATGACAGTCAGTATCAAGATAGCATCATCCAACACTGTATGTCGGTATGCAGCAGCCACCCTGATCGCACTTCTTCTTTGAACTCACGCCGATGTTACGAGGGACACAGCAACCGTAATATCACATGAAAATCACATTTGACTACATGAACGCGGATCGACTCATCCGCGAACATGAACCCGACAGGAGGTTCGAAATATCGGATACGAAGTTACTTCGAAATTACTCTATTCTATCACAGTGTAGCGTGGGCGATTTATCATCCCCGCGTAGAAGCTACATCTTCCATTTCTCTTCAGGTGCAATTTGTTATTTTAACAGCGCCATCTCTTGTGGCCCTGCGGATACATTGCACCTGCTTATCGACCGATCGCATCTTGTGCGTGCATCGTTACCGGTTGGGTAGTGACGAGCAGGAAGCGGGAGTCGAGAGAGTCGTCGGTTGGCCTTGGCTGCGGGAGGTCGTCCCTCCTGCAGCCAGACCTCTCTCTCTCTCTATCTGCAGTGCGGAATAAATAGTTATCTTGCGAAGAGAGTCTTTCCATTCGACGCTCTTCGTATTCCCATCCATTCGTCCTGAATACTGAAGCATATTCGAAGCCTAATTGCCTTTGTTTTTAACTTGTTTAGCGTAAATCTTCCAATACTTGCAATCAGCTGATGATCCAAGGTACAGGATTGAGCTTTTCCCAACTGAAAATATGCATATAATTTAAATAAAAACGTGGAAAGATTCACTGCGAATGCCATTAATAAAGATGAATTGATCGACCTCAAAATTAATAGTTTTAACTGCCAAGGTTTTCGAATTTAAATATCTGGCATCGGAATAAGTTTAAGATGGTTATATTAATTACATCGATGCGATTGACCCAAATAACTACCTATTTACGGCTTCAATAAATCATAAATCTAACATGCACTCACATAAAGAATTAAAAAAATCGAATGACGGCCGTTTCGTCTTTATCAACCAATCATCACCTTTGGGTGTGATGCATAGTAAGTCGCCAAACACAAAAGTGGCATTCGATTTATTTATACACATTTTTCATCGAAAACTCGACCGAAAAGCGAGTAAAAATTCCTGGAATTCCTGAAATTTTTCGAATAGTCTCGACTCAAATAGCATGCGGATTCCACTTGAATTTCGGCAGAATGTCCATTATGCTTCATTGTGCTCTTATGTCTAAATTTAAACTAGACGTTTTCGTTTTTGGATACTCTACGTATGCGCCCAACCTTGGTTTTGAACTCGTATACCTCGACACATCACAATTATTTATACTTGAGTAGTTCTTGAAGTTTTGTCACTGCTCTGTCATCATATAATGATGACAATACGCACATAATGACAAAACACATTGGATAGTTGAACCTTTAAATGCTGATGACCAAAGAGTATTCGCGTCTTTGAGACCTTATTTTTGAGCTCAGTTTGTCTCGACACAGTAACGAAAACAAATTTGTAAATTATTTTTTTGTTAAACAGTTGTAACAGTTTTAGGTACTCATGAATATATGTATACATATATACAGTGCATATATGGTTTTCAAATTGTTATATGAACCTTTCCCCACCGGTGATGTATTTACTACACCTCAACTCTAATAATTGGAATATCGATATGAAATATAATAGATTCGGGGCTCAATTTTTTTTTATTCCTCCGTAATATAATAACGAATCACATGAAAGTATTGTAGTATATAAGCATTCATCTGCAGCGACGGAAATAAATAATTTGTCGGGAAATCGGGATAATATTTTCTAAGGCACAATTTAAAATATTTCATTCTTTATTTTGTAAAAAACATACCATATTAATAATTTTGGCAAATTTACTCTATGATATTATTGATCACATGCGCATTAATTATTTAAAAAAAACGCAGCAGTACAGCTACGTAATTTATTGCTACAGGTCACGTGTAGTGCGGACTAAATTGGCTGCGCACGCATCCTTCCTCTCCCCGAGCTCCACTTCAACAGACCAATATGTGCCAACATGGTTCATCCGTCAAACGTCTCATAAAACACATTTTAGGATTGTTCTAAGCACTTACATTTTTCTATATCTTCCAAGGGTTCTCACGGAAATACAACCGACCATAAACGGTACATAAGGGATGATATAGAAGATATTGACTTGGAGACTTTTGGGTGGAAGTTTGGCAGTCCCAATCTGGATACATAACAAATATATTGGAAAAGATGAGCTTATTTAAATATTTAAAGCTGGAATTAATAATATGAATAATTAATTTATATTATACATTTTTTTAATAGAATGAACAAAGAATAAAGATATGAATACAATTAAATAAATGCTGAAGATCACATATTATATCAACACAAAAATCAACCAAAGGACGCGTATCGAACCGAAATGAACTCTAAAAGTTCGGTTCCTGTTTTCGTTTCGGTTCAGGTTCGTAGCCTTGGTCACATTGGTTGCGTTGTATCTATTACATTGTGACGTGTTTTTTTTAGCTGAAATCTAATTTTGCATAAGATTTTGCACTTGGCGAAATAAAGCCAGGAGTGATACTGGAGCAGCACAAGGGTTTCGATAAATTATTTTCGTTTTTTCCCTGGACCAGATCCAAAACGAAAAGATGACAATCTAAGCAAATATTCAATACGACACGGTCGTCACATGACAGGGACAAAAATGAAAACAGTGAAAGTAGATGATTTAAATCGAGCCTTACATAAGATCTATTAAAGCTAGACTTCACGTCCCAACTGAAGGCTAGTTATATCAAGCTAGGATAATTCTCTTTTTTTCGAAAAGAATTGCGCGGAATTGCGTCAGGCAACGTCCATCTGTGACGAGTTCTTCGTCTATCGTTGGACGTTCAACAAAAAATAAATAAAAACACAATTGTATCGGCAACGCAAGCAATCGATAGATCCATCGATCGAGGATATTAATTTGATTTCATTGTGAAAATTATTCAGAGAAATCTGTTGTATTTTATAATTCGAACAAACCTTGTGGCGTTTACGGAGAGATAAAAAATGAAACATATACGGATGAAGAAGGTCGATTACAGACGAGGTATAAAATACTATTAAAAATCTGCTTTACTTTGTTTTCAATGAGCTCATAAGTGCACTTGATTCTAATATGTATAACTCACCAGACCAACTGTTGCCCGTTTAGGGCGATACCGGAAAATCAATATTAAATATTTAAATATCAAACTTTCCAAAAGTACAATGAAATATTTATAAATCCAAGCTTATTTCTCTATTAAAATCCGAAGAAGAAGTTGTGTCCCGATGATTCCGACTGATGATATGCTCTTCGAATTGAAATGTGTGTAGATTCTGGTGCGAGCATCAACAAGGAACAGAAACACACAGGGTATGCGTGCATGCTTCTCACATGGACAGCTGTATGTGGGCTGCTCACGCCCAAATAATTTATTACCAGACGGTACGCATCATATGGAAAAGTATTGTGAATCTAAAAGCACTTCATTAGCACGGCATAAGCATAATCTTTGGGACGAATATAACAACAACATGGGGAGCCTCTTTTGACCCGAGCTGTGTGATTGATCCCCCTATTCAGAAGCATGCCAGCCCGCTCGCAAAGTGCACAGCATGATGCATAACCGTCAAATTAAAATTCCAGGTCTGTAAGAACACGCTCCTTCTCCACTTCGCTTGGAGGGAGTGGCCATAACGTTTCCGTGTCCAACCGGACCGAATTTCGGACCACTGATACAACGAAGGAACGCCTCGTGATCGGATGACATACCCAAAAATATCCACAGAACATAGTCTGCGTTCATGAACGGATCTCCGCATGGACACTCCGAAGTTGTTGAAGGCCCAAACCTAACCAAGGAGATCGCCGAGCGCGTCTGAAGCATCCGCCTCTATCTGGATTTCTCTGGATCTTTGACACGGGAGAAAATATAGGAAGTTTCGATTTTGAAGAGTAGATTTTGTAAAGAAGTGGTGGTACTCGGCTAATGGCGCCACTCCAGAACAGTCAAGGGGGAATAACAAAATTGGTCAACGATAATAATGATGCGAGTATCTTAATTATCAAAACAAACCCCTGCTCTCAAGACAACACGAACGAGTCGTCTTATCTTTTTTGAAAGAGCTTAATAGCTTATCCGACGATAGCGATTTCAGTTAATTATATCTAAATTTTATGACGGCTAAAAGATTCTTTAGGATACGATTTTTTGTTGAATAGTAAATAAGAATATTTACGAGTTTCTATAAAAAAAATATATTGAGAATTTTTAGATGTGTATGAGTACCTTTACGGCACGACGACAATACCTAAAAAATATTATGCTAGTAAATTGAGACAACCCTAAATAAATTACCAATTTTAATGGCTTGTATGTGATATTAACAAAAATTTAAAATATTCATTGTATTGCGACAATCCTGACATTTTTTTTATTGATATTCAAATTTTTGAGTAATGGCCAAACAAAAAATTCGCAACGAATTTTCCGCTCCTTGGAAATGATGTGGCAAAACGGAATCATACAAGAAATTTCCGCGAAATATTCGCAGTCCCACCGATTTCCGGCAGTTGCATCTGACCAAATACCAAATATTTGGCATTCTTCACCAAAAAGGGTGTCTTCCAGAATAGAAATTTTGAGACCTTGGCAGCTATTTTAGAATATGACTGTCTCTGTTGTTTGTGAAAATGTAAGTATCGCATAACTCAATGAATTGTATGATTCACCTAAGAGTGTTTTATTATTGCTGCCTCATAGAAATGGATCTATATGGCAGAATTTCAATAATACAACATCCAAATACTACGCTTCTATAAAATTTTGCTATAAAATATGAATAAATACCATAAAATAAAACTAATTTTGTAGCCAAAATAATATAATCGGCTAAAATATAAATTTAACCGGCATAAATGACAATATTGTAATATATATGCGTTTCATAATACAGGGTGCGGCAGGGAAACTTCCCTATTTGAAATGCGCGCCCTTAAGTGAAAATTATTTGGAAAGAGTGAAGTGGCACTCATTCGAAAGAGCAAACCTTAAGATTTTCATAAATCGTGTGGATTTAGTAACGATCGTGTAATGGACGAGGGAGGAGCGCGTGTTCGCCTTAGAGGCGTACTTTTCAAGCCGTCGTTTAAACATCGCCAAGCAATGTGCATTCAGGAATCGCTTTAATATCACCCGGTCGTTTTCCTGGATGATGTGCAGAAAAAATACCAGGAGGTTCAAAAGCCGTCAGGACACCTGAACACATCGAGCAGGTTAGGCAGTCAAGGATCTCCTTGATTGAAGAGTTTTTTTTACTAGACGCTTCGTCTCTTATCGCCGCGCTCCGTCGATTCAGCCCCCTGTGACTTTCTTTATAGGTTTAACGGAAAATTCTAGTTTATACCGACCGTTCAAAAACTCTGGCTCAACTGAAGAATAATATTCAAGCTGTTATCGATTACATAACCGTCGATATGCTGGAAATAGTGGAGAAAATTTTCAGGATTCTCTTGCAACTTCAAATCTTAATGCATTGACCGAAATGGAGGCCACCTTAATGATGTCATTTTGAAAACATGATAAATTTATACTTTAAATGTCTCTTTATAACGTGTTAAAAATAGTCAAACTTATCACTTATACTATTTGTGTTATTCATTTTTTAAATAAGATCATTCGTCAGCAGTCCGAAAAACGGACCATTTGGACATACAAGCTTTGTGGCCACTCTTTTAGGGCTTTTTTCGGTATTTTCTATGATCTGTACCGGCTCTTTCTATTTCTATGGCTGGCTTACTAATTTATTTGTTAAAATTACGCGTTACAGACAGTGGTGTAGTGCTAAATAAAAAAGTTTGGGAGCGCTGATTAATTATAATATTTTAGTCCCTCCTCCCTACCCGCAGTGATCCAATTTTCGCACCAAGTTTCCAACAAAACGTTTTTCCAATAAATAGTTACAAAAATAATCTTACTATATTTACGTTAAAATAAATTTTAATACAATTTATATTATGCAAAAATTCCAAATCGTCCAGAAAAAAGTGTGGGAGCGCCGACCCCACGCGCCCCCGCCCCACTACACCACTGGTTACAGAGGATACTTCTTCTCGCCTTCCTTCTTCAGTGACAGGATCTAGAAGCTTCCTATGCGATGGATGAATTAAGGGAACTATGTTAAAAAATAAGATACTCCATTTTTATTTTTTAATATCAATATTAAATTTGTACAATATTCCGGGTTATATTTGAATCGCCCACGCAGTTTTAAAATGTCACCAAATCTAGTAATGATTACACAATACTTTAAATGGGAGGGATGAACCTGATCAATATTTGATTTTAATTTAGTAAAGTTAACCCTTAAATCACCTCAGCGAGTAATTCCTAATCTGTTTTTCATTTTTGTAAAGAGATTAACAACCGTGTTGGAACCCCATTCTAGGAGCTACGAAGATGAATATCTTTCTTGCAACGATCCAGAATGCAGGATATAAAAAAGGTATGTCTCTTTAAAACCAGAATCGCTGATATCCCCTTCTAAATTGCACCTTAAGTTCTTCGTTGGTGATCATTCCAATCAGTCCTACTTGTATCATGACATCCATTTCTTCAATGTTGCCGAATGAATTGAATACATTTTCAAATCATGCTTTAACGTCTATGTGAACGGCATTTAATAGTTTAACGTAGGGCTGACACGTCATCATCTTAGTAGTTTATCTGCACCTAATCGAAAGACCAGGGAAATTTACGGCGTCAAATGTTTCATTGATTCCATTCTAATAAAAAACAGGTAATGTTGGACATTGTTTTTATCAAATTTAGACGATCCATCTTGTAAATTAACAGTAACTTAATTAAATTTAGCAAACAAATCTGTTAAAAAAACCATGTAAAACATAATGCTTTTAAAAGCCAGCATAACAGCATTCAACGATCATATTAATTATAAACCATCAAGAACGCAATTTATGCATATTTTTAAAATATATTATTGCAGTTTATGTATATTAACTAACCACTCATTGATGTGTTATGGGTTTAAATGGTTAAAAAATAGTTTTAAAAGAAAAATAGTCCCCTTACACCGAACGTCACATCTGTCAAAGTGACAGATATTTATTTGGCCCTGACTACTACTTTATGCGGCATGATTGAACTCGACATGTTTATTGCAAAAAAATATTTTTGATATGTTTATATATTTTATGCTTAGATAAAAACAAAAATGCTAAATTAACTGGAGCCTTTTTATCGATTCATTTAATATTTTAGATCTTACATTATTAAAAATAAATAATAAAAAATATTGTCATTATTATATAATTTATTCAAAACAGTATAATGTAGTTTAATAAGACATTTTTACATCGATTCGTATTTTTTATCCCAAAATAAATTTAATTAATATTTTAAAATTTGAAATGTGTTTCTTATTTTGTATTTTTTTTCCAACTATATAATCTTATTTTATATGACTGTTTTGAGTATCAATTATATTAATTTGTTAACTAATTTGAATTACTAATTGATTTATTATGGTGCAATGTTGCCCCGTATAAGCATACATTTCATTTGACATATGTGCTCTATTCTTGGAGTTGTTTATATCGTATTTGACATATGGCTGCAAAACTTTGAGAAAAAACGACTATAATTGTCATGATCAATGAACAATTTTCAGAAATATGTGGTGTAATATAATAGGAATATTATAATAGGAAATATCATCACAAAAGAAATATGTATGATGAAACATGAAGTTTGTATCAATATTTACTTTTATTTTGTGAGATGATTTATATGCCATAAGCTTTCTTCTTCTTAATGTGCCATATCCGAACCATCGGACGTAGGCGATCTCCATAGGAGATTTTACAAGGGAAAGGATTTAATGTGGTGGTTTCCCGTTGCCTTCCACACGTGGTAAAGCAAGGATAGGATTATTTGGAAAGGTAGGAGAGGAGAGAATCTATGAGTGAGTAGCGAAATTATCATTATATATAAATGATAATTTAATTATTGTTGCAAATTCAATCACTCACTAATGGGCGTCCCTGCACGACTTCATTAATCGCCTCAGCATTTACTTTTTCTAATCCAGGAAATCAGGGTAAACCTGGATCGAGACGATCGATCAGAAATATTAATATTTCCGATCTCCCAAATGTGTTGGTACGGTGAAAATTTTTTTCCACAATCTGGATTTGAACCCGAACCTTTGTAATAAGAGTCCAGGATCTTATCCACTATACCAACACTTGGTTTCATAAGCTTTAATAGTTTTTAAATCGCATATTTTAATTAAATTTTTATCAAAATGGAAATTAATTTTCTTTTCAGTAAACACATAATTTGGATAAGCAAATACAAAATTTAAATCAAACAATGTAGCAGTTTGTAAGGGTAGTGTAATTTATTAAATAAAATGGGATGCTTTAAAACAACTCAAATACTGATTGTTTAAATTAATCTTGTATTAAGTAAAAGTTATTATTTCAGGAAACGCTTCGAAAGAAATGCTGAGAATGATGACCATAATATTAATACAATTTTCAAAAACATTCATGGATTTATTCAGTATCCATATGTGAAAAGTATATAAAAATGTTATTCCTAATTAAAACTTGTTTTTAAGAATGAAAAGATTAGAAGATTCAGAACTGAAGTATGCAAAAATTTAAATATAATTCTTCGCCAAGTTTTAAAATATATCATACAGTATTCCAGAGCTGATGAAAACTGAAGTATACCAAATGCATTTTTAAATCCATATATACAATTCATGTACAAAAAATATTTCCGTTTGGATTTCAGGTATTCTCAAACAATGTAAAATTGATTAAAAAAATAATCAACGTTCAAGCATTGTTCATATAAAATGCCCATGCGGAGATCCGTTCATGAACGCAGATCATATTCTGCAGAAATGTCCGGGTACGGCGTCCGATCGCGGGGCTCTCTTTTGTTGTATCGACGATCTGAAATATGGGCCGGTAGCACCTAATGGATCAACTATTTGCGAGTGAGACTCGGAAATTGAATTTTCCCCACACAATATCCATCAATATTAGCTTCAAGTGAATTAATTCTTTGGTTAGATCCGCGTCTCAAGAAGTTGAGAAGTAGCGAGTTACATACGCTTGTTAAAAGTGCTGGTATGTATCTGATTAGCGGATCCAATGTACAGCTCAGACGGGTTATATACTTTTTCATTGCTATTCTCCTCACAATTAATTATATTTAACAGCATCCAATAAACATTATGACGGGTCTGCTGCCACTCAGTTGGGAGTCCAAGACGGCTTGGGGGACTCGGTGTGACGGCATCCATGCCACGTGACCTGCCTGATAGAGACGGCGGGTTCAGTGAAGATAGTAAAAATCGCATACAAGTCGTATTCACTTCATATAAATTGAATTAAACTAGTAACCATTACTACTTTTACAGATTTACTGACTTACTTATCACTCATTATCTTTTATATAGTTAATCAAATCCGTTAAAATCTCCCCAGTTTTTGCCGCAAGAATCGAACAAGCACAAGAAGAACAAAAGAGGAGGAACAAATGAAGAATATTACTGCGCAACGATAACAACATTATCTTCTAGTCAATCTAAAAAAGGCAACTGCCTAGTATTAAATTCGCTTGGGTTGGCATAGGAGTGAATTTTAGATGTACTTAAGCATCACATGTCTTCACACTATCTTTAACGAGAAAACGACACACTGCACTCTTTATACTCAAGATAACTTTTTTCAGTAAAACAAACAAGGACGTCTCTAGTAGCTTTTCACTGTCGTGTGAGTACAAATCGAGACATTTTATACATGTGAAGAAGCTCTAATCCTGCAGTGGACTGTTTATGGGGATGATGATTTAATTAATGGGATTTTTTGTAAAATAAGAATAAATTATAATAATTCATATCGAACAATGCTGCTATATAAGTTTATAATATGTAAACATTCTTTAAAATTGTTTTTCTACCATAATGATGTAAAGGAATTTATATTTTATGTTTGTGAAATACATTTATTTTTATCTTTATTAGCGATATTAATATTTCCAATCATCCAAATTTATCGATAAACAAACCTTTATTATGAGCTTTCCAAAAAAGATTAATGATTGAGACTGTTGATGAAGAATAAAGATTCCCAATCAGATATTAAATCTGAGCAAAATGAGAATTTACACGCTCTGAATTGGACGTATATTGGTTAATTTGATTGCCGTTGATTTAATTTGATTATTCATTCGGCAACTTTGAGTAAGAATATTATATATAAGTATAATAATTTAGAAGATGTGAGACATTATGTCGGATCTTTATTCGCGTTAAAACAATGCAGATTTCCAGACGTATACAATATATTTAACGACCATCACAGGAACGGATGAACTCCAAACTTTATTAATAAAGACGATGCACGTATGATTTTTTTCAGCTTTTCAGCAATTGAATTATGATATCATCTATGAAATTATACATTAACATCGACGCGGGCAGTCGTCTGCATAGATCATGATAAACTTTGATCTCGTTATCATTGTATTCTAAGCTCTATTTAATAGTGATCAGCGTTATAAGGATGTCTGAATAGAATTTTAAATTATTGAGACGAAATTTGAATATAGATTTGGGAATTTTGGCCAATTTGAAAGCTCTGAATCGATTTTGGATTGATGCTTGATTGAACATATTTTGAAATTCCTACACTTTCCAATCATAAGAGATCAAATATCGGCCATGATCCATCCGTATAGATTACTTATGCAAATGATGTATCCAGGGAGGTTTATTGCTCTCGTTTAATCAATACCAGTTCTATCAAAAATCGTGCAAATTCGAAATAAATTATGAATTTAATTAAATAAATTCAAATTTTTTGAGACCTTCCATAAAAATTCTAATGAATTTAAATTATGATTAATTATTAAATTCACTATGATAAGATTACTATTATATTAATACTCAAATCGAAGCTTTGTGTAATAAAATTAAGCCAAGGTGTATGTGTGGTATTTTTAAAATTTATTGGCATATTTGGTTCATTAATAATATGTTGAAAAATATTTTTGAATAAATTCAATAGCATCAAAAAATCCAGATATAATTTTGATCCATATTTGGATAGTTTAAATGCATTTATTCCCTATCCAGATTTTCATGATTCCCAGTCGTTTGCCTATTGTAGGGTGGTGAAAAGATTATGAAAATGCTCATTAATCAGACTGCTTGATCTCAGTCTGTAGGAACTTCTCGTGGGCTTCGGTCGTGTTGTTTCGTTCGTCAAACTACAGATCCCTGTGGTTTGAACCATGAGCAACTTTCTGGACGTGGCTTCCCCGGAGCTTTTGGACGCGATCCCGTTCATGTCGGTACGTAAAACGAATTTGGCCTACATTTTCCATGGATTTTCTCGCGCTTTCCCGCTAATTTCGCTGTAACTTTAATAGAATTTAAACAAAATCTGCACACAACAATATATTTAAAATCAAGCGCAAAGATCGACGACCGCTTATCGGCTATTTTCGAATTAAATTAAACGATTGGACAAAAACGATGGCTTTTTAAACAATATTAACAGCCATAAACGATGGCTTGATGTGTGATATATTGATTATATGTCTGTCTGTCTGTTCGTCATGCAATCCTTTTAAATTGCGTCAAGTAACGCCAATCTTTCCTATTCAATGTTTAGCTGAATTTAAAGGTTCAGGCATTACTTCCTGAACATGAGGAGTAACAATATGCTGTTTCGAAATCGTGAGACTTAATGTCTTTTACGTAGGTTTAGTAACGACCATGCAGTGGACTGTCTTTAAAAGTCTCTAAATAACATGGAAAAAATAATTACATAGAAAAATTGGTGTTGAAAAAATAAAATGGCGATACTTGGATACCTACGCCATTGGAAACCTTATACGTGCCATCGACCGGATGATGATTCTCGAATAGTCGATATACGGGAAAAAATATAGGAAAAGTGGTTGTTGTTCAAGCCTGTGAATTTTCTGATTTTTTTTAGGGGTAATTTGCATAGGAGTAATAAAACGCTTATAATGACACCATTCCAAATCAGTACACGAGGCGTCATACAAGCGCCAGTCAAGGTTATGAGCAAAATTAGTGCTCATGGCTTAATTACTAAGCATAATACTTGCGTTCATATGAAAGACGTGCGTTTTCAGTCTTAGGATCCGACCGATAGTCTTGGCCGCAGGAAGACCCCTTCATCCCGCCGGCTTCTCTCATTGGGAAAAATCGATGTCTCAATCGGGTGAGACAAAAAATCGGAAAGTAGGGAATCCAATACCGGGATCCCGGACAGTTTTAGGCGCTCATGAATCCCGGGTATATTAAACGTAATCCCGAAAAATTCGGGATTGAAATTTTTATCTAACAGAAATCGTACACCTCACCAACACGATAAAGACTACTACATCCAGATATTTTTGCCGAAATCTGGACGCTTGGAAACAGTGGCGTAACTATTAATTGGCGAGCTTACGCGACGCCTAGGGCCAGTAACTGTATAATCTATGCATACAGTACATATATGTTTTTCAAATTGTTATATTAACCTTTCCCCATCGGTGATGTATTTACTACACCTCGACTCTAATAATGGGAATATCGATATGAAATATAATAGATACGGGGCTCAGATTTTTTGTGTTCCTCCGTAATACAACTACGAATCACATCAATGCATTATAGTATACATGTATTCATTTGCAGCGACGGAAATAAATATGGGTGCCGTCATTATAGGGTCTCGCGACACGGCTGACACGCAAACATATGGAAATGGAAAAAGGGACTATTTTTTGGCGATTAGGGATTTTAGTGCATCGTTATCAAAATTCAAAGGTATCTGCGAACTGTTACCGGATCTGGACACTTTGCCCTTAACAATAACAAAAAATCCATTGAACAAAAATAATTGTTTGATTCTACAAAAAAGTAACACACAAAGATGTTTCCATCACTGTGTCCAGATACAAAATGAGCTCAAACATAAGTTCTTAAAATACGCAAATACTTTTCGATACCCCTAATATATGCAACGATTATGGCACTTGAATATTTTATTATTATCATATGTATGTTATTTTTATAATTTTCAGGCACCAGTTATAGACTATATGGTGATGTCTATATCGTCGGAGGTAAACTTTAAGAATAAAGCTAAAGACATTTTTAAAAGTTCGATTGTCATTTTATACAACACATGGTTTTTTTTCCGCAGATTGAGATGGCTGTCCAAAATGCGCAGTACTACATTGACAAAGAGGTATTTTTCAGATGCTGGATCGCTTTGGTATTTTTTTCGTCCGTCCACCCCGTTCCATGTCCTGCCACATTTATCTCTTTTCTCGCGCTCCCGCCTAATCGTGTCTCCGAATATGTTATGCCTTTTCGCGTTCGAATTGATTTTTTTGACCCTTTGAGGAACAATTTTAATTTTGTCTTTGCTCTGTTCAGATCGAGAAGCACAAGCGAAATCCATACAGAGTGACGGTTAGTTTGCAACAATTACATTTTATTGCAATCGAACTATTGATGTTTAATGTATTTTTTTAAACACCAGGTCAAGAACGTGGTCACTCGCGTTAGGGAGCTGAGCGCTTCTATGGTGAGTTGCATAATAATCAAATATTTAAATGCTGAAAAACCGGCGCATAAAGAAACTGAATTTGATATTTTTACAGATAATTTCTACTTTGTTCAGCATGGATCAGACGATTATGCAAATGGTAAGTGTTATTCCTTATTCCTTGATTGAATTTTGATTTATTCAATGTATTTATAAGCATGATTATTTCATATATAGGGTCTTTAATAAAGACGCTCCATTTTTAAATGTAAATAAAACAAATTGTGTATGAGATGTCTGCACAATTTTTCTTTTATGAAAATGAATATTTTATGGCTTTATGTATGAAATATAACGTTGTTGCTCAATGCTCAATTTTCGCTCATTTTGGCGCGTTTTACACGCATAGACCTGCGATTAAAGATAGCCCCAAAGAAAAAAAGTCCAAAGATCACTATGTCCTCAAATCACTGGTGAAGAATGTTCATTATGACATGCGCTGTATCGACGTCCTTTTGGAAACACATGTCGTCGGTATGCATGACATCGCGTGGATCTGTATCGTCCTAAATGCGAGTACCTGCTTCGGGTGTTCCGCGCTAAGCTTCGCCTAAAGTGCGGGGGATTTCGTAAGAAATTCAATAAACTCTACGTCTTTCGTAAAATTGATATAATTCTTAGACCAGCTAAAAGATTGAAACGAAATTTTGGTGGTGCCTACAAAATAGCTCACTGCACCGATATATTTAAAAAAAACAGTGGTTTCCAATATTTCCAATGACACGTATACACACAAAAAAAATAAGGACAACATTCAGTTAGTTTATCATTCTATATAAGAATATATTTGAATTGGGTATTTTAGCACTGAAAATTGGCGTGCCTAATAATTCTTCTCCGAAATATAAATCCACCAGAACATATAGCAACGGTACCAGGTTTATACTAAAAAAAAATCATAAATAATATCATCGGAGCTACAGTTTGAATTGAAAAATTTCAAGAAGAATTCGAGCATCAACAAAGAACGGAAGCACACAGGGTATGCGTGCATGCTTCTCACGTGGACAGCTGTGTGTGGGCTACTCACGCCCAAATAATTTCTTGCCAGACAGTACGCATCATATGAAAAAGTATTGTGAATCTAAAAGCACTTTATTAACACGGCATTAACATAATCTTTGGGACGAATATAACAACAACACGGGGAACCTCCTCTGAACCGAGCTGTGTGATTGATCCCCCTATTCGGGAGCACGCCAGTCCGCTCGTTAAGTGCACAGCATGATGCAAAACCGTCAAATTAATATTCCAGGTCTGTAAGAACACGCTCCTTCTCCACTTCGCTTGGAAGGAGTGGCCACAACGTTTACGTGTCCAACCGGACCGAATTTCGGACCATTGATTTAACGAAGGAATGCCTCGTGATCGGATGACATGCCCAAAAATGTCCACAGAACATGGTCTGCGTTCATGAATGGATCTCCGCATGGACTCTCTGAAGTTGTTGAAAGCCCAAACCTAACCAACGAGGCCCTAAATCGCCTGTGTCCTGTGAGGAACAGAGACGTCCAGTAATCCGGGACGACCCTGCGACATCTCAGGCGGTGCCTAATCAAGAGGAAGAAATTGAGAGATGGCGGCCGGCGACCGACGCAGACCATTTCTCCTGACATCTAAATAAAGCCGCTTCCTTGATGCGACGACGGAGATCGCCGAGCGCGTCTGAGGCATCCGCCTGTATCTGGATTTCTCTGAAACTTTGGGATGGTAGAAAATATAGGAAGTCTCCTGTCCAACAAAAAGAACAAAGTTAAAAAAGGAAATTCGGGGAGCTTACGTGATTTGATGCTCAGCCCGCATCATATCGTACATTGAACAAACCAATAGATATATCACCCACGGGGTGACAGAGCATCAGAACGCAGTCTTGCAATTGGATCACAAATTCGCACTACTTGAACATGTTATGAAGAACGATCATCATATCAATTTTGATGGTACAAAAACCATAGCAACCGTCGGAAATTTCGGTATCAGAATTGCGAAAAAAGCGATGGAAATCGAAAAACGTAAAAACTTCGCATTCGACGGACGAAACGACGACACTAGAATACTCAGAACTTGACTACCAATTTTATCGAAAATTAAGGCCGCTATAACATAACAAATTTCAAGCGTCCCTATTGATAAATCCTGTATTAAATATATATAATCTCATGAAACGTAACATATAGCTTTTAGTATTGATTTTTTTCAAATTTGAAAATATTTGGAAATCTCCAAATTTGCCTTGGATCACTTACGCACTTAAAACAATACTTTTATGATCATTTGTATTTTTTTCAATAATAAACCCAAGCAATAATATGAGTTAGCCTGAATTATAATATTGGCAATTCAATCATGTAATTTTTATCGACAGCCTCAACACGTGCGGAAAATATCCTTCGTCGTAATTGTTGAGATCCCAAATCAACCTGAGAAATATAATCGATTTACCATGGCCAGTCGCTGGTACAAAGTATTGTGCTTATAATGGATCTGTCCTTCGTCCTTATATGGTTACTTTCCACAGCAACCGAATAATATTTCTTGGAAAGCCGTACTTTTTTCTTGTTGTTCGCGCGTTTTCGGGTCTTTCTTGCGTCATCCGCCAAGCTTATATAATTCGGTTTAATTACTTAATTTGCCTTAGATATTCGTATTTTTATGTAAATATGATTTATCACAAGCAAGGGAATTTTTGATAAAAATATGTAATTTTCCCCCTATTATCCATCTTTAATAATCCTTCATTCGTTCGCTTGTCAACAGCAATCTATTTCTTATATAACTAAAAACCCAGACTTATATCCCCTGTATAATTCAGTATAACTGAATATAATATCTCATTTAGGTATGCTTAACAAATTAATTACGGGAAAACGTCGTGCGGATTTGCCCTCTGACGGTGGCAATCTTTCGACGGCGTGCGTAAAATATGTTCATTTACTTTCAACTTTTAAAATATATTCCACGGATGGGCTCTTACAAGCCAAGACGGGTAGTGTAGGATTGTACCCACTAAACCCCTCCCTTGTCCATTGGTCTTATTCTATTGTTGGAGAGGCGCTCTTTCACTACCCTCTTAAGCGCTCAGACACTCTTCTACGTAATCGCGCCGAAGGTCCCAGTTCTTCTTGCTTTCCATCATGCTGTGGACCATGTTGTCGACGTTGAGCTCGGCTACCTCGAGTGCTTGTTTCAGCACTTTTCTCTGGTGTGCCCAAGCCTCACAGCCAATGATGGTGTGCTCTGCGTCGTCGACCTCCGCTTGGCAGTGGTGACACGTTGTAGATGGTTCTTTGCCAATCTGCTCCAGGTACGCACCGAAGCATCCATACCCAGTGAGCATACCCTTGAGTCAAGCGGTAGGTTGTTTCACCGTGTTTCCGGGCCCTCCACCGACTTATGACCGGGATAAATCGATGGGACCATCTTCCCTTTGCTGAACTGATCCCATCTCCGTTGCTAAGATTTCCTCAGTTTCTAGTCATGTTCGTTGCGATTTTTAGGATTTTCTTTCTTTGCCTGTTGGTCAAGCGGGGGTATTCCAGCGATCACTAGCATCGCTTCTTCAAATATAGTTTCGTATGCTGCGGTGACCCGGGGCGCTCCCTGCCGCTGGACCCCGGCCAGCTTCCTTCTGTAGCTTTCGTGTTTGAGCAACTCATGCCATATCGGGGCTCCGTACAGAAGGATCGAGTGTATTACCTCGTTTATGGTACGTCTTCTGCACGGCTTTGACCCTCCAATATTGGGCATGAGCCGTCCTAGCTCACTGACCACCTTCTGCGCAGCTGCTTCAATATGTTTTTTGAAGGTCAGCTTGTTGTCCAATAGGATTCCGAGGTATGTCAGCGATTTGCTGTATTCAACCTCGTGACCATCCACAACAAGCTTCTTGACCCTCGGCCTTCTTCTTCTACTACAGATAATTGCCTTCGTTTTTATTGCCGCCAGCTGCAGGCGATTTTCCCGCATCTATGCGTTGATTCTGGCGAGGGCTTCATTGCCCATCGCCTCCATTTCCTACGGATGTCGAACTGTCACCAACAGTGTGACGTCATCCGTGAAGGCAATGAGTTCTGCTCCGTGTGGCATCTTTGTTGTCAGCAGACTGTTGGAGAGGACATTCCACAGAGTGGGCACTAGAACGGATCCCTGCGGAACGTAGCGGAAGTAGTCGCTGACGAGCTCAATTATGTATTCGGGAACGTCGAAGTTTTCCCTGAGCGCGTCAATGATCAACTCCCATCTGGCACTGTTAAAAGTATTTTTCATGTCGAGCGTGAGCATCGCGACGTCTTTGCTCTGTTTGACCGTGCTTTTCCACGCCTTCCAGATAATTTCCTCCAAGTGTGGATCGGCCCGATCTGAAGCCGCACTGTCTGTCTGACAACTTGTCTTCGATGTTCGACTGCATCTTCTTGGGGAGCAGGTCTTTCCAAGACCGTCCAGCATGCATAGCGGTCTCATTGTGGCCTTACCCGGTTTCGGTACTAGCGCCAGCCTGGCTGTTCTTCTAAATTTCTTCTCTGCCAGGCAGGCATTGAGTGCTCCCAGCACTATACCCGGGTACTCGGCAATCATCAGTTTGATGATCTCACCGGGCATGCCATCTGGTCCTGGTGCCTTCCGTGTCTTTATTTTTCTTCCTACTATGAGGAGCTCTTCTGTGGTGAATGGGGCGGGTGGTTCAGGTGGTGCGGCGCTGCCTCGTTCTAACGTGCGCAGTTTTGGTTTCCCCACAGTGTCTGGTTTATCTGGGAAGATCTGTTTCATCTGCTGATCTACTTGTTGCTTGTGTGTATTTTGGATTCTGGGTTGAACTGACACACCCACTTTTCATCCACCGTTACGCGATTTTAACGGTGTTTCGATGTGAGCATTCTGGGCACCCATCTCGCACACAATTTCTCGTAGCCGATTTTTTCCAACACAATATCACCGAGGAGACTCTGAGAAATGCCAGGATTTTTTTCGAGAAGATCGTCAAGTATCACACGACGGTCATTTACCACTTGTTCTTCAATTTTTTGCCCAAGTTCGTCAGAAATCACTTCTTGCCTCATAGTAACCTAAACCACTTCGTAACATCGATAACCAACTTCAATTTTTAGTAATGTAACCTATTAGGGAATCCCTGCGTTGTTTTCGTCGCTGCAGTATCGCGTTGTTTGGCTGCAGAAATCGCACCGAGGGGTCATTTGGCGTGCGACACACTCCGCGCCATCTTTTGAAAGAGGTGCGGTTCTTTATTTGCGACATTTTCATTCCTTAAAATACACGCTTTGTAGAAAACCGAAATAAATAATTATAAAGAAACGTATCCCTATATGAAATTAAAAACTATTCGAAGCCTGGTCTAAAATATTAATCAACCCAGAGCACACATTTTCGCTCAACGATTGTAGGTGGGTCCGAGGCTTCGCTTGAGCTAAATCCGCCACTGGATGTGCATAACATATGTTAGGAGATTAATCTAAAATAAATTGATGAAACGAACGGATTTGGCAGCTAATGATTAGGGTTGCTCATTATCACTAATCCCAATATCGAACATGATTTGGTATTAATATATATGAATATTAATAATTTAAAAATTTAAATAATCGTGGTAATGAAAACGTATTACTTAAGTAATAAATGGGCAATCAATCGTATAAAGCTTTTTTCTTTCAATGTCAATAAGCACATTACTCCGTTTATTTGTAATATTAAAAAAATAACTTCTCAAAAAACAAATTATACAAACATGATTAAGAAATTTACTTTAAAAAACGCATTTGGAATTCAATAAAACAATTTATTGGAACATCGAACGTGTACTTTATGCTTTGTTGCAACGTCCATTATGTCGAATCGTCGCTCGTCTTTCATGTGTTAATTGCTCATTATAAAATTGTACTGAATGGTGTTCAATTAAAATAAGCTCATAAACAAACGGCTCGATCTTGTGCATATTATGTATTAGATTTGAATGGGCAACGAACCCCATAACCCAATGATCCTATCGAAAGTGCTCATTTATAAGGAATTTCTAGAACGCGTATGCGAACAAGTGTTATCGTAATGTTTTCTGGCACGTTACTGATATTCCTTGCGGAAGGTCATTCATATTTAAAATAATTGGTTATTCGCTTCTATTATCAATAACATTTATTATGAATTGCATGCCTTATCTGCTCTATTCTACTTTTGCAGAATCTCAGCATTGCTATGAACGGATATCTTTCCGCCATATGTGTATTAAGATCTTATTCATTTTTTTGGAATTGATGTGTATTATTTAAACCAACAGTACTTAAAGCGAAGCTGTGGGTTGAATCTAGTCCCAAAAATACCCAATCTAACGTATAGTGTCTATTTTATAAATCTTAAGTTTCAAGAATTTGTAATTATGGAAAAAAATGGTTATCGTTATGTGATACTCTTATTTGAAAGCTTTCAATCCGACTAATATTAAATCCGAGTTAGATTCTACTTTAGGGGAGTCTGCTCCTTCCATTACAACAATAAATACACAAGTGTCCAACCGGTCCACTTTTCGGACCGCTGACATGACAAATGAGTGCCTCGCGATCGGATGCCATACGCGAACATGTCTACAGAACGATTACGAACTCTCATTGCGGACTTATTTCGACTGGATTTATCCAATGTTTAAGCGATAACGAAGCAAAGGTGGATTAGACAACTTAGTATATATTATAAAATAGTATATATTTCGTTTGGAAGTTGATGCATCTGGCGCATAGAGTGGATCTGTTTGGTCTTGCGTGTTTGTCGGCCATTTTGTTCAGTGACAATAAATTCTTCCGATGGAGAGGTCGTCGCGCGCTCCCATTATCCTTGCAAGATCAACACAGTCATCCGTTTTTGGAATTTTTACCCACTAAACCCCCCTCTTCTTCAACGGCCTCCCAGCTACTAATTAAATATTGCACAAGAGTGGCAACGATGTGTCCCTCACGAGCTCTCCATTTATCTCTTTCTGAATGTCATTCTTCTGCTGTTGTACGTCGTCTTGTATGTTCAACATCAACCTTCCCCCGCATAGCACACATCGTGTATTTGCACCACGCATTCCATTCTTTAGCATCCGTTAATATTGAAGGTACCATGTTGCTAGGGAAGAACAAGCTGATTCTCACCTTCTCCCGTAGGATGTTCCTTTGGGTGCTCCATGCTGGACAGACACATGTCGCATGTGCAACATCATCGTACTCCGCTTCGCAGTGGTGGCACTCCGGGCCGGTCTCTTTGCCTATTTTGTGTAGGTAGCTACCAAAACAGCCGTGCCCGTTGAGAACCTGGGTCAAGTGGTAGCACAGTTGACCGCACTTTCTGCTTACCCAGGTTCTCAGGTTCGGTATTAGCTCATGTGTCCACCAACTTTTAACGGAGTTGTCCCATCGGGACTGCCACACCGCCATGATCCTTTGCTTAGCGTTATTCCTGCCTTCACCTTTCTGTATTGCCTGTCTCTCGTAGGCGAGCAGGACGATTGGCGATGTGGCAGTCAATGCCAGGATAGCGTCTTCTGACACTGTGCAATTTACAGCAGCCACACTGATCGCGCTCCTTCTCTGGATTATGGCCATGTTAAGCCTGGCCCTTTCAATTTGTAGTGGCTCAGTCCATATCAGCGCGCCGTATAACAGTACCGAGTGGATTACCTCGTTGTAGAGTCGCCTCCTGCTTGTTTTTGGGCCACCAATGCTGGGCATCAACCTGGCCAGATTCTCCGCGATGCTGGCCGCCTTTTCCGCGTGGGTGACGAATCGGAGTTTGTCATCAATCTCCGTCTCCCAAATACCGAATGGATCTTGAGTATTTAATCTCACAAACCCCGATCCTCAGGGATGGGGGCGATGTCTAGTTTATTAAGAAGTGCAAATGACTAACACGCGCAAGGGAGCATTGATCTTACGTTATATATGATGCTTACTTATCTTTTTTTTCTCTTACTATCTGTGTAGCATTAATTCAGATTAACAGAGATACAATATGTCGATTTTATGGATCACAGATGAAGAGGTATTCTTCCCGCGGGCTTATTTTGTAATCTCGTGGCTGTAAACTCTCTTCGCATCAAATAAAGATAATTGCTATTGAAGAGTGCGTTTGTGCCCCACCCAGTTTCGAATGATTTTAGCAGACGTGTTCATCTAAATGTCGATAATTGTTAATAATGAATTTTAATAAAATGTTATGGTTACAGTCCAAAAGATTGATTGCTGCTGGATTAAGCTACTACGATGCGGTAGGATTTCAATGCATTATCTTCCTTGTAACGTTAAAAAAAAATCCCAATTGAACCATACAAACATATAATTCTCGCTTATTTACAGGTGAAGCAGATCAGGTACTTCATTCGGTATTTCTACGACAAAATGGTGAGTTTTTAATTCCGATCCGAGCATAAATAAAGGCTCCACAAGCGCATTGCTCATTTCCAATTTAACATTTTTCAGCTGAACGACGACGAAAGGCGCAGGAGGCGATCCAGGATCCGCATAAGGCTTCAGCGCTTGTTGTCCATTCGAATTTTCCTATCTTTGTACATTGCCATGCACAGATTTACATACGCCAGCGACAATGTTATCCTGTGCGATGATCCCGCCGATCGGGAAATTGTCGGCAGTGTCCCCAAATTCAAATCGTTGCTGTCGTATGTCCCGCCATTGAATTAGATGGCGTCAATTTATACCGGTTTAATTTATTTATATATTTTATTCGTTGCAGTTAATTTGTACTTTAAATCTGCCAAATCAGCCATTTCAAAAAGATAATTTTACAATGCATTCCTTAAGAATTTAGACTGACAAATTTATAAAAAAGACAAAGCTAATCATCTCTTATCTCTCATGTTTTGTTATGTTCTTATTTCTTTGTTCGATTAAGTTGATTAACTTGAAAGTAATACCAATTTTTTTTTCATGTCAATCATATATTAATAACGCTATTTACTATTGTCTAAGTTTAAAACGATGATTTTGTATTGCATGCGATGTTTTAAACACATTTATGGATGTTAAATATTTTGTATGTAGTCGTATTTATTAACAATTTTGTTTATATGCTATGTATCATCTGCGAAATTTATTAACGATCCTTGATTTACGCGCTAGATCATCTTCATCGCGTAATTCCAAAACAATCGCAATTTTTTCTTCATAATCACATCCAAATTAGACGCAAATCGAATCAAAACATTCCTATTATTAACAACCTCAAAATGCACCGTTCAATCGTGAAAGTCAGGGTAAAATATTATACAAAAATGAACGATAAATTTTTCATCTTCTAATATATAAAAATGAATTGGGTTTTGTTCGTTCGAAATGCGCTGCCATACCGTTTATCAGATTGCGATAAAACTTCGTCCACTTATTGCTAAAGATTTCGCGAGTAACATAAGCATAGTCAAATATATAAAAATCAATGTTTGTTTGTCCGTATTTAATGTGCTGCTATACCGTTCATTCGATTGCGATAAAACTTTGTCAACTTATTGTTTGCACTTTTTTAAATAATATAAGTATAGTACAATTAACTTACAGTAGATTATAAAGCCATTTATAAAGCCTTTTCGATATTTCAATATAAATTGCAGGGTCGTATCAATCTTCAATAACCAATTAAATTCTTAAAATTAACGATTTTTACAAACAATCTGTATTTTCTGCAGAACGTGCACACGAGGACCGTTTCAAGATTTAAATTTTCATCTAAATGCAGCTGTTTTAACTCTTTCGAGACCTTTAAAGATTTTCAGTTTATTCGTATTTATGTATGCTTTTCTCATTGTGCGTTCTGATGAAAAAAGTTAATTTATCGAATGTTTCAAGTTATATATAATAAATGTGTAAATGTAATTGTACTTATATTATGTGTACTGCTATTGTATTGAGAACATCCAATAAAGTTGGTCTACTCCAATGTCGTTTTTACATTCAATATTTATTATTTTCCACGAACCAACCCCATTTGAAATAATCTTCAATGCCTTTAAAATACAGGATGCGGATACAGTATGGGAGATATCGGCTTAAATTAATATCAATTATAAAAATTGTTAGATCTCACTCTTTCAAATGAGATCCATTCTACGTTTCTCGGGAAAACTATCGCTTCAGAACACGTGTTTCAAATAAGGGAGTTTCCCTGCCGCACCCTGTATTCAATTATTTAATCTAAAAAGCTCAATATCATTTGTGATTGTGAATATTCCCACGGAAGCATCAACATTAACACATGCGTCACACATCTCTACATAATATATAATATATAATGCTCTCAATAAATCACCGACTAAATATTTTCATAATGTTGCGCATATTTAATAATTTTCATGATGATTTGATATGCATTTAAATCTAAATTTGTGCGAATTTACTTTGAATATCCATGTGTTTTGATATTGTGGTCGCTAATCACAAAACCTGTTCGTTAAAAATATGCATTTGTGCAAAATTGATGGTGGATAAACATGTTATAAATAAATATGTAAGAGATCATTCAATACTTTAAAAATCGCTTGCGTTGCTCTCTTTTTAATAACTTAAAGACTCCAAAAACCGGTGTTGAAAACCTGGTTTTAGGCAAATATTACGACCTTCGAAAACCGGGTTTTCGATCCTGAAAATTGAAAACCGGATTTTGTATCCGGATGGCGACCCTTTTTTTTATAAAAAAAAACATGTGTTCTATGACCCCGATTGCAAATGAAAAAGGCATTTTTAATAAGGTAATAAAAAAACAACTATGGTTGAAATTGCATGTTATTAACCCTTTCCACTCCAATGTCGAGTGTCACTCGACATGCGATGTTTCCACCAGCTCCAATTTTGTGCTACTTACTTTTGTAGATGCACATTTGAAGTTCCCATCATGTCCTTTCGATAACTAGCGTACTACATGCAGTGTAGAAAAGAAGAATCTCATGATTAGAATCCATGTATTTATACAGTTCTTTAAACAGACGTTTGTTAAGAGCCCTAGGTTTGATGGTCAGCTCCGGTGAATTATGCAGTTTACTTGGGGAGTTGCTTCTTTTACTTTCTTTTAAAAGCCCGATTTTGACCCAAGCATAAATGATTTGACCATCCGTACAAACCCCACAAACATTTTTCCACTTTAATCCTTCAGTCTCAAAAAACATATTTATCTTCTTCATAATATCTTCACTTTTTGTAATAGTTTCAAGTCCAATACAAAATAAGAACTCTTCTTTGGTATCATCTGAATGAATATATTTCACGAAGACAAGCAACTGAGCACAAAAGCTTACGTCTGTTGATTCATCAACCTGAAAAGACAACAATGGCGAAACCTTGATTTTATTCAAAATCTACTCTTTGACGTTTACGGACAGTTCTGATATGCGCAGCTAAATAGTATAATATTATTAGACTGAGATTGCTTCTTTACTTCGCTAGAATTCCCAAGGATTAATTTCATCTTCAACATGCAGGGTTTGATGAGTTTTTCTCCAATTGTGTGAGGTTTTTTTTTTTGCTTGGCAATTTCCAATGCAATATAAATGTAGATAAATAAATATATAAAAATAGATAAATAAAATATTAAAAATATCAAATATTCCCGAAGTAATATTAAAGCATCGAGTGTTTCGTCATTTAGTCGGGATCTGATTTTGGAAGCCAGGCAACTTGCTGCTGAAAAGTACAAGTATCGTCATCAAATAAATGCGATTTAAATGCTATTTAAATATCTAAGTAAAATTCCTTTCTGCTGAGACACGGACTAAATCTCGCAAAATTCCCAATTTCCCGACAAATTATTTATTCCCGTCGCTGCAGATGAATACTTATATACTATAATACTTTTATGTAATTTGTAATTATATTACGGAGGAATAAAAAAATTCTGAAGCCCGTATCTATTATATTTCATATCGATATTCCCATTATTAGAGTCGAGGTGTAGTAAATTTATCATCGGTAGGGAAAGGTTAATATAACAATTTGAAAACATATATGTACTGTATACATAGATTAGACAGTTACTGTCCCTATGCGTACGTCGCCTAAGCTAGCCAATTAGTAGTTACGCAATTATTTCTAAGATTTCGGCGGAAAAGTCCCAATTTAGTAGCCTTAAATTATTAAAATAATAATTGCACTATAGTGAATAATATATGGGTCTAAAAAACCTGTAGCTTACCTTCTCCAGACGATTACTAGGGATAATAACATATTTTGATTACCTTTTTTTCAACAATAGCTGAATATTTTGTTATGATTATTGATTGTTCTGTTAATTTTAAATTTGGCTTAAATTTTTTTGATTGCATGTCCCAATGATTTTTTTTTGTGATTATTATATATTAGTATAATGATGTTTAAATGTAAATTGACAATGATTTCATGTACTATTTTTTACATTGAATAAAATTGGAATAATTTTAATATAACCATTTTTAAAATTTTTATATTTCACATAAATTTTATATTTCATCCATCGAGAAGGGTGCTCAGAATTCCCCACCGAAACCCCATCAAAATCACGTAACCGTCGCGCATGTATTTTTGGATCATTTTGCAGATGGGGGAGAAGTTTTTCTGAGCTTCATTGTAACGGAGGGTGAGATGTGGGTGTTTCACTTCACCCCACAATCTAAAAAGGGCTGGCGGCGGACTATATGACATTGGCATACAAAATATATCTGAGTTAACAATTCATAGATCGTTTTTATAGAAATTCATCACATATCTACCCTCGAGAAAACCGTTCAGGATGGAAAAGACAACGAGAGTCCTTAAAGTAACGCCATAGAAGAATTTAGTCGTGGCTACAAGACATTTCCTTAAGTTTGTCCATATGGCCACAGCTAAATGTCTCGGTACTCTGAATGGCTGAATTGAAATATCGTGCAATCTAAACCGGAAGATGTTGCTGCAAATGAGAAAGATCCATTATCCATACCAACGAAAATAGTCCCAAAAGTACCCAACTTAACGAAGAAAACTTAGAAAATCCTAGAAAGAAATATCTTTATTTCTCAACATCCCAACGATGTTCAAAAGCTTCTAAAGCTTTGGAGCCGAGTCTTGCTTTTAGACCATTGTTTTGACTGTTACTTTGTCTCAAGGGTGGAGTGTTGGATCCATATTTCATTCATATCTAATAAATCTGCTGTGAAAATCCTGTTAGTTTTCTGATTTTATTTTTTTTTAGATATTTTGCTTATGAGTAGTGACACTCGAATAATGACGCCACTCCAGTACAGTAAATAAAGTGTCATATAAGCACCAGTCGCGGTTATAAATAAAATTCCAGCCTAATTTTCCTCATCGGCCTAATTCCATACTAGCATCAAATTGGCATTATTAAATCTTTAAATTTTTATAGAACAGTATCAGCCTGAAATCCTCAAGTTGAAGAATGTTACTTCCATAAGACAATATTATTTTGTATACTGGATTAAAGTAAGAAAGGTTATGAATTTTTGCCTTGTTGGATTTCTAATATTCGAGATATTTACAGCTAAAAGTAAAATTTAAGCAACCTCATCCAATAGTTACAAATCTATCATAAGAATTGCACAATAACTTTTTAAAAATATTCACAAAACTTATAAAAGTCAATTTGAGGTTCGCTGATTTCCTAATAGGACATAATATTTTTGTTTCGGCGAGATATGATAACAGATGTAAATCTCATGTACCATATGTGACATCTGTCAAAGTGACATTGCTCATTTTGATCCTAACCCCTAAATTATACGACATAATTAAAAACTAAATTAAATAAATATTTATATAAAAATAAACGTTTTAAAACGTGCAAAAACTCCCTTAATTAGTAAATGGTTCCAGCATTTTTAGTAATTATGATTATAAATTTTTTTCCGATTTGAAATATTTAAATAGCTTGATCGATGTCGTATGATCAAAATAAAAGCTTAAATTAAATTATAATCTCAATTAAAATATCAGCATATTATTTTTGCATTTTTAAACAATTATACAAATAATAATTCAAATAGAAAATTGGTGTAATGTTGCCCCCGTTTGATGGCACATTTTTGTATTGGTATCGCTGTACCATATGACATTTGCGTTGCAAAACATGAAAAACAGATTATCAACATTAAGAACTTGCAACAGGAATACAGAGTATATCATAATCATCATCGATCAAGACATTAATCTTTAGTTAGTTGGATAATAAACGGTTTTTCATTCGGGGTAACGCTTTTTCAATATCATAAAAATGAAAATTAATAAGCAATGTTTTAAGCTTTTATTGTTTGAAAAAACACTGCTATTTTGATATGTATGTAGCGGATATTCTGATATGTACTTGTTTATTTTCATCATGTGAGATTAAACCAAATCAGCAATGGAAATTATTGAATTCCATTTATTTTTATGATCATTTTTATTCTGAAAAAAATTTACCTTGCATTGTATATTTTATAACTATGCCTTGCACAATTATTTCAGAACAGACTTTAAAGTGATTTGAAGGACATGATTTGACATTTTCACATTCGCAACCATTCATAGATTTCACGCTCTTATATTAAACATTTAAAGAATCTTACGCGTGATCTAAAAGATAAGATGACCATAGCTAATTAGGTTGACTAATGAAAGTATAATTGTACGACTTTACGTACAAATATGAATGCTTTGGTAAGATGTATTTTAAAAAAAGATGAAATTTTAATAAAGTTTAATGAAATATTTTAAATTGTTTTAGAGCCGTTAATAAATTGTAACAAGAAAGATATCTGTTGAAATACAGACATTCTAAAGAGCTGTATTGTACCATTCAAGAAATATCAATTGATCAGCTTTCAAATACTAATGACACAAAGGCGATATAAATTAAAAACTACCAAGAGGTTTCTAAACTACTAAAACATTTGTAAAAGAACCGTACTGCTGGAAATTCAATAAGGTAAGTAGAAGCCTCCGTTCATTATGTTTTTACAGCTTTATTTGATTTATAATTAAGTAATTAATAGGTTAACTCACTCTATCACATCTTCTATAATTTTGGTGAATAAATTCATATTATTTCTTTACTTTACAGCTAATGTGCTCGAAATGATCGCCACATACAGCGTGCTAACGGCTTTAAGAACACTTACAGCGATGATTTTATTGTGAAAAACGCTTTGCATTTTACGTGTAATGAAATATATGTTTAGAAAAATAAATTAAGGTTTAAATGCAAATCGAAAGTAAGGGCACAAAATTTCGACTGACCCTTTAGCATTTACATTGTCCGTGAAGTGCAGATTCTTAGCGTGAATGGCATAAAGATGCAACTACAGGATCATCATATTCGTACAAGCATCTTCCCGTTTTCCACGAGGAAGTTCAGCAAATCTTAAGATCCGTTTATGAAGATTTACTGGAAAGATTCAACGCGTGTGTATGGTCTCTGATAGCAAAAAATATTCCTTGTGGAAAAAAATATGGGAAATCGCAACTAATCTGCAGCCTGCATTTTTATTGATGGATTTAAATCTATTTTTAATATAATGGATGTCGAAAGAATCACAATCGATTGAGATACATTGCGATTCTAAATTTTCTTAAGACAAGGATTGTTTTATGGAGCTGGAATTGCTAATTAGTAGTATGTTTTACTTTTCTGTACTTAAAACTTAAAACCATTTTGTCAACGCAACTTTTAATATCTTTCTTTTGAAAGAGTTGTTCATCCACGGTAATATAAGCTCCCATAAATTTGTCCCAAACTGCTGAGACTAAAGCAAATTTATCTATTTGCAAACGTTGACTCCTCTGATTTCTTTTGTCGAAACGAATGTATCTGGTCCACACTTGTTGTTCCACAAATATTGAAGTCTCAAAGTATTTCCTTCGTACGTCCCACGTGCAAGAAACGCCTTCAATTTTGCTTGCGTAATTGTCCATGTTTTATCCAAAACTCTGTACTAATTCGTACATGTTCCAAAATATGGTTGTCAATCGGTAATAGGAATGCACTACTTAGATTCACCTTCATAATGTTACTTTTAGCGTGTGCTGTTGACCCGTGTACATCTTTGAAAACACTCTGAACTGGCAATCTACCAGCTTTACCTCCATCTTCAATTCTTTTCCAAATAGTTCCGTCTGAAGCAATGCATCAGTCTCATGGTGACGAAGACAATTCATATTTTTGTGCCGATATATATTAGACTATGTCTATGTTACTCGCAAAATCCTTAGCAATAAGTGGACGAAGTTTTACCGCAATCTGATGAACGGTATGGAAGCGCATTTCCAACGAACAAAACCCAATTAATTTTTATATATTAGATGAATATATATAAAATAACATTAAGTTCATAAAATGTATTCTCTACTTATTGCGCATTTATGGGATCTGTAAAATGCCTGGTTATGCTTATGTTTTATTCTATATTTTGGTTTTTCTGAGACGAATAGTATATTTTTATTTATTCATTGAAAGTATGTGAGTAAACTTTATCATTTTCTTGAATGGAAAGAGCTACTCATCTTCGGTTATTGCTTCTGCTGGTATATATGCAGTATCTGAATTAAAATTAATTATTAATAGGTAGCAAATTGGAGTTGCTTTATCCATTCTCTGTCACTCTGCCCGTTTTCTTTGATCGTCATATCCAATGAACCAAGATTTTTCCCCTGAATAATGGATTTTTGATTGCTTTACACAGTTCCTTTGTATGCTATATATTTCCATGGCTTACACCAGTTGCTATATTTAATTCCTACATAAGCATTCTTCTGTTACAAGAAATATTAATTGAGATTTAAACCATAGCAATACTCATACAGATTAAGAATCTTTTGATTTTTTTGTTTCAGGTAAGCCCGAATGAAAAAACTGATCAACACTGCGGACTTGCATCTTTTTTTAACATTGCATTTTGATGCTTTTAAAACGATATAATAAATTGATTATAAAGTTACAATAAATTTGTTTTGGTGTTATTCAAAAGTGCCCTAATAAACCCTATTATATAGTGTATTTACTGTGAAAAAGCTTGTTAAAAATGCCTGGCTTTTGGGTCGTCAAAGGGAGATGACCCCTTAAATAAAACATAATGCGGTACAATAGCATTATTTTAATTTTGCAAACTATACAAAAATATATTCTATTTTTAAAAGACTTATAAATATGAATAATCCAAATAATGTTAATGATGCATTTTTCATGTTAATATAATACATTTATATTCTAGTTGATCTACTTTTCGTTTATTGTATAACGAAAGTGGTTGAAATGCCATTTTTTTGTTGTCTAAATTTGTATTTATTTCATTCAGCTCACGTTGTAAAATTGAAAATGTGAGAAAGCACTCGGAAACATTCCAATAAATACAAGGATTTATTGTCTCCCTCTTTGTGAAAAGCAATAAATTTATAGACACGTTCAATTGGAATACCGTAAAATAAATTTCAGTCACTAATTTTGGATTGTCTTATGTTTAAAATTCACATTAAGAATATAATTTGTTTGCTCCGAAAATATATACAAGTAAATGATCTTCCTTTGCTTTTTTCTATACACGTGAAAGATGTTTTTATGTTCTTAAAATTCAGACATTTGATTCATGTCCATTCACATCCAGAATCTGTGAAATTTAAAGGTTGGTGAAATCATTCTAATTATGAACCAACGTCCAAAATTTTAGCCTGCGATACGAATGCATTCTTATCTGATTTCAGCTTTTTGAAGTACAACAACTACAGAATAGTTTTTTCAAACTCTCTTCGGTTCTTTTCGTCATGTATCCAAAGAATCCAAAGAACAAATTGTAGACGAACAATCCTTGACGTTGATCTCATCCGGAATTGATTGCTTAATAGTATAAAAATAATAGATATGTTCGTTTTAATTAAACTGAAGAGCTTGAAATAATCCAAGTATTAAATATTTAAATAGTTCTTTAACATGTTATAAACAATATTACAATATTTATATTTATTGAATACAAAAAAACCCAATGATAAAGCTAATGTGATGTTTATAAAAAGAGCACATATTTAGCGAGATCTTAACATCAATCCAATCATTTGGTTATAAACAAACAAAATTGAATTTACACCGAATACAAAAATTTCCACCGCAAGAGACACGAAAAAAGAAAAGCTTTTGACGGTAATTGATTGAATTGGATTTACACAGGTTTCATATAAAATACTGTTCCCACGTTGATGAGAGCCGGATTAGATTGTAATAAATCTGGAAAATCATTTTGTTATTACATAGCAATTTGGATTGCTTCAAAATAATGAAACGCAATTTCAAATCTGCCGCTTCATACGGTCATAAGATGTCCGGGATCGACCATGTCCTTTACGGGTTGTATTTATTTATGGATCTAAATTATCATAGATTCGTCTGGAGGGAGATTGAATCTTTCATTCGAAGCGTCGCATCTACAATTGTTAATTTATGGAACGCTCAACGCACGCTAATTTTAATAAAACGATCTTGTATTACATTTTTGTAGTAACGAATCTGGTGAGTTTGAATGCGAATTTAATCGTCTCTGGAATTTATTTAAAATACTCGCATAAAAATATTGATTGAATAGATATTGGTTTTACAAAATTGATTCTCAAAATTAATTATAACACAATAAAATATATTTAAGGATTGTTTTAAAATTTAAATTGTTTTTGTACATAATTGATATTTTTCGATTGAATGTCCGTTTAAAATCTAATTTATAGCATTGGAATTAGTATGATTTGAGTGCATTTTCATTTTCAGATTTTCATGACTGGCATTTGTGTATAAAATTGAAGGGTGGCGAGAAGTTTTTGAAAATGTTCAGTGATCAGACGGACAGGTTTCAGTCTGTAGAGACTTCTCGTCCGCTTCGGTCGTGTCGTTTCGTCCTGAAACCACCAGCCTTTGCGATTTTCCATGATTGTCTATCCAGTAGGATCCATCTGGGAAATGGCGCAGAACGTCCCGTATTTCCCGGTGAGTAAATCGATTATATCGTTATTTCTTCCGAGTTTTCTTCGCGTTTTCCACATTAATTTTAATTTTTTCGCAACTTTATGTCGATTTTAGAGTACAAAAACTTATAAATTCACAAATAAGCTTTTCGCATCTAGAATCAGACTTTCGTTTAACCGCACATAACGATCAAATACCGCCTATTTGGAATTAAACATCTGGTTAACCGGTAAAATATGGCTTAAATATATCATCAGAATAAATCTCCCAGATGTATGATCAATATGTGCACATCTAAACGTCGGGATAAATTATTATTTGTGTCGATTTTACATTGTAATTTATACTAAACCCCGCGTATAACGAGGCATTGCATGCAATGGATATCATTACAGAGTCGGTCTGTTTGTCTGTACGCCATGTTATGTTTGAAGCTAATTTTGTTTAGTCACAAATTGAATTATTTCGCGAAGAATCGTCATCCTCAAACTGATCACCCACTGTTTATTTGTATTATATACAGTCGTATTTAAATTGATTTTATTTTCAATCAGTAATTTGAACCGAAACTTTAAAATGCGAATCCAGGAACTAATCCACTATGCCAACGCTCGGTTCTACTTTGATATAATATTGATACTGTAACATATTGGCACCCTATACCACCCCCCAAACACCCAATCTCCCTGTCTGCATTCAATCCTGAATATCGCACAATGTCTGGCACTGACCATTACTATAAAATATAAATAAACGGAACAGTTTGCGATATTTTGAAAATGTTTGATATTGAAGAACCATTTTTTAAACACTGCCAATTCAATATTTAAGTCGGAAAATGTATATCAAAATAATAGTCGGACAACAAAAAACTTATCGGATTAGGGATATGCAAGTCCAGGCGAGAAGACGCGTTCTTCCTATCGGTTTTATCAATCTCGTAACTGTGTTCTCTCTCTCGGTCATAATAAAGACTTCAACGAGGAATTCGCATTTTTGTTTTATACATAGTCACACAACGCACCAGGGCCGTAACAAGGGCGTGACAAAACAGGCGATCGCCACGGGCGTAACTGGGCTTGGGGCGCAAAAGCCAAAAACCATTATATTTTACATGAACCAACGCCGATTGACTATGTCCGTTTTTATAATATATACTATATTGTCTAATCCATATTTTTCGCATCCGATTCGAGACGCCCACTCGTCATATCGGCGGTCCGAAAAGCGGACCGATTGAGCATACAAACCTTATGGCCACTCCGTCCTCTTTTGCGGCATTTTATATTATCTGTACAATTACGAAAGCAACGTAAAGTATAGAGACTTCCTATCATAGTATTTTTTTATAACAATGATCGCCATCTATACGTTAAGTCGGATACTTTTGGGAATTAATTAAGTTAGATACTTTCCACGGGCGCTTCATGGGCTAGTAACCGAATTTTTCGACGATTAATGTCAGGAAATTCTTCGTTAAGGTCGTCAAGCATCGCACGGCATCGTCTTCTCTGAACAGCCTTAAACGCTTTATGAAACGTTGTCAATTCATTACATCACTACCGTAAACTTCCGATGGATATTCGTAAGCGGTATTGTTCTCCAAAGTCAGAAAATGGATGACAGGTGGTGGGAGCGCGCGACCACCTCTCCATTGGAAGAATTTACTGTGACTGAACAAAATGGCCGACAAACCAAAATGGCCGTTATGACCTGAAAAATAAGCCCGTTTGTCTTTTCACCGCGCATTCCTATTGTCTTAGATTTAGACCACATTATGTAAAATTATTGACCTTGTTTCTTCTGTTTGTCTATGCATTCTTGCAACAAAAAAAACAGCACGAGCTGAAAAATATTGCGCGTTTGCGATGCTATTGATAAAATTTCAAAACGCGCGTTGTTCAATATCAGATCAACCTTTGAGCTTGCAAACAATAGCTGGTTAACGAAGACTGGTGACAAATAAATCTATTGAATTACAGCAGTTGATCTATTTTCAGAATCCGGTCATAGATTGCATGGTCCAGACTTTAACGTCTGAGGTAAGTCGACGGATGCAAAATGAATGTAGTTCGTATTAAATTATGATTCTTATGCATTTGTGTTATTTTGCAGATCGAATACAGCGTCCATAAAGCCCAATGCTACATCGACATGAAGGTATTTTTTTTTTTAACTTACTTTCGTCCGTTCGCCTCGCTTCATGACATTCCGTTGTCGTTTCGAGAGGCGAACCTCTTTTCGATATTAATTTTTTTTTATAAATTTGTTCAGATCGAATGTCACAGGCTCGATCCGAAGCGGGTGACTGTGAGTATACGATGCTTGTGCTTTCTTCCATCCGAAATGACTTGGACTTTCTGACGTGTTCTTTGAATTTCAGGTCAGGGACGTGGTCACTCGCGTTAGGGAGTTGAGCGCTTCTATGGTAAGCTGCAGTTGAGCAAATTTTGAATTATTCAAAAAATCGAGAGTAAGCTAATTTTTTCAATATTTTTGCAGGTTTCGCTTGCTCTGGTGACTGTCGATCAGCTCGTCATGAAACTGGTAAGTGTTGAATTTTCTAAAAAAAATCGCTGTTTTTCGTTTAGTTTTTTGGTTTCGGTTCGGTTATGATTTTCGTTCCTACAAATAAAAATTTTAAATTCAGTCGTCGAATAATCAAATCGTTTTGACATCGTCGGCATGGTACGCGCGTATGATTGGTTAGCCCAGAATGATTTAATATTAGGGCGTTACACGTGAACGTTCGGAATTCGTAGTTGACAACTGAAACGCCATAACATTTATAAAACATTATTTATTCAATCAAATTGTAATTGCCCTCAATATCTAATGATAAACTAAATTAGTCCCGGTTTCGGGACCTTTTATTCATATTGAGTCTTTGTGAAATGATTATTCGTGATTTAGCATTCTGACGGCCAGTTCCTGCGGCACCCATTTATCCAGCTTTTTAACCGTTCCGATGCAGGATGTTTCAATTCTTCGAGAATCGCCATCCGTTCGGTGGCACGCATAAGATGTCCAGTGAGGTTGATAGCCGAGTTTAGTCAATTTTAGAGAAAAAATATTTTCTTTTTAGTAAAATCAGAAAATTAAAAGCTTTGATTACAACCCCTCTTACATCAGTAAAATCAAATTTAATTTCAAACAAACAGTAATCCAAATATGACGCCATAGAAAAAATATGGCCCCACGATCCATTTACTAAAAATGTACACCAAACAGTAGCTTTTTTTGAGTGTATGATGAGACGCAAAATTTTTAAGATAAAACGTTTTTTTTTCAACTCTAAGGTTATTATTTAATAAAACACTAATATTTTTTTTTACCAAAGTTGTATATTATATAGAGGCATTATATTTTATAGTTTATATTTAGATAATAAATGGTATCTCTCAAAACATTGGCCTATATGGAGATCAAGTTTTTTTTAAATATATTCTGTAGTTTCGGCCAAACATATTATGAATATTATAAGTACGATTGGAGATGGGAACACTATGAAGGATCATAAAAACCAATATTCCTTTCCAAATACCATCCTAAACACGATACGCAAAATAAAATCATATGATTTTCAATCTGAGTGAGAAAAAAATGTAGAAACAAAATGTCGAGCCAGACTCGACATAGGACCGCAAAGAGTTAAGGGACGTTTCTACCTTGTTGAGCCTAAAAGTGATTTTTTAACAATATTTTTTGCGATTTTTAGGCGATCTTACATGTATGTCCGCCTAAACAGCGTTGCAACAGATGGTCTTACGACAGATTACATGTGATTTTGTTTCTCTTTTCTTATTTTTTTTTTTTTGTTTTTGTTTGCGAAAGAGGGGAATCTTCATAAGACACCAGCCATTCTAGTGATAGTGTGAGATTCATACTCACTAAGCCCCTCCGCCTCTTCGGCTGCCACCCGGCTACTAATTAAGTATTTGCTCAAAAGTGGCTGCGATGTGTCCCTCTCTGGCTCTCCTTCTGTCCCTCTCATTCGGTCAGATCGAAATCAAATCAGCAATTGAGGATGTTTCCACTTGCCTCCTTCTCCTTATTCGTTCAGCGTCTTCTTTTTGCTGCATAACGCACTTGATAAACCTGCTCCCACGCATTCCATGTCCTGACATCCTTGAGCATTGAAGAGATCATATTGTTCGGCAAGAGCGGATCACAGTCGGAATCCAACTCATGGCGGAGATTGTCCCTTTCAATTTGTAGTGTCTTAGCCCATATCTGCCCGCCGTACAACAGTAGTGAGTACACTACCTCGTTGTGGAGTCGCCTCCTGTTTGTTTTTGGGCCACCAATATTGAGCATCAACCTGGCCAGATTCTCCGCGATGCTGGCCGCCTTCGCTGTTGCCTTGAATGAATGAATCCCGATCCTCAGGGATGGGGGCGCAAGTTTCCTGCGTCTTGTGAAAAAGAGGGCCTCCGTTTTTTGAACAGCGAGGTCCAGACCAGCTCCTGTCAGCCACTTCTTGGCCTTCCTCAGCGCATCCTCGCAGGATCTCCGTGGATTTGGCGGTGACTGGGATGGCAACGTCATCAGCGAATGCGACCATTTTGACTCCGTCCATTAGTGGCGTCCTCAACTATCGGTCGTACATTATGTTCCACAGGGCGGGTCCAAGCACCGATCCCTGTGGAACGCCTGCCGTCACTTTTTTTTTCTTTTATACCCGTCGACGTCTTCGTCGACTCGAGTCCGAACGCATATATGCGTGTTTACTCATCAACGGGTCAATGTGTAATTATTTGCGAAAATCAAGCAATACATATGATTTAAATCTATTTTATTTTTACAGGCTGATCGATTGACTCGTGCTGGATTCAGCCATGCTCATATAGTATGTTTCCAATATTTTAATATTCGATATCTTTCATGGTCCATGCATGCTTATATCTTTTCTTATTTTCAGATCATACACGTGAGACGGTTCATCGAGTACTTTTACCATAAGCTGGTAAGTCTCTCGGCTTCATTCTGTCGTTGGAGCTGTGAAAAAATCCCATCGAATGTGTGCATTGTTCATTTTCCGTATAAATTTCAGCTGAACGACGACGAGAGGCGCATGAGGCGATCCAGGATCCGCATAAGGCTTCAGCGCTTGTTGTCCATTCGAATTGTTCTGTCCTTGTACGTATCCATGCATAGATTCATCCATGCCTACGACCATGTGATCGTCGTCAATAGAGCCGAGTGTTGCGAAAACGTCTTCGCGACTCCCAGATTCTTATCCTTGATGGCGCTCATCCCGCCGCTGAATTAAACGACGCCATCGATTCGGTCCGGTTGATATGTTTTTGTTTTTTTTTTTCGTGGATTTATTTTCGCTTACGGCTGGTATATTAACACATTCCGATCCGCATACTTAAAAACGCGCCCGTTGCTTTTACAGGTCCAATGTATGTTTTCGCAGCAAACCCGCTCAGATATCGATTTTATTGAGTCTTTACTAATTGGTTTTCGGTTTATTTGAACTTTTGACGCTATGCGAGATATAATGCATCGGAATTGGCCATATCGATCCATCTATACCAGTCAATGCTATTCGATCACAACCGGACTATGAAATTTAGTATATTTTTATTGCTGTTAATTTATATTGTAAACATGCCAACTCAATCAGCTGTTTCATTGAACAATAATTATGGACCACTCGAAGTTTGAGTAAAGGCGATTTTAAAACATTAACGCCAATTAAAGAGCATTCCTCGACTTTGAAGAAAAAAATAATATGCACTGATTTTGTTGGCAATTGATTTTCCATACCCCTGTTTTTCATTCAGCTTTATATTTTATTCATTTGGGTGCGACATTTAAGTTTCTTTGTTATTCAAGTCTTACGACGTCAAGGATTTTATAGCACGTAACGATATATTAGTAATCCACAAGTTTGTGTTTTAAACAACGGCTTCAATTGTAATGCATGCGATGTTTCTATTATAGATGTTCAATATTATACATGTAGTAGCTGTGTGAATCAATTTTTGGGCATTCATGTATTTCTGTTTTGCAGTAACATTATTAACACCATGGCACGCGTAATATCGCCTGCGAATATTTTGCCTCATTACAAATCAAATATAATATGTTTTTCCTTTTTGAAGTCAATTCATTGAAATAATCTCACGCGCGTCTCAAATAACAAATTAATTTCCCCGATCTCACAGTGTCAATGCGGAGATCCGTTTATGAATGTAGATCATATTCTATGGACATGGCGTCCGATCGCGAAGCGCTTATTCATCGTGTCAGGAGTCCGAAAAGCGGACCGGTTGGACTGACAGCGGGCTGATATGCTTCCGAATCGCTGCACTAATAAACAGTTTGGATCAATGGAATTAATGAACTCATGTTTCATCCACGGTTATGTATCAACGCAAGGGCTCGGCTTTATTGCCGTGAAACAATCGCCAAGCACTCGATTGAAACGTCATCACGACGCTGTTTTTGTTCCATTGTGAGCAAACGTGGCATCCATCTTGCGCACAGCTTTCTCAAGTCCAAATTTTCAATAAATATGCGATGTATAACACTTTTTGAAATGCATATCATGTCTGCTATCTCGCGCACTTTCCATTGATATTTGGTCGACCAATGCGATGTTCGTCTTGGCAGCTCTCGTGCGGCCTAGTTTAAATTCTGCCATCCAATATTATAATGTGTTAAATGAAAGAGCAGACTTATCCAGATTAAAATATAGATATTTGTTGACACCTTTCTGAGGATCACCCTCATAGATCATAGTAAAAAATAGCTATCGTCTTCGAAAACTTTAACTATTTTGGATTGATTTTGATTTACATTATTGGCAAATACAGATGAAACTGCAAGTATTCTTTGATATTTACGCTGTCTCCCTTAGTTATAAGCCCAATTAAAAAAAATCTAGCTGTAAGAAATTAAAAGTATTCGTCCATGTTGTGCCAATAACCATAAAATACATTGTTCTATGGCGAATGTCAGGGTAAAGGTAATGAGAACAATGTATTTTCCATACAACATTCAGCACATTTTATTGGTGTCCCTCTTAAAATTTGTGACTTTTCTCGATCTAAATCATTAGATGTCTGTATTGATGTGTCTTTATAATAAGGGTTCTTGTAATGCAGGGTGGTGTTGATCAATTGATCTTTTCGAACATGTTTATCTCATATATTTAAATCTGTACTTTTTCACATCGCACATACGAGGACGGTTTCAGTGTTCGATAAATTCGATCGGCGGTATTCCGTCTTCAACTAAATTCAACTCATTCAGGACCGGCGCTCATAAATTTGCGCGCATCAAAAACTGCAAATTATTTAGTCGCGGTGATTTTCAGCGCATTCACAGGCTCTCCTCGTATGTGTGCCATATTTATCAATACCAATTAGTCGTACAAGTAATGAATCAAATATTCTATTGATGTTCCAAACAATTTATTATAAATGTGTAATGTAAAAATGTCTATTGTATCGAAGATATCAAATAAAGTATGTCTATTCAAATATCGTTTTTTAAATCCTTATTATCATATTGAAAAACTCAATCTATAGATTTAATTTAAGCAACATGCGCTTCAGTTTTAAAGCCATACAGCGAGCTTTATCATTTATTTAAATCATAATATTAGGGGGACCCGAAAGTATTCGAAAATTTTGAGAACTTGTGTTTGTGACGCAATCAAAAATTTAATTTGCCACGAAAGACAATAAATACTCAAATATATTTTTATCTGCAGATACCAATATTAGTTCCAGAAATTTAATTAGGACAAAAAAAGCTTAAGGGATGATCTTCAAATTTTGATAACGGGAAACACTCGAATACTCTTTGGTCCTCCTAATAACACCAACAACACACATATCTTAATCTTATGCCCTTGTTTCATGATATTGCGCATTTTTAACTATCATCTACATTACAAGCTCATTTTTTTAAAGTCGAAGACTTAAATCTAAATTTGTGCTAATTTAATCAATAAATGAACGAGGTCATTTGCGGTTAGTATTTGCAATATCCATTGGATTCGATAATGTGGTCGCTAACCACTAATAACCACTAATAATTTACACAACATCTGCGGTTACGCGATTTTAATGTTGAACAAGGAAGATATCGCTATGAAAATGTATTAAGAATTGAGTTCAATTTTTAAAAATTGCTTGCGTTGCTCGCTTCTTTAAAAAAGATCATCCAAATGTGACGCCTAGATTGATGGTACTTTACAGATTGTCATGTATACGAGTCCATGGTTGAAATTGTACTATCTACTATTAAAACAAAATGAGATATCATTTGTAAATATGCCACGTGTAAGCAGCGTTTTTTTTTCTTTCAATTTTTAAGTTATCTAATATATAAAAATAAGTTGCGTTTGCCGGCTTATGCTCGGGCGATATGCGTTGATATGCGCGTTCATCGGATTGAGATAAAACTTGGTCCACTTATTGCCAAGGAATCAGAGGGTGACATAGGCATAGTACAATTAACTTACAGTAGATTTTTAATTCAAAACTTAATGTGTGAAAGTTGTTGATTCTGACGTGTTTGAGATTATGCGTTGCTAAGGCTATAGGTATATAGTACCTACAAGTTGCAGTAGGAGGCGTCGTGTCGTCGTCACATACAACACATACGTCAAACGTCAATGTCATTTGCAGGTTATCCATCGGCGTGAGTCAATTATATCCAAATTATTTATCGCAAGCACTTTTAAAATGCTTCATTTCATTCATCGCTTATTCACGTACGTAACAATCGAAAAAATACGTTTGAGTGTTATCCGATCAAAATCAGACGACCAACGTGCAACGAGAATCGAAAGTACATGTTGATTTGAATATTGCTGCATTTCAATATGATATTCATTACGATTACAGTTTGCATCCCAGTGTAAAATGGATAAAGGTTAAATCCTTCTGACGGGGGACAAATTTATTGGTAAATTGAAAACGCCTTCATTTCGACACAATGAAAACAAACAAACCTAACCTAACCAGATTTGAATTTAAATTTAATTTAAAAAATAAAAACAAGAAACAAATGAATAATTCTTTTATTTAATAACAATATGTTGACGTTGAAATCAACAATATATGGATCTTCTTTTTCGTCGAAAACATTCAAAGCTCATACCAACGTCGGATATTGTCGTGCAAATTGTACATGCAAATAGGCAATGATATGGCAGTAGTCAGTATTGAAAGACTTGATGCGCGCAACGATCGAGTTCAAACTCAATTTCAAACAGGTAGATATATCAGCAGTGACGAGGCTCTTTGGCCTATTTTGAGCTTCCTAATTCACAGAAGCAATCCGAATGTTGTTCATCTCAGTGTTCATCTCGAAAATGGACAAAGGCAGACACTGCAAGAAATGTTGCTGCTGAACCAACACTTGCGCTGTGTGAAGAAGATGTATTTGCAGAGACATTATGGTACGCACAAGTTCCTAACTATTTTACATGAAATACTACATCCGAGAATTTTCAACGACGTAAGCAAGGGATGCGTGATGAAGGCTATCGAAATCTGTATTCATCTGATGCATTGGGCCGTATTTACACATTACATCCAAATAAAGCCGAGTGTTACTATTTAAGAATGCTTTTGGTTAATGTCAAATGTCATACTTCATTGAGAAAGGTCGAACGGAAATTAGAACATTACTCGCCATCATTTTAACCACATGTCCGTCACCCAACCCGAAAGATTTGTGGTAAAAATTCAGAGAGGATTTGAGCGAAGACATTTTACACACCGTTAGCAATGACAATTCAATTGAGTTTTCGGACAATATTTTCAATCAAACTCTGATCGAAATCGAAGACATTTGCTTAACCATCAACATCAAAGAATTCATTCAACAAGAATTCGTTCTGCACTTGAACAGCAGTACAATGCTAATGATTTGGATGCATTTGTCGAAGCAAACGAACAACTTTTGCTTGCGGAACAAAAATTGACCTACGATACAATTACAAATGATCTGTTCTTCCTTGATGCGCCTGGCGGTACTGGAAAAACGTATCTCATCACTTTACTTATTTATTTATTTATTTATTTAAAAAGGCTCACCAACAATGTACATACATAACATTACATGAAAAAAAAAACACAATAAAAGCATGACTGGTGTGTACATCAATTAGAGGTGTGCTCAGCATTGGTTATAATGAATTACAATATATTAGGAAACAATAAGATGAAAGTTCAATAGCAATTTGATTTAGTATAAAACAGTAAGATAAAAAATAACAGAAGAAAGATTAAAAAAAGAAAAAAAAATTACAGAAAAACATTATAAGTGACGATAATTAGTAGTACCTTCACAAAACTTGCGCTGCACGACATGTTTGAATTTTGCAAGACCGTCATTGAAAATGTCCAAGTCCGTGACATTGATTATATCATTGAGTTTGGAACATGTGCGATGCAAGGGGGCATGAAGACCTAGATTGGACTTACTCAGGGGCAGTTCAAAAAAATTATATTTACGGCGAGCGTTGACTTTAGGCACCCGAATTTTGAGACAATTCAAGAATTCCTGACAATTTGTTATGTTATTTAGTATTTTATAAATTGTAGTTATTTCGAGCATGCTACGGCGATCGCATAGTTTAGCCATGTTGAAGAAATCAAGTCTCTGATGATAGGAACTTCTACTGCTGATACCGCTAGACCTGAAGGCCAGGCTCCGCGTAAAGGATCTGTTAATTCCTTCAATGCGCTCAGAATGCGCAGCATAGCATGGGTTCCAAATCACGCAAGCATACTCCAACACGCTTCTAACTAAGGCATTGAAAAGAATGATTTTGGGTTCGGTCTTCCTGAACTGCTTTGTGTTGCGATTAATAAAGCTCACCAATCTAGCTGATCTGTCGACAATGTTATTGATGTGTGCAGTGAATTTCAGTTTTTTGTCGAACAGAACTCCCAGGTCTCTCACCTCAGAAGACTCATTAATTGGCACTCCATTGATTTTAAAACAAAATTTAATAGGATTTTTTTTTTAGTGAATGATATGGATTGACATTTGGTTGCGTTTAGCACCATTTTATTAGTTATACACCATGAATAAACGCGATTAATGTCGTCTTGGAGGAGAAGAGCATCAGCAGAGCACTTGACTTCTTTAAAGATTTTCATGTCATCGGCGAAGAGGGAGCAGTCGCTGTTCGTAACACAGTCAACGATATCATTAATGAACAGAGTGAATAAAATTGGCCCCAGGTGCGATCCCTGAGGAACACCGGACGTTGCAGTATATTCGTAAGACGCGTATCCTCCAACCACCACTGACTGAGGCCTTTGACTTAGATAAGAAGCGAACCATTTAAGAAGGGAACCAGTTACGCCGAAGGAGCACAGTAGCTTGTTTAGGAGAATTACATGGTCAACTTTATCAAAAGCACTGGAAAAGTCCGTATACACAGCATATATTTGGCTTTTGAGGTCTATTGTTGTTGCTAGCTTGTTGGCGTAGCAGAGAAGATTGGTAATCACTGATCTACGGGGACGAAAACCATGCTGTTTGTCACTGATGAGGTTGTCGATGTGATCAGTGATGATTGGGCAGACAATGGATTCGAACAGCTTGGAGAACGCGGATAGAATGGATATGGGTCTATAATTCAATACGTCCTCGGCGGAGCCCTTTTTATGTATTGGCACTATCTTTGCCTTCTTCCATTCGTGAGGGAATTCACCAAATTTGAGGGAATGATTGAATATTAACGTGAGGGGGAGTAACAGGGATTTGGCGCATCTTTTCAAGAATAGTGGAGGGATACCGTCTGGGCCGGGATCTTTGTTAACATTGATGCAGCTCAGTTTCTTGAAAGTCTGGTGCACAGAAATTTCAATCGAATGAAGCGGTAGTGACTGAGGCTATTTGTCTTGCAAGATTTGTTCTGTTGTAGGGAGATCGTCGTGGCTGAAGACTGAGCAGAAACGTTCCGCAAATAAGTTGCATATGTCGATACCATTGACTGCACGTTTCTCGTTGAAAAACATGCTGGAAGGAAAAGTGGAAGCTTGTGCTCGGTTTTCTTTTATATATTTCCAGAAAGATTTTGTGTTCATCTTGATATTGTTCTCAGTTCTACTGATATAAAGTCCGTATTGGTCTCTAATTAATTTGTTGCACCGATCGCGAAGGATTCCAAACTCAAGACAATCACGTGGATTTTTGAATTTCCGGAACTTGAGTCTATATTTGTTCTTTTCCGAGAGTAGCTTGATAAGTTTTTTGTTAAACCACGGGGGAAATTTCCTTTGTTTTTTTGGTTTCCTGGAATCAAACATGGGAACATTCTCAATGACAGTCTTGTTAATCCGTTGATACAGTCGAGTAACCATTTCATCAACAGAGCAGTTATCAAACAATATATTCCAGTTAATTTCCAGCAAATAAGCATCAATGTTTTGAAAGTTAGCCTTAAAGAAGTTAAAGCCTGAACGGGGTTTATTTTTCGTGTTGGCTTGGCAGTGTAATGTCAACGATACTTCTAAAGGCGGATGGTATGGGTCTATCTTACTAAGTATAATGTTGGGTGTTAGTACTTCTAATTCCATGTTTGAAAGAACTAAGTCCAATGTTTTTCCATCGCAGTTAGTAAAAGAATTGTATTGATGGAAATCAGAAGCAGATATATAATCGACGAGCAGGTGGCCTAGCGTGCAGTTATAGTTGTTTGGCGAAAGGAAGTTATAAATGTCAGATTTAGACCAAGAAATAAAGCCCATGTTGAAGTCACCAAAAATCAGCACTTTGTTAGCGTTTTGGGACACAAAACAAGACTTGTCTAAGAACGTATTCACTACAGAGGAATTCAGAGGAGGTGGTAAATAGACAGCGCAGATGTATAGCTGACTACGAGGAGTTTCCTCATTTAAGTCCATGGATATCCATAAATCTTCATAATCAGTTTCAAAATTGTGCATTCTTGATGACGTAAGATCTTTGTTCACGGCTATTAAAACGCCACCTCCTCTAGATTTGGAGATGTTAGGACACGTAGATCTATCCTTGCGATAAACTATGTATCTAGTGTCACATATTTCATTGCTGAGAATTTCAGGTAAGAGCCAGGTTTCTGTGAAAATTATTATGTCGTAGCTGTTCTGAAGGATGTTTAAATAAACGTCTTTGGTTTTCGTTCTTAAGCCTCTAATGTTCTGGTAATAAATTGAGAACTTAACGATGGTGTCTATGCAGCTGAATCCAAGAGGTACTTAAATGACTCTGCTTAGGGAGTCCATGTTTTTGATATGAATGGGCGGTGAAGATTCATCCTTTCTTACTAGGATTCTGCCGTTTCTGATCCAAACAAATTTGAAGCCGGAACTCTTGGCCTTTATCCTGGTAGCCGCGTGGAGAGACTTGTTTTGAGGAGACAGGTGTTCAGAGACGTAAATGGGTGATTTATCACCCCCTATACCTAATATGGCCGTATTCAGCCTGTCTTGAGGATGACTCTTGTTATAAAGGGCAGTTGCTGCTAACACCGCGTCCCGGGAGCGGTTGCTCCTTAGTTTGAAGACAGCGGTGCGAGGACGTTTGCTGGTGGCGTCCATTTTGGCCACTCTAAAGCAAGAGAGTATGTCACGATCATCAATGGTGTGGGAAATGACTTTACCTAATTGGAGCATAGTTTTTGCTAGATTTTCATTTTTGAATTCTGGCAGTCCGTGAATTTCAATGTTTGAATTTCGGGAATTCTGCTCCAAATCCGCTAGTTTCATGGATAGGTCTTTTATTTGCGCCTGAACCAGATCATTGGCTTTAATCAAATGGTTGACGTCTGAACTGCGTTTTTCAACAGCCATTTTCATTTCTTCGTATTTTTCATTGGTGAACTGTATGGATGAGGTCAAGGCGTTGAGTTCGTCACGAAGGGGCTTCAGCTCCGATGCCAACGCGTCACGGAAGATGCTTGGAAGCTCGGTTCTTAATGCGGATCTTATTTCCGAACGAATGAAGCTTTTTAAGGTCTCATCGAAGGCTCGCGGTATGTGATCACTATTTGAGTCACTCTTACTGGACCTTACTGGAGTTTCTGAATTATCACCACCTCTTCGTTGGTTAGATTTGCATGCAGGGCATTTCCAGGATTTTTTTGTGTCTTTCGATAGTTTTTTATAGTTGTCGTGGGAAATGCTGACACAAACAAAATGGTAAGAATTCGGACACTGGGTGCAGCTGATAATTTCGGTGGCCGCGACAGCCTTCCGGCAGCCATCACAGACGCTCATGATCGATAACGAGATAGTCAATGCGTGTTTGTTATAGATTTGAAAGGAAAAAAATATATTATTTTTTCTTCACCAACACTTATTGTTGCAATTTTTTGTTTAAAAAACAGTTGAATGGTTAATTGCAATATTTATTTATGTACGCACGTCGCTTGCTTGGTAATAGTTTTTAATGGCACTTAATGTTAATGACAATAATATTAATTGATTTACACTAATTGATTGTATTTTCGACTAAGCGATTTTTGACTTTAAAAACTCGTGTTAAACGTATCACAATTGAGGAGCTCACGGGGGTACGTACGCACTTGACCACTACTAGAAGACGAATCTCCCTTTACTATTGGCTCACATTCGATCTCAAAATAGAATTGCTTTAGCTCTTGCTTCATTAGGTATTGCGGCAACATTATTAGATGGTGGACGAACAGCGCATTCGGCATTCAAATTGCCATTAGATATGCATTTATTGGAAGCTCTGACATGTAACATTCCTAAAGTTTCTGACATAGCTAAAGTTTTGAAAATTTGCAAGGGGATTATCTGGGACGAATGCAATGCTTGATCGAACTCTTAAAGACTTACGATCAAATGCAAAACCGTTTGGTGGCGCTCTAATTTTATTATGTGGCGACTTTCGACAACCTCTTCCAGTGATGCTTTCATCGACACCAGCTGATTCTTGCCTCAAAGCATCGCATCTTTGGAGAGACGTGCGAAAACTGACATTAAAGACAAATATGCGCGTATATTTGTAGCGTGATGCGTCGGCAGGCACATTTTTAAAACGACTATTGAACATTGGTGAAGGAAAAGTGCATGTTGATGCTACCAAGTTTATTTCATTTCCATCGAACTTTTGCGTTGTTGTGCCATCCATCGATTTACTCATTCAGAAAGTTTTTCCGCAGATTTTTAGTAATTATAAAAATCATTATTGGCTTTGCGAACATGCTATTTTGGCAGCAGAAAACACCGACGTCAATACAATCAACCACACAATACAATAACAAATTGCAAATGATTCTGTTACCTACAAATCGATTGATAGCGCCATGAATGCAGACCAAGTTACTAACTATCCAATCGAGTTTTTAAATTCGTCAGATCTTCCTGATGTGCCACCTTACAAATTGGAACAAGACTCACTATGAAGAAATTGATGCCGAATATCATCGAAACAACTATATATTCTTAATGGAAAGTCGAAAGGAGAAGATGTGCTCATTCCCACCGACGTGCAATTTGATAAGAGACGACTGCAGCTCCCCGTTGGACTTGCATTCTCAATGACCACCAACAAGGCACTTCAAGTGTGCGGAAGAATCTAGAAAATCCACGTTGGACAGCCGAGAAATTTATTTGTATTTGTTGAAGACGGAAAAGCCAAAACTATTCTCTACCCTAAAGCACTTAGCAGAACAATTAAGTAAACAAAATGTATGCTTTTAATATTTTTTTCTTTATATATCATTCAATATCAATAAATGTATTAATTGTCGGAAAAAATATCATTATTTATATCATTGCTAATTAAACAAGATAACTCTTTCAAATTTCAAATGGTATTTTTAGAACTATTTCTTCTGTGGCAGCAACGCGCCGGGTACCAGCTAGTTATTTAATAAAATACTATTATTTTTTTTACCAAAGTTGTATATTTTACTAATATATTATACAGAGGCATTATATTTTACAGTTTATAATTAGATAATGTATGGTATCTCTCAATACATTGGTCTAAATGGAGACAAGGATTTTTAAAATTTCATTTTGTATATTCGTTAGTTTCGGACAAAAATATTATGAATATGATATGATTACGTAAACATATTTTAAATATGATCGGAGATGTTCACGAAAGCGTGTGTTAAGAGTCACCGCCTATTTGCCGCCTCCGCTTTTAGGATTTTATCCCGGCAACAGCCCCTTTCCTTTGTATCTGTAGCAGGTAGGCAAAAAATTATGAAGGATCATAAAAATCAATATTCCTTTCCAAATACTGTCATAAACACGATACGCAAAATAAAATCATATGATTTTCAATCTGAATGGGGAAAAAATGTAGAAACGAAATGTCGAGCCGGACTCGACATAGGACCGCAAAGTGTTAAGGGACGTTTCTACCTTGTTACAAACCTAACCAACAAGGCCCTAAATCACCCGTGTCCTGTGAGGAACTGAGACGTCCAGCGATCCGGGACGACCTTCGACGAGTATTCTTCTTCCAACAAAAAGAACCAAGTGAATCAGAACGCAGTCTGGCAATTGGATTACAAATTCACAGTACTTCAAAATGAATGCTATGAAGAACGATCATCATATCAATTTTGATGGTACAAAAACCATAGCGACCGTCGAAAATTTCGGCATCAGAATTGCGAGAGAAGTGATGGAAATCAAAAAACGAAGAAACCCCACATTCAATGTACGAGACGACGGCACTAGCATACCCAGAACTTGAAAACAATCTAGCACGAAGGGACGGCAATGCATAACCCAACATAGCACTGGACGGAGGATGCTCACAAGGAGCATCACCAAGGCGTCGATAGTTATTTCGCGTCCACGAGTCCGACAGGAGATTCGAAAAATCGGAAAGATATATATTTGAAATTTTAATGTACCTCGCAGCTAAGCGCAATTGTATACCCTTTTTTTCAGTGTAATTAAAAACATATAAAATCATTCCAATCAACTGAATGAAAATACATTAATATTACAATTACAATAGCGATTTTTTTTTATTGACTGTATAAGCTGGCGACCTTCCAGAAAACCCGTGTCGACCTCCTTGGGAGTGGCGACCCACAGGTTGGGAACCTATGCTATTGTGGAATGAATTTACACAATAGAGATACATATGCAAAAGGGAACAAAGAATAGAACTAAAATAGTATAAGGCATAAATACAATAGAAACAATGATAAAATTTGACGTATGCAACGAAAGAGGAGTGGCGATGGACCTTCGATGCTCCGGTCTTACTTGAAATACATTTTCTTAACCGATCCCTTTTTTTGGGTGTCTGAAACGTCTAACGTTTTTACGTAATTCGCAGCTAAGAATGACCTTTGGTCTCGTGATTCAGCTGCTCGATTATGAGGAAAGGAGTTAATTATGGGATTTTGCACCCAATGGAGGGAAGTGTATAAGTTATTGGAAAGGTGCACAATATAGTTATTGATAGAAGGAATGTCGGACTTAAATTGGACGAATCGGGATGTTTTGAACACTATAGAGCAGTGGTTCTCAACCTAAGGGTCACGACGGGTTTTCTGGGGGCAAATCCAATGAAAATAGCATTGCTATATCTTGAGCAAGACTTTGGACATTTTCTTCGTTCATATTCAACAGTGATAATATGAAACTGCAAACTTCATTAAAGTAGAACTATTATTAATTAAGAATTCAAAATACACAAAAAAGGATGTGGAGTTCTTTCGTCGACATGAACCCGATTGCAAACGTCGGAGACTTGATCGAACTGGAAGTTTTCAGGAAGCAAATACAGCATCAGTGCAAGCATCATATGAAGTCGCATTGGAAATTACCAAGCGAAAAAAACCTCACGCAATTGGAGAAAATCTCATCAAACCCCGTATGTTGCGACATCTTCCATTTCTCTTCAGGTGCAATGTACTATTTTAATAGCGCCATCTCTTGTGGCCCTGCGGAGACATTGCACCTGCTTACTACCGACGGATCGCTTCTTACGCGTGCATCGTTACCGGTTGGGTAGTGACGCGCAGGAAGCGGGAGTCGGTTGACCTTGGCTGCGGGAAGTCGTCCCTCCTGCAGCCAGACCTCTCTTTTTCTCCATCTGTAGTGCGGAATAAATAGTTATCTTGCGAAGAGAGTCTTTCCATTCGACGCCCTTCGTATTCCCATCCATTCGTCCAGCAGCATCACAGTCCGATAGAAGAACGGACCCGTGCAGTAGCTCCACGTGCTCGTCGGCCATCCCGACTATGAAAAACTCTGCAGTGTGCTAGATGAATCCTAAGGTGAAATAGATGAAATAGGTGAAAATTTGAAAGAGGAGATTACTGGGCATCTCGAATCTTTTGAATATGAACTTCAGCGTTGCTTCCCTGAGCTGAAAGAACAAGCAACGATATTGACACGAAATCCATTCTCTTCTTCCCTTGATTTGGCCAGCATTCCCGATTAATTACAAGATGTATCCCCAGACAGGAGAGGCATATGTATTAGATTGTCCCACAAATTCCTTTCGCAAACGAACACAGATCTAATCAAAACCCGCGATGTACTGTTCGCGAAATAACTAACAAGTTAGAAATTCCACGAACATCCGTCCATACTCATCTTCAGCGTATTTCAACATGCGATCTTCTCCAGCGACATAATAGCCAACCTTTTTTGAAGAGACTTGAGATGAAAGTTAGATACTCTATGAGAATATCCAACGTAAACGGTCTTGGACCAAAGGTGCAGAAGCTTTAACTGTAGCTAAACTTGGCCTACGTCCAAAAAAAGTTTTGCTATGCTTTTGATCCTTATGATCCTTAGGATATCGGCTTAAGTATTATTTATTTATTACAAGTTCGATTAAGAAAAGTTCGATTAAATAGCCTTATTGATCGGGTTTTTGTTGATTGAATGTTGATTTTAGCGAATCCTCCGATTATTATGGAGGTTTTTTTTTTTAAATTAATTTTACACTCTGAAGAAACCCCAGATGTCTAGTGTTCCTTAAATAGAGTGTTATAATTAAAAATAAGGTGAATTTGCAGAAACACTTAATGTCAATCTATTTTCAATCCGATCAAAAGCTGTTTAAAAATAAAGATATATATAAAATATCACGTTGCCCCACACTTGTTGGGGCAACGTGATGCGCGTCTTATTTTAAGAAAAATCCTAAAATAAATGCACTAAACAATAGCAAAATTGAGGGCCCGAGGACAACGAAAGGTCTCGAAACAGAGGAAAGAATTCCGCGAATAATAAAAATGTGGTTAAAAATATACAGAAATGTAAGGACGTTGAGGGCAAGTTTTATATATTTTTGGAATTGACAGTGTTATGGTTTCAGAGTGACTTACGATGAATCGACGCAAAAATCGCTTTTATTACTGTGATATGGATATATGGATAAAAAAAAAATGTATCCATATATCTATCTGATATATAAAAATGAATTGCATTTCTTGGGTTTTGTTCATGTGATATGCGCTGACATACCGTTTATCGAATTGAGATAAAACTTGGTCCACTTATTGCCAAGAATTCCGCGGGTAACATAGGCATAGTACAATTAACGTACAGTAGGTTTTTTTATATAAAAAATAATGTGTGAATATTGTTGATTTTTTATTACCATCGATGTGAATGAAATTAAATCCAAACTATTTATCACAAGCAGCTTTTTAAATGCTTCATTAAAAAACATGCCCCCCAAACGTTCGCTAGAGTTTTGAAAATTTGCAAGGTGATTATGGTGGGACGAATGCAATGCTTAATCGAACTCTTAAAGACTTACGATCAAATGCAAAATCGTTTGGTGACGCTCTAATTTTATTATGTGGCGACTTTCAACAATCTCTTCCAGTGATACCTTCATCGACCTTATGAGCTAAATGTTTGCCTCGAAGAATCGCATCTTTGGAGAGACGTGCGAAAACTGACATTAAATACAAATATGCGCATACATTTGAAGCGCTTTGCGTCGGCAGCCACATTTTTAAAACGACTATTGAGTATTGTTGAATGAAAAGTGCATGTTGATGCTACCAACTGTATTTCATTTCCATCGAACTTTTGCGTTGTTGTGCCATCCATCGATTTACTCATTCAGGAAGTTTTTCTGTAGATTTTTAGTAATTATAAAAATGATTATTGGCTCTGCGAACATGCTATTTTGGCAGCAGAAAACACCGACGTCAATACAATCAATCACACAATACAAGAACAAATTGCAAGCGTTTCTGTTACCCACAAATCGATTGATAGCGTCATGAATGCAGATCAAGTTGTTAATTATACAATCGAGTTTTTAAATTCGTCGATGTGCCACCGTACAAATTAGAACAAGACTCTCTATGAAGAAACTGATGCCGAATATCATCGAGACAACTATGTATTCTTAATGGAAATTCGAGCTCCCCGTTGGACTTGCATTCTCAATGATCATCAATAAGACACTTCAAGTGTGCGGATTGAATCTGGAAAATCCACGTGGATTTTACATGAGACTTATTTGCCTTCATAAATATTGCCGCAAAATATTCGTTGTGAGGCGCGAGTTGGTCGATCCAAAGCAATCTCACCCTATCTGTTATATAATTGTGGAAAACACCTTTGTGTTGAACTTGAAAAAATACGGGAAATATGTTATAACTTCAAAGGAAATTTCTCGACGTTTGGGTCAGTACTTCAACCCAATAAAAAAAATTAAATCAAATAAACGGCTGTGAAAACGTAACCAAGCATCAAATGTAAAGGAGAAACCTTAATAAATATTACCATTATATAAAATAAAAACGTAAAAACTTTTAATTAAAAATTCGTCTTATATAACGTAATTTGATTTTTACACCTAGGTATTTGCTACATAATATTAAGCAAATTTTTATTTCATACAGGGCATTTCATTAGAGAAGCTCAATTTTTCAATGTTAATAAAACAAGCTATGTATGAGATAACCATGATAGGCGATTTTTGGTAATAATCATCATTTTCAGTTGCATCCGGGACCATAAAAAGGACATAGCAAATCAGGCGCCCGCGACGGGCGCAACTGGGCTTAGAACGCAAAACGCAGAATACTTAACCATTCTACTTTAGATGAACCAACACTGATTGACTCTGTCTGTTTTTATTATATATATACTACGCTGTCTAATCCTTCTTTTCTTTATTATCATTATATTCAAGTATGACATCCGATCGCGAGGCACTCATTTATTATATCAGTGGTCCGAAAAGCGGACCGATTGAGCATACAAACCTTATGACCACTCCGTCCTCTCTTAGGGCAATTTGGGGCATTTTCTATGATCTGTACGATGACGGAAGCAACATACAACAGTAACCGTCATCCATGAGAGTTCGTAATCGTTCTGTAGACATATTCAAGTATGGCATCCGATTCGGCGCTCATTCGTCATATCAGCGGTCCGAAAAGCGGACCGCGGAAATGAGAAATATCCATCGATATTCAATATTAATTTATTTATAGGATTATATTAGGGTATACCACATGGAGAGTCGTAACTTCATGAAAGGTGCAATGTTTTACAAGTTCAACTATTTCAAATTGAACAATATACTCCAATCTTTAATTGTCTTTAAATACGGAGTGATTGTTGACTTTTTTAAAAATTGCTTTGAATGAAGGTTCCAAAAATGCCCATAGCGATCAAAAATGCAAAAGTAAAATAAAAAAGTGCCATTTCGCTAAGACAATGCACCGTGTCACAAGTCGATGGCAACAAAAGCCAAATAAATTTTTGGAATAAGGGGGATATTTTACTACGTTTCACATATAGGCCCAATGTCCAAAGAGTCAGGGTTGTCGAAAAGAATTTTTTTCAACATTTTGGAAAATTTATTTTAAAAACTATTTTGAACTTTTTTAGATTTAAAATCTCGGGCCCTTAGAATCGTTGGCTTGTTTGAATTTATTTGTTTACATTATTGATTTTTTTTTTCAGCTGACATCTCAGCTGATCGTTTTTGTTTGTTTTTATTTATTTCTATTAATATTGTTGATTTTTTACAGCTTATAATTACCTGTTTATCTGTTATCGATCTCTTATTTTTGTTGTAATTTTTGAATTTTATGGTTACGCTGGTTGCGCGCCACGTGAGGTTTTCCAGAATAATGTCGGAGATTATGTCAGAACATAAGGCTGAAGTGAAAAAATGGACTGAGGAATTTGAACACGTCTTGGAGAAGCTATCATCATCAACGAAGATGAAAAAGAACCTTCGCGGTGATATAAGGGAATGCGTTGAAACGGTCACGGGCGCAAACAATAGAATGAAAGAAGTGTTGGACGAGTTAGAACAGGGATGGGAAAGGCCATTCTATTCCCTGCAGTAGCAGCTGCAATAATAGCTGACGCTAGAATTAAACGCCACACAGACTGCGGCAGCAGCACCCGGATTAGGAGCAGGCCGCATCAGCAAGATCACGCAGACTGCGACAACATCGGCACCTGGAGTAGGAGCAGACGACATCCACAAACAAGAAGCGGTGACGCCGAAAGTACTGAGGAGTTTGGCTAATGCCGAGAAGGCCGTTCTCGAACTTAAGAAAGAGATAGCCAGGAGCTCCAGAGGAAAGCTGTTACCACCGCAGGCAAAGCAGCCTAAACCAAATGCCACGTCACTACCTCAGACGAATATACTGACGCCCACACAGCCTGCCAGAACATCAGCTGCCACACCAACCATAAACGAGTGGACGGTAGTCGGCAGCAAGAAACGGAGAGGGGAACAGAAACCTCGAGGGAAGGCCAAGGTGACGGGGAAACAGAAACCGCGCAAACCCCGGCTTTGTAACGACATCATTATCATCAGCTTCGAAGAGGGGGAAAAGGGGGAAAGCACGTATGCTGAAACCCTCAAGACCCTCCGCAATAACATCAAGCCTGACGAGCTAGGATTTAAGATTGCATCCATAAGGAAGACGAAGAAAGGGGATGCAATCATTCAGCTGGAAAAGGGCTCAAAATAGACAGTCACTCTCGTTAAGGCGATAACGGGCGCATTGGGACCGGAGACAGAAGTCAGGTAGCTGGTCCAAGTGGAAACTCTCACGATCCTCGACATATAAGAAGGAGTAGATGAGGGCGATGTTGCCACGACTTTGTGCGGAGATAGCAACCTTACAAACGAGGGGGAGGTCAGGGTGCGATAACTGAAGGCGGGGCCCTGAGGTACCCAACTGGCAATTGCCACTGTGCCTATCCAGGCGGGCATAAAACATGGCAAAGATTGGCTGGACTTACTGCCGTTTGCGCAGGAAGATCAGCGTTTCAAGATGCAACTGCTGCCTAGAAGCGCTGCATGAAGTCCAAAGATTACTCCAACCAGGATCGCTCCGCGGCGTGTCGCAGGTGTGGGGAGGCATGCCACAAGCCAGCTGCTTGTGCCAGGGATCCCTGTTGCTAAACATGCAAGGCAAAAGGAATCAACGCAGATCATTGCATGGGGACCAGGGAGTGCCCCGAATACAGGGAGACTGTGAAACGACAGAGAAATGGCCACCGTTCTCCAAATTAACCTAAACGCCTGCAGGGACGCCCAAGACTTTATGCATAAAATAGCAGAGGAGCGGAGAGTGGACCTAGTGCTCATCTCTGAGCAGTACCGCAGCAGCAGCTTGCCATGGTACTTTACCAGTGCTGATGGCAAAGCAGCCATCAGGGCGGCTGCACCCCGACTGCTCCTCATCGGGGTTCCAAGCGAAAAAGGCGACTGTTGGGCCTGGATTGAAACCGGGGGAATTGAGAGTTTACTCTTGCTACTTTTCCTCGAACTCGCTATATACCACATTTGCAGGCGACCTTGCGCGCCTTGCAGACAGCATATGTGCGTCTTCTCTCCCAGTCGTCGTAACTGGGTACTTCAACGCTAAGGCCCCAGAATGGGGATCACCTCGCACGGGTAGACTACATGCGATGAACACCGACGCGAACACCTTCGTTCGAAGAGAATAGGCAAGGAGCAGGCCCGGAGTACCATCATTGCGAAGAAAATAACGATGATGCCAAACATACGACTTTCGTCTGCCTGGCATGGCATTTGGGAGGGACCTATAGGACCTAAGGGAGAATATGATCCCTTCAATGCCAAAGGATGTCAGGACATGGAATAGAATGCGCGGGAGTAGGTTTATCAAGTGCGTTATGCAGCAAAAATAAGACGCTGAACGAATAAAGAGAAGAAGGCAAGTGGAAACATCCTCAATTGCTGATATGATTTCGACCTGTCCGAATTACAGGGACAAAGAAAACCCGAGAGGGACGCATCGCTGCCACTCTTGAGCAATACTCAATTAGTAGCCGGGTGGCAGCCGAAGGAGAGGAGGGATTTTAGTGGGTAACCGGATCCGGATTTACAATTTTGGAATTGGTTTGGAATGGTGGCGATTATTCTTTCAATTAGAATTTCGTCCCTAGACTAAGAAATTCGGTGGTGTCAGGTCTGGAGACCGTGCGAGCCACGGGACAGGGCACGTCCCCAGACAAAGAAATCCAGTGCTAGCAAATGTGGAGACCGCGCAAGCCATAGGATTTATTTATCAAAAAAATCTAAAATAAACTAAAACGGGTCAATCAATCAACCCATTTTAGATTCATCGATATGAATTGCATTTAGTAATATGTTTATTAAATCAAATGACATACATGTAGAGCACACTATCAATTTGCAGCCATAATACGTTTGTGGCATTGACGTACTCCTGAATAAGTATTCACCTGTTGCTAAACAAACAACGGCTTTATTTTTCAGATCGTCTTACTAGCTATTCAAGATGAAACAATGTATATCGACGTAGAAATAATACGTCAACAGATGAAGAGCATTACAGACTATTGGAATATTATATATGCTTGTATGTTTCAATTGAATGTTACATATTTTGTGCAATATTGCCACTTTGCCTTTGAACTATGAACCTATCTTGCTTGTATTAGTATGACAGGTCGATGCACGACAGGCAATAAAGGGTGGGTTGGTGTGCCGGGGGTGGGATAAAGGGTGGTTTGTACCGAGCTGAATGACGCTGTATGCGTCCCAGGAACTCTTATATTCTGTGATGAAGTCTTTGCTCGACAAAAAATTCAATTTAGTATTTGAAGCTAAATTTTCAATATTCTACAATATTTGAAAAGCATAATAAATAATAGAAGTCAGGAATTAGTACATAGAAATAATTTGATGCGCATTAAGAACTTAGAAGATTAGTTTACCACCATATATACGATTATTCAAATCTAAGACAAACAGGTTGTAATTTTAAAAAAAGTAATTATGTATAAGTCTTTGACGAGTTTCCAGTAAAGTCTTGGGATCCGACCAATTGTCTTGGCCGCGGGAAGGTCTTATCTTATCTCCAAACGATGATGAACGCACCGTATGTTTTAATTACTATAAATAAGAAGCGTAAGATTCTCATCAATGCAAATGTTTTAGAGCATATGCGGGGGCATACTTTATCTGGATTACTATAGAGCGCTCGCAACATATGAGTGCATACTCATCAAAGGATTGATATATACAGAACCCAGATTTCTTGCCTGTGTATTTTCTCAATATTCAAAGATGATGATATCCGGCTTCCTTGATGATTATTTGATCGTTCATGAACGGATTCCACGAGCATGACCTTTTTGTGCAAATTGATGTGTTAATTCGGCACTACTCATAAATGATACTTTCGAAACAATTTCAAAAAGCGCCCAACTAATATTAATTACTTTACAAGCATAAATGTGAAACTGCTTATTTCAAGGGACAAGAATGTCTCTTAAAATACACGGTACATAGAAAACACTTATCTCCTCCAATCATCGAGGTGCACAAACGACATCTCCCTTGCACTTTCAGGATGTCATCGAATGCGGACACTTGTTGCAGCATCTTAAAATATTGATCATATTTGGATGGGATATAATTTTTAGTCGACGATGCAAATTTGTGACGGTAAGAGTGTAGGAGTAGGGCTATCTCATATTCAATCTATATATTCAATATGAAGTTATTAGTGTACCAATAGCATGCTATGTTCGATGTATATGCAATTAATCAATGATGCAGCAACAGTACGCATGCAGGTCCGGCGCGCTGCATCCCTGCACCGGGATGTTGCCTAGCAACCTTCCCAGCCCCAACCCATCTTGTTGATCTTTCCGCCCACGCGAGACAAAGCAAAAATCACGTATCCTCAAAAGGATGCTTTTAGGTCTGTTTTTAAACTATCTTAACTTTGAGCAATTAAACAATTTAAAACTCATTATTACAGCACAATTGCAACAGATGAATTGCTAATGCATGGCCAATTCTTATGGATGAAAGGAGCTGATGTTGGAGAATTGGTTTAATTAAAGATATGTTTTCCGATTATAAAATGGAAGTCATTACCTACGACTGATGATGTCATTATGTGCATTTAAAAATTTTCGATCCTTGATATTTGCATTGGTCCTCAGCGAGCTTTGAGGTGCATTGGAATAAAATACATTTACAGCATCGACAAAATTATCACTACAGATGAAATTCGGCAAGTAGGAACTGAACCGTAAACCATTGAAACAAATAATGTGTCCAGGGCCGTAACTAGTGTATGATGCGCCCATGGCAAGAATCTAAATTGCGCCGCCCTCTAAAGGGCCAATTATCATCCCCATGCAATAGCGCTGTTAATCTGGATAGATTTAATTCTGCAATTCTAATTGCATCTGTAAAAAGGACAGGATTGCTTCTTTTGTGTGCACCGTTGCCGTTTGGGTGATGACGCGTAGAAAGCGGGAATCGGGAGGAGTCGTCCGATAGCCTTGACTGCGGGAGAGCGTCCTTCCGGCAGCTAGATCTTTTTCTCGTGTATAATAAAGAGGTTATCAAAGAAGTCTTTTCGTTCGACGTCCGTCCACCTCACCCCATCCGCCCGGTTACATAACGGTCTGAGAGAAGGAGCCCGCGTGCTAGCACCGCCATCTTGATGAGCGCATTGGAGCAGAGCACCGCCCGAAGACTCTGACTGCGCGCAATCTCATCTTACGAAATTGACGAATTACATTGGAAAAAAACGACATAAATTGTGAGATCATCTAATATTGATATGATTTACATTTACTTACTTGTTTCTCGTGTATTTTTCGTATGGACGAAAATGAGGCGGGGGCGCACTGGCTGAGGGGCGTAATCCCCGGTGACACTTTATTTCCGGTATCCAAGAAAAAAAAGACTAATCGGGTCGACACTTAAAATTTTTATGCAAGCTTGATAACCTCTTTATTATACACGAGAGAGAGAGATCTGGCTGCGGGAAGGACGTCCTCCTGCATTCAAGCTTATCCGATGACGACCCAACCGCTAACGGTGCACACACAAGAAGCGATCCTGTCGTTTTTGCAGACGAAATTTGCTCGCAGCGCCACAGAAGACTTCTGTACTCCTTATGAGCATCCTTCGTCCATTTCCGTTGCTTTATTGGAGATTGTTTGCACTTTAGATCTTTTTGCCGGTTATTGGTGCTTTAATTTTCGGTAAAATTGGTAGCCAAACTCTGGGTATGGTTGAGCCGTCATCTCGTCTATTGATTGTAGAGTTTCTTCGTATTTTTGATCTCTCGCAATTCTGATGCCGAAATTTTTGATGGTTGTTATGGTTTTTGTATCGCAAAATTGATGTAATGATCGTTCTTCGTAAAATGTTCGGTTGCTGCTAATTTGTAATCTAATTGCAAGACTGCATTTTAATGTTCTGTCATCTTGTGATCGATCTATCTATTGTTTTGTTCAATATACGACTTGATGCAGGCGCATTTGATTTCGTGAGCCGTTCTTTTTGTCAGGCAGGAGACTTCTTACCTTTTTTCCCATCCCAAAGATCGTGCTCATGCCGTGGTAATGAAGTGCTTTTTGATACACAACATATTTTCCGCGTGGTGTGTGGCGTCTGGTAATAAACGAGAAAGGCGTAAGCAGTCCACATACGGCTGTCCATGTGAGAAGCATGCACGCATACCCTGTGTGTTTCCGTGCTTTGTTGATGCTCGCAACGGAAACTACACACGCTTCGATTCGAATAGCATATCAGTCGGAATCATTGAGACAAAGCTTCTTCTTCTTGAAATTTTTAATTTCAAACTGTAGCTTTTATGATATTATTCATCATTTTTTTTCACTAAAAACTTGGTACCGTTGCTACATGTCGTGGTGGATCACGCCAATTTTCAGTGTGAAAATACACAAGTCAAAAAGGCAGCATGTATATATTAATTTTACCCTTTTTTTTTAAAGGGGGGGGGGGGCTAAATTAAGATTCTTGCCACGGGCGCATCATACCCTAGTCACAGCTCTGCTATTCACAATGAAATTCTTAAAGCATTTGGTGGGGACCGAATCATCGGTCCGTACTTCTTCCATAGACGATATGGACATGTGGTTCCAACAATACAGCGCTACGTACCGCACAGCGCATGCTACGATGAACATTTCGCATGAGCGATTTGACGGCATGGTTGTTTAACGTATTTAGATTTCTTCTATAGAGACTATCTTAAATCGCAGCTTTATGCGTATAAAATTGATTTATTCTTAAAATATGCATAAGTTCTAAATATTTTTTGGCGCGCATAAAAATATACTATTCGCCTGTATGGATATTTGTGGGGATCATTGTATATACATGAGCATTTTCAAATTGGTACGAAACCATGGTTGATGTATTGTATGACATCTTACGGTGAAATTCGTTACTACTGCATTTAAATTATTTAAATATTATTTATGAAAATTATATACAAACAAATGCATGTAAATATTATCGTAATTAATAAATATTTTAAAAAAATATCACTCAATAAGTTCGTAGGATTTTTTTTATTTTAAGAAATTGCGATAAAAATACCCCCAAATGAAGAATAAAAAATTAACTAATTAAGCGCCAGCATCTCCATCAATTTTTCAATAAAATAAATATTTTTTAATATCTAAAAATTATTATGTTAGGGACACGCATTGGCGAATCCAAAAATGTATGTCACATTGTAATGGATATTGATGTATCCATTTTGTTTTTAAATAAATTCAACAGAGGTCATCAGGGTCTATTTAAGGATTTATTGGTCAGAATGCCTTGTAAAAATCAATATTGTTAGTAAATTGGAACAACCCTGAATAAATAATTAATTTTAATAGCATATATATATTGAAATAAATGCTCAAAACCTGTAAATTATCCCGCAGGGCATCGCCTTTCAAGCTTTTATGCAATTTTTAATATCTCCAAAATCGCTGGCAAATTAATAGGCGTACAAATCTAAGAACATATGGTTCAAGATGTTCAAGCATAGTTTGAGGATGATTTATTAACGTTTAGGAATGTATAGGATGAATTTTGGGACGCTTGGACGCATTCGCAAATCGCACACACAGGACATTGAAAAGACAGTGTTATTTTTAAGATTTATTTTTCCACATCAAATTGAATGAATTCACATATATTCGGATTAAAATATTGCAGCGCAACATATTCACAAAATCGCTTCTGAACAAACAGTTTCGCTGCAAACTAACATAGTGCACATTGAGTCACATAAATCTAAGACTGTCGGCTAGTTTAACGCTTATAACGAGCAAAATAATCCATCCTGGCTATATGTAGGACACGCAACAATATTAATATTTCAACGCAGTGTCGAAATTATGACACAACAAGCATCTGATAATAACATCTACTACAATAAGTATACAATGATTATTTCATTTTTGTGGTGTTTTTATGATTTTTTTTATTTTTTTTTGTTTCACATTTAGTTTGACATGATGAGTTATACGATAAAGCCATATGTATTATGCAAAACTTTGATGCAATTACAAGCGGAAAAATCATCATTTTCCGCTTGAACTTCGATGGAATGCATGTATCGATACGCAAATGTCAACAAATTCATAATGCATCTTTAAGTTTTGCTAAATATATATGCAACTAATTGCACACCAAAGTATATATTAGATTCGTACACATACATTGAGGAAAAAAAATTTGGCAAATTATTTTTGGCATTCATAGTGTTAGATGGCCCCATTCATAATTCCAGCACTGACTGATCTTAAACTTAACATTTTCAATTAGAATGACTGATTTGATGCAAAACTTATTATTCCCATATCAAAAAAAGGTTTCGTATCAAGACTTATGTAATTATTTCATGTTATACATGATTGTTAAATATCAACAATTTTTAAAAATATGGGATGATCCATTAACATTTTTCCAAATGATTTGGTCTAAATCTTTAAAAGGTGTATTTTATACCAACATTTATCCCATGGATTTAATCATATTATTTATGAAAAATTTTAACGTGCATATAAAGGATGCCGCATGAACACTACCTTATTTGAAACGACAAAGCGACAGTTATTCTGTAAAAGACACGTAGAGTTACGCCACTAAATTTACATGGAAAAAACGTTAAATCTTGCTCTTTCGAATGAGTGTCATTTTTGCCCTCTTTGAAATAAGTGTCACTTCAACGCGCGCATTTCAAATAAGGAAGTTTCCATGCCGCATCCTGTATATTATAAAAATGAAGAAGCGATCGTTATTTAAATATGTGAATCTTCGTGAATTTAAATTTGAGTTTAATATCTTCGAGTCCATTTTGAATCATGTGTTAAAAGTGAGAATAAATACCGATGAAATGCTTGAATGATAAATAACTTTAATATATCTGAATCCTTTTTCAATTCTCAAATAACCTAAAAACAATTTAAAAATCATGATTTAACCCAATAAATACCGCTAAGGATTAAAAAATATTAACAAGATAAAACAGCAGTAAATTATTCCATATCAACTCCTGAGAAAAGACTCCAGAAAATTATGAATCTGCATGTGAAAATGTCTGATGGACATTTCCAACATGAAAATTCGGATTTAGTATAAAGATCTTAATACAACATGTTTAACAAAAATGAGTGAAATATGCAGTGGAAAATGATATGTATAGGGTCAATGTCAAGCGGTATTTATAAGGTCAATGTCGATATTTTTTGATATGCAATAATCAAAACCCAAGCGTCTATAACGCAATCGATGCTGGACTCGAAGGATCTAAAATTGTGCTTAAATAGAGTTTAGGTGAATGTGATTTTTTTCGACGAAACGACCTTCTTAAATCTGTTTTTATCAAAATTCAGTCTTCAATTGCTCCAAGAAAATATCCTTTGTTGCCATTATTCATTTGCTACTTTCTTTTTGTCTGTCGGACCATTTACCAGGGTCGCCACATCGAATCATCTGCGATGTTGGGTTTGCGGTCAACCGGTTGCAAGTTGTTCCTGTTAGCGTTCCCGAAATTGGCATTGTTCGCATCGTATTGTCCGAGATTGTTATTAGCTTGCATGGCGAATCTATTGAAGCCCGTCATCATCTGGTTCCTGCCGAAAGTCCTCTGGTTGAATTTGCGTTGGCGAACATTGCTGTGGAATTCCAAATGGGGGTCTCTCTCAGTTTTCATGGGCATCGAGTTCATCGGTTCCGGTTTATTGGTGGCGTTGGGGGCGTGCTTCACGCCGTCGATTTTCAAGCATTCTCCGGGAATAAACAAGATCACTTTCTCTGTTGGGTTAACTGGCATCATCGAAAGCAGGGGACTGACTTCGAGCTTCTTTCGCAAGTTTTCAATGTACATTTCAGACTCATTCTTGGGTTGGACGAATTGCATTGGTCGAGCGATTCCAGAGACAGTGGGTGCTTGTTCGCGGACAGAGCGAGCTTTAGGCATGGTGTAATCCAAAGGTTCATCATTGGATGGCTTTACAACGTGGTTAATTACGGTAGGCCTCCCAATAATCATCTTCTCATCCCTTAAATCATTTTCGAACGACGCATCCGGCTGGAGTGAATTTGGTGGGACTTTTTTAAACAGATTTCCGCGGGCTTTCTCCTTCATGTTCTCGAATTCGAACTCACAGATTTCCAGATGTTTCAGCAGCTTCAGCTTAAAATCCCTGTCGACAAACTCAGCGAAGGTGGAAACGGTCATATCAGGAATACTCAAGAACCTTTCCACCTCCTTAACGCAGGCGATGAATCCTGCGCGATAAACATCCGAACCTAAAAAAATATTGAAAAAATTAGCACATAATGTCAAAGATTTAAATAGTACATTCATTACAGCATCCAAGAAATTTTTGAAATCAATTATTTTAAAGTACAAAAATTCGAACACTCTTTTAATATGATTTTTATCCTATTAAGGGGGCGGGACGTATATATACGTCCAAAGTAAATTGCATCGAAATTGGTTAGGACGTATATATACGTCCTCGAAGTATATGTTGAGCCATAAAGCAGGCGGGACTTTCTTTTGTTTAACGAATGTGTGAGTTGTCGATACACGTTGTGACATGAATTTAAGATAGGCATCAAATTGGTTGCACTTCGCTATTGTGTTGGAGTGGACGTGTACTTAATATAAAAAAGATTCAAATGGAAAATAATAGTTTTGAAATAGAAGGACAAAAAAGACGTGTTGATGCTCAGTTCAGACAACTTAGTAAAAAGCCAACCTATGCCATCAAAAAACAGTATTGCATTTAAACCATCACACTTAGTTGAAAGGAATTTTCAAAGAACAAATGAAAGGGAATTACATAGCAGCATGGTACTACATAGCACGCCAGGTGGGCAGGACGTATATATACGTCCTAACGAAAATGTGCACGCCCACTGTATGTTGCGTTATTGAAAAAGAACTCCCCGCTTAACAGATTAAGGTCTCTATTAAAGCGGGCGGGACGTATATATACGTCCTAACGAAACAATAAGTCAAATCGCCCTTTGATTCTAGTCAAAAAAATTAAATGTTACCTTTGCTCTCACAGTCTTGCAGCATTCTAAAATGCCTGACGGTCATCTCCAAGATGTCCGCCTTCTCCAGCTTGGCCTGGCGATTGTTGCGGCCGCCAGTACCAAAGTCGATGCGCTTATCGGTCAACAGGATGGTCTTCAAATCGGCCAAGCTTCTGTTAATTCGAGCACGTCGACGTTTTTCGGTCAAAGGCTTGTTTGCACGTCTTGTTTGTTGAGCAATAGGCTCAGGAGGGTTGGGCGATATGCCCGCGTTCTGGACGCTGACTCGCCATTTCTCCAGGGTGTCTTTCAGACAGAGTTCCATCGAAGAATACTAGAAATATTTAGAAAAAAAAACATATTTAAAAATACTTGCAATCTATGTTAAAACCATACATTTAATATGAAACATATTGGAGGTTTTCCATCAGATGTTTTTTTTAATTTAATCATAGTACGAGGGTCATCCAAAAAGTAAGATTAAGAACGTGGGTGATTTACCATCCCCACGTAGTAGCGCTATTAACAGCGACATCTTATATCTCTCTTCAGGAGCAACGTGTTATTTTATCAGCGCCATCTCTTGTGGCCCTGTGGAGACATTGCACCTGCTTACCGACCGATCGCTTCTTGCGTGTGTACGGTTGTCGGTTGGGTAGTGACGCGCAGTCGGAGGACTCGTCGGTTAGCCTTGGCTGCGGGAAGACGTCCTTCCTGCAGCCAAATCTCTCTCTCTCTTTTTCTCATGTGGAATAAATCGTTATTTAGGGAAGAGTCTTTTCATTCGACGACCGTCTATTCTTATCCATTCGTCCAGCAACATCACAACCCGATAGAAGAACGAACCCGTGACCCGTTACCACATTTAAGAAAAATCGAAAAACTCTCGTATTTAATTGAAATTCAGACAATCCGAAATATTTTTGTAGTCAGGGTACCAGCTTTTATATGTCAGTATCATAAACCTTCGCCGCCAGCATATTTTGGATTGTCTAGGATGTAGAGACCGTTTCATCCAAATAGAGACCAGAAAAGCTTCTCCCACCTATGCGGTGTAAACATTCTGGGCACCCATCTCGCACACAACTTCTCGTAACCAAAATTTTCCGCCACAATATTACTGAGGAGACTTCGACATATGTCAGGAAATTCTTCGTGAAGGTCTTCAAGCGTCACACGGCGCATTTTTTTGCAATTCTTGGCCTTGGCAGTTTTAGATGCTCATGAATACTGGGAGTAGTAAACGTAGTCCTGAAAAATTCGGGATTGAAATTTTTATATGACAAAGGCTACTAAATCGAGACATTCCCACCGAAATCTGTACGCTTGGAAACAGTGGCGTACCTGCTAATTGGCGAGCTTAGGCGACGCCTAGTGCAGTAACTGTCTAATCTATATATACATATATGTTTTTATAATTGTTATATTAGCCTCTTCCTACCGGTGATGTATTTACTACACCTCGACTCCAATAATGGGAATATCGATATGAAAAATAATAGATACGGGCTTCAGAATTTTTGTATTCCTCCATAATATATATACGAATCACATCAAAGTAATGAATTTTATGTCATATTGAAAATATGTTCACAATTTAAATATTTCAACCTTTGTGTTTGAGCAACGGTGTGCCAAAATGAACCGATGCATCCAGTCGTCGTACATCATCAAATTGCATACGCGCAAAAGCTTTGATGAAGTCGTACCTTTTTACATCCTTCGTATCGCATACCGTTCTTTGATGCATTTTAATGCACTCATAAAAAAGAAAATAACGAGTGTCCAAAAGACACGAATGTCGTTATTTGAATTCCCGGCATCGTATGAAAACACGTGAACATCATAACTTGACATGTCTATTTGTCATTTTACCAGGAACCAAATCGAAAAAAATGTTTAAATAATTATGATGTTAAATTCAATATCATGATCATCCTAATGTGACGTCTAGATTAAGCTTATACGTGACGTCTTTTCAAATAACATAAACCAATTTGTTTTAGTTGAAATTGTTCAATTTTAACCGTGGACATTGCAACAACGCGTTTACACGGAATCCTTTCTTCGAAGATGATGATGGATATGCTGTTACTGTTCGATAATAATTACGGCCATCGGCCACAGTTGAAACATCTCAATGTCTATTTCTGAAGATTTGATATTAATGGTTGGAAGAAGATTATCATAATTGATTGATAGGAGTTCCGATAAAAGGACCTGTATAAATTAGCTCCAAACTTAAAGTCCGCTAAACTGGGAGAACTTAAATCTTTTAGAGATCGAATGCTTTTAATGAAAGCCTTGTGAAAAATAAAACAAGTTCAGCACTCTGTCTGTACAAGCTGGTGCATATCAAAGTCACTTTGGTGAATTTATAGAATTTAGCTTTCCATTGAAAAAATATATCAATGGGATTTCCGAAGTGAAGTATTGATAAAGTGATAGTTCTTAGATACTAATTGGAATGGTTCGAGTTTAAATTGACTCTATAAAATAGTCTTCAAGTACCAATTTGAGAGATAGCCATGATTTTCCTACTCAAGTATAAATTTCAGATTTGAAATGTTGCGAAATATCAAAAACTTCGTAGCTCATAGTAAAAGCCAATTATTTGCATTGATTTATTTTCATTTTTCAACGTAAATGGTTAACTAAAAGACATAACTGTGTTTGTGTAATATATAATAAAATACGTGCGCTATTAGTTTAGTGCTGCCATTTTCAAAGTGATCTATCTGATGCTACGTAATAGTGAAATGGAAAAATATGCATAAAAATGAAAGTAAAAGGGAATCTAATGATCAGTTTAATTAGTCCCGCGTGTTTGTCGGCCATTTTATCCAGTCACAATAAATTTTTCCGATGAAGAGGTCGTCGCGCGCTTCGGCACTTCTCGTCTACGGAAGAACCCTTATCTACGTTGCCACCAACGGATAGAGAAGAGAAAAACCAGTGACGGCAGGCGTTCCAAAGGGGTGTAGCTGCTTGGACTGCTGAGGATGCCACCAATGGACGGAGCCAAAATTGTCGCATTTGCTGATGACGTTCTAGCCACCGCCAAAATCCAAGAAGATCCTGCGACCGACTTGTGAAGACGCGCCGAGGAAGGCCACAAAGTGGCTAACAGGAGCTGGTCTGAAGCTCGCTGAAGCGCGCCAAAAAACGGAAGCCCTCTTTTTCACAAGACGCAGGAAGCTTGTGCCCCACCGCTGAGGATCGGGGGTGGCGAGATTAAATACTCAAGATCCATTTGACATTAGCCAGCATCGTGAAGAATCTGGCCAAGTTGATGCCCAACATTGATGGCCCAAAAACAAGCAAGAGGCGACTCTACAGCGAGGTAATGCACTCGATACTGTTGTACGGCCGATATGGGCTGAGGCACTACAAATTGAAAGGACCAGACTTAACACGGCCAGACGCCGTCCTGGCACTGACTGCCATACCGCCAATCGACCTGCTTGCCTACGAGAGACATGCAATACAGAAAACTTGAAGACAGGAATAACACTAAGCAGACGACCATGGCGGCGTGGCAGTCCCGATGGGACAACAGCGCTTAAGGTCTATGACGCACGAGCTAATACCAAACCTGAGAACCTGGGTAGACAGAAAGCACAGTCAACTGTGCTACCACTTGACCCAGGTTCTCAGCGGGTACGGCTGTTTTGGTAACTACCTACACAAAATAGGCAAAGAGATCGGCTTGGAGTGCCACCACTGCGAAGCGGAGTACAACGATGCTGCACACAACATTTGTCTGCCCAGCATGGAGCACTGAAAAAGACATCCTATGGAAGGAGCTGGGAATCAGCTCGCTCTCTAGGGCTAAGGCATGGAATGTGTGTTGCAAATACACAACGTGCGCTATGCAGCAGAAGACACATCGCTGCCACTCTTGTGCAATACTTAATTAGTAGCAACCGAAGAGGAGGGGGGTTTTGTGGGTAAAAATCCCACACTGCCACCAGAATGGTGGTGTCTTTTGAAGATTCCCCCCTTCGCAAAAAAAAAGGTTGGTCAGAAAAGGCCGTACTGATACACATGACGAGGTAAGGGAATGGGAGACCATCAATGATTTCTGGCGAATTTGTGCAATATATTTTTTAAAAAACCAGTGCGAAATGATGGCCTTGTGACGCTTAACGACCTTTGAGAAGAATTTCCTGACATTCCTCGAAGTCTCCTTGATGATATAGTATCGGAAAAACTTGGTTAAAATATGTTATATGCGAAATGGATGCCCAGAATGTTCAAAACGCACAGAAGGGAGAAGCTTTAATGGACTCTATCGTGATGGGGAATGAGACATTGGTGTGTCTCTACATCCCATAATTCAAAAGACAATACATAAGGAGCTGCCGTCGGACGTCTATGACACTTGCGTACAAAAGCTGGTGTCCCAACTGCAGAAATGTACCGATCATAACGATGATTGCGTTGAAAAACAATCGAATGTATCTGTGAAGTATCCTGTTAATTTCAATTAAACAAACCTTACTTTCTGATTGATCCTCGTATTTAAATTTTAATTTTAAAGAGATCTTTTAGCGGTATATTTATTGAAAAACACGGGTGAAAAATGATTTTCAGTAAATTGAAATATTTTAAATATTGAAATTTGCACAGTTCCACTGTTCCCGCAAAGGCTTCTTTGCGATTTCAGGTTATTACTAGATAGTTTATAGATGTCCGAAAGACAATTGCATCTATATTCAGACATGAACGTCTTCGCAAATGGAATGAAGACATGGAGTGCTTTTCCACCAGGTCTTGCTGAAACGTGCCGCGCATCAAAACTCCTTCAAGGTGTTCAAATTGCATTTCAAAAATTCGATTTGTCCGTTAATCAATTAGATCTTCGTTCAGCTTCCTATGTGGAAAAACATCCAATGGAGGATAGCATTTCAAAGCTTTATCATATTTATTAACAATACTATCATTGACATTTTACATAGTACCATATGAAGTTTCAGTATTTTAGTTTTATGCCAATAACGGATGATTTGGGGGGCGCTGAAAACCAACTGCCGCCCCCTTTATACAAGAAATAAGCTGATATTTGACATTGTTGCGTTGCGGTATCAAATTAGCCCTTCAAAAAATATAATAATAGAACAACAGCGGCTGAATTTTAAAGGGATCTTCTTGGTTTCGCTATTCAAAATTATTTCAGCTTCAGATGTTTTCAATTAATGAATCACAATGATCACATATGGGCATCATAACAGGTTATAAAAAATACGCTTTGCGTTTTTCTTCCTGCGATAGATTAAAAACGAGCAAAAATTACCTTTAATACAAGTCTACGCGATGTAATATGACTCTAGTTTAATTTAAGGATGCAACGTTTGGGGTGAAAATTAAGATATATACGGTTCATGTTCGGGGCTCTTATTGTAGACTTGGTTTTTCCAGTGGGAAAATATTGCAAATACAATAATTTATTTCATATTATAAAAACTAAATATATGGATGAATTCTAGATTAAACACCAGTGATGAATTGTGATTTATTTTCAGTGAGGGTTTAACGTCACGAAAAGTGAAACTCCAATCCCTTGCGCGTGCACCATTGCCGGTTGGGTAGTGACGCGCATAAGGCGGGAGTTGGAGGAGTCATCGGTTAGCCTTGGCTGCGGGAAGACGTCCTTCCTGCAGCCAGATCTCTCTTTCGTGTGGAACAAATAGTTATTTAGATTAGAGAGTATTTCTATTCGATGCTCGTCTATTCCCATCTATTCGTCATCTAGCAACATCACGGCTTGATAGAAGAACGGACCCTAACAAAGATAACGCAATAAATTTTGGAAAAAAAATATTTTTTCCTCAACACAGTCTTCTTTCAGCTTGATATGATGATCGAGCTCCTTAAAGTACCCATCAACCGTCGATTTCATTGTTGGCAAATATTTTACCACAAAGTCGAATTTTTCGAGTTTGGTCAGAAAAGCGGACCGGTTGGACACACACACCTTATGGTCACTCCGTCGTTTTTTTAGGCCTTTTTGCGACATTTTCGGGGATAAATGCACACCCGGAACCTTCTATGATCTGCATGATCATGCAAGTCTTCTCAGAAGCTAAATTATATAGGTGACTCACTGTAAATGAGGTCGCGAACGAGTCTAGGTTTCCCCCCATCCATAAAAACTATACTCATATTTGTAATTTAGTATAGATTTCTTTGCGTACTTGCAGTTGATGGTCATTCAATACCATTTTGTGGATTTTCTTCGCCATTTCTTGGGTGGTAACTAACATTTCCTTTGCTATGAAGTATTTACTACAACTCGACTCTAATAATAGGAATATTAATATGAAATATAATAGATGCGGAGTTCAATGTTTTTCAAAATTTCATACGGTGTAACAAATACATATCATAGTAGCGCGGGTGTAATTTTTATTTAACATTTTTACCCTTTTTTTAGCCAATTGCCGACGTTTTTTACTTTTTTCTTGACCCACGTTTCATCCATGCTTACGAATCGACTTTATTTTGTTTCATTGTGAGCAAACGCGGCACCCATCTTGCGCACAGCTTTCTCATGTGCAAATTTTCAGGCAATATACGATGTACAGCATTTTTCGAAATGCCTAAGATGTCGACGGTCAATCAATACCATTTTATGAATTTTCTTCACTATTTCTCATATCATGTGGTCGATCAGTGCGCTGTTTGTCTTGGCAGCTTGTACGGCCTCGTTTAAACTCGGCCATCCAATAGTTTATAGTTGTTAACGAAGGAGCAGACTCTCCCAGAGTAGAATCTAGCCCGGCTTTGATATTGGCTGCCAAACAAACACTAAACAATACAGCGTCTTCAAACTTGAAACTTATGCTTTACAACAACCGCCATCTCTACGTCAGGTCGAATACTTCTAGGAATTTATATTTCTATGCCTTTATACTTTAGTATTTCAGTCCGGTACAGAATCCGAAGAAATCTGCAGCATTGTGTGCTAGTCCATTAGCATGATCGGTTATAAATTCAGGATTGTCAATTGTAACTAAATTTTCAATAGCTCCTAAGCCAATCTCAAAGGCTTAAAAATGCATTTAATTAAATATGCAAATGCATTTTTCACATGTAATAAAGTATGTCTTTTGCAGTCTTTTCTTCTTTCTTTTGGAATGCAAAACTGAAATAATTTTTCAGAATATTTCATTTTCTTTCTTCATTTGAGTTCTTCCATGCGACAAATATATTAAGGTCGCATTATTATCTGCACTTGTAGCCTCATCAGTTTTATATTATGCAATCTTGACCTTTTTATGTTCATCAAACATCTCAAGACCATCCGAATATCGATTTTTCTAATTATCATAAAATCCTGTGGCTTAGTCCAAACGAAAGCCTAAATTTATGATCCGATCATCTCACGCCATTTTCATTTCTTATGACAATAATCGTTTCGGGCTTAAAAATATCCATTAATTTCGACATATAAAGATTAATGAAAGGCATAAATAACATCATCATTTCCATGTCCTAAACCCAATAAGTGTGAGTTATTTGTATGGGATGCTGACCGACGATCTTTCATTAGTTTATTATCTTTCTAGCGGGGGTTTTTCATGGGATGAAATTGAAATAAATGGGAATGAATGATGAGTTGGCGGAAAATTGTCGTCCTAAAATAACAACACAAACAAGGATGTCCGTATACGTTTCATGCCCGATAAAACAGCGAATGTTCAATAACATAATATCTGAAAAATAAGTTGTCATTCTGAATGAGATTTTCTACATCGGTTAAGACCGGGTAGTTACGGCCTTATCGGAAAGTGTGTGGGCAAAGACGAAAAATGTCGTGTTTTTATAATCCCTCATTTAAATGAATTTCAACCCTTATTACCATGCGCTGGTCAATGCCATCCAAGAATGTTCCCAACGGTAATTGGATGTGACCAGAGCTGTCCGATGTAATTAGTTTGAAATTCGACTGCTTCGTGGTAAATCAATAGAGAATATTTGAAAAAAAAATTGAGGTCTTTGAGGATTTTGTAAAATATTAGCGTAATAAGTACGCAATGAGCGTTCCGACGGACACTCGACAGATAATGCATTTTAACGCGCTTTCTGCATTGTACAGGGTCTTTCAATAAAGAAAAAAATTCAAAATTTAATAAGTTAAAGCAGCCACGCTATTGAACGGTTTATTAGCATATGGCAAATTACTATAAAAAATAATTGTGTTAAATATCAAAGCTTTGCGATTCCGTCATCATACGAGTACCGAGTCATCAAAAATTGGACCCCCCGAATACGTGCCATCAAGCAAAGCCGCGACATACATTTGAATGAGATTATATTTCATAATTATTGCCATAAAATATTCTTTCAAATAAAATATAAATTGAGAATATATCTCATATATAACTTGTTTTATTTATATTTAAAAATCGAGCGTCCTTATTCAAATAAAATATTAAAATAATTCAATATATAGTGAATGTAGAGGGTTACGGACATTAAAAAAATAATTAAATTATAATAAATTATATTGATTTAAGATTAGGAGGCAGATTTTTTAGCATTTTTTGTATTTTTTTTAACGGGGAAGGAATAATTAGAATATGTTTAAACTTTGATAATATTTTTAAATATAGTTTAAACTTTTTTTGAATAATTTTCGCTGGGAATACGATGATTTTTTGCATCTTTCTCACAATAAAAAAAAATATTTACATGCATGTTTTGAGGAGCAAACAGATAGACATACATAATTTTTTTTTTTTGTTTTAAACTGTCCTTAATTAGTATGACTTTTTGAATAAATTAGTAGATATGGTATGATGATAATTAATTTTTTTTTTAACATAATATTTTCCCGTCGTTTTGGTGCTAACGTAGTTAAATCATTGTGGGATTTTTTAGAATTATTAAGCCAAATATATCAGCACAGTGAGCTTATTTTGCATAAATTTGAATTTTAGAAGTCCAAAAATATGTGAAATTGTGGGAAAATTCACAATTTAAAATCAAAATATCCCGTTTTTTTAGATGGAAATGACGCAATGAGCTCCCGAACGCGCGATTTCGAAATTTAAAGAAATTCAAATTTGCGTCGTTACTTACATACGTCTTCCCGGCTTTGGTCAACGAAGTTGTTGTGGTTGTTTTTCTTTTGAAGTTGCCGCGTCGCAGTATCGGGAAACTTGTTTGCAGAAGTAGCCTTTTTCGTGTCGAGCTCTGGCTGGGGAGATGCGCGCGTCCCTGTCTTCCCGGCACTAATAGGCGGTCAAGGGATGGTTGCAGATAAGGGTGTGCTGCTCCTGGGAAACGCTTTTCCACTCTGGTGGGCGACGACAGACTGCCGGCTGTATTTAGCGTCCCGTTAACCCCCGACGGGCGCGTCAGAATACCCCGCGTGCGCCCCCTAAACCCCACAAGTACCCCCACTCTGCTATCACCGCCACCACCACTACCACCACCACCACCAACACCACCATCACGACCACACATAAGCGTAATGAGCCTGTACGTTCGGAAAACTACCTTCAATTTTTTGGGCCGGATTGGAGCTCAGACTTTTCATTTTCATATTCGGAAAATCTTATTTTTCATCGTATGAACTATTCTATTTTAAGACTAAATAACGACCAACCATGATTAAAATGCCGCCTTTGGCCCTTCAACGTTATGTTTCACTGTTAAAAGTGTCATCCGCAGTGACGCGATCTTTTCGCCAAGATTCATCTCGGGAACAAATCAGTTCCCGAGATGAATCATTCTTATATTTAACGTACACAACACTGCAATTAGACATATCCGTAATTTTCCATTGAGGTTTGCTTAACTTTCACAATGCGGATATATCCGTCATACCCACTTTGCTTGGACTTTGGTCTTGACGGATATATACGTCATATCCACTTAAGGTGTTAAGGGGGGGCAATCCCTTTACAGCGTTTAAAATATGTTTTTTTTTAATTGCGTAATCAGGAACACGCCGGAATCGCTGTTAACTAGGGAGTTAAGTCAGGTAGGAGCGTTTGGAGCTGAGCAACTTTTCTTCTACAATACCTTTGTTTAAATCTTTTGTATCTTTAGTTGTATTAGAGAAGATGTCCTTAAAAATATTTTAAACAAAATTATCGTTATATTGCTCTCGTATATCTGTAACTGTAGATATGCAAAATTAACGTTACTCGAAGTCAGTTTAACTCAATAATTTGTCGTGTGTGGTTGAATTTTCAAAGCAAAAATGTCAAAATATCTTAACATAGGTACGAAAGATAGAGACGATCGAAGAATTAAAAAAATAAGGACATTATCATTGGAACCCAACTGGAGTCAAAAGCTCAGAAAACTATGCCTTTAAAAAATATCCAAAGCTTGAAGGTCTGACTCCATTTTTCGGCCAAGAGATAAAACAGCATCTCTTAACAATTTATAAAGATTTGTCTTTTTTTTTAATTTCTTCAAAGATGCTTAGATGGCCATATCTAAATGCTAATGAATGTTTTAACTCAACGGCTTGGCGACTGGCTCCAAGTCACCTGCATTCTGGTGTAAAAATAGGTTAAATATTAACGTACATTGCTGCTGAAATATTTAATAACGACTACAGCTTAATTTTAAGAATGATTAATACGATAAATATAATTATTGGCACCTACTGTTAAGTCTTTGCTGAAAATACTGATGAAGCGCGGATAGCGAAATAGGACCATAAGAGTCTTACTGAGACAAAAGCAGCTCGTATAGCACGAAAACAATAGTTGGTCGAAGATATTCAACTTTTTAAGAAAGCTGAAGATCTATTATATGCGCCTGGAATTACTGATTGATATATAAGAATTAAATAAATATATATAAAATTGATAGTTTTATCGTATTGAAACTTTGAGCGAGATTATCACGAAAATTGTAGTTTAAAAAGCTGTCGATCGATCTGGCTGAAATTTTGGAAAGTTCACCATAATATTATTTAGTCAACCAAGTTAAATTATTAAGGTTTTCGCGTAAATAAATATTTTTTTCGGGGTAAAAATTATCAAGAAAATGCTTAAAAAATATGAAAGTCTAACTAAGTAACCTACTAAATTTTTAATTTTATATTTTTTTAAATTTTTATAGCTTGGTTGAATACTTGCACATATTAAAAATCAAAAAATATTTATATTTTCGGTTTCAGGTTAACAGGAATCCTTCGACAGATGGCGAACAGTTTGATATCGCGAGAGAAGACCTTATAACTCCGCCATTTTGTTTTTTGTTTTTTAAAAAATAAAATTAATTAGAACTTTATGGTTGAAACGAAATAATGTCAAAAAATTAATGAGGTACGATCATTTTATCATCTTTAAAAAAATATTTTAACAGAAGATAGTATAATTTCAACTATGTATTTCAAAATTTGAAGTATATTTAAGCATTATCTTTATCCCGAAATACAGTTGTACAAAGGGTTACAAATTTGGTCGCCAATTTAAGGGACGTTTCTACCCTATTAAAGTCGATATAAATGAAATTCACCAAGTTATAGGCCAACGGGGAGAAACTGCACTTCGCGAAGCTGAGGAGAGATGAAACTTTAAATGCATTTTTATCGAAACTTCTTTTTCCAAACTCATGGAAAGACTCCCACACGTCTTAGATGAGGATCCTTTATGAAATTAAGCAGGCACATGTATAATAAACGGATTCATCGTATAGACTACAATTATCTAAAAATATTAAAAAATGTTAATTTAATGAACAAAAAACTACAAAAAAAGTTGGTAAAAACACAAACTTTTTTTTTGATCGCTCATTATTTTTTTATTTTGCAATATTTTTTCTTAATTATAGTCTATATTATACAAGATATTATACAAAGTAAAAATATGTTTAATTTATTTGTTGCAAATCATCCGTCCAGGACTTAGGACTTCCATGGTAAAGAAGTCCATTTGTTTAATATAAAAAATAACTTAAATGCGAACGAATTTTATTTATTCAAGAAAAGATAAATATCCAATTCAAAAATAGATTTTGTCATGAAATTGACTGATAAAATTCCTTTCTGCCGAGACACGGACTAAAACTCAAAATTCGCAAAATTCCCGATTTCCCGACAAATTATTTATTTCCGTCGCTGCAGATGAATACTTATATGATATAATACTTATATGTAATTCGTAATTATATTACGGAGGAATACAAAAATTCTGAAGCCCGTATCTATTATATTTCATATCGATATTCCCATTATTGGAGTCGAGGTGTAGTAAATACATCATCGGTAGGGAAAGGTAATAATAATTTGAAAAATATATGAGAACCGTATACATAGATTAGACCAGCGCTTCTTAAACTTATATAGTCCGCGGACCCCCTCTTGGAGCAAAATTTCCTGGTTGACCAAAATTTTTTGGTCAACCTCATCCCAACCCTTAGTAATTTTTATGTATTTAATTTTTCAAACAAACATTTCAACAACATTTCCTAGCCAAAATAGATCTTTTTATAATGTTTTTTGTAAATAATTTCACGAAAATATCTTGTTCGACTCCAGATAAATGTTTTTTTATATCTTCGCGGACCCCTGTTTAAGAACCACTGGATTAGACAGTTATTGCCCCTAGGCATCGCCTAAGCTCGCCAATTAGTATAAGAAAATTTCAATTCCTATTTTTTTCGGGATTATGTTTACTTATCCCGGGATAAATTTAAGCTGTAGACTATGTGGCACGTTATTTAAAATGTTAACAAGGAACTGTTCATGAAATGACACAATTTAATTTCAATATTTCCCCGAACCTTGACGCATACGACGCGCATCTTCTACTGTGCGTAGCATAAAGCAACCATTGCGCCAGTAGCTCGCCTATTTTATTATATATTACACAAAGATAGTTTTATCAATAAATTAACAATACCCATCAATTCATTATTCTTGAATAATATATCGAATATTGTTGCAAATTCAATCACTCATAGACGGCCCTGTTCGACTTTATTAATCGCCTCTGTATTTACTCCCTCAGATCCAGGAAATCAGACGAGACTATCGATCGGATATATAAACACTTCCGATCTCCCAAATGTTTTGCTACGGTGATATTTTTATGCACACTCGATTTGAACCAACAAGACTCCAGGATCTTGAATCATTACACATTTGGTCCGAATGAACGTAGTAAAGAGTGCGACAGGATAACTACCTTATTTGAAACGCGTGCCCTCAAGCGATAATAATTTTGATAAAAATGAAATTATAATCATTTAAAAGAACAGGATCTAACGTTTTATATCATGTAAATTTAATAACGATTATGCAATGTATTGTCCTTAAATATATCCTATACTGTTGGTGGTATTCGTTAATTATATAAGGTAATTCGCATCCCTATATCAATGAATCATTTCAACTGGTCATCGTCGAATTCTGAGGCTCATCTTTATAAGTTCTATCATCGTCATTGTAAATCTGTCCAATATGCAAAATACATTTAAATACGAATATCACGACATGAAACCCAAAAGGTTTTACGTCACATGCTTCAACATACGTTGCCTCTGATCTTTTCAAAGGACCACCTGATTGTTTACTGTTAACCAGAGGACATTTCTTCAGAAGCAAATTATAAATATATTTTACTTTCATTTTCTGGCATTTAGACTTGAACAAAGCTGGTCGTAAACAATACCGTCACGTTTTAAGCATGGATGAGAGCTTAATTCTTTGCAAGCAATGCCACAAGAGCGGCTTTTATCAACACATTTTTTTATTTAATTGAATACAAACCCTAAATAACACGCCTTTTGATATCAAACAATTGGCACATTTGACGTACGGGCCTTTTAACGTGAAAAACGTGACTATGAAATTACGCGTTAAAACAAATACAAAAAAAGACACAGTAAATTGATATAAAAAAGAGTGCAAAAAATGATGATTCAAGCGTTTAATTGCGTATTTAAAATTGCTTTTATATATATGGAAATTATAGTATTTCCGAGTGTATATGATATGATCGTATGTATTTATTGCAATTGAAATAGAGCTTATAAATGCATGCCAATTCTATGAAACTTTAAGATCCTTCAATGCACGTTTGCATAATGCACATGCATATCATTCATGGATGGAATAATAGCTTGAAGTTTCGTTTCATTCCAGAGGCTTACATTTGTATGAATATAAACAGCACAAAAGTTTTCCCATGGGGATATATATGAAAATTATGCATTTTCCTATTGATATTTCGATGATACTCCAACAAAAATCGAATGATTCATGAATATATTTCGTAAAATAATATGCAAAAATTAATGAGCATTTGAATTGTATTGGACGCTGCAGGGAGGCTACCTTATTTTAAAAATGCATAACACCAACAGTATAAAATATATTAATTTATTTATTATTATATATTATAGATAAACACTTAAAGTTTTTATATATGATATTTAAAAAATTATATCATTAAAATGGTTTCCATTATGGTCAACAAATTGAAATAAGCGAGTTTAGAAGCGTCTCTCTACTATTTATAGCATATCGACCGAATACAAATATGATATATTTTTAAAAATATAATAATTTAAAACTTTAAATATGTTTCTATAACATTAAATAAAAAAATATATTAATATCTTCTGTGTTATTTATGTTATTTATTTTTAAAATAGGGTAATTTCTCTGCCGCACCATAAATAATTATGTGTAATTAACAGTGGACAGGTCATATGGCAATTATTTGAATTTATGAGAGATAAACTAAGGATATGCAGGAAAGACAAAATAATCCTTTCGCTAAATTTAAATTTAAAAAAATCGCAATTACTCATACATTCCACTCTATTATTTTCTCCCATTGCAATTTATTGTCATTGATCCTCAGTAATGGCAGAAAACTAATGCAATTTAAGACAATGATATATATGTTACGTCAATTTCTTCGAACATAACTTAAAAGCTTCCCTTAGATATTAATATACACCTGATCCTCATTTTGCAAGGCTTTAAATCTAGCACAGTCTCATTATTTCAAATGGCGTACAACTTTTTGTGAAATTTCCATCAAAGGGGTGTAATATATCATTAAAAGACATCAGGAGAATGGGACTTTGAAGAGCAGAAAAATACTGGACCGCCCAAAATTTTAATACGCCCAATTAAATACGGAGGTGATAATTTGATGTTGTGGGGTTGTTTTGTAGGCGAAAATTCAGCAAAATTAAATATAAAAGATTACTGGAAAATATTTCAGTAAAATACAGTACCATTGAATAGAATTATCCGGTAAGATATTTCTTTTCATACTTAAAAATTCTGTACCATTTGTTTAATGCAGAATGTGAAATAGCTCTCTCAATTCACAAGAATACTGAGGATTTTTATCAGGTAATTGTTTTATTAATTTATTACAATGCCTTTTGTCATTCAAAAAAAATGTTACGTATAAAAATTATACAGTGCTGATATCTAGGCGTCACATTTGGATGGCCCTGTAACGTATCATCCCCACGTAGTAGCGCTGTTAACAGCGACATCTTCCATCTCTATTCGAGTGCAATGTGTTATTTTATCAGCGCCATCTCTTGTGGCCCTGCGGAGACATTGCACCAGCTTACCGACTGATCGCTTCTTGCGTGTGTACCGTTGCCGGTTGGATAGTGACGCGCAAGAAGCGGGAATCGGGAAAATCGTCGGTTGGCCTTGGCTGCGAGAAGTCGTCCCTCCTGCAGCCAGATCTCTCTCTTTCGTGTGGAATAAATAGTTATTTAGCGAAGAGAGTCTTTCCATTCGACGCCCGGCTATTCCCATCCATTCGTTCAGCAACATCACAGTCTAATAAACGGACCCATGCGTCAGCGTAGTCATCCCGACAATTACGTTAAAAATATAAAATCTTATCTGTCACACAAATATATTATCTACCAATCGAAATGTTCGAACCTCTCCCGAACGAAAACTCAGGTGAGAGGTCATGGACATGCACGGCATTCGGCTTAGTACGAACCCGCCCCTCCATTGGGCAGGTCACACTCAGTCCACAAAGACCCAAGCTGTGTTGAATTTTGAACCGAGTGGCAGCAGACTCGTCGAAAGAGCCTCAGGGCGCCATAATTAACTTGAAATCAATTAAAAAACCCTAATAATTATTTTTATTTTTTTTAAATATATTTCAATATAGGTGTGGTCAGTTCAAATAAAGATGTATGTACTCGATTAATTATATTTTCCCATAGGGTTGTTATGATATATTGAGATGAGCACATATTTGGGTGCATCTTGCCCGGATCGATAGAAATATGTATTGGAAAATTGTGAGGATGAAGTCAGGGCCAGGGCCATGTCTTTTCGGTGGTCTATTAGTATTCGGTGGGTGAGCGGGGGGCTTCTAAGAATTTGGGTTTGTCGGTGTGTGAAGACAGATCCGGCCCTTGGTGCCGAAAGCACAACCCCTAGCTGTCGTTTCCCGGGCGGCGGGGTGGGGCGCCGTCGCGGTGGCGGCACGCGCCAGCAGAGCCGGCGGGGGCGGCTATTGGCAGCGGGTCGCGTGGACTATTGCACACCATATTATCCGTGCTCGACAACAGAAACACAATTGCTCAAGCTCAATTAGCACCTTTCGATTATTTATGACGTTTGGCTTTCGATCGCAATTCCACTTTCATTGACTCATCGCTGTGTGTTCTTTAAAAACCGAGCCATCTGATCAATGCGCACCCTCCATTAGGTTTATAATACACACACACACATACTCAAGCGTTTGATAAAAAATTAAATAAACGTGCATTAAAGATATCAGCAATTTGGAGCAGCGTGTGGCCATAAAAATCGAGGACCTGTTCAGGTCATGCATTAGATCACAATTTGTTTGTCTAATATATTTTATTGTCTAAAGGCAACTTGTGTGTCCTAGCATATGCGTGTATATCACATACTGTCCTGTGGGATCATTTGTGTTTTTTATTCAGGGTTGTCACAACACATAATTAATATTATTTATTAATATATGAACATAATTAAAATTGATTTAAGGTTACATTACGGTGAGTCACAGGCGCTTATGTGATGTACATACAAAATTATTTTTAAATATATAAATATTATCTGAACATGCATTTGTTGATGATTTTGATACATTTTCTTTTTCTCGAGATTCATAATTTTTTTCTCCCGTTGTTTATCAAGTATTTTATATCAATCAGTATATCAAGGGTGCGACGGGGAAACTACCTCATTTTAAAAATAAAAATTGCATATCGATCGTCTCAATTTAAATTCAGCCTGATTTCCTAAATGGAAATGCTTGTGTTTGTGTAATATATAATAAAATAGGTAAGCTACTGGTCTGGAGGTTGCTTTAAGCACACACGCGCATCTATATAATGTATGCGACAGATTAGATATCGATTTCCGATCACCTGTCGTTTGGAGTTTCATTCCAAACGGCATTCCAAGTCTGGCCAGACCCTGATTTTTTTTCATAGAATTTGTATGAAAAATCACGTTTTTATTTATGTTCCCTAAGTAAATTTTTATCTTTTCGCTTCATACGATATTTTACCAAATCATTTCGCATCATATGCTTGGGAAAACTCACATTTAGTATGATATTTTCTTTTACCTATGCTGCAGAAAATGTTTTTATACCAAATGTCTATAAAATCCAGATGGTGAGTCTACAATTAAGGATGGTGGATATCCTTGTAAAGATATCTTGTATACTGGAAAAGAAGAAGAAAGCTAGATATAGAGGAAATGGGAAGATTTCATAACTTTTCATGTTAATCGAAATATTTGGAGAAGCCCAAAAGCCACAGGTTATGTTATTTTATAATAAGCACAAGGGAAGTGTTGACGTTATAGTTTAGATGCTTGGAGAGCATCTAAACGTGGTATCCTCACGTGGTAGCGCTGTTAACAGCGATATCTTCCATCTCAGGTGCAATGCATTATTTTATCAGCGCCATCTCTTGAGGCCCTGCGGAGACATTGCACCTGCTTACCGATCGATCGCTTCTTGCGTGTGTACCGTTGCCGGTTGGGTAATGACGCGCAGGAGGCGGTTGAGGTCTTCCCTCCTGCAGCCAGTCTTTCCATTCGACGCCCGTCTTTTCCCATCCATTCTTCCAGCAACATCATAGAAGAACGAACCCGTACGCTAACCCGGCCATCCCTATGAGCACGTAGAGGCGGGGAACCGCCCGGGGACTCTGCCCTCGAGAGCGCCCCCTCCTCAACGTTACAAGAGCAAGCCAGTGTTGGTAAGCTAGGAGGGTAGATCCCAAATATTCATAAAATCGAATTCCCGATTTCCCGACAAATTATTTATTTCCGTCGCTGCAGATGAATACTTATATACTATAATACTTTGATGTGATTTGTAATTATATTACGGAGGAATACAAAAATTCTGAACCTCATATCTATTATATTTCATATCGATATTCCCATTATTCGTCGAAGTGTAGTAAATACATCACCGGTAGGGAAAGATTACTATAAAAATTTGAAAAAACATACATGTACGCTATATATGTATACATAGATTAGACAGTCACTGATCCTATGCGTCGCCTAAGTTCGCCAATTAGCAGTTACGCCACTGTTTCCAAGCGTCCAGATTTTGGCGGGAATGTCTTGATTTAGTAGCCTTCATCGTGTTGGTAATGTGTACGATTTCTGTTAGATAAAAATTTCAATCCCGGGATTTTCGGGATTACGTTTTCTAGTCCCGGGATTCTTAAGTACCTAAAACTGTCCGGGATCCCGGGATTGGATTCCCTAATCACGACGTATTGACGCCGGCAAAAGGAGAGCTCCAAGGAAAGAATTTGAGATGCCAAAATTATTTGTCTTATTTGTCGCAAACTGGTGACGATTGCGAGGCACGTGGCCTCCATACGAGGCGGCGATCTGTCGCAGGACCAAAATTCAATTTCGGGTTTCCTTCAAATTCAACATGATCTTTCGAGATTTTCAGTAGCAGTTTTCAGTCGTGATGAATTAAATTCATTATGAGTCCATTTTATCAACACCTGGGAGCGATGCATATGGAATCTGTGCTTTTTTGGACGTGCCAGATCGTGCGTCAAACACAATACAGAGACATTTAAGCGAGCCAAAATATATTAAATATATAATGTAAGGCTGTCTATATTACATATATATAATATAGCACTATGTTATGTATGAAATAAAAATATTTTTAATGTAAAATATAATATGAAGTCGAGCCCAGGTGGAATCGTGGCGCGTGGTCGTCGCTTGAGCTAGCTTAGCGGCGCGGCGTGAAGTCGGGGGAGGGAATGGGGCGTGATGACGACAAGCAAGTAGTGGTGTCAGGGGGTGGGTGGTGGCCGAGTGGGCCTGGGTGACCTACGAGCCCCACACCCAAAGATTAGTATTATGTCCACTGAATTACAACCAGATTTTTTTCAGATAAATTTACATATAAATAAAGATCGAGAGCACGCATTATGCACAAAAGCACCACAAAAATGAAATAAGCGCCGCCACACCGGCCGGAAAATATAATGTTTAAATGCCCCGACGCAATAACGATTTCTCCTGATTTACGAGCGAAAAGCGATAAAAATGCGCGATTTAAGATTTGAGATTGAGTTTTGAGATATAGGAAATTAAAGCTATGGATTTCTTAATAAAAATGGTGTTTCATTCAACGGCGTGTACGCTTAATTCGTGCCGGAAACGGAAGCCATTGTATTATAGCACAGTGGCCTTTTATATAGGGTCATCCAAATGCGACGCCTTGATGTCAACACTATATAATGCTTGGCAAAAAGCAAAATTATCGTATCTGAGGTGATGAAAATCCTCCATCCAAAAAAAAATAATGTTTGGTCTGCATTTTGGACAAAAGGAATCATTGGGCCACATTTGCACACAAATGCTGTTACTGTGGATGCCGAGCTGAATTTTGAGTGACTTTTATGGCCACAACTCGACAAAACGAAAAACATCAATTTCACACCGGACAAGCGATTAGTATGACATAAACTTTACTATGTTAAATAATTCAAAAATACGAATGATAAACAAAAAGATCCATCCGTAATGATAAAATCCCATTTTTAATTGGATCTGAGATCTGGGAAACTCGGAAAAGCTTTCAAAATCAAGCGTTCCATTTTTACCTCGTTGGGCCTAAAAGGGATCGATTTTTCAACATTTTTTTAATGTAAAAAGTATTAAATATAAAATGTTGATATTTAGTATGTTGACTAGGCGATACTTATTAAATATAAAAACATTTTTTAAAGTTTGAAAAAGTATAATAGTGGGAGTGTATGTCGATGGACATGTATGTCGATGGACAAGCGATGACATTCTTCACTATGGAAGTTCTAAGTCCTGAACAAATAATTTGCAGCATATAAATTAGACATATTTTTATTTTTTATAATATCGTGTATAGAATAGACTATAATTAAAAATAAATATTAAAACATATAAAAATTGTGAGCAATTGAATAAAAGTTTGTGTTTTTATCAACTTTTTTTGTAGTATTTTGTTCATTAAATAAACAATTTTAAATATTTTTAGATAATTGTAGTCTATACGATGAAGACGTTTAATTTACACGTGCTCACCAAATTTCATAAGGAATGTTCATCTAGAACGTGTGGGAGCACTTCCATAAGTTTGAAAAAAGTAGTTTCGAGAAAAACGCGTTTAAAGTTTCATCTCTCCTCAGCTTCACGAAACGCAGTTTCTTTGCGAATTTATATCGACTTGAAATTTACTGTAAGTATTCTTAAACATTAGTTATTTCCGATACATGAAGAAAAATTTTGTATTTGAACCAAAAAGGTAGAAACGTCCCTTAATCTTCTTAAAATGCGGACTCACGTATAAAAAGGGATTAAGCAATATAATGTATCGTTATGTTGAATTATGATTAAATTATGTTTTGTAAAATTTATTGTGATCCAATTTTCATCAACGAAATCCGAAGGTTCGTGTGTAACGCCCCAATGACAATGTAAAATTGTAGTTTTTTCAAATTTGTGTAAAATCAATTTCCATCAAAAGTTTTTCGTCTTCCTTGCAGTTTTTTATTTACTTTTTGACAATTTTTTTCGACTTGGATTAAAAAATAAGCCCTATATTTCAAAAACGTTTCCATCTTGCATTGCTTTGCATTTGTAGTAATTATGTAACCCATTTTTGATAAATCATAATTAATTATATCGCATTAATTATATCGCAAGTTAACTAACACTAATATATAAAATACTATTATAGTGTGTTTTAAAATAATATACAAAGATTGTCCCAAAAGTACCCGACCTAATGTATAGATGGCGGTTACTGTTATAAAAAAATACTGTTATAGAAAGTGTCTAGACGCTACGTTGTTTCCGTGATCGTACAGATCATAGAAAATGCCGCAAAAAGTCCTAAAAGGGCCATAAGGTTTGTATGCTCAATCGGTCCGCTTTTCGGACAGCTGATATGACGAATGAGCGGCTCGCGATTGGATGCCATACTTGAACATAACGATAACGTTGAAAAGAGTGATTAGACAACTTAGTATATGTTATAAAAACGGACAGAGCTTATCAGTGTTGGTTCATGTAAAGTAGAATGGTTGAATAAAATAAAAAGCATGTGCAACTCTCGACCGGGTCGGTATTCTGCGTTTTGCGCCTCAAGCCCAGTTGCGCCCGTGACGGGCGCCTACTTTGCCACGCCCTTGTTATGCCCTCCGCATTTATGCATGCATCATAATTTTGATTTCAATCTTCCATTATTCATTATTCAAATCTTATCGTTATTAAATACTTACGAAAACATGAGCTACATTCGAGCGTAAAATCACGACCCGAATAGATCCGCGCGTTTGCTTGGCCATTTACTGCTCCAAATGATGACCCAATTAAAAATTAATCTCAAAAACAGCAAAACACTATTGAACGTGGCAATCATAAGACTTGAATATAAATGCAATAATTTGAGTCATCAGCTGATAGCTTACGAAACATCACAAAAACATAAAATCATGTCAACATGCAAGAGTCATATATGAGAATCGGTTAAAAGCGTATTTAAATCGTCCTTTCATATACCCCTTCAAAGAGCTTCCATTGAATTTACTCCTGTAGATGGATTTTCTTATATTAATAATTCCATAAAGTGAACTGGAAAACTCCGACATCATGTTACATAGCTGTTAATCCTTTCTCCTGAAAGGGATTTGCAACGTCAAAGTCCATTCATGGCGATTTAATTAGGTCCATTTTCACGAGATGCAATGGATGAATGCACAGCAAATAGCTAATTTGTGGATTCGTCGTATGTTTGAAACAGCCGTAGGTCATTCAATACCAAGCGAATATTGAGAAAGTTTATGCATAATTGTAAAACTTGTCGAGGACATTTACGATTTAAAATTGAGATTGCTGCTCTCAATATGATTGATGTACAATCGACCAAATAAATACCGCTTACAATTGGAGCATTTGGATCAAACATTTTTTTTTCTATTTGTAAATGAAAATTCTTAATGAAAAGATTAAGATGTCTTTGTGTAATATATAATAAAATAGGCGAACAACTATTTGATTTTTCTGATTCGTTCATTTTTCGTGGCGTTTATGCCAATTCGGCTCGCTTTTATAATATATTACTTAATATATACTACAAAATATTGTTGACATTTGCATATATTTTTTTAATTAAATACATTTGAGTAAAAATCATTCAAATTTAACGTATTTTTTGCGTATACAGTTTATAGATATTAAAAGGGTATATTCATCCCAAGCTGTTTTAAATATTCGATATCATTTATGGTCGATGAAATATCTCGTAGAATTGCATAGGGCGGAAGGAACAGTGAAGCAAAAATACAACAAAGGACTACGGGATACAAATCCACGACGAATAAAAGTATGGTTTTCTATTGGAGACGGTCTCTTTATGCATGATGTAGCATCTTGTCATAATGCCAAGAGCATATATAATCTTTATATGGAAGAAAACCTGTTGAAAGTTCCATCCGAAGAATCGTTCATCATTAAATTTTGACCATTCTATTTAACATGAATCAGCGCTGATTGACTGTCCATTTTTATAATACCTACTAAGTTGTCCAATCCCTCTTTTCTTCGTTGTCCCTTAAGCATTGGGCCGACAGCCAGCATAAGTCCGAAATAAAACAAAGACAACGATATTTTCGACTGATCGCGAGGCACTTGTTCGTTATATCAGCGGTCTGAAAAGCGGACCGAATGGACACACAGACCTTATGGCCACTTTTAGGGCAATTTACGGCATTTTCTATGATCTGTACGATTACGGAAGCAAAGTAGCGTCTAAACACTCTTTATCATAGTATTTTTTTAAAACATACATTATAATATTATTTAATATATTGCATTTATAATAGATATTCTTTTCTGTTGAGACACGGACTAAAACTCAAAATTCGCAAAATTCCCGATTTCCAGACAAATTATTTATTTCCGTCGCTGCAGATAAATACTTATATATTAAAACACTTTGATGTGATTCGTAATTATATTACGGAGTAATACAAAAATCCTGAAGCTCGTATCTATTATATTTCATATCAATATTCCCATTATTAGAGTCGATGTGTAGTAAATACATCACCGGTAGGGAAAGATTAATATAACAATTTGAAAACATATATGTACTGTATTCATAGATTAGACAGTTATTGTCCCTAGACGTTACCTAAGCTCGCAAATTAGTAGTTACGCCACTATTTCCAAGCGTCCAGAAGAATAATGCCCTCAAGACAAAGTTGTCTATATACATTATTAGGTTCTATATGAATTTATACATCAGTTACGATTAATTTATGCAAGGCAGTAGACAGAGAAGATTCGGCGAGCGTGAAAATTATCAGTTAACTTTGTATTGTATTAACGCAAGACCACCACACATTTTCCGATAATGGACACTCTGAAGAGGCATAAGGGCTGGCTTCATATTCTGTGGGGTCGCAAATGGTTGTTTTTTTCAAATATAATAAATAATAACGCGTTTCATATATGAACATGCATTCAAAGCTTGAACGATCTGAAAGCAACATGGGGCTGCTCTGAAACAATGAAATTTGAGATAATGGATGTAGAAATGTTATATTCGTTCGGATGTTTCGCCGATGAATAGGGACTGTCGATGTAGTCTGCAAGGTAAGCTTGTTGCATATGAAATTTTATCAAATGATTACAAAGTAACGTAACTCTCGGTTGAATAATTCCGATATTAGCAAAATTTTATTGTCTGCCTCGTATGAAGCTCTGAATAGGGAAGTTCATGAATGCACATGGAAAACGGTATATTTATATGCACTTCATATGTAGAACAAATCAGGATTGGTATATCATTTTAAGATCATAAGGATAATACATGATATATTCACAAAAATAAAATTACACTTAGTCTGGCACTTTGAATAGATCAATATTGGGATTCTGCACAAGTTTTCATTAATGGCGTTAAACAAGCTATTAATGATATTATAGCAAAATCTGGCAGCATGAATTAAAAACCATCTAACACATGTAAATAATTTAATAGTTGTGTTCTGGCGTGTTTCCAGACTATCATTGTGACAGTCTGGCGACTGAGTACCGTTGGATTTGGGAAGGGAGGAGGTTAAAATCTTGTAAAAATTCAACATAATTAAGTAATTTTATAATATTTTTTTTTTTTATTTAAATGAATAAAATAAATAATAATGTATAAGTGTTGTTAAAGCAACGTAAACTATTTATTATAAGGTATTAAATATAATTTATTTCAACTTTTTAAAATCAACATCATTTCTTGGTTAGCTTCAGCTAGTTTGAACCAGTCTGGTACTATCTTAACAAGCTGGTAATAGTCTGGTAACTCCTTTCCCTTCCAAACCCAACGGCACTCAGTCGCCAGACTGTCATAATGATAGTTCAGAACTCAGGTGATTCCTGGACTATCACAATAATACACACTATATATGATCACTTTCATAATGAACTCAGGTGCTCACTGGACACAGATGTTTCGGTGCGTATCTGAAGCGGATTGACTGTGAAGCTTGGACACCCCAGAGAAACACGCTGAAACAAGCACTCGAGGTAGCCGAGTTCAACGTTGACATCATGGTCCACAGCATGATGGCAAGCAAAAGTAACTGGGACTTTGGCTCGATTACCATGAAGAAATTCTGAGCGCCAAAGAGGGCAGGGAGGGAGAGAGGCGCGGAGTGGCTCTCCAACACTAGAATAGGGCCAATTACCTAAGGCCAGACTACCTGTCCTCCCGAACCAATGTGGATAACAATACCAGGGGGGCAGGACAAGGGAGTTGTTTAGTCAGTTAGAATCTGACACTACCCTGGGATCAAACCCAGGGTGTCTTATGTCCCATCCGGCGCCCTCAGCGCCTTCAACACGTTTTGCCGAAGCTTTGGCGCGAAATGCGTTGAAGGCGGCTACTACACCAAGCACTGGTCCGCTCCAGAGGCTGTCGGGACTGGTACCGCTGAATAGAGTAGACCCACATTTTAAGATAGAACCATATACTCACACGACACTCGTTGTTGGCAACACAGTAAATTCGTTTCCAGCTGCAGCCTTCTGCTGAAGCTGGACGGTTTCTAGCGTCCTACACTTACAGCGTTGCAACTGCGTGGCGGACCCCCCCCCCTCTTTGCTTCTGATGTGCTGGCTGTCATAAGATTGTTTTTTTACTCGACCCTGGGTACATGCTCGGGTGTAGGTGGGCCACCCCCGTCCTCCCTTTTTTTTTAACCTTTCCCTACCGGTGATGTATTTACTACACCTCGACTCTAATAATGGGAATATCGATATGAAATATAATAGATACGGGCTTCAGACTTTTAGTATTCCTCCGTAATATAATTACGAATCACATTAGAGTATTATAGTATGTAAGTATTCATCTGCAGTTACGGAAATAAATAATTTGCCGGAAAATTGGAAATTTTGCGAGTTTCAGCAGATAGGAAGTTTATCAGTCACATTGATGGGGACTCACGCGGTCATCAACTCGAACTAGCATTTAATCTAATGCAATCCCTCTACTAAATAGGGACTATTTTTTGTGTTGTCAAGAAGGTATAGCTTGTGTCTCTTCGCTCGTTTTTGTTGTGTTTGGTCAAATTGTGCGGTATCCATCCTATCCCATCCTATTCGTTTTGCCGATGTGTTAACTTCTCGATTGTTTGTTTTGGATCTGAATCGATTAGAGATTTTAGTACATCTCATTCTCGCTTTATTCCTTAAGCTTCTATTGCTCGATTTAAATTTCTGGAAACAATATTGGTTATCTACGGACTGTTACCACTTCACCGTAAACTTGTTTGAGTGCTAATATCAATCGTCAATGATAGTAAAGACGATCCTAATGATAATGTTTACTAAAACAATGTCAAACAGTTACATTTATCCGATACTGAAAAACTATCATCACATGAAGCCATATAAGATAAAAGCGAGATCTAACAGACAGGCAAAAAAAAGTATGGCTTCAAAGAGCAAAGGCATTTAATCGTTTGCGAGTATATCAAACTTACTTATCGAATGAGGATTTGTTCATTTTACAGCAGTTAATTTAAAAAAAAATGTATTCGATCAAAGGGAAAATCCGTTCATAATTTGAATCAGCGAGTGGCCACGAGAAATAATGAACCCGCTCCATCCATAATTTAAGCCGTTGGTGTTTTTTGGGACGCGATTCAAAATATCCAGAATTCATGAATGGACAATAAAATTTAAAAAAAACCCTTTGATATCACGAATCATCTCGAGCGAATTTGATACTGCGTGAAGATTTCTCATCAGCTTTCGAATGTTTGACGAAGATCCGATTTCATCAGCACTTTTACATTGGCGTCGTCAATTTTTACCTACCCTATGAATACGTGCCCCCGAAATTTCTATCACTATTTTTAAATTCATTATACCGTCCACGACACTTGTTCGATCTTAAGACATCGCCGTAAATATGACATATTCTTTAAGACAGCAGCATTAGCCTTCGCTTCAATGCGAAACCAAAATAGCACACAGTGACGCAAATCCATCTCTTTTGTCCTTGGTTTTAATATCATAAGAAAGAAAAAACATCTCAAAAATTGGGCTATGTCAGGAAGCTTAAATTTATATGCAAAAAAAGAACTGTATAGAAAACAGTTTAGTGTAAATAAAATAAATTGTGTGTAAAATATCCGCCGTTATTTTTATTTGAAAGAATATTTTATGGAATATAACGTCGCTCGAATGTCCGCCGCGGCTTTGCTTGGTGGCACGTATTCGGGAGGTCCAATTTTCGACCACTTTGTCGCACAAATCTGGCTGAATTTGTTGAATGAATTACTTTATGTTGACTGAGGGTGTCAATTGTCTGCGGTTTATACATATAGCCTCCGCTTGTGCAGAATGTCCATCGTGGCATGCGCTGTACTAAAATTGTTAGCTTAAAGATTAATCTGTGTTTGTGTAATATATAATAAAATAGGTAAACTACTGATCTAATGGTTGTTTTATACTACATATAGACACACTATATATGATGATGTGCACGACGAGAGTACAAACAATTCTTCCTCTCTTTTCGACCGACTAGCAGTTGGAGTTTCATTTTTCGTGACGATGAAGCCAAGTTGCCCTACCGTGCCTATACAAATTTCACTTCAGAAACATAGCAAATTTATAAAAATTTCCACAGCGAGAACGTCTGTGTTCATCCCTTCTATAAATCTATTAATATTGTCTAAATACATGGGGGATTCAAATATAACCCGGAATTTTGCCATACACATTTATTAGTGATATATAAAAGTACAAATGGATTATCTTATTTTTATACATAGTTCCTTTTATTATAAAAAAAATCTATTGGATGTGAAGCTTTTTGATGCTGTCACTGAAGAAAGAAGGCGAGAAGTAGCATCCTCTGTTGCGCAACGCGTAATTATTCGTTTTTTCGTTAACAAAGGCGTAGAATAAAGTTAATTTTTGAGGAGGTTTGAGGCATAGTACTTTAGTAGCATAGTAAGTTTACACCTGCTTAGCGGGAAGGATTTTCCCAGCACCATGGAAAAGGCAGAAGCTGGTTCTAGTTCCAAAAGGGAAAGCACCTCCGGGTCCATCGGCGTACCAACCACTATACATGCTGGATGGGTTGGGGAAGCTGCTGGAGAAACTTATCCTCCAGCGACTTCAGCAGCACATTGAAACAGGACTCTTCCCACAGTAATACGGCTTCCGTGTAGGCCGCGACACGGTGAAACAGGCGTGGTGTGGCAGTGTAAAAGCCAGTAGACACACTTTAATGATTGCACTAAACGTCAAGAATGCCTTCAACTTGGCAAGATGGCAACTGATCCTCAGGACCTGATTGCTGACAAGCTCCGATTCGTCACCCACACGGAGAAGGTGGAAGAGAAGGCAGCCAGCATCGCGGGGAATCTGATCAGATTGATGCCCAACATCGGTGGCCCAAAAACAAGCAGGAGGCGACTCTACAACGAGATAGTGCACTCGGTACTGTTGTACGGCGCACCAATATGTGCTGAAGCACTACAAATTGAAAGAGCCAAGCTTAACATGGCCAGAGCCCAGAGAAGAAACGCGATCAGGACGGCTGCTGCATATCGCACAGTATCGGAAGACGCTATCCTGGCACTGATTACCACCTGACCCAGGTCCTTACCGGGCATGGCTGCTTTGGTAGCTCCCAAAGAGGGACACATCGTTGCCACTCTTGTGCAATACTTGATTAGTAACCGGGTGACAGCTGAAGAGGAAGAGGGGTTTAGTGAGTGAAAATTTTACACTACCACCAGAATGGTGGTGTCTTACGAAGAGTCCCCTTCTTCGCAAACAAAAAAAAAACGTAAGACTCAAATATTTGATCGGGCCCAAAAGCATTTTTAAGGTCTGAAAGTTGAGAAACAGTTTTCTGGGAAATAACAGACAGACGGTGAATGCGGTCTACTACTGCCAGCTGCTAGATGAAAACGAATAATTACGTGTTGCGCAACGGAAAACGCTACTTCTTGGCTTCTTTTTTCAGTGACGGGATCAAAACGCTTCCTATCCGATGGATTAAATATATTTCTAATGAGGGGAAATATGTAGAAAAATTATATACTCCATTTATATGTTTATATATCACTAATAAATTTGCACAGCAAAATTCCGAATTGTATTTAAATACAAAAATACGAGTATATTATTTATTATACACTATATTTAATATGAAAATATAGATTATATACATGGAATTCAAGTTCGACACAGAAGTGCATTGAATATGGAAATTTACAAAATTTAATAATTTGGACTACCATACCATGGTAGAATGATTGGATTAACCATTGGTGCTGATATCCTAGTTGGTGCTGCTCGTATGCTGAAACTTCATTATGTGCTTATTGAACTATAAACTTGCTGATATCCTTCTGCTTGAATATAAAGCACTCTTCGACTTGAATTATGATATAAAAATCCCTAAAAGGGGGCTTATTTATTTAGCTTTGTAATGTTCTATGGTAGCAACGGTGACTTTTAAAAGGATTTAAAAAAAAACTATGAGAAATGAGATGCAGTTAATGTTTGAATTTACAGTGTGTTCATTAGCATATAAATGAATTTTCTAGGTACTGACATGCTGTGTCGTCCACGCATGATGAAAGGTTTCACCTGCATGTATATCAGTATTGAATTACTAGGGCCGGGACATCCGGGAATTCGTTGATTACGTCCGGTTATGAATTTATCTTATAGTAGCAAATATGAATGGCTTGTATACATCTTACATGGAAAATAATACAATTTGTATGGATTCATCAATAGGAATAGCGATCCCATATAAAGCGTCCAAATAATGGGTCACCCAAATGCAACGCTCGGATGTCAGTACTGCATAATACTTACATGTAACATCTTTTGAAATGATATAAGCCGTTTTGTTTTAGTAGAAAATATGACTAGGTTACATATATCAAATGCATTTTGATTTATATTCGAATAGATTTAGAGGAAAAAACCATCTCAGTCGTGGATCATTCCCCGAGTGTATTACATGCATCTCGTTTGCATATGGTAAAATTGTACGGATGGAATCCGCGGACATCACGGATTTCATCCATATTTTTGCCACTCTATCTTTACAATATGATGGAATATTCCGTTATGATTGACACTTTTGTTATATTGCGGATTTGTTAGATTTCGCTTGAAATGTGCGCCTTTCCACATTTTAACTTTTTTTTTCATCTTGTAATTATCGGAAATCGAAGATGTATTTGATCGAAAAAGCCTGCTGTAAGCCCTGGGGGTTCGTGTTGCATTTACTGCAACCATCCAATAATACGAGGACGAGAGGAAATTTCGATCCTTCCAATTCAACGTCCAACGTCCATTTCATGCAAATAAGCACTGTAACTTGTACTTTATTCCTAGCTTTTCACATTTTTTTTGACGTTTTTAATAGCTGTCACTTTTGCACAAAATTATTACGAATATAAAAATACGATAAAAATATCAGAAGATACATTTTCGCTAAAAGTGCGGCGCGGCGATACATAGACGTCGATCTGCGGTTTGAAATTGTGTGCAGCGGTACGTTTGCATAAAAATTATTTTGTATAAAATAATTTCATATGATATTATTCCTAAAAAAAAACTCGGATAATTACATGGAAAGATCTACTGTATTTACGAGTGTAGACCAAGAAGTACCCGCCGTAACTAAGAAAACTAGTCCTAAACGTAGTCATCAGCCTGGTCGCCGATACTGACCCAAACCTCCTGGTAACATTATACAACACCTGCCTGGCGGGAGGAGCCTTCTCAGCTCTATGGAAAAGGCAGAAACTGGTTCTCATTCCAAAAGGGAAAGCGCCTCCGGTTCCGTCAGCGTACAGACCGCTGTGCATACTGGACGGGTTGGGGAAGCTGCTGGAGAGACTTATCCTCCAGCGACTTCAGCAGCACATTGAAACAGGACTCTTCCCACAGTAGTACGGCTTCCGTGTAGGCCGCGACACCGTGAAACAGGCGTGGTGTGACAGTGTAAAAGCCAGCAGACTCACTATAATAATTGTGCTAAACGTCAAGAATGCCTTCAGCTCGACGAGATGGCACCTGATCCTCAGGGCCTCGAAAAAAATTTACACCCCACCATACCCCATCAGAATGGTAACGAGCCACCTGCACGGGATAACCCTTATCTACGAAGGCGCCAATGAGGAGAGAAGAGAAAAACCAGTGACGGCAGGCATTCCACAGGGGTAGGTGCTTTGACCCGCCCTGTGGAACATAGTATGCGACGAACTGCTGAGGACGCCATTAATGAACGGACCCAAAATAGTCACATTCGCTGATGACGTTGCCATCCTAATCACGCGCTCAGAAAGGCCATGAAGTAGCTGAGAGGAGCTGGTCTGGAGCTTGCTGTTCAAAAAACAGAGGCCCTCTTTTTTTCAAAACGCAGGAAGCTTGCGCCCCCACACCTGAGGATTAGGGATTACGAGATTAAATACTCAAGATCCATTCAGAATTTGTAGGTGGAGATTGATGATAAGCTCCGATTCGTCATCCATACGGAGAAGGCAGCAGCGAAGACAGCCAGCATCGCGGAGAATCTGGCCAGGTTGACACTACAAGGTTGGCACTACAAATTGAAAGGGCCAGACTTAACATGGTCAGAGTCCAGAGAAGGAGCACAATCAGAGTGGCTGCTGCATATCGCACAGTGTCGGAAGACGCCGTCCTGGCACTGACTGCCATACCGCCAATCGTCTTGCTCGCCTACAAGAGACAGGCAGTACAGAAAGGTGAAGACAGTAAAAACGCTTTGGCGGTGTGGCAGTCCCGATGGAACAATTCCGCTAAAGGTCGGGGGGCGCATGAGCTAATACCGAACCTGAGAACCTGGTTAGACAGAAAGCACGGTCAACTGTGCTACCACTTGACCCAGGTTCTCTCCGGGCACGGAAGGTTTTGGTAGCTACCTACACAAAATAGGCAATGCTGCACATATGACATTTGTCTGCCCAGCATGAAGCACTGAAAGGGACGTCCTACGGGATGAGCTGGGAATCAGCTCGCTCTCCCCTAGCAACATGATACCTTCAATGTTAACGGATGCTAGGCTAGGCGGAAGGAGGAGGTTGAACGTACAAGATGTTGAACAACAGCAGAAGAATGACATTCGGGAAGAGACAAATGGAGAACCTGTGGGGGATACATCTCTGCTACTCTTGTGCAATACTTGATTAGTAGCCGGGTGGCAGCTGAAGAGGAGGAGAGGTTTAGTGAGTAAACTCACACTACCACCAGAGTGGTGATGTCTTATGAAGATTCCCCTCCTTCGCAAAAAAAAACAACTATGCAGTCGGGTACTTTTGGGACTACTCCGATAGCGAACAAACTCGTGGGAGTCACCCATCTGGAAGCTTAGCGCAGGGCGGGCTGCAAACCGATGGCCCCCTCTCTATATAAAACCTCCATTAATAATGTTTGCTTTAAAGAATGGATTCCAAATAATAAAATAAATAAACACCAATATCTTAATGGGTTTCAGACGTTTAACAGTAACATCTATGCATGATATTTTTATTGTCTGCAATATTTAAGCTCTTATTAAAAAATCCGAAATATAAGATATGCCACGATATTATGCCATAGGATCGTAAAAAAATTAAAAAATGATTGTTATAGTTAATGTGTCATATTTCATTATAACGTGCTGTCTTCAAATTATCATATATTCAGGTTTCGTTTCAAAAAAATGTTTCACTTATCAGTAACCCTTAATACGTATGTCGATGCAGTGCAGTTATATTTATTTCTGCATGACGACCTACTCTGCTAATGAAATAGGTAGTAAGCAGAACGTATCATAGACTTCTATCCCATAAGAGACTCGGCGCAGTCTCTCTTTGTCTGGATGAGTATTCCCGGAATCGCTTGGGGCTCTATGCCCTGGATAGCTTAGCTTGTATAAATTGTTCACAATAATGACTTCTTTAGGAATGGATTAATATTACATCTCTCGTAATTAGCATCGTTTCGACATCGACAATTTTTTTTAACGATGGCGATGATAAGGAATCAGAAAGGAATGTTCATAATGTCGGATAAAATAATTTTGATTTATATGAAGCTATTTAAATTTAAATTATTCAAATAATATAGGATGCGACATGGAAACTACCTTATTTTAAAAATGAATAACACAAACATTATATAATATATTGGTTTAATAATTTCATTTATGTTACGGAGAAACATTTAAAGTTTATATTTATTTATGTTTTTAACATTATATCATTAAGGTGGCCTCCATTATGCAATGCATTAATTCAAAACTCGAATGACTCAATTCATTGACCATCAACCAATTTTTAAAATATAATAGAAAAATACTTTAAATGTTTTTCTGTAACATGAAAAAAAATATTAAACTGATATTTCCCAAATTGTTTATTTCATTAATTTTTAAAATAAGGTAGTTTCCCTGCCGCACCATGTAACTTTAACTGTCAACCTTATCGGACCGAAAATCTTGAGACAGAGACGGGTGTCTTGTGTCTCATCATACATTCGTGCAACGATGGCAAGTCGTGTCGCAAAGATACCCCTACACGCCTACACATTAAACAAAAAATCGTATTCGTAATCGTCATAAATTTAGGTATAATTAACTGAAATCACCATCTTCGGATAAGCTATTAAACTATTTTAACAAAGATAAGACGACTTTCGTTCGTGTTGTCTTGAGAGCAGGCGTTTGTTTTGTTTAATACGCAAGTGTTACAAACGGAGCTTCGTTATATTAGGGCGCACCACATGAACGTTCGGAATTCATAGATAAGAAACAATTTAATAACTTTTCATGCGTGAATTTGATGAACTTTTTTCAATTTGGAATATTATGAAAGGCAATATTCAAAAGAATCAAAATCTTTTTTCTACAAGATCGCGCGTTCATAAAATATTGTTGAGAATTTTTTTCTGGAAAATCATAGGACTTTAGTTTTTAAATTTCAAAAATTAAATTTAAAATAAGCATGTTTCCTGTATGTCGAGCTTTTAATTACATCCAGATCCAATCTGTGTGTGTACTGGAAGGTACAAACGATGCGTTAGACGGGTGGTATTCATCCCCTAGAACCAACGTTGCTTGACAAACAAAGAACTCAATTTATCCACTGATTAAAACGCCCTATGAAACTGACCAAGTGCTGTTGGAGTTTAGTTTGGAGAGAAAATTAACAGGATTAAATAAATAATGTGATCAGAAAGCACTGCTGTTAAATTTATTGCATAATTAATCCAATCGCACAACAAAAACCTAAAATGTACATCGTATGTTTATCGCACTAAAATGTAATATATGTGTGTCTGTCTGTCGTTTATGTGACAGTGCCAGGGAAATGTTAACGATGTAAAATGCAAATTCTGCAAAATTTTACAGAATGAATAACTTAATATAGCTTCAGAATTCATAATATTGCTTCGCAGCTAAATATTAGGTGGACCTTGTGTTTGAGCTCAGTCTGTGTCCAGATACAGCGATGGAAACATCTTTGTAAATTATTATTTTATAGATATATTGTTCAGGGTCCGTAACAAGGACGTGGCAAAGCAGGCAGCAATTTCATTAGTCATATCAGCGGTCCGTAAAGCGGACCGATTGAACTTGTGGCCACTCAATCCTTTTTTAGGGCTTTTTGCGGCATTTTCTATCATCGAATGTAGCGTCTAGACACTTTAAATCATTTTTCTCTTTAAGTTTGATACAACTTCCAGATTCGAAACTAAAGAAGTCAACATCCGGCATTATATGCTGCTTTTTTAATGTGGGTTGGAATTCCACAAAAGCCAATAAAACATTCAAAGTTTTTTATGAAGAAGTGGTAACATTCCAAATGCCAACATTGCTTCCTTCATTGCTTGCAAGAAATTTAAATCTGAAAATAAAAGTTTAAAGGATGAGCCAAGAACAGGAGAATATTTGAATTTTTATAACGATGCTCTAAAATCCTTGATAGATCCACGGCAAAGATTGGGACCAATTCTAACTATTAAGGGGATATTTTATGCATATGATGAATAATGAGGAATAATTAATTATTTAGAAATAAAACGAGACTGCTTCATTATAATACGCCACTCATAAAGCAAAATTGTTACTGGATAAAATATGAGAATTAAACAGGTATCCATCCTATTCACCGGACGTCGCCCCGACGGATTTCCACCTTTTCAGGTCCATTGAACACAGTCTGAGAAAAACGATTAACAAATGTAACTGAAGTGGAAATGCATTTAAAATCTTGTTTTTGCTTCACAGCCGGAAAGTTTTTACAAAAAAGCGATGGGAGGATGTATTGAATAATGAGGGGAATTTTATTGTTATTTTTTTTACAAAAATTTTCGAATAATTTCGAGTCCCCCTAATACAATGCAGTCATGCTATTGCGTTTTAATTTCTAACGAATATCTATTGCATTTTTAAGTTTAAAATTTGATCATTTAGCCCCGATCCTGTGCTCTTGATATATATTTTAGATTGTATGCCAACGTGTGTAGATTGTTAAATTTTATTTTTAAAATTAATAATCCGTTCGAGAAACGTTTCGCCAAAAAAATCTGGTCCTAAGGGATGCAAAACACTTTTCCCTTAGCCATGTAATATCCATTCCCATAACCAATGTGAAGCAGAAATCTACTTTACCATTTAAAAACGTTTAGAAATATATTTTTTATGACCCAATATTTTCATACTATATTTAGATATATAAGAATATGATCCTATAATAATATGGAAAAAATATATTTGAGAGATTTTTCCAAGAATATCATCTATACAAAAAAGACTACTGTTTTATAATGGTGATGAAAATAGATTAAAATACAAAAATGTTTTTTTTATTAAATAAACAGAACTATAATATTACATTTTTTATTATTATATTAATTAATAATTAATTTCTATGTTAGAGGAACTAAAAGATCGATAAGAACCGATTAGCAACATTTTTATATCATACACGCAAGACCGTAACAAGGGGGTGGCAAAGCAGGCTCCCGCCATGGGCTTGGGGCGCAAAACGTAGAATACCGACCCGGTTGAAAGTTGCACATGGTTTTTATTTTATTTTACATTAATCCACACTGATTGACTTTGTCCGTTTTTATAATATTGGTGGTGGCTAATTCCTCTTTTCTTCATTATCGCTTAAATATAATAAATACTGATTGTAAAATTTAAACAATCCACCTGATCAGTCTTCTTCGGAGAACTTAGTTTTGTAATGAAAGTTCGTAATCGTTCTATAAACATATTCAGGTCGCGAAGCGCTCATTCGTCGTGTCAGCGGTCCGAAAAGCAGACCAGTTGGACACACAGACTTTGTGGCCGCTCCGTTCTCCTTTACGGTCTTTTGCGGCATTATCTATGATCTGTACGATCATGGAAGCTCCCTCACGGGCTAACTTACGTAAAATCCCTGATTAATTAATAATAGTGGCAACACTGGCGTTAGCTGCTGGATGACGCGACTTTTCGCATGGGATTCCCGCGTTCTTTGACAACCAGTCGAGGTTGCGTCGCTGCTGAGTGCAATCATCTTTACTTGGGTAATCGATTACAACTCATAAATGCAAAAAATAAGTATTATTCATCGTTTAAAACGAGCCATTGTTATTCGCAACTCGAAGATCAATTTTTATAATCTATTTATTCTATATCTATTTAGTGTGAAGATTCAGACAGATTGAATATGCAGTTTTCTTCTGAAACCACATGGAAACTCAACAAGACATGAAATCGCTAACTTGAAAACTTGACCTAAAATCGAAACAAGCAATTTGTGTATGTCATATTTCAGAATATGGAACATATTTGGTTATAAAATTATACATGTATCCAGACGTGAGCGAAATGAGAAGAACCTTAGTAGAGTGCTGCCGAGCTAGGGTGAAGACATACACGTGATGCTTTCGGATTTGCTCCTACACCAACTGAAGGTGTCTCCCCGGCCATGTGAACCCCGAGCGAATTCGAAACTGAGTGCTTTCCTATTTCAGATTGACCTTCTCAATTCACCGACAAACAAACATTGATTTTTATATATTAGACTATGCCTATATTACTTGCGGAATCCTTAGCAATAAGTGGACGAAGTTTTATCGCAATCGGATGAACGGTATGGCAGTGCATTTTGAACGAACAAAACCCAATTCATTTTTATATATTAGATTAGTGTAATCAATGGTGAAATTTAATGCTTGTAAATAAAATAGTTTTCTATTTCAATTAGAATGTTATCAGAAATATACTAGTGGGTTTGAATATTTTTGTTCTGTTCTCGTTTACTAAATACAAAAAACCAAACTTCCAGCAATATTTTATAAGTTACATCAAATTTTTTTAACAGAAACTGTGGTTGCCTTACTTGCAACACTAATAGGAGCTCGGTTGTTCTCCATAGTGAAGAAATCTTCAACGGAAGGATATGGACAATGCTCAAGTATTTATTTCATTTTTAATGACTAATATGTTTATAACATTAATAATATATTTCCGACGATATTCACTTCAGCTAAATCTATCAACGCAAGCGTCTATTGCCATTTTCAAGCACCTAAAACGCCGTCTTGGAAAATCACCGAAAAGAAGATATTCAAATCGATGTTTTGCCACCTTTATACGATGCTTTCGATAGTTCTACAATTCGAATCCTGGTTTATACCCATTCAAATATTTTTATTAAACAATTAGAAAAATTTACAAAACTGAATTTCAATATTTATCTTTTTAGAGCGCTCTATTGGATGCCGTAGATGGCATCAGATTATTTAGATGAAGACATCATGCATTGATGGATCATACCCAAGACAGAGAATATCTACTTTAAAGACCAAGATGATTTGCATTTCATTGAAGGTGTGCTGAAGTATATTCCACGAATAATAGATTGTTTTAGATAAAAGTCCATTTCTATGGGATGCAAGACCCGATTATTCTAAAATTGCCATACATATCAGTGAGTATCTTTGTTTAATATGAAATATCTTATATACAAAACGTTATAAAGCCAAAATAAATAATAGTTAATACTAAACATTAATTTTTTATTATTTTATATTACATGTTAGCTTTATTTCGATTTTTCGATTATCAATCGATCGATTATGGTTTTGAATGTCGCTTTTGAAATGAAAGAGTTAAATTCAAACAAAAATGCTATTAATTAATTTCATCATCGATACAATGTATTCTCCTTCAGTAGATACAACCTTTTCCCATCTATTTGATTTCGGAAGAATAAAATTCAACGAGATTCCTCACTTCACCTCTTCTATATTTATGATTTTTTTCCCTGATAATTGACCCTGCATCGATCTAAATAAATTATAGTTGAATAGAGCAAGTTCAAGAGAAAAAGGTGGATGCGGAATCGTTTGCTAATCGAATTCCTTTAATTTGTTTTCATGGGGTCGCATACTTTTATGTTATTAAAGAATTTGGCAATGGTTGACTTTTTGTACTCAACCTGACTTTTAAACTTTCTAATTGTGAACAATAAATCTCTCGTTATAATTTGACCATATGCAAGGACTTGAGTGAGGTGTTATTATATTTATCAAGTCTTATCTAATTTAATTGAGTTAATCGGTTTCTTTCATAATAGGAGGTGTGATACTCGATGCTGGTGCAACAACTGGAAGTATTGGTTGATTCTCGTTTATTGGACAGTTGGTGGCGTCTCAAGATGAAAACTTATTGCGGATCTAATGTTAATCTTTCTCCTCCCGCTGTGAGTTTGCTTGAACTATTGTTTTTAACCCCTTCCAAATTATTGTTAGTGGATGGTATATGTAACTTTTAATAGAATTTGCACAAATGTATAAATATTTTCTTTATATCTGATAATTTTATAGATTAATTCAGTGTTTGAATAAATGATTAAGAAGTCCAAATAGTTATTCTATATAGTTTTATATACATACTTTGCTAACTTTGGATATGTAAAAAGAAGTAAAACAACATGATATTTGCTAATATATGTTATTAAATCCATATTTTTTAAATTCACAATACATTTATTAGATTTTCAATCATTTTCAACTCTACTCATTGTTAAAATCAAACCTCAACGCCTCACGTTTTGTTCTGGAGTTTTATCACTCTTTTGTAAGAAACACCCTTTAAGAAAAAAAATGGGAAACTGACGGGGAATTTTCACCATCCTGTTTTGATAGGCTAAATATAATATTGGCTAGTCATAGTCAAGGTATAGTGGGTACATATTGTATAATTGTTAATCCTGTTCAATTGTAACATAGTATAATATTGTAATAAATATACTTAACCGTTTTAACATGCTATTTGATTTACCATCCTCTTTGATAACTTGTCGATCATATTCAAAATGAACTATTAATTAGAAAATTTATTTATATTATAGGAGCCATCTAAAATAAAGTTTGCCCGAACCTGACTGACTATTGGATCAATGCGTAAATATTACGGAAACATTTACATCAGGGATTTTTAAAGATAATGGTATTGTAACAATAAATTTACAGACATTTATATCACATGTTGCTAATTTGCTTATTTAGGTGAGGTACGGGGCATGTGTCCCGAGTTTGTAAGACTAATGATTAGTGATCTAGGATTAATTAGGTCATACTGTTCTAATAGACAGTCATTTTATAATGATTAATTTTGCATATTTGATAGTTCATTAACATTTACAGGATTTGAAGAATTTATAAGCAGAGCAACTATTGAGTAAAACTGCATTCCAGGGAATAAACCAAATATCCAATATGATATTGCAAAAAAAAGCAAGGCATTGGAAAACAGTGATTAACAAAGGAGATTTATTTGCAAAAGTATTAATATTTCAATGATATTTATTATTATCATCATCAAAAACTATTTATATTATGGTAAAGTATCACGTTAAAAGTTTCTGCATTAATAGGTGCAAGAAAACATTGGGTTTTATAGAATAAAAACAAGAAATCTATGTTTATCTTGGAATATACAAAGCTGTGCGCACAATGAATGGGAATGCACACTATGCGTGCTTGTATGCAATTCATTTTTAGATACGGTGATCTCATCAGAAAGCCATTCAGCATATACATATTTCATTTAGTTAAATATTGTAAAGGCAAATGTTGCGTCAATTATATCTTGTGTTATTCCTTGGCTTATGAGCCATCAATTCCATCATTCGCAATTTTACGCCCAATTTAAAATTCTGCCATCAATGTCAACATAGTTTATGAAGTATTTTGATTTTAGTATTACTATCTTATGAACTTTTGTACCTATCGTGCACTTTGGGTATCTATTGCATTGCTTTGAACTTGGGGTGAAATTTATTATGACGACGGGCAAGAAAAACAACAAAGAATCATCAAATTCTCAAGGTTTCTGTATTGAGAGATTAACCGATTCCTTTTTTAAATCTAAACTATCTGACTTTTTTATTTAGTTTGCATTCTAAGGGTTTCAAAATCCAGCTTCCCATGTATGAGGCGCGGGATTTGATAATGTTAATTTGCACCTTATGGAGAGAATTGAAAATGCTTCAGGAAAGGTGCTCAATGTGAAATATAAAATATTCTTTGAATGTTACTCTTTTATACGCTTCAAAGTTTGAATAAAATATTTCTTTTATTAGACATGTTTTAAAAAATTAGAGAAAATATGGTTTTTATTTTTGAGACCCATATAATTTTTTTTTTTCAAATTTTACCTTTTTTGTGATATATTATTTTGCTTTCAAGAAAAAAATCCTTAAGCAATCTTATAAAAAAGAATATTGAGCTTAAAAGCTCCAGGTTTTATTTTTATAACGTGCCTCCTTGCGATGAAACTATTGTTCGTTTGTTTGGTGTCCACCATGTACCTCTGTGCCTGCACTGTGACCAGTTTACACCGATCATTACAGATATGCACTTACAATAAAAAATGTATGCACCAGACGTGAAAATCTGAATCAGGAGGTGCTACTAGGAATGTTCTCTTACTCCACAGTGTTTGCAGTGAAGAAGGGAGTTTGGACAACTCACTGCCTGTTATTAAACTGAAACTAGAAGTCTATTATTAAGTCCACATGCCAGATAGTTGTCTATAAGATTCTTAATAACAATTGAAGAAGTAGGCTGCGGAATTATTCCCCATAGAATCCTTCTCCACATTTGGAGCCGCACTCAGCTGCAGCCAAGACCCGCCAGAACAGCAGCGCCGCATCTGAGACTGTCCTATAGGCTTTCATAATGATTATCAGCACACTTCTCTGTCCAGCACAGAAAATTCTCCAGTGTGACAAATTCATGCTCCAGCACCTGTGCCATCTGAAATAGTCCAGCCTGTGCGCCCAGGCAGCCGCGGCATAACAAACGATATTGACAAACAGTACAGTATAAACAATTATCATGGCCTTACCGCCAATGTACCATACAGATCCTGATAGCCTGGTGACCTTGCAGAAAGCCCGGTTGACCTTTGTGAACCCAGAGCCGTAATTAGGGGGTGACAACGCAAGCGCCTGCCACGGGCGCAATTGGCCTTGGGGCGCAAAACGCAGAATATCGACCCGATTGAGAGTTGCGCGCAGTTTTTATTTTACTTAACCATTTTACTCTTAACGCATTGATGGCAATATTTACTTGGAATACGCCTCGCAAATCTGGAATCCCTTTCGCGCTACATGTTCTTCTCGTATCGAAAACATCCAGAAAAATGTTTCTGTGATTTATTAGCTATCGAACGCATGATAAATACGATTCTAGATCATATGAACTGCATTGTAATAAGCATAATTTATTGCCCTCTTTTTAAAAATAGCCCAAAACGATGTTGATTGTCCGGATCTTCTCTCGAAAATTAATATAAGGACTTCATCTACTCCTCTTCGCCATAGCTCGCTGTAATATGTGCTTCGTTAATATACCCATTATAGAAGTAATAGCTACATTCTGCGAACTAGTTGCAACTTTAATAAACCCAGTAAAAAATACAATTTAGATCTTTTTAATACAACAATTAATGCAGCAAAACAAGCCATCACCAATTAATTTTTAACACCGGGGCCTAATATAAGTAGTACCTATTTTACTGGAATATCTGTAATTAGCTTTAAGTTGTTTATTGTATTTTGTACTATGTGTTAACAGCTATTGATATTCCTTGTAAAATAAAATAATAATGCAGTAATTTTAGGTATCTTTTACGAATTACACCTGCGTCTTCGTTTGCAGATACTACTTACTTATTGCACCAGAAAAGCCTACATATTGTCTTCGCAGCAGTGCCGTAACAAGTGGGTGGCAAAGCAAGCGCTCGCCACGGGCGCAACCAAACTCGAGGCGCAAAACCTAAAATACCGACCCATTCGAGAGTTGCATATGGTTTATATTTTACATGGCCATTCTACTTCACATGAATTAACAATGATTGACTATCCGTTTTTATAATATGTACTAAGTTGTCTAATCCCTCTTTTCTTCCTTATCGCTTAAACATTGAGCCGACCCAGTCTGCAATAAAATAAAGACAATTACATGTTCGGGTATGGCGTTCATTCGTCATTTCAGCGGTCCGAAAAACGGTCCGATTGGACACAGTCGTAAGATAAATGCGTACCTCAGAAGCTAACTTATAATATATTGGTGGCTCGCAACAAATGAGGTCGCGAACGAGTCTAGACTTCCCTCCGCCCATGAAAACTGTATATTTATCTATCTTACTAATATTGGGAATATTGATATGGAATATAGTAGATACGGGGTTCAGAATTTCATATGGTGTACCAAATACATATCATGGTAGCGCGCAGGTATTTTTTTAAAATAACAACCGTCAATTGTACGCTAGATTTCCTGGCCCTGGCTGTACGTAAGACTAATATTGCTTTGTTATTTTGTTAAAGCTTAATAAATGTTTAAAAAAAAATCGGCAAATATTTATGACTCAACTGGATATATTGAAAATAAGCTCATATTTTAAAGTAAGATTTGAACTACTTTTTTTAATTATTGCTACAAGAAGGCCATAAGAAAATAATTTGATAGCTTTATCAATATAAAATTCTAGTCGGATATAAAAGCATATTTTCCGATTTCTGCGAAATAATTTGTACGCGATTTCGGCTACTTAATAATGTGAGCGATTTGCCGCTCAGAGCTAATGTCGCTGTATGCTGAATAAGCCTTGGTATAGTGGGATAATCCCTGGACTCTTATTTAAAAAATCTGGGTTCAAGTAGAGACTGAGAAAAAAAAATCGCCTTGATGTATGCTTAATCTTATTTTTTTGTTGTTGTTTTAATTGTTGCCTTCGATGCCGGTAAAATTGTATGATTCTTAATTATATTTGTGAAACTTAGGCGCAGTAGGGAAAATTGGCTATAACGTTACGAAAAGTGGAAATTCCAAGCGGAATTCGGTCGAAAAGAAATGGAGAATCGTGGTAATTATTTGAGAGGTAAATTAAAACGCAAATGTATCACAATCTGTTATTTCGAGTTTCCTGTTGGACTCATGGACGCGGAATAACTGCCAACGCCTTGATGATGCTCCTTGTGAGCATCCTCCGTCCAGTGATATGTTGTCCTATGCATTGCCATCGCTTCGTGGTAAATTGTTTGCACTTTCAGATGTTTTTGATTGTTTATTGGTGCTTTAATTTTCAATAAAATTGGTAGGCAAGCTCTGGGTATGCTGTCGTCGTTTTGAATGTTGGTTGCAGAGTTTTTTGGTTATTCGATTTCTATTGCTTCTCTCGCAATTCTGATTCTGATTGCAAAATTGATGTAATGATCGTTCTTCATAACATGTTCGATTACTGCGTATTTATAATCCACTGTCACCCTATGGGTTATATATCTACTGCTTTGTTCAATGTATAAAATGATTAAGGCTGCGCATTCAATCTCAGAAGCCCCTTGATTGTCGTTTTTCGCATTTTTTTTGTTGGACAGGAGACTTCTTATATTTTTCCCCATCCAAAGATCGTGCTTAAACCGTGCTAATAAATTACTTTTGGATACAAATTATTTTTCTGTGTGCCGTCTGGTAATAAATGAGAAGGACGTGAGCAGCCCATATACAGCTATCCATGTGAGAAGCATGCACGCATACCCTGTGTGTCCCTGTGTTTTGTTGATGCTCGCACCGGAAACGGCACACGTTTCAATTTTAATGGCATATCAGTCTGAATACAGAAGTCTGAGACACAGAAGCTTCGATAATATTATGCATCATCTTTTTCACTGAACGTCTAGTACCGTTGCTACATTTCGAGGTGGATTTGTGTTTCGAAGAAGAATTATAGGCACGCCAATTTTCAGTGTTAAAATATACAATTCAAATATAATTTTATATGCAAAAATGAACTAACTGAATATCGTCTTTATGTTTTGTTTTAATATATCAATGCAGTAAGCGTTTTTACAAGCAGTACTAAAATTTTGTTTCAATCCATTAATTGGTATATTATTTTGAAAATATGGTCGAAGTAACATTAAACATAGAGTGTTTCGTCATTTAGTCTGAGATCTGATTTTGGTAGTTAAACAACCTGCTGCGGAAAAAGCACACTCAGCTTCCACACTTGATGAAGGCATCATCATCAAATATTTAAATGCTAGTTCGAGTTGATGACCGCGTGAACCCCCATTTTCGTATAAAACCATCAATGTGACTGATGTAATTCCTTTCTGCTGAGACACGGACTAAAATTCCCGATTTCCCGACAAATTATTTATTTCCGTCGCTGCAGATGAATACTTATACACTATAATACTTTGATGTGATTCGTGATTATATTACGGAGGAATACAAAAATTTTGAATCCCGTATCTATTATATTTTGTATCGATATTCCCATTATTAGAGACGAGGTGTAGTAAATACATCACCGGTAGGGAAAGGTTAGGACACTCCACCGCTGAACCCACGTATCGACACCATACTATGGGCGGGTTCCATGGTAACCGCCAATTTCACATTTGGCTACAAAACTCCGACAAATGAAGTTGAAGACCTTGAAAGCGCGGAGATAAGCAACCAAATCTCTGTGTCCTACAGGTCCGAAATGCGGACCCTGGACACGGCGCAGGAGTTCCTCTCTATCGGTCGCCATGCCGACACACGTCCACATGATATGGTCTGCGTCCATGTTCGGATGGTTGCATGGGCACACCGGCTGATCAACTAGACCCCGTTCCTGCAAGTGGACATTGAAGGAACCATGCACGGTCAGGAACTGGGACGTGAAATGGTTCGGAAGGAACCAGCGATACCGAAACCTCTGCACTATCGAGCCAAGGAACAGGATGAGTCTACGGCCGTGCCTGGAGGCTGCCCATCTACTCTCCCAGGCGTCAGATGTCCATTTTTCTAGAGCGGCGTTGTCCATCTGGCGATGTTCTTCCGCGCTGAGCCACACGTCACCTACAAATAACTCCGATCTTACCTTTTTTAGATATCTTGTCGCATTGGCCTACAGTTGGAGATCCAGAGGAAGTACGCTCGCAAGCACCGGTAAACAGTCCGTGGATACTGTTCGGTATGCACCGGTAATACGTAGGAGCGGAGCACGTTGCTCAGAGTTCAGTTTCGCCCTTACAGTTTTGTTAATCCCGTTCTTGTCTAGTCTGTTTACCCATGCTCCCAGGGAAAGGTTAGACGAGCGCTTCGTGGGGCATGTGAGGGACACCCTCACATACCACCGTGCCGACTCCGGGTTCGAAAAAAAGAATCGGCCCTTGCGACACACGCATACAAGACAAATCAGCAGCACAGTTGTATTGCTGCGAAACCTACATCCCCAAGAGGACACTTCTGCTCCATTTGGTGCTTGGAATAACGCAAACCCATTGTTTTAAAATGGGCGGGAAAAAAGTAAATTAACTGTGTGTGAGACAGTTATTGATGGTCGAAAATAAGTGAAAATCAAGGCAAAACGCTGTTCGGTGTGATTCTAATTTACTCAGACGAAGAAGCCGTCTGTTGGGCACGCAATGTTATTACGGGCGAGTCCAGTAGTAACCACCAAATTCGTATTTGGCACCAAAACTCCCGCAAAAGGAGTTGAAGGCGCGGGGACAAGCAACCAAATCTCTGTGTCCTAAGGGGCCGAGATACGATCCCTGGACACGGCGCAGGAGCTCCTCTTTGTCGGTTGCCATGTATCGACACACGTCCACAAAATATGTTCTGCGTCCATGTGCGGGTGGTTGCATGGGCACACCGACTGATTTACAAGACCCCTCTCCTGCAAGTAGGCACGGAAATTACCATGCCCTGTCAGGAGCTGGGACGAAAAGTGGTTCGGGTGTAGCCAACGAGAACGGACACGCTGAGAAGCAGAGCTGAAAAACATAAAGATCCTGCGGCCATTAACAGACTCGTAGTAGGGGAACCCTTTGTTTCGCATTTAGTTTATTTAATGCCGTTTTGTTTCTGCCCCTATGCCCGCACCTGTTACACCACACTCTGGAACCGTACGTGACAATGCTTACGTAGAGTGCAAAATACGCAGTAATCAGGTCTTTAATGCCCCAGTCTGCTCCCGCTATTCTTGTAATCTTACCAAAGGCCCCAGCAGCACAGCGGTTGCTCCTTCAATGTGTCTTCCAAATTTGCATTTCTCAGAAATAGTCACCCCCAGATAAACGGCGCTCTCTACAAATTTGATGCAATTTCCAGCCAGTTTGATGTGTGGACGTCTATTTTTTAAGGATCTTTTCAGCATTAGTCCAGATGATTTCCCAGGGGAGAAAGCAAGTTTGTTTATCCTGCACCACTCTTCTAGCAGCGTACAAGCAGCGTTGCCTTTGGTTTTTAAATGTCTCTTCTCGAATTCCCACTGACATATAGGGTAAGATCATCTGCATACGCTATCATCCCGCACCCTTCAAGCAGGGCAATGCTGAAGATGTCATCAATGAGTACATTCCAAAGAATTGGGCCTAGAACAGAACCCAGCGAAAGGGAAAGGTTAATATAACAATTTGAAAAACATATATGTTCTATATATATTTATGCATAGATTAGATAGTTATTGCCCCTAGGCGTCGCCCAAGCTTGCCAATTAGTAGTTACGCCACTGCTTCCAAGCGTTCAAATTTCGTTGGGAATGCCTCGATTTAGTAGCCAGATTGTTTTGTCCCTCGTGTTTGTCAGCCATTTTGTTTAATCACAGTAAATTCTTCCTATGGAGATGTAGTCACCACCTCCCGCCTGTGTCATCCATTTTTTTTACTTTGCAGAACAATACCGCCGCGAATATCCATCGGAAGCTCGTGGAAGTTTACGGCAGTGATGTGATGAGTCGACAACATGTCACGAAGTGGGTCAGATTGTTCAGAGAAGGCCGTATTGATTCTCACGATTTGACGACGACTAATACTGACGCTTGACGACCTTCACGAAGAATTTCCTGAGATTTGACGAAGTCTCTTCGGCGATATTTTGGCAGAAAAACTTGGTTTTTTACACGAAGGAAAAGCTTTTTGAGACTCTATCATGACGGGGAATGAGACTTGGAGATCCGAAATCCAAAGGACTGTGAATTTAAATTAAATACAAGCATTTTTCGATCGTACATAAATATTACAACTATTATTATTAGTTTCTGGATGACCCTCATTATACCCGCAATATCTTATTTATTATAGATATTTTCGTTTGTTTCGTCAATATCTAACATCCATGCATTTGGAATGTTAAAATGTCGAAATTTCGCACAATAATTAAACGAAAAAATCAATTAATTCTGGAGCGGAGGGGAGTTATGATTCTGTAAAGAGTTGCACCACCATCCCCCGTTGAAGACGTTCAGAACCCACCGCGACTCGTCGCGAGCAAGACGTGCTAAATGTGTGTCCTGCCAGCAATGGTCTAAACATCCTTCCAAAAAATATCCAACACCATTTAGACACTTTCCTTGAGTAATATCGAGCGTGACTTTGAATTCATCTGCGAAAATTTTGTCGATTTTGCGGAAATTGGTAATTAAAATGTGCGCATGTTTTTTTTATTGTGCGAATCAATAACACGATGTTTAATAAAATATTCATATTCATATAATATTTTATTAATCATAATAATGTGTTTTTTCAGTGCTGAATTACGACGCTCCTACAACTTCTTGCGGAGGCTTCTTCGCGCTGAGAGATATTTTCCGATCAACAGGTAAAGCACTTATTATTTGCGAGCAAACATTATTTAATTCGTGTTTTTGCGTATTTATTTTGCACTATGAATATACTATGAATCGATTGCGAAAATTAACTACGGCGTGTTTTGCGAATAAATTGTATTTAATTGTGACCCCTTCATCGTTCAGCCCCCAAGAATTTATTCCACGTGTTTTATTTTTAGTCCATATGTTTGATTGCCACTGTGTATATTTGCTGTGCAGATTTTTAACTCTTTGTTTCCGGGTGAATATCCGATCGAACTATTTTTGGAATTCATACTGGATTAATATTTGATCATTGACGATTATTTTGTAAATAGTATATTTTCCATAAATGTTCAATACTATCTGGGATTGCGCATTCGACTCAAACAATGAAATGGCGCCGCGAAATGATTCGAATTGCTCGCCGGACCAAATGTTACCATTTTAATTAGGTGTGTCGTTGTTATGTTGCGGGATTATGTTTTGGTTTTTCACCAAATCTGGCCTCTTTTAATGACATAGTGGCGCACTCAAACGATTAAGTACCGTGGCCGTTTTGCCTCTTTTTAATAATTCCAAATAAAATATTCCCTTTATATTCCACCAGGCACAAAACATTTTTTTTTAGTTTAGTCATATTGTATCCCATGTACCATATGAACATTCGGAATTTGGTATTTGATCACCCATTTATTCAATTAACAAGCCTTGTCCGAACCCGTGTCCAATGGGCAGACCATATGGCACGCACGAATAAAAAAATCTTATCATTTTTGAATTGTTCTCCCACAAATCAATGTTTATCCGAAAGCTCTTGTAACAGCCCTGGGGGCGCCGCTGACTTCGCGAGCCCCCGCGCTGTCGCCTTCGCCTTCGAACGCGCCCCCACAAAAACGGGAGGGGGCGGGTTCTTTAATCCTCTACGACGACGGTCAGAATATGTCGGACGACGACAGAAGGAGAGCTCCAAGGAAGGGTGTCGCAAACTGGCGACGATCGCGAGGCACGTGGCCTCCATCCGAGGTGGCGATCTGTTGCGGGACTAAAATGTACGTCGTCCTCGTCCCAAGGCTATTTCTTCACTTCTTTATTTTTCCCGCCTTCCGATTCATCCCGGGCAGGTCTTAATCATCAAAGTAGGGCCAAAGCCAAAAGCTTAAAGCTGACCAAACTGCCGACGACAGAAAATTTTGGTCCACGCAACACTCTATTGATGTTTTTTCCAAATTACAACTCATCTAAAAAATAGAGCTTCACCGACTCTCCCATGCCCGGTCATTCTCGGTGCGCTCTCTCGAAGGCCTCGATGGAAACCTTCTTCAGAGCCGTCATCATGGCCTCTTGGATAGCGTCAACACTGTCAAAAACAAAATAAACTTTGATGAACTATAAAGATAAGAGCCCCCTCCACTTCGCTCAATTATTGAGGCAAAAAACTATATTTCATGACTTTTGGGACACACTCTGTGGAGTACATTCTACGTACTTATAAACTACAAGATATCCCAACAGTGGCATTCTGGGAGCAATTTCCGACCTTATCCCAAATAAACATTTCTAGTTTATGCAGATCATTCTAATGCTCCATAAAAATACAAAGCATAAAACTCATATTTTAGCTAACTTTCTGGAGACGATTATAAACCGGCTTAATTTTCAAATATGTGTCTGTATAATTTAAAATCAGTATTAAAAGGAACTTTTTTAAAAAAAAGTAATGTAACGTAGGGGGCCGCTGACTATGGGCACCCCTGCGTTCCTTCGTAGCTGCAGCGGATGCTGCGTTGTCCGGATCGCGGAGCCCGGATCCAAAGGTCACTCGAAGTTTAGCGGTTCGTAACGTTAGTCTGGACCACGAGGACGGCGCCGGTGAACTACGGATGTTTGTCAGGATTCTATGGATGGGGATGTTCTGCTCGTTCTGATCGTAGATGGAGATGATGAATTTAAAGACTGTGTGTCAGCTCAACGCATTTATTTATATAAAATGCGGAGCGCACAGTCGTGGATGGCAATGGCGTGTGATGAACTCTCAGCCAGACGAAGTGCAGCGAGAATGGCGATGTATGGAGGCTTCAACGGAACAATCTCCGAAAAGATGTTCCTCGGGCAAGGCCTGGAATCGAACTGACGTCTCTGTAATCTTTCTACAGAGCGTCACATTTATACCTGGCAATTGAAGCCAGGCCACCCTTTCTTATCTATGTAACCGACGCCAGCGTCCTTATCTACATGGAGCGCGTCGATCCAGCCCTTATTGCGGTACTTCTTGTTTCTTGACCGTAAGGACTGGCAACGGCGAAATCCCATGGATTTCGCCGCATGTACACTATATTTAATTATTGAATTATGCCTCCACGCTACAGTAATATCTTTACTAATGACAAAATCATTGTTCTCTCTGAAGCACTATCATGGAAAAAATATTTTAAAATGGTGACCATTTTAAAATAATGGCATTTTATGTAAATTAAATCATTTTATAAGCGACTTGAAAGATTGCCCTGTATATTGCGTGCTAAATTTTGGCCTTCATTGCTTAACGGTTCTTAACATATTACTTGCGGGGAAACTTTGCGCGCGTTTGTCCATAGTTATGAACCACGGCTTTTGTTCACTCTGTATATTGGAAATTGGTGCATCTAATGAAGACTGCAAACCACAATCACTATAGGCTCATTGTTTTGTTGGACAGGAGACTTCCTATATTTTCTTCCGTCTCAAAAATTCAGGCAAATCCAGATAAAGGCGGATGCTTCAGACGCCTTTGTTTCGCATGAGTAGCCTACATACAGCTGTCCATGTGAGGGGCATGCACGCATACCCTGTGTGTTTCAGTTCTTGTTGATGCTCGTACCGGAAACAGTACACGATTCAATTCGAATAACATATCAATCGCCATCATTGAGACACAACCTCTTCTTGAAATTTTTCATTTCAAACTGAATCTCCGATGATTTTATTCACCATATTCTTTTTCACTAAAAACCTGGTACAGTTGCCACATGTTGTGGTGGATATAAGAAGAAAGACTAAATGCTTTTTTTACCTTAGCAAAGTGGATTGGACAGATATTGATTTCTATATATCTAATAAGATAAGTTATTATACTCAAATATAATTAAGCTCAGCATGACTGAATGTTGTTTTACATTTACTGTTGTGCTGAAATTATGGTGGACGTATAAATGAAAATTCTGAAGTTCGGCTGAAAAATTAGTGTTGAAATCTTTGATTCGATGATTAATTTTGACAATTGTGTTATTCCTCTCTTGCCTTGTTTTTGGATTAAGCCAGCACTGTTTCAATGCCTACCGGATGTGATTAAAACACCCTTCGATGCGAATGTTTGATGATATTGTTACGTAGGGGACGGGAGTGTATCACGTAATCGCACTCCGTCCCGACGCTAACGATTCCCAATACACTGCCTCGCTGAATCCGTTCATAATCGTAGAGGAGGTCGGCATAGGACTGAGATGGGGTAACAAAAACACGACTGTTGGTTTCAGGTTTTTTTGTTATTACTTCAAGACAAAGGCCACAGTTACGAGATCGGAGAAGCCGGGCGGTGCCATTTTCCAGTTTTTTTCTTCTTCTACGTTACACTCCCCCCGACTTAAAATTGAATCGTTCCGATATGCATAGCTGATATGATAGATTTTTTTATCGGTCGCATTAAAAATATGCTACCTGTACTTATTCGATGCATGTCAATAAGTGTCCGAAATAATCTTTGAGGGATGTTGGGAGTTTTAACCTTTCGGGGCGATTATTACCACCTATTTCTAAAACAACTATGATCCTATTCTGGACAATGCACACCAAATAGTCCTATATTAGATCCAGCTCTTTCGAACGATCACCACCGCTTACCAATTATTTGCCGCGTTTATAGACGCTTGTGGCACTGAACTGATGTGTCATATTGTAACAACACGTTTGTATCAATATTCCTATGTAGCATCAATGTTCAAAACATATTTTTCCTCTGTTCTAGACAAGCTTGGAAATGGCTAACAACGACCGTCTAATGTGGAGAAATCCATTGAATAGTTCTTTCGGAACTATCGCCCAGTCTAGCAGTCATCCTTTGACACGACAAGCGTCGAGGTTGCCACGGATCTTGTCCGCAGAGGATGATGGAACTTCGCTGACGCTATTCGTGCCTAAATGCATCGTCGGAAACATCATCGGGCCAAACGGTTGTATCATCAGCCAGATCCAGAAGGAGACTGGCGCTTATATTGCAGCACGCCAAACGGACGATTTCAATCTATCGAAGATTGTGATATATGGAACGGACGAGATGAGGATAAAAACCTGGGACTGTATAGAAATCCAATTGAAATATGGCATACGATATACGCATTTTCCGTTGAATAATTCTGCACCCTCCAATTGGAATGCATATCTACTTCTTCTTCAGCAAGAGAAAGACAGGAACGAAAGACTGGCTAGAGAAAATCCTTTGATTAAAAATTTTTATCAGGAGCATCCCAAAACGACTAGAATGACGTTAAACCAAGCAAACGAATGGCGCAGAAGGAACGACAACATAACGGTAGAAAACATTTTCGAATGTAATTATCCGATAAAGCGCATTCCCAATCCAATCACCACCTTCTATCGTGCATTTTTCAACTATCCTCATATAATGCAAGGTATCCTGAAGCAAGGGTTCTACTGCCCCAGTGCAATACAGTCACAGGCGTGGCCGATACTGCTCAGCGGTCATGATTTGATAAGTATCGCCCAAATCGGTATGGGGAAGACCCTCGCCTTCCTGTTGCCGGCACTCATCCACGTCGATCAGCAGCCAATCCCCCGCCACCAACGCAAAGGTCCCAACGTCCTCATCATGGTGCCGACGCGAGAACTCGTCCTTCAGATCGAAAGGGAAATCAAAAAAATCAACTATCAAGGTATCAAGTCGGTCTGCGTCTACGGTGGTACCAACCGCAAGAAACAGATTGAGATGTGCACCAGCGGGGTGCAGATAGTGATCGCCACCCCAGGACGCTTGGTGGACTTGGTCGAGTCTAATCACATCAATCTCGAATTTATTTCTTTCCTCGTCCTTGACGATGTGGATCGAATGGTAGAGATGGGTTTCGAGCCCCTGATTCATAGATCACTCTTCCGCATACGAAGCGATCGCCAATCCTCGGTGACGTCAGCGACCTGGACAAGCGAAGTCAGCAGCCTCGTAATGTGCTACACGAAGAATCCTTTCATCATCAGCTCCGGCGAAGTGGCTATCGCCCGCTCGATCACTCAGAAACTTATATTTCTGGACAGTACCGAAAAATTTGAGACACTCCTGACATTTTTAAACTCTCTCAGCGATACTGATAAGGTAATTGTCTTCTGCAAGAGAGACACTGCTATTAAGATAGTGCTCGAGGGAATCCCTCATCAGAAGCTTTTCAGAGGCCTCAAACAGTTCGAACGCGAACAAGCCTTACAGGAGGTGAACAACGGCACTGTCAGGATTTTAATAACCACAGACATAGCATGTCGTGGCCTCAACATCAACCAAGTGACTCATGTGCTCAACTATGATCTTCCCTATAATATGGAGAACTACTTGCATCGCATTGGGAGAACAGGCCGCGGTGGAATAATCGGCAAAGCCATAACATACGTGACTCCCTATGATTTGCACGTTGCATACAATCTCATCCAGATCATGAAAAGAACCAATCACTATGTTCCAAGTAAATTGATTTGCATGTCCATGAGGAATCTATTGATGCGTGAAATAAGAGCTTTCAGGGGGCATCGCAAAAGTCGCTACCCTGTGGTAAATAAATCATTAGCACTTTACAGTCGGGACAATTTTAGGCCCTAAACCGGCTGATAAATTGTAAAAAAATTCAAAAAACCTGCAAAAGAGTTCACTAAATCGATATATATATTTTTTTTCAAGCTAACGTCATTCTCATTACGCGCAAACGCAGGTACGGACATTAACGGGTTAATTTATATTGAAAATATATATTTATCATATTATAACGTAATACATACAACCTACCATTGGACATATCCATAAGACTGTCTAAATATAGATAAAAAATCTGATTTTTAGCATATTTGCAACTTTCAATTAAGTCAATCAAATTTTTCTTCTTCGATATACTCAACATGTTCACATCGTAATCTGGAGATAATACATTATTGATAAAATACATACAAAGATATAACCGACATGACTTTTACATTGTTTCAATCTTATATGTTTAGATAATTAACTATGTATATAATATCCATACATTATATCTAATCATTTCTTAATTATATTATGCCAATTATCTATGGAATAGTTAATCTATGAACAAATATTAATATCTATGTTTTTAAAGAAATGTATTTAATCCAAAAATATAATATTGAATAAAATATATCTATCGATTTTGAACAACCCTTACATATAACATATCCTTAAGATCCTTTCATTCTACAATGTATTTATATTAATAGTAACCACACACAAGTAAAATAATTTTTTTAATAATTATTATTGGTTAAATAATACCTAAACTTGATAAAACTAAATTTTGAGACTCAATACATGCATTATATCTGTTGAAAAGTCGAAGGGGTAATCTTAATATATCTCGAGATCGAGAAGATTTTTAAAATATCTTCTCCAACACCCGAGAACATCCTGTATCCCGACCAATAAAACTCCGTTCTCGTACTTCATCATGTTCGATCCAGTTGAGCCACCACGACATACTTTTTTAATTTTCTTATAATTTTTTTAAATAAAAAATGGTCACTCCCCAGGATGGCCACCATGTCTACCGGTGTTGGGCTCGGAAACAGTGTGATGATTATGGACTCGAGGTTTCCTGGGTTACTCAGGAACGGATCCGTGGTCGCTGTCCGGAGCTTCCGTCTCGCGATCTTGTAAGGTTTTCCCCACGGGTCAGTATTGACGGAATCGCAAAGTTCGTTCCAGCACTGCGCTTTACGTTGTTTAATTGCGTTGCACAGTGTTTTCCTCGCGTCTCTGTAGGCGAGGGGCAGGTCGACACGGTTAGGGTGTCTCTGTATTCTCTAGTGCAGCGCTTCTTAAACTTATGTTGTCCGCGGACCCCCTCTTGAACAAAATTTTCTTCGCGGACCCCCTTTTGAAAAATGAGGATCGACTTTTAACAAGATTCTTATATGAAATTTATTTAAGGTGCTTTTTCCTTCTTCAAACTTAAAACTCAAATTAGCAGATAAGCACGAATCAAGTCGAGCTAAAGAATTCGATCTCCGGGTACCTGTAATAATACATGTGTATGTTGACTTCCCATCTCCTCGCATAAAATTTTAAAAATTCGGGAATTGAGTGGACGAGCCTTGATGAAATTGACAACTTTAACAACTTCATGCAATGTGGTTTTTAAATCGGTTGATATATTTTTGGAGGGCAATGATTCCCTGTGTATGGAGCAATGGTTCCAAATGACCTGAGGTTCCAAATGAACTATTAAATATAGCCTTAGCTGTAGTACACGAAGTTGGTGAATCACAAAATAACAAATCTTCTTTAATTTTATATTCAAATTCATACCTAATAAATGCTAACAAATTAACATTATTAGAAAGATCGGTACTCTCATCCAATTGTAGTGAGTAATATTGACTTTTGAGCACTCTTGAAATTAACTGCTCTTTTACATTATTTGACATGTCTTCAATCTTATTCTTGACCGTATCATTCGATAATGAAATCAAATTAATATCTTTTGTTGCTTTAGTTTTGTTGCTGCAACATTATATTTGTTATTACTTTTGTAGCAGGAAGAATTAGTTGCTCTGCTATATTATGAGGTTTTCCAGCTTTTGCTATTAGTAGGGATACTTCATACGATGCTTTTACTGCGTTTTTACTGATATCACTAGTATTGTTTTTTTGCATTAGATTTTAGCTGGAATCATGTTCTCGTTTTTTTATTTTGAAAAAATCGATAGACTTACTGAAGTGTTCGCTGTGTTTTGTTTGCAAATGACGTCGGAGTTTTGCGGGTTTCATACACTCGTTTGATAAACTTTCGCGACATAGAACACAGACAGGTCTGTCTATATTTTTATTACATATATAAGTAAATCCAAATGATAAATACTCATCACAATATTTTCTAATTTTACGTTTCTTGATGGATTGGGAGGTTGATGTTTCATTATTTTAGTCACTTTCATATATATTTCGTTTCAGTGTAGATCCAGTTTTTAGCCAATGATCCATTTTATGGGTCAAATAACTAACGTAGAACTACAATAATTAAAAAATAACAAATTATTATCGTAAAATATATAATACTATCAGAGGTGGGTAAAATACTTTTTAAAAGTTGTCAAAATCAAGCTGTGAAAGAAGGGTGTAGCGAATTTAGCCGGAATGATTGAACACGATTAGGGATTCCGATTTCTCGATGATTTTAATTTATTAAGAAATGAAAATTCTCAACATCATTTCTCAAATATTTCGAGATTTCTCGAGTATTACATATAAAGTCTTGTAGTAAATATTGCATACAAATATTATTATCTTAAGAGTTACAAATTTTATCTTATTATTGATTTTAATTATTCATCTTGACCAGGTATAACACTGACATTATACAACATGGTTAATGAATTATGACATATTTTTGTACAACACGCACTATATAATACGATTTTTAAATTATTTCGATTAATCATACCAAATATGATGACTAATCACGATGATGTAATGTCAATTTAGTTGCGTTCGGGCATATACCTCATATAATACGGATTTGAATTACACGACGTTTTTGTGGAACCATAAAACCGTTATACGGTGCCAAGGCTTATATCAATGACAGATTAATGTTAAAAAGTTAAAGAAATTTGCAAATGTGCTTACTTACATTTATTAAAAAATCAAGAAATTTTGATATTAGAACAGCACTAAGTCACCAATGCAATTTTTGTAGTGCACAACGTCACGCCCAAATATGCAATGAACTGCAAAATATTTCTATCGTTCAAAATAAATAATTAACACACATCTGTTTTAGCTTAAAATTACAAAAAACACTGCCGGCAATCTTTCAACCGTCATAAAATGTAGGTATAATTTCGTCGGATTAACTATTAAGGACTGTCGACTTTCTAAGAAAGTATATATTGTAGCGTGGGCGATATATCATCCCCGCATAGTAGCGGCATCTACCACTTCTCTTCAGGTGCAATGTGCTATTTTAGCAGCGCCACCTCTTGTGGCCCTGCGGAGCCATTGCACCTGCTTACCGACCGATCGCTTCTTGCGCGTGCATCGTTACCGGCTGGGTAGTGACGCGCAGGAAGCGGGAGTCGGGAGAGTCGTCCGTTGGCCTTGGCTGCGGGAGGTCGTCCCTCCTGCAGCCAGACCTCTCTCTCTCTATCTGTGCTGGGGAATAAATAGTTATCCTGTGAAGAGAGTCTTTCTGTTCAACGCCCTTCGTATTCCCATCCATTCGTCCAGTACATCACAGCCCGATAGCAGAACGGACCCGTGCGGTAGCGCGGCCATCCCGACGAGCACGTGGAGGTGGGGAGCCGCCCGGGGACTCTGCCCCGAGAGCGCCCCCGCCTCAAACGTTACATATATTTTTATGGCGGAACGAATACATTTGTCGTATCTTTTGTTACTTAAACAAAGATAGGAAGAGCTTGAAAGTAAAAAAAAATCGGTATTCTTCATTCATCCTTCCCAGTTCCCTCAAGGGCTTCGCGGACCCCCGGGGGTCCGCGGACCCCTGTTTAAGAACCGCTGCTCTAGTGCCATGATATGCACACTCTCCGTAGCACTTCTATGCTCTCGTTTCGCACCCACCACACGCCTTGGCATTGCAGCATCGCAGGCAAAATGCAGGAGCTTATTGACGAGGCTTGTGACCTCTTCTGCTCCTGCGTTGAAGTCACCAGTTACGACGACTGGTAAAGACGATGCACACATGCTGTCTGCGAGGCGCGCAATGGAATTGGAAGTCTTTCGGAATGTCCAGGTTTGCCCGCGGACATGACAGCCGATAACGTGCTCTGGTAATGTCCAGGCATGGACGCCGATCGAGAAGTTCTTCTGCGTCGTGTCAGAGGCTCCGAGTCAGGACCTGTTGGACACAGAGACCTTGTGGCTTAAAGCTTTTTTAAAAAAATGTACAAATTTCGGGACTAAGTGCGAGGCGGGCGGGTTCTACGGGCCAGTGAATCAGATGCTGGCTTTTGGTTCAAGTGTGCCTCTTTTTCCAACTAATATACCAGTTTATTTAATGTGACTGATTAGTTTTGATCAGCACCTCCCGGTTAGGGCTGGTTCCGTTGGTGGGCGAGTTAGATGCCGATCGGTGGTTCCATGCTCCCCCCGATTGAGGTCTATTTTGCTGTATCAGTTTTGCTGACAGCTGGATATAATAATAATATGACCCTTCATTCAGAATAATTATGAACTCGGTCCAGTGTCGGTAGCGAGTACCCTTTCCCCCAAAACCCCAGCAATTTTTGCGATAGCCACGGTGGAGCAGAGGAATGTTTCTCATCATCACCCTCTGTATTAATTGTTTAACGCCTGGTGCGTTATTTTGCTTGTATGTGAGTGTCCACGATGACCAGATGCTTTTCTGGCACGGTGCGGGCACGAGAATAGTGGTGGGTTTCCCCTCAAGATATGTCTCCATGCAATGATCCGCGTTGACTTATTTTGCCTTGCATGTCTGGCAATCCCTGGCACAAGCAGCTGCCTTGTAGCCTGCCTCCCACGGAGTGATCCGGATTGGAGCAATCTTTGGACATGTGACCCACTTCTAGGCAGAGGTGGCATCTTGAAACGCTGATCTTCCTGCGCAAACGGCAGTAAGTCCAGCCAATTTTCACTCTGCCGTCTTGTAGTAGTTTTATGCCCGTCTGGATGGGCACAGTGGCAATTGCCAGTTGGGTGACCTACGGCTCCGCCTTCAGGTATCGCACCCTGATCTCTTCCTCATTTGTCAGATCGCTAGCTTTGTACAAGGCCGTAGTAACGTCGCCCTCATCTACCGTCCACTCATTTATCGTTGGTGTGGCAGCTGATGTTCCGGCAGGCTGTGTGAGTGTCAGTATATTCTTCTGAGGTAGTGACAGCGTGGCTTTTGGTTTAGGCTGTTTCGCCTGCAGTGGTAACGGCTTTCCTCTGGAGCTCCTGGATATCTCTTTCCTAAGTTCGAGAACGGCTTTCTCGGCATTAGCCAAGCGCCTTGGTACTTTCGGCGGCACCGCTTCTTGTTTGCGGGTGTTGCCTGCTCCTACTCCAGGTGCCGATGCTGTCGGAGTCTGCGTGATCTTGCTGATGCGGCCTGCTCCTATTCCGGGTGCTGCTGCCGCAGTCTGTGTGGGGTTCTGTTCTTGCGTCCGCTGTTGTTGCAGCTGCTGCTGCAGGGGACCTTTCCCATCCTTGCTCTAACTCGTCGAACGCTTCTTTCATTCTGTCCTATGCACCCGTGACCATTTCAACGCATTCCCTTATATCATCGCAAAGGTTCTTGTTCATCTTCACTGATGATGATAGCTTCTCCAAGACGTGTTCAAATTCCTCAGGCGCGCAACCAACAAAGCATAATCATAAAGTACATATATTACAACTAAAAATCGTAAACAGATAAACATATAATCATAAGCTGTAAGAAATCAATAATATTAATAGAAATATATTAAAAAAAAAAAAACAAAAACAATCGGCTGATATGACAATTGAAAGAAAATTAATAGATTCTAGACTTGACTACTACTAGACTTAACTTGACCTTAACGTTTTGAGGCATTAAACCAGTAGTGTAGTGCTGCTTTTTGGCATCCCCGGATTGGCGGACGCTTTCTGCGGCCCGCTCCTTGTTATTGTCGTACGATGTTCATCAAATTTTCACATATTTATTATCATACCGACACGGTTTCTTGTTTCCCCGGAAGGATTCGCATGTATTATCCCGGAGGTATGTGATTGTCATCGTTGTACAAAATCCCATGATGTAGAAATTATAACGATATTCACGCGTTTGTGAAAGTTACAGCCGATTTCAGGTACTTTTACAAGATCAGTCCGAACCCGCTACAGCTTCCCAACACTGTTGCTCTGCCACCCGAACTATCAGTACCGTATAACTTCCCTAAATAATTGCGAACATATCGTGCCTTGAATTTTGCGTTACATATTTGAACATCCCCCGTGAAGTAGTCCTGATGTTGTTTTAGTTCCACGGAGCAAGAACAAATTTGCGCCTGGCCGGACTGTGGCGTCCGTCGGGGCGTCCGTTCGGTGAGCTCCGTTCGCCTTTATATCCACGCGTATCTACAAATTTCTGCATCGAGCGCGCTGACGCTAACTGACTTCGCACGCGGATATCTGAAAACTTGATGAACCGACGCAAATACATCGTAATCTTAGGAGCTCCATTCAACTCCGATTATAAGCTTCTGCATCTACATTACAATACTATTCCAATCAGGTTACTATTGTAGTGTCATCTGCAACAAGTAGTTTCCTTCTTAGCTAAGTCGCTTTTAACAAACTAAAGGCTTAATCGCCATAACTTAAAAACTACCAAATATTTTAATAAGCACTTACCATTATTACAAACAGAGAAGTGCAGAGCGTGTAACTCTTGTCCGTGGCGGATTTCCCAACAATATCAAGGGCGTGAAGGTTCATGTATTAATATACAAGATTTACTCACGTTGCGCAGTCTTGAGAGAAAAGTAAATTTTTGTGGACGGTAAGTGATGGACATACGAATATAGAATTTATTTTTAACTCAAATTTAAATTAACTGATTAATCAAAGGATTAAGTGAGATTACAGTTATTCTTTATACGATAAATAGATCCAAAGCTTCCCCCAAAATATGTATTAACGAAGAAATACATCCGAAGACATCACATATTCCTCGGTTCTAATTTTATTCCTACATACTTTCCCAAGTAAATTCTCACTTTTTAATAATCACGGCTTTAAAATTTCAGTAGACCACATTTATGCAAATTAATATGGCTGCTTACATAAAATAACTTTCTATCAGAACCCTGGGTCGTGAATGTCTTTTCATCCGACAATACAATGCCTCCGATTTTTCAGTGAAGTCTTACCAGATTTTAATTTAAGTTCATTATTTAGTACACAGCGAGTAGAATTGGTCGAAGCTCATGGAAAATTGCTTGCAAAATTTCAGTGAGGGTTTGCAGCGATATTTCAATAAAAGTCGACGCTTTCAAAAGATACAATAGCTTTTTGAATGTCATATAAAAATGGAATGTCTGCAATTTTGTCAGGTTTCCGAAATGTAATGTGATATGAAAGTCAACACAATGCGATTGGAATTAAATTGCTTTTGTTGGAATTTCCATTTGGATGTATGAGTCTTTCAATAGTGACGCTTATAATTTATTAAGTTATAGTCGCCATGTTTTTAAAGCAACATCTATCAAATTTATTCTAAATTATTCAGTAGTGTATGGCAAATTATCATGAAAGATAGTGTTGGACAATTTGGACATTCCGCATGAGTGTTTTGAGGTCATATCTCGTGCGATTTAAAGCCTTTGGACTTCGTACTTTGTGGCTAACTCAAATCGTAGGTCTATGCATATAAATCACAGTCAATAGATGATCTCGATAAACGATCAACATTCGGAAAATTCAGCCAGATTTATGCGACACTTATCGAAAATTTGACCTCCCGAATACGCGCCACAAAGCTAAACCGCGGCGGACATTTGAACGATGTTATATTTCATATTTAATGCCATAAAATATTCTTTCAAATACAATTTAAAAAATGGTGGATATCTCACATACAACTTGTTTTATTTTATCTTTATGTAAACACCATTTTTTTCTCGAGGTTTATTGATTTTTGTTATGAGCTCTTCGGGCAGGAAAAATTATTATGTAGGAATACATTCAGGTTTCAGTTACCTGGAATGGGTTATTTGTACGACGTTTCCCTATTGTTATTCACGCCAAACGTAACAAACAATCTTAAAGGTTTCTTTTCAAACAACGCTCGGGTTACATAATGTTCTTATTGATGGTTTTCGTCGCTTTGCTTAGAATTTCGCCTCTCATATACCAATCACTAGATTTTTCTATACATACGCATAATTTTCTTAATATCATCCATACCCACCCTCTTCAAATAGCCACCCCACTATGACTCATTGATATAAATTGTATGGAACATTATGCGTTTTTTTATCTTGATTTAGGTTATTCAGAAAAATATGATGAACGTCTTTCAACAACCTTACCCATCGTCCTTCATAGACTAATATATATACATACATATCTTGCTGCTTATTATACTAATTGACATTCATTAACCCTCGATATACAACATCTCCCTAGGATATCTAATCGGTATCATTTCAGCTGAAAAAACATACTGTGTATTCGACGGAAAAATTCATCCCTCGAAAACAACCTTGTTTGACAAACAAGCTACACAATTTACGTCGTGATTGTATCGACGCATGCAGATTTTCCAACCAATTATATAATTTATAATTAGGGTGTGTTTTAATTGAGTATACGTCTAGTATTACATATAAAAGAATTTGATTTGAATCAAAATAAAAATCCTCATAAAATAAATCAATGTTTCCTTTCCAATGACGACGATGGTACAGCATATATACCACGGCCTTGCCGACACTGATTGTATGGCTGTATATCAATGGGAGAAAGAAGGGGTGTTGTTTAAGAATCTGCTCATAAGATATAAAATCCCAAAATCCCAGTCGAATTATAATAATTTATTTCTGACGAGCAAAGACGTAGGCCAGGTTTAGCTACAGTTAAAGCTTCTGTACCCTTGGTCCGAGACCGTTTAAGTTGGATATTCTCATAGAGTATCCAAGTTTCATCTCCAGTGACAAGTCTCTTCAAAAAAGGTTGGCTATTATGTCGTTGGAGAAGAAGATCGCATGTTGAAATACGCTAAAGTTTATTTAAGTCAGTCAGTTCACGAGGAAGCCACACATCTGAACGATTGATGTAGACCAAATTTTTCAGATGATTATGGACGGATGTTCGTGGAATTTCTAACTTGTTAGTTATTTCGCGAACAGTATATGGCGGGTTTTCTTCAACCATGGCTATGATTAGATCTGTGTTTATTTGCGAGAGAAACTTATGGGACAACCTAATATAATACTTCGACGTGATTCGTAATTATACTACGGAGGAATACAAAAATTTTGAATTCCGTATCTATTATATTTCATATCGATATTCCCAATATTAGGGACGAGGTGTAGTAAATACATCACCGGTAGGGAAAGGTTAGGACCTAGGTTACACTCCACCGCTGAACCCACGTATCGACACCATACTATGGGCGGGTTCCATGGTAACCGCCAATTTCACATTTGGCTACAAAACTCCGACAAAAGAAGTTGAAGGCCTTGAAGGCGCGGAGATAAGCAACCAAATCTCTGTGTCCTACAGGTCCGAGATGCGGACCCTGGACACGGCGCAGGAGTTCCTCTCTATCGGTCGCCATGCCGACACACGTCCACATGATATGGTCTGCGTCCATGTTCAGGTGGTTGCATGGGCACACCAGCTGATCAACTAGACCCCGTTCCTGCAAGTGTACATTAAAGGAACTATGCACGGTCAGGAACTGGGACGTGAAATGGTTCGGAAGGAACCAGCGATACCGAAACCTCTACACTATCGAGCCAAGGAACATGGTGAGTCTACGGCCGTACCTGGAGGCTGCCCATCTACTCTCCCAGGCGTTAGATGTCCATTTTTCTAGAGCGGCGTTGTCCATCTGGCGATGTTCCTTCGCGCTGAGCCACACGTCACCTACAAATAACTCCGATCTTACCTTTTTCAAGTATCTTGCCGCACTAACCTGCAGTTGGAGATCCAGAGGAAGTACTCCCGCAAGCACCAGTAAACTGTCTGTCTACGTAGGAGCGGAACACGTTGCTCAGAGTTCAGTTTCGCCCTTAGGGAAAGATTAGTAAAACAACTTGAAAAACATATATGTATACATATATTAGACAGTTACTGCCCTTAGGCGTCACCTAAGCTCACCAATTAGAAGTTACTGTTTCCAAGCGTCTGAATTTCGGCGGCCTTGCTTTAGTAGCTTTTATCGTGTTGGTGAGGTGTACGATTTCTGTTAGATAAAAATTTCAAACCCGAATTTTTCGGGATTACGTTTACATTCATGAGCATCTAAAACTGTCCGGGAACCCAGGATTGAATTCCCTACTCCTACCCTTTAATCCAACGATTTATAATCACTGAGCATCATCACATCTCTCAACCAAAGTGCTCATTCAAAATCTTCAATTATCCCTCCAATTTGACTCCAATGAAACTTTCAAAGAGCACCGGAAGTAGTCATCAAAAATGTCTGCCAATTTCCAAAGTCATATCGCCTCCAATCAGGTATTCTACTACTCTAATTGTATAACTATCTTCTGCAGTTAAATTCATCGGTGTCAGGTTCATTACATTTCAATTGCTAATACCTTAAATACTATTAAATGACGTGACTGACTGAGCTGAACTATAATGGGGATTGCTCAAATTTGAGCACATTTTGTTTCCAAGATTCTCAGGAAAGGATTTAATATTAGAGGTAGTAAAAATGAATGTCGTTTTTTAAATGAAAGATTTAAATTCTCATATTTTTTTATTTTGACTAATATTTTACATAATATAATTTCCATCACTAGAAATAACCCTCCTCCACCTATCTGGCAACATTTTGATGCCTCTTTCATAAAACATCATCGGCTTTGAATCGAAATAATCCTTTAACCCTTTTTTTATATCATCGTATGTTTTATAATTTTTACCGTCCAAATAGACAGTGACCCACCTCTTACCCGAGCTGTTTATTGGTCCCGCTATTCGGGACCATGCCAGCCCGTTCAACAAAAGTGCACCCAAGGTGCAAAACCTGAAATTATACTGTCTGCGAGGACCCACTCTTTCTCAACACCGATGGCTACTTACGCTCTAAGCGCGGGGGGAAGCTAGCTAGGTACTTGAATTTATCAATTAGACCTAACTAAAATATATACATAGATATTGAAAAAGAAAAAAATAAAAATAATAATAAAATAAATAAATAAATGAATAAATAAAAAAATAAAAATAAATAAACGAAAGAAGTATAATAGATATATATATATATATATATATACATTATGGGAGAGGGGGGGGTTGCCTAGTCTCGCTCGCGACGCTCTTGGCGCGAGCCACCTGATCGAGCTAGCTGCTGGGGGTGCTATCATGATCGATGGGATCATAGTAGCCCCCAGGAACGCATTTTTGTCCAAAAATGCTACAGAATACCCTGAATGCCCTGAACGAGGAGGGAGTGGCCACCAGGTCTGTGTGCCCAACCGGCCCGACTTTCGGGCCGCTGACGCTACGAAAGAGCGCCTCGCGATCGGACGCCATGCCCGGACATGTCCACAGAACGTGGTCTGCGTCCATGTCCGGATCGCCGCATGGACACTCCGAAATCGGGGATAGTTTGAACCTATACAACGAAGCCCTAAAGCGCCCGTGCCCTGTGAGGAACTGGGACGTCCAGAAATCTGGAACAACCCAGCGGCAACGCAGGCGGTTTCTAACCGAGGGGAAGAACTTTGAGAGGTGGCGGCCGGAAGTAGACTCGGACCACCTCTCCTGCCAGCTAACTAACGAAGCCTCTTTCGCGCGTCGACGAAGATCGCCGAGCGCGTCAGAGGAACCTGCGTCGATCAGGATGCTCCTGCCGCCGATTTCCGGGGTCTCACCGTTTTCTGCGAGGAACCTCGCCGCTCGACATTGTATTTCCAAATCCAGGGGCATGACGCCCGCCAGCACCGGCAGACAGTCGGTCGAGGCCGTACGGTACGCCTTCGATAGAAGTATCAAAGCCGACCTCTGGCCTCGTAGCAGAATCTGCTTCACCAGCTGGATGCCGACCCTATGCGCCCATGCTCCCGCTGCGTACGCTGAAATACTAAGGAAGATACCCTTGTACGCAGTCAACAGGGGGCGGCCTCTGATACCCCAATCGCTCGCCGCAATCCTCGACAGTCTACCAAAGGCATTCGCCGCTTTTTCTACCGCGCGGCGGGCGTGAATCACGAAGCCGCAGGAGTCATCCAGAGTGATGCCCAGATAGGGGGCCGAGTTCACAAACTTGACCACGTCACCGCCCATTCGAGGCCGAGGGGATCGCTTAAGCCGACCCCTGAGCATGAGTCCTTGCGACTTGGAGGCCGAGAACGTTAATTTGTTCATGCGACTCCAGTCGCTTATCATCTCAAGGGCGCAGTTTGCTTTTGCCTCGATTTGCGATCTCGAGCCGGCCTCGACCAGCAGCGTGAGGTCGTCAGCGTACGCAAACAACTCACACCCCGCTGGGAGGATCAGCCCGAAGATGTCGTCGAGCAGGACGTTCCACAGGACCGGTCCAAGGACCGAGCCCTGTGGGCAGCCCATGCTAAGCTTTCTGGCGATTATCTCATCCCCCGGCTTCGGCGATGACGTAGCGGTTTGAAAAGTATGACCGTATCAGGGCCAACACGTTGGACGGAATCCTTTTCTCATGCAGCTTGACGAGAATCATATCCCACCACGCGTTATCGAACGCTCCCGCGACGTCCAGAAAGATCGCCGCGACGTACTTGCTTTCCGACCGTTTCGCCGCCTGAAGGACGTCATAAATGGCGTCCACTGTCGAGCGTCCCGGGCGGAAGCCATACTGCCGCGGTGAGAGGGGCCTCTCAAACTCCAAGACTCTGTTGAGTCTCGGAGCGATTAGTTTCTCCAGGACCTTTCCGAGCGTCGGGAGGAGGACGATGAGCCGATTGGCTTTCGGGTCGTGCACCGGACGGCTGGCTTTCGGCTTTGGCAGTATGACCGCTAGACCTACTTTCCAGCAGTCCGGTACTATCCCTTCTGCGAAGCACCTTTGGTAGAGGCTTGTGAGGGCCGATCCCCGGGGCCTTTCGGCTGCCCAGGGCTTTGAAGACTGCGGCGATTTCTTCTCTCTCCGGGATGGGGGAGTCACCCTCGCCCATCACGTTAGCCGCGGCGATCCGGATCCTTTGGTGCTCCGGTGTATCCGTGTCTTGGTCATCTTGGGGGAGGAGTGTCTCCACCAGATGTTCCACAGACTCTCGAAGGGAAGTAGCAATGTTCCCTGTTCTCGGACATTTGATGCCCGAGAGGGAATTTTTGCCTTTAGCCTTGAGCGAGACCGCTCGATAAGCCGGGCCCCAGGGCCCAGATTCCGCTTGGCGATCAGCGAAAGCTCGCCAGGTTACCATTTTGGACTTGCCGATTGCTTTTTTATATTCAGCAGCAAGCCTCTTACATCGGATTTGCCCGGCGAGAATTGCACTTTCCGGAGCCACTCTGGCCCTGGCCTCTCGGAGGCGCCTTTGCTCTCGTCTCAAGTTCTTGCGTTTCCCTTCGATGTCCGCGTTCCACCAAGGTGGCTGCGATATCCACCGAGAAGGAAGCGTCCTACCGATGCCTACCTCGGCCGCTTCTATGATAGCTGCGTTTATCGCTCCGGCATCGCCGCCCGTATTTTCCCCGAGGGTTAGGTCTGCGATCCGGTTGCTCAGCTCGGAGTCAAAATCGTCCCACTTATGGCCATCTTTTCGGCGTTTAAAGCGCCTTGGGATAGCGGGGGCAACGCGAGAAGGACAGCCTTCACGCCTGCCTACGGAAAATGAGATCATTCGGTGGTCGCTGCAGAGCATCTCGGTGTGGACGGTCCAGGCGGAAGACCGCCCGGTCAGCGCCCGGCTGCACATTGTCACGTCAATATGACTCTCTCCCGTCGGTCCAGAGTATGTGGGGGGACTCTCCGGGTTGTTCAATACCACGAGGTCGCGGGAGAAGATAAAATCCTCTATCTCCCGTCCCCTGGTCGCACGTCTGTCATTTTGCGCCGAGTCATCAGCGCTGCGCCATAGTGAGGAGTGCGCGTTGACTTCCGCTCCGATGACGAAGCGGGCGCTACCCGCCGCTCCAAGGCCGTTGATGATGTTTTCCATCCTCAAAATGTGAGACCCGACTTCGTCCGCATATTGGAAATAGCTCGAGATGACGAAGAGCGAGTCTCCGCCCGAGCTGATCTCCGCGCATGCGTGATGTTCCCCGGAGAGATGACCGACCCCTAAGAAATGGAGGTCCTGGCTGAAAATGGCCACAGCCGCTTTGGGCGATGCGCCGAACTGGATGACTCTGACATCCGAGCCGAGCCCCGTCACTCTTCCGAAGGCGCAGTATGGTTCTTGAATTAGAACCACGTCTAGTTTGAGTTCGATGGCGACCTTCCGCAACTCAGACGTGGCTACTTTAGAGTTATTCAGGTTGATCTGCCCCATTTGGAGTACGCGGGACCGTTTCCGTTGATCCCTGCGGAGACTTGGTGAGGGTGTACTAGCCATAGTTAATCCTGGCTAGATCCCTCTTTAGGTTCGCTCTGTGCGCGGGGCACTCGCCTGAGCCGGTAGCATGGCTCGCCGGCCTGCTCATATTGCTGCACGTCGCGCAGCAGGCAGCTTCCTCTTTCTTGGGGCAGTCAGCCACGGAGTGTCCCTTGCCGGCGCAGTGTCCACACGTTTCGTCCCTTTCAGGGCAAGTAGCTCTACGATGTCCGAACATATGGCACTTGTAGCATCTCGAGTCCGGGATGTAGTCCCGGATCGAGCACGCCGTCCAGCCGATGAAGACTCTCTTGAGGTCGATTAGGACGTTCCGTGTGGCCACCGGGAGGCTGATGATAAGCGTTCCGCGCTCCCTTCCTTCCTTGAAATGGAGGGACCTGATTGTCACCTCTTTGGATGATGCCGTCACGCCTCTCGCCTTTAATGTGCTGTAGATATCTTCGACCGCTTCGCGTCCCGACATCCCCTTTGGGATTCCCCATATTACCATTTTCGGCTGAATAGACGCCGGTATGGAGGTGGTGTAGCCAGCCTCTGCCAATTTTGCATTTGCCGCGAGCCTCTTGGCTTCCTCGATGGTCAACGGATGGACCACTACTCCCGCATTCTTTGTGGGAAGCAGTCCCGAAATAATGATCGACTCCTCTTTGGGGTCGATCAGCGCTTTGAGATCCTTAAGGGTTTCATTCGAGGAGGCGTCCTTTTTGCTCGCTGGTGGCCGAATGATGACCACTGGGCGAGCAGCGCGGGGCACCCATCCGGAACCATTACTCCTCGTCGGCGCGCGACGGCCCACCAAGGGGGGAAATTCCTCCCTTCTCCCAACGGCGCCTTCATAAGAGCCGGCGATAGCCCCCCCGGACGTTTCCGGGATTCGCTCCATGGAGTCGGAGGCACTCTTCTGACGGAGTGCCTCCTCCAATTGGGCGATTTTGCCACCCCTCTCGGCGCTTATCAGGAGCGCCCGCAGCGCCGCTCTTCGAGCGATGTTGACCGCCATTGATATGCGGCCCGCTTGGGTTCCGGATATCTTGGAGCCCTCCTCGTAAACGATGGCCATTATGGCCTCCATAGCGTCCTCCACGCTAGAGGCAACTTCTTCCACTTCTGACGGTAGTTCTCTCTCCCGGGTTGAGGAGGGCGCTGGAGACGGGACGATGTTCCCGGTCTTATCGGCTTCATTATCCTCCAAAATCGGGATCGGAGCTGCTGTGGGCGATTGAGCCTTGCTGGGGGAGGGGGAAGACCGTTCGAGCTGGTCCTCCTTGGAGGAGTCACCGAACACGATCGCCGGGTGCTCTGGTGGTGGCGTGATACCGTCCAAATAGTGCTGCATGGACCTAAAGAGATAATAAACCGAAGGAGCGATGTCTGGTGAATACGGAGGATGTCAAATTACCTTCCATCCAAGGCTGTCAATTTTTTCCCGCGTTATTTTTGCAGTATGGGGGCGAGTTTTGTCATGCTGTAAAAACACATGTCTTCGATTCACGAGAGAGGGTAGTTTTTTTTTAATTTCTACCATTAAATGGTCTAATTTCTCACAATAAACTTTTGCATTTATTGCTTGCCGGGTTTAAGAGTTTCGAAATTAATAATTCCCTTGCTGTCCCACCAAACAGACAAAAGAACCTTTTTTGTCGTGAGACCGGGCTTCGGGGTTGGTTTTGCTACCTGCCCCTTCGATAGCTATTGATTTTTGCATCCGTGGTTAGAGTACAGCACCCATTTCTCATCTCCAGTTATTAAATCATTTAAAAACAGTGTTTCGGATTCCTTTTTCAACAAATCTTCGCATGCGTGTATGCGCTCGCCCAGATTCTCTTCACTTAGCGCGTGCGGTACCCATCTTCCTTTTCTCCACGTCTTCCCGATTTTTTTAAAATTTTTTTTTACACTCGACCATGAGCATCCAAGTTTGTCCTCAATTTTTTCGATAGAAGCCGTAGGATCACTTTCAATTTCAGCAGTCAATATGGCGGGAGCCACCTCACATGGTCTTCCACTTCCAGGGATATTCTTCAGATCAAAATTTCCAGATCGAAATTTTTTAAACCATCTTTGACACTTGCGAACATCTAAAATATCGCCCAGTATGCCACAAATATTTTTAGTGGCAACCACTGCAGTTTTTTCTTGATAAAATGATAAAGCATTGAATAACGGAAAAATTCTTCGTTCGGCGAAAATTGATTCATTGTAAAATGGGTTGTTAAATTTGAATTTAACAAACCACAATTTATTCTTGACAAGTATGGTCACCGAAAGAGTATAAAACACGACGTGAAAAAGCAACAGCCGAAGCACAACTAACCCTCGAAAACGGTCAACAATAGAAACGACATTCATTTTTACTACCTCTAATATTAAGAAAAATGCAGTACTTATACGAGTGTATATGATATTTTCCGATACAATGGAAATGGGTTATATAAACATTCAGTCGTTACACATATAATTCGAAAAAAAACTATTCAATCAAACTGTGTTTGTGTAATATATAATAAAATAGGCAAGCCACTAGTCTAGTACATAAAGTAAAGGCGTCACGGTGCATACGCATTGCGTCTCTATGATGTATGCGACGGACCCAACCGATTAGCAGCTGGAGTCCCACTTCTCGTGAAGTTCAAGTCAATTTGCCAAATATTTGCAGCTAATACTGATATGCATGCATGAATATATTTTGTTTCCACCCTTTAATACCCTTTGCTTTGGATTCAGTTTATCGTATAAACATATGTCGAAGGGTTTTATAAAATCAAAGCTCTATTAAGAGCATGTTATATCAAATAATCCTCTTCCAATAACAACTCAGCGATCGAACAAGGGGGAGATTATTAAGGGTGAAATACATATAGTTCGCCCAGATTTAGTTGCTGTCTGGATGCACACAAGCAAAACAGCAATACTACATGAAATATACCAATACATTGTTCATTTTTACGGCCAATCAGTACGTAGTCCGGTCCATATGGGATGAGGAAATCATTACTGCAGAATTTTCCATGGTAACCCCCGATGGAGCACATCGCTATAATACTATAAGTACTCTTTGAATGTGCTAACCAATAAAATGGGTCACATGATAGTATCTCAGAAAATGGCGACACTTTCAAATTTTCATAAAATTCATTGCGAATATTGAATATACGGGAAGAGGCTGAAAACTCAAGCACGGATTCATGTGGAGTGTGAATAAAAACAAATAGCAAGATCGATCAAAAAGTACATTAAATAATAATTCTTAAGTTTCAACATAGTCACCGTTAAGACGAGTTTTTTCGTCACTGAAAAATTCTTCCAAATATTCTCGAATCCAACACTTGACAGCTGTCTTCACCTCATCGTTCGAGGTGTAATGATTACCTTTGAGATCTCTTGTCGTAAGGACTGTCTTCCTCCCATCACCGACTCGCGGCCGCAGAACAAACTTGACTAAATGCTTCTTTTACTTTACCAAACCGGGCATGCCATTACCGCCTCTCGGCATTGTTGACAAAAGGCATTGTTTACCTTAGCAAACCAGATCGGACACCGGAGGCTGGACGGAGGCCGGACGTCGGACAGAAGACATTGATTTATATATATATAAAAGATGTGGTTTGCGTATACTTACCTGGACGTCCATATTAACTCTCCAAATCTAGTTAGCTACCAAGTAATGCGATATCTCTTGATCTGAAAAATTCTGGCACTGAACTGTTATCGGCATATAATCTAAAAGGGTTCTCTTGTTGTGACATCATGCCAGCTAATATCAGCACTGTATGCACTCAGATGAGTGATGCGATAAAATGATGCTCACACAAACGAGATGATGCCCACAAAGATTGCTCGTAAAGAGTGCGATTGTAGAATTGGATATTCACTAAAGCTCTTAAATATTATAATACCTTCGTCATCCAGTAGGCGTGAGTCTTGAATCTGAGCATTCTAAAGTAACACTTTATAAAGAGGTCGATTTCTTAAATTTCATCCCATTTCCACCTAAGTAGGGAATTATAATTCAAACGTTGCCCTAACGATGCATTGAAGGATCCAAAATGCCCTGACGTCCAAATACATATTGACTCTTCTGTCAATGACTGTTTCTATTATCTCCCGTCAATGAAAGTGGTCTAGCTGGAGCCTCCTACGTTTTGTATGGAAATGGAGGGGGAAAAATTAAATTAAATAATAACTAACTTAAATAACTAATTAATAAAGAAGTTTGGGTAAGATCTGTACATAGCTACTATTAAAAAAACTTCGGCCAGACCATCTCATTGACAGAAGGGTTGATATAAAAATATGAAATTATAATATTAAAAAATATATCTACTAGAAAACGATATTCATATTTTTTAAATTTTATTATTTGAATATTTTTGCAATAATTTAAATAAACGGCTTTATGTAATTTTATATTGACTATTTATGGATTTTAAAGATTATTTTAGCTCTTAATCGATTTAAATATATTTTCGCTTTTAAAAAAAAATGATAAATTAGCGTCGACAGGGAATTCAAATTTTTAGCCTGGCAACACTTGTATTTCTTTCAGTGACAGTTTATGTCTGTTAATATTATGATGTATTTATAATTGAAATTAATCAATACTACATACGGCAAGTAATACGAATCGATCCATCATCTGCATTTGAAATTGTTTTATCAAACAGAATTGCATATAAATTCCTTGTAATACGTCATATTCTCATAAAACTATTTCAGAAGTCATCTTCATGAGCACAAATACTTAAAGACGTTTAAGATGAGAATATGGACTCGATATTGACAGAGCATTAAGTCTGGTATTTCCTCGATATCCTGCGCTTGGATCTAAATTCTGGATACAACTACCCAAAGAGGTATATGTTATATATAAATGTTTCAAATGCTCCTTTATTTAAGAGCATTTAATTGCCTTTTTTGTTGTATTATATTGGTGAAAGATGCCATAATATTATAATTGTATTTTTATACAATTCTATTGCATAAATTGAATGTATTGCATTCTTATAAAACTATTTCAGAAGTCATCTTCATAAGCACAGATACTAAAAGACATCTAAGATGAGAATATGGACTCGATATTGACAGAGCATTAAGTCTGGTATTTCCTCGATATCCTGCGCTTGGATCTAAATTCTGAATACAACGGCCCAAAGAGGTACATATTATATATAAGTGTTTCAAAAACTTATTTATTCAAGAGCATTGTTTAGAATATTATAAGAATATCTTTATACAACTATTAATTTTCATTAACGCTTTATAATTTCATATTATGTCGTTGAAATTTCAAATTAGCGTAATTTAACTCTAAGTCGTCGACAAATTAATGTTCAGGCAATAAGACAGTATTTTTAGAGTATTCCCTTGATTCTTACATTTAAAAAAATACCAAAATCTTATTTGAAGTTCATAAAAACTACCTGAGAAAAAACCGGTCACACATAGTGGCCATAGGAGTTGGTGGGAAAAAATCTTCGACTTCAACATGTGACCATTGTAGTTGTAACAGTTAATAGTTGATCTTAGTCATATTATAATATTGTCGGATTCAATTATACAATATTATAAATTGAATAAGATACTAGCTAGTACCCGGCGCGATACTGCCACAGAAATAATAATTCTAGAAATATCGTTTGAAATTCGAAAGAATTTTCTTGTTTAATTAGGAATGATATGTCTATTGTCCATTGATAAGACTTTTCTGGCTCTCAATTTGTTCTGAATACATACTAGAAGGTACTAGAAGTGTTGGTATCATTTCGACAGAGCGTCGGTTATCATCAGTTTAGGTTTGGTCTTTCTAGTATGTATTGAAACTTAGAAGACAAAATATAATCTTATTAATAAAATTATAATATTGTATTGATTTTAAATCAAAATTGTGACTTTTACAATTCCCGCCAGCAGCAAACTCTGATGGCGGTTATCTACTTTTAGCGTATAAATCTTCATGTATTTCATTATAAGGTTCCCAAATCGGTTGTAATTCTCTCTTGAATTTTGTACCTCTTTCTATTATAGGATCATTTTCTATTAAAAAATTATAATTTAATAGCCAATTCTATGCCTTCATTAAATTTTTTTAATGTGAAACACGTAGCTACTTCGCTGTAACTCTTTTCTGAGTCGTTAATTGTGGTAGATTCAACATACGATCCTCTAATATTTCTTGGATGTTATGAATATTCATGTCATCAAAACTTTCTCCACCAATATCACGACAAATGTTTATTGTCCTTTGGTATTCATCTTTTATTGAGCTACCCCAGGGAGTACATAAAGTATGCCAAAGACTTGTGAGACATTTCTTCAATAGTAAATAGCATTGCATCGCTAAATTTATATACTGTATTAGCCATCAGCGGATTTTATCAACGAAGTTCATTTTGTTAAATGATTTGTTGATTGCAGCCAAGTTGAACAATATTTTAGATTAATAGGTTAAACATAAAATGCTCTCTTATTTCTATTTTTGTTCTAGGAAAAATATCAGTGGCTTTCGGTTCAGCTACAAATGATAATTTTGAAAACGCTTTTATTTGAAATGGAAATTAATATCATATCATAATTTAGAATATTTTATTATTTCTTTTGTAATAAGTATACTGCATGATATTGTCAAATTTACATTATTGACAAATTGACATAGTGTAAAGTACTTAGATGTTCTTACAATATGTTTGATTTATTTTGTTAATGATATTATATTAAGATTTCAGAGTTAGAATTTGATTATAAGTGGAATATCATAAAAAAAACCTTTTTATTTAACTTTATTGTTCAGTTACGTAATTCTTAAAATCAAAAATTTAAATCATTCTAGTTTAAGGGGGGAAACCAGCTTAGGAGGCAGATTTTTTAGTATTTTTCATAAAAAATTTTTAACAGGGAAAGAATAATTAGAATTCGGTTAAACTTTGAGAATATCTTATTAATATTTTGAAGTACATCTGAATTTTTTTTAAATTTATTTCTGCCGGACATATCCGAGTTATAAGCTGTTGTAAATGGAAGTTCGCCATCAGCGGCTAATCAGCTATTCCAGCGACATATAGCAACCCTTAGTTTTTTTCATTCGCATAATTTTGAACTTGCATCTCCTCTTTTCGAGCTTTCCGAGCTTCCTTGGTCTCGCTGCGTCTATTCTGTCGATTGATCCATTTGCCGTACATAATCAAAGCTCTGCGAGCCAACAACTACTTTCAACTCATTCATAATCATTACAAGTGCTGAATTCCCTTCATTGAATAAGGCAAAAACCAAAAATGCTGCAACCTTGATTACTTTTAGGCCAGAATGTAGTTGATTTGGAGCCAATCGCCAAACGTCAAACGTAACCACCTAAACATCTCTTCAGTAATTTATCTTTCGACAAATCTTATACATATTTGAAGAATTTATTTCTGAAAGTCGCGGGTGCAATGGAGAAAGATGCGCTTCAGGTTCCGTTCCAAGCGTTTTAGCTTTTTTTTGCTAGAACTTGCATCTTCGCTAAAATTTGATTGACTCTTGATGTGTCGATTTCCGTGGAAGGATCTGTTATGTGGTTTACTACATCAGTCTGTGGAGTCCTGTTTTCCTTTCGAATAAGATTATATTTTGACTTCTAACTTTCAACACACACTAGGAAGGCCAAAGCTAAACTGATGATAACCGGCGCTCTATCGAAACAATACCAACGCTTTTAGTACCTTCTAGTTAAAATCTTTATTTTAAGAATTTACAAATAAGAACCTCCTATAACGATTTTTCAGAAAATGTTCAATATTTCCTGAAGCAATGGAAATAATTTTGATTCATCTGTGATTTTTTATTAACAAGCTAGATATTTATTACTTTAATAAGATTTGATCAACATATAAACAAAAAATGGCTTGGGTAACTTTCTTAGAACAACTTTCCCAATTTGCTGAGAAACATCCATATATTAGATAGGAAATAAAATATAGTATAAATGAACTTGACGATTATTGGCTAGATGTTTGAATATCATTTTAGGGTACATAACAATATATAGAAAGAGCTAAGATAAACTAAATCTAATATATAAAAATGAATTGGACTTTGTTCATTCGAAATGCGCTGCCATACCGTTCATCGGATTGCGATAAAACTTCGTCCACTTATTGCTGAGGATTGCGCGAGTAACATAGGCATAGTCTAATATATAAAAATAAATGTTTGTTTGTCTGTATTTAATGCGCTGCCATACCGTTCATTCGATTTCGACAAAACTTTGCCAACTTATTTTTTGCACTTTCTCAAATAATATAGGCATAGCAAAATTAACTTATGGTAGATCTTATATATAAAAATCAGTGTATGAGATATCTACTCATTTTTTTTATTGGAAAGAATATTTTATGGCATTAAGAATAAAATATAATGTCTGCCGTAGCTTTGCTTGTTTGTTACATAAATCTGGCTATATTTTCTGGATAGCAGTCATTAAGTTGACTTTGAGGGCATCAATTAACTGCTATTAATATGCATCTAAAGGCGTTAAATCGTACGAAATAACCATATGCCCTCAAATCGCTCTTGCAGAATGTACATCGTGGCATGCGCTGTCTTGTTGGATCCGCATGTCATCGGTATCCATATCATTCACTTGAAGCCACAAAAAGTTGCTTATCATTCATTCGAAAATCGTTAAACGATGATTTTTTTGATCAAAATGAGCACTGACTTTGAAAATAAAATTAGACAATTTACACACGTTGTTCAACACTATTATCTTCCACGATACTTTGCCATATACTGCTGAATAATCTAATATATAAAAATGATTTGGGCTTTGTTCGTTCGAAATGCGCTGCCATACCGTTCATCGGATTGCGATAAAACTTCGTCCACTTATTGCTGAAGATTGCGCGAGTAACATGGGCATAGTTTAATATATAAAAATGAATTGGGTTTTGTTCGTTCGAAATGCGCTGCCATACCGTTCATCGGATTGCGATAAAACTTCGTCCATTTATTGCTGAGGATTGCGCGAGTAGCATAGGCATAATCTAATATATGAAAATCAATGTTTGTTCATATTTATAATGAAAGCGCCACGCGCCAATTTCGCATTGAAAGATTTGATAAATATTTAACACTCGTAAAATTTTCGTAGCGCGTCGTACGCTCAGATGTCGCCCGGCCATAATGCGTTACGACTATATAATTGTGTACATCTATATATCTCGCAATCAATCAATATTATGAACCAGGTAAAGGTAACAGCCAGGGTGGTATATTTTTGTGGAAGGGAGGTGGATGTAGAGTCTCTGACCCCATATTCTATACGCAGGACACATACATCAAACATCTATTGCGCACACTCAAAACAAGATCGCAAATCAAGGTTGCCAAAGCTTTTAATTGGCCATTATATAATTTAATTGAATTTAAAAAAAAAAAACTTTTACGAACATCATATATGAGAGGGATGAACCGCGTGTGATATAAACGAATTGATCGATTATTTTCAGACAATATGATTTTGCACATCTCGAGAAAAATCACCGGGATATGACAATGTATACATGATTGTATTATTTCATTCTAAAACAAGGCGGCTTGTGTCGTTTTAAAATACTATAATGCGGGTGCATCGTAAAATATATTGAGTGGAAGTGTTGGACATCGGGTGCCACACGATTTGTGCTCGACTGATAAATGTATATTTGTATATCGGCGATTGAAGGACGTGTATTCAATCGAAAATCCGATTAAATCCGATCAAAACTATCACCAGTTTTGAGTTCTTAGATCAGTATTAATACTATTTTTATTTTCATTCTAAACGCATAAAACGCTTATTATATATTTGTAGATTTATTTGAATTATTTATTTAGGTAAATTTTCACACGGAAGCTGGGAGTTATGATGATGACCTGAATGCACCGGCGACTCTATCGCAAACTTGCTCAGAGACCATGGTGACTTGTTGCGAAGCACACGTGCCGAATTTAGCCGCACCGGCATAAGGTACAAAAACGTATTTAATATCCTTCGAAAGGACATTATATCGTTTAAATAATTTTCCTCGGCAATTTGGGGCGCGATGCGATATGAAAATTGTCAATAATTGCGCGAATTTCGTGAAAAATTCCGATTAAAACTTGCGCATGTCCGTTTTTAATAACGCAAATCGATAGTGCGTTTTTATAATAATGCATTTTATAAATTGAATTTGTGTTCTATTTCAGTGCTCGGTTGAGTTGCGGTTGATTCTCGCAGACATTTCTTCGGAAAATCACCATAGACGAAGAAATTTGGCGATCAACAGGTAAAATACGCATTTTATTCTTCGCGTGTATCGATGGCAGCTTTCATCGTTCGGTTGTATCAATTGAATGTGCAGATTATGTATCTTTGTTCGGGCAATTTGCGTATTTCAGCGACCTTAACTTCGCGTTTGGTTGATTTTAACACATTTTCCCCCGGTTTTGTGCAGCGCTCCTCTCTCGCCATTTTGTCCGCGGGCGTCCTCATTCCCGTCCTCATCCTTGTTCGACTATCATTTCTGGCGACGAACTTCAAAGACGATATCTTCTCTCTAACATCTTTATTGTCCCCACTTCATAGAGGCTGCGACTGCGAGGCGTACAAAATGTCGAAGCTTGAAGCTCGGGGCGGGAGAGATCTGCTCTGAGCCGAATCTCAAACTGTTAGCTCAACCGAAGCTAATTCGAAACTTCTTTCGGTCGAGCCGAAGCTCGACTCCCGATTCTTCTGTATGGTAACCCGAACCTCTTTTATTCTCAGCTAAATGCTCCCTTTCTCTTGCAGCGATCTTTCTGGAAGCCAATTTCATTGCGCATTTGTTATGGATTTTTTCTTGATTTTTTTAAAATGGTAATTGTAGCTGCTCTTATTACTGAAATGTTATGGTGTTATCGTCAATCGATACTGGGGAATGCTAATCGTACTTCCAAAAAGCATTAAGCTTTTGTAAAATCCTTCCCTTTACCCCTTAAATGGACATGACGCATATATCCGTCAAGACCAAAGTCAATGCACAACGGGTATGACGGATATATCCGCATTGTGAAAGCTAAGATTTTTCATGCGCCATCTTATGAACATCCAACATTTGATGGGACCACCACTTTATTTGCGCGTCTTCAGACATAAGATTTAACAATTTAACCAGCTGCCCCCTAATTTAAATTTTGTTATCGACTTTCAGAGCTTCGCCAAACTCTTGGGCCCAATCAAACAATTAGCTTCGCCAAACTGTGCTTCAAATCTCATCAAAATTTCACGCCTTGCGATAAAACGAATAATCAAGCGTTGCGCAACTTCACATTTTTCATTCGGTGACGGGATCCAATGGAATAAATCCATTTGTATTCTATTATAATATGGCATTAATGCGTTTGTACAGCAAAATTCCGGGCTATATTTGAATCTGAAATATAGTTGAAGGCATTCTGATCAATACATCTCATCGTAGATCAATCAAAAATACAGAAAATACAGTTTTGGATTCGCTAATTTAGATATTAAAAATATATACAGTCGATCCACGTTTTTATACTGATTTTTTCTTAATAAAGAGAGATCGGCTGAATTATAAATATGACAAGCCCCATATTATAAAATTCGAGAAGGAATGCAGACAAAAGCTATTTTTGACAATAAATAAACTGCAAGTACAGCTAATAATCAGAGTGATTAAAAAATTGAAAAAAAGTCTCCATGTAACATGATATTAGACGACACTTAACACCGATTACTTTCTGTCAGCGCATATAAAAGCGTAAGACAATCTTCGATTCGAGGCAGACTCAATTGTAAATGAACACTGTCGATAGCACACAAGACCACGTCATTTCTATACATAAACAATACACAAAAAATCGATTCATTTGCTCCTGCTTTAGAATGAATTGATAATTGAACAGAGACTCGTTCAATTAAAAAAACGAACATTGTCGATAGCATGCAATAGTTGGTCATTTTTTTGCATAAACAAATAACACACTTGAAATCGAAATCATTATTAGTCGATATATTTGGGCTAACGATCTATAAAAAGTGGACACAGGGTCTGTGCTAGTACTCCCGTAAGGGTTAAATATAAACGCAAATGTTTTAGAAAGGACAAAATACAGCTTTATGTGTGTGTATTCAATTTTAGGAATATAGAAACTATATTTATATTTTAGTGTGTGAAATAGGATCACGGCATAAAAAATAAAGCACTGTGGAGCGCTGCACGCCACATGTGCGAGTATACTCTCTCTGTGGATTGCTCATCAAATGGTTAAACGTCCACTATACTTACACACAAAAGTTCTTTGTACTCCTGTCCGTCGATTCGAGTCGATTGTTTTTCGAAAGCTGTGAACTTAATTACTTTGATATCATTTGAAGATAACCTCGGTATAACCGACAAGGCATGCTGCCATTTTCGTCTGTCCTGAGCCTCCATAACCCGATTGTCCATAACCAGTCTATCCCGCCGTAGATGAGCTCTCCCTATGGATCTATTACCACGCAATCCCGAATCTAATATGATACGAAGGATCCTATGTGCTAAGGCATATGGCATTATTTTTTTTGCTGGGCAGCAAAAATATTAATGGTCTTACGCCATTATTTATCGCCTATATTTTTTGTAAAAATCTAACGACGATATATCGGCGTTGGTGGTTTTTCGCAAGTATTGACAGCGATGATATATCGATGTTCGGCTCTAAAAGGGTTCATTTTACTAATATATTTTGTTTTGTATGTAATTATGTATGTTGTTTGAAATCATTTTTATGAATATTTCTAGGTCGGCGTGTCCATCCAGGAATTATCCAAAACAAGTGCTTCATATCTCAATTGTTACAATGGAGGGGAAGATGAATGAAATTGATGAGCTTTTCGCTGGGCCGAATGGAGCCGAGCAGCTGTTGGAAGAGGTAGACGATGAAACTTTCGTGACGATTAAAGTTCCAACGACTTTTGTCAACAGTTTGGCTGAACCTGGATGTCGCACCGTTGAGAATATTGAGAGTGATTCTGGCGCACGTATTATTTTTTACAACCCGAGCTCCTCCCCTACATCCAAGATTTTAATATACGGAACGTACGCAAGCCGTACTTTATGCTTGCATCTCATAGAAGCTGTTGCTGGGTTCGAAATATGCTCTCCACCTCAATCACCCAAATTGTCAAGGAGTCGAGTGCAGCTGCAAGTTGAAGCCGAAGATCGAAGCCGAAAACCGAGGCCGAGTTTACAATCTGAAGCGAGGGCTTATCCACAGGCTGAAGCTCAGGCTGAAGCTTTGGTTGATGCTCATACTGAAGGTAAAACTGAAGGATCGATGGATAGCCGAGCCCAAGAAATCGCCAAATGCATAATAGTGATACAAGACAACGACGAAGATTCGATCGAAGTGGAAGAAGATCATCGTTTAATCAAAGATATTTATGAAGAGCATCCAGATACGGCTGCCATGACCCCAGACGAAGTAAAGCAATGGCGAAAAACAAATAATGACGTATTAGTCATTCCGCCCACCATCGAAAGCGCTTCTCCAGCACCACATATTCCCAATCCGATCATCACATTCGAACGTGGATTTTCCAACTATCCCAGTATGCTGCAAAACATCCGGAGGCAAGGATTTAACTGTCCAACCCCTATCCAGGCGCAGGCATGGCCGATAATACTCGGTGGCCATGACTTGATAGCTGTCACCCCAATCGGCACTGGAAAGACCCTCGCCTTCGCGTTGCCCGCGCTAATTCACGTCGACGTGCAACCCGTCGTGCGCGTGCGTCTCCCAAGTCCTAACGTCCTCGTCTTGGCGCCAACAAAAGACCTCGCTTTTCAAATACAGCGGGAATTCGATCAACATAAATTCCGCGGTGTCAGAACAATCTGCGCTTACGGTTTTAACGTGAAACTTGTGTTTCCAATTGATAGGAAATATTACAATCATGTAAATGTATTGATCGACACTCCGACGCACTTCCTCGAAATGATCCAAAGTGGATTTCTTTCTATTGAATCGTTCACTTTCTTAGTGATTGATGAAATCGATCAGATCATCGACATTGGAATAGCACCGCTACTGTGTAAAGCGCTCATAGGCATACGGAAGGACTGCCAAACAATCATTACGACGTCGAATTTGTCCAGAACCAGCTGGCTCACTTCGAAATACACAACAGATCCTTTCCAAATCGTCGTTGGATCGCCCGATTTGACTTCCATCCGCAACGTAACCCAAGAGCTCGTCTTTCTCAAAGAGGCAGACAAATTAACGACGCTCCTGGATTATTTGAAACATCTCGAAGAAGACGAAACGGTAGTAGTATTCTGCGCCACAAAAAATTCTGTCTGCACGCTTTCGGCTGAAATGAGAGAAATGAAACTCGCTTTCCTTATTATTAGGACTGGGTTTGACATACGCCCTTGCGAATTTGCTGTCAAGCAGCTAAGCGACGGAGCTATCAAGATTTTATTAGTCACGCACAAGGGAAGTCGTGGCCTCATCGACTTCAAAAATACTCCATCCATTGTCATCAACTATGATTTCCCTGCCAATATGGACGAATATGTCCATCGCGTCAAGAAAACTGGCTGCCAGGAAAAGCCAGGTAAAGCCATTTCGTATTTAACACATAAAGATTGGGACAAAGCCACCTCTCTCACCAAAGTAATGAAAGAGAGCGATCAAGACCTGCCAGATGAACTAGTCGACATGTCCAAGAGATTTGAGGCGATGATTATTAAAAAGAAGAAGGCCAAGATGCACAAGACACGCCACTTTGAAAACGCTTAAAATACTCAACGTGTTAAGCCGACACTTATATTGCATTCTGAATGTTTCAATCTCATACATATTGTCTAATCGTGCTTCAAGTAGCTTTTTTGATGTATATTTTAATTGTTTGCTTAGTTATTTGTCACATAATCGATAATCATTAGATTAGTCGTTGAAAAAATATTCTCTTCGATGCCAATAAAAATTGTATTCAACTTAAAAATAAACATTTGAAAACGATCAGTTTTTATTTGAACAGACCATACCCATTTTACAATAAGTTTACACATTTGGTTAGAACACTAATCATTAGTCTCACAGACTACACTCGGAAATCATTCGACCTGAACCTTAGTGACCCAGGCGTACTCATTGTGCGCGCATTTAGTAACTGTGTACCTCGAAAACCACATTTCGAACCGCACATTAACAATTTTAACCCTTTAATCTACAATGTCGTTTGGGTTAAGTGCTATAAAATCCTAATAAACAATTGATATTATTTTTCAGCTTTCTATATTTATTTCTTGTAGACTAAATATCTCTTAAATTATATATTTAACACTACAAAAATTAAGTATTCTCAACAATGATTATATTAATACTACCTTATATCATACAAAAAATGGAATACAACGTAAAACATGATGTAAAAGTAATAAGTTTAAAAAATACGTACTTATATTTGATGCTCGTCCCCGATGATGATGGTTCAGTTAGCATCAATTTTTATTGGCAGTCCCAAGGCGCTTTTGGTGAGGCAGACTCCTGGTGATTTTGAAGCAGCTCCAGCTCTATCCAAAACATTATATTTAATACGATCTATGTATTTGTGTTATACCCGGCGCGTTGCCGCCACAGAAGTAATAATTCTAAAAATATCGTTTAAAATTTGAAAGAGTTATCTTGTTTAATTAGGAATGATATTTTGTTGGTTTTATTATAAATATGAACAAACATTAATTTTTATATATTAGACTATGCTTATGTTACTCGCGGAATCCTCAGCAATAAGTGGGCGAAGTTTTATCGCAATCCGATGAACGGTATGGCAGCGCATTTCGAACGAACAAAACCCAATTCATTTTTATATATTAGAAAAAAACCAAATTTAGTGGTCCTTATTTGAGTCAAATTTTTTTTTATTAACAAAATATGTAGTAATTATTGCCAAAATAAAAATATTTTGAAGTTATTGAAAGAAACAAAAAAAGTATTAATTTTGTCCTATTCTGCTTGATTTTTTTACTGCTGGAAATAAGTTTTATTTTTTTACCCTCATTCTTAATACTACTTACCTCTTCAATTATCTCACGTTTGGCAATTCTGTACAAACCCGGGAATTGTTTTTTGGTAAAAAATAACCCCTTTGTTGAATAGATTCACGAATGAATGAGCACGTTGTTACACTGTTTATAATGAAAATTTTCAATGCTGCTAATCTTGAAACATTTTCCTCTAAACTACTCTTTTTTAAGAAATTTTCGATACTTATTTTGGAAGGGAGGATGTTCCCAAACTTCCGATTTTGTAGAACTCATTTATGTCTAAACAATTGGGTTGGTGTATCTCTTAACTTGTTCCCGCTGAATGTCCAATATCGAAGAAATTTGACATTTGGGAATCCCCCTTTTTTTTCTATTACATAGAAATGGTAAATGATGTAATCGTGAAAGTGGAAAAGCAGTCCGCAAATCCTGCGGTTTAAGCCGCGAATCCGATAAATCAATTTTTATATTCAAAACCGAATTTTCAGGATAAAAAACCGGTTTTCGAAGGTCACAATTTGTACCTAAGGTTTGAATTTTAATTTAAAAAATTAAAACACTTTATAAATTGACTAGCTTGCATTTAAACCCTTTCCGGTCCTATGTCGAATCTCACTCGACATCGATTTCTACCGCGTGGGTCTCATGTCGAATGTCATTCGACATATTTTTTCATCGTTAATATTATTGAATTAAAATGCGACGCAACATTTTTTTTCACTTGTATCTATTAGAACATTATGTTGACCATAGGATAAATGACTTTTTGCTCATTGGAATGTGTAACTGTCTACTTGGCGCTTTGCAATCACCTACTTGTCCAGCATTTTTATCTTCCCTATTTTGACATTATTTTTGCCCTTTTTGAATTATTCTTTCACAAATCGATTCTTCTCCGAATGCTCAGTTAATATTTACGCCTGCTTTTCTCTGAGTTGTGCCCCAGTTTGAACTCATACAAAAAGCTAGTGGCTTTTTTTTATTCTTTTGAAGTCATTGAAAACAATACAAATAGTAAAAATGACTCAACATTTAAAGGCAATTAAATAATATATTACCTTTTTCAATTTCAAATAGTCGAACTTATCCTCTCTCAATCACGGTAGATCTTTGACTAATTGGAAAACGCGGCACACTTCTTTATTCATCAATAAAATATTTCAATTCCTAGAATTCCGTCCAATCGGCTCATTTCCAAGTTTTTTTAATTCCTAGAATTCCATACTGCTCAATTCTTATAAAAACAGCGAAATGTTCAATTTCCAATAAATTTAAACAGCTCATTTCTGAGAAAATCATCGTTTGACTATATGAACGCGGATTGACTCAATCCGTGAACACGAACCCGACAGGAGGTTCGAAATATCAGATACAGGTAAAAATTTAACTCCAATTTTGCCTTTTTATATGTATAAATATATTCGAATACTTTACCAAATTCATATTCGTTATTCGAATAATTGATTTTACGAATATTTGGGACGATAATATGTTGCTATATGAATAAAAACAGTAAACAAGATCGCAAATGGGTCTCATCATTTTCTGGCTTGGACATTTTCACTATGGCTAAAAAAATATAAAAATATTCTAAAAAGTAAGACAAACAACAGAGCTTCAAAATGATACCAACCTTAACATATTCACTCGACAGCAACCCGAGGCAAACTGACGGCAAAGACGCAACCAAAAAAATAAAAAGACATTTCTTTCCGCTTTATCTAATATAATCCCGAATGCGTACCACCAAGCAAAGCCGCGGCGGACATTTGAACGACGTTATATTCCAGACTGAACGCCATAAAATATTATTTCAAATAAATAATAATTTATTGCTATATTCGCATGTCCGCCACTTGTCGTCCATGCAAATCCACTTATCTGTCAGGAGCGCGCAGCGTGTATGAAGCTTGTATATAAAAAAAATAAACACTGTTAATAGCATACAATATTCGTTCATTTATTCGCAAAACACTGGAATTTGATCGCAAATACGCGACTGAACTCCTCAAAGGGCACTTTGTCTTTTTGTTATAGCGCAGTTTACTAAAATCTTCTAAAACTTTTTTATTGACTTATAAACTTTGACGAAACTTTAAGAAATTATTCGATAAGGAATAAATTTAAGTGTTGATTAAAAGAAATGTAAGTTTTTTTAAAAAAAAATTACGATCGATAAAACGTAGCTTTATTATCTTAATATTACATGGTATCTTAATATTACATAATTGACACTTAGATTTCAGCATCAATATGATGTTTACATGTGATGTTTTTTCAAATGACATAAGTCATCTTGTTTTAGTGGAAAGTAGTACAATTTTAAGCATGGAGTGTTGAATCCATTGTCTTCAAGATTTTTTTTTGTTTGGAGATGAAGCTCATTTCACTGTGGATGGATTCGTCAATAAGCTAAATTGTGTCGTATCTGGGCTGATAAGAATATTCGTGTTTTTCAGGAAAGATGTCTACAACAACAACAAAAAGTTACTGTTTGGTACAAATTAAATGATTGGACCACATTTGCATACAAATGCTGTTGCTGTTAATGAACTTTTTATGTCCACAATTGAATCATATTGATGTGTAAACATCTAGACATCACATTTGGATGGCTCAATATAATTATTATATCGATGTTACATATGTTTTTAAGTTGTTAGACATTTGAAACAAATCGTCAATTCAGTGGAGTTGCAGAAACCCCAATCAAATTGAACAGGATATTTCTTAATGTTGTTTCCAGTGTGCTTTTAAACCAGATTAGATCCATATCTTCCTTGAAAATCAAAATAATAATCTTTCAATTTTATATTACCATTTTTTACAAATAAATGTGTCAATTACAATAAATACGAGGGTCATCCCAACGGTCAGTTTGTTTGATCCTGCGTTTTTGTCAGCCATTTTGTTCAGTCACAGTAAATTCTTCCAGTGGAGATGTCGTCGCGCGCTCCCATCAACTTCTTTCTTTGTGAGATCCGCACGGTCATCCGTTTTTTCTGATATTGCAGAACAATACCGCCTCGGATATCCATCGGAAGCTCATGGAAGTTTATGGTGGTGATGTAATGAGTCGACAACGTGTCACTAAGTGGGTCAGATTCTTCAGAGAAGGTCGTACTGATGCTCACAACGAGGCAATTAGTTGGAGACCATCACTGACGAACTTGTCCAAAAAATTGGATAAAACGTGCGAAATGACCGCCGTGGAATGCATGGCAGCCTCCATAAAGAATTGCCTGGCATTTCTTGAAGTCTCCTTGTTGATATTGTGTCAGAAAAACTTGTTTACGAGAAGTTGTGTGCGAGATGGATGCCCAGAATGCTTGAATTGAGAAGCTTATTCTGGATTACCCACATACTTAGTACAATAAACACAATTCTGCAAGATTATCGAATCATTTTACAACTATTTTTGAATTCATCTATTGTAAGGAACCATATTATGAAGAATTTTCTTGGGATTTTTCTGATAAGTCACAAAAAAATATCAATTTAAAAAAAATCTCCAAATGAAAAACCAAACTTACATCTTGAATATCTCCCGATCGCCACATTTTAATATCTAGCAGAAGCGTGACTATATTGATTCAACGTAGGGGTGGTTTTTAAATGTGGAATGGGTGGGGATGTGGACAAAAAGGATTTCATTCTGTTATATCGAATACAATGTACCCCATATGAATGAGTACATTGAAGATTTCTATTGTCTAATATCAGCTAATGAAACTTGTGCTAATCAAATATTTGCATAAATTAATTTTCATTTTTTACCACTTTAAAGTCCGGGTGCTCCGCGCTGAACTTCGTAAATATCCGGGCAATTTCGTAAGAAATTCATAAAACTATTTCGTAAAATTGATGTAATTTTTAAACTAAAGTTCAGCCGCATCTACAAAAGATTTCATTGGATCGATATATTTAAACATAACAGTGTGATTAAATGCAAAAATGAATTATTTTTTAATTGAATCGTATGAACGGACATTGGAACGGATTGGAGGGATTTATTTAAAATTATAATAAAACTTACCTGTTTAAGATCGTAATTCCGTATTTAATAGTCAAACGTATGGGAATATTGACTATGGATGAGGAAAATGTTAATGAAAATGTAAGCAAATATTATTAATTTGCATTTTATTGCTGAAATGGCCGATATTTAAATTTAAAAAATCGTCCAGATTGGATTACTTGGGGGCGATGATGATGGTGAAGTCAAACTGTGTCGATTGTCATGGCGTTTATGACATGGAAGTTATTATATTGCATAGGGTGATCTAGGAAAATCGGATGGGAAAGTCTTATTTTGTCTGAGTCCACTCTTCAAGAGCCAAATGCAAAAAAATGGCATACAACTGCAATAAATGTTGATTTTTTTAAATATAAAAATATCGCTGAACAACTTTTAGGGCGTGTAAAATGAACACCATTCACTGTACTGTACACTGTAATATCACAAAACAAATACCTACATATAGGTCGATGGGCATATGTAAACTTATTTCGGAGCACTTATTTATTTGGACTCGTTTAAATCTTCCCCAGGACGAATAAAAGCTTTAAATTTAAATTTGGTCAATGCCTATATAGATATGGAATACTCTGGAATAGGAGTATCGAACGAGTGAGCTTAAACAGCGAGCGGGGAATATAATGTATAATGTGCCGCACATGCGCACAACGGCCAGTTCGGGTGTCCATCTTGTGTAGTAAGGGCGGGACCGAATTGACGGGGTTGAATATCTCCTCGGTTGAAACCAAAATCATGACTCCAGCAATCTCGGGATCCCGGACAGTTTTAGGTACTCATGAATCCCGGGATTAGTAAACGTAATCCCGAAAAATTCGGGATTGAAATTTTTATCCAACGGAAATCGTACACCTCACCAGCACGTTGAAGGCTACCAAATCGAGACATTCTCGCCGAAACATGGACGCTTGGAAACTTTGGAATTGGCGAGCTTAGGTGACGCCTAGGGGCAGTAAATGTCTAATCTATGTATACATAAATACATGACATATCAAATTGTTATATTAACCTTTCCCTACCGGTGATGTATTTACTACACCTCGACTCTAATAATGCGAATATCGATATGAAATATAATAGATACGGGGTTCAAAATTTTTGTATTTCTCCTTAAAATAATTACCAATCACATCAAAGTATTATAGTATATAAGTATTCATCTGCAGCGATGAAAATAAATAATTTGTCGGGAAATCGGGAGTTTTGCGAGTTTTAGTCCTGGCTTCCAAAATCAGATCCACACTAAATGACGAAACACTCGATGCTTTAATGTTATTTCGGGTTTAGTGTTTTATTAATCTATTTTTGAATTGTATTTTATTTTTTCTTAAATAAATAAAAGTCTTTCGCCTTCAAGTATTTTTTATATAAAACAAATGGACTTATTAGTAATTTTCGATCAATGTAATTTCTTAAATTATTAAAAAACTTTAACAGCGATTACTTTTTGCGTCGTGATTTGGAGCTTGCGAAATTTAATAAATTTGCCATTTCTTGCTTAATATCCTAGATGATTAAGATAAAGAACACAATTTCATTGGGCTTCGACAAAAACAGAACAAAAAAAGTTTATATTCATTAGATCCGATTTCTCGGACGAAGTAATGGTTTCCCTCCAAAAGCTACAAAGCTACATTCATTAAACGCTATGTTTGTACAATCCTATGCAAACGGTTTGGTCATGGATCCATATAATGCTCCAAGAACTTCTGATGTTACCATATACATATAACAATAACTATATATGATGAAAAAAAAATTACGCAAGTTTTTTTGTTCTTCTGAGCTCATTTACGCTTTTGTAGCATGTTTAAAATGGCTGGTTATACTGTTAACCAATTGCCTCCTCGCATTTCTTACATACAAATCGGATTTTTTTTGAAGTTTGTCATTCACCCACCCATTTCTGCTTGACTATTTCTAACATGTTCATTTCTATGTTCATTCTTTTCATATTTTTTTCAAATTTGGCGGGGCCATAACAAGGGCGTGGCAAAGCAGGAGTGGGCACAACTGGACTTGGGGCGCAAAACGCAGAATACCGACCCGGCCGAGAGTTGCACATGGTCCTTATTTTACTTAACCATTCTACTTTACATAAACCAACGCTGGTTCTCTGTCCGTCTCTATCCGATCGCGAGCCGCTCATTCGTCATATCAGCGATCCGAAAAGCGGACGGATTGACCATACATACCTTATGGCCACTCCGTCCTCTTTCGCGGCCTTTTCGGCATTTTCTATGATCTGTACGCCAACAAACCAGCGACTCTAGTTTTGTATAAACTAGAAATCCTACCCTCCCAGCTTACCAGCACTTGCTTGCTTTACTAGCTTGAAAATCAGCCTCGTATTCACCGGGCATTTGTCTGCTATTTATATATATATACTCCACAAACATATGCTCCATAACGTCCAACACTTCCCTTGTGCTTGTTGTAAAATAACATTACCTGTGGCTTTTGGGCTTTCCCACCAAATTCGGTATCATAATGGACAGTTTACAATGGGATGGCAGCTTTTGATTTTTTCAGAACGTATGAAACAGCTGCATCACTGACTGTGAATCCGAACACGGATTAATATATTGGACGACGACGTTCTGGGAACATTTCTTTTAAAATACATTTTTATTCCAGCAGATAATCATAACAAAAGCAAGTCCTGCCTGCTGAAGTTTGTCCACGCTATCGAAGGTTATGAAATAGTTCTTCCTTTGTACTTGTCAATTAATTACAGTAGCACTTTTTCACCCAAGTTTTAAAATAATATATAAAGATAGTCCCAAAAGTATCCGACCTAACGTATAGATGGCGGCCACTGGTGTAAAAAATACCATTAGAAAGTGTCTAGAATCTACGTCACTTCCGCGATCGTATAGATCATGTAAAATACCGCAAAAAAACCAAAAAGGGGACAGAGTGGTCTGTATGCTCAATCGGTCCGCTTTTCGGATCGCTGATATGACAAATGAGCGGCTCGCGATCCAAGAAATCTATTTTTGTGCAACCGTATTCATTTAATTTAAATATTTAAAGCAGTCTGGTGTAAATTCTGAAATAAATAAAGAAAACGAAAATCAATCAGGCGAGGTGACCACGCTTGAAATGTTGAAGAAAATCCACAAAATTGTATTGGATGATGGTCGATCAAAAGTGCGAGCTAGCAGACATGGTAGGCATTTAAAAAGGTGCTGTAAATCGCATATTGACTGAGAATTTGGACATGATAAAGCTGTGAGCAAGAAGAGTGCCGCGTTTGCTCACAATAAAACAAAAAAAAACGCCGTGAAGATGTTTTAATTGAGCGTTTGGCAAACTTTCACAGCAACAAAGCCGAGTTTTTAAGTCGATTTCTAACAATGGATGAAACATCACTTCATACATGAGCCAAAATAATATGGGGATCCTCCGCCGCCCCGAGTTGTTTATTGGTTCCGCTAATCAGGATAATGCCAGCCTACTCAACAAAAGTGCACAGCAATATGTAAAACCCCAATCTAATAAGTTATTAGATTGGTTAGTAATAACTATGTCCACGAGGACACGCTCATTCTCAACTTCGAGTGCTTGTAGCGTCATCTTGCTGGAAATAGGACATCAAAATATTATCCAATTGACGTCATAAAGTCACTCAACATTGATTGATGTCACCATTTTCAGCACCATATTTGAAAAAATGAGAAAAGAGGGACATCAAAAAATAATTATTGAAGAAAATGCCTTATACAAACGTTACACTCTTCACCCTTAGAGTGTTAAAATATGATATACCGTCGATTGTGAAACTAACGAAGACTGCAAACAACGAACGCTATTGGCTTCCACGCTATAAACTTCCATGGTGGTTTGCCATACACTATTGAATAATTCACAATAAAGTTGGCTGATATTGCTTTAACAACACGGCCGTTACAATCTAACAAACTATGAGCGTCCCTATTGAAAGACCCTACATAACCAAATATGGATGATATTGGGAAATCAACGTATCAAAGTATATTCTAGGAAGATCACTTATGTCTGATAATGGATATGGCCCCTTAATAATAAAAAAAAGGTTTTTTAATAACATAACTTATTGCATCAAGTCAAACTGACAGAGGGCCAAAGTCGCTGTCGAGTGATTCACATTTATGCACAGGAACGATTAAAAAAAATGTCGTTGAAATGTCATTTTCTATTAAAAACAACGTCGTAAAATGTTTATAAATCACAGATTATTATGTGAGTATATTTAGTACTCTCACAAGCGAATGTTTATATGTATTTGTTTAAATAAATATTTTTTTTTCTTTTTGCAAAAAATATGTTTGTATAAATATAATTCACGACTTACTGTGTGAATTTCCGATTGAATGAATTATAATTTAATATCGGCATTATTTGTATGACAATGTGAAATATTAAAGGATGTTTTTTAATTTTTATTCAGACGGCGCATTGTTACCCCGTTGTGTCGGTCAATCTTGCTGACAAGTGTAATTTGACCGCTCATTTTAAAAGTTTTCGCTTAGTCGTCATTCTTTCGGTGCTAGTCGATACGATTACGCGCCATCGCCATGACATACGGAGAGGACAGCGACAAGAGTTTGGAGGCCTTTGCGGGGCAGTTGGCCGATCCCTTGCTGCCCAATGCGACGGACGATGCAGCTGCGACGAGCTCGGATGGTCGGGACGGAGCCGGAGCCGGAGCCACGGCGCAGCCTCGGAACGCGACGCACGCAGGTGTCAATTTTCAGCAAGACGACGTTGCCGGTCCGTCGACAAGCTATCATTTTGGACGTCAGGATTTAACGGAAAGCCTGGCAAGATTGAGCATACAGTCTAGTTCGTCTCCGTCGCAGATAGAAGTTGCTGAAATAGCAAATTATTTGGCCGCGCTTAAAAATATTTATCAAGAACATTCCGTTACGGCTGCAATGACGTCTAAACAAGCAGACGAATGGCGAAAATCGAACAATGTCATATCAACACACACACTGAGAAAAATTAATTGTTCGGCACCGCGCATCCCCAATCCAATACTGACTTTGGACCGTGGATTTTTTAACTATCCCGAGATAATGCGTACGTTTGCAAGGTATAGATTTTACACTCCTGGCATAATACAGGCGCAAGTTTGGCCGATACTGCTCAGCGGTCATAGTTTAGTGGCCGTCACACCAATCGGAGCGGGAAAGACTCTCGCTTATCTATTGCCGGCCATCTTACATATCGACTCGCAGCCGCGCTCAGGTCGCTTCAGTCCCAGCGTGCTCGTCTTAGCGCCTACGCTAGCACTCGCCATCCTGATCGAATGCCAGGCCAAGGCGTTCAAATGCCGCGGCATCAAAGGAATCTGCATTCCCGGTGGCGTCAGAAGCAAAAGCGAATTCAAAGAATGCATCAAATGTGCGCAGATTATCATCACCACGCCGGAACGCTTCAAATGCCTGATCGACTGCAGCATTGTCGACGTTAAATCTTTTACATACGTAGTCATAGATGAAGCGGATAACATGATTAAAATTGGCGCTGCACCGATAATTTCCAAATATCTCAAGAGCATGCGCGACGATCTGCAAATCGTAATGACGTTTACAAGATGGTGCTCTGGAGCTAGCTGGTTCTCGTCAAAATGCATTAAACATTCATTCGAAGTCAAGTTTGATTTCCCTCGTCCGCCCCCCGTCCAGAGATTTCCTCAAACGTTAGTCTTTATAGACGAAGGTGGAAAATTCAACGCTTTCGTGAAGATAGTGAGAGGTCTTAAATGCTACGAAAATATACTAGTATTCTGCAATAGCAAATTAACTGCTGCTCAGTTAACAGCCGATTTATTCCTCATGGGTATTCCATGCGGAGACGTTTTCAATTGTCACAGTATACTGGAATTTAACAACGGCATCATTAATATCTTAATAGCCACGGATAGAGCGTGCTGTGAATCCGACGTCAATTATGTGACTTACGTGTTGAACTATGATTTTCCTAGTGATATTGAGGAATACAAAAATCGTGTTGGTAGAACTGGTTTTGTCGGCCCAAACAGCACGCTAATATCCTATCTGACGCCGACAGATTGGGACAAAGCCGACGATATTATTGCGATTTTAAAACACATGAATATATCCGTGCCACCTGAACTGCTGAGAATGTCAGAAAGATTCAATTCACTGCGCAACAGGAATAAGACAAGAAAACCTCCAAATGTGCAATACAGAAAGGTCCAATTAACCTATTTGTAATCGAGAACTAAAATACATGTATGCCAAATGACGTTCAAAAACCCTTTCAGATCCGACTTTTTTCCTTTTTATTCTTTATCTGCTATCTAGAACAACACAAGTATACAAGAAAATTGTTTTTTGTTTAATTAAGTTCATTTTTCAGGATTAAGAGTACATTGCAATGTAAAAATCGGTTGGAATAGTGTAAAATCATTTTTAATTTTAATTTATAATCACAAACATTTATTATATTACTAAATTAAACAGGTTGCTTCCATATTATTGTCAAAACTGTTTTCCTTATTGTATCAAAATATGTGCGTCATACTAAATGTCTTCCACTAAACGCTTTTCTCCTCATCTCATAATTTGTTGCGCACTTGGTCTTCTCCTTTTCTTCACCTTGATTGGTTTAACTACTGCTATTAGACCATACATCAAATAGCACCCTCCTGCATTGATATACTTCTCCTGCCAGTCAGGATGTCCTTTAGAGCCGATGTAACATGAAGTTGAATGGTTTAAATAGTGTCCAAATGTTTCTCTTTCAGGACTCTGTTTAAGCAAAGAAACTAAAACAAGTCTGTAGAAGCCAGGAACTGTAGGGAGGCTGGGTGTGGTGCTAACCAATGGGATGCAGCTCCTGGCCAGAAAAACGTTCACAACGAAGATACTATGGCTTGGCACGTTGTCATGATGAAGTTTTCATGCGTCTTTCTGTACAAATATTCAATTACAATGCGATAAAACCTGGATCCGTGTTAGATATGTTGCCATATATCTTAATTCTCGTACCTTTGACGGCAGCACTGAAAATAATAGCACGGGATAAGTCGGTGGTCAATCTTCCCTTCCTTGACTGATCCCTTCTCTGTTGCCAACCTCCCTCAGTTTCTGGTCGTGTTCGCTGCGATTTTTGGTATCTTCATAGTCCTCTTTTTTGCCCAGAGAGCCAGCGGAGGTTTTCCAGCGATCATGAGCACCGCATCTTACTGAAAATATCAAGTGAATGAATAAGATGTACACCATAATATAAAAAAGGTTCCAAATACAATAATACGTAAACTAGTTCATAAAATACATTTAAAATTAGCGTACATTGCAATGTGCACAGGGACTGAAAGGGTATCTCACCGTTATTAAATATTTTCTATGTACAAGTTCTTATCATGATATTGTGTTGTTCAAATTGGGTTTATAGAATTAAGTTTTATATAAAGACAGAGAATTGTAAGACTGATAATTTCTCTCTAAGATTTCAGTGATTCTTGCTTTTATACTAGTTTTTATTATTTGTTGATGGATAATAAGAGTTGTCTTTAAAAATTTTATTTTGTTATTTTTACGCTGTAATCTGAAATTTTTGTGTGTCCTGTTAAAGCTTAAGTATAGAGTCATTCAAATCTGGATGTTTAATTTTTATCATACATGCGTAGAAATTTATATCTTTATTAATGTTTATTATGGTTATTCTATTAATTATGTGGTGTTGCTTCATCAGATTATTCTGTAAAATGATGTGTCTTTTGTGGCTCGCTCGTTTGTCATATAGTCTATGATCCACGAATCAGACAGATGTTATTATGTTTTAAATAAATTGTATTTTACTTCAACAGTCTTTGATTTGAATGAATATCAGCTCCAATAAATTTAGAATGTATTTGATAAAAGTAATTATTGCAAATCACATAAAATGTATTACTAAAATTGAAACATATATTATACGTTGGTTGTACATCCATTTCGCTACATATGGCATCACCAGCTGCTCTGCATTTTAGACTCGAAGTTTACCCCCATAATAAAATGATATGAATTAATTGATCGACATGTAGTTTTTATCAAGAGTACGATAATATGACTACTAAGGAAAGCTGAGGAGAGTCAAAGAGAACAGTGAGAAGTAAGCTAGAAAAATTGGATTTCAAGAAGTTCGTTGAAATAAATTTGAAGATATATAATATATCTATAATTTCATCTATCAGTACAGCATTACTCGCCGGTATTCCTTCTAGATTCTTATATTTTATCAGTTTTAATAAATTTAATCAGAGCTAAAATTGAAGAAGAAACCGTCTGTTACATTCAAGACGACGATACACACGCTACACTACATTCTAAATCTTTGAACCACAACAAAGCGAGAATACACCTTGGCGGCAAGGAATAACAATGGAGCTTAGTATTCTAACAGGTTTTTAAGATATGTGAAAGCAGAAAATTTAAATAATATATATTTGTGTACAAAATTATTCCAGAATCTTTCCTTAACACATTGTATGTGGGAGATTAATCTCAACTGACGAAAAATCCAAGGCGATTATGGGTGACCGTGATCCCAGTCCTTTTAATTTGACTATAGGCATCTATTAATGCTATTTTTAAGTGAACAACCCATCTATTGACTTATGGTATCATTATTGAATAGTCTTGAAATCATTTATATGGCGTCATCGCTCATCAAACAGAACCCGCATACGTTAATGTTTGTAAAATCGTGCTGAATTGCTAATTAACTCTTTCAAAAAAGGTCTTTGAATGCAAAGGTTTAATTTATTTATTTAAAGTGTAAAAACAGCTTTTGCCATATTGCATGAAATAAAATTAAAAATAAAATACATAATAAAAAAAATTAAAGAAAAAACATAATAAAAGTATGCAAATAAAACCGTAGAAAAGAATGTATAGATGGGGCCTAAATATGACTCCGATCCACCTCTTGAATAAGATAGAGGTGAAATTGGTCGAGGCTGCTCTAACCAGGGCTTTCCCTGATGAGAAGACGCTGCACCACCAACCTGTACCGCAAGACACGCACCAACAAACAAAATCAATTAAAAATTGTAATGTTTAGTCAAACTGACAGATGGTTCATATCCGATTAGTGTTGCCATTCTTTTAAATATATAATGAACGAAAACGGCAAAAATTATTAGTCTTGTTGATTTATTTACGAAAACTAAATCAGATGACGTTCTTGATATATAATTTCCGTTATTAAATACTAATGCAGAAAATATTAAATGATTCAAAGCTATTTATTTAAAATAAAAATAATAAGCGCTTTTATAAACGAAAAAAAATATTGTTTTGCACTTTATATATATGCGATGATTTAGATTGCTCGTGATGAATTATTGGGTAAAATATTTAAAAGCGGACGTTTTTATAAATATTTTAATTTGGCGCATTGTTATCCCAATGTATTTTGAAGTGCTGTCAACACTGATGTAAAACGACCGCTTGATTCAAGTAGGCTGCTGTCAACATATTGGCGCGCGACAAACTTCCAACATTGATACGCCGCACCATGGAACGAAAAGATGGTTGCACACCGGGAACTGTCTGGAAGTAGAGTGGATACATCGACTTTGATGTATGCAAGAGCGAAGAGGAGAAAGATATTGGGCCACCACCACTATGCGACCGATAGTGGAATTACTCCGCTTCAGGACCTGTTGGACACACAAACCTAGTGACTAGTCCCGGCGCATTTAAAAAGCTCTGTAATAGTTTTGGCACCAAATGTTCGCAAGGAAGAATCTAAGGGGAATAACTATAATATTATAATATAAACGTTACACTCTTCACCCTTAGAGTGCTAAAATATGTTATACCGTCGATTGTGAAACTAACGAGGACTGCAAACAACGAACGCTATTGGCTTCCACGCTATAAACCTCCATGGTGATTTGCCATACACTATTGAATCATCATCATCATAGTGCAGCCACTAACAGTCCACTACAGAACTATGGGCCTCTTCAATATCCATTCATAGGAAAGGGGTTACATCCATTTCGTCTGTATCATACATTCACCTCCTCATTCGCTCGATATTGAAGGTAGCATTACCACCGAGTTTTATTATACACTTGAATAATTCACAATAAATTTGGCAGATATTGCTTTAACAACACGGCTGTTACAGCCTAACAAACTTTGAGCGTCCCTATTGAAAGACCCTACATAACCAAATATGGATAATATTGGGAAATCAACGTATCAAATGGCACCTTAATAATAAAAAAAAGTTTTTTATTAACATAACCTATTGCATCAAGTCAAACTGACAGCTGGTTAAAGTCGCTATCGAGTGATTCACATTTATGCACAGGAAAGATTAGATTAATGTTGAAATGGCATTTTATATTAAAGACAACGTCGTTAACTGTTTATAAATCACAAATTATTATGTGAGTATATTTAATACTCTCACAAGCAAGTGTTTATATGTATTTTTTTAAATAAATATGTATTTTTTTCTTTTTGAAAAAAAATATGTTTGTATAAATATAATTCACGATTTACTGTGTGGATTTCCGATTGAATGAATTATAATTTAATATCGGCATTATTTGTATGACAATGTGAAATATTAATGGATATTTTTTAATTTTTATTCAGATGGAGCATTGTTACCCCGTTGTGTCGGTCAATCGGGCTGACAAGTGTAATTTGACCGCTCATTTTAAAAGTTTTCGCTTAGTCGTCATTCTTTCGGTGCTAGTCGACACGATTACGCGCCATCGCCATGACATACGGAGAGGACAGCGACAAGAGTTTGGAGACCTTTGCCGGGCAGTTGGCCGATCCCTTGCTGCCCAATGCGACGGACGATGCAGCTGCGACGAGCTCGGATGGTCGGGACGGAGCCGGAGCCGGAGCCACGGCGCAGCCTCGGAACGCGACGCACGCAGGTGTCAATTTTCAGCAAGGCGACGTTGCCGGTCCATCGACAAGCTATCATTTTGGACGCCGGGATTTAGCGGAAAGCCTGGCAGGATTGAGCATACAGTCTAGTTCGTCTCCGTCACAGAGAGAAGTAGAAGTTGCTGTAATAGCAAATTATTTGGCCGCACTTAAAAATATTTATCAAGAACATTCCGTTACGGCTGCAATGACGTCTAAACAAGCAGACGAGTGGCGAAAATCGAACAATATCGTATCAATACACACTCTGAGCAAAATTAATTGTTTGGCACCGCGCATCCCAAATCCGATATTGACTTTGGACCGTGGATTTTTTAACTATCCTGAGATAATGCTTACGTTTGCAAGGCATAGATTTTTCACTCCTGGCATAATACAGGCACAAATTTGGCCGATACTGCTCAGCGGTCATAGTTTAGTGGCCGTCACACCAATCGGCGCGGGAAAGACTCTCGCTTATCTATTGCCGGCCATCTTACACATCGACTCGCAGCCGCGCTCAGGTCGCTTCAGTCCCAGCGTGCTCGTCTTAGCGCCTACGCTAGCGCTCGCTATCCTGATCGAATGCCAGGCCGAGGCGTTCAAATGCCGCGGCATCAAAGGAATCTGCATTCCTGGCGGCGTCAGAAGCAAAAGCGAACTCAAAGAATGTATCGAATATGCGCAGATTATCATTACCACGCCGGAACGCTTCAAATGGCTGATCGACTGCAGCATTGTCGACGTTAAATCTTTTACATACGTAGTCATAGATGAAGCGGATAACATGATTAAAATTGGCGCTGCACCGATAATTTCCAAATATCTCAAGAGCATGCACGACGATCTGCAAATCGTAATGACATTTACAAGATGGTGCTCGGGAGCTAGCTTGTTCTCGTCAAAATGCATTAAACATTCATTTGAAGTCAAGTTTGATTTCCCCCGTCCGCCCCCCGTCCAGAGATTCACTCAAAAATTAGTCTTTATAGACGAAGGCGGAAAATTCAACGCTTTCGTGAAGATTGTGAGAGGTCTTAAATGCTACGAAAACATACTAGTATTTTGCAATAGCAAATTAACTGCCGCTCAGTTAACGGCCGATTTATTCCTCATGGGTATTCCATGCGGAGACGTTTTCAATTGTCACAATATACTGGAATTTAACAACGGCATCATTAATATCTTGATAGCAACGGATAGAGCGCACTGTGGATCCAACGTCGATTACGTGACTTACATGTTGAACTATGATTTTCCTTGTGATATTGAGGAATACAAGGATCGCATAGGTCGAACTGGTTTTGTCGGCCCAAAGAGCACGCTAATATCCTATCTGAAGCCGACGGATTGGGACAAAGCCGACGATCTTATTGCGATTTTAAAGCAAATGAATAAATCGGTGCCACCTGAACTGTTGAGAATGTCGGAGAGATTCAATTCACTGCGCAACAAGCGAGACAAGAATTTAACCTATTTGTAATCTTCGTAGACCTCTTTTTTGTCTGGAGATCTAGCGGAGGGTTTCCAGCGATCATGAGCACCGCACCTTACTGAAAATATCAAGTAAATGAATAAAATGTACACCATAATATACAAAAGGTTCCAAATACAATAATACGTAAACTAGTTCATAAAATACATTTAAAATTAGCGTACATTGCAATGTGCACAGGGACTGAAAGGGTATGTCACCGTTACTAAATATTTTCTATGTACGAGTTCTTATCATATTTTGTTGTTCAAATTGGGTTTATAGAATTAAGTTTTATATAAAGACAGAGAATTGTAAGACTGATAATTTCTCTCTAAGATTTCAGTGATTCTTGCTTTTATACTAGTTTTTATTATTTGTTGATGGATAATAAGAGTTGTCTTTAAAAAATTTATTTTGTTATTTTTACGCTGTAATCTGAAATTTGTGTGTGTCCTGTTAAAGCTTAAGTATAGAGTCATTCAAATCTGGATGTTTATTTTTGTAATGTATTGCTGGAAATAGATATCGGACAATATGATTCAATCGTGGCCATAAAATCACTCAATATCGCTCAGCATTCACAGCAACATTTTCAATTTAACTTTTATCATACATGTGTAGAAATTTATATCTTTGTTAATGTTTATTATGGTTATTCTATTAATTATGTGGCGTTGCTTCATCAGATTATTCTGTAAAATGATGTGTCTTTTGTGGCTCGCTCGTTTGTCATATAGTCTATGATCCACGAATCAGACAGATGTTATTATGTTTTAAATAAATTGTATTTTACTTCAACAGTCTTTGATTTGAATGAATATCAGCTCCACTAAATTTAGAATGTATTTGATAATAGTAATTATTGCAGATCACGTAAAATTTATAATTGAAATTGAAACATGTATTATACGTTGGTTGTGCATCAATTTCGCTACATAAGGCGTCACCAGCTGATCTGTTAGAATTTTTATAAATTCGGTGTGCATCGATGAAATGATCAGTTTTCTGATTCAAATTCTTATAAACTATGAATGATACCAATGCTGCAATATCCGGAATATTGAGAAGAGTCTAAATGCCAGAAGCAATTCATCTTCCATTTGAATCCCGTTGACTATAGTTGTCAGGACTTATCGACTTCTCTCTCTCAGGATTATACAAATCATGCTATTCGTAACGAAATACTTGAAGATATGTACAGGATTTGTGGAAATCTCCCATTTAAAACTTCCGCCAACCCCTCGAAGAATGTGCGTCCCGTTGTCGGTGGCTGTGTGAACTATTTGGTTCCATCGCGCTTGTATGAATTCTCTTTGTTCACAACGTCATTTTAAATATGTAATTCATCTAAAATAACGTCATTGATATTGTCTATTACAAATTTTTCCTCCGCATTAGAAATATCACCTTTGGGAATAGGAACACAATCCTCATCGTTAACACTGAAATCTTCCACGTCACTTCCACTCATCTCGTCCATCAACCATCCCTTGATACTTTATGTATACTTCTTCACGTATGATTTCTATTACATCGTCTTTAGGTTAAGTTATAAATCCTGTCAGTTTAATGGGTAATAAAGAAAAGAAAGGCTTGCAAGTGTCAAGACTTATGTGAGAAACTGATTGGATTCCAGCAAGGGTGTTTACGATCAGGTAACAAAGAGGTTCACAAGAGACCAAATAACATTGATAAAATAAGGGATAAAATGTAGATTATGATAACTGTAAGTTCTACAAACTATTAGTGTAATAAGAATAAAATAGTATAGGCCAAATAAAATGAGTATTAGAAATAAGACAAAGAGGGTAAGTTTGGGCGGTTGCAAATACAGATCAGATTTACATCCTGCAATAAATAACGGTATGGAATAAAGAAAACTGAAACAATAATAGGTCGATGCTATGCAGTTGGACATTAGGACTAGGCGTCTCTGAGATACAGCGTGGGAACATTACACTTTCGATCAGCGAGTCAATATCCCGCCTATTATTTCATCAATCAGTACAGCATTACTCGCCGGTATTCCTCCTAGATTCTTATATATATTATCAGTTTTAATAAATAATTAAAAAAGCGTATTTGCGAATTGGCAGCTTCTAAAAGAAAAGATAACTTAATGTCAAAATTGAAAATTGATTTATTTAATAAAAAATAACGTATTGATAAATCTAGAAAAATAAAAATTATTCATACTTTCCCTGTCAATTATGTTTATTTTCGATTATCCGGATTAATTTCTTCCCCAATTAGTCCAGATAATCGAGGTTCTATTGTATACGTTTTATTACAAAGAACTTATCCAACAAACAAAATAAATTAAAACTTGTAATGTTTAGTCAAACTGACAGATGGCTCGTATCCGATTACAGTGTTGCCATTCTTTTAAATATTTAATGGACGAAAACGGCGAAAACTATTAGTCTTGTTGATTTATTTACGGAAATTAAGTCAGGTGTCGTTCTTTAAATATAATTTTCGTCATTAAATACTAATGCAGAAAATACTAAATGATTCAAAGCTATTTATTTAAAATAAGAATAATAAGCGCTTTTATAAACGAAAAAAATATTGATTTGCACTTTATAAATACGCGATGATTTAGATTGCTCTTGATGAATTATTTGAGTAAAATATTTAAAAGCTGACGTTTTTATAAATATTTTAATTTGGCGCATTGTTATCCCAATGTATTTTGAGGTGCTGTCAACACTGATGTAAAACGACCGCTTGATTCAAGCAGGCTGCTGTCAACATATTGGCGCGCGACAAACTTCCAACATTGATACGCCGCACCATGGAACGAAGAGAAGGTGGCATATTACACCGGGAACTTTCTGGAAGACTGAAGTAGATACATCAACTCTGACGTGTGCGAGAGCGAAAAAGTGGAATTACCGACAGAATCGATCAAATGTTAAAAACTATTTAAGGCATCGGCATGAAAGAACTGAACGACCGAATAGGGAGTATCCTTTTATCAAAATATTCTATAAATAGATAGCATCCTAACCTAGCTTATATGATGATGAATCAGATGGAAGAATGGCGAAGTCTAGAACAGCATAAAAGTGAAGATTACCGCAGATAATTCTCCTCATTGAAACGCTCGTATTTTTCCAGATGAAAATCTGAATCTCCGAAAATACGGTTTTATTTGGCCGCATAAAACACACTGCTGATATGTTGGACACACACATCCAGTGGCTAGTCCCCGCGTATTAAAAAAGTTCTGTAATAGTTTTGAAAAATACATATACGATATATGAAATTAAGAATCACCAAAAATTGAACACGCGTCAGAATTGTTATTATGAAATATAAATAGTAAGCAAAATTGACAGAGTGCATTGCAATTACAAAGAAGGTCGGAAATATGTTATGTAAAATTTAGGGACATAACAGTGCTAAAATATGATATACCGTCGATTGTGAAAATTATGAGGACTGCAAACAGCGAACGCTATTGGCTTCCATGCTCTAAAGTTCCATGGTGATTTGCCATACACTATTGAAAAATTCACAATAAATTTGGCTGCTTTGCTTTAACAACACGGCCGTTACAACCTAACAAACTTTGAGCGTCCCAATTGAAAGACCCTATATAACCAAATAAGAATGATATTGGGAATTCAACGTATCAAAGTGTATCCACAAAAAAATATTCTAGGAAGATCATTTATGTCTGATAATGGATATGGCCCCTTAATAATAAAAAAAAAGTTTTTTTTAATAACATAACCTATTGCATAAAGGCAAACTGACAGCTGGTTAAAGTTGCTATCGAGTGATTCACATTTATGTACAGGAAAGAATAAAAATAATGTCGTTGAAATGTCATTTTATATTAAAAACAACGTGGTAAACTGTTTATAAATCACAGTTTATTATGTAAGTATATTTAATACTCTCACAAACGAGTGTTTATATGTATTTTTCTAAATAAATATATTTTTTTTTTCTTTTTGCAAAAAATATGTTTGTATAAATATAATTCATGATTTACTGTGTGTGTATTTCGGATTGAATGAATTATAATTTAATATCGGCATTGTTTGTATGACAATGTGAAATATTAATGAATGTTTTTTAATTTTTATTCAGATGGCGCATTGTTACCCCGTTGTGTCGGTCAATCTTGCTGACAAGTGTAATTTGACCGCTCATTTTAAAAGTTTTCGCTTAGTTGTCATTCTTTCGGTGCCAGTCGACACGATTACACGCCATCGCCATGACATACGGAGAGGACGGCGACAAGAGTTTGGAGGCCTTTGCGGGGCAGTTGGCCGATCCCTTACTGCCCAATGCGACGGACGATGCAGCTGCGACGAGCTCGGATGGTCGGGACGGAGCTGGAGCCACGGCGCAGCCTCGGAACGCGACGCACGCAGGTGTCAATTTTCAGCAAGGCGACGTTGCCGGTGCCATGGCGCAGCCTCGGAACGAGGTGCATTCTGATGTCAATTTTCAGCAAGGCGACGTTGCCGGTCCATCGACAAGCTATCATTTTGGACGCCGGGATTTAGCGGAAAGCCTGGCAGGATTGAGCATACAGTCTAATTCGTCTCCGTCACAAACAGAAGTAGAAGTTGCTAAAATAGCAAATTATTTGGCCGCGCTTAAAAATATTTATCAAGAACATTCCGTTACGGCTGCAATGACGTCTAAACAAGCAGACGAATGGCGAAAATCGAACAATGTCGTATCAATACACACACTGAGCAAAATTAATTGTTCGGCACCGCGCATCCCCAATCCGATACTGACTTTGGACCGTGGATTTTTTAACTATCCCGAGATAATGCGTACGTTTGCAAGGCATAGATTTTACACTCCTGGCATAATACAGGCGCAAGTTTGGCCGATACTGCTCAGCGGTCATAGTTTAGTGGCCGTCACACCAATCGGAGCGGGAAAGACTCTCGCTTATCTATTGCCGGCCATCTTACATATCGACTCGCAGCCGCGCTCAGGTCGCTTCAGTCCCAGCGTGCTCGTCTTAGCGCCTACGCTAGCACTCGCCATCCTGATCGAATGCCAGGCCGAGGCGTTCAAATGCCGCGGAATCAAAGGGATCTGCATTCCCGGCGGCGTCAGAAGCAAAAGCGAACTCAAAGAATGCATCGAATATGCGCAGATTATCATTACCACGCCGGAACGCTTCAAATGCCTGATTGATTGCAGCATTATCGACATTAAATCTTTTACATACGTAGTCATAGATGAAGCAGATAACATGATTAAAACTGGCGCTGCACCGATAATTTCCAAATATCTCAAGAGCATGCGCGACGATCTGCAAATCGTAATGACATTTACAAGTTGGTGCTCGGGAGCTAGCTGGTTCTCGTCAAAATGCATTAAACATTCATTCGAAGTCAAGTTTGATTTCCCTCGTCCGCCCCCCGTCCAGAGATTCCCTCAAACGTTAGTCTTTATAGACGAAGGTGGAAAATTCAACGCTTTCATGAAGATTGTGAGAGGTCTTAAATGCTACGAAAACATACTAGTATTCTGCAACAGCAAATTAACAGCCACTCAGTTATCAGACGATTTATTCCTCATGGGTATTCCATGCGGAAACGTTTTCAATTGTCACAGTATACTGGAATTTAACAACGGCATCATTAATATCTTGATAGCTACGGATAGAGCGCGCTGTGGATCCGACGTCAATTACGTGACTTACGTGTTGAACTATGATTTTCCTTGTGATATTAAGGAATACAATGATCGCATAGGTAGAACTGGTTTTGTCGGCCCGAACAGCACGCTAATATCCTATCTGATGCCGACGGATTGGGACAAAGCCGACGATCTTATTGCGATTTTAAAGCACATGAATATATCAGTGCCACCTGAACTATTGATAATGTCGGAGAGATTCAATATAATGCGCAATAAGAATAAGACAATAAAACCTCCAAATGTTCAATACAGAAAGGTCCATTTGACCTATTTGTAATTGAGAATACAAATATAAATATTTGTCAAATTACGTTCAAAAACCCTTTCAGATTCAACTTTTTTCCTTTTTATTCTTTATCTGCTATCTAGAACAACACAGCTTTTGCAGGAAAATTGTTTTTTGTTTTAATAAGTTCATTTTCCAGGATTAAGAGTGTACAATGCAATGTAAAAATGGGTTGAAACGGTGTAAAATAATTTTTAAATTTAATTTACAATCACAAACATTTATTATATTACAAAATCAAACAGGTGGCTTCCATATTATTGTCAAAACTGTCTTTCTTATGGTATCAAAATGTGTGCGTCGTACTAAATGTCTTCCGTTAAACGCTTTTCTCCTCATCTCATAATTTGTTGCGCACTTGGTCTTCTCCTTTTCTTCACCTTGATTGGTTTAACTACTGCTATTAGACCATACATCAAATAGCACCCTCCTGCATTGATATACTTCTCCTGCCAGTCAGGATGTCCTTTAGAGCCGATGTAACATGAAGTTGAATGGTTTAAATTGTGTCCAAATGTTTCTCTTTCAGGACTCTGTTTAAGCAAAGAAACTAAAACAAGTCTGTAGAAGCCAGGGACTGGAGGGAGGCTGGGTGTGGTGCTAACCAATGGGATGCAGCTCCTGGCCAGAAAAACGTTCCCAACGAAGATACTATGGCTTGGCACGTTGTCATGATGAAGTTTTCATGCGTCTTTCTGTACAAATATTCAATTACAATGCAATAAAACCTGGATCCGTGTTAGACATGTTGCCATATATCTTAATTCTCGTACCTTTGACGGCAGCACTGAAAATAATAGCACAGGATAAGTCGGTGGGTCCATCTTCCCTTGCTTGACTGATCCCATCTCTGTTGCCAACCTCCCTCAGTTTCTGGTCGTGTTCGCTGCGATTTTTGGTATCTTCATAGTCCTCTTTTTTGCCCGGAGAGCCAGCGGAGGGTTTCCAGCGATCATGAGCACCGCATCTTACTGAAAATATCAAGTGAATGAATAAGATGTACACCATAATATACAAAAGGTTCCAAATACAATAATACGTAAACTAGTTCATAAAATACATTTAAAATTAATGTACATTGCAATGTGCACAGGGACTGAAAGGGTATCTCACCGTTACTAAATATTTTCTATGTACGAGTTCTTATCATGATATTTTGTTGTTCAAATTGGGTTTATAGAATTAAGTTTTATATAAAGACAGAGAATCGTAAGACTGATAATTTCTCTCTAAGATTTCAGTGATTCTTGCTTTTATACTGGTTTTTATTATTTGTTGATGGATTGTTATCGAGTATAATGTAATAAGAGTTATCTTTAAAAATTTTATTCTGTTATTTTTACGCTGTAATCTGAAATTTGCGTGTGTGTCCTGTTAAAGCTTAAGTAAAGGGTCATTCAAATCTGGATGTTTATTTTTGTAATGTATTGCTGGAAATAGATATCGGACAATATGATTCAATCGTGGCCATAAAATCACTCAATATCGCTTAGTATTCACAGTAACATTTTCAATTTAATTTTTATCATACATGCGTAGAAATTTATATCTTTATTAATGTTTATTATGGTTATTCTATTAATTATGTGGTGTTGCTTCATCAGATTATTCTGTAAAATGATGCGTCTTTTGTGGCTCGCTCGTTTGTTATATAGTCTATGATCCACGGATCGGACTGATGTTATCATGTTTTAAATAAATTGTATTTTACTTCAACAGTCTTTGATTTGAATGAATATCAGCTCCACTAAATTTAGAATGTATTTGATAAAAGTAATTATTGCAGATCACGTAAAATGTATTAATGAAATTGAAACATGTATTATACGTTGCTTGTGCATCAATTTCGCTACATATGGCGTCACCAGCTGCTCTGTATTTTAGACTCGAAGTTTACCCCCATAATTTATAATCTAAGATGTAATTCTGAAACAATTTTACTTGAGTATTACAAAAATGACATGAATTAATTGATCGAAATGTAGTTTTTATTAAGAATACGATAATACAACTAAGGAACGCTGAGGAGACTCGCAGAGTCAAAGAGAATGGTGAGAAGTAACTTAGACAAGTTGCATTTCAAGAAGTTCGTTGAAATAAGTCGGAGAAGTTAACTATCAAGAGGTTTGCCGCATAAGCTGGTAAGGGATACTTGTGGACGAATGCTTAATGTGAGAATGATTAGTAAATGATCTTCAAAGAAAGATCTGAAGGAATGGGGAAGGTTCACACAACGAAGGGATGTGATCATAGAAAAAAGAAAGCTTGTGTGAAAATGGATTTGTGGCATTGTGTTGGAGTTTGACAATAAGATGTATGTGACATATGTAAGTTATAAATCCTGTCAGTTTAATGGGCAATAAAGAAAAGAAAGGCTTGCAGGTATTAAGACTTATGTGAGAAACTGATTGGATTCCGGCGAGGGCGTTTAAGATCATGTAACTAAGAGATTGACAAGAGACCAAATAAATTGGTAAAATAAAATTTGCAAGTATGGGCATGTGTATGAATTTTACAATACATAATAACAAGTATGACGTAATTAGGCATAAAAAGTTTCATAGAACATTGAATATAAGCAAAATTCATTATTATGAAATATGATTTATATACAAAAATATGAAGTTCATTGGATTTGCAAAGAGTACGCAAATATTTAACACGTGCTAGAATTGTTAAGAAATATGAATAGTAAACAAAATTGACGGAGTGCATTGCAATTACAAAGAAGATCGGAAATAAGTTAATGAAAAATTTAGGGACATAACACATATTACTTCGTTACTTTGATGAACACATGACATCGTATAAAATAATTTCTAATGACTTTGACAATATTCTATTTGTGAAATTAATAAAATAATATCTATTTATGTTGCTTTTTTAGACAAATCATTTGACGTTTTTTCAACTTTTTAGATTTATTTATGAACCCAATATTTTAAATAATGCACTATACTATACACTTTATAATATTTTTTATTTGACTAAATTAACGTTAATATAAATCAAGTTACGAGCATTTTCGTGCAAGACGCATGGAATAGAAAATCACTAGAAATGTGAGGGATTCCGTGATCTGATCACTTGCCAATACTCCTGAGTGTTAATAATAATAATTAAAAAAGAACATTTGCGAATTGGCAGCTTCTAAAAAAAAAAGATAATTAAAAATCAAAATAGATAATTGATTTTTTTAATAAAAAATAATTGATTGATAAACCTAGACAAATAAAAATTATTCATACTTTCCCTGTCAATTATGTTTATTTTCGATTATCCGTAACTAATTGTGGAAGAAAGTAGTCCGGATAATCGATTTGTATTTGTTTACTATATATTGTATACGTTTTATTTTAAAGAACTTAACCAACAAACAAAATCAATTAAAAATTGTAATGTTTAGTCAAACTGACAGATGGTTTATATCCGATTAGTGTTGCCATTCTTTTAAATATTTAATGGACGAAAACGGCGAAAATTATTACAGTCATTGATTTATTTAAGAAAATTATATCAAATGTCGTTCTTGAACTATAATTTCCGTCATTAAATACTAATGCAGAAAATATTAAATGATTCAACGTTATTTATTTAAAATAAAAATAATAAGCGCTTTTATAAACGAAAAAAAATTTTGTTTTGCACTTTATAAATATGTGATGATTTAGATTGCTCTTAATGAATTATTGGGTAAAATATTTAAAAGCGAACGTTTTTAAAAATATTTTAATTTGGCGCATTTTTACCCCAATGTATTTTGAGGTGCTGTCAACACTGATGTAAAACGACCGCTTGATTCAAGCAGGCTGCTGTCAACATATTGGCGCGCGACAAACTTCCAACATTGATACGCCGCACTATGTAACGAAGGGATGGTTGCATATTACACTGGGAACTTTCTGGAAGACTGAAGTAGATACATCGACTCTGACGTGTGTGAGAGCGAAGAAGTGGAATTACAGACAGAATCGATCAAATGTTAAAAACTATTTAAGGCATCGGCGTGAAAGAACTGAACTACCGAATAGGGAGTATCCTTTATATCAAAATATTCTATAAATAGATAGCATCCTAGCTTATATGATGATGAATCAGATGGAAGAATGGCGAAGTCTAGAACAGCATAAAAGTGAAGATTACCGCAGATAATTCTCCTCATTGAAACGCTCGTATTTTTCCAGATGAAAATCTGAATCTCCGATAATATGATATGACATCAGCTTGTTTGAGATTCTTGAAGGTTCCGTATTCGAACATATTCTGCTGGGGATATTCAACGAAGTTAACGTTCTCGTGACTGCGGATTTTGTGAGTCGAGACGTTGACATCAACCACGTGAATTACGTACTTCATTATGATTTTCCACACAATTTGGTGACTTTGAAGGCCAATTTAGGCTTCATCAAAATCTCTCGGACTCGGACTAGAGCTTTGGGGGCAAGGCTATAAATATATGTATAATGCCCTGTAGATCAATTGAATGATCAATCCATAATAATAGATTGATCATTCTGGTTTAAGGGAAACCAGTTTAGGAGACAGATTTTTTAGTGTTTTTCATATTTGTTTTTAACAGGGATAAGATTATTAGAATTTTTTTAAACTTGGAGAATATTTTATTGACATTTTGAAGTATATTTGATTTTATTTTTTCAGTCATTCCCATCGGAAATATCCGAGTTATAATCTGATGCCAATGGAAGGTCGCCATCAGAGTTTGCTGCTGGCGGGAATTGTAATAGTCACAATTTTTATTTAAAATCAATACCATATTTTAATTTTATTTATAATATATTTTTTAAGAACATGAGGCCAGTTTTGATTAAAAAGTTAAAAATTATACATTTTTTAAAAAATAATACATAATCATTGTATGTCTATTTTATATTAATAAATTGTATTTTATCTAAAAATATATGATATGGTCTTTTTAATTCAAACAAATATTAAACAATGCCACATTATACATGAAGTGCGATAACTTTATTTAACAAACAATAAATGTACCCTCTCATTTGACTTATGGCTCTCCAGCATATAGATTAGCCTATATTCATGACTGCAATGCTTTAATATTTACATTTAATAAATTTAATTCATCAGACATGGCACGTGGCTTCTGCATTTTTATTTTTCTAGCATCATCACAGACGGACAGTCATTAGAAAAAGTTATGTATTCAACAGGAATATTGCGTGTAAATAGAAAAGGAAATCCAACAGAAGTAACAAAGGAAGCTAAAAATGTAGCCTTGGTTGGCGTTGACATTTTAGTCGCTAGACAGTTTAGTAATAGCCATTTTTATTCTAAATACGTCCACGAAATACAGTCAAACCTTCTATAGTGTGGAGATAGGGATCACGCTATAGAAAGTTAGGCACCCATATAAAATTTGTACGTCTTTAGTTTGTTAAAGAGTGCAAGTGACTAAACCGTGCGAGGGACCTTTATGTATTTTACACATTGCTTACATAAAAGACGCTACAAATGAAGTTGACGCTATAGGAGGGTTGACTGTACTATGCATTTACAAAATACACAGGATAAGATTTGGAGCGGAGCAGATTTTTCTATAAAATAAAAAATCAATCTAACATCATTGACCCTATCGGACCTGAAATCGTGAGACAGAGACGGGTGTCTTGCGTCTCATCATACACTCGAGCATCGATGGCAAAGTCGTGCCGTAAAGTAACCCCTACACGTCTAAACATTTTCAATATATTTTTAAAAAATTAAATTAACTAGCAAATGTTCATATTTACTATTCAACAAAAAATCGTATATTAAAGAATCTTTTAACTGTCATAAAATTTAGTTATAATTAACTGAAATCGCTTTCGTCGGATAAGCTATTAAGCTCTTTCAACAAAAATAAGATGACTTTTGTTCGTGTTGTCTTGAGAGCAGGCGTTTGTTTTGATAATTAAGATACTTACATCATTTTTATCGTTGATAATTTTTGTTATTCCCCTTTGACTGTTCTGGAGTGACGTCATTAGCCGAGTACCAGCACTCTTTTGCAAAATCTACTCCTTCAAAAGTAAAATGGCAGACTTGCAAGGTAACCCTGTCCTTTTATTTTCGCAACACGTTAATAGACAAAATAGCTGAACAACAGAAAAAATGTATCATGCAAGTTGAACATTAAGAAATATTCCGAATAAATTGTGTGCTATCACAGTATTAAGGTTAATTTATTGATTCTGGTTCATTATATGGAAAAATAGATTTACATTAGAGCGTAGCGTGTATGTTATCCGGTTTAAAAAGGTTAACTACATTTTCTTTTGCGGTCCAAATCTAATAATTAATGTAAATATTCATCGGACAAAAATAAATACATATATGACTGCGAAGTCGGGCATAAGTTCTGCATTACAATCAAATGCAGGAGTGACTCACTGTCGTATTGCAAAGACTCCCATACACCATACGCAATTGTAAGTGCAGTCATCACTGATTGATTCCTAGTCTATGGGTCGCGACCCAAGTTTTGATCGCGTGGGTTTCCTGCATCTATTAAAGTAATTAATTATTGAAACATTTTTTGTCAATAATCATCCTTTGGCCTCCGGATTCTCTGACAAAAACTGTATATTGAAATTAGCTTAGCTTTCGGATATATTTTCGGATAAGTCCAATAAGCTCAATCATGCAGGATTCTGATCACAATGTGATTGAACTATCGGAAAAAATACTAGAACACTTCAAGAAAGGTTAAACCTGTCGAAAAAAATTAAATGAATTTTAAAATAAATCATTGAAGTCCAAATTGACAAAATAAGCAGAGAGATGCTGCCTTTCAGAGAATATTTAAAAAGTTTTCAGCAACGTCAAGGATCAAACTGAATTAATGATTCGTGTCATTCCACAATTAGAATTATATTTACAATCTATAATTTTTCACATCACATCAACTCTTTATAATGATAATATGATGCAATATCTATTGATTTCCAGCTTTGGCATGTTATATCAGCTTTGGCTCGGGCCTCGGGTTATATAAATTGTGGCATGTTTTTTACAACACGCTTTATATAACACGGTTTGATGGGGGAAAATATACGATTTCTACGGGGTTGGATTATATATATATAAGCTATGCCTATAATGCCTGGGGAAAATTCTATTCGTTAGATACATTAGAAATTTTGCTAAATGAAACACAATAACCAACAAGATATTATTATGGAAAATATGTACATATTTTCAACGCAATCTTGAATCGTTAAAATTACTGAGGCTTATTATGTTCGAATAGGATAAATCATCAATTAGAATTCTGAAAGCAGCACTATAAAATAGATGAACAGGACTCGGACAGGAAAAAATATTGCTTTGTTTCTTATTGGATTGCCGCACTGACATTTTTCATAGTATGATGTTCAGGCTAGGGAATCCAATCCCGAGTTAAAATTTCGATCCCGAGATTTCGGGATTGCAATTAGACCATCCGGGATCAGTCCCGGGATCCCGGGATCGGTATTTTCAATAGTTTAAGAAATTACATTGCTAAATTTGATCTAAAACTACTAATAAGTCTATTTGTTTAAAATGCGATTTTTTTTATTTATTTAAGAAAAGATAAAAATACAATTCAAAACAAGATAAATAAAATATTCAAATATTAAACTAAAATATGGCGTGAGCGCCCATTTTCGTATAACACTATCAATGTGACTGATAAAATTCCTTTCTGCTGAGACACGGATTAAAACTCGCAAAATTCCCGATTTCCCGACAAATTATTTATTACCATCACTGCAGATGAATACTTATATACTATAATACTTCGATGTGATTTGTAATTATATTACGGAGCAATACAAAAATTCCAAATCCCGTATCTATTATATTTCATATCAATATTCTCATTATAAGAGTCGAGGTGTAGTAAATACATCACCGCTAGGGAGAGGTTAATATAACAATTTAAAAACATATATGTACTGGATATATGTATACATAGATTAGACAGTTATTGCCACCAAATAGTAGTTACGCCACTGTTTCCAAGCGTTCAGATTTCGTCGGGAATGTCTCGATTTAATAGCCTTCGTGAAATAACAGTGAAGTTAATATTTTGATTTACCGGGAGACTTATGCGTTATTATATCAGGAAATCCACTAATATATTATCTCTCTGACTAATGGCAGTCTACGAGCAGGATGGCAATATGTCTCAAATTATAATGCTAAACATATGAGATGATTGTCATGGCCGTTAAAAATTGTTTACATGCGGCGACACTTGAATTTAACCTTTTTTTTACTATGATGTATTTACTACACAGAGTCGACTTGTAGTAAAGTTTTAATAATCTACTATATCGATATATATACTATTTATATTGATATATATATTATCGAATATCGATATGAAATATAATAAATACGGGGATTTAGAATGTCATATATGGCGTTCTAAATACATAGCATCGTAAGGGTTTAAAATGTATAATATTAACAGGACGTTTTTATGTTTTTTTTTTTCAATATCCAACGTCAAATAAATCCAAGTTTTTAGGCATGTCTTTACAACACTTTACTTTGGCTAATATATCTGAAATACCACATTGTAAATACGTATTGTTGATATTGAGCGTGTGTGGGGTGGATGAAAACTACATGCGTCGATAGATTATTTTAGCACTGCACCGAGCAAAGAAGGTCACATGATTGAAGTTCTATTTCTAAATGCACTTAAGTTGCTATCAATCTATTCAATATGAATTTAAAAATATCTTTGGTAAATTTTTAGCTATAGTAAATTGCCATAAGGCTTTCATATTTTATAAAAATTGGGGAGGGATTGAAATTCCGCTACCAGGCTTATTGTGCAAATATCTGTTTAAAACTCAATGCATTTTCATAATTTATGAAAATTATAAAAGTAAAAAAATGCATTTCACTAGGCTATTTAATGACATCCTTGTCTAGATAATTGAAATTGATTTTGTAGGATTGTTTTCAGTTTAAAAAAATGTTTAAACGCGTTTTATCCGGGTTATATTAAACTTTTTGCTGCCTAGAAGCAAATGTGGACATATTTCTGCAAAAAAAAAATTTTCAAAATAATCCAGGTCCGCGAAGACCTGGGAGCCCCGACAACGGTTTCGTGAGGTTAATCACGACGCGCAAGCCGTTGAACCATCGTGACTTTCTGGAAAAACGCTATTTTAGCAATAAGTACACCAATATCTGGTTCGAACCCTTGCTAAACCTATTTTAAGATTTACAATAATTTCAATTTATAAAATATTCAAACCAAGCGAACGAATTATTATGGGATAACACTACAAAAGCGCAACGAAGAAGGCCTTATATCCTGGCGAACAGCCGACTTAATGGAGATAAACCCTACGTTTAATTGTTGGAAATGCTTTTCGAGCATCGTGTGGTGTGCATCTTTGGTCATCGGGTGCCTGTAAAGTGAAAGCATCAACAGTATCCCCATTTTCACAAATAAATCGGACATCTAGCGTAAAGCTTCGTAAATTAAATACCCCTAGTTATCAATTCATCAGATAGATTTCGTTAGGTGCTCCAATTTTTGCATTTAACACATCCACTGTTTTACGTACATCACAAAAATATTGCTCTTATTTAAATAATATCAATCCTTAACCCATTTAAATATTGTATTTTATAGCTCCGTAGACATTATATATGGATTCGTTTGACGGAATTTTAATTAATAATTAGTCCTCATTTTCCTCACATCCTCATTTTATCAGGGCCGTAACAAGGAGGTGTCAAAGCAGGTATTCCACTGGGATTCGGGCACAAAACGCAAAATACCGATCCAGTTGAGAGTTGCACGTGGTTTTTATTTTACTTGACTATTCTACTTTACATGAATCAACACTGATTGACGCTATTAGTTTTTTTTAAAATTTATACTAAGTTATCCTGTTTATGAAATATTCGTCAAAGCGATCCAAAGTGGATAAAATGAACGCAGTTATGAAAATCTGATCTTTGAAATTTGCTCCCTATTTTGCCTGAGGATACCTTCGCCTAATGGAGAGTGCAGCCTGCGGCAAGGATAACTGGACCCTATCTTACAATATTATATTCATTCAAAAAACTGGCCCCTAAAGTTTTCTGTTACCCTAACCCCTAAGGTTTAGCTACGATCAGAGGCGTCTCCTCATATTTCTCGGAATAAATATCGCTTTAGGGCACGCATTTCAAATAAGGTTGTTTCGCTGACTTGCCCTTAACTACATTGTTTTTATTTTACATAAATATGAACAAACATACAAACATTGATTTTTATTCATAAGAAGATCTACTGTAAGTTAATTGTATTATACTTGTATTATTTGAAAAAGTTGGCAAAGTTTTATAGCAATCGAAAAAACGGTATGGCAGCGCATTTCGAACGAACATAACCCAATTCATTTTTATATATTATAAGAAGATATACTAAGTTGTCTAATCCCTCTTTTCTTCGTTATCGCCCATCCGATCAGTCTTCTTCGGATAACCTCGTTTTATTTTGTTTGACGAACGATTTCAAGGCGCTCATTCGTCACATCAGCAGTCTGAAAAGAAGACCGATTGGACATACGAACCTTATGGCCACTCCGTCCTATTTTAGGGCTTTTTGTGATATTTTCTATTATATATACGATCATAGAAGCAACTATAAAGCAACAATACATTGGATTTCTAAGAGGGTGGGGGGGGGAGGTAAGTTAGATAATTGCCACGGGCGCTTCCCTTGTTACGGCTCTGCGTATAATATCCATATAGCTGAACGAATAAAACAAGCATCCTGACTGTGTGAAGTCATTGTTTCGAGCACAACTGGGCGCAAAACGCAAAATACCGACCCGGTCAAGAGCACATGATTTTTATTTTACTTGAGCATTCTACTTTACATGAATCAACACTGTTTGACTCTATCCGTTTTTTATTTATGCTAAATTGTGTAATATCTCTTTTTTCGTTATCACTTAAACATTGGGCCGATCCAGCCGGCACAAGTCCACAATAAAATAAAGACAACAGTATTTTCGACCGGTTATAAAATTTAAAAAAAACCCACCCTTCGTTTTGTAATGAGAGCTCGAAATCGTTCTGCAGACATGTTCAGGTTTGACGTCCGATCGCGAGGCGCTCATTCGTCATATCAGCGGTTCAAAAAGTGGACCGATTGGACACGCAGACCTTGTGTCCTCATTTAAGGCTATTTGGGGTTAACTTATATAGGTGGCTCGCGCCAAATGAGGTGACGAACGAGTGTAGATCTCCCCTCATAGATAAAAACTATATATTTATCTATTCTCTATTTATGCTGCTCTCTTAACTAGTTTTTTTAGTTTTAAGCTACAAAATCTAGCTGATTTCTCTCCCGCGCTCAGAGACCAATTTAAGGATTTTCTTCACCATTTCTGGTGTGGTTACCTCATTTGGTAGAACACTGCGTTGTTCGTCTTGGCCTCGTTTAAACTCTGCCACCTAACATTTTACTGTTGTAAACGAAGAAGCAGACTCTCTAAGAGTAGAATCTAGCTCGACTTTGAGATTAGTTGGACTGACACTATTTTTGTATATTATTTTAAAATCATATCAAATCATAAATAATTGCCGATTTTTTAACAAACACTTATTTAGCTTAAACAAAATAACAAATCAATATTACTGTGATTCTTCTCACATGGATAGCTGTATGTGGGCTGCTCACGTCCAAATCAATTATTATCAGACGGTGAGCATCACGCGGAAAAATGTTGTCCATCCAAAAGCACTTCATTAGCACAATATTTGAGGTGGGAAAAAAGATAGGAAATGAAAATCAGGGATCTTACGAGATCGAATGTTGAACATTGAACAAACCAATAAATATATAAACCACGGGGTGACAAAACTAGGGAACCCAATCCCGGACAGTTTCAGGCACTTACGAATCCCGGGATTAGTAAACGCAATCCCGAAAAAATCGGGATTGAAAATTTTATCTAATAGAAATCGTACAGCTCACCATCATGTTGAAAGCTACTATATCGAGACATTGCCGCTGAAATCTGGACGCTTGGAAACAGTGGCGTAACTACTAATTGGCGAACTTAGACGACACCTAGGGGCAGTAACCTATTTAATCTATGTATACATATATACAGTACATATAAAATGGTTATATTAATATTTCCCTACCGGTGATGTATTTACTACACTTCGACTCTAATAATGGGAATATCGATATGAAATATAATAGATACGGCCTTCAGAATTTTTGTATTCCTCCGTAATATAATTACGAATCACATCGAAGTATTATAGTATATAAGTATTCATCTGCAGTGATGGAAATAAATAATTTGACAGGAAATCGGGAATTTTGTGAGTTTTAGTCCGTGTCTCAGCAGAGAGGAATTTTATCAGTCACATTGATGGAATTATACGAAAATCGCGGTCATCAACTCGAACTAGCATTTAAATATGTGATGACGATACCTCCAACGAGTGTGGAAGCTGAGTGTGCATTTTCAGCAGCATGTTGCCTGACTATCAAAATCAGACCGAGACAGAGAGATTCACATCGATATTCAATGTAGTAATGTTGTAAAAATGCAACTTTAATACAACTCGACTCTGTGTAGTTAATACATCATAGTAAACGGAAAGGTTAAGATAAAACTTTTTGTTAGTATTGTGTTCGTTTTGTTGGCTGGGCCGCAGAAATATTCGTTTATGGCCGGATGCGGCCCGCAGACCGCCACTTTGACAGATTTACTGTAAATTATTTCATTGTTAAACAATCGGTAAAGGCGTTTCTATACACCTAACATATTAATTTAGTTTGTGTGTAATTGCCCAGATATAATGGCAGTTGTTTCAATTATTAAATTCAGATTTTTTATTTTTGTGGATAGTAATTATCAAGTTGGCTAACCTTGGTATGCTGTTCTACGCATGGAATTGTACGCATGTTTTGCGTGTTTGTTACGCATTCTTTTCGAGTTGGGACGCTTTTAAAGCGTAAGCGCCCCACACAAAACATAGGTGAGCTTTTCGCAATATTTTTTTGCATTTTTTTGTCAAGGTGATGTTTATGGCATCCCTGTGTTGATGTGTGGTAAGACTGATTTCAGTGCGTCGCTTACTGAAAGCTGTTTCAGCCGCCATTGTATTCAAACGCACGCACCATAGAAAGGTATTAATTGTAGCTAATCGTTCTTCTTTATGTTTGATTAAACCGTGTAAATCAAATCTGCGTATCTTCACAATTACACGGAAAAAATATGTCGAAAAAAATAGATGGTCCTTTTTGATCGTCATTTATTTCTATGGGACTATGATTAACAGGACAAGGGTGACATATTTCATATTGATTAATATTGGAAAATGTTCTTATTGGATTTAGATTTCATAATATATTTATTAAAGCTTATGAGACAAAAAGTATAAAAAATCAATCATCCAAACATGTTTAACCATGTTAATGAATTATATATCATTTTTATTCCGAATAATGTAGGAAATTTATGCAAAATAAATATATCTTGGATATTCTGAAATAAATTCTTGTAAGATTTAAAATCAATTTGTCTTAAGCCCCTATTTATTCAATTGAATAATAATATTCTTTACATTTTTAATGTGAATTATCATCACTCTATAACAACGTCTGTGCGTCACATATGCATGCTGAATTCTTTCCAAACGTAATCATCGTCAACTTTATCTCCTAAGAATTTAATCAATCATTTATTTATAAGATGATTTTTATACAAAAATCTCTTATATGACTCCGAGTTCATTCAAACAATTCACCGCACATTGTAAAATCTGAGCCAATCCCGGATCATATTTACGTCTGTTTTAAAATAATATATTATCAGAATTAGTTTATGATTCTCAATTCAACGTCAAAATCGGTTTATTCATTTTTCATCTTAACAATATAATCCGACAGAGATTAATTTTTGTCATATTAAATACAATCCAACGGTTCGTCTTTGGCAAAAATACTTATTCACAAATGTTGATCACCATTGTCGTCAAATCTTAATTTTGCTTATATTAAATTATCTGCGTGGATGTTGTCTTTTAAAAATAAAACATTACACTGAATTGCAAACGGAAGAATTGTTAACGCTCAGCACCAAAAATACTGATTTTAAATCATTAAATAAACGAACATGTGGATAATTTAAACAGACATAAATAGAACCGAATCACGATATTTTTAGTGCTAAAAATTATGTGAACGGGGATGAAAATTGATTGACTGTCCAATCCTGAAGCATACGTCTAAATGAAATCCAATATCCGATGTGAAATATTGTCATTGTGCACTCAAATATATCATCGTTATTATTTAAAGCATTCAATGAATATATGATCCAATGTTGACGGTTCAGACGGTTGAATTTCTATTGTGTCGGCTAATAAATTGGCGTTTAAATCAGTTCCTTATTTAAATTAATTCCCTTGGAACTACTTCAGGTAAGATATTATTTTCTGATATGTATGCCAACGCGTTGATACATATTTTTAAAATGTTTCAATATTTCCAATTTATTATGTTTGTGGACGCCTTATTATACCAAAAATTAACCGTGAATCCGTTAATTGAAATAATTATACATAATTGTATAATTAAAACAATTTTAAGTTGATGTCTTCAATATTAATTGAAATTATAACTGGTTATAAAATGCAAAAAATTAACATTTTTAATGAAATAGGTAAATCCGACGGGATGATATGAGATTATTTATATAAGAATATATTTGTTTTCATGAGATATTGGGAAAATAATCAACAGTTTCCAATCAGCTCTTTCCAGTAGAATGAAAAAGGTTGTCTAGAGTAGTTTTCCACTGTCTTCCGAAGAAAACAACTCAGTCTTTGCAAGCCTCCCACACTCCCTATCGAGTTGGTCATGAAAGCGTTCATCAATACGTTCATTCAGAAGACCCACTAGGTTTACATTCAAAATGAAACTCGGTAGTAATGCTAACTTCAATATCGAGCGAATAAAGAGGTGAATGTATGATACAGACGAGATGGATGTAACTCCTTCCTGTGAATGGATATCGAAGAGATCCATAGTTCAGCAGTGGACCGTTTGTGGCTGCACTATAATGATGATGATACAATTGGTATCTGTTTTTGTTTGTAACTAGAATTAGTATTTGCCTTGTTAAAGCATTGATTTCATTTCCTCGTCTATGGATGATTCCATAAATTGCAAAAGGGTCCAATACCTAATCAAGTGAAGAACATCTTCAAATTGTTGGCTGAAGTCAAAATGAAGTTAAGTGTTCGTCTTCAAAGTTTTAGTTTTGATTCAATTTAATCAATCATCTTGTAGTTTCAATTGGATTTTGTTAAATTTGGTAAATAAGTCAGTGTCATAAGCAATAATCAAATTGATTGAAACATGCACTTTTAGATAAATGACAAACTTCCACGTTAATTAATAAATGATTATAATCCTCCATAATTTTCCAAAGTTGAACAAATTCATTCCCATTTAAAACATTCCTTTTGATTTTATTAACTGCCATAAGTGCATAATCTAGTTAATTAATGATACAATGTTTAGATAATACATTTGGTATAGTTTATTTTAAGCCTTTTGTGGACCATCTGACATTATCTACAGGATCCACTTTGGGAATGTATAATATAAATCATAGTAAGCAAGTTTACTATAGTTTTCTGTTTCTAAAAAGGTAAATTCTGTCTTTTTACTTACCTATAGACCCTTTCTTACCTTTTTTAAATAGTCTATTATTTTCATAACCATATAAAAATCCTCTTTACTAAAAAAATTATCCTATGAAGATAGCCTACGTCCAATAATAAATATGGCTCTATAAGAAACATTATTCTACAATGTAAATGTTATTATTTTTAGTATGGCTCAGGAAAATATCACTTATAATTGGAATCTTCGACTCATTAAACAAGTTAAAAAACGTCCAGTTTTGTGGAAACCAGGAACAAAAGGATATAAATCTCAAAAAGCATCCCAAGAAAATTGGCTTGAAGTAAGTGCCAAATGTGGCATAGACGGTTAGTATAAAAACGCAATTATTAAATATATAAATAGTCAACCATGTATTATAAAATAATAATTCAATTGTGTCTCTTTACATAATTTACAGTGACTGTATGCAAGATGAAGTGGAAAATATTACGTCAAATGCTACGATATAGATTGAAAAATAACAGAAAATCTCTCAAAACATGGAAATATTATTCCAAAATGAAATTTTTAATCAAAGAGAAGCCCGCTCCAGTTCCAAATGACTCAATCAACCAAAACTGAAACACCAATGATGATGTAATTGCATTCAGTGATTCATTTAACAATGATGTAAAAATGGAGAATAAAACCCCAGTAGTAGAGCACAATTCTAAAGCCATCGGTGTAAAGCGTAAAGGCGTCTATTTTAGAATATAATTTTGAATTACCATTACAATGCAATATCAAAAAATCAAACCAAAAACAACAGCTATATATATATATATATATATGATTTTTTGATATTATGATTTTATATATATATATATATATATATGAACACAATCCATATCAAAATAATTCAGCATGTTTGTCGTTTCTTAAATTAAAATTGTATTTTTTAATCTTACATCTTGAGGAGGATATGTTCTAATAATATATGGCAAACACAGCCATATGCAAAAAATGTATCCAGCGACAATACATCTTGCTATTTTTGTCGATCCTGGGTCTCCTCCCCGAATTTCCCGGGGCTCAGATGAGCGATGTCTGCACTAGGGACTCTACGGAAGGCGCTACGCGTCGTAAACTATCATTGTTCATGTTCATCACCCCGTAAACCATTAACAATCATATTAATCTTTCGTAAATGCGTTTGTCGATAGTGAAATGTTACTTAAAAATGCTTTTAAAATGTCATGTTCAATCCTAAATCTTTATTTTATAAATCATCAAGTTTTGTATTTGTAGTATTTGAAATCCCAGGCCCCTTCAACATTATAATTGATACGGAGGTACGACCTCAATACACAAAAGTGTCCCCATTGCCTCCAATCTCGATTTAGCCACATCGTCAACGTCATCCGCAAAAACTAGATGCATTGATAAAAATATTTTATTATGACCTCCAAAATTGCTAGCGTCTTGTGATATATTTTATGACTGGTATAATAACTACATATTATAATACCGTGCAATTGTATATGAAGTTCTTGCAAATTTTGAATTTATCACTCCTCATTTATCTCAATCATTAAATACTTGTCTAATATTGTGTTATTTAGAATTGAATTAGATTTTAAAAATTGCATATTATCAAAATACTACATCATTGTGCTGCTGATTATTTATTTAATTATTTGCGACGTATTGATTTTTAAAATTTCTGGCGTAATGTGCAATTTAACATATTTCATGGCTGGCGTTTAATATATTTATTTAGATGCTTCATAATAATTGCCTTTTATTATAAATATGATAATCACACCTGACTGATACAATTTGAATTATACTTTTTGCGGCATAACCATTTAAAAACTATTTGATTACTCCTAAAACTACTATGCTTATACAATTTATTTTAACTATTGACCACCTTACTAGTACTTTTACAAATCATGACTTGTTCGTCGCGCGCTTACATAGTTGACCCTATCCAACCATATGGAGCATATGCCGCAACCTTACCGGTTGCGGCACATGAAAAACTTCACTTTGCAACGTTAACAGCATTGTCTTCCGTTGCCTTTTTTATTGTTTTGAAATCTTTGAAGGGTCGACCTGAAATAGGAAAGTACTCAGTCTCGAATTCACTCGGGTAAGTTGCACGTGGACGGGCAGACACCCTCAGTTGGTGTAGGAGTGAATCCCAGATGCACTTAAGTGTCATGCATGTCTTCGCCCTAGCCCAGCAACACCCTAGCGATGAAAAGAGCGACTGGATTCTTTGCACTCTAGAAAGCCCTTTCCAGTAGAATATAAAAGGTCGTTTAGAGTAGTTTTCCACTGCTTCCCAAAGAAAACTACTCAGTCGTTGCAAACCTCTCTCATTTCCTATCGAGATGGTCGCGAAAGCGTTCATCAATATGTTCATTCAGGAGACCCGCTACATGAGCGTGCCATTTTATCTCATCACGCAATATTAATTATATTCAGTATTTTTGTGTCCTTATATATAAATGCTATATAATTGGGGTGAACCAAGAAAGCACAGTTTTCAATACTGCACCCCCGGCTCCGTTAGCATTTCAATATGAGCGAGAACTAGGGATTACGTTCCATATTGGTCGAGTGGTGGTTATGAGGCGTTGCATCGAGCGATGCATTCCATTGTTAAGTTTTTCAATAAGAATTCAAAATCTTAATACATAACATATTTTGCGGAAAACTTTGCTAAACGTCTTTCTATATTGATTTCAAAATCGTGACTGTCCAACGTATGTTTAGAGAACGCTTGCTTATCCGCGAAACTCATATTTTATACTGTGACTAGATTAACTTCCCTTTTTCTTTTCTTAGTTAATTACAGATGGATAGACTAAGTTTATAGCTCTAGGATTCTAGGATCAGCTCGCAGTGGATCAGTCACAATTCACAATTATTGAGCTCAAAAAACAGATTTAAAACCCTCAAACCCAAAAGAAAATTAGAAACCTGATGGCTTAAAACTTCTCTCTATGTGCGATCATTATAATTAATCATTAGAAAAAAAATATTGTGCTAAATTCGGCACGATTATTTAAAATGTACAAAAACATAATTACTTATTTTCTTTTTAGGCGGGGAAGTAAAGACAAGATGGAAGACTATACTGTTCTGATGAACCATTGTTGAAATTTTCACCGGATTATTATAATTTATAACTGACAACACAAGTGATACAGATCTTAGTTTTTAATCTCACAGCTGGTTAATGTTTTACTGAAATTAAAATTCCGAAGGCAGAGTCATTTCGTAGTTTTTTAGTATATCATATTAGTTTATGTGAATAATTTTATACATTTTAAATGACGCGATATAAAGAATATAACTTGTAACTGTTTTTAATGTATCCACACTATATTATTAGTTGCTTTTATAGAAACAGCTTTGAAAGATTTAATTTTTTCTCAATAATGACAATGGATGTGATATTTTACTACTACTGGACGTCCTGCCTTAAATGTATTAAAAAAATTGATATTACTAATGACATTTCAGTTATGGAAAATACTCAATTTAATTTTCTATATTTAAATAAAAACAATTATTAGAATTAAGAATTTTATGTACAGTCAAGTTTCTGCAGTATATCATTCAAATTGCATAACTTCAAAAGTACCCAAAAAGAAATTTGACTGTAATTATATACTATTTACTAATAAAAATATTAATGTCAATTGGCGTATGAAACATATCTGTATATGTACTCATATATAAAAATAAGTATTAAAAATAAGTATTTACAAAATGTGTATCCACTTTAGATAAATAAGTAAAACAATTAACAGAATTGACAAATATGTCAAAAACAGATGATCTGTGGACCAAATCAATGCATTCAAAGAATCATTGGTGCCATACAGGGTGGACCTTATTTGTCAACATCTCATTTGATTTTCCACCCTGAAAAACTATTTCAGTATTATATTTTAATTTTTCAAAATAATATTTAGGGGTCGCTACCAAGTTTAAATTTTAATTTAAAATATTAAAACACTGTATTAATGTAAAAATTTAATAAAAAATAGTAAATTTTTTTTGTGTATGCCTTCAAGATTGGTGTGTGTGGAAAAGTGTCGAATACAATTTTTCAGCTTTATTTTGCACGCGTTTGTAGAATATGTTGCTCCAGATGGGATGTTGCGTACGTTTGATGAATCATTATTATATGTATTAATAATTTATTGGAGATCGAAAAGCACTGCATCGACGAAAAATGGAGTACAGCGCCCGCGCATAACATGCCAAACCGTGGACTCAAGCCTCCGATACTTATGTTCCCCACTTAAGTTTTCTATCCAGCATCACCCCCCATATATTTCACTCGGGATTAATATTATATCAATAAAATTAATATAAACAGGTTATTACATGTCAAATTTATTAAAAACTGGAAAGTATATTTATAATTATAATATATATAATAGTTATTAAATGACACTTTAATTATGTACAATTTTTTATGTAAATGCGAATATTGATGCACCATTTTACTTTGTAAATTACTTATTTTCTGAATAAAAGTTTATTGATAAATTATACATAAAATATCACTCGTGGAACTTAAAGCTATTCATTTTATGTCGGTTCTCATTCTTTATGCATTTGGACGTTGAGGAAACGAAATCATACGCTGAAAAGTAACCCTTTATGATTGATTTTATAACGTGAAAGTTTTATTCCTACATATGTTTGCTTTTATGCACAAAAATGCATTTTAAAAATGGTCGTACTAATGACTACAGTTTTTAATTATTATGCAGCATGATTTTAATATTAATTTGACCTGATCAAAAATCTCCAATAACTTCGAGACAATAAAATTTGTTTAATGCGTTATATTACTGAGACGTAACAATATTACAATGCAACAAATTTATATCTATACTTTCACCAAGTATGTTGGATTGTTTTTTTTGCAATATAGGTTTTATTAAAGCATCGGATCATCAAATAGATGACGTTTGCTTTGCAAATTATATTGATTTTATTTAATTTTGTGTATTACTACCGCGTCTGATGAACAACTCCCGTTGCATTTAACCGTAACTAAGAATTCAAATCTCTAATGAACCAAATTTAAATATGTTTCTGAATATATTATAGTATTATAGACCAAATGTCGGCATAATTGATCAGTTCTTGACATTTCATTTAAAAGATTCATATTCTAAGAGCATTTATTTTTATAAATTTATGCTTCAAGATATCAAATATTGTCAATTTGCTGGAACATCCAAAGCTTGCAGAGACAGCTTGAGTGCTTTTATCAACTTGTATGTAAGAGGGTCATCCAGAAATCTGTGTATGTAAGAGGGTCATCCAGAAAGTAAGGTTATAAGATTCACAGGATCTTCACTATCTTCGATATTTCATATAATATATAGATTTACGAAATTAATTGAAAAACAAACTTTAATCTAATATATGTTTGTTCGTATGTAATGTGCTGCCATACCGTTCATCAAATTGCGATAAAACTTCATCCACTTATTGCTAAGGATTGCGCGAGTGACATAGGTATAGTCTGATATATAAAAATCAATATTTGTTTGTTCGTATTTAATGCGCTTCCATACCGTTCATTCGATTGCGATAAAACTTTGTCAATTTACTGTTTACACTTGCGAGATTAACATAGATGGATTAAAAATAAGAGCGAGTGTGCAAATAGATTGCAAATTTTTTTGGGATGATGCATTTCTGAAATGGCTTTAAACTTAAATAATGAAGGAGATTACATACTTATGAGGATTGTTTATCAGGCATTATCTCTAGTACAGATTATGTTTCAATGACGATGATTTTTTATTAATTTGAGCGAAGAGCACGTCGGTATTCTATAAACGTGAGCTTTGAAGGTCTCGCCATTAGCTAGATTATTTGCAACGCTATGCACACATAATAGCTCTTTTTCCCTACAATAAAGTATCGGTTGCATAGTTGCGACGTTCGAGCGAGGTAAAATGTCACGCGACGTTGACTGGTGCATCCATTAAGTTGTCTAAAACTGTCTACAAAGACCGATCTACTCAAACGTAGGGGGATGCATTATCAAAGAAAAGTGTATGCATACGATCGTGCTAAATATTAATATTGCAAATCGAACAAACAAAGAGAAGCGAGCATTACGATGTTGTCGATAATAGCATCGGTGCATTGATGCACTTTTCATGGTCATCAAACATAATGACTCGCGTAACGTATAATGTGTATCGAATTTTATTACATAGGATGCTCTTCGTTATATGGGCGACATTTCCGGCTGCCGTTGCTGACACGTCCGACAATTCTTCAAATGAGAATTTAAATATCAGGGACAGCAGGGGTTGCTGCCCCGGGTCAACTATATCAGGAACTTCAACTTGTCAACAATATCAAAAATTCTGAAGTCCGTATCTATTATATTTCATATCGATATTCCCATTATTAGAGTCGATGTGTAGTAAATACATCACCGGTAGGGAGAGATTAATATAAACATTTGATATGTACTGTATATATGTATACATAGATTAGACAGTTACTGCCCCTAGGCGTCGCCTAAGCTCGCCAATTAGTAGTTACGCCACTGTTTCCAAGCGTCCAAATTTCGGCGGAAAAGTCTCAATTTAATAGCCTACATCGTGCTGGTGAGGTGTACGATTTCTGTTAGATAAAAAATTCAATCCCGAATTTTTCGGGATTACGTTTACTAGTCCCGGGATTTATGAGCGCCTGAAGAAGAACAAAATCATACAAAGCAAAATTTCCTTCATCACTAACAACTATTTCCCAGATTTTTCAATTCCTCTTTTGGAACATTCTTCTAGTTTTGAGTCGAAATATGTACAAATACGATTTTCGACTAACAAACTGAGATCACTGAATCACAGACTGAGCTCAAACCGAATATGCAAACACAGAATTAATTCTCGTCTCAGAATAACACTTTATTGCAGGAGAAATTTGCATTTTACTTGTGTTCGGATGACCGGTTCTTTATATTCTCAAGACGTTTCGCATCATTTCTTTTGCATATGATGCAATGTATTTTTATAACATTTATGTTTAATATTTTACATAGAAATACATGCGTAAATTAAAGAAAAGACATACAACAAAACATCAAAGTGTGCAAGATTTACATAATCATGCAATTTATACTTGTGTAAGCTTCTGTATAGTATTATATGAATATATACTAATTTTTCATAGGTTTTGTTTTTGCAAGTATGTCAGACAGAACGTTTGTGGTCCGAAGTAAGTTTGCTTGCTATGTATACATTCCTATACCGTTCGTCCGATTGCGATGAAACTTTGTTGAATTATTGGGCGTGTATCCAAGAAGGTTTTTAAATTAGCGCAAGCATTGTTTGTATGCGGAATTTGCTTTGCGAGACGTTTAACAGATGCACAACATTGGCGCATATTGGTCTGGTGTACATGCCAAGCATTCGGTCTTCGGCGGACTATGCCGTGAGGTGGATCGATACATACGTCATTATTTCAATTCATAACTGCATCAATTCGTTTGGCGACAACAATGTTATGTTAAAAATATATTTCAATTATGTCGATCATCTTATCATAGCATACGTTATCAAACGCCTTTTCATAATCTATGAAGCATACATCTATTTGAAATATGCTAACACTGTACAAATATTTGCATCAGCGGAGTATTGATTTTAGACAATCAAATGGAAATTCACAAGTATTATTAAATTTATTTAACTGCACATGGGAATAATTAATTTGAATAATCGACGGGGGGTTCAAATAATGTGATATGATTAAGCCTTTATCACTCTTATAAAATACAACTGGCATTCATTGGCCACGTTCTAAATAAATGCAAATAAGCAATCTGCGAAGAATGCACAAATATTGTCTTATGATAAATCAACAAATTAATGATGAAACCATACCGGATAATATAATTAAGCCTCAATTATCCGAATTAAATTAAATCAATAATTTCAATTGAGTCATTCGGCTGGGATTTTAAGGCGTTGATACTGCAATAATATTGGATTAAAAATAATATGTTACATCATTTTGCGTTATGAAAACACTCTGCTGAATTCTACACATATTGACTATGCCGATAAAACCGGATTCAATTGGAAAAGTCTTGAAATTGCAGCAGATGAAATTTTTAATATGCCATAATGACGTTTGCAATCAACGTCTTTCATCAAAACTTTTAGATCTTATCCAGATTCATCCGTTTGGCAAGCAGGATGCGCCATATCAAGTGTTACCGATTTATAACGCCATTTCTTTGAAATTTTCAGATAGATTATGCGGCGTTAAAAAAATAAGAAATAAAAATCCCAACTCATTATTCAATATTGTCGATTTGGATCGGATGATGGTATCAAGTCTGCTGATGAACGTTTAGCACATTAATTTAGCCCCCTGGGTATGCTTCAATTATCGTTGAAGGCTCATCTTCAAGCTATGTATACACATATTTAAAGTCCATGACGTTGTTAGCTTGATGAGCACGAAGGGCTCAATAAGAATATGATTTCAGAGAAAAACGTTGGAATGAGTGCATCTATTTTTTTTTCTTCGTGGATACACGCTGCTCTTTGTGAGTGACTTTGTTCCAAGAAAAAGTTGGTTTTAAATTGGAATTGTTAGCTAACGGATGTGACTGTGTGTTGTGTAATATATAATAAAATAAGAAAGCACGCGTTAAGAGTCACTGTCTGTGTTTTAGGATTTTATCCGGGCAACAGCTCCATTCCTTTGTATCTCTAGCAGGTAGGCGAAACACTATGAAGGATCATAAACACCAATATTCCTTTCCAAATACTATCCTAAACACTATGCGCAAAATAAAATCACATGATTTTAAATCTGAGTGCGGAAAAAAAATGTAAAAACAAAATGTCGAGCCAGACTCGACATAGGACACCAAAGTGTTTAAGTTCTCCCTATATGGTAAACTATAATAATGTCTTCAATCATATTCGAGCCATTTGGAATGCGATCACATCGACAATACATGCATTTTTTAAAGGGGACATCTTGCATTTTTTAAAAGACATCGCGTCAGAGTTACAAGGGTGAACAGAGACATATTGTGACAGAGAACACGAACGTGATATTTACAATTTCTTGCATGCAATATGAAATAATATGGAATGAAAAATTATTCACATGCTACAATCTATATGGATGGAACTGACTATGAATGGAATTGAACCAATTGAAAGCCCCATTTGGAAAAAAAATGCCCATTGCGAAATCGATAGTTCATTGTGCGTCTGTTATCGTCCAAGCGCGTAAACATCATGTGTCCGCCGGCATATTTATTAATTAGATATTCGATTATCGACACCGCGAAAGAATCCACTGGGTCATTTGTCGTCGAAAAATATTCGATTTGAAGAGCAAAGAGAGTTGTAATAGGGTCGGATTACAGGAAGGGGGGTCCCAAATTGGACTGGAGCGATGAGTTGGAAATAATATCCTTCCTCCCGACCCAAATAATAAATAGTAAATTATTCAATAAAGCACAATGATAGCTGTTTCTACGCTCCTAATACAACAAGTAGATAAGTGAGCGATTTAAATTGCACTGATTACATATTAGAGCTCCGCCGATTTGTGAGCTTGCCAATTACTCCTACTGCGTACTTTAACAACAACCTGTCCTGCGAATCTCAGATTTATATCATTTAATATACAATAATTCAACTTAAACAACTACAGGGTACGACAGACCACAAGTTAACAATGTATCTCCATTGTAGCCAGATTAAAGCATTGTTTACCATAAGCAAGCATTAAACTTAAATAAACATGCAGAGGACTGTACAAAGAAACATTCACCATCAAATAGTTCGCAATTAAGGAATCCAAACCTAAGTCAAAATTTCAATCCCGGGATTTCGGGATTGCATCCGAAAAAATTCAAACATTATTTTGAAAATATGCCCGAAGTAACTAAAGCATCGAGTGTTTCGTCATTTAGTCTGGATCTGATTTTGGAAGCCAGGCAACTTGCTGCTGTCACCAGATATTTAAATACTAGTTTGATTTGATGAACGCGTGAGTCCCCATTTTCGTATAAATTCATTTCTGCTGAAACACGGACTGAAACTCGCAAAATTCCCGATTAATTATTTATTTCCGTCGCTGCAGATGAATACTTATACACTATAATACTTTGATGTGATTCGTATTTATATTACGGAGTAATACAAAAATTCTAAAGCCCGTATCTATTATATTTCATATCGATATTACCATTATTAGAGTCGAGGTGTAGTAAATACATCACCGGTAGGGAAAGGTTAATATAACAATTTAATATGTACTGTATATATGCATACATAGATTAGACAGTTACTGCCCCTAGTTGTCGATTAAGCTCGCCGATTAATAGTTACGTCACTGTTTCCAAGCGTCCGGATTTCGGCTGGAATGTCTCGATTTAGCAGATAAAAATTTCAATCCCGAATTTTTCGGGATTACATTTACTAATCCCGGGATTCATGAGCATCTTAAACTGTCCGGGATCCCGGGATTGGATTCCCTATTTTGCATATCATTTAAAACTTCGAGTGCCTATAATTAAGCAAATAAACTCGAATCTCTTTTTGTGCGACTTTTTTTTGTGCGATTTCGAAGTTATGCGGTTTTTTTAAAACAATTTTATTTCATAAAGAGTACGTATCGAGATATTTTGGATAAAAAAGGAAATAAATCATCAATGCTAACTGAAATTTGCTGAAAAAGGTTTAGATTTCACGAAGATTTAGTTTTTTTTTTGTATTTTTCTAATGTTTCAATTTTTAAAAGTACATTTTCCAAAGAAATTTCCAAAATTCCAAATACTTACGGAGTTATAGCTATTTTAGTGATGCGGCAGCTTGACCGGTTCTATCAAAATGAAATTTTTAACGCGTTTTTCTCAAAACTACTTTTTTTTTAACACGGTTGGCATCTCAAGATCAATATTTTCTATATACCCCTATTTTATTCCTACCAGATTTATGTCAAAATTTATTTTTTAACTATTAAAAAAATTAAAACTGTGACAAAATAAGGCCAAAAAATGACTTGACTGTATTTTTTTAAACAGTCGCCATTTTGTTTTTTTCTGGGTTACGAACTATAGTGACATCCTTACTAATTATGAATTATATTGTTGGAAAGACAACATCTATACAGAACAATGACTTTGAGTGAATGATTTTGAGTTTTATCGGAAATCGCAACGAAAATTATCATACAGCGATGATAATTTGAAATTAAAATAATTAGTATTTTTCTAGTCTGAAATCTGGCATTTGAGATGCCAAATTTCAGACATTTAATTATTACCAAAAATGTTATTTTTATTCGCCTTATTGTTTTTCTGTTTTTTATAAACTTTTTTTATGCGATTTTGTATAGATTGTACATAGCCGTTTCAAAGTTATGCGGGTTTTTAAAATCCATGGAATGCATCTTCACGCTTTCTATACAAGTCATAGTTTTTTTGTGCGATTTTCGCGCACCTACCTACCGCATAAAAAAAGTTTTAAGTATGTCAAACTTTAGATTGTAGCTGTTCAATTGATTTAGATCAAAAACTCATCTTTTTAAAAGGAAAAACGATATGATAGTCGGATGATCGCGCAGGACATTCGATCGTTAAGCGATCGCCTGACAGGTCGCAGCATGAGGAGTCCGATAGCCCCCAGGGGGCCCTCGCCCCATGCAACAAGTCATTAAAATCACATATGATTGGAATAAAAATATAAAGAAGGAATATGGTCAGTTTAGGTCGGATTAAGACTATTAGATGCCCTTAAATAATAAATCATTTTAATGAACCTTTAGAAAATACATGCATTTTAGACGATGCTTCCAGATGACCAACCTTCATAGGTTCGTTCGGATTTTATTTTTGCGTTGAGTTGCGAGATCGGCGGAAAGTACATATCATCCCGCGGCCAAGACAATCGGTCGACTCTCATTGACTCTAAGCGTTCCCACTCTGGTCAATCACAACTTTTTATACATTTTTGAGAATATTATATGATGATTTTTAATAATGGTGCCTCTCGCATCTCTAGATGCTCTAAACGCGTGCATACTTTTCGCATATTTTCAAAATTTTAATTTTGACAAGCCAAATATCATTAGCCTAAAATATTTTGATTCATAAATGAATGGCTGTACAAATATTTAGCCGATTTGTAATATCCTTATTCAAACACTTGAGATGCTAAGAATAGAGCACTGTCTTCAAAGCAGGTAACATTTGGGTTCATGTTATTTGATCGATAAACTGATATCGACTCGTGTTTTGTCTAGACATTTGCTCCTATCATTTGAGCTATAAACAAGAGATAAATATCGAGTGCGTGAATAGAGTAAGCTGATTGTATAACATTATAATGACCGATGACACAGCGTGTGTGCCATAGCCAAGAAAACCGTTTTCAGTGGATGTCAATGATGATATTGCTCAATGAAACCCCCCGCTGCTTGTTTACATATGCCAAGGAAAATTGTTAGCCAAAATATGTGGCTGTGTGTTATGTAATCTAATATATAAAAATTAGTCTCTGTTTGTCCGTATGTATGTAATGCGCTGCCATACCGTGCATTAGATTGCAATAAAACTTCGTCCATTTATCGCTAAGGAATGCGCGAGTAACATAGGCATAGTCTAATATATAAAAATCAATGTTTGTTTGTCCGTATTTAATGCGCTTCCATACCGTTCATTAGATTGCGATAAAACTTTGTCAATTTACTGTTTACACTTGCGAGAATAACATAGACAGATAAAAATATTATATGGATACACCGTATTTCGTGATTCGAATGATTGATACTAAGTTATTTTCCATGAGAGGAAATTCATTTGCTGCATTGTATCTTATCAATTTTTAACGCGCTACAAAACACAAAGCGATTGAATGAATTTCATTTGAATAAATGGGTCATTCGCTTACGTCCATTTCTAAAAGATGATAATTTTTCATCGTGTAATATAATGAATGAAATCTATGAATCATTGAGAATGAGTTATAGCAATCGGACGACGAAAGATAAGAATTAATCATCCATCCTCATAGGGATAATCTCTCTTTCGTCTGAACGACGACCTTAAAAACGGTCGAATGACGATATTGATGCAGTCTTCGAATAAAATTAGAATTACCTTTGAGATAAACGACTCTTGCATATTTATGAAAAGAGAATATTATGTACAACTTTTGCATAATATATATAGTTTATCTGCGTTATTTAAAGAACTTATCTATAGTCGTTTATCCAGCGGTCCATTCTTCTCTTCTTCTGCGGCTCATTTACGGCAAACAAATACGAACTCGTTAATTTAAGAGCGTGTTCATAATAAAAACAACGGATATAGCACATTTGGACGGATGCAACGATCAATTGCTCGTTATAACCGAGCTCGCCCGTATTTATATAAAGACAAAACAGCTTTCGTTCAGTGTTTTCAAAGGACCCATATATCCTCAACCGTCACATCTTCATTGCAATCATTTCGGGGCATGGATTTGCAGCCATGGGTTGTTAGTATAATCATCAATCAAGACACTGTTGTTGAGCGATGAGTGGTGAGCGTTAATGTTCGATTTATATGTTACAAGTGTTGAAATATATTGCTTAAATATGCGCAAAAAATATTAGACCTCACATACTCGATGATCCAGACGTTGTTAAAGCATTGAATCCCTGGAATCGGTTGCTCCTGCGATTAAATTCCTTGGTCGAATGCTAAAGAATAACAACAGAAATTAAACTAAGCTGTCTAATCCCTATTTTCTTCTTTAGTACTCAAACATCGGGCCGATCCAGCGGGCACAAGTCCGTAAAAAAATAAAGACAAGAATATTTTCGACCGATTGTAAAATTTAAACAATCAGTCTTCTTCGGACAACTTCGTTTTTGTAATGAGAATTCGTAATCGTTCTGTAAACATGTTCAGGTATGGCGTCCGACACGGAGGCGCTCATTCGTTATATCAGCGGTTCGAAAAGCGGACCGTTTGGACACACAGAGCTTGTTGTCACTCCCTGTCCTTTTATGGGGATTTTGCGGCATTTTATATGATATGTACGATCATGGAAGCTCCCTCAGAGGTGAACTTATATTGATAGCTTATGTTAAATGAAGCTGCGAACGATATTTATTTATCTTTATAATTTATGCTGCTATCTTAGCTAGTTTTTTAGTTTTATGTTAGAAAATCTAGCTAATTTCTTTCCCAACACTCGAATTTGAGAGCGGTATCAGCGGTATTTAAGATATACTTACTAACTCTTTGCGGTCCTTTGTCGAGTCTGACTCGACATTTTGTTTCTACATTTTTTCACCCCATTCAGATTTAAAATCATGTGATTTTATGTTGCGTATCGTGTTTAGAATCCTCTTGTTCCTTTGCCTCAGATGTGAAGTGATGGACCCATGTTTCATTCGTGGCTATGAATTGATGCAAAAACTCGACTTTATTTATCGCCAAACACTCGATTGAAACATCCTCACGGCGCTGTTTTTGTTCCATTGTGAGCAAACGCGGTATTCATCTTGCGCAAAGCTTTCTCATATGCAAATGTTCAGTCAATATACGATGTATAGCATTTTTTGAAAGGCCTACAATGTCTGCTAGCTCGTGCATTTTCAGTCGATGGTCATCCAGTACCATATTGTGGATTTTGCTCACCATTTCTTGTGAAGAAATTACCTTATTTGTTCGACCACTGCCAACAACCGACATCTATATGTTAGGTCAATTTTTAAAAAAACTTTTTTTATGTTTGATACTTGCCACGGGTGCAACAAATCCTCGTTACGGTTCTGTACAATGATATAAGACACCTATGGCTTGATTAACATGTTCTGTGATTCTATCCCATGCTAATCGAAACTAACTCAATAAGTCTCAGATTTATACAGTTGATCGCCCCAGATGTATTTTTATTGCATCTACAATAAATTCGTCATCAAGGATTATTTTAAAAGATGTATTTATAAATACAGCTAGAATAGAATTAACACTGTCCTGCATTGAATGAAGTGAAATGGAGTTCCATTGATAATTTGCAACAGCCAGTGACCGCAAGAAAGCAAGCACCTGCTCAGATCATGAATTGGAACGCAATTACCTCTAAGTAATCTATATGCCTGGCTAATTGAAGACGACTTCTTGGGTTTTTTTTATATCGGTTCGGTTACGGTTTTCGTTCCGGTAAAAATAACGGATTTACAATTTATCGGTTTCGTTCCGATTCGAAGCCCCGATTTTTATATCATAAATAGTATAGATACCAAAGCATCTATATGAAATACCAAGACATTTTATCAACTGAAAAAATGATCGACGATGAAGCAGCAAAATACGAAGAAACCGTTTCTCTGATAGGGAACAGGTACAGATAAAACGATCCAAATGATGCTTACAGCTGAACATCATAATAATACTGAAAATAAAGTGGAATCTAATGACACGAACGAGATTGAAAACATACATGCCATTAAACCAAAATGATAAAGGTTTGAATAATCATGCATCGATTGACATATTTTTTGGCATAAAATGAAAAACACTTTCTAAATTGTGTCTAAATTAATATTTAAATCAGCCCGACCAAGTGTTGCCATGCATTTGAAAAGGTCTCGCATTGTAAATGCATTGCTATTTTTTAATGCAGCACGACCTGAGTAGGTTCTTAATTTTCCATGACTTCCCGCTGTTCCAAACTACTTATCAAAAATCAATGTTCTGGAGCGTTTAAATTGCAGTTAAATAATGGATTCCATGTTTAAATTTATACGGAATTGCTATAGCATAACCCCATAAAGAGGTAAGGCACAGTGTTGTGTCCGAATTCCAGTTCATACACGTTAAGCTCGGAGACAGAGACGGAGAGAGTACCTTGCGTACATCGTACGATATTGTACGGATGATAAGTGGCGGACATTCAAATATAGCAACTGTGCTTAGTTACTACGTGTGAAAAGTGGATCAATGTATGTTGGGTTGTTATTATGCTTTATAAATTTCTCATGTAAAAATTATAATGTGGTATGCGTATTTGGGGAGAACTGAGACTAGGGAATTCAATCCCGAGCCAAAATTTCAATCCCGAGATTTCGGGATCGCATTAAACCATCCCGGGATCACTCCCAGGATAAAAATACAATTAAAAAATAGATAAATGAAACGCTGAAAAGTTCAAAAATTATTTTGAAAATATGCCCGAAGTAACATTAAAGCATCGAGTGTTTCGTCATTTAGTCTGGATCTGATTTTGGTAACTAGATAACCTGCTGCTGACAATGCACACTCAGCTTCCATACTCGTTGGAGGTATCGTCATCACATATTTAAATGCTAGTTCATATAACACCATCAATGTGACTGATAAAATTCTTTTCTGCTGAGACACGGACTAAAACTCGCAAAATTCCCGATTTACCGACAAATTATTTATTTCCGTCGCTGCAGATGAATACTTATATACTGTAATACTTTGATATGATTCATAATTATATTACGGAAGAATACAAAAAATCTGAAGCCCGTATCTATTATATTTCATATCGATATTCCCATTATTGGAGTCGATGTGTAGTAAATACATCACCGGGAGTTAAAGGTTAATATAACAATTTGATATGTACTGTATTTATGTATACATAGATTAGACAGTTACTGCCCCTAGGCGTCGCCTAAGCTCGCTAATTAGTGGTTAAGCCACTGTTTCCAAGCGTCCAGATTTCGGCGCGAATATCTCGAAGCATCTAAAGCTGTCCGGGATCCGGGATTGGATTCCCTAACTGAGATTAATATGTAATGATAGTGTAACTCGAAAATATGATTAGATATCTAGGACCTGATTTGCACGGTGATTTTTAGTGACCGCGTAAATCGGGCGATGGTGCATTCGCGTTGTTCATCGTCGCGCATGAGGAATAAAGAACAAAGTCATTGGCTAGATAGCTTATCATGCACATTTGAATAGAACGTGCGAAATGCATCTGCTTATCCAACATGGTGCAAAATTGTGACAATTAAAATTAAGAATCGTGAACTAATTTGCAACGGTTGGACGTTTTAAGTGATCACATCAATGTAACAGTATAATTGTTCATAAATTACTTAGGCCGTTATCACTTAAATCCAAAGGTAATATGCACTTCAAATAAACGATGTTTATTAGTAACACGTGTCGTTATTTTACTTAATTAGTAATACCCTGGCAAGTTTTCCATTGTCATAAAGAAAGATTAATACATCACTGATGCAAGTCGAAACATGGACCAAGATCTTCCTCTTTTCTCAGTTCCACCGTTGAAGCAATTTCCAAACAAACAGATGTAATGCGTCATAAGTTTGACATGAACATCGATAAACATGCGATTGCGTAATGTAAAACAACATAAAAATTATGCGATTTAAATTAAATAGATCTCCGAGTGTATTTATCTTCAAAATCATTGTTGTGTTGTGATGCAATCAGATTTGTCCCGGTCGTCAATTTCACTTGTCAGCTCAACCCTCGAGGATTTCAATCAAATCTGGATCACGTCCCATCCCAGTAACTCAAATAGTTATGTTATTGTAAATGAAGGTACATAATAAAACCTTGGATTGGCCGCAAGGTCTGGTGATGAATCAGTAATAAGTGAATAGATAACATTTGACATAAGATTCTAGACTATAACAAAGAATAATAGAAATCGTACAAAATAAATAGCGTATGAGCAAAATTTAATTTGAACATTGGACCGTAAAAATAATAGACTTAACATACATTTAATTGCAAAATGTTCAATAAATTAATCATACCAACTATGTATTTGTGTTGTTATAAAATCAAGCTTATAGTTCATAGCTTGATTGTGTGCAGAATTTTATTTTTGGAAATTTTTGCATTTCATAATTATTACAATCCTCATAATCAAATTTTGTATATCCTGAACGATTATGTTATTGAAATGTTTGTTATCCACCACAACATATAATCGTCTATACGTGTCGACAGTGCTTGAAATGGACTCATTCTGTATTATCAAAAATGGTAATCATACCCATTAAAATATATTATGTTAAATATATTTTATCAATTTCTTGGATGAGCTTCGGATACAAATATGCTCGGTGGGAATAAATTAAACATTGGAAAAAAATATTTTTATATGTCGCAATTTTTTTTTTAATTTAATAAAAATCAATATATATATATTTACAAGGGTCATATAAAAAGTAAGATTACAAGGGTTCTGTCTTCTCTGGGAAAAAAATATTTCGAAGTTGGCATAGTAAATTTTTCCGATGCCGATTGTATAATTTAAACAACCAACCTGATCAGTCTTCTTCGGACAACTTCGTTTTGTAACGAGAGTCTGTTTTTTGGAATGACATCCGATCACGAGGCGCTCATTCGTCATGTCAATGATCAGATAAGCGGACCGGTTGGACACACAGGCGTTGTGGCCACTCCGTTCTATTTTGGGGCTTTTATAGCGGCATTCTCTATGATCTTTACAATCACGGAAGCTCCCTCAGATGCTAACTTACATTATCTATGCTACTATTTTGGCTAGTTTTTTTAGTTTTAAGTTGTGCACACAATGTTACAAAATGTGCGTGCCCAATAAACAGCTCGTTTCAGTGGAGGGTCCTTATGTTGAATTGATGCAAAAACTCGACCTTATTGCTATGAACCATCGCCAAACACTCGATCATTGTGAGCAAACGCGGCATCCAACTTGCGCACAGCTTTATCATGTCCAAACTTTTCAGTCAATGTGCGATGTACAGCATTTTTTGAAATGTCTACCATGTCTTGGCAGTTCATTTGGTCTCGTTTAAACTTAGTATTTTTTTTAAACAGCAACAGGCATCTCTATGTCAGCTCGGGTACTTTTGGGACTATATTCGTATATTATTTTATAAAATATACATTCTAATAATATTTAATATATTGCATTTATAATAGTGTTATGTGTTGGAAAAACTCGTTATAAAAAGTCGTATGCATACGAGGGACAAACTTTTCTGGATTATATCACGACGGCATGATTATATTATGCATTGCATAAAGCAACCTCTACACCAGCAGTAAGCCTATTTTATTATATATTACACAATATACAGTCACATATTTTAGCTAAACATTGATTAAACATCCCGGTTCTTCAAATCCCTCTGTAATAACCTAATTATTTCAATCAATTTGATTTTTAAAATGCTTTATACAGTAGAGTCATATTAATCAAAATCAAAATAATGGCTAACCAAGTAAATGTATAATAGTATGAGAACAGACAGATTATGTATATTGATTATAAATATACCAAGAGCTGAGAGTATAAATTGAAATTGAAACATATAACACATGTAAATAATTTAATAGTTGTGTTCTGGCGTGTTTTCGGATTATCATTATGACAGTCTGGTGACTGAGTGCCGTTGGATTTGAGATGGAAGGGGGTTGCCAGACTGTTACTAGCTTGTTAAGATAGTAACAGACTGGTTCAAACTTGCTGAAGCTGACCATAAAATGACGTCAATCTTAAAAAGACACCATGACAATCTGGCACTCATAATGATAGTCCGGAAACACGACAGAGCACAACTATTAAATTATTCACATGTTTTAGATGACCTTCAATGTATGCTCTAAGACTAAAATAATACTGTTGATCGATCGTCGATGTACGCACGGAAACATTTATACCAATTTAGTCCCGACCGAATAAAGCGAGAAATACCAAACTAATTCGAAGGTAATTGATAAGATGTATGAAAAATATCATAGAATAAAATGCAAGAATATTTATTAAATTCAAAATGCTACATATCATCTAAACAAAGGCAGAATAAATTTATGCTAAATTTATTCCAATATTCTAATCGAAATAATTATTAACCCTATCGGATCGGTCTCATACACTCGTATTTCGATGGCAGTAAAGATCTAAACATTATATTTCAACAAAAATAAGATTAATTTCATTCGCGTTGTCTTGTGAGTGGGCGTTTGTTTTGATAATTAAGATATGAGCATCATTTTTATCGTTGAACAATTTTGTTATTCTCCCTTGAATCTTCCATCAGAAATAAACTGGCACGATTGCACGGTTACCCTGTTCTTTTATTTTCGCAACACATTAATAGACAAAAATAGTTGAACAACAGAAAGAATATATCATGCAAGTTGAGAACCAATATTGTGTGATATCACAGTATCAAGCTTATATGTTTTCCGGTTAGAAAAGGGTTAACTACATTTTCTTTTGAGTGTCTAAATCTAATAAAGCGACATGCCGAAAAAATTACGAACCAATCGGAAAATTTTCCATTTCATGCACTGTAAATTTATAATTACACCATAAGTCCAATTTTTCAACCCATTCTCCTTGCTTTTTTCCTTGTGTTGATGAAAATCATAAAACAGCATTATGAAAATGAATCGCTCCCATGGCAAACAAATAGTCTTGGAATATGATTGATGTTCTTATAGACGGAAACTTTTCATTGGAAAATGGGTATTAATATAATAATGCAATCGATCGATTGTGTTTGTAAACATGTTCAAAACCTGTTTTATGATTATTATGATTTTTTTTTTAATAAACATGATATTAAATCGAACGAAATTTTCCATCGGTTTTGGAGTTTTCCGCGAGTTTTGTGCAAAGTTCGTGATTATTTTTTTCGTCGCACGTAGGAAATGCGCTTCGTGCGGTTTCTGGAAGCGCCCCCTGCAGCTCTGGAATCACCCACTGGGGGGGTGGAAAGTAGTTAGTTTGAGGCGCGCGGCAGGGCGCATGCGCGGCGCAAAGCGCGTATATAGAGGACTCCGCCGGCTTTCCGTCAGTCGGACCGCAGAGTCGTTTCGTTAAGCGCGCCCTCCTGCGCTTCTTCGCGCAAGATTAACAACGCTGTTGGCCGATCCTTTTTGTAAGCTTTTTCCAAACGCGCCTATATCGGGAGCGATTCCCGGTCCAGGTCGCAATTTGTATATTTATATATATATTATGTGTACCGTTGCGTTATTCCGTTCGTTTGCGTTATAATGAAACGATTTCGTGATTGAAGCGTGTCTTTCGTCGTTCGAGTGTTAAAACGGACCGGATCCGAGTGTGCAAGAAAATGGATTCGGTCAGGGGGTAGACTTTAGGGGTGTCGCGGAAAATATTTCACGCTGCAAATTGTGCCACGGAAATCTTCCATTATACATAATTCATATTTGGCGGGTAAGTCTGAAAATGCTGTCAAATCCGACATTGACCGTGGGATTAATGTTCAGCAGTGTAAACACGAAGTTTGCTGCAATTTCCATCAAAGCGGGCGAGTTTGCATTTACGCGATTATCAATTCATTTTCATGTAGAACTCAAAATGAACCTCCAGTCTACGTGCATATTCGTATCGAATTTCGGCACGAAACGATATTCAAAAGCGATTCCGATTATATCAATCGATCGATCATCGAATCATTTCGCGCCAAATTCAAAAATATATATAAAAACAACGACTCGGACTATATCGTCATTTAACATATGATCATAGCTTGCGACATTATCACATTATTTATTGTGCTTCCATAATTGACGAGCGTCACCCTTATGAATATTTGCACGGCGTTCTTCATTTATTCAGACGTCGGACGGAGCAAAGCATCGCCGAAATGAACGCGCGCGGTTCATTTTCGGCTTTGGGAGAATTTCGATCCGAAATCGACGTCAAGTGGTGATCTTTTCCGGTTCCTCGCGACGACGATCGCTCGAAGCAAAATACTTTATCGGGCGACCCAATTTTTTTACGATCGATATTCAGCCTTGACGCAGCACTTTGACGTTTTTTTGTTACATTTTTCGGTCGATCGTAAGACTTGGATGGGGACGTACAAGCGATGCACATCGACGTTATCGACAATCGAACGACGACACAATCGAAGGTTGGCCAACGCATTTCGACAATCGTTTAAAGTAATACAATTCATATCTTAAATACATGCACATGCTTTAAAATAATAAACAAAAATAATCCCAAAAATACCCGTTCTAACGTATAAACGGCCGTTATTGTTGAAAAAAACACTATGATAGAAAGTGTCTAGAAGCTACGTTGCTTTCATGATCGTACAGATCATACAAAATGTCACAAAAAGCCATAAAAGAGGACGAAGTGGTCTGTATGCTCAATCGGTCCGCTTTTCGGACCGCTGATACGACGAATTAACAGCTCGCGATCGGATGTCATACCTGAATATAACGACGACGAAGAAAATAGCGATTAAATAACTTATTATATGTCATAAAAACGGATAAAACAACGGCGTTCTGCGCCCCAAGCGCAATTGCGCCCGTGGCACATTAACAATAATGCACATTTGCATCGGCACGATTGAAATATTTAAAGTTGCACATCTCAATTTACTCTTGCTTCCTCATCCATTATTATGATAAACTGCCATAATCGTAATGTTGCGCTATAGATTCAATAATTCATAAACGTGACTTAAATATTAAATTATGTACAATGCGTTTTGCATATAGGTATTTTATTGGCTGAATTTATCCAATCCAATCTATCTACATTATGATCTGCTGCTGCTACAAATGCGACCCGAGCAGATGCTTGCATTCTAGTGGTTGCTCGCTGCTCAAAATCGCATTTGTTTATCATTAATATTAACACGCTTAATATTAAATTGGCATTGATTACATTCAATCTGGCAGTGTTTGTTAGCATAAATGCCGTTTAGATTTGACACGATTCCGACGTTTAATCAGTCGTGTCAATATTTGATTTAATAAGAATTCGGAAACAGTTCGAATAGCGCAAGGTGGCTCTAATGATGGCCCTTTATTTGCAGATTATTTATCGTGGCTTGGGAAAATTTGGAAAGCTTAACGAGGCTCGATCGAACCGGTTCTTCTATCGAATGCGAGGTATCGAGAACGGGTGTTGCGATCTTTCCGTCCTGAATCTAAAATTCGGGACGCAGGTAACGTCCCCGTCGCTTATTTATTAATCGGAATCCCGTTCTGAAAGCAGCGTTCCTCCTTTGTCGTTCAGGAGGCATCAATCTTTCAGCACTGCGAGGGATGTCAAACAGGGCGCGCCCCGATTTCGTAACCCGACCTTCGTTTTTTAACATCATAAATGACTTGAGAAACCGCTCGACGACCAGAATCGTGTTGCCAAATCGAACAGTATCGGTAAAAAGTAGGAAAAAAATCGTAATAGCCGTAAATTGAGTTATTTATTGTTAGACCAGCGTCCAAACTCGAATGGGCTAAGTTGTGTTGACGTAACATAACCGGTACATGCAGTTTGAAGTAAACCGATTCCGTCGACGGTTGCGTAATCGCAGTGATAATTTAAAAAATCGAGGTTATCTGTGCGTTTGAATCGTTCGTATGACACGATTTCGGATCTCCCAGGCGCGCACGCATGATCCGCCTTTTCACATCCAGGCGTTCCAGTATTTAGGACGGCGGAGTCCTCAAAAGCGCAGACGAGACCGCTGGACCGCTCACTTCGGGACGCGGAAATCGGAGCTAGCTCACCCCTGGAAGGGTGGCGCGCCCCTAATATCGATCGCCCTTTCTCTCGTGCTACCCTACAAACCTAAAAAATGTTCGGAGACCGCACGCAACGCCCGAGGAGCCCGTCGAAAGCGAAAGTTTCCATCAGTCGGCGACCTCGCCTATCGACGATTTCCTGAAAGGATCTCTTCCGGATCGAAAGTGAATTTTTGTCGCGACGAAGCCTGAGGACGTCGAGGAGTTGAAAGTCGTCGGATCCCGGAACGACGAAGGTCGCAGTGTCGAGGCTCCGCTCCGAGGGACGATCCCGACGATCGACGGCGCTTGCGCAATTTCACAAAGTCGGAGAAAAGATTTCGGCGGCCTTATCGTCGGTGTTATTTTTAGAGCAAAAAGAGGTCATTTATGATAAATTGCTCGTTATTTATATTTCGAAATTAATTACGACTCCGGTACAATACGTCACAAATTTGCGACGACATCGACGAAACGAGATCTCGAACGACGGATCGTTCGCGCGGATGGGACTCGTCAATCGACGATCGTCGACGGACGATTGAAATGCGAGACAAATTTAGTTCAACTCATAAATTCATGCCTGATCAATTTTTAACTGGTATTCGACAGGGAAGATGTTATTAATTACTAGCCTATTAGGTAAAGCGGAAAGAAATTTCATTTTTTTGTTATTTGCATATTTGCACAGCGCATTAAATACGGACAAACAAACATTGATTTTTATATATTAGACTATGCCTATGTTCTTCGCGGAATCTTTAGCAATAAATAGACGAAGTTTTATTGCAATCCGATGAACGGTATGGAAGCGCATTTCCAACGAACAAAACCCAAATCATTTTTATATATTAGAATCAAGGAAAATATCGAATTTAAACCACATTTTTTCTAAACATCTCTTATCCGATCCCTTCTTATACAGATTGAAAATTTAGTTTGTGGAATGTTTATGGAATGATCTTAGGTTGCCTAATTCAGCAACCGAATAATGATTTTCCGTTTTGCCGTTTTATCGTTGTCATATTATCCCACATTAAGAAAGTAATCCATCAATGAATGGCATAAAACGACCATCATATATGGATTACGTTATTGGTACTTTCGCGAATTTAAACACAGTTCGTTCGTGCATTCGTTTGAAAGTTTCGAGCACACGTTGAAATTGTTTGCCGGAAAATAGTTTATGAGTCGCGTTGAAAATTTTAGTCCTTCTTTATGGCTGCGGCGGCGTCGGTTTTCAGCTCGCTGCATATTTAATAAGGCTTTACCGCAACTGATGAAATTTTAAAAACAAAACGCGCAAAAAACAGCAGAAGCCGCGCAAAAATAGGACCGAGTTAATAAAATAAAATCACATGATTTTAAATCTAAGTGGGAAAACAAATTTAAAAACAAAATGTCGAGCCGGACTCGACATAGGACCGCGAAGAATTAAATTGAATGAATCTCTCTTTTGTCATATTTTGCGACTTTATATTGACGTGTTTTCTTATCCATTTTTATCGTCATCGAATCCAAATAAAACAACGGCACCCGTTCATGTCGTTTGCTCAGCGTGGCGTGAAACGTGTTAAATCAATCATCAAATGCTCACGGCGATATCAATACGAATGGCAATATATGATACAAGGCGCATTTATGCGCGATCCGTTACTAATGCGTTAATACAATTCAAGCACATTATTGCTGAAATCGCTTCTATTCGTCCAGGAAAATTGTGCATCGCTTTTAAAACGCAAATTAAGCGATGAGCAAACATTCCCGCCGAGACCCGATGTGTCCATGCGTAGCATAAATCAACCGCTATTTTATTATATATTATACAAACACACATCAAGTTTTCCGCATCGGCTAAGGAGTATAATTTCCACGCATTTAATTTTAATGACTAAATCTCTTCCGTTGGGCGAGGTATTGGTGTATGCGGAAAAGAGTGAGATTGGCGATTAAGGAGAGCATTCTTTCGTGAGTTCATATATCGCGTGAGGTCGTGGAACGTCAATTCATAGAATGCACTCGATAGCAGGAAATTGTTATTAATGAAGTAATTGTGGAGGGTCGAGGACGTCATCTTGGAGATTGTCAATGCGAAAGAGTAGTCAGTGCTGTCTGTTCAGTGGCGGACGAAACGCGAGTCGGGAAACACTTCTCCGAGCGCCCAAACGCACTTTAATTGTCGGGGTCGAAGATATAACCATTACAACCCCCGCATTGATAATCGCATCGATAGAAGGTAGGCAAGCTTATGTATTATTGACGTTTGGGGAAGCGACAATTTAAATTCTGGATAAGAATTGGACGCCGGACGTTTTACCATCCTGCAGATTCGGGAAAATATTCATTCAAAAATCTGCATCCCATTTGGAACATCTTCCAGAAACAAGCTTCATTGATTATTTAATATCCATAAGAAATTCATTCAAATTTATTGCATTTTGATCAAAATTAGTCGCTGTTTATGAATGCATGATACAAATGCTGTATCATCAGCTAACAACGGTCGGACATCCTATGATACATACGTTGTATCATGGAAAATTCAACAAAAACGTCAATTCAACGATGGATTCAAACTTTGTATTGTTTTTCAGAGATCAAGACCCAGCGCATTCGGTGTCGAGCCTGCTTCTTCGACTACTTCTTGCGGTATACCGAACTGTTTATTATGACTATATTATTGCAAATTTGCGATTTGCGATTGCGAATGCGTTTTTAAATTATCTATTATTTCTGTTGCAACATGTATTATTATACAAAGTGACGTTAAAGTGAATTGCGTCAGCTTCGACGAATCGTTCGGTATTTACAATGTGCATTAGAAGGGCTATGAAAATTGCATGCGGCGCATTCAATTTTTATCCATTTAGTTTGCTTAATTATAATACGATGTCCTGATTTTATAATCGAGAAAAAATAGCACCGAGACACTCGATTGAGTCGGCCATGGTCGGCCGCATTTACCTAGACGATTTGCCATAATCATCATTTTATAAATCCTATCCTCAAAACGACCCATGTCATATTTGTGGACGCAAATTGATAATCATTCTCGGCATTGAGATCGTCTATGGCTTCCTTGTTGCAATCAAAAATAAATATTTGTCGAGAGATTAGAAATTGAAAGATCCTCGAAAAGCGGTTCGAACCGATTCCTCCAGCTATGGAAGTTCGATCCGGAACGACCTTCAATCTGCGAATTTAAACGCCCGATTTCAGCTATCATTTGCGTTTTTTTTTTCTTCGTATGTATCATAGCATTCATGTTTGTGAAATAATCGCGAGCTTTGCCTCAAGCGATGTCCGCTTCAAAGTCGAAACTCTCCAAAAATACGGGATTAAACGTAACAACGCTGTTTGTCTTGTTTCAGACGCGGTAAAGACGAAATTCGAAGATGTCGGAAGTCTGCAGCAGAAAAATTGGGGACGGTAAGTTCTAAATATTTTCATTTCGACATTAAAATAAGCATTCAGCATTGATTCTGCAAATCCATCAACGTCTCGAGAGTACGTCTATGAATGGAACGTAGAAATGGAAATTTAGCTATGGTCTTTCCATAGCCTTGTGCGATAACTATGATTGAGTCTTTGAACGCGTTTGCTTGTGTTTCCTTTGCGATCAAGAAAAAACCGGATCATTTGATAATATTAACGATATAAAATGATGCGAATGCTTTAAAATGTGTGCTGATCCGATATATTTGAAATATCGCTGAGTAAATCATTAAATCATCAGCGTTAAATCATTTCTCCCGGCATGAAATATTCTGAAAATCATGATAATTTCTGAAAATGAACAATCCCACGCATATATAACCGAGCGTACAATACATCTCGTTCGTGGTTAAGCCGGGTTTAGTTAGGTTATTGTTTTATGGATACGATCCAAATATAATCCGTAAAGAAGGCGAGAAGCAGCATCATCTGTTGCGCAACGCGTAATTAATCGTAAGTAATGCAAATTGTGCGAAATTGTGTATTAATCAGTTAAACGGGGAAGTTCCGTTTCAATAACGCAACATACAGTGGGCGCGCATATTTTTGTTAGGACGTATATATACGTCCTGCCCACTTGGCGTGCGTTCATATTATTAAAAATATTTAACGACGCTTAGAATTTATAAAAAATCAATGAAACATGTACTTTAAAGAAATGTTAATAAACACAAAACCGTAAAGTAAATGATATATTTTAAAATCCGGACACCAATGTGTAGATCACCAATATGTAGATATTTCCCTTTATTATGTATATTTGTTCTTTGAAAATGCCTTTCAAACGTGAGGGTATAAGTTTAATGCTGTTTTTTGATGGCGTTGGCCTTTTATTATGTTGTCTGAACTGAGCATCAATACGCCTATTTTGTCTTTGCATTTTAAAACTATAAATTTGCCTTTGAATCTTATGCTACTAGTCACCGTTTACTAAGTACACGTCCACCCCAACACAATAGCGAAGTGCATTCAACTTGCTAACAATCTTAAATTCATGTCAAAACGTTTATCGACAACTCGCACATTCGTTAAACAACAAAAAAAATCCCGCCTGCTTTAGGATTCGACGTATATTTCGAGGACGTATATATACGTCCTAACCAATTTCGATGCAGTTCGCGTTGGACGTATATATACGTCCCGCCCACTTAACAGGTTAATCCTCGCAAAAAGGGACGAATTTTTTTAAATCGACAGCAAAATTTTGCACGCGTTCGTCGCTCTCATTTGTTGACTTTTTGGACAGTTCGTGCGGTACCCAATTCGATTCGTTTTAAATGCTCTTGAGCTATCGATCACGGTGAATGCATCATCTGTGTTTTTTGATATTTAATCGAGGCTCTCCTGTGCCGAATCAGAAGTCCTTTTTCTGGACCTCTTGGCCACAGGGACTCGAAAACATTCAACGCCTTTTGTCATAGTTTCGGAGCAAAATGCGCCTTGGACTTATTTTAAAAGTGTTATCGGCTTTCGATTCAGATCCGCTTCGAAGCCCTCATTCAAACATTCTGTTCATCTTGTCAATGACTTTAAAATTATTCTATACTGTGCTGCTTGGAATTTATTTTGGCGTAGATTTATCTCATCAGATCCATCTCAAGTTTTTTAATTCCAGTATTTTAAAGCGACTTTTTGGGAGATGAACGCGTCCATTTTGCAGCGATGTGATGCACATTTTGATACCTGAAAAGCTACCAAATTTTCATCCCCATCAACACCGTATTTCAAAATATACGAAAATAGAATTTTAGCCCCGAAACGGTTCCCTTTGTTTCACGAACGAACATACTCAGCTATTGTAATGATTTTATGTTTGCCCGTATACATAAATTATGAGTCAAAGCACACGAGCACGATCGCGTTTGATACTTTTAATATTTGTTTGTACACACATTATTACATCACAGCGGACGGCGCAAATCAAAGAGCCGATTCAATGCAAAATCGATTATTAAACGGATGGGGTGGTTTTTAATGTAAAACTGTAATAGTGCCACGATTTAGAAAATTTCACATGCAAAGATGAAACACATCATGCGATAAACCGAACAGGTTTGCATAAATAGGCAATAAAACATTCAAGAGCTAACTCCATTCATGATAATGACCTTCCTTTATCTAGAACGAGACCTTTGATAAACACAAAGATGGTATTGAATCCACAACCCAGGATAATAAGGTCTTCGACTCAATAACAGATTGATAAGACATTCTGTGAATATATTATCGTTTAAATACGAAAAAGACATGCATTTTAAATTTGTAAACACTCACCCAATGGGCCACCGGAGTGAAGGCGTCGAAAGTCAATTTTCAATATCCAATATTTCATTGCAAAGCGAAAAATATCTAAACGTGAAAAAAAATAGATTAGAATTGATTGTGGACACATGTGTTTTTTTCCCATCATTTCAGAAATATTAGAGGTACCGGATAAAAAAATCGTTTTTTGACATCGTCTTATTCGGTCGTCAGTTGTGTTTTGGTTATCGATCTGTTAGATATCGATGGTATATATATAATTAATAAATTTCATTTAAAAAACGAAAATTTTAACCGGTACTCCTAATAGCTTGTTTTAGGTGGTTCTTAAACTTACGTAGTCCGCGGATCCCCTCTTGACCAAAATTTCTTTCGCGGACCCAATCATAAGGTTTTTTTTCGCGGACCCCTTGAATAATTTTTTTTTTGGCGGATCCCATCCCAACCATGTGACTTAATTTTTCAAACAAACAAACATTTTTTTTGTAACACAAAACGCAGGATACCGACCCGATTGATAGAGTTAAACGTGGTTTTTATTTTACTTGACCATTCTACTTTAACACTACATTAATGCGCTAATTGATATAGCAGTATTATCACTTTGACGTACACAGCCGTCAAATCCCGTCATGCGTCTGCAGATAATACTTGCTTTTTGCGCCAGATAAGTCTATGCATTCCGTGTCTTCGTGGACACTTCAAATCTTATCTATCAAATTAACAACTTCTTGATATCACGAAAAAATGGTAGGGGGGAGCTCAGTTTAGATTCTTGCCACGGGCGTATCATACCCTAGTTACGGCTTTGCGCTTGTTGTCAGAGCTTCGAACCGGAAAGAAACCGATAGCCGGTAAAACCGTTATTTTCACCGGAACGAAAAGCTTAACCGATATAAATGTTAGGAACGTAACCGAAATCAAAACGAAAAACATAACCTGCTTGTTGCGGTTTTAAATCAGCAGTATCAATATTAAATCCGTGAATGTCACTAAATATGGTTTTTATATGATGTGTTTGCAGATAAGAGACGCGCAGGAGGTCACTACTTGACCGATTCTCCAAATGCCATCTTGAACAAGACGATCTTGACAAAGTATTTAGATTTGCCGATTCCCATCGATAAGATTCAGGCGACCTACATATGGATAGACGGAACCGGCGAAGATCTTCGATGCAAGGATAGGACCATTGATTTCATCCCCTTTGATGCTAAAGGTTAGTCCGAGTCGATAGATTGACGTTTGCAAATGAAAGTGTTTTTATGTTTGTATTATTTTGTAGATCTACCCAAATGGAATTATGATGGTAGCTCCACCAACCAGGCGACTGGCCAGAATTCTGATACCATTCTGTATCCTCAGGCTATCTACAAGGATCCCTTCCGTCGCGGAAATCATATTCTTGTGATGTGCGACACTTACAAGTATAATCTTGAGCCGACAGGTGAGTGTACCAGCGCATTTATGTACTAGCTTTTTGTTCGTCCATGATGTATTTTGACGTTTGTCGTTTGGTGTTTCAGAAACAAATAAGAGGAAGGGATGTGATGAGGCTTATGAGAAGTGCAAACAGGAAGTTCCATGGTTCGGAATAGAGCAAGAGTACACGTTGCTTGATTCAGATCTGAGACCGTTTGGGTGGCCCCAAGGGGGTTGTCCTCCACCTCAGGGTCCATACTATTGTGGAGTCGGTGCCAACAAAGTGTACGCTCGCGACTTGGTGGAGGCTCACTATAGATGCTGCCTGTATGCAGGCGTCTCCATCTGCGGAACCAACGCTGAAGTGATGCCTTCCCAGTGGGAGTTCCAAGTGGGACCAGCCGTAGGGACCAAAGTGGCTGACGATCTGTGGATCGCACGCTTCATTCTCCACCGGCTCGCTGAAGAATTCGGCATCATCGTAAGTCTGGACCCCAAGCCCATGGAGAACTGGAACGGATCCGGAGCGCACACTAATTTCTCTACTCAGAAAATGAGGGAAGAGAACGGAATCATGTAAATATGATTCTATAGCATCCGTTCTATTCCATCTTTATAATATTTCGAGCTATATATTCATATTTTCGCAGTGAGATAGAGAAGGCCATCGACAAACTGTCCAAGGTGCACATGCGACACATCAAGGTGTACGATCCCAGAGGAGGTAAAGACAACGAAAAACGATTGACTGGGAATTTTGAAACATCCAGCATCAACGATTTCAGCGCCGGTAAATACGATCAACTTCTCAAGCTCGGATGATACAACAGCATAACTAAAATTCGTTCATACCTTTCAGGCGTTGCCAATCGAGGATGCAGCATTCGAATTCCACGAAGCGTTGCAGAAGAGAAGAAGGGCTATCTCGAAGACAGAAGACCATCGTCCAACTGCGATCCATATGCCGTCGTCGAAGCCATCCTTAGAACGGTGTGCCTGAACGAATAGACGGAGATGCGAAGGTAGCTCGCGTTGGGGGCACCACAGCTCAATTTCCATAGCGTTTCGACTCAATAAAACGACTGTGCCTCGAAAAATCAGCACATTTTCCTCCAAAAATAGGCATGCCACCGGCGAGCTGGAAGCATTTAAAAACATAAATATATCGTTACATTTCATCAAATTATATCCAATATTATATTTCATTCCGTTGATATACAACATATAGACATTAATAATAAATCTCCTAGCGAGACTATATATGATATTAAGAAAAATGACTAGCGTTACTTCAGTACGGGGTACGAGAAAAAGTATTTTTATATTACAAAATTATATATACATACATATAGATATGACATCAATTATTATATCAAACGAGACAAATACAAAGTATTCTGTATTTCTTATATCCCGCGATGATCGTCAATTTTTCATTTAGTTAGCATATTTAATCATAGCCATAGGCATATTTAATCTCGACGTTTCTGTCGAGAGATATTAAATTTTGTTATTCGTATAGAAAAATATAAACATATATTCAATGTATGGCATCCGCGCGCACCATTGCCGCGGAACACATAATATTTATCACCATATTATTTACGGCATAAATATGAACAAAGGCATATGCATACATAATATGCGCACAAATATATGCATGTAATATTTCCTATTTAGATTTAAACAAAGTGCACAAAATGATTGAGTTTATAATCATATAATCGACTGGAACAGGTCCATATAGCCTGTATAGATAATGTGTAAGGCACCACTATGGAATATTTATCTATTATATTATACAATAATTTTAATCACGCGTTATGAACATGAAATATTTTAAAGACATGAATATATCACTGTTGATGGGAAATATCATCGCTCATTTTATCTTTTTGTCGAGAAGGTTTGCATGTCGATGAAATTTTTGTTTTGTTCTTTTAATAAATTTGGTAATAATTAAGACGTTATCTTTTATTTTTTTATGTCGACCCATTCCCCGCCCCTCACCCAATATATAAAAGTTGCATGCTCATGACGAACATACTTTTTTATTCTTATATATCCACATCTGTGCACCTTAACAAAAATATATCGATGAACTTTGATAGATATTCTATTTGTAAAATGTTTATAATAAGTACATCACGCTTGTTGTAGTTTTGAGAAAAGTACCATATCAAAACACAAACATACAATTTATACAATAGTTGCCTTAATATGCTAATTAGTAAATATATGTACATATTAAAGATGCATCCGTGACGATTTATCATCAACAAAAACCAGTTTTATATAATGCACACATTAAGATTCCGTCTTCATCTCGATATTTCATTAATCGGGTCATAGTTTATTGACTTTCCTATGGCTGGCGGAGCTTTATGTGATTTTTCGTTCCCCAGGAAAATTTCTCTCCCGTCTATTATGAGCGCTAAATTCAGTAACATTCATTCAAAACTGGTATTTCTTCAATGTACCAATGTCATTTATTAATTTGTTATGTACTTCCTTCTTTCTTGCTCAATAGATCAGTATCGTATAGCGATAGTGTGACACTAAACGTCAGTTTCAACCTAATTACCTTATTTGCTTCATATGTAATTGTTATTTAATTATGTGTAATTATTACATATGTACTTTTCCATATTACCTGCTTGTTTAGGCTTTCGTAATACTTTATAGATTAGATAATTACTTTCGCAATTCAAATTCCATTTAATCACTATGCTATTTGGTGGATTTATTGTGGATAATCATTAATTTATTTATTGGCACTTTATGCATTAATGTAGTGTTTAAAAATGTTAACCGTTCAATAGCCTAATATTCAATCTTCTCTAATTGAACAGTTTCTAATTAAATTATCTTTTCGATGACCACAACTTATAATAAAATACATCAACATATAGATATTTCAATCAAGTGTAATTAATTAAGATGGTAGAATCATTCGACATAAAATATATATGATATAATACATCTTGTGAGATATTTGTCATATTCTTTGGGGATGTAAGTTGTACTGAAATGAAAAAAGGCATGCATATATTTTAATGATTAAATTGTAAACTTATAATTAAATGCACGCTGCTTATTCTCTGATTATGATACTTTAGCATGAAACAAATGACGTATAGCTTTCATATTATTTGCTTATCATTGCTGTCTGTACAAAATTATTATTATAATTTGCGCACATTTTATATTTCATAATACGACTTCATTTTATTGAGAGACAACTCATATATATATATATATATACGAAAATGGGACGAAATTTATACAACGGGAGGAAAATGTGTATTAAGTCTGAATTAGGGTCAATCAGCTGTTTAATTAGAGAAATGAAGGTCGTAAAATTATAATTATAATGCGCCAATTGGGCATGAACGACCATACATTTATGTAATGGTCAATTGAACGAGATGCGGAAATGCAGCATTAATGAACGTAGTACTCTGTCAGTTTTAGATACTCGCACGGAATTTGATTTATGCCCTTAAAAACATGTGGTTCGACACAGAAATTGAAATAATGAATGTGCATAATTTTTGTTGTTGACGTTAATTATATTTAAATAAATGTAGAGGTGTGACGTTGAATATATATTTCATTCATAAAGTATTTTCAACTAGGTTGAAATTGCAGTATTTGCTTAATTGGACCAAAGTAACGAAGTTCCGATATGCCTCAATAACACAGTATCTAAAACTTTGCTATTTTAGTAGAAATAACAAAAAATATTTAAAAAAAACAAATAAAAAGATCTATTTTTAATCGTGTTCTCTTACAACTTTTGTAATATCTTGTATAAGCGAATCTCCATTGAAATCGATCCATTTAAATATGGGATTGTAAAATGGTAGAGGAAAATAAAAGGAATTGTATGTTAACATTTGTTATTATTTCATCCATTGTAATATACTCGACATTGTTAAATTAATATTTTAGTTAACGTTTTTAAATACAAAAGTGGGTTGTCTAATATGGCAGAAGTGTGGTGAATTATTTGGAAAACTGGTTGCTCAATCGAACAATTAAAACAGCTGGCAAGTACAAATTTGCCACACATTCAAGACCATCACCCAAACATGTGGTATATCAAAATCAATTCAAAACTTATATCTTATAGTACGAAGAGTGAGTTAACATTAACATAATTTTAATTTGAGACAGAATAATTAGTAAACTATAAAAATAACGTTTAAAAAGATGTATTTTCATATCAAAAAATGATGAAATTCACACAAAATAAATTAATAACATTAAATAAATTAATTCTCAATATACAAAGACCTTGCTCTCGGTATTTACTTAATTAATCTATGACAATTTTTTAAATACAATTTCAAAACGTTAACAACTGACTCTATAAAATGACAAATACAAATTAGATTTATTATAGTTACATTGTTTTACAATAATACAATAGAAGGCACTTCTTCAGACGTGTTAAATTTATTCAAATATGTAATAAACAATGACCCGAATGCCAGACTAGTAATAATATATTCCGAAGGTAGCTGTAATTGTGCAGGTAGTTTATACTAACTATTCTGTTAAAAAATATGTTTGTCAGAAAAAGGCAATTATCAAACAAAACAATTATTTTTTAGCACACAGTAGAAAAATATTCATATACGATCCTATCATCATAACAAAAATATATATATTTAGCGAGAATTTACATAAAATGTAATTTATATATAAAAAAAAGATTCGGACGCTTTACATATTATAAGTATTACATTATAAAAATTCTAAATTGCACAAGCAAGTATATTATCTCATGTGAAATGTTGATAATCAAGTACGTCGCAGCATCAATTAAAACGCGTTAATGTTTAAGGGATCATCTCACTTTATGACGTCAAAAAATTACGCTAATTCGCTTTCGAAGCAATCACTCCATCTAGATTGCAACGCAACGGTTCTGAGACCGTTGACATGTTTGCCCCTATACCTGCTTTTGTTTGCAGACATTTTTCAACTTTATTTTCAAATCAGCGCCATTTTGTTACTTTTAAACAAAAAATATTAACAATACTGCGCTAGTCGAAAAGTGCCATAATAAATTTCAAAAAGATTCATTTCATAATATGGTGTATTAAAAATGCCTATTTTTGGGCCATCGGCATGAGATGACCCCTTAAGTCACTACTGTGCAATTCGTTTCTAATTTAATTGCTTACACAGAATTCGCCATAAAGTACGCTGAAATAAAATAAATACATTTCAACAGCGCAGATTTAATCTTGCATTTCTAATAGAATCGCATGCGTTTTCAAACGTGTTTAGATTGTAATTCAAGATTACGTATTATCATAAACACACAATAATGCAAAAGCACTGACAAATTATCGTAGATATTAAAACATGAAATTTTCCGCTATATGATAATTATATATAAACCATTCAAATTTAACGGCCGAGGCTTTTGTTTGCATTAAATTTGGACAAATCTGATGTACATATGTTTTTATAATTTAACCGCACATATTACAGTATTAAAAGATTTGTAATAGTACTCTATTTAATGCAAATTACTTGTAACTGAAAATATATTTATAGACCCTAGTTTTTTGTAGGAACATTTTGCAATAAAAACATATTGACGTTTTTAAAGGTTTTGATTTGAGATAAATCTGCGAATTAGATTGACTCGGCATATAAATGACTGATAATAATTTATATGATGATTGCGACGACTTCGATTATTTAAATCAATACTTTGTACAATTACACGTTTGAAACATATAAGCTTATAAATATTTTTATGGCACAAGTGGGTATATCCATATATACAGAAGAACAATGAGTGCCTCGACTAAAAGAAGTTTGATCGGTTTAGGACCCATGCAAAACTGAATAAGCATAAATAAAATTGAGATATTCGATTCGGGATATTTCTTACAATATACGAAAAGTCCCATATAAGTCCAAACAAGAAATATCATACATTGCATTTGGTTAAAATTTATTCAGTAACATCAATAAGAATAAAATCCTGAGATTTTATTAAAAAATATATCTATCGAGAGGATATTAACTTGAAGACTTTGATAATTACTAATTCAGATGGTCGTGGTTGCCGAACTTATAAATTAATAAGGTTTACAAAATTGTAATTGTATATGAAACAGCTTTTTCGGCTTTGAAATCTTTTGTAACTGCAATTGCAAATTTGTATTGATCGCTCATAAAGAACAATAAACGCTGGAAGGTAAAGCATATTTTATATGTAATTCGCATTTCGTTTCAATTAAACAAGGCACATTAATGTATATATTATATATGATTTATAAAATAAACACTTTTCTGTTAAAACAGATCATTAGTTTCATTAGCAATATATATATATATAGATTCACTTTCTCCACCAACTGCCGAATATCGGTAAATCATCATTCCATATCTTTATATTTCATAAAAAGATTATACAAAACTCTGAGAGTAGACTTTAGATCCATGTTAACGATATCTGTAATAAAGAATGCATTTTAATTAAATACTAAATAGCCTTATTTAATTATTTTGCTGTATTTATATTTGCAAGCATTACCTTCAGGTCTAGCCTTTGGCTTCGGTAGTCCGACATCTTGCATAATCTCAAATGCAAATGAAACGTTATGAACTTTTTGGTCTGGGTCTTGAGGCGTCAAGTAAAAATCATACAATGGAACAAAAAATCCTTCCAAAAGACCCATCAAGAGACACAAGTAAACGCCATCATGAAACTGTTTGAATCCATCAGATTCCGACTGATTATATGCCACTTCCAAATTCAATTTTCCAAGATGTTTGTTGACAAATGTCACCAATGACTGTAAAAAAATAAATATATAAGTTATAACGTAAAAAATGCCCCATTTCGATTTACAAATTATGATGATAAAGCACAAAAATTAAGCATACCTTTTTAACCATCTGAAGTTCTTTCGGGGCATGATCAAAAAGCGAATCAAAAGCGTCCCTTTCTGCTCTCATACCTAGGTCATCGTAGGTCGACGTTATATTTTCCGTATCCACCCTGAATAAAATGCACGCCGATGATATAATAAATAAAGATGCCGATTTTACAAATCGTTCAATTAAATATATTACCTGTGTTGCAAATTATTAGAGCCCACTTTCCTCACAATGTCGACTGACACGCTGACGTTTTCCGGTAGTCTGATCGGCGCTCTAAAGAAGCGAGCCAGCGCAACTAGCAAATACAGAATTGCAACAGTATTTCTCGAATGTATTGAATCGACGCTCCATTTTTGAGCAGTCCACTGAGGTTGTCCAAAGGCCTAAAATAAAATCAAAAATGTCTATTACATATGAATAATCGTCAAGAATTCCCAATCGTCTCAGTCAAAGCAGATGACTTAAATTGATCGAGACATCTCATAACAATTCATAACAGACAATATATTTCACATATATCATGTTATGTTCTTACACATTTCTTTAATCCCATATATAACGCATTTTTGTGCTATGATCCCACGCCTAATTTGATGGTTCATTAATTTCTGTACCATTATTCTCACCTTCCGATAAAACATCTGTTGCGTGCGCGAAAAGAATTTTTGTAGAGCGGCCAGAAATAAAGAAACGAGGTAAAGGACTTCTGACGTATACTGCGAGTCTATATCGAGGCCCATCAGACCCACCCATCGAGCCCACAAGACATTCCTCACAGTGGGAAAGATATGATTTCTTTTTCATCACTTTTGTTATCCATTATCATAATGAAGGGTAAAAACAAATTGAATAATTTTAGATAAACAATTAAAATCTTTATAAATGAAGTGCAGCCAAGATATGAATGGGGTAAAACTCCCCATTTCATCATTTTTAAATAGGTTTTGAATGTTGATGCAACGTGGCCTTTTTCACATTGTTGTGTCTTTGATCATATTCTGACCGCTTTTCATTCAATGTTCAGCTCAAACACATCAATTGCTTTCGATAGAAATCTCCTGTGATGATTTAGTTGGGTTGGAGCAGCTCATAATACAATACGCCCAGGTGATCCCACCAAATCCAGAGCATGAGTTTGGAAGCATAGACATTATGTTTTGGCGTTGATGCTACTGCTTGACCGAGTTTAACCTAATGCTTCACCATTTAAGCTATAAGCATACAATTGTTATACTGTCATCTAATGGTAAAACGGAAAGAATTTATCCAAACAATTAAATAAATAACTATGAGAAAACATGAGTACGAACCATAACGAGTTAACATTAAATAAAAAAATGCAGTGTGAATACATACTTTATTTACAGCTCTCAGCACAACAGCGAGTTTTTGCTTTTGACCTTCTTCAGATTGTGTTACTTCAGGAACGTCTAATTTCATGCCGGTTAGCTTTTCCAAAAGTTTTTGTAGAACCTGACCATCGTACAGATCTTCGTTAATATCTTTTACAATAATGCGTTGATGAGCCAGTTCATCGTTCACCCAATCAATTAGCACTTGAATAAGTTCACAGACTTTCGGATCATCTAAAGACTTTGGGTGGATAATTGAACGCTCCTCGTTTTCATCTGAAATTGTAAATCGTTAGATATTAGAATTCATAATAGCAATACCCGGGGTAGTACTTGCCAATCAAATTATATTAAATTATCAATTTATGGTTGAATTACGTCGTGAATTTATGTTTTCATTTACAATTTACTTCATAAATCGAGATTTAACTAAAAATTAACATGAAAATGCTCCTGTAAAAAATGTTAATGAACTGGTCTATGATAAAAATATACTTACTCAGAGCATAATCTTCGGGAGGTATGATATTTGGTGTGGGAGGACTCCCCGGTGAATCAATGGCACGTTTACCCTCCGCTTGAACTTCTTGAACTGAAGAATTTAATAAAAACATTGTATTATTGTGTGTATTAAAAAGTAATGTGTCGTCACGTTAAATATGATTTAAATAAAATACAAAATTATATTTCGTAGCATATTATCTATGCAGTGTACATTCAGAAGATCAGTGTTTAGATGTGACTTGATAATTGATTTTTTCAATTAAAAAATATTTGTACTTCAATTATGATTATTTTCGATTATCCGGACTACTTTCATCCCAAATTAGTCTGGATAATCGAGGTTCTACTGTAATTGCCTCCACTCATTAATTTTCCAATCAATCATATTTCATAATAATTAATTTTGCTTATATTTTAAAATCGCGTGAACTTTATTTTTGTTTATTAATCATATTTCGTCATTCTCTTTAATCGTATTTTTGTTATTTTCCATTATAAAATTTCCACATTGTTGTCGATTTGACAGTTAATCAGTCCACGTCTTTCGCAGAAATCGAAAGTTGGTTACTAACTCGGATTGTGTCAAATGACGAGACATTTCCTCGAGGTGGAATTTGAAAATTGCCTGAGAGGTGGGAAATAGTAATAACCAGCGATGGTAATACTTATTAATTCATTTTGTTCTGAAACAAATGTATTTTTGACCACAAAAAAACAGACTGAATTAATTTGTAATCCCAATACAATTTGTTATATTTTGCCGATGGATGACATTTACATATATTTTATACGATTAAAATATTGACATGTGTTCTGTCATCCCCAGAAATTTAATTCTAAATCTAGTTCATATAAGATTTTCTAAAGATAAAGTTATGCCATTCTCATTACGGATCATTAAGTGTTAATAACCTCAAATAAGGATAATAATTATTTGCCTGCTGTAGATCACGGATAATATACCCTATAAAAATAGTCTAGTATTCCTTGTTTAGTCTAACTATCAAATAATCCATTGCAAGCATTTAATTCACTTATTATTGACCTTTAACATTAACTTTTGCTTTTAAAACATCTTTTTAATAGGTCATCTCACTTTTATCATTGCGATTCGTGGAGACGAGCAACGAAGAACGTATACACCTTGCTAACCGTCAACCAAACACACAAAAACACAAAAAAACCAGGTCAAAATGTTTATTTTATTTTACGTTTTAAATTGAAAATTAATCGCAAAAAAGGTGTTTTTTTCCATACTTTTTTTTAAACCAGCACCATTTTGTTACACAGCGAATTGATAAATTACCCGAAAAATGGAAAAAAGTTTTAGAAAATGATGGATTTTAAGTTATTTCTTTAATAAATGTTTTTTTGTAACTGCATTAAAATTTCTATTACTTTTCGGTCCCCCTAATATATGTTTATATTTTTAAGTACGAATTTTTTTAGTATTACATAAGTGTTATAATAAATTTCAAAAATATTAATTTCATTATGTGATGTATTTACTGAGAAAAAAAATGTTAAAAATTGCCTGTCAAAGCGAGATGACCCCTTAAGACGTGCTATGGCACTTTAATTCTTCTAGCTCTTTATTGGTTAAGGGTGTGTGTGATTTGAGAAAAGTTTGAACATCATCTACTTCAAAATCTCCAGAAACAACTAAAAATCTAATATCTCTTATAAGACTATATTTATAAGCGGCCAATTTAAATATGTGGAGAAGTTAAAGCATAAACTGAAACAGTTGATAGAAGTTAAATATGTTGATTAATAGGGAACTAAGTCATGGAACACCCATGCATTATCCTTATTTGGGCATCATGTCTGACGTAAGTTTGGGTGTGTTCACGCATACCTTCTTTTATGCGCTTCTTCCTGCCCAATGTTCCGATTTTATCCCAAATCCAGAAAGTCTCATCTTTATCTTCTTTTTTTGCAGTTACTGGCGTTTTAGGCGATTTCGGACGAGGAGATGCCATCGCGTCATAAACTATGATAAACACTGGCTTCCCGAGACGACACCCATAAACCGACGACTAGCAACACTTGGTCGTAACACCGATAAACTTGACCGACTCTTATAAGCGTCAAAATTAAATTTAAAAGTATTTCAATAATAAAAAAATAAAACAATTCAAATATGAACGCACAATGAATACATTGATTTTATTCAAAACAATAATTACATTTTTTAATTTTTTTAAAATTATTTTTTGTAGATTTGAAATTTAGTTTTTACTTAATGTTTAACACACAATTAAAATAATAAATGAATTTGTATGTAATATAATTGCTTAAAAATAATATTTTGTGTTTTATTAAAATATTATTGAGATTGTTATTTAATTTAATATTAAAGCCCGTGATTTAAATTTTAAAAATCGACGCTTATGAAGAACGACAAAAAATTGTAAATCATTTAAAAATACATTTATTATGCAAAAGACCAATAATAAAAATATTGTTTGACACCCGCATTTTTATTTAATAATAATTTCATTGAAAATACCGCATATTGTTCAATAAGTTTTACATGAACTATTGTGTTACATTTTTAAATGATCAACTGTTGTGTTGAATTGTCTTTGACACCGTTTAAAGATTTGTGAACTTTGAAATTCAGTCATTTTCACACGTCCAATACTTTGGATTAGTTCTTATTATAGACATTATATTACTTATCCATTACAGTTTAGTTAATAGTTAATAATTAAATAATTTTTAAATACAAGATAAATTGGAATATAATCAGTGGCGGATTCGAGGGGGACTTTTCGCAATCTAAGTTTGGGGACCCCCTCCATATGCGCGGATAACGATTTCACTATTACGCGGCATTTTTAAACTTCTTAAAATTTACGAGGCTCCACTAAATTTTTAAGACCCGAGGCCTGCGTCTGTAGATAAATCCGCCACTGAGTATAATTAACATATGATTCAATTAAAATATATTTTCAGCTATCCTGAATTTTTTTATGGATCCAAACAGTAAATATTTCGATCATTGTTTAGATGGAATTGAAGACATTTTTATCAGATTTAATTTCATTTTTTATAAATGAAATAAACCTTTTTTTCATATCACAAGAATTGATTGCAAAACAGGTATGCCATTTATTTCGGAATCATTTTCAAAATTCATTTTCGTCTGATTGTGTGTTAAATCATTTTTGCATCATTGTTTGAAAATTGCAAAAAATGTCTTATTCAAACAGATTTAAATGATGTAAAATTTGCTTGTAAATATTATAAAGTTGAAGTTCAACGCTCAGTTAAATGAACTTCATTTAGAATATATTTAGTATATAATTTTGCAAAAAAAAAAGAGTTTGTAAGAAAACCAGAAGTTGTTCCTCACAGGTCATGATATTTTAATATGAATTAAAACAAACAATTTATGATTGATAGTAAGGGATCGTTAAGCCATTTTGTTTTAATAGAAGATAGTAAAAATTGCTTCCGTGATCGTACCGATCATAGAAATTGCCGCAAAAAGCCCTAAAAGAGAACGGAGTGGCCATAAGATTTGTATGCTCAATCAGTCCGCTTTTCGGACCACTGATATGACAAATGAGCGGCTCGAATGCCATACCTGAACATAATGATAACGAAGAAAAGAGGGATTAGATAATTTAGTATTTATTATAAAAAACGGACAGAGTCAATCAGTGTTGATTCATGTAAAGTAGAATGGTTGATTAAAATAAAAACTATATGCAACTCTCGCTCGGGTCGATATTCTACGTTTTGCGCCCCAGGCCCAGTTGCGCCCGGGGCGGACGCCTGCTTTGCCACGCCCTTGTTACGGCCCTGCTGTTTGTTGTGCATTTTGTACAAATGTAATCATCATGCCAAATTTGTAAACAAATTCTCTTATTGTGAATACTGAGCGATACCAATCAATGTAGAGTGACTTTTTTATGGCCGCATTTGAATCATATTGATGTATCTGATGTCCATTTACAGCAATACATGTCACACAACTCGAAAATACATTACTACAATACACACTTCTCATTTGGATGACGGTACACTTAAAACTTTTTTGTGCGGTCGATGCGTTCCGTGAAAAATCGCACAAAAAAACTATGACTTACGTAAAAGTACAGATACGTTCCATGGATTTTAAAACCGCATAACTTCGAAACAGCTATATAAAATATATCCACAATCGCATAAAAAAGTTGATGAAAAACAGGAAAACAATAAAGCCATTAAAAATAACATTTTTGGTAACATTTAAAGACGTTTTGCATCATTGATAAAATCTTAAGGATGTCTGACATTTTAATTAAAAACTATCATGGCTGTATGATAATTTTCGCTGCGATTTTCGATAAATAGTATACCCAGTGTCATTGTTCTGTGTAGATTTTCCCTAACTATAAAAAACTACAAAATGGCGACTGTTTAAAAAATAATTCAGTTGTCATTTTTTGGCTTTATTTAATTATATATTTTTTTAAATAGTAGTAGTCTGGTAGGAATAATAGAGGGTAAATATAGAAAAGATTCGTACCTGGTTTGAAGTAAATTAATTAATTAAAACTTGAGATATGATGTCAATCGTGTTTAAAAAAAGTAGTTTCGAGATAAAACGCGTTAAAAGATTTCATTATGGTGGGACCGGCCAAGTTGCAGCGTCACAAACATAGCTATAACTCCGTAAGTAATTGAAATTTCGAAAAAGAAACCAAATCTTTTTGTTTTCGGTTAGTGTTGATGATCTATTTCTTATTTTATCCAAAACATTTCGATACGTACTCTTTATATTTCGTATATTTCATTTTCATCGTGGTGTAAATATATATAATTGTTTTTATATGTACTTCATCATATGACGTTTATAAGAATGTACAATCATTAACTGCATCGAATAATATTAATGCAAATTCGTTAAATTTTGAAAGATTGCTCAATGCTGTCCGAGTTTCATTTTGACATTGAATTATGCGATATTTTATTTTTGTTTATTTTAAACGTGTAAGAGTTTTTTTTATTTATTTTTTGACGCGAATGTGATTGTCGATGCGTGTAAATCAGTATGTATTACTTTTAAGCGTTTTTTTCTCATTTATTGGCGGTGTATATGCGCATTTGTACTTGTGCTTGTGTCCGAGTTTCATTTTGAGATAGCGTATTTTGGATTTTTAAAGGCGCAGAATGCGCGCCTCGGATCTCGAAAAGCTTTTAAACCACCGCTAAACTCAAGGATTGACAAGAAATCGTTCAAATAACATGCTTATCCTTTGAAATACACGCTTTGACTTTTACAACCGCGCATATCGAGGGTCGAATGTCAGAATTTATACCAAGCTGCATAACCAAATAAACTTAAATTGCGCCTCTCAAGTGCTAAATTTGTAGTTGTTGAAAGCCAAATAAATGGAAATGATTGACGGAAAAATGAAAATGAAGTCCATCCGTAATAGTGTTTAGGTGTTGTTTGAATTGTGGAAAAGGTTGTGGTGGATCTATGGAAGGAAATTCGTGTTGTGTTCGAGTTTCATTTTGAGATGGTGTTTTTTGAATTTTTAAAGGCGAGTGTTTGTGGAATGCAGGCGGAAAAATGAAAATGAAGTCCATCCGTAATAGGGTCAAGGTGTTAAATTGGACATCGAACTGTCAAGGAGATTGCGGTGGATCCATGGAAGGAAGAAGTGGAAGGAAATTCGTCGCGCGGGAAAAAGAAGCGCGCGCGTTTTGCGGCATCGAACCGAGAGCTGGAGAGGGGCGCATGTGCGGGGCCCCGTCAGTCTGCGGCGACGAGTCGCCCCGTTGCGTTGGGCCTCTCGTGGCGCTCCGTCGCCTAGCGCCCCCGCGCGCGCTTATACTCCCGCGCATCATGTGCTTCAAACTATACTCGCGCGGTACTACCAATACCACTACCATTACCGCTACCATCTCCTTAAAAACACAAAAAAAGGGATGCGAAAAACTTCATATAGTTCCAAGCATACTACCCTACACTGGAAAAACATACTATTAAACCGTCTTTTAAATACTTTGATGAATTTTGCAAACAAATTAAATTTGTTCAATAGTTTAATACACACGTATTAGATCGTTCCTTTGGATTTATAGGAACACTTCCTATGAATATCGTATTAAAACAGTGCAATTTAAAAAAAAAAACATGTATAAATTAAGCCCTGCGTATCGATACAACATGAGATTCAAATTTATGCAGTCGTTAAAACAATCAGTTTAAAAGTTTCAAGACAATGTATAATATCAGGTTCGAGATTGACATTATTTTTATTTGTTCAATAAAACTATTTTTTTTGGAAATGCTCTGGAATAAGATAATGCAATACAAATTTACAATTGAAAATGAATTCACTTCATCAAATGGCATTATAATATTTTATCTGATTTTTATAACATCGACAAAAATGCAATAAATTTACAGTTGTAAAAATGATCGGATGATATTCAGAAAGTCGAGCTATATAATTTTATCAAATAAATAGATGTGATATATAGATTATTCTTAATATACAGGATAGATCGAATTTTTTTTAAAGATCCGATCCGAATTTGAGCGAGCTTGTTTGCGCGCCATTGCCCGTAAACCGCGCAAATCGAGAGCAACAACACACCACGTGCGCTTCTTCGATCGATTTTCACACGATTTTTCCTGTTTTCATGAACAACAAGAGCGTCAAAATTGAATCAAACGCTCAAGAATTTATATCCTCGAATTCGCATAAACATCGCAGGCCGTAAAAGCGTACTTGTCTTATCTTCGCGAGCGAAGACGAGCGTTTTCAATGCTACACATTATCTCAGATTTGCTGTAAATATCTGTCCATTGTCGTGTAAATACGCTTGTGTACTATGAAAATACGCAATCGATTGATTGCCGTTTCATCTCAATGCAACCGCGAATTCAAAAAGGAATTTCTGACATCGGTATTGTTGAAATCTTATAAAAAGTTTTTCAGATTTATGGCTCGCCATGTTTGATGAAGCTCGATCTGATTTACTATGTCATTACATTTTTATTGAGGCGTGCTCATTGTTTATCTCGGATCCAGATAATCGAAATCCCGACAGATCTGAATTCCAAAACGCCGGGAGCAAAATAATGACCCTTAAAGCTGAAAATTTCAACGGCGATACCCATTTGAACTTTATTGGGATTATAACATAATACGTTAATATATAGCTTTCTAAGCTTGTCACATTAGAATGACCTTAATCAGATTTAAAGGCTCACTTTATCACTTAGATAGAATTTAGGTAAAAAACGTTTTAGCCCTAAATGAACCAACAGACGCTCGACAATATTTTTTATATACTACTACGAAAGTTCAATTAAGATTATTTTAAAATCATTACATCCAATATAAAAGATCTATTGTCTTTTTTGCATTTCAATATGTGCTGATTTGTATCCGCGATGGAGAATTTTCCGCAAAAGTCGAGGGAAAGCGTTTGTTTATGATACTTTTACTCCACATCCAAGCTGGAATTTCCAGATTTTTATTTAAATTCTCATATATATGTATATACATATATTTCGATGTGAAAAGAAGGATAATTGCCTCCATTACTAGCGACCAAATCTGAAAATGGCCGTAAGCATTTCCCTTCAGATCCCACAATTCGAGCATTTTTTTAGATCCTGGCAATTTAACTTGATTATTTTTTGCCTTAATTATTTTCCCATTAAATGCGATATATTCTTGCGACTTTCGTGGAATTTTAAAAATGTCAAATGACAATCGAACCTAAGCTGATGTTGGATCTTTTAAACTGCAAAAAAGATTCGCATCGTTTCATTTTCTGTAGGAAAATCTGTATTTGACGTGCTCTTTTCACTAAATGTTTTGACCCATTTAAAGGACTATTATCAGTTGGATGATAGCTCCTGCTGCCTGGCAAAGACATGTTCTTAAAAATTCATATATATATATATATATATATATAATATATATTCAGATTTTCTATGTTCTTTCGGTGTTAAATATGATTATCACCGACCCTATTATATATTACTTTAAATACACAAAAAGGATGATTTAATACCCAATCTATGCATTTTTTTCGCTAATAATTAAAATAATATGCTTGAGACTTCTGCAAGACATAAATGAAACATTTTAAATCCAAAGAAAAAATGATTTTATGCATTTGATTAAGCCGGGTGTTGTGTAATATTTTTCTTTGCATAACAATTAGTATTAAATGGATGAGTTTTTGAGTATTCTAGTCTATATTAGGGCATTTCCTGGTTAAAACGATTTAAACACTTATAACAAAAAACAAAAAAAATATTCTTAATTATTTTAATAAGTTTTAAAAAAGGTCATTTTTACAGTTTTATTTATTTTTTAAATAGTTAAAAATAAAATTTTAATATATATCTACTTATATTATTTGAGATGGTGTAAACAATAAATTGGAAAAGTTTTATCGCAATCGAATGAACGGTATGGCAGCGCATTAAATACGGACAAACAAACATTGATTTTTATATATTATACTATTACCATGTTACTCGCGAATGCTTTAGCAATAAGTAGACTAAGTTTAATGCCAATCCGATGAACGGTATGGCAGCGCATTTCGAACGAACAAAACCCAATTCATTTTTATATATTAAATATATGTTCTAAATTGTCTAATCCCTCTTTTTTTCGTTAGCGCCCATCCGATAAGTTTTCTACGGATAAACTCGTTTAATAATAAGAATTCATAGTCGTTCTAAATATATTACAAGGCGTTCATTCGTCACATGAGCAGTCTGAAAAGCGGACCGATTGGACAAAATTCCGGCTTATATTTGAATTGCCCTCGTTTTGGCCTAATCAAATTTATTTAACGATAATCTTAATTTGTATACGTACAATAGTCATTTGAAGACCCTTTAAGTTGAATGGCTTGCATTTCAGTGTTAATTTCTATTTTTGTCCAAGACTAAACAACTTTCAAACATCCTCATTAATGTCACAATGAACACTTCAAGACCAAAAACTTTCAGCTGATACCTCAGGTCATTTGATTCAAGTTTCCGCTTCATTGTGGCCAAGTTTACTATTATAACGCCCGTCATAACAAATATTACCAAATTAAAACTCATTTTTGTCAATTTTTAGTATTTAATAATTAATATCATTAACAAAATTCAAGCATTTTAATTCAAATTAAGAGTAGCTGATGGATTGCTATTTTTTATTCGTATTATTGATATCTTATTTTTGCTCTGAACGTCTGCGGTCTGTAAATAAATTTTCCACAGTGCATTTATTAACACCCTTCGATAATATATTTGCACAGTAAATTATACACTCTGATCAAAAAACATGAACAAAAGGCGATTTTTGATAGTCAATACAATACACGTCATGACCTGAATATGTCCTTGCTTTTTTAAAGTCACTCGCTGCTCTGAATTATTTCGATCTTGAATGATCTCGAAATGAAGCTTTTTTTAAAGTAATCTTCATAGTATTCTGTATAGTAATATAAATTGATAAGCGATCATTTGAATATTAATAGGAAAACTTTGGTAAAAGCTATGAAATATATATGATATTTCTGAATGGAGATTTATTATAGAGCGAGCCTTTTCATTTCATATTCGCAATGGATCTTCCATGCCCACTTTCCATCGGATCCAGGGATGTTCTGGTTTTTCGACCTTTTTATTGAACTCAAAGGTTTATTCGTAAGCGGTTTTGGTCCTCATGCTGCTCTTTTCAATGCTGTTTTATCATTCGAATGCACATTTGATTTTCATGTGGATTTGAATCAGTTTTTTTAGAACGCTTAAAGCTCCCCTTTTATATTGCTCGAGCTTCGCTTTTAATCTCGATGCAGGCGATTGAATAAGTTTTAGAATTTTTCAATAGGCGCATTCATTCCACGAAAGCATCCCGTTTGTATTTGGATCGTCCGGAATAATACTGAAATTTTCGCGCATAATGAAAATATCCATACATCGTCATTGATGTTATAACGAGCCTCGAGCTGCTAATTAAATGGTATGTAGATGTAGAAAAGTTTGCTGAAACTAAGTAAAAGATTGTCAAGCTTGATAAATGTCTCATGGAAAGATTCAACATCTAAAACATCTGCCACTCAAATATATGAGTAATTTATATAAAATATTATAATTCAATTTATTTGGATATTGAATTGCTATGTATAGAATCTTCTTAAATACTAGAAAAAAAAAATAATCTCTCTTGTGTAATATATAATAAAATATGCTTACTGCTAGTCTAGTGGTTGTAAATATTATGAAAATTATATGATTAAGTAAAAATATCGTAAGTATGATCGGAGATGTTCACTAAAGCGCACGTTAAGAGTCACTTAAACCTGTGGTTTAGGATTTATCCGGACAACAGCTCCTTTTCTTTGTATTTCTAGCAGGTAAGTGAAACACTATGAAGGATCATAAAAACCAATATTAATTTCCAAATACTGTCCTAAACACGATACGCAAAATAAAATCACATTATTTTAAATCTGAGTGGGGGAAAAAAATGTCAAAACAAAATGTCGAGCCAGACTCGACATAGGACCTCAAAGAGTTAAAGTCTCTAAAAAGTTCCAAAACAATGATGCGCATGTTGCTTTCGCACAATTCGTACATTTTCCTCAAAAAAAAAACAATAGTGAGTCTATATTGCAGCAGGAATATTGGCCGCATAGGATAAATGTTTTCATAGAGCTTAAGCTGTATTACATGCTGCTGTGAGTTCAAAAATATCATAAATTGCCGAATCATAAACTCTTCCGCTGTAACCCCGAAACTAATTTCGGTATCGTTAATGCAAAAAAATATGTAGAATTTTTAAGTATCGTTAGTAGTTTCGAGTTGTGTTTATCGTACGTTTCGAAATGTATACAGACTTTATTTATTTGATAGAATGCGTTACTATTTGTTAGTCGTTTGGCAGTTTCAGTCACTGCAGATGTTTGCTCAAAGTGTAAACGTTCAACATAAGCAAAATATTACAATATGCATTAAGCTCAAATTTTCACAGTCATTAAGCACATTTTCCATGCGATTGTTGCGAAAAATAAAGAATTTGTGATTTAGTGTAGGAGAAAAAAAAACTCGCACACATGCCGATGACGTGAGGGTCAGAAACACATCGGTTCTTTATATTGAGCTAATTGCTTATGAAAACACTCTTAACTGTTTCGTCGAATCAACTCACGCTTTTTTGGGGCCTTTATTTTATCAAAATTGCGCATTGGAATGTCATATTATTAGCCTTTAAATATAATATGTAACATTATATAGGAACTTTGGCAAAATAAATAATTGTGCATTTACTTGTGTTATAGGTGAAATCGACTCTTGATGTTATACTTTTTCCAAAGTTCTCTTAACCGGTTAAACGAGGAAGATCCTTTTCAATAACGCAATTAACAGTGGGCGCGCACATTTTCGTTAGGACGTATATATACGTCACGCCCACCTGGCGTGATTTCATAAAGAAAATGGAAACATAGAGGTTAAAAAAATAAAATATATCCATGCATAAATTAAAAACTCAACTTCTGTGTGATATATTTTAAAATCCGGACAATCCGGACACCAAAATGTAGATTCTTTCCCTTTTTTGTGATAAATTCGACATTATTTGGATTTAGTTCCCTTTAATTTGTTTTTCGAAAATACCTTTCAAACGTGAGGGTTTAGGTGTAATTCCTTTTTTTGGATGGCGTTGGCTTTTTACTATGTTGTCTGAACTGAGCATCTATACGCCTTTTTGCCCTTATATATATTTCGAGGACGTATATATACGTCCTAACCAATTTCGATGCATTTTACGCTTGACGTATATATACGTCCCATCCATAGGTTAAAATCTGGTTTTTTAATATTTCTTCAATTACTTTTAGACAAAAGTATTTCTTAAATAATGCATTTTGAAGTTAGTAATTATCCCCTTGATCCATCGGCTGAAGAATGCTTGTAGTATTGGGATGTAAATAAACTACTTTTATGCTTAAATGGGATTCCACTTGATGTGGAGGATGACCGGGAGCATTATCATGAATTAGTAATATTTTAAATTCACAGTATTTTTTTTTCACTTCTATAATAAAATATTAATCAAACCAGTCTTGAAAAATACACTGTGTCATCCACGCAACGATAATGTTGCAGGAAAGTAGACTAATTGATTCCCTTGAAAACTATTGAGTTTTTTGAATCTATACATTGTATATAAAAATGAAGGTCTGTGGTTTGTAATCTGTGGTCTGTGGTGTTTGTCATGTATACGTTCCTACACCATTCATCCGATTGCAATGAAACTTCGGGGAATTGTTGTATGCGCACAATTGAAAGCACAACCATTTTTTGTGTGCGCACCTAAACATTTAGTGTTGATACACGCAATACGACTAACGGGGAGAAGAAAGATGCGCGCGCAATACGACAGTTGAGCTCTGCTCACGCGAGAGAGAAAGACAGTCGATCTTCGAGGCGAGAGCACCAGAACAATATGCGCCAAAATGGCGCATCCGTTAAACGTCTCGCAAAACCAATTCTGCACCCAAACAAAGGTTGTACTAATTTAAAAACCTTCTTGGATAAACGCCCAATAACTCACAATCGGCACAAAGGCTTAATAGTTTTCATAAATTCAATTAAACATCTAATTAGCACATTTTTTTTTCTGTGGAAACGTTCGTTAAATACCACAAAATTATTCACACAAATAAAAATAATAATTCTAGACTTAATTCCCGCGAATGATACAGAGTTTATAAGTAGATAATGTAGTGTAAACCTGTGTTTTAGGATTTTATCCGGGCAACAGCCGCTTTCCTTTGTATCTCTAGCAGGTAGGCGAAACACTATGAAGGATCATAAAAACCAATATTCCTTTCTAAATACTGTCCTAAACACGATACGCAAAATAAAATCACACGATTTTAAATCTGAGTGGGGAAAAAATGTACAAACAAAATGTCGAGCCATACTCGACATAGGACCGCAAAGGTTTAAAGCGCAAAATGAATTTTATATTGAACGAACTCTGATCAAATTCATCAAAATAAATCAGTCGATCATCAAATACTAGAGTAACGTCTCAGCAAAAAAAAAATTAAATAACATGAAAAAAATCTCGAATAAAAATGTGATTTTTATATTGTAAATATTCGTAATCTTAGACATTTTCGTATCTTAAATTGGCTTTGTATTAGCGTAATTATTGATGTAATGTTTGTTGGCGTTTTGATTTCTTGGAATTAATTATGCCATTTTGTATTTATCCTTAAGTCGATTAGTGCGACCCTTTCCGGAAATAATTAATCATACTTATTGAAAAGTGTTCAATAAATTCTCCAAGTTACAAATTAATTTCAATGTATTAAGCAAGAATTTCATAGAAATTATCATCGGATTTTTTTTTGATCATTTTTCCTTTTATTAACACCGACATCTGCAAACTTGGAAGAAAATATCTTTAACAGCTTTAAAATTGCACAGGTTCTGTTCCCGGGTTGCATCGGGATCGAGAGGCGATTTGCAATATAGTGCACCTTCCGGCTTGCTGAAACGGGATGTGCATTTCCGCAATGCAAGCTTTGCACTATAAAATGCAGATGTCGCCATTATTTGCCGCCGTGGCGTTAATTAATTAATTAATAGCCTAACGCATGAAAATACTTCGCGATATGTGCTCAATTTCCAACAGGACTAATTGATTTTCCAGGCTTCGTTCCAGGCTACATCGGGATGGAAACATATGCGGTGTTAACACTGATTTGTAATTCACGCACTCACATGTTCTTAGGGTAGCTTCGAACTCAAAACTACCACCCTATCGATCCAACGTGTACCACGTTATATTGCCTAAATAACTGCTCAAAATTTATGAGAAAATTTTGTGATCGACAGTCTCTAATAGGAAATTGACCGTTAATACGTTTTCAGCAGAACTATTTTTAACATGCTATCAATATCTTTTAATGATACAGACAGGGATTGAACCGTTATTTTTTAATTCGGTTGCGTTCTTAACGACATATATCGGTTCGGTTCGGTATTCGTACAGGTTCGAAGCCAATCCTATCCACAGAAAGGTACACTGGTAAAGTGTAAGAGATAAAAAAAGAGTATGTCACAGATGACACGATTTCAATCATTATAGCAATTTAAAATTAAAATATAAAAATATATTCTTAATTAATAAAAATGTCACTATAGTTGTTACCTCAGATAATATAAAAATAATTTGATTTTCGCAAAATGGCGACTGTTTAAAAATAAACATTTTTGACATTCTTTTTTTTACAGTTTTAATTTTTTTAAAACGGTTAAAAATAAAATTTTGACATAAATTTGGTAGAAACGATAGAAAATATTATATTTATTAAATGTACATTAAATTTGAAATAAATCAATGAATAAAAATATGAGATATGATGTCAACCGTGTTGAAAAAAGTAGTTTAAAGATTTAATTCTGGTAGGAACGCCATAGTTACCGTGTCACAAAAATAGCTATAACTCCGTAAATAATTGAAATTTTTACAAATTTCTTTCGTAAAAATATTCTTAAAAGTCTAAGCTTTGAAAATATGCAAAAAATATTGCCATGGTAATAGTTCTTTGACGCGATCTAGTATCAAAAATTGATCTTAATCGGCTGCTTTCAAACGGGCAGATTCTATGGTTCACTTTCAAGACTCATTGTGTGTATAATATTTAGGCAATATAATTTCACAACGGCGTATTTTGCTCAGCAATTAATTCCGTAATAAGTTAATTATCATTCCTTAAATATCTTTGCGTGTAACGCCTTCAATCTATTCTCGGCGAGCGTGTTTCTTAATCTATGTTTGTAAAATTAAGGGCTGAAATTGAACGTTTGCGAGTTTTTTAAATTATTGATAATTTAGACGCCCACAATGGGCTAATATTTAATAAACAGCTTAATTTTTTTATCGCCTTTGATAAGTAATCAATTATCAATATCGGGTTTTCGCGTTTTTCGATTCCTCTTCCTTGAATACCATTCTACTTACTACATAAACCAACACTGATTGACTCTATCCGTTGTTATAATAAGTTATCTGATCCGTTTCTTATTCGTTATCGTTATGTTCGGTATGGTATCCAATCGCGAGCCGCTCATTCGACATATCAGCTGTCCGAAAAGCGGACCGATTGAGCATACAAACCTAATGGCTTTCTTTGAAGACTTTTTATGGCATTTTCTATTATCTATACGATCACGGAAGCAACGTAGCGTCTAGACACTTTCTATAATAGTATTTTTTTACAACAGTAACCGCCATCTATACGATAGGTCGGATACTTTTGGGACCTTAACGTTTGTATATTAATAATCTTATCTTATCGTAATATATAATTAGCTTGTCAAACAAATTTTTGAGTCCAAATAATTTGGATTTCTTCTTTTCGCTGCCAATTAACAGATTAAATTTAAATATATTTTTATTCCAGCCGAATCCGAGAGCTTCTTGCAAGTTGACAAATCGTGAGTTTCTTTCGAGATTTTAGATCGGGGATCATTTTAATGGTCAATTATGCGAATCTCGCGAGCTTTCGAAAAAGTTCAACAGACGGCCCATAGTTGAAATAGATGAGCTTTCAAATAATAGTATCGGCGTCTTATTTAGATGAGTCGGGATTCGTTATTGCCGTGTTTAAATAAAACTTTGAGTAAACTTTGTTAGAGTTATGGTGTGGCACAGAAATAAAACGGTACATTGTAGAGAGAGCGAGAACGTTCCATCCATACCTAAACATTCGATCGATTTTTATATTCTGTCGGATATATATAATATATACAACTCTTTATTTCGCCATTGATTGTTCGAATAAAGAACAAGATCGAATATAACTTCAAGTCGAAGGTCGTTGATCATTCGGGGAAATCTCTTCCAACATTCAAGATTCGAACTTCTTCATTTAGGAAGACATAAAACATTGGACATCACATTTTAAAATCCCAAACAGACGGTATAATCGTCTCAATTTTTTTAAATTTAACTTCCCCATTAAAATCCATGAGTTTTATTAAATTGTGTAATTATGAACAAATAAAACATAAAACAAAATATTGTTGATTCAGTTCAGAATCTTAGCTAAAGAAGCACCCAACTGCGAGACTCTAATAACGAACCGTCCGAATAAATTCAGATTTATGTTTAAAGTAAAAATATAAAGACAGTAGATTTCATGGTTACTGAAAATCTGCAACTCCTCCAGTACTAAGCATCATGAATTCACGTCGTTCTTCTCCATGAATGCTCACAAGAAAGCCGCCATTATCTCGCAGCAAGAACACGTGACTCGCTCTATCCGCGCCAACGTACAATTGTTCGGGTTATTTTTATTCCAAGCTATACTTAAGCTAATAAAACGACTCTCTCGCATCAGAGGCTAAACTATCGTCGGTGATGATGAATACGACTTAAACGAAATACTTTTTTTTATATTTCTTCAAGAAATGACACTCATTGTGTGTTTTTTCATTACATTGCTATAAATCCCGATTAATCATGAGGAATAATTTGAATTAAATGTGCTTGTAAAGAACATTTCTGCGGTAGATAAGGAACGTACTCAAAAATGCGGTTTGACACCATAACCAAATGCATCGTCAAACTTAAAAGTTGAATTTAAAAAAATATTTTTAATAAAATAGTTCTAGTCGGCAAGTTCGATTCGATTTTTATAATTTCGCGTTTTCAAATAGGTAGTGGTCTAAAAATTATCTTCAACTTTAATATTGCGCGCATGACGAGGCTCTATACATTCAAATGGTCATTGAATATTGAAGTTATATCGCTATGTAAAAATGAATTGGGTTTTGTTCGTTTGGAATGCGCTGCCGTATCATTCATTGGATTGCGATAAAACTTCGACCACTTATTGCTAAGAATTTTGCGAGTAACATAGGCATAGTCTAATATATAAAAAATAATGTTTGTTTGTCCGTATTTAATGCGCTGCCATACCATTTATTCGATTGCGATAAATCTTTGCCAACTTGTTTTTTATTACTTCTGTGGCAGCAACGCGCCAGGTACCATCTAGTTTAGTTTAGTTTAGAGACTCCAATTGCGATTCTAAGTGAAATTTTCGCCTACTAGGAATAGGAGTTGCAATCCCGAATTTTCTAAATAATATTTTTATGCGCCATTTTCACACAATCTTCACTTCAATGATATTTGCCACATAGCATCGATATTTATGTCAATCCCCATAGACACACAACAAAATACGCAAACACATTCCCCCTCATAGGCGAATGGTGCCGTTTTTCAGCGATATGTTTTGCATTTGATCCCTATACATTAATGAGTATAGCAAGAGCAAAATGAAAACAATGTTCCATCGACATTAACCATCAACAATGAGCTTTACAAATAAGCTCCTTCAGTCCTAAGAGACTCTATCTGCCAACTTTGAAAAGAATGACTTCTATTCTTCGAGCTCAATTTTATCCATCGTTTGTTATCTCCGATGCCAATGCAGAATACCCTTGGCTTCCTGTATAATAATCCCATTGATGCTCTGCTGAACTCCAGCAATAACTATTGTTATTTGTTCGCGTTTGCAATGATAACTATTTCAACAATTCGTACTCGCTTTCGAGATAGGAGCATTATTGAATTTATCAATGATGCATTTGAATTCCATCTAATCCTACTCAAATACCATCATTATAAATAATGATCGAGCTCACATTGTGCAATTGTTAACAATACACGACCATACGTTAACACCAAGACACTCCTAACAGACTTGTTTTGCTTAAATATTACATACGATATTATCTTAAGGGAATTTTTCTTATAATGGGGGCAAATCGATCATGTTTTTCCAGGATTTTCCCTGTTGCATGGTTTATAAATATATAATGAGGGTCTGCTTTGTCACCTGTCGAATGCTGTCATCCTCGATAAAGATGCACATTTGCAATTTGCTTTTAATGAATAAAATATCAGAGGTTAATTGGGTTAAGCCAACCTCAATTAAAATCATTATTAAGGGCGGTTTTCGTTATGAACGCTCAATTCAAAAAGATTCTATGCGCATATGACTAATTGATGATTAGGCTTAGATATATTTATCAAATTACATAAATTCTGGATTTGATTAAGTTTACACAGTAAAATGTATGTTTGTCTGTTCGTTATATAAGAGTTTGCACAAAATAAAGCAACATTTAAGCTCATTATAAAATAATTCTGTTACATTTTTTCTTCTTCTAAAAATATTATTTTATCTTTATTTAAAAAAAAAAAATTAAAATTAAAAAAAAAAATTTTAATATAAATCTGATTACAAAAAATGTATTGTAAAATATGTTTCGTTTCTTTTTTATCGAACTTGAAAAATCGTCCAAAATTTACACCTATAGACTAGAATATCCGCAGTTAAGCTTCGTAGCATAATGTAACCGCTAGACCTGTAGCGCGTGTATTTTATTATATATTACACAAGCACATATTCAATCAACAGTATATTTTGAATTAAAATTAGCACGATTACAGATCATAATAGTCCTAAACATCTTAAACTGGCAAAAATAATTTCGCCAAGGGTTGTGGGAAAAAAATCATCTAAAGTATGCGGATTCTCACAAATTTAACGAGCTACTGCGTGCAACCGAGCAAACAATTCCGATTGTTAGCGATGAATATTCACCATATTTATATATTACACAGAATGTATGCAAATCCAACAATTCCAATCAATCGACCTTACAACATATTGTCGGAATTGAATGCCTCTTTTCAAGTGCCGCTGGATGAGTGTTTATACATAACGAGATATTAACAATTTTAATGGCAGACTGAGTGGCGTATGGAAACTGATACTCCAAATTAATTTATTTTTCGTATAAAATGAGTCTATTTGCATAAACGAGCAAATTCCGCAAAACGATCAATCCGATCGTTTTAATTCCATCAAGCTCCATTTGTTGATTCTGCTCGCAGAATAGACGAATTAGCTATTCCCTTAAATAAAATAAACAATATATGCTTGTGTATCATAACAAATCTTCATCAATCATATTCCAACAATGATTTATAATGTGGAATTGGTATTTAAATACCTGACATTTGATTTAGATCAATTGATTGAATAATCCTTTGTTATGTTACGAAGGCTTGGTGTCTCTCTGTTTCTCGTGTTAAAGCGAAAATACATATTTCGGATCCTGTGTTATTTTAAAACTGATTAAAAATCCTACCTATTTATTTGGAAATAAATTATAATTACCCAGCTGCGAGACTTTAATGACGAACTTCTTCTGCAAGCATAGTGAATGTCAGCTCAAAGACAGTAGATAGAAGACGACTTCTCTCAGCCAAGGATTTATTATAGCTATTTTGACTTTATTTAATCAATGATATTATGTACCGTATTATAAATCGTATGGAAATTCCATGACTTAAAATATTCTCATCTGCTTTTATTATTTCTTAGAAATCACATGTTATCTTTTCGCTGTAAGATTTATTCCCTGGAGGATATATAGCGTTTTGCTTTATTTTTTGGCATGGCTACACAAGCTTAAAATAAACTGAGTTGTTGTTCGAAGATTTAATGCCATAAGAAGTTTTTGTGCCTTTCCGAAATATATGTTCCGAATAATCGAATTATTGTAGGATTCAGGATTTAAAAACTGTGGTTTAATGATGAATTTATTCAATTAGTCGCAATTGGATATCATCATAGATCAAGTTTGACAATGTGGTATGAAAAGGCTTTACTTTAGTCTTAAAATCAGATATATATATAATGTTATATTGGGTCTTCCTGAAAGAAATCTATTATTTTCACACGCGCTCGTTTGAGCTCAGTTTGTGTTTAAAAATATGGCGAGAAATGATTTATTAAAATGTTTCTTCTTCTCCACGTGACTTGTCTTCCAAGAAAATTATCAATCAGAAGTTTAAATTATATTTTAAAGTATGCTGAACTTCACCGAACGCTTTTTCGTTGTCTATAAAACCTACCAAGCAACGTTATTTGTAATTTTATTTACGATATATGAGTTAGTTACATATTATTATCAACAGGACTAGGGAATCTAATCCCGGGATCTGGGAAGGGACATTTCGAGACATTTTCGCCAAAATCTGGACGCATGGAAACAGTGACGTATCTACTAATTGGCGAACTTAGGCAACGCCTCGAGGTAGTAACTATCTAATCTATGTACACATACATACAGTACATATCAAATATTTATATTAACCTTTCCCTACCGGTGATGTATTTACTACACCTCGACTCTAATAACGGGAATATCGATATGAAATATAATAGATACGGAGTTCAAAATTTTTATGTTCCTTCGTAATATAATTACGAATCACATCAAAGTATTATAGTGTATAAGTATTCATCTGCAGCGGCGGAAATAGTCTGCAGTCACATTGATGGTGTGGAATGGACTTATTAGTAATTTTCGATCAAATTTATCAATGTCCCGGGATTCCGGGACTGATCCCGGGATGGTCTAATGCAATCCCGAAATCTCGGGATCGAAATTTTGACTCGGGATTGGATTTCCTAGATAGGACTGTCTTAAAATATATTGTTTTGACGTTGGTTGCCAACGGAAGATTTTATTGATCTCAATTCCAAATGAAGTGTAACACATCGGGAAGAAGCTGTGATTATAACGAAAGTGTTACGATTAATAAAATCAAAATGAAACTTTACGCTCATTTTAGATTGGATTAACTAAAAAGTGTTTTTTTTAGGATCTGCGAAATCGAAAAAATAACGAGGCAATCGACTTTTCAATGGGAGAAATCGTAGAATTTAGACGTCGATCAATTCCTTGCCACGTTATTTAAATTCTTCACACGATGAAAATATCTGTCATTTTAATAACTATAAATATTAATTATTATGTTGAGCAGTTTATAGATGCTATTACGAACTGTTATACATATGGTCGTCGGTATTGCGATAGTTAATCGCTCTTGCTAAGTACGCGACCCATCGTTCGAGCTAACGTTTTTGTGACTTAAAACAGCATATTTTGGTTATTTAGTGACTGAAAGAATTAAAATGTCATCCGTAACAATGAGTGAGTCCAAGGATGGCCTGTGTGATACCGCGCACAGTCCTCCCGGCCTATCGAAGACGCTAGCAAATGTTTAGCGTCCAAGAGTCGGCAATGGCAGCTCCTTCGGAGGCGCTTTTTCGGTAAGTACCTTCTTTATTTTTGGCTTCCTGTACGTCTTTACACCTCTCCATCGGGATTTTATTTTAGAATAAAGGTGAATAAATTGCTGACGTCATTTTATAATATACAAATAAAAGCAAAACAACTCATTATTCTGCTTAGAAATACAACTTCAAAAGAATCTGCAGGGGAATTTCATTGGAATAAAAAATAAATAATCCACTATCTACAGCATTTCAAATTTAAAAGAAATTGATCTAAATCGATATGCAAGCCATTTGCATGCTCCTTTCGCAACTACAAAAATATATTACTTAAAACAAGCTCATAATAAACGCATCAAAACTTCAACTACTAACATAATACAAGACGTTCAATTCAGTTTCTTGCATCTCGTTAGCTTTAGATTATTTTAAAAATAGGGAATAAATAGCAACAGCTTAAAAATATAACAATTTACCTCCATTGAAATCAGGGCCGTAACTAGGGCGTGGCAAAGCAGGCGCCTGCCAAGGGCGCAACTGGGCTTGGGGCGCAAAACGCAGAATACCGACCCGAATGAGAGTTGCATGCGGTTTTTATTTTACTTGACCATTTTATTCTAAATGCACTGCGCCAGATAAGTTTGCATATCGTCTTCGCAACGCTTCAAATCTTATCTTTTCCAAATATAATACAGAACAAATTGAACAGGATCCTCTGTCACAATAAAAAGCTTGTAAACAAGTACTTCTCATTCCCATTACTCTGAAGATTAACTCGAGGTTGATAACGCCACTGGATAGATAATTGATGTTATTGATTCAAAAAAATACGAAAAAATAATTGGTTCGCGATGCTTTATCTCCGCTTTTACAGCGCGCGGGTTCGCTCTCTCAGACCATAATGTAACCGGGCCGATAGGATGAGGTAGGCGAATGTCGAACAGAAATCTTTATAATACACACTGGCTGCGAGAAGGACGTCCTCCCACACTCAAGGTTATGCGATAACTCCTCTTGGCTCCCGCTATCGCTCCCAACCGGTAGCGGTGCATACACAAGAAGCGATCCTGTCGTTTTTGCAGACGAAATTTGCATCACAGAAGATGGTACTATTTAAATTAACGCCACTTCAGAACAGACAAGAGGGAATAACAAAATTATTCAACAATAAAAATGATGCTCCTATTTTAATTATCAAAACAAACGCTTGTTCTCAAGACAACACGATCAATCGAGCCCCGACTTCTGTGCTCTTTGTGAGCATCTTTCGTCCATTGCCGTTGCTTTATTGGAGATTGTTTGCATTTTAAGATCTTTTTGCCGGTTATCGGTGCTTTAATTTTCGGTAAAATTGGTAGCCAAACTGTAAGCTTTTTCACATTGTTCTTTTTGTCGGGCAGGAGTCTTCCTACCTTTTTTCCCATCCCAAAGATCGTGCTCATGCCGTGGTAATGAAGTGCTTTTTGATACACAACATTTTTTCCGCGTGGTGTGTAGCGTCTGGTAATAAATGATTGTCCACATACAACTATCCATGTGAGAAGCATGTATGCATACCCTGTGTGTCCCTGTGCTTTGTTGATGCTCGCACCGAAAACTGCCCACGTTTCAAATCGAATAGCATATCAGTCGGAACGATTGAGACACAGCTTCTTCTTCTTGAATTTTTTAATTTCAAACTGAAGCTCTGATGATATTATTCATCTTTTGTTTTCACTAAAAACTTGGTACCGTGGCTATGAACAAATTTTAATCTGATCTGAATGTAATTGTGTTGGATTGACTGCATTGCACTTCATACATGCATGAACATTATTTGATGCTGGATTGTTTTGGGGATCAATCTACGCAGTAGTTCTTGTTCTTTTTTGTTGGACGCATTTGTACAATTTAAAAAGCCTTTTTTTGAATTCTGAGATTCCAAGCGTACTTCCCCGTCGGAGGAAAGCTCAAGAAATGCCTCCGGCGATGCTTCTGGTCCTTCATGCACATCAACGAGTTGACAATTGTAAGGATTTACAACCCAATTAACAACATGTGAACATGAAACAACTCTGGAATGTAATACGCGTCCTGAGTGTTCTGAATTTACTAACAAACAAATCTGATCCAAATAATTAATTTTTCTCTATTAAAAGATTATCCTCGTACTTATCACATTTGGAATAATTCATGAATTTAATGCCAAATAAAGAATATCAAATGGATCAATTGAATTTCAACGGTTAAAAAATATCGTTGTTCTAATTAGGGCGTACCACATGAAAGTTCGGAATTCGCTGGTGCATTCAATCAAAATAATCCATCAGAATCAATTGTTTTTTTGCCAATATGAAACTAAATTATTTATTTCATTTTTATAAAAGTTCGCACTATAATAATCTGAAAACCAAAATATTTTTATTTGAACCATTTTTGGTTATTATTCTCACACAAATCAATCCTTCTTCTGCGTTGTATAATACACTTGGGTCTGTTTTTATGCGACAGATATGTTCCACGGGGAGTCGCATATAAAAAATACGCATAAAAAAAATTTGAACTACATAGAAAACCGAGGGATAGATTCCGTTATTTTTTTAACACCGCATAACTTCAAAACAATGTGATAAAATATAGCAAAAATCGCATAAAAACATTGCGAAGATTGACTAATAATTTTTTACGCAGTTCGTGATATGGCGACATACAATTCTTAAGCTTGTGCTAGAATTTGAAATCTCGTTCAGAATTTGAGTCGTGTACAATAAATAGATTTTCTTATTTATCGCAAAGTTGATTAGCCTCTTGTAAAATCTTTACAGTAACGGGAGCAGGAGTTTCAGGAGTCACATTATTTATGCGCATTCGCATAAAAAAAAGGTTTGTACTCTATGGAAAAATAAGGGATAGGTTCCATTGTTTTTGAAAATCGCATAACTTTAAAAACGCATAAAAACTGTGATATTACATTACAAAAAGTGCTTATTTTATTTTTAAACAAAACAAAATGGCGGCGTTATAAGGTATTCCATTGGGCGCTTTCTTCGTAACATCAATAAGTTGTTCATTTTTCGATTTTTTCTATTGATCTGAAAACGATTTTTTTATTTTTTTTATTATGCACAAAAGAAGAATATACCTATAAAAGTATATAATTAAAACCTGAGTAGGTTATTTTTAATTAAATTTTCATATATTCTTGACAAGTTTTACAACGTTATAGTGAGAAACCACCCGAAAATTTAGCCAGGTCGATCAAAACCTTTTTAAGCCCCAAATTTGAGTACAATAAAGGCAAGCGCGAGATAATCTTATTTAACACATTGACGCACAGTTACCGTCAAATGCCGTCATGTGTCGTCATGTGTCAGCAGAAAACAAGCACTCACTCCCATTACTCTGAAAATTGAGTAGAATGGTCAAGTAAAATAAAAATCCCGTGCAACTCTCTCAATCGGGTCGGTATCCTGCGTTTTGCGCCCCGAGCCCAGTTGCACCCGTGGAAGGTGCTTGCTTTGCCACGCCCTAATTACGACCCTGTTGATAATAATTGCGGCTTTGCTCGGTGGCACGTATTCAATTTTCGATGATTTCGTCGCATAAATCCATAATCTTCCATCATAAATTGCCATAAACTATTAAATGATTTACACTCAATTGATATGTGTTGCTTTAATAACATGGCCGCTATAAGCTAACAAATTTTGAGCGTCTCTATTGAAAGACCCTGTAACACGAATTAATATTTTCAGTGACATAATTTGAGAATGAATGCAATCCGTTTATTAGATATTTAATAAATATCTCCTGCAATATTTAATATGGATATTTATGTCATCCAACTTTTATTATCTCATAAAATAAAGGATTTGTAGTGGCAATAATGTAATGCACAAAGTTCTTCCTCTTTATATCATCCATCGTTAAAATGGTTGTTCGTCATATATTCCCATCAACATTGTCTTTAATAATGTTTCATTATTTTTAAAGGTTGATATTACAAGAAAATATTTTAGTCGTATCTTTACAATGAAAAAAACCTGTATCAGTTTTCTGATAAAGGTCTTTTTGACATGCATAAACTGTTCTTGTAAATTCTCATTATATGGAGTAAAATGATCTTTCTATGAACATATTCTGGACGTTTGATACTAAATTTATACATTTATAGATTGCTAAAATCATTTTTAAAAAATACAGAATTTGTCGACAATCCGCTAATAAGTATGATTTGGATTCTTGGCCTCAATGTCGACTTTTATTACAGCAAAAGTCTCTACCCACAGAATAATTTTGTAACACATTCAAGATGAGATAATTTTCCAAATTTGCAAATATACTATGTATTTTATGTACATTTAGCAAAAATATTTTATCAAACCGAAACAAATTGCTTTGAGCAAAATTTACCTCAAATTATTTATGCAATCCTCTATTTAAATCTTGGAGAAATTGTTTCGAAAACAAACACTGATCACGTTTTAATAAAAATACAACCATTCGTTTAAATATAGACTGCCGGGTCTGTTATATTTTTGGAATGAATTTAATTATTTAAATAATATTCATAGACTCGCTGAATCTCCCTGTTAAATTTCTAAACGTGTAACTAACGAAATATTAATAATTTCAAAATGTATATAAAAATATATTGATATTTGTGCATAAGTTTTTACATCATGGTTGATACACAAACTTTTCCTTTAAATATTAACGAAAATCTTCAAAAAAGATCTATTTTTATTGAGAATTTAGATAAAATGCTCAATTAAATTGTTAACCCCTAAAGGAGTACTATCCCAGGGCCTGGGACTCCCCCTCCACTATTCCAAAAAATATTGTACATTGAGCTCGGAGACAGATAGAGAATGTAGCGCAGTTCGGGAGACAGAGACGGAGAACTTCCCCGCATACATCGCACAATTGAATAGATAGTTAACCCAAATTTATCGACTAACAATGATAACCGAATATTGTGTTCTTAGAGAGTGTTTATTTATTTATTTAATTGCTTGCTGTTCGTCGCTTCTGGTTGAATGAGTCTTTGTCCGATTATCATTTCCTTCTAAAACATGAGCAAATTAATCGATTTGATTGTTTTACGTTGATAGGATTTGACAGAAAGTAATGAATATTTCCGAACAAGTAATGAATATGTCGAGCAATAAATTATCTATATATAATATTTTAAGGCAATATTCGGTAGATTCATAAATTTTTTTAGCCATTATTATCCTACATAAGTACCATTTATATTTAAGTCATAGGAATAATCCAAAACCATAAACGAAATGGTTTTAATAAATTTAATCGTATGTAAAGGCTCTAAGGCTGGCTACCTTCAAACACTTGGCTTGATCTGCTTGTCTTTCCACCTCATTTCGGAATTTCTAAAGCACATTTAACAGTGGGATTAAGTCTTTTATCCAAACAAATATTTTTAATCTGCATGCGATTACATCCAAAATAGAAATTTAAATTGACGTGCAAAAAAAAAGTCTAATATGTCGCATATTTTATAGGAAATATTATATTTTAGAAGATTTAATATATTTTTAAAAAAATATGCGGTAGAAGTGCTCTTCTTAAAAGTTAGTTTTGCATTTTTTTATTATTAACAAAAAAAAATAGTTGCGAGATGAAGCTGTGTTTGTGTAATATATAATAAAATAGGCGCACTACGGGTCTACTGGTTGCTTTATACACAGTATAATGTGTCTTTGATAAATGCGATGGGAATGCTGACCAACTGCTGCTTGGAGTTTCACTTTTTGTGACGTTCAGGCCAATTTGCGCCATATAAATATCACAAATTTTAGCCACGTATCCAAAGCTCACGCTGCTTTATAGTGTTTGATATGACTGCAAAAACAAAGAGCGCTATTTTAAGTGTGCTTTAAATTTAAATATTTTTCAATGTTAAAAAAATACCGTGCCGTTTGACTTTTCGTAAGTAAATAGATGTATAGAATGCTTCTTTATACAATCTAAAAGTAGCACGAGAAAAGTTATTCTTGTACAAATTTTACCTGAAAGACTTCCGCATATTGGAAATTCAAAGCAGAATAACAAGTTCACTCGCCTGAGGGTTACAAGCTTTTTCTCGGTGAAAACTATAAAAAAAAAATATTCGTCAAATATGTTATTATAAGAAGGACCGTATCCTTAACATATTTCTTATCCTTTGGCCGATACTCCATTAATCAAATATCCTATTCCATTGTGTTTTTTTGAAATATCTAAGTCGCTTTTATTCCCTCCGCTGGGTTTGCAGAATAATCGCATTAGACGATGAATTAAAAATTAAATCCGATATATTACGAGCTTTCGATATAATTTAATAAATCACCAATCATACCACAAATATACTATAATACACGAGAAAAGCTTAATATTATATGAATGGAATGTATCATCAATATATATATTCTTATGTAAGCTGCGACACATATTTCCTTCCATCCAATTTATTACATCTATTGATGATATCAAAATACAGATATAAATCATTTATATATCGAATGGCATTCATTCAAAAATATCCAATAAAACCGAATAAAATATAGACATCACAAAAGACGATCTAAATTATTTGAAATGTTTAAAAATCTGAGATGATCTTAAAATCTCATGATATTTGATGTATTGAAAAATATTTGCCGATTATTTAACAATGAAAGCATTAATTTGATTTTTTCATTTTTGATTTTAATTATAAGCCAACGAAGACCCACATTTTCTCAACCCTTGATGGCCACTTGCGCTCTGAGCGAAGGGGGAAGCTAGCTAGGCATATTAAATTATATTAAAGTCAAAAATTCATTAGAAAATATAATATATATATTTACGGATTGTCTAATCTCGCTCGCAAAAACATTGGTGCGAGCCACCGTGATCGATAGGATCATAGTAGCCACCGGAACGCAAGCGCAGGAATGGCCACCAGGTCAGTGTGCCCAACCGGTCCGCTTCTCGGGCCGCTGACACTGCGAAAGAGCGCCTCGCGATCGGAAGCCATGCCCGGATATGACCACATAACGTGGTGTGCATCCATGTCCAGGTCCACTGCATGGACTCTCCGAAACCGGGAAGAACCTAAACCTAAAATGCGAAGCCCTAAACTGCTCGTATCCTGTGAGGAACTGGGACATCCAGGCAGTTCCTAACCCAGGGGAAGAAATCTTTCTCAGATTTGTCTTTTAATTATATTTTTTCATAAGTATGGATGGTCGTGCGTAGGGAATCCAATCCCTAGCCAAAATTTTGATCCCGGGATTTCGGGATTTCATTAGACGATCCCGGGATTGGGATTTTCATTATTTTAAGAAATCACATTGATAAATTTGATCAAAAATGATCAATAAGTCCATTTTTTCAATATAAAAAATCCCTTGAAGGCCAAAGAATTTTATTTATTTAAGAAAAGATAAAAATGCACTTCAAAAATAGATAAATAGAACACTAAAAAATTCAAATATTATTTTGAAAATATGCTCGAAGTAACATTAAACCATCGAGTGTTTCGTCATTTAGTCTGGATCTGATTTTGGAAGTCGGCAACTTGCTTCTCAAAATGCACACTCAGCTTCCACACTCGTTGGAGGTATCATCATCATATATTTAAATACTAGTTCGAGTTAATGAGCCCCCATTTTCGTATAACACCATCAATTTGACTGATAAAATTCCTTTCTGCTGAGACACGGACTAAAACTAGCAAAATTCCCGATTTCCTGACAAATTATTTATTTCCGTAGCTACAGATGAATACTTATATACTATAATACTTTGATGTGATTCGTAATTATATTACGAAGTAATACAAAAATTCTGAGCCCCGTATTTACTATATTTATTATCGATATTCCCATTATTAGAGTCGAGGTGTAGTAAATACATCACCGGTAGGGAATGGTTTATATAATATTGTAATTTAAAAAAAACATACATGTGCTGTATATATAATATGTATACATAGATTAGACAGTCACTGCCTCTAGGCGTTGCCTAAGTTCGCCAATTGGTAATTACGCCACTGTTTCCAAGCGTCCAGATTTCGTCGGGAATGTCTCGATTTAGTAGCCTTCATCGTGTTGGTGAGGTGTACGATTTCTGTTAGATAAAAATTTCAATCCCGAATTTTTCGGGATTACGTTTACTAATCCCGGGATTCTTGAGTACCTAAAACTGTCCGAGATCCCGGGATTGGATTCCCTAGTCGTGCGTCAATGATGACGCTGTATTCGGAATCAATTTAGGCGAATCACAGCTTCCTAATCACAACTAATGAATACCGGATGCATAAAAGTAGCGAGCAATTCTTTGAATCGCCGATTAATCCTGCCAATGTCGATTCGGACCATTCGGATGGATTGGGTGCGAAATGCGAAGTAGAAAATCTGGAATGATTCCAATCCAATTTGCTATTGTTTGTATCAAAATATATAACTACACAAATGCATTAAGTGTTCGTGCATATTGAACAGCGTCAAGAAACTTAAATCCAATTCAATCCATTTAAGTATAATTTTGTACTCATCGTGTTCTCAGATAGCGTACAGAGATAGTATGAGATCCTTCACAGTATTCGGCATCAATGAAAATGATCCTATAAAAAACTGATACCTCAATCTTGCCTGCAGATGAATCGATTGAAACATCCTCATGACGTGGTTCCATTGCGAGCAAACGCGGCACTCATCTTACGCACAGCTTTCTCATGTCCAAATTTTCAATCGACATGCAATGTACAACTCTTTTTGAAATGCCTACCATGCCTCACGCACTTTTAGTTGACGGTCATTCAATACCAATTTGTGTGGTCGCCTCATTTAGTCGACCACTGCGATGTTTGTCTTGGCAGCTCGTACGGCCTCGTTTAAATTCTGCCAACCAGTATTTTACTGTTGTAAGCGAAAGAGCAGACTTTTCCAGAGTAGAATCTAACTAGGCTTTGATATAAAATTGCATGCATCACACAACGATGACCAATTTTTTTCCACTGTTGATGGCTGCCAAACAAATATTAAACAACGCAGCGTCTTCAAACTTGAAACTTAAGCTTTTTAAAGTAGACGCTTTCTATCTTATTATCTTTTTTAAAACAACAACCGCCATTTATACGCCAGGTCGGGTACTTTTGGGCTATCCTCGTACAATGCTATAGGAAAATGTTACCAAAAATGATTATTACAATCCAAATAAACATTTTTTTGCCATAGTATAACCAATCAAATGTATACAATCATACAAAAATTCCCAAAATTTTTCCGACCGCGTGCGAATTTTATGCGATAATTCAGCACTCACGCTTTGAGTCGTACTATTGATCGTAACGATAACGAATAAATTGTCGTCGATAATAGTAGTAATTGCGAGAGTGCCAAGGACTTATTTATATTTTAGGGCCAATCGAGATAAAATAATGGAATGGTCGAATTTAAAACATATCTATTTTATCTTCCACCATGATAACTGTAACCAAAGAACACAAAACAAACAAAAAATCTCATTTCTTGGGCGATATGTCGAATTTGAACAAGATGAGTTGACTAATCATTTCATCACGTTCTGACCTTCCATTGAGAGATCTTGACCGGAGTTTTCATGTGTCTTGTTATGCAACATTTGACTAATATGTGAATTTTAGTCATATCGGTACGTTTTTCTTATCTAGACATCATATTAAGAGCCTCTCGCTTAAAATGATAATTCATTCAAACAGGCGAAATGAACTTGAATTGTAATTATTTCATTTATCGCCAATAACACACGCGAAAGAAATTACTCCATATAAAGGTCAATGGCTATACCAAAATTAATATTGAATCACCAAATTATCAATGCACACACCCAACACGGTTCGCCAATCATGTTTGCAAAAGATTATAATGCATCAAAGGATGCTCCTATAGATTGCCGTTTTCATTTTCATTAACCACATCATAATTAACTAAATGACGCAATCGAAGAACCGATAGAAGAGACCGAAAGTCGATATGTCCGGTAAAACCAAAATCGACATGACATGTGCAAACATATTTACGCGGTATGCGAGCACATCGCACTAAAATATCAACAAATGCAATATATTAAATACTATTATAGTGTTTGCTTTAAAACAATATACAAAGATAGTCTCAAAAGTACCCGACATAATGTATAAATGGCGGTTATTGTTGTGAACCATAGAAAATGCAGCAAAAAGCCCTAAAAATGGCCATAAAGTTTTTATGCTCAATCGGTCCGCTTTTCGGACCACTGATGTAACGAATGAACGCCTCGCGATTAAATGCCATACCTGAACATAACAATAACGAAGAAAAGAGGGACTAGACACCTTATTATATATTATAAAAAGGACAGAGTCAATCAGGCTTAGTTCAATTAAAGTAGAATGGTTGAGTAAAATAAAAAGTATGCGCAAACTCTCGACCGGGTCGGTATTCTGCGTTTTGCGCCCCAAACCCAGTTGGGCCCACTTTGCCACATCATTATTACGGCCCTGCATAAATATTTTGTTCGTTTCAAAACTGCACGCATTTATACGAAAAATTTCGATTGAATCAATATTAATTATTAAATTCTATCTAATCAATGGTATAATAATACAGATAGGAGGGACTTGAGATATTAAGTAATATGAATGTATTTTTATCGGGATTTTGAAATAATTTGTTTTCTCGTATTTATTTTGCATTCGCAAATTATGCCAAATAATATACAGTCAGTTCTCGATATACGACCACCTCAATTTACGACGGAGAGCAAATTTAAAAAAAAAAATACGTGTCGAAGCTAAATGCATGTCTGAATTTTATAATTAAGTATAAAAAATGCAGCAATAACGACTGACTCCCTCTCTCCCGTGAGCGGAGCTCATGCGCCGTATTACGCGCGCATCTTTTCCCCACACCGCGGTCCCGTTTCACTTCACCAGACTTTCTGAGATCAGACCAGGTTATCTCGTACGATTTAGCACATTAATTCCTTGTGGTCCTATGTCGAGTCTGGCTCGACATTTTGTTTCTAATTTTTTTTCCCCCACTCAGATTTAAAATCATGTGATTTTATTTTACGTATCGTGTTTAGAACAGTATTTGTAAAGTAATATTGGTTTTTATGATCCTTTATAGTGTTTCGTCTACTTGCTAGAGATACAAAAAAAGGGACTGTTGCCCGTATAAAGTCCTAAAATACAGGCAGTGACTCTTAACGCGCGCTTTCGTGAACATCTCCGATTATACTTACAATATTTTTACGTAATCATATAATTTTCATAATATTTTTGTCCGAAACTAACGAAAATACAAAATAAAATTTTAAAAAAACTGTTCTCCATTTAGGCCAATGTTTTAGTAGAGATACCAAACATTATCCAATTATATACCATAAAATATAATGCCTATGTATAATATATTAGTAATATATAAAAATTTTGGTTAAAAATAATAGTGTTTTATTAAATAATAACTTAAAAATTGAAAAAAAACGTTTTATCTTAAAAATGTCTAAAATATTTGATTATTTTTTAAACTTAAAAGCTATTATGGAAAAGTAACTCTAGGTAACTTTTTATTTAGTACGAGAAAAAGACACCTAGCTGCGGGAAGGACGTCTTCTCGCAGTCAAGGCCAAGCGCCGAATCTTCTCGATTCCCGCCTCCTGCACGTCAACACCCAACCGACAACGGTATAAGCGCAAAAAGCGTTCGGTCGGTAATTGCACAGAAGACGGAAAAAAAAGAGACGGAAAATGTCGCTGTTAATCTGGCGAATTAAATTAGCTCAGATCAACAGCGCTATTATAGCATGGGAATGTTAAATCGCCCACGCTACAGTCATAGTATTTACTTTTTTGCTTTCACAGAAGCATGAAATGTCCCGGCTTTTCCTACGGTCCAAATTTTGGACTATTTTATTTTTATTTTCCCGAAATGATGCCGTTGCCTCCTTTTGGAATTTGGGTTTTGTTCGTTCGAAATGATCTGCCATACCGTTCATTGGATTGCGATAAAACTCCGTCTACTTATTGCTAAGGATTCTGCGGGTAACATTGGTATAGTCTAATATGTAAAAATCAATGTTTGTTTGTCCGTATTTAATGCGCTTCCATACCGTTCATCCGATTACGATAAAACTTTGCCAACTTATTGTTTGCACTTTCTCAAATAATATAAATACAGTACAATTAATTTATAGTAGATCTTATATATAAAAATCAATGTTTATATGTTTGTTCATATAATAAAACCAACGAAATAAAATAAATATAATTTATACTTTCCCCCTGTACATCATTAAATTTCAATAAATGTATTAATTATCGGAAAGAATAACTAAACAAGATAACTTTTACAAATTTCAAACAATATTTTTATAATTATTAACAAAGCACAATCATTGTTAAGCGAAGTTGATTTTAAAAAGAATTTTTAAGCATAATTTCTTTTTTAATATTTAGGAGGCGAAATAAATGAAATGTTTTTAATTAATGAATTCAAATGAAAAACTAGGTCATTCTCTGCCCTGGTGCTGGGCAATAGGGAAATCGTAATAGGAAACCGTGGCGTTTATTGAGGGCCGAATGGGTCCAGGGGCCCCAAACTTAAATTTCGCTAAGGGCCTCTCGAGTACCAAATCTGCGAACAAACTGCTTTGTATTTCATTGCCAACAATGAAAATATTCGAATCCAAACACCAAGCACTCGCGTGTCATAATGAAATTTAAAAGTATGTAATAGCAAACTATACATTTCATACTATTTATTTGTATGAAATTCGACTTTTGAACGAAGTTGGCGGAATGGAATCCCGTCTTAAATAGATAATTTTAAGACTGTCAATTTTATAGAGTTAATAAAAAATCTTTCAAATATGCCCATTGACCTATATATAGTACGTTTGATTTATTTGCGTTATTTGTAATAAGCGTTTGATATTAATTTATATGCAAACTTAAGATCAATAATATAATTTTACACAGTTCAAATATGAAATTATATATTTTAGATTTGGTTTATGTATAATTTTTGTTGTAAAAGATTACGCTTTAATGATTAGATAATGGTTTCTTACGGGGCACAAATGGACTTTCGCGCAGTAAATCGACGAAATTCGCGCCCGAAACGCGAGATTTATGGGGCGTTTCAACATTTGAAGCTGGTATATTTGCATAGTCAATAAAACCGTGCATTTTCAAGGTCCAAAATGTTGATCTGGAATCGAAGAAATGAAAGGCGAACATTACCGGGAATGTTGTATTGTTTTGAAAGCTATTACGTGCGGTGAAAGCTTGGCGGTAAATATTATTTTACAAGTGGTTCAATGCCGGCATAAACGTAAACATTCCTTCGAAATAAATTATTACGCTCTAAATAATCGTTAATTATTCCTTCATAAGAGATGTGCCATTTATTTCCACTAAATCGTAGCTGCGAGCTTTCGTCGATATCCGAGTGGGAATAAGAATTTTTCCGAATAATTCGATAGTTATCTGATAGTGTGTGCTTATCTGGCAATTGTCAAATATGAGCAAACGAGATTAAAACACGCGCAATATACATAAATATGTTATGAAATTGACAATTGACCCTTCGTCAGCAGAGCTTCGTCTAAAATGCGCATGCATATGATGCATAATGTATTTTATATACTGATTAAATCCAATAAAATCGAATCGAAAAGTTGGATGAGAGACAATTTGAAAGACCCCCTCACTCCCAGAAATCCAATTTATTGTCACTTCCGTGATCATACAGATCATAGAAAATGCCATAAAAAGCGCTAAAAGAGGACAGAGTGGCCACAAAGTTCGTACGTCCAATCGGTCCGCTTTTCAGACTGTTGATGTGATGAATGAGCGCCCGAGAACGAATACAAACTCTTATTATAAAAGGAAATTATCCGAATAAGATTGATCGGATGGGCGATAACGAAGAAAGGAGGGATTAGACAACTTAGTATCTATTATAAAAATTAATAGCATAACGATATGTTTATGTCGAGATTGGATTTATAAATATTTCTGATCGATCGTCCTTAATTTAAAAGTAATGATCAAAAACATATTCATTTTAATTGGTCAAAAAGAGAGGAAGAATCATTTGTAGTGTGTCCTTGTCTATCGCATACATCATAAGGACGCTACGCGCATGCGCCGCCTCTGCTTTGTATTTATGTCTATACGTAGCATAAGCAATTACTATACCAGTAGCAAGACTGTTTTATTATATTTTACACAAACACGACTTCATCAAAATTAACTCTCCTAAGAGCAAAGAAGTTTCACGCGCTACTTTTGTACTACATTTAAAATATATTTAATAAACCATATAATATAGGAACTAATTTTAAATTTAATTTCATGACGAATTACTTAGATTCAAATCACAACTCAACCCACATGCATATTATACGAGTAACTTTCTTGGTCTTTCTATACAAAGTGGAAGCTTGAACTTCAACAGATTTAACTTTAAAAAAAAACAGGCTTTAGAAATGTGGTTCCACTGACGAATGCATTGCGAATGAAAGGGCTAAAAAATATTTAACCCTTAAAATGTTCTTTTACTCTAGCTTTCAAGGAAAGAGCTCGAGCAGACGAGGTCCCAAATGAAAAGAAATGTCATTCAGAGTAGAGACTCTCCCGGAATGGAAATCCTTTTCCAGGACCATATTTAGAATGCAGAAATGTGTGGAAAAAATCATAAAGCGTTAACACGCTACGATCTCGCGATAATATGTCGACCAAAAATTAATTTAGATCCAGAGCTCAAAACTAATCAAGAACAAGATTGGGTTTCAACTGATTAAACGATCTGCAGATATTTGTCTGGAAAATCCCCAATATAGCTTCTACTGAAGACGTATTTATTCCAAGCAATTTTGCGAAATTGATTCAGACTCATGGCGAAGTTTCATCGCAGTATTTGGCGGACCGTAACGTTTTAACAAGAATCGATCAGAAACTATATGTTTGATGAATTTGTAATTAAGAAAATAAATGCAAAAAAATGCCACAACACAATATTGATCTTATATGATTCTAAAGTGAGTATGGCGAAAAATTAATTTAAACTAGTCTATTGCATAGGGTGAAAGGGATCCCAGTTGCGAGACTTTCCGATGACGATCCTTCATGATCGCTTTTTAAAGCAAATCCAAGGCACGCTCGGGTTAATGATGAGAATATATCTTCCTTTTTGGTTACCTACCACCAAAAATTGGTTCTTAAGCCATTCGCTTCACTTGATTTTTTATGGTTCGGTAAGAAAAATTACGAATTTTATGTTACAAAGCAATGATTTGAAAAAGCCTGAAATTAATTTAATTTTTTTGGTTTTATTACTAATATGAACAAATATACAAACATTAATTTTTATATACAAGATCAAATATAAGTTAATTGTACTATACCTATATTATTTGAAAAAGTGCAAACAATAAATTGGCAAAGTTTTATCGCAATCAAATGAACGGTATGGCAGCGCATTAAATACGAACAAATAAAAATTAATTTTTATACATTAGACTATGCCTATGTTACTTGCGGAATCCTTAGCAATAAATGGACGAAGTTTTATCGCGATTCGATGAACGGTATGGCAGCGCATTTCGAACGAACAAAACCCAATTCATTTTTAAATTTTATATGTGTTAACTGTTGGAGTGAATTTTGCCTTTGTTGTTAAACAACACTTTATTTCCCGTTGAGTTTCTTTAAAAGCTTTATTTTAATAAACTTTTGCATCGTCGTTCAACCGATTCAAAACAGTATAAATACGATTTCCTATTGTTTAAATGGAACCTGTTATATTAAAATGATTGCTCGACATTTTATGGTCTTCGGTTATCGCAATTTTTCTTTGTGATGTAAAATTCCAACAAAAGTATTGATTTTCAACCCTTACCGGTTTTAATGTGATATAAGGACTTGAATCAGTTGTGAGCGTTTAATTCATAGATAGTTTGAAGCAAATCCATGAGCTCTGAAATGTACATTTGATGATTTTTATATATAAGATCTACTGTAAGCTAATTGTACTATATCTATATTATTTGAAAAAGGGCAAATAATAAGTTGGCAAAGTTATATCGCAATCGAATGAACGGTATGGCAGCGCATTAAATACAGACAAACAAACATTGATTTTTATATATTAGACTATTCCCATGCTACTCGCGAAATCTTTAACAATAAATGTACGAAGTTTTATTGCAATACGATAAACGGTGTGACAGCTCATTTCGAACGAACAAAACCCAATTCATTTTTATATATTAGATATTGCATATTGAGCAATATATTGAGCAATGTACTGAATAAATGTATTGAAAATCTTGCATTGTTTGAATAAAAATAAAAATTAATAAGTCTTAAATATGATTTTTTGGAGTTGTTAAGTATGTCTCATCAGCGAATAATTAAAATTTGGCTTTTCCTCACCGAAACAACCCATTATGCAGGGATTAGAAGATTATCGTCTTATCTTGTGTTTTTTTTTAAAGCTTTTTAAGAATGTTTTTATCCATCTTTACTTTTTATGCTTCCATGATAATAATTCCGCTTTTATAAGCCACCTTATTGGATGTATGCTTTTGTAAAATTCGCTCGTAGAAACTTTGAAACAATAAGCTAGATGAAAAGTGTGCCATCGTGAAGATTTATGGGTATGGTCGTGGAAAATGGATCATTTGATATATCCAAGTGGAAATTGATCGAAAGCATTTATGAAATGTGGTGGTGGTGGGCTGTATGTTAATATTCGAAGGGTCGAACGCGTTGTCCAATTTGCGCGGTGGGCAAATCGACGACGGGAAAAGGCTAAAAGGATTAGGTCTGGAGAAAGCCGGAAAGGACCAAGTCTAAATGAAATCGCTTCATCCTTTGATTCCCGTTTACCGAACTGCCGGTATTTCGTACGCATATATTAGTATCGAAAATGAATACTTTTCTTGGATCCCCATCGAGAATACTGAAGGATCATTCACTATTCCACTGCCAATTCCACCGTCGCCTTTGTCCAAATGAAATCGGTTTTATCAGCATTATTTTTTTACACAAATCTCGTCGGTGTGCAAAAAGGTTCAAGTTAAAAAACCCTTGAATTTTTTAAGGCTTCAGTTCAATTTGATTGGACCTGCTCTCATTACCTCAACACATACATCTTTATAATCATCCCATGTGAATGTTTTGCAATCCAAATCAGCACACAATGCGCATGCGTCAATAAAAATATGACTCATATTGTATCGTCTCATAAGTTATATTGGTTAGGACGTATATATACGTCCTCGAAATATATGTCCTAAAGCAGGCGGGACTTTTTTGTTTGTCTAACGAATGTGTGAGTTATCGATACATATTTTGACATTAATTTAAGATAGGTAGCAAATTGGTGGCACTTCGCTATTGTGTTAGGATGGACGTGTACTTAGTAAACGGTGACTAGTAGCATAAGGTAAAATTCAAAGGCAATCTTATGGTTTTAAAATGGAAGGAAAAAAAGACTTATTGATGCTCAGTTCAGACGACATAATAAAAAGCCAACATATGCCATCAAAAAATAGCATTACACCTAAGCCCTCACGCTTATTTGAAAAACATATTCAAAGAACAAATGAAAGGGAACTAAAGCCAGGAAATATCGATGTGTATCAATACATAAATAAAAAAATTGTATGTTTCATTGATTTTTTTATAAATTCTAAGTATTGTTTAAAAAACTCACACCAGGTGAGCGGGACGTATATATACGTCCTAGCGAAAATGTGCGCGCCTATTGTATGATGTGTGCGATCCCGGATCCCGGGATCCTGGACAGTTTTAGGTGCTTAAGAACCCCGGGATTAGAAAACGTAATCCCGAAAATTTCGCGATTGAAATTTTTATCTAACAGAAATCGTACACTAATTGGCGAGCTTAGTCGACGTCTAGAGGTAGTAACTGTCTAATCTATGCACACATATATACAGTACATATCAAATTATCATATTCACCTTTCCCTACCGGTGATGTATTTACTACACCTCGACTCTAATAATGGGAATATCGATGTGAAATATAATAGATACGGGCTTCAGAATTTTTGTATTTCTCCGTGATAAAATTACGGATCACATAAAAGTATTATAGTATATAAGTATTCATCTGCAGCGACGGAAATAAATTATTTGTCGGGCAATCGGGAATTTTGTGAGTTCTCGATTTTCTGAATAACCCTCGTAAATCTTCATCACTAAAACAATAGAATAATCCAGATTTCTGAGTACCTAAAATTCCGAATCTTCATGTATAGCAACGCAATACATCATCATTTTAAACGTTGTGTATCAAATTTACGTCGATTTTTAAATAGCAAGTCAAATAAATCTCTTATAGTTGCTTATTCATATCAACTGACTCGTCATTTATCTTTCTGCCGTGCGAATTTGATTATTAAATTTATGAAACATTCAATTTTAGTATGATATCTGTATATTTCATCTGCTGAATAAATTATTTTGCACGAGGCCTTTGAGAGACCATTGATTGAAATGTTGGAGTTTATTATGTTTCAAAATCATCTCACAGCAACATCATTTAGATCTTTCACGTACCATTGCGTTCATTTAAATTTTTTCATATTTTGATCGAAGACATCGATAATATCAGACCCACGTTGTATTATGGAAGCCGTTGATGAATTTTGCGATGGCTTTTTACATATGGATGCTTTGCTTATTCCACTTTGGCGAATAATTCAGATCTCATCTCCGATGCCTGAAATGTTTCTTTTTAATCAAAAAGACTTGCGTATTTTTCACCTGCGTTTCTTTTTTGTGCGTTATTTTGTCGCGCGAATAAAATTGTTGAACAATTAAATTATTTGAATAATTTAATCAAATACTATTTGTTGCAGATCTGTATTTAATTACAAAAATTGCATTAATAGCTTCTTCAGTCATCCAAATGTGATAATGTTTTCTTGAGTTGTATAACACTGTTTTGCTGGAAATCAGACATCAATATGATTCGATTGTGGCCATAAAAAGACACTAAATATTGATTGTGTATAGTATTTATGTGCTAATGTGGCCTGAGGATTCTATTTGCCCAAAATGCATACAAAACAGTAACTTTTTTTGGATATTTTACCCAGAATTGTTCAATAGTATATTGCAAATTATTATGAAATTTAGCAACATTAGCATTATTAACGTATGTAAAGACCCAATACATATTCAATATAAATGAGAGAAAATAATGATTTATTCAGCGACATGTGTATATATTAGACGCAGTATTTCGATTTATTCATTGTATGTATCACCATTCAAATATGATCATGAGCTTTGTTGAAGGATTGTCAATTGAGATTGGATTGATCCTAAATCTGCATTGAACTGCATCCATTGTGTTATGATAAATGTTGATATGTTGGTTTGTGGGATGAAACTCGATTTCAGATGCATACCAATGCCGTCTTGAAATTGAAATTTCTCAAGTCGTTTATTATTGTGACTATCGAAACCGACAAACGCTCAATCTCATACTTGTACCCAGTCTGGAGATGCAAATATCTCGCCGGAGACTATCCAAAGACAAAGTTTCCGACATGAAAATTCCTCATTCAAAACTAATATCTGCGCTGCTATGACATTGACAGCATATTGAAAATCCAATTAAAATAAAGCTGTATAAATTCAAAATATATTAGATAGAGCGGAAAGAAATGTCATTTTTCTGGTTGCGTCATTGCCGTCAGTTTGCCGTGTGTTGCTGTCGATTGAATACGTTAAGCTTGGTGTCATTTTGAAGCTCTGTTGTTTGTCTTACTTTTTCAAATGTTTTTATATTTTTTTAGCCATAGTGAAAATGTCCAAGCCAGAAATTGATGAGACCCATTTGCGATCTTGTTTATTGTTTTTATTCGATAAAGAATTAAAAGCAAAAGAAGCTACCCACAGCATCTGTAATACATATGGCAACATATTGAATGTTCGAAAATGCCATAGATGGTTTAAAAAATTCAAAAGTGGCGACAGAGATTTGAAAAATAAACCAAAATCAAGACGAACTCTAATAATCGATGATGACGCATTAAATTCTCTGGTATCGATATTGGGTTTAAGAAGTGGATCCTCTACAACAGTCCGAGAAGGATAAAAACAGTGGCTTTTTTCAAATCAAGTATCTGTTTCAACCCCTCGACCGTCATTATTCTTGAAAAAGGTCCTCCTTTGTGTTTGGTGGGATTTTTTGGTGGAAGTGAAAAATCATTTGGATTCTTACTTTAGTGGAAAACCGGCCGAATTTTATAAAAGAGGCATTAAAAAGCTGCCTAATCTGTAGAAGGCGATTATAAATAACAATGGAAATTATTTAATTGAGTAATATTGTATAGCTTTTATTAAAAAAAAATTTTTCTCCGAATAACAAAAAAAATGACATTTCTTTCCGCCTTACCTTTACAGATTCCCGTTGTGAATTCGGGAGGCCAATTTGCTAAGTTCCTTCTGAGCATCGATGAAAAAGTGTGCCAACGTCATAACTATTTGTCGTGGGCCATTAATCCATTCACACTCGATAACCGATCGAACGTCCTGCATGTAAATAGTCGCGAATGAGCTCAACTTTCGACTAATTAAACGTCGAAAAATCGAAACAAAGCAGCCATACCCATCATTTATGATAAGTGCCTCAAATGTTCGATACGATGACGCTATAAATCTAAGAGAAGCGAATCCATGGCCTTTTGGTTTTCCTTCGAATCTATATTTAGATTCCGTTTTTGGCGCCAAATGACGATATCATTTGCATTCAAGAAATATTGATGAAACATGTTTTATCACACCAATAACGCTTGGATGCGTCGTTTGTCCGTTATGCGCAATTCCATGTGAACATTTTTTAGAGTACCCTTAAAACATCAACATTTATGGGCTTATGACTTATTGGAGTATATGGAATAAAAAACATCCGTAAGCGTTTAAATGCGTGTTTTTAAAATGAAAAAATCGATCGGCCGTGATCGATGCAGTGGCTCGTCATCAAAGTCTCGCAGTCGGGATCACTCTCTGTTTTTGGGAAATTCCAAAAAATTACATAAAATAACGGATATTATTTTAAATATGTATATATTTATAAGAACAAATTTAAATTGGCTACATATTGCGTCCACTATAACAGGAAATTGTTTGCAAGCATAAAGGACGGGATTTATTTTCTGCCATCTCGATTATATAGGAAAACATCAACTTGCAGACGATAATAATGGGAATGGAGTGAAATTAAAAACCGGAACAAAGGAGCTTGATAAGCTGAGTTCAAAGGCAGATATGAAGATTGCTTTGTATCGCTAAATAGATATCTAATTTTGCATAGAAAATATTAATAGCATACGCTTTTAATACATAGGAATACTCTTATATAAATTTATTAATAACTTGCGGGTACACGGCGCGTTGCTACCACATTTATTTTATTTCGTTGGTTTTATTATGAATATGAACAAAAATAAAAAAAAAATGATTTTCATAAGTTAATTGTACTATACCTATATTATTTGAAAAAGTGCAAACAATAAATTGGCAATGTTTTATCGCAATCGAATAAACGGCATGGCAGCGCATTAAATACGTACAAACAAACATGATTTTATATATCAGACTATGCCTATGTTACTCGCGAAGTCTTTAGCAATAAATGGACGAAGTTTGAATTGCAATCCAATGAACGGTATGGCAGCGCATTTCGAACGAACAAAGCCCAATTCATTTTTATGTATTAGATTGAAATTTTAGCAACTAAGCCTGTCATATCAGAATGAAATATTTAAACGCGCTTTTCTTGAAACTACTCTTTTCAACACGGTTGACATTATATCTCTATTTTTAAATAAGCAATTTATTTAAAATTTAGTATAATTTTTTATCATCCTAACCAGATTTATGTGTAAATTTAACTTTTAACCATGAAAAAATATTGCCAAAATATTACTTTTCTTTAAATAATAATATATTATCGAACTTGTAAAAAAACCCAAAATTTGTGCCTCTAGACTAGAATACCCGCTTAATATTTTGGACTTTCAATCTGTTTTTGATTGATTTAGTAGTGATGATATGGTATATATGTATTTTAAAATATGTCAATATAAGTTAGTTGTTTACTTTTAAACTATAACAATCTCATAGGCCTCCTTCCTATATTTGCACCCTGAATAATTATAAAACTTTGATCCTTTTCATCCTAAATAAATATATCACTATCGCTCAGATATGGAATATTTTCGCTTTGAGCTCTGTGCTCAAATTCCATGATCGTACTATGGATTTAAAACATCAAATAATTCAGATGAACACTGTCTAAAAATAATGCAAAAAAAAGATTTTCCATAATATTAATATTGTAAAAATTATAACCATTCGTCCTTGTTTAAAATATACAATCTTTGGTGTTTCATTCGGTAATTCCCGATCCTTTATAGACCAACTTTACGACTCTGGCAAAATGCCGGAAGAATGAACTGGGGGCAGTCAACAAAGCGTTCTCCCTAAGGACGAATTTTTATTTTTAAGCCTTTCCCTTGATCGTTTTCAGGAATTTCCCCAAGAATTTCCCTTAAATTCTAATCGAAAATTATGCATCATAATGGTAAACGTCGGAGACAAGGTGGCGTCAATCGGAGCGATCATATTTCAAGTGTGTCTGTCTCGACAAAAAGACGTTTATTCATTTTGCCAGAGTCAACTTTGTTTTCATATCAAAGGAGAGTAATATAGATCGAGGAATAATCTCCCGATTCAACCCGTCGGTTTAAAAGGTACAAAGGCTCTTCTTCGATATCTCGCTTTGAAGCACAAAAATATAAAAGGGGAATCTCCAAAATTATCTTTAAATATTCTACTCTGCTCTTTTAGTCTCGACAATTTCGGGTCTTTTGTACGCTCTTCGCTGTGTGCTTGCTAAAATCTTTAAAATGTGCCGATTTCGCCAACCTTTATAATAATTCCAGGGCGAGCATAATTGAGGACCGTTTTAATGCGTAACTAGATATAAAATATTTATTAGGAAATGCATTTTTTTTCCCTAGAGCAAACATGCTCGAAATTAAGGCTTCGAACCGGAATAAAACCGCAAATGGACCGATATAAATGTCAAGAACGCAACCGAAGCCAAAACCGAAATGAAAAAAATAACGGTTCGAAGCACTGCTTTAAATTGTTGGAACGTTTTAATCTTTTAATTTCTTGGTGCATAATTTTGTTAACACAGGGATTCTTAATCTTATTGTGGTAACGGGCTCAGATTGTATTTAAATAAAGAAAGATATATTTATGTATGATTTTTATGGTCAGCTAAATTCCAATTGTTTTCAGTCAATCCGTTCGATTTTAAGATTGTTATTTTGTATATCTATTCTGGGATTCATCTGTCATCATGCTGATAGAATTAATAGAATCGTGGTAGTGGCCATTTTTGTAAAAAAGGGTTTCTGAAAAGGCATTAGAAGCTAATTATAATGCTGCAAAATTAATTGCACGTCAGAAAACAACACATACTATTGATGAAACTTGTGTCTTTTTTTCTTTTCTTTATGTATGAAATATATCCCGAAAATAAGTGTACTGTAAGCTGGTGGTTTTTTTTTTATTTTTTGAGGGTTGGCAATACTGGATGGCAGAGGGAGATTTCCTAACAAAGCGATCTTCTCAGGAACATGGTAGTACGTAAACTCATGTTTGAGTGTCCAGTTGCGTGAAAGATGTCGGTAAGAAATTCCGCCAAGTGCAAGCCACGTTCTGTGATCCCTTTGACTTGAATCGGAAGGTGGGGATTTTCTGAGTTCTATTGTGACTGGAGATGAAATATGGTTGGCAATTTCTCAGCTGCCAAAAAATTTGGTTGGGATGCTTTGAACTATCTTCCATATTGGCGTATCCGATTCGGCGCCTTCAGACTATAACCTTTTCCCCTTCTTAAAAAAACACATGGATGGAATTAAATTTTCAATCGACGAACAGATGCAAAAAGAGGTTTTGAAGTGAGGGAAGAAGCTGGCGGAGGAGTTTTTCGAGAAGGGCATAAAGAAGCTTATGCCACGGCTCACCAGATGCGTTGAACGGGATGGCGATTATGTGTATATCAACAATATAAAAAAAGTATTAAAAAAGTGTAGTACACTTACTTTCGGGATATGCCTCATACTATGGCGAAAGCTATTTTGAAATAAATAAATAAATCAATATCTATTATTTTAGCTTGTGATGTGCCGCAAAATTTAAGGAAGAACATTAGTGCGCCGTAGGTGAAAAAAGTTTGCGAAGCGCTGTCATAAGGGATTTTTTCGAATATTTTTGAATATTTTCAGAACGACATTCATTACTTTTTTTACATTAAAATCACTGAATAGCATCAGGAATAAAAAAAATGTGAACCCAGTATCTATTATATTTCATATCGATATTCCCATTATTAGAGTCGAAGTGTAGTAAATACATCACCGGTAGGGAAAGGTTAATATAACAATTTCATATGTACTGTATATATGTATACATAGATCAAATAGTCACTGCCCCTAGGCGTCGCCTAAGCTTGCCAATTAGTAGTTACGCCATTGTTTCCAAGTGTTCAGATTTCGCCTTCAGCCTTCATCGTGCTGATGAGGTGTATGAGTTCTGTTAGATAAAAAATTGAGTCCCGATTTTTTCGGGATTACGTTTGCTAGTCCCGGGATTGGATGGCCTACTCATAGCTGTACACATATACGTTAGGGATGTGTGTAGATTCAAAAAACAAAATTTCGGGTTATATTTGAGTGTCCCCTTTTTTTTAAGTTGCTTATAATCACATCTCGTTTGTGTTCTCTTTTTTAATGCGTCTAGGGATAATTGTGCAATAAAAACTTGATAGGAAGTAGAGTTATTAGAGTTGAATTAACGAAGAACGAACACGTTAGTACAGATCCTGGTCTATTAGTGTAATGGCGCCCGCGGGCGCCTCTTTAGTAATTGCAAACATTGTTTATTTGGTCCATTGTGGAATATAATTTAGCAAAATTGAAACATATCTCCATCGCTAATGACCGCGTTTCAAGTGGAGATATTCTGAGAAATGGTCCAGTAAATGTCTCCACCCGCAGGAACCGCTTCCTAAACTCTGAAAGATCCCAAATTACAGCTCAGGATTTCTGCATAAATCTATTCGGTTCGAGTTTCAATTACGCATCGGTTCTACGTGCCGTGAGTTCCTCAATTTGAATAGATATTGAATCAAACATTTTTGTATGTACAAATTTGTAACTTTGTATTTCGACAACCAAATTTGGCTCATCGTTGTAAAACTTAAAATGAATTTTGAATTGCATCTTCCAAATTATATGCCTTATAAAGACATTTTAACTCTGCCTCTTAAAAAAAACTCATATACAATCCAAAATATTGTTTTTAAATATAATGTATTTAAAAACCGTTCAAGGATCTCTGCGAAAAAAAAGATGAAATCTAACAAATGGAAGGATATATGGAAGGCGCGGTTATAAAAAAATATTCGTCGATCAAATAAATTTATTATTTATTAAAAAACAAAATGAAATAAATGGTATAGGCACGGTAAGACAAATTAGCTTGTACGTCACGAAAAGTGAAACTTTAAGCGAAAGCGGTCGGAAAGAGAGAGATAATCGTTTGTAGTGTGTCCGTGTCCGTCGCATACAACATAAAGATGCGCATGCGCGGCGCCTTTATGTTTAAATGCAATGCAATCGTTAGAGTAACGCACCTATTTTATTATATATTACACAAACACAGCTACATCTCACAACCAATTATTTCCATTAGCAAATTCCAGAAAATGTACGATTCGTGAATATGTGTTTGTAACGACGTTAAGAACTAAAATTAATTAATTGAAGAATATATAAGATATTTTTTGAAATATAATAGATTTATATAAGCAGTTTTTAAAGTCTACAGTCTCATATTAGCGCATCCTGAAGCCATAATTATTCCAAAAATCGTCACTAAACCTATATGATATAAAACATTAGATCTTGTTCTTTTAATTATGAGTTGTTTTATCCTTTTTGGGAATAAATATCGCTTTATAAGGAACGTTTCAAATAAGGAAGCTTTCCTGCCACACTCTGTATTTTAATTAGAAATTAATAGTGACCGTGTGTGAAATTTATGTTACATATCGTCGATAAAATTATTAAATCTGAATTAAAATCCTCGCAAAACATTGGAGAATGATTCAATCAAAGACTTTCTAAGCATTTAATAAAAGATGGCCGCATTTCAGCATAAGATTTAATCGACGGAGATGAAATGATTTTGATACTCGTCTTGCCGGCTTCGAAGTAACTTTAAGGGTCGAGGCTCATTGTTTCCTTTAATTTTATGTTCGTTTGTTGGCGAACATTTAGGGAGGGTGGATTTTGTTTGTTTTCGCTCAGGGGGTTGAGATTTACACCCCGATCTAATTAACTTCGTTTCGATCGTGCGAACGAATCTAACTCTCACACTAACTGCAACTTTCGCTCGAGTGACATTTATTTCCTTTCCATCCATAACAATTATCTTTCGGATTAGTGCGACCGTAATCCTTGAAGAAATTGCTTTTTTAATATGACGCCATGGCAATTTTATCTTTTTAATGAAAATTATCCGGGATAACAGCGCGTCATTTATGCGGGAAAACGGAAAAAATCGCAAAGATCGACGATCATTGCGATAAATATGTGCATTGATATATTCGGGATTGAACGCAAATTTGAAAAAATGATCGATATATCAAAGAAAACTATACATGGAAAATTCACACAGAGAGGCTCTCCTGTGCCGTATCAGAGGTCCGTTTTCTGGACCTCTTGGCCATAGGGATTTGGCGTCGCGTTTTTGGTGTTTAAGATCTTTTGCCATAGTTTCGAAATCAAATGCGTCTTGGGCGGATACTATTTTCAGTAAAATGTCATTTAGAGCTATGAAATGAGTTTTCATAATCGTGCGATTATATCATGCTCTTATGATATCGCACTAATTAGTCCCGGAATCATTAAAGTAACATTTTGCTTCGGACGTTGAATTGTTGAGACCGGGACCGCAGTTGAGGTGAATATCGTTAGCTTCATATCAAAACTTGAGGTATTAATTTCAGCTTTTATAGAGATAAAAGCTTTCTCGATTTACGGTCGAGATGAGTCCCCGCATGGCCATACACACAATATGATCCCGTAAATATGACCAGATTCTTCACCGCATTACTCCTTTATTTATGGACAAAGTCAAGGGACGAAGTTGCGTCGAAATATGTTCCGAAAGTGGACGACGGTCTCGTCGTATCCTCAATATTGTATTTTGTTTTTGTATCGATACACATTATGTGCGTTGTATAAAATACGAAAGAGATAAAAAATTACATATGCACTAATTAAAATCATGAGCCAAGTAAGTCCATATTTTCTAACAGTCACTCGCTGTTCATTATTCAAAGATCCCCTTTGACTAAACATATAGCATGCTATTGAATCGCGAATAGAACTTGATTGAATAACGCAATAAAGTGGCTTTTGGCAGCAGCGTACGTTCATTCAACATACGCTGACGTTTGACAAACATCTATATATTTATTTTATCTGTGTTGATAACCCCCATTTGGGCTTACCTACGTAACCCAATTTCCGCTATTACCATATCTTTATTTAAATCCAGAAATCAAAATGATGTATTTTCGCTTTATCTCTATTTTCTTGAATGCTTCAATGGAAGGTATAATCATTGTTAATGTTTATTGTAAGCAAAAGCATGCGCGCGCATCTTTCCTCTTCCCGTCTCCGCGGCCAATACTTCACTACACCAGACCAATATGCGCCAACATGGTGCATCCGTTAAACATCTCGAAAACAAATTCCGCGCGTAAATAATGGTTGTGCTAATTCATAAAGCTTCTTGGAAAAGCATCCAACAACTCATTAAAGTTTCATCGCAATTGTTTGAATGGTATAGATATATGGTTTTTCATCCGATATCTCTAATACTAAAAAAACGATGAATATAAAATTAGTAAAAGGAGTGCTTCGAGATCATGTTTTTTATTATAAATTTTTCATAATATTTAATAATTGGAATTATTTTATTGTGGTTTTTGTATTCAAATGAGTTTCAATAATAAAAAAATGTCTACTGTGCTTAAAAAAATTATGAGATTAAGCTCAAGAAACCCATATTTTTAGCACAGTATATCAAAACGCAGACATTAATGGGTTCAACCATGGGGACCATCATCTCAGGTTTTAATTAAGAGGAAATTTAAGTACAATTTAAGACCGAAACACATCGGAAATAATAGGTATAACATCACATGTCCAATTAACGGTGTCTATAATGACTTCATATACTCGATACCTCCACGCGATTATTTTGGTCCTTTTTCCACTTTTTTCCGCCAAGTCATGTTATCGTGGCATCGAATTGGTTCATGTCAATTTATGTCTTTGTCGAAGGGTTCTTAGGTGACACTTCTCCATTTATTCTTCTAAAGCTTTACGGCCACATACATTGCGCCACGAGGATAAATTTAGTCGACCACAGTATGTGTAATATTACGTTACATTCCATCAACTTCAACTTCCGACGGACATCTTCTTAATTAAACAGTCAATGGACTCGAGCCAATGGACTTTAAAATCTTTCAATAAATAAAATATTAATTGAATTTCAATCAGCTTCATAATTTGACCACAGCTTCATAGATCGATATTCTTCCAAAACCTACATTAGTAGAAAAAAAAATCAATGCTTTATATAACAATCTAAAATATATTATTCAATGCGCCATAAAAAATAGAATTTAATACCCAGTGGTTTTTTAAATATTTTGCTGTCATACCTCCCATGGGAAGAATTTTATAGCCCACGGCTTCCATAATTCTGGATTTTTTGTACGCGTAACTTGAACATAAAATGCGGATAAAAAATTATAGTTGAGAGGAAAATTATGTTTCCTTTTGAATCTGTCCACATTTTCCACGAGGGAGGCCATATTCAATAAATTCAGATCACGCCTTTTTTTCCAGATATTTTTCCAGAGATAAAAGACAATTGCAAAATTATCATTTACAGAGTCTTACAATTAATCCACCATTGCGATACATGTTTATTTGTCCTATTTATACACTCACAGCAGATGGGATTGAATCTTAAAGCTTAGGTTTAGAGCTACATATGTATAAGATGTGATGTGATAAGACGTCTTCACTAGGATCTTTATTAAGGTCATAGAAGGATTCGATATGAGACTACAGGTAAGCGATGTATAAATGCATCTTTCCGCGGCCAAGACTATTGGTCGACTCAGTTTTCAGTTTTTCAACAATTTCCATATTCCTCTCTTTCGATAGACTGTGATGCGGAAAGGAAGGGAAGCCGTAATGAAGCCGTATTTCACATCGATATTCCCATTATTAGAGTCGAGGTGTAGTAAATACATCACCGGTAAAAAAGGTTAATATGACAATTTGAAAAGCACATATGTTCTGTATATATGAATGCTTTGATGGATGTCATAAAGAGTTCTAAGAGCATTTGTTCCGAACAGAATTCCAAATCTTCGTATGATATGGCCTTATATAAGTTTGTCATTTTAAATTATTCAGATTTATTGTTATTTGTGTGTAATTGTGTATTCAATGATATATACGTAGTATGGAATTAAGTCTTATTTGGATACAAATCTTGTAAGATATTTCATTATGAGGCGAGATAATAACCTCGACTACGATTTACACTCTCATAAAATATCATTTGCTTAGAGATATAATATAGCATGATCAATATATATGTACGAATATGGCATAATTTGATAACGAGCATGTTTGTCGGTGCTAAAATTTGCTCGGAGCCAAATTAATAGGGTGCGAAACTTCAAAAATTGACACCCACGACTGTATCTCAAATGATATGTAAGCATTGAGATAACCCAAATATTTGGGCACTAGTAAATCTCGTAAATTCAAAACTACTTCATTTTTATGGGTCGGAAGCGATTTCGGGCTTCTAGAAGCACTTACGCCTGAATATGCTTCCATGTAACTTACAGAGCTATATTTAAAATATTCCACCATCGATTGTCGGATTTATGTTTCATGCAGCTGAGAATCTTGTTGCGAGGCTGCTCATTTGACTCGAAAGCAGTTTTGTTCAAAGAGACTGTAAGTAAAATAGTGTTTGATCTCAAAATGACGTTATTAATTAGCACTCTTGCGATAATGGATAAGATCAATTGGGCATTGGCTCATGCACGCGATGTTCTACTAGTCACACGGACGACTCATTGAGATTGGGAAATTAAACGACAAGTGCCGATAAAAATGAGGGTTTCGTAAGGGAGCGACAATTGGTAATTTGTAGGAAAACGGCACCCCATAAAGACGTAGTCGGCACTATGAGTAATTATGGCACATCACGTGACCATCGTTAAAACGACGCCTCAACAATTGTTATCACATGCGAGGAAGATGTTCGCAGTCGAACCTTCATAGCCTCATAAATGTTATGTAATCGTAAATTGGTCCTTACACACTGCTACAACAATTCAGCTCTGGACTGCTAATAAATAGGACCACCACTTATTTCACTTAAATCATATTTTAAGCTAAAAACATTCACTCATTCAAAAGTCAATCATATTTGCATTGAAAAATGCATCGGAAAAATGTAGAAGGTACTTGGCTCCGAAACCATGACAAAAGACTTGAACGTAGAAAAGACACCGGGGATGGCCACCAAGTCCCTGTGGCCAAGTGGTCCAGAAAAAAGACCTCTGATACGGCACATGGGCGCCTCTCTCTCGGCCGACATGCCTAAACATGACCACAGAACGTGATCCGCGTCCATGAAAAGATCCCTCCACACACAGACCCCGACAGAAACTGGGAAGTCCAGTGATCGGAGCCAACCCATTTTAGCTTAGAGCCAAAGAAATTCCGCATGTAGCCATCGTGAGGCGACCCAGACCAACTGCGTTCTCAATCGGCAATTGCCGTGTTTCTAGCCCACCTTTTCGTGGCAATAGGATCCGTAAGAATTCCATCTGCTTCCTCCTGAGTGGAGCTACCAAATTATTCCACGTGCTTTTTTAAGGTGCCTCATATTGCCTTTATTTCCACTTTTAGGTCTAGTGGCATGATCCCTGCAAGAACAGGGAGGCTGTTTGTAGCAGTTGTCCTGTATGATCCAGTGATTCTTAGTAGTGGCTGCCGTTGTGCAATATTTAGGCTTCGTCTCGCCGACTTGTCACGTCCACGGTGTCCAAGCCTATCCGTCAATGCTCCCGTTCCATATGTGGCAATACTCTCGTAGATGACTTCATAGGCAATCCTGAGGTGTCTGCTCCCAAGACCCCAATCAGCGCCTGCCAGTCTGGACATTTTGCCAAAAGCCTTGTAAAAGTCAGGTCATCGGCATATGCTGTTAGTAAGCAATCCTGTAGGAGTACCAGGTCAAGCAGGATGTTCCAGAGCATGGGCCCCAGAACAGATCCCTGTGGACATCCCATTGTCAGAGAGCGAGTGATAAGCTCACAAACAGCCAGTACAAAAACAATCCTATTGTCAAAGTAGCTACGTATTAATTTAATTATGTTATTGAGGATCTTGAATTTACCCAGTTTGACGTTAATCATTGCTCACCAAGCATTGTCAAAAGCTCCCGAGAAATCCAACAGAACCGCAATCGCGTAACGTTTGGTTGTTGATTCTGTGATAGATAGCACACTGGAGATGGCATCAATGATGGACTTCCCAGGTTTGAAGCAATACTGTTTTACGGATAGTGGACAGTCTTCCTCAAGGGCAGTATGCAACCTAGACTATACACTCTTAAAATAGTCGAATTTTGAAACTTCTCAGTAGGGTGCGACAGGGAATCTTCTTTATTTTTTCAATTAAGGTTTCTTTGTGAGCACCTTTGTCGTATAAATTAATTATTTTGCACGCCCCTAGACAGTGAAATCCAGTGGTGTCAGGTCTGAAAACCATGAGAGCCACGGAATAAAGCACGTTCCCAGACAAAAAAATCCAATGGTTTCTGGTTCTTGTGACCGTGCAAGCCAAGGAATAGGACTGCCAAAATAATTAGAAATCAGACAACTACTGTTTGTGAAATATTCTGTTGTGTTATTCATTTTATAAATAAAAAAATAGTTTAATCCGCCATTGAGTACATCTTAATTTCTGATTGATTTTCGAACAATAGACTTTTTATATTTCACTAATATAATTAATAGAGCAAAATTTCGGGTTATATTTGAATCGCCTTTGTATTATATTAAAATATGAACGGCCTGGAACTAAACCGAAAATATAAATTCACCTAAGACGGTAGCCTGATATCAATAAATCTAAATAGAAACACAACAAATCAAAGCTAAAAACATTTGATTATGCTCTAAAACACGAATATGAATCTAATATCAAAATGAAACCCGAACACCCAACAGAAAATATCCCCGGCGGTAGCAATGAATAATTATCCTTGAAACAATGGTGTCAGATGTATATAGGTCAGCATAAACCTTAATAATAGGTTATTATAAACCTATTTGAAAATAGTGAAGAGACTTCAAAGTAAACATGATCTAATACATAAGCGATTCATTGTCGTCTATTGTTTGATTTTCCGCTTCAGCCTTCGCTGTTTGATTTATTATAACAATGTTGTATTGGCATCAAATAACAATAATTTAAAGATATTAGCACGATATAAAATAGATGGATGTTAGTTATCAAGTACTGATCAACGATTTATGATTCAAAATAATACGCTGTCTAAAATCATTTAATTGCTATTTAAAATCTGTAATGGCAATAAAATGTTTTTGTTGAGACTTTTGCGTGGCAGAAGTGAAACATCCTAGCTCTAATTGCTAGCGCTAAATCGATTTTATGCATTGATTTTTTCAATTTTTTGCTAAAATATTAAGTCATGTTTGTGTAATATGTAATAAAATAGACAAGCTATCGATTTAATGGTTGTGTGTCCATCCGGTCCACTTTTCGGACTGCTGATATTACGAATGAGCGCCTCGCGATTGGATGCCATATCCTTCGGAAGAATTTACTGTGTCTAAACAAAATGGCCGACAAACACGCGAGACTAAACAAAATCAAACAGTAAAAAATTTCAATATCAATTCGAGGTCTTTAAGAAACTTATAAATATTCATAAGCAAAAGCAGGCAGCTGTATGATGGATGTTATGCGATGCATGAAATGCTAAAAATCTGAGTTTTATTGCAAAAGCGATGAGATAAGTTGAAAAATACGAGCGTCATATTCTTTGTGATTCAATACACCCTCTAACATGTTTCATCGCTTATAAAATTTCTTACAAAATATTGTATATTTTGATTGTTTAACAGATTTGTTGAATTTAAAATAAATTTTACGATCGTGGGATGGCTTTTATCAGATTTTTGCTTCTGGAAATAAATACTAGGGCCATTAACGAGGGGTGAGTAATTTACAAGAAGGATAAAATTATAAAATAGTTTTCCATTCCCTGTTCTCATTCTATTTGCAAAATGAAAGGTAATTGGAAACCACCACATTGAAAAACTCTATTACGCTCGAAATGGCACTTTGACCAAAAATACAGAAAACTGCAAATTCTCATCGGGTTTGAATTGCCAACAATCGGCGGTATAAAATTATATGGACGCTGATTGATGTAGAAATAAACATTATGATGGTTTTTTGACGCATTTATAAATGATTTACGATCCGCAATCGATAGAGCTATATAGATTTTTTAATATGGCATTATTTATGGCTTGATCACCAAATTAAAGTGAAATATTCAGCGCATCTTTTACGATCGCGTACCTGTTCTCACTGCTGAATCATAATTAACTCTCTCCGGTCCTATGTCGAATCGGTATCGACATGTTTATATTTGGCATGGACGTCTATATATCGCCACGCCGCACTTTGGGGGACAAAATTTTCGCACAGGGACACTCAAACGATAAAATTATATTTTTTACTTCGCATTTATAATATTTATATGACCCTTATAAATATTAAATCTGTGTGCATTTACATCGATATTTGCATTTATATTGATAGTGCCAAAAATATGTCCCCCTTTATATTGGTAAGAAAAAAATGCCAATAAATAAATAGTTATACTTTTGGTTGAAAAAAAGCTGTTTTTTATTACAATTTCTTCAATATTTTACTAGTCAAAGGGTCTGCTGGAATCTTTTCTTCGAATAGTTCTAAAGGCATTCATTATATAATAAAATTGAAAAGATGACCAGATTGCGATGTAAAGGGATATATATTAATAAATGTTTTGCAAGTGATGAAAAAATGGATTACTTTCCGGTCTCTGTAATATATTTACGCCATAGATTTGCAGCTCTTTAAACAGAAAAGATTCTCATGGGAATTGTATATAGTTTAGAGGCTATTAATAAAGCTCATTTAATGTTACATTGATAAAGCAAATGTTTATGCAGTATGAAGTGCAACATAGAGTGTGTTTGTAATACAGCAACAACATATAAATTTGACTGAAATAGAGCTTCCTTTGAAAGCGCTATTTTAGTTGGTACCGAGATGTTTCCGAAAAGAAAGTGTTCATTTTGTAGGCGAATAACGAATTAAACGCAACGAAAATTGTGGCAATAAAAATATTTCGAGAACGAGGACGAGACCAGAGCCTAGTATTTACTTTTGAATGTGAAAAAGATAAATCTTGTGTATTTTTACAATTCGGTATATACTTTCGGTGTACGATAAGTAACTCAAATATTGAACTCGGCTCTAAAATAAATACACTGCCGCTTCAAAAGTAATGTTCTCCTTTTTGGTTTCACTATTGAATAATAATGCGTAACAATCTGTCGGCGTATAAGATTCGAGTCATCCATCCAGAAGATCGGACGCTCCCGTGACGTGAGCGCCAAACGTTCCATTCCGACATTAACTTATTGTAGATTTAACACATTCTATGCCGATTGATATCTGATTAAGAGAAGAATAGCGAGCCAGTTTAATTATCACTGTGTCATCCCGGATCACTGGACGTCTCAGTTCCTCATGTTCTGTGGGCATTTTCAGGCATGGCGTCCGATCGCGAGGCGTTCTTACATTGTGTCAGCGGTCTGAAATTCGGTCCGGTTGGACATTTGGACGAAGTTATATTCACAATCTTTTCCTATATGATGCGTCTGGTAATAAATGATTTGGGCGTAAGCAGCTCACATACAGCTATCCATGTGAGAAGCATGCACGCATACCCTGAGTGTTTCTATTCTTTGTTAATGCTAGCACCGCAAACTGCACACGTTTCAATTCGAATAGCATATCAATGGGAATCGTTGGGATACAACCTCTTCTTCTTGAAAATTATCAATTAAAACTATTATTCATGATTTTTTTTTCAGTAAAAAACTGATACCATTGCTACATGTTGTGCTAGATTAATGTTTCGGAGAAGAATTATAAACAAGCCAATTATCTTGCTTTTGATTATATATATACATTCATGAAAAAACGAATCGAATGGAGATTTAGATGCCGCACGCAGAGCCGCCTATCAGAAATCCAATTTATTGTAGCTTTATAGTTGCTTCCGTGATCGTACAGATCATAGAAAATGCCACAAAAAGCGCTAAAATAGGATGGAGAGGCCATAAGGTTCGTATGTCCAATCGGTCCGCTTTTCAGACTGTTGATGTGACCAATAAGGAATCCAATCCCGAGCCAAAATTTCGATTCCGGGATTGGAATTTCCAATATTTTAAGAAATTACATTGTTAAATTTGATCAAAAGTCCATTTGTTCAATATAAAAAATAGCTTGAAGGCCAAAAAATTTTATTTATTTAAGAAAAAATTCAATTATTATTTTGAAAATATGCCTGAAGTAACATTAAAGCATCGATTGTTTCGTAATTTAGTCTGGATCTGATTTTGGAAGTCAGGCAACTTGCTGCTGAAAATGCACGCTCAGCCTCCACACTCGTTGGAGATATCGACATCACATATTTAAATGCTAGTTCGAGTTGATGAGAACCCCATTTTCGTACAACATCATCAATGTGACTGATAAAACACCTATCCCCCCCTAAAACCCGGACTACAACTCGCAAAATTCTTGATTTACCGACAAATTATTTATTTCCGTCGCTGCAGATGAATATTTATATACTGTAATACTTTTATGCACTTCGTAATTATATTACGGAGGAATACAAAAATTCTGAAGCCCGTATCTATTATATTTCATATCGATATTCCCATTATTAGAGTCGAAGTGTAGTAAATACATCACCGGTAGGGAAAAAATAATATAACAATTTGATATGTACTGTATATATGTATACATAGATTAGACAGTTATCGTCCCTAGAAGTCGTCTAAGCTCGCCAACTCGTAGTTACGCCACTGTTTCCAAGCGTCCAAGATTTTGGCGGAAATTTCTCGGGATCCCGGGATTGGATTCCCTAATCAACACTGATTAACTCTATCCGTTTTTATAATTGGATCAGTCTTCTTCGGACAACTTCGTTTTGTAATGATATGTTTGGATATGGCGTCCAATCGCTAGACGCTCATTCGTCATATCAGCAGTTTGATAAGCGGACCGGTTGGACACAGACCTCGCGGCCTCTCCGTTCTCTTTTAGGTTTTTTTCTTTTCTCAAGCGCTATCGACGACAATATATCGCAGTCCGGCATTAAGAGGGTTAACACAAGAAAACATTCATTTCTATATTAATATAAACTGCACGTCCGCTCATAATTAGCAAATTATTTAAAGCTGCCAAGGCTATCGTGCAATAAAACTTTATCGACAGTATGTCGAGTAGGCGATATATTATATATTTATACCAATTTGATTATCATAAAAGTAATAAAGTAAAGAGTTTTGTGTTCATTAATTCCAGTGTATACAATATCATAAAACTTTGTTAATATTAGATAAGACTGACTGATGCTATAACTTGTGGGCTATAATTTAAACGCGGATTTCTGAATGATTTCAATTAACTATCACACCATCGCACAGACATGATCTAATTGTTGGATTGGACTGAAGATATTTTGGCAATAAAATTTTATCGCAAATGCTGCAATCGTTTATTTAACACCGCGTGAATGTTCTTATTGTTGATTAACGAACTGATTCTGTTTGGCATCGTCCAAGCTGACTTACGACATGAATATTTGATTTCATCGGCGGGGTACTAAATATTATAAATACACCCCGGCTTTGATGATGCGACAGATGCAATATGCTGAGAGCACGGTATTCAATATGTTCCAATGCATAATTTGCATTTTTGCATTAAACAGCCCCACAATGTAAGCGGATTGAGCGATGGCCACGTTCTATTTTCGCCGTTTTCTAGTCCCCCGTGAATACAGCGACTGCTTTTTTCCATTAGTGCGAATACTAAATCATCGCTGAAAAACGTCCGAAGCACGAGAACTAAATTTCGGATTAGAAAAGAGTCGATTGCCGCCATAAAGCACTCTCAATGTCGAATAAAAACTTCTAAGTATCAATAAAACCATCGCATGTAGATATATTGGCTCAATCTTTGGTCACTTTATGCGACCTACTGAAGGCTTTGATTTTCAATGTTGGCGTGATATTCAATTTAAGTCTTGGCAGGCGAGTATTCAGGGCATATTTAAGCAACCTCCTCACGTATGTTCCAATGGACATTGCTGGCTTTCAGCTGATAGTTGATGTCATCTGATTTACAGCACATTCATTTGATTTTATCCTACATGCAAAAATTTCCCTTAGAAACGCCTTCAATATCATAGCTAAGTTAATTTCCTTACACTAAACATTCAATGGCTTAAATTGAGTTTATATCATTATAGATATCAGATATTCACATCATTGCACTACGATATAAAGACTTTTTAATACGGCTTATTGCTAAAATATAAACATTTCCTTTAAATGCTCGCATTATACTATTTTTTTCAGGGGAATCTTCATAAGACACCACCATTCTGATGGTAGTATGAGGTTTTCACTCGCTAAGGCCCTTCTCCTCTTCAGCTACCACCCTGATACTAATTAAGTATTGCACCAGAGTGGCAGCGATGTGTCCCAGGCTTTCCATTTGTCTCTTCCTGGATGTCATTCAAAGCTGGTCCAAGCACCGACCCCTGTGGAATGCCTTCCGTTACTGGTTTTTCTCTTTTCTCCCCGTCGGCGTCTTCATAGATAAGGGTTCTCCCGTAGAGGTAGCTCTCTACCATTCTGATAAGGTATGGTGGGGTGTCAATTTTTTCAAGGCCCTGAGGATCAGGTGCCATCTTGTCGAGGACATTACACTATTAGAAAACACTAGGAGACTAGGACTTCGAAGGACAGGAAAAGACCGGACCGCCCAAATTTTGATATTATTGTAGTAGTTAGTCGACAAATTTAATTAAATCAGATCATTTTATGTATCGCTGCCTACAATGAAAAGTTGTTCGATTTTGTATGGATTTTATAAACGTGAAGCGCAGAATAAATTCAAATTGAACAATTTAAAGAAGTTGAATAACATATATTTGGGCGTTTCCAAACTTATTATTGGTAATAATCAATAATCATGACCTGAGCAAGTATTGGTTCTTCAATGGCTGCTCGCTGTTTCAAACCATTTTAGTTGAAATTTTAATGGGAAGCGCACTATTACTGACGGTTTGACAACTATTTGATCTTATATTTTGTCAAAATAAATAAATAAATAATCCATTTTACACATATTAACCACGCGTTAGAATTAATAAGCGCCTGGGCACGATATCGAACGTCCGTTTGAATCCCATGTACAATAGATTTCCCTCGTCGGGATGGACTTTAAAACTTTAAGACCCTCTTTAAAGTATTAATATTCAACTTGGTGAGACCAGGACCATTCAACCTCGACGTAATCGCGTATTTCAGCAGTCAGCAAATTTGTTCTGTAAATGGATAGATAGTGAAATTTCTGACTTTGTGGGCAAAGGTAAATATTATACTTTTATTTTTTATCAAAACTAGATTTCTATATAAAATTCTGTAAGTGCTCGATTATTATTCAAAATATATATTTAAACCCAAACTACTTTTCAGCATTCAATTTTCATCTGCTTCTCAGCTTTAGCCGGAAATTGGCATGGAAATCATGACAGCTCGATTCTTAAATGTAGATAATGTAAATTGTGTATGTGATATTCAATATTTTTTTTATTTGATATTAACCTTTTGCGGTCCTTCCAAAAAAAAAAAGTTCTAGTGAATATGAAAAAACATAAAAACATTGATTTTTATATATAAGCTATTATAAGTTAATTTTAACATACTTATATTATTTGAAAAAGTACAAACAATAAGTTGACAAAGTTTTATCGCAATCGAATGAACGATATGGCAGCGCATTAAATACGGACAAACAAACATTGATTTTTATATATTAAAATATGCCTATGTTACTCGCGGAATCCTCAGCAATAAGTGGGCGAAGTTTTATCGCAATCCGATGAACGGTATGGCAGCGCATTTCGAACGAACAAAACCAATTTCTTTTTTATATATTAGATAATTGGATAATGTATGGTATCTCTCAAAACATTGGCCTAAATGGAGACCAGGCTTTCTGATACATGTCACATGAATTAAGTATCTTATTAATTTAGATGAAAATATTACACCCTGTTATATTAACACATTATGTTATTATGTTATCATGCAAAAACACGTGCACAGGCCGTAAATGGTTAATTTTATTGAATGCTATTGTCGAATTATTTGGTTAATATATAGGTTGGTTTGGCGTAATAGATAGTCAACTAACAAAGGGCGATATTAATTTTTAACCTGTCGAAATACAGTTCATTTTTGAAAGGCTTTGTGGATTGGAAGTATTAATAATTGATACCCGCATTTGCGTCTTCCGACAGGTGGAACGTTTATTGAAACAACGAGGAAGTTGTCGCTATTCGATTACGAGGCTCGGGATTCGGAGTGGCGTATAATAACGTAAGGCTTTCGGTCTGGATAATTCAAAGCGAAACTTTTAAGAGCCCAAAAAATGGCCCGCTCCAAACGTCAGTCTACTCGAAGTGATCTTCTTTGAAGAAGATAAAAAACGAGAACTTCAAAGAGGGCGCGAAGGATAATCGTCAAAGGAGATTTTATATTGGAACAGTTTCTTCGCGAGGAGGCTTTCCGAAAAGCCGTTTCTTTAAATGAGTCGAACCGAAAGAAAGGACATCAAATATGCATCGCTCATCCATAATAAAAGCTTAAGTTGATCATGGAAAGGACACGAGGTGACCTTGCGGCTAAAATAGCTCCTTATGCTTTCTCTAACCAGCCCACTCTTCGTTTTCTCAGGATAATTTATATCCTGAGATCCTATATCACTCGTTGGAGGTATAATCATCACATATTTAAATGCTAGTTCACATTGATGACCGCGTGAGCCTCCATTTTCGTATAACACCATCTATGTGACTGATAAAATTCCTTTCTGCTGAGACACAAAATTCCCGATTTCACGACAAATTATTTATTTCCGTCGCTGCAGATGAATACTTATATACTATAATACTTTGATGTGATTCGTAATTATATTACGGAGAAATACAAAAATTCTAAAGCCCGTATCTATTATATTTCATATCGATATTCCCATTATTAGAGTCGAGGTGTAGTAAATACATCACCGGTAGGGAAAGATTAATATAACAATTCGAAAAACTTTCTACGATAGTAATTTAAAAAAAGCCATGTATAAATCAGCTCGGGTATTTCTGGAACTACCCTCGTATCATTAACAAAACTATTTATTATAATTTTATAATTAAATTAATATTATATAGGAGAGCACTCGATAAATTTCAATTTTCATTGAAATATTGATGATTTCCCAAATTTTTTTCGACAGTGAATATCCTTATTGATCCTTAAATTATTAGGAATAACTTTTCGGCTTATGTAAGGATTGAAAGAACTTTAATAATGTCTTACAAACATCTTATACAGGCAAAGCTGTTTAAACAAGTTTGCACGGTTTACTCACAAGCGCAGGTAAATTAAGTTGTTCCACTCATCAAACTTTGACAAAGCAACGCGGAAAATGCTTTTAAAATAGAAATGCATCTGGTGATTTTACATTAAAATCAGAGCAAAAGCGGAAAAGATAAACGATTGCATCCACTCACCCGGATATCGAATCAAAACGCCTCAGTAACTGGGACGGTTTTCAAATTTGAATTTTCTTCAATTTTGCACCGGATACCGAGCAATATTGCAATAAAGATTATTACATTGCATAAAAGTATAGTATATAAATTCTTGAAATAATTTTCATTCGAATGTAGCTGTAACAGAGACCCCAGGCGGCTTTCCGCCCTCGTGTGCTTATCGGGATGGCTGCGCTAGCACACGGGTTCATTTTTCTATTGGACTGTGATAATGCTGGACAAATGGATGGGAATAAACGGGTGTCAAATAGAAAGACTCTCTTTTCTAAATAACTATTTATACAACACGAGAAAGAGAGATCTGGCTGCAGGAAGGACGACCTCCCGCAGCCAAGGCTAACCGACGACTTCCCCGCTTCCCATCTCATGTGCGTTTGAGTTGAGATAATCCAAAAGGTTGTAATTTTATGTCGTCAATGTATTGAAATAAATGTTAAATCACGACCAGATTACGTTACGACATTTGTATGGGCACTCGCGGTTCCAATTTATAAATTTGAACAGAATTTTTCCGGTGGCTTATGATGCAAAATGAATGCACTATTATCATACCATGGTTGTATTGAAGTGGAAATAATGTTATATTATTATACCAATACTTTTTTCATAAATAACATCAATAATTTACGACTACAAATTATGTAGAAAGCTCAAAAACGCTTTTAAACCGGACAATTAACTCAATTAGTTTGGATTGTAGACAATGAACTTTTTGTCTTGTCTTTTATAAAACTCTTTGTCACATGGAGACATGATTGATATGCAAGAGACAAATATTGGGTGCGGCAGAGACATTACCTTATTTCAAAAATGATTAACACAAACATTATAAGAGATATCAGTTTGATTATTCATTTTATATTACAGAGAGACGTTTAATTTTTTTTATTCATTATATTTTAAAATTTGGCTGTTTGTCGTATGTGATGTTTTCGAGTGTCCTGGATGATGATTAAACGGCCGCTAGAAAAATACGCCTCTAAGGCGAATGAACGGTCCTCCCTCATCCGCTGCATGATCGTTACTAAACCTTTATGACAAAATTGTTATATCCCGCTCTTTTAAATGAGTGCCATCCTACTCTTTTCGAAATAACTGTCGCTTCAGGGCGCGCGTTTCAAACAAGGAAGTTTCCCTGCCGCACCATGTAGCAGCTGATGATCATAAAAATAGAGATTCATATTGTTATCTTAAATATTTAGACCATATGTTTATAAAATTTTCTGAGTATCGCTTGATTAATCAGCCATTAGATTTAAAAGTGAAATTTGTTTATCCTCTGTTATGCGAGTCTAAATATTTATTTTTGCATGATGATATTATTTTTTTAAGTTGATCACGGGACAAATTTAGAAAAAACACGGCAAACACCTTGATAAAATTCAAGCTTATGAATGTTTATCTTACAGCTTTTGCTCTGAAAAAAATAAGAGAGTGGTTACACTCCTTAGTAATTGGCACTCTTGTGAATGTCAACCTGAGGGGAGAATTTGAAGAAAAAGCAGTCCTGTTGGAGATTGTAATTAATTACATCATATACAAGGGAAGCCACCTATTGTTTTTGAGAAAATATTTATGGAGATTGTTATTTTAACCTTCGAACGTTGCTTATATAATTTCGTAAGTAATCTGAAAGAATCGAAGCTACTATTAAATTCATAAAATATAAACATTTATATCGGTTCTGTTGCGGTTTTTGATCCGGCAAAAATAAATAACATAATATTCGTTATATTTTTTAAATTATTATTCAATTTCATTATTATATTATTTTTTTTCGAGTATAAAACTTGAAAAACGCGCAAAATTAACACTATCCCTAACCAAGAAACATTCATGGACTTTGTTTTGTGTTATCTGGAGATAGTTCATGCGGTATTCAGAGAAATCTCAATGTTCTGTCGATGAATTCTGTTTAATTGTTGGTTTTTGTCGATTGTCAGTATTTATCAATGAAAATTAGCCTGAAAGACTTAATGACAAAAACGTTTCCATACTGATTTTTTTTCGTTAAGGCGAACATGAAAAGCACGTTGTTTCCGATTTTCTGGAATCATTCATCCTCTGACATACGTGATGTCAGCTTTCTGCGTAAAAAGATTTTTTATTTTGTACATATTCGTTTAATATCCACGAAACTGAAGTACAACATTTACAAATTCCCGACTCGGCTTGAATATAAAAGGGAATCACTCGAAGTTAAAAGGGGGACGCGCCTTAAATAACGACGATCGGTTCATAACAAGTCTCTTCTTGCAAACGAAGCACGTACCCTCTTCCAGAAATAATAGACATTTGAGTAAAGATTCTTCAATGCAGGAGGTACAATTTTCAAACTTACAAAGTATCGAGGAATCTTCTTGCAAAATTATTATTTCCACTTTTAATGCGGTTCCTGCAAAAATTTACTGACAAAAGCTGAAAGTGGATTTTTTCAAAATCGATCCCAATCAATCTCGAAATAATTCCGTTTGTATTACTGATGAGCTTCCAGAATCTGCATTGCAAATCCAAAATGAATATATATTGCTCCGCCTTAACTTATTTATTTACATGAACAATGCTTTATAAAAATAAACCAAGGTAACATCACTTAATTAAGCTGATAGTTATCGTTTTGTCCATGGATGGGTTTGAAATATTTTTATTATGAGTTTAATTTTTCTTCCATAATGCCATTCTTTTTTAATACTAGCTGATACCCGGTGCGTTGCTGCCACAGGAGTGATAATTCTAAAAATATCGTTTTAAATTTGTAAGAGTTATCTTGTTTAATTAGGAATTATAGTTTTATAATAAATATGAACAAACATTGATTTTTATATATAAGATCTACTGTAAGTTAATTGTACTATACCTATATTATTTGATAAAGTGCAAACCATAAATTAACAAAGTTTTATGGCAATCGAATGAACATTATGGCAGCGCATTAAATACGGACAAACAAACACTGATTTTATATATTGAACTATACCTATATTACTCGCGAATTCCTTAGCAATAAGTGGACGAAGTTTTATTGCAATCCAATGAACGGTATGGCAGCGCAATTCGAACGAACAAACCCAATTCATTTTTATGTATTAGATTAAGACTATTTTGTAATAATAAAATTGAAGATTTATATGTAAACCTGAATCGAATCGATTTTTCCTAATAACGACACCTATTGCAGAGGATAAAAGTCGCCGGATAGAATTAGATGTGGGAAGACATCCTTCCCGCGACCAGATCTCTTTCTTTCATCGTAATAAATAATAAAGTGAAAAAGACGATAGTATTTCTATTCACACCCGTCCATCTCCAACCCACCGCATGGTTTCATCACGACTATGGAATCCAATCCCGGGATCCCGGACAGTTTTAGTTGGTCATGAATCCCGGGATTAATAAACGCAATCACGAAAAATTCGGGTACATATATGTTTTTCCAAATTGCTATGTTAACCTTTCCCTACCGGTGATGTATTTACTACACCTCGACTCTAATAATGGGAATATCGATATGAAATATAATAGATACGGGCTTCAGAATTTTTGTATTCCTCCGTAATATAATTACGAATCACATCAAATTATTATGGTATATAAGTATTCATCTGCAGCGACGGAAATAAATAATTTGTCGGGAAATCGGGAATTTTGCGAGTTTTAGTCCGCGTCTCAGCAGATAGGAATTTTATCAGTGACATTGATGGTGTTGGACATTGATTACTATACCTCAAACGATTGTGGAGGCTGAGCGTGTATTTTCAGCAGCAAGTTGTCTGACTTTCAAAATCAGGTCCAGACTAAATGACGAAACACTCGATGTTTTAATGTTACTTTGGGCATATTTTCAAAATAATATTCGAATTTTCCCGAAAGGGCTTCCGCTCAACATTACAGTGGTGTCAGAAGTGGGTTTTGCAAATATTGCCCAGGATGGTGGCAGTTGGTCCCCGATGCCTTCAAATTTGCTTTGTACTACAAACGGGAAAGAATTATTAGGGGATTAATCCAAGATTGAGATTTAAAATTTTGTACAAGCTCAATGTCTCTTTTACGCGTAAACACATCTAAATAAATTAACGCTTTAGATATCATCATAATATTTTAAATTAAGAATTGTGTTGCTAATGCAGCTTTCCATGTTGGCTTTTAATGTAAATTTGCAATTTATTTATATTTTGCGTGGGGTAATCTTTTGGTAAAATCATGACCTCTCAAATCGAATTTCCTGGGAGCGCTTAGATATTATTTAATGAATTCCCTAGAAGGATATAATAAAGCTTCAAATGCAATGCTACGAAATTAAATTGACTTTGTAATAAATTTTAGCAGTCTGCTTCAGATAGCTTCATACTCATCACTCCAGAAAGTTAATTTATATTTTAATTCGCTAAGGAGGAGCTGAATACGAAATTAGTTTGTACATTAATTCAGTAGGAACGATGCGGAATAATCTCGTTGCACCCATGTATGTCCTTCCATCTAGCAATATGTAGCGATTAAAAATTAGTATACATAGCCATATAGTTAAGGTAGTAAAGCTACCGCCCGTAAAGCGATACATGGAGGTTCGGTAGATTGAAAGTATACCATATATAATCGCAAAAAATCATAAATAATAATTGAAAGATTATAACAAAATAGGGCCTCTGATACTTAAGATGGCGTTGAGTCACGTATATTTTACCTTAGATCACTAATCATTAGTCTCACAGACTACCGACTCTTATCAGACATATCTTTTCCACTTCCCTACTCAATGCGTATTCAAATCAATCACGCAATATGTATCATAGTAACAATATAAATCGAAATAATGATTAGTGATGTAGGCTTGAGAAAAGGCTTCTAATATTTTTGCATTGAGATTTTTTAAAAATGAATTAATTTAATCTCATGGCCTACTGCGAGGATAGTGAGAGGCTTTTTAATATTTAAATTGTTTCTTCGAAGGAAGCCCTCATTTTAATTCGGGTGTTTGCGAAATATCGCCAGTAAATAAAGAAGGACGTTTTACAAATTTCGAAGAAGACACTTTATAAATTGCTATAAGATATTGCCCCGTGAATAAATTAATCTATCAATATTTACCCATAATATGCACCATAAAATGAAATTCATCCCCAAAGCCATGAATTAATTTCGTTTCCTTCGAGATAGCAATTAAGGATTGTTACTGCCAGTTCATCGATCAATCATGGGCTATTTTAAGGATATCATCCATCATTTGGGTGTATGACGTTTTATGTGTGCCCGAATTCCATTTAAGTGAAAATTTTGCTTTGGAAAATGACAATTTAATGTCGGAGATTTATCCTTTTTTTGTGGAAGGATGTATTATATCTTACTGGAATATTAATGCATTTTTTTCCTTATCGACAAGCTTAAAAGCTTGACTTTTAAAGTACCGTCAACTTATAGCTATAGAATAAATAACAATATTCTGTAAAACAACAAAGAGGTTTTTTTTCCTGTGGGAGAGGAATCTTCGCACCCACGGTATTCCACGGATAGGTTCGGACTTACAAACCTAGACATCCTTCGCGGATAGTGTAGGATCATCACAACAACCTTCCCTGTCCTTCTCTGTCCCCCTGGTATTGTTTTCCACATTGCTTCAGGAAGACAGGTAGTCTGGCCTTAGGTGATTGGCCCTATTCTATTGTTGGAGAGGCGCTCTTTTACTGCTCTCTTTGGCGCTCAAAATCTCTCTATTCGCGCCAATGGTCCCAATTCTTCTTGCTTTCCATTATGTTATGGACCATGTTGTATATATAGATCTTATAGATCCAAGAAATCGGGCGTGGGATGATTAGATCGTTCTGCGGCCAAGACGAGTGGTCGGATCCCATGACTTAACTGGTTCCAATAGTGATGGAAGATGACTCAAAACTCGAATTTGAATTAAATATGTTGTCATGTTATACGGTATGAAATGTTATTATTACAAAATATAAAAAAGAAAATTCAAATTTTCCCAAGCATTGAAGACAACATTTTAAACGCATTTCAACATATTGAGGATGGCTTGTAAAACGGACGCTGGACATATACACAACAATACATTGTTTTACATCAAGAACAAATGTACGAGATATGCTTGTTCTATGTTTATTGTTTTAGATGTTATGTAAATTTTATTCATGGAAAGGTTGAGAACGACTCAAAAAAGGGAAACATACAATACATCGTTTAGCATAAGAAACGTTGGTGTGTAATAAGGCTTAAATGCGCCAGTGTTAAATTACAACGTTTTAATAACAATTAATGGATGGATTTTTTAATTAATTCACATTTTAGAATTTAAATTTCAAAAAATCCGCTTTGAATTTTGCCACGAAATATTTCAGCGTATTTGTATCGAACTATCCGTAGCTCAAAGGGCTTTAATTTTTTCCTCACCTATGTCGGCACATTAGCCCTTTCAGGTTTTTAATACAATCACCGACACACTTCCATGCAAATTTCAGTGGCTGAATTTGATTCTATCTTATAATATTTTCAGCATTTTTCATCCATATAAAAAATCTCAAGAGGATATTGATTATTTTAGTCAATAAATTGAATTAAATCATATGAACAGAAATGCCAATTATAAGACAGGATATTTTATGAAAATATATCTTTACAGACGAAATGATGACAGTCGCTTTTGAGGCGTGTACGCCTATAGCATAAATTATTATATAATGATATGTTAATAATGAGATGAATCTCACAATCTCACGACAACCTTAACAAAAGATTTCCTCAAGTCGAGGAGTTCAAGGCTTCGTTGACAGTTTCTGATTTTTGAGCCATTGTAATAGATGAGATGCTTTAGTTGATGAGAAAGTGCTATGAATTATTTCAATTTCCTCTAAATCTATTTCATATTGTGAATAATTAAACGGATAAAACGCTGTAAGCATCAACTTTATCTTTTATGGATTGATGGATGTCGAATATTTGTGAATAAATAAATCTAAATAAATTACTAAAAATGTGGATGATCATAAAATTCAGGTGATTCAAAAATAATGATCTGGATAGTTTTATGATCGTATTCCATAGGAAAAATTGGATAGTGCTATGTGATGTTGATACAAATGTGCTAATAGTGATATTTTTTGATGCAAAGAGAGGACACAGTCGCGAGATTACAAATGAGCCTGCGGGAAGAAAACCTCTTCACGACATTGTATCATCTGCACATATTAATATCGGCTTCATTTGCACACGCAACTAGGGAATCCAAATCCAAGCCAAAATTTCATTTCAGGGATTTCGGGATTACATTAGACCATCCCAGGATCAGTCCCAGTATCCTGAGATCCGCATTTTTAATAGCTTAATGAATTACATTTATAAATTTGATTAAAATTTTTTAATAAATCCATTTTTTTAATATAAAAAATAGCTTGAAGGTTTTTATTTATTTAAGAAAATCATGACCGCCTCCATTTTCGTTTAACACCATCAATGTGACTGATAAAATTCCTATCTGCTGAAACACGGACTAAAACTCACAAAATACCCGATTAACTGACAAATTATTTATTTCCGCCGCTGCAGATGAATAATTATATATTAGAGTCGATGTGTAGTAAATACATCACCGGTATGGAAAGGTTAATATAACAATTTGTAAAAAAAATATACATAGATGCTGAAAACTGCCCTGGGATCCCGGGATTGGATTCCCTACACGCAAAAATAGAATAATTTTTCGTTGCAATTAAATATTTCAGCTATAAATTAACTTTGTATATTAAAATCATATACAGGTTATCAACGTCGAGCATTCTCTTCCTATATTGACCATGCTATGTTCTGATAACATTTGATCATTCTGGGTCAGTGATTTTCAAGATATGTATATTTATAGACAATAGATTGAAAATGAAAGCAAGCTTCTAGGTCTAGATATAAAATAAACGAATAAAATACGTTTAAAACAATACAATATGGTTTTTATAAAGTTTTTTAATAATAATTTATAAATTTATTGTTATGTATTAATCAAGTGTATTTTTTCTATATAAGAATATATATACATTATATCTATTAAATTTATTGTGAATTATTTAATAATAGATGGCAAATTATTATAAAAGATTATTTTTAACAATATGCGGTTCTAAGAAGACGGTGCTATTATATCAAACAGCGTATGCCACGATGAACATTCTGCATGAGCGATTTGAGAGCATGGTTATCCCGTGCGGCTGGTCACCAAAATCTTACGATTTAACACTTTAAGACTTCTTAAAGGATTATAATATATAACATATATAGCAAATGTTATATGCCATATAATGTATTTTTTAATAAATACAAATTTGAGTAGATATATTACACATGATTTGTTTCATTTGCTTTTAAAAATTGAGCGCCCTTGTTGAAAGAACCTGGGTAATCTATACAAATTCTGAGCCTTGAAAACGCCTACATGTTTAAATGTATTAATAGTCTAAGGGATGTCTCCCTATCCGAAAAAATATGAAATATTTGATACATTTAACGTTAATAATTTGACCCCTTACATTTCTCTGGCATTTAGTCTTCGTCTATAATAAGCATTGTAACCTTACCTTTTAACAAATATGTACATACAAAACGAAACCTTTCCGAAATTAGCGAATAATATTAGGATAAATTATGAACCGGAGCATCGTTTTAAAGCGATACTCATAAATCAGTCGAATTTAAATATACCCGAATCGCAGAATAATTTCCAACTTTTACTCCATCGATGCTGGAAGAACACGTCCGATTTGTAGTCTCCTCAATGCAGCTCGGAAAAACCAATTTCGCCATCGGAAAAAAGAAAAATGCCAAGAAAAGATTCTTTCACATCGGATATTTTCCTCGTGATAAACCAAAATATAAGATGAAAAACTTACGCTTGATTTCTCCTTGCGATATTATTTTGCATTAGACATTATTCAATTCCAAGTATACTCTGCAGAACCAATATGTTTCATCAGTCGGAAAATCTATCGCTCGTACGATTTTATACAAAAGTGAACGCCTCATTTATTTATACTAGGGTGCGTCACATGAACGTTCGGAATTCATAGGTGGGAATTAAAACACCATAACTTCCAATCGCTTCAATAGTCGTTTTACATTTTTGTCAAAATCATTCAATCTATCTATTTAATATCTAGATTAATTATTAAGAACGCTATTCCTTTTCTATTATAACAAGATTAAGATAAATAAATGCAGTCCATAATCGTTGTAATTGGATTAGGCTACAATTGAAGATTTTAAATCTTCATCGCTTAATAAAGTTTTGGGTCTTCATTGAGGATTTTATTTGTGACATTTATGAATCTCACAAATTAATCCTCTTTCGAAAACTCTGTTGATACCTGATTTTGCTACAACGTGTCCCAATTTAAGAGTAAGCGGAAATCTTTTGTTGACGCCTCCTATTGAAAATCCTAGAAAACCGATTGTTCAGGACCTTTATAAACGAGGATCGCTCTTTGATTATCTGAAATTCCAAATTATCACGTGGTACATATATATAATAATTAATCTTTTATGAATGCTAACCGATACCCGGCGCGTTGCCGCCACAAAATAAATTCGTTCACCATAAAAAATATCGTTTGTTGGTATCATAAATATGAAAACAACATACAAACATTGATTTTTATATATAAGATCTACTGTAAGCTATTTGTACTATACTTATATTATTTGAGAGAATGCAAACAATAAGTTGGCAAAGTTTTATCGCAATCTAATGAACGGTATGGCAGCGCATTAAATACAAACAAACAAACATTGATTTTTATATATTACACTATGCCTAAGTTACTTGCACAATCTTTAGCAATAAGTAGACGAAGTTTTATCGCAATCCGACGTTCATCGGATTGTGCAGACGTCCAACGTTAGCTGCATCGAAATTGGTTAGGACGTATATATACGTCCTCGAAATATATGTCGAGTCCTAAAGCAGGCGAGACTTTTTTTTTGTTGTTGAACGAATGTGTGAGTTGTCGATACATATTTTGGCATGAATTTAAGATAGGTAGCAAATTGGTTGCACTTCGCTATTGTGTTGGGGTGGACGAGTACTTAGTAAGCTGTGACTAGTAGCATAAGGTGAGATTCAAAGGCAAACTTATAGTTTTAAAATGGAAGGACAAAAAATACGTTTTGATGCTCAGTTCAGACAACGTAAAAGCCAACCTATGCCATCATCTTGTATTTGTTAACTTTTCTATGTGTTTATGTATCTAAATAAATTTAAAAAACATGTTTCATTGATTTTTTTTGTAAATTCTAAGCATCGGTAAAAAAATAATACTATAAACTCACGTTTAGTGGGCGAGACGTATATATACGTCATAACGAAAATGTGCGCACCCACTGTATGTTACATTATGGAAAAGGAACTTCCCCGCTTAACAGGTTAAGTGCAATGTTTGGATTAAATATAAGCGCACAGATTGCGCAAAGAATAGACGGATGGGTACACATTTGGACTTTTTGAGGAAACACCACGAATTGATAAATCCATTACGATTTTATCGAGTTTCTGTCACAGATTCACAATTAGAAATTTGATGCCTGCCGATTGATATTCAACGAGTCACACTTTTGATCAATCTAGAAGTTTTCATTTCCGCTTCTGCCCAATCGTAGCTTCTTTGACACCCTCGGCTTTTGTATCGAAATAAATAGCAATTTCCTTTTGGGGCTTAAATAAATACATATTTTAAAAATCCAATTGTGAAGCGGCGATGAAAGAACCGGACAAAGAAATATCTTTAATTCGAAAAATATCGGATAATCGGATTGCCGTCGTTTTATCGACGCGGGAAAATCCCCAGCGGTCTTTTGGCGTGTTTTGGTTTCGCTCCTGTCATTCGGGTCCTTTTTCAGAGCGCTTATTTTATTTTGGCGATGATATGAAATTCATTATTGGCCTTTCTCGTTAATCCGTCGCGTAAACGCACTCTGTATGATTGTATGAATCTGCCTTTTCATAAAATGGATTCTGAAATTGCTTCAGAGTTCTGAAACATATATAGAATAATGACGAACATATCAAATATTTATATAATAATATACAGAGTATATTTCATCTATTATAAGTGCGACGCGCAAGCGCCGTAATCGCATAATCGCGGTAAGATCACAGCTTTCCGCGGCCAAGATTTTTGGTCGGATCTCATGACTTAATTGAATCTTACTTAATATTTTTTTGATTGTTATTAAGATTTTCGTACTTATCGACTTCGGAAATGTTGTTGTCAACCTTGACTATCACATGTATCACGCTTTCATAAAGCCCTATTGTTCATGTTGTTTTGAGACCAGAGGTTTTGGGTATTCTCTTATCGCTCTGAAGATTTTGTTTTTTGACCTTGCCTGGTGTTTATATAAAGCTTCGTGTACTGTTCCAAAGTGGCATCATTATCCGAGTTTCACCCAATCCTTTTAAATCAGATAACTGGTAGGCTTACCCAAAAATACTGTCCTTATATTATTCCATCCCATTTCAGAATAAGAATACTTCAGACGATCGTTTATTCAGAATAGTGCTTTAGTCACATGAAAATTCATCCCAGAGACGAATTCAAATTATTTGACAAAAGGCATTTTGTTCATACAATTTTACCCATTGTATTGATGTCACTAATGTATGCATATATGAGGCACTGTAAGCATACCTTTATCATACATTTACACCATCATGTATGTAAATACAAACAGCTTACGTCGCTTTAATATCAGAGTCTTTAACACATTCCATGCGGACTGCATTTAACGAACATCCAATACTGGATGCGTATACATTCGCATATAAATACAGTAGAAATTTAAAAAAACCTAACTACCAACTTATATAAGCCACGCGAATCCCATGCTAAGGATATCTTAAAGGGCCTTTTCAATACAAATTGAAGGATAGGATCAATTTGCATTCAATATTAAAAGTATTTAACCTATGAGCTTTTATTTGTGAGATAGTGAGGGTATCAAACGCTGCTTTAGAAATTGAATGCTTCAAGATTGAGCTTTCCTTGAAAGCAACCCAATTAATCATAGCAAACCCGTTGATACTATAGCATAGGTCTTATTGGAATATAGAAATCCAATTTAAAGTGTATTGGATATCTTGCAAAACCAGTGTTTCTCAAAGTGGATGACACCACCCGAAGATGGCGCTAAAAGACACAAGGGTGTTAAAATGAGAAGTTCTTGTATTCAACACGTATTTTTTATTTCCATTTTACAAATTAATCTTACATTTAGCATTTAATTAGGAAATATTTAAATGCAAAAAGCACGAAAATAACGTCGTAAAGGTTCTTAACACATTAAATACAGGGGAACTCAATGAACGACGTTCAATATCATAAAACCTACATCAACATAAAATGTCATTCATTTTACAATAAATCTTGTATAGATGGCGGTCACTGTTGTAAAAAAAATGCTATGATAAAAAGTGTCTAGACACTACGTTGCTTCCGTGATCGTACAGAACATAGAAAATGCCGCAAAAGACCCTAAAAGAGGACGGAGTGGCCATAAGATTTGTATGTTCAATCGGTCCGCTTTTCGGACCGCTGATTACACGATTGAGCGGCTCGCGATCGGATGCCATATTTGAACATAACGATAATGAAGAAAAGAGAGATTTGTCAACTTAGCATATATTAGGGTGTTCCATAAGTTTGTTTCGTTTTCATATTAAGAAAAAAATAAACAATTATTTTTATTTAATCAAAATTTTTTCTTCATCTCTCTGGAAGCCTTGTGTTCAAAATATCAATTTACAAATGCAGATAGGGAGTCACTACATCTGATATTGATGGACTACCCTTTCTCAAAAATGTTGATCCCCTCTCCCATAGCGCTCGAATACCCAACAGAAAGAACGACTCTTATGATTTCTGTTTAATTATTTTTTCAATTTATAGAGAGATATTTAAAGTTTTTTCTCATGCCGCATCTTGTATAGCAAAATACTTGTTATGGCGTTGTTATTTGAATAAATCGTTGTTTGGGTAAATTGATTTTGTCAATTAATTTCCAAATTACACTATTAATAATGTTAATTAGCTGCTATGAAAGACACAATAATTGGCATGTGAATTATTAAGGATGCGTTTCGCTCGATTCGCTCTTTATTCAAAATGAACAGCGCGTAAATAAACATTATGGTCAAATTTGTACAGAATTGAAATGGGCAACTATTTGGGTTTGAACCCTTTTCTATCCCCAGAGATCTCGATAAAACCAATCTCAGTCGACAAATACCAAAAAAAAAAAAAAATGCTCACCTACTCCCGGCTCATTTTCCATCTTGGGTGTGAGTCGATTTTTTTCAATTTTCCTCCATAAAATTCTCCACACAATCAGAAACTCTGCATTGCTGGGAAAAGCACGAAAGCTCTTTTTTTGATACTTATGGGAGTACAAAGAATTATTGTTCATTATTTAAAATCTTGTTATTCATTTATTTTCGTCGGTAATTTCAAATGATTCAATTTACAATTATAAATTCAATTTTCAAACGCATTATTATGAATTCAACACAATGTACTCGACATGTAATCAACGAAAGCAAACAAATATGATATCCAATATATTAACGATTCCCTGATTGTAAAAGTTCAAGTTCAAGTGGATGGAGGTACGGATTGAAATGCTGTCGTCTTATTAATTAACGGGGGCGAGAAGGACGTCTTCCCGCGGACAAGGTCACCATCGGATCGACAGCGATGCTTGTGCAAAAAGACAAAGATGTCGTTTTTTCAGTCGCAATGTGTCTGCATTCATTGTTAAAATGATTTGGCGAATTTAATCTGCACAGATTAACAGCATCATTGCGTGGGGATGCCATTTTGCTCACGCTACACTGCGACATATTTATTCCTCCCCATAGACGCAATGCGTCATGTTAACAATGACAAAAATGAGTTAACAATGAATAGCCTTGACTGTGGGAATAAATATTCTTCCCGCGGGCTCGCTTTGTAATCTCGTAGCTGTAACCTCTCTCGCGTTAATTTTTTTATTATTAAGATTAAGGCGTTTGTCCCAAGCGCTATCGGATTTTTAAATCTCAATCCAATGGATTGACGAGCATAATTCATTAGTCATATAATAAAAGACTTACATCTCAGATTGAGGGCGTGTCGATGGTATGTTTAAGAGTATCAACGCGTCCAAGCAAATAAGAAAACTGGATTGGTGTTTCTTAAAGAGGTTGAACATGATGCCGATGCTGCATTTTCCATTTTGTCTCGAGAGGGAGGTTTTCGAAGCACGCCGAGTGAATTCTAAAGTCGCTAAGAAGTTTGGACGCATTCAAAGAGTGGCAGAACCACAATACGGTCAGCGTGGAGGGACTCGATCGCAAAACAAACAGCGTCTGAATGTTGAATTTGAAAAATAAACTCTTATTTATAATCAATAAAATTTGAAACATAGCCCATTTAAGCTGCCAAAAGAACCCCTCATAAAAACGATTGTGTGCTTTATAAAACCGAATATTATAAGACCGTTTGGCTTTTGTTATTTCGCAACTTTTCCATGGGTATAACAATGGAAAAGTTTCCAATGTTTCGTTTTCAGTGGTCTTCAATTAGGCTTCCGTTTCCATTTTGGATTAATAACTTTTTGTACCATTCCAGATATGAAATATAAATTTACTTGAATAATGGCTTATACATTTTGTTGAAATCTTCTTCGAATGTTGAAAAGTTTTGCAAAATTATTTTATATTATTTTTCATGCTTTCTTGATTCCATCAAATGCTATAAGTTGGTATACAATTATAAATAATGATTTTTAAATTATTGCATTGTATAATTTGCAGTGTGCAAAATCTTTTATAGCAATGGAATATGAATCTTTTTATAATTCGATTAGTATATAGGCAATATTCTTGTTTAAATATAAGCTACATGCATTTAGCATACGTAGCATAAAGCGACCACTACACCATTGCTATTGCTACATTCTTTAATATACATTAGCTGGTACCTTATGCTGGGACAAACAAACATGTGATTTTTATATATAACACTATGCCTATGTTACTCGCAAAATCCTTAGCAATAAGTTGACGAAGATTTATCTCAATCCGATGAACGGTATGGCAGCGCATTTCGAACGAACAAAACCCAATTTAATTTTATATATAAGATTACACAACCCAAAACTTCATATATAATTTTAATAAAATTTGTAAGATATCGAAATTATATTGAAACCTCACTTATGCTATTGTACATAAATACCAAAAGTTGGAAACATAAATTGAAATTCGTTGAGGTTGAAAATACTATTTAAGTTTTTTTTTTAATTTTCTATAAATGAGTAAAATAAACAATCGTTTATAAGTGATATATATAATTATATAATATATAGTATTAAAAATAATTTATTTCAACTTTTTAAACTTGACATCATTTTCTGGTTAGCTTCAGCAAGTTTGAATCAGTCTGGTACTATCTTAAGCTAGTAATAGTCTGGCGCCCTCCTCTCATCCCAAATCCAACGGCACTCAGTCGCCAGACTGTCATAATCATAGTCCAGAACATAACTATTAAATTATTCACACGTGTAAGATTACCTTAAATTTATGCTGCTAACTTTCAGTCCAATATTTATTAAGAAAATCAGTTATTGGTTTTATTTTATACAAAAAAATGAATGCGCTCATGCCTCTGGCTGACTCTGTATGTACAAAGTTTGATTGAATAATATTTTAATAATATATATATATATATATATGAGATAATAGGCCTGGGGTGAAATCAGACAGGTCGAGATAAAGGTCGAAGGGATATATCGAGTTGTTTAGGGTTGGTAGTGTAAGTGACAAGCGAGTGCGGTGCATGATTGAATGGATATTGATATGCCCTAATACCCATCAATCGCAACTTTGTTCGGCTAAACTTTCGACACGAAGAAGAATGAAAGGTGAGGTATTTACCCAGGGTAGATTTGTTTTGACATTTTTAATATTCCATCCAAAGAAACAATTTGTTCACAGCCTGTCGCAAACGAACGAGGGGTAGATTAGTTTCGCCGAATCACACAAGGGTGGTGCAGATCGATCTGCATTTCAATTCTGCCGATGACAAGCGCACTAATTAAATTTTAAATTAACAACATCGGACCGGACCATTTAATCTAATAATAGGAAATGCATTCATTTAACTCGAAGATCGATAATAGATCGAATGTCTATCCCTAATGGGTTTTAAGTTTTTAAAATCTCGATTTGAAAGACTTGAACTACATAGAAAACCGAGGGATAGTTTCCATTATTTTTAAAAACCGCATAACTTCAAATCACTGTGTTAGAATGTACCAAAAATCGCATAAAAAAAGTTTATAAAAAATTCATATAAATATTTAACTTAGAATTGCTTTATTAAAGTCTATTTTACTCGATATTCGTACAAATTGTCATTGTCATTATGCGTATACGCATAAAAAAGCTTTGTTCTCTATTTAAAAAAATTAAGGATTGTTTCCATTATTTTTGAAAAAACGCATAACTTCAACATCGCATTAAAAAGATCCGCATAAAAATAGACCCAAGTGTACTCTTAATAGATTTATAAAAAAACACCGATATTTCATAATGTAGGCGTTCACATTAAAGGTTTTAGTATCCAAATTAAATATAATACATATGGAATATATTCATCATTGAGATGCTTTTGTGGTCTATTCAAAGTTCCGAGTGGATAATATATATAACACAATATGAAAATACGAGAGGGAATTGAAGTAACCCAGTACAATACGTTGTTCGACATTTTCTTTTATATGGGTTCACATGGACATTTAATAAACTTTGCACTACAACTTTTATTTGCCTTCTCCTTGATGCAAAATTGTATTTGAATTTAATTTCTTATTAAAATAAAATATTAAATGATACAGATTGATAGACTTCTTTTTGGGCTCAGTTTGTGTCCAGATACGGTAAAGACAGCATCTCCTTAACCCTTTGTGGTCCCTAAATATTTTAGACGTTTTATTTTTTTTTCAATTTTTAAGTTGTTATTTAATAAAACACGAGGCAATATATTTTATAGTTTATAATGTATGGTATCTCTCAAAACATTGACCTAAATGGGGACCAGGTTTTTATACATTTTATTTTGTATATTTGTTAGTTTCGGACAAAAATATTATGAATATTATATGACTATGTAAAAATATAGTAAGTATGATCGGAGATGTTCACGAAAGCGCGCGTTAAGAGTCACTGCCTGTGTTTTGGGATTTTATCCGGGCAACAGCTCCTTTCATTTGTATCTAGCAAATAGGCGAAACACTATGAAGGATCATAAAAACCAATATTCCCTTGCAAATACTGTCCTAAACACGATACGCAAAATAAAATCACATGATTTTAAATCTGAGTGGGGGAAAAAATGCAGAAACAAAATGTCGAGCCATACTCGACATAGGACCGCAAAGATTCAAGTTTTTTTTAAAATATTTTTTTAAAGAGTTGATTTCATTTGCTAGTAATATTAACGAGTGATTTTTTTGTTTTTGTTTTAGTCGAATTCGAAAATCATATTTGTGCATATTTTAACTCGAAACAATAAGAATTTTTCAGAAGAGAAATTGGAAAACGCGAATGCCTGTGGGACATAGTACTTAGTAATTAAGGAAATTATGTTTTGTAAGATTTTGTAAATAAAAATGAAAAAATAAAATTAAGTTAAACAATCGGCGACATTTTTTCAATACGCCCAATATTATAATTATTGTGCTTTCAGAAGCCTCCTCCCCCAAAACAATATCCATCGTGCCAATATTTCAAACGTTATACTCGGAACTCAGAATATTCGGATTGAAAATAGCGATGGCAGGATATGACTAATGAGAAATTTGAGGTTTAATAAAAAAAAAAAACAACATTCCCTCAGGCGATCGTGATATGAATTTTGACAGGTGGATGCTTTAATTGGCCACTATTCATTTGGATGGCTTAAAATAGAATATAACGTTTTTGGAAAAATGACCAGAAATAATATGGAATATTGCATGCATGCCTACAAAAATACTATTACATCAGAGGAAAACATTTTTCATAACAAACTAGCTGAAAATTTTAAGGGTGTAAAATATGCAAAATATGCAATATGTTTTAATTTTCTCGCTTAGTAATTATTTGAGAGGTACATTAAGAACTCAAATGCACCTCTTTTCGATATTTCGAGTCTCCTGTCGGACTCATGGACGCGGAATAACTGCCGGCGCTCCTTGTGAGCATTTTCCGTCCAGTGCTATGTTGGGCTATACATTGCCGTCGCTTCGTGGTAGATTGTTGGCACTTTCACATTTTTTTGCTTGGCTATTGGTGCTTTAATTTTCGATAAAATTGGTATGCTAGTGTCGTCGTCCCGTCCGTTGAATGCTGAGTTTCTTCGTTTTTTCTACCTTTTTTTGTACTACCGATTTGTAATCCAATTGCAAGATTGCGTTCTGCAAATTCCACACAAGAATAATGTGCTAAAGTGAAAACCATTTTGAATATGCACCCAATAACTCACCAAAGTTTCATCGCAATCGGATTAACGGTATAGGAATGCGTCTGGAACATCCATTCTGCACGCTGACACATTCATTTTTATAAATTAGGTAAAGCGGAAAGAAATGTCATTGTTTTGTTATTTTGTTTGAGAAAAAAAATACTTTTTGCGGTCTAAACCGAACGATGAGGACATCGACGATATGCGGGTGTAAAAAGCTGAGATATGCGCTACGGCGCATGCCATGATGGACATTCTGCACGAGCGATTTGAGTACATGCTTCAAAATCACGCGCGATTTAACGCCTTTAGACGTCTATGTTAAATCCTAGAGATATGCGTATAAATCACATACAATTGATGTCCTCAAAGTCAACATAACGAACGCAATCCAGCAAATTCAGCCAGATTTATGCGACAAAGTCATCGAAAATTGGATCTCCCGAATACGTGCCACCAAGCAAAGCCGCGGCGTATTTTTGATCGATGTTATATTTCATACTTAATGCCGTCAAATATTATTTCAAATAAAAGAAAAAAATCAGTTGATATCTCACATACAAGTTATTTCATTTACATTTCCAAATCGAAAATTCTACTTATTTGTTATGAATAAATAAAAAGAATCACGTTTTATTTACAGGGTAGATTTGCAGCATAAAATTTGATTTATTTATATCAGGAGGACCGGAAAGAAATCCAAATTTTTAGGTACCTGATTTTAGGATCAGTTTGTGGCAAGACGCCGTAGAGTAAACACATATTGTTTGTTGCTAATAGATCGCGGAGGTTGTGAATTTGTTATTTTTATTTATATTATTTATTACCGTTATTTTTTAAAAATATCAGGGCCAACAATCGACGAAGAACATTATCGGCATTATGTTGTTCTTGTTTAACCGGGGAATGAAGGCGAAATAAGTAATAAACGCATTTTTAGATACATATGGAGTAGTGTTGAAACTTAATAAATGTCATAAAAATAACAATAGAGATTTCAGGGTTGCCCCTAAAATAGAGAGGCCTTTAAAATTGGATGATGACGAATTAACGTCATTAGTGGAATCAGATCCACGTCAAACCATTTTGGAATTGTTTGTGCATATTTTTTATCCAGATATGAAACAGAACCCTTTTTGCGAAAAAAAATAAATTGCGGCGAAAAGTGGGACCTATACAATAATTCTACCCGAAAAAAAAAATCTCTCCCCAAGTCAGTCAGCTGATCCAATAGCAAAACCATCTTTGACCTTAATTTTTTTTTTTCTGTGTGTGGTAGGATATCGACGGTGTACTCTACTTTGAACTATTAAAACCTGGTGAGACTGTAACGTTTTATTTTTTTGATGTTTTCTTTAAGAAATATTTTTTTCGCATTTCTTTCCAGTCTACCCTATAGCTTAAATATTGATATTGTCGTAGGGAAAAAAGAACTGAAAAAGAAAAATATTTTTTAACACGAGGTAACTTACAAAACTAATATTATTTACATCTGCGAAGTATTTCATGGCGTATAAAATTACATGGCGTACATAGGTAAAGCGGAAAGAAATGTCATTTTTTTGTTATTTGAAGAAAAAAACTATTTTAATAAAATCTCTACAATATTACTCAATTAAATAATTTCCATTGTTGTTTATAATCGCCCTCCACAGATTAGATATCTTTTTGTCACAAAGGAGGACCTTTTTCAAGGATAATGACAGTCGAGGGGTAGAATCGGGTACTTGATTTGAAGAAAGCCACTGTTTTTTCCTTCTTGAACTGTTGTACCCACTTCTTATACCCAGTTACGATTCTTCTTAAAAATGGATCTATGGCATTTTCGAATATTCAATATGTCGCCATATGTATCACAGATGCTGTGGGTAGCTTCTTTTGCTTTTAATCCTTTATCGAATAAAAACAGTAAACAAGAACGCAAATGGGTCTCATCAATTTCTGGCTTGGACATTTTAACTATATCTAAAAAAATATAAAAATATTTGAAAAAGTAAGACAAACAACAGAGCTTCAAAATGACATCAACTTTGACGTATTCACTCGACAGCAACCCGAAGCAAACTGACGGCAAAGTCGCAACCTAAAGAAAATGACATTTCTTTCCGCCTTTTCTAATATATAGATGATTAAAAAAAGTGAAACTTAGAAAAATATATTAATTTATTAATTCCAATTAGTTATGTATAGACTGTTTTACTACAAAACTTTTTATAGACAAAAAAATAACATTTTATTTGAAATAATATGCATTTAATGAAAGAAGGGGGCGGTAGTGATCAAATTACCAAATTACCATCCATATTCTAACATAAACTCCTAGCCAAATTCTCGGGATGACCCACGGCTGCAGTGTCATCCGTATGCATCTTCAAAACGGAGCAAATTTTAAACACCATCACTACGTTTATTTTGTATCAGCTGTTTTATATCCAACCTCCCTACTATTTTTTGAATGCTTCCCGAAGCTTTACATCCGCAGCGAATGTTTTTTCAGCCATCGCATTTGCTTTAAGATCTTTCAATTTTTTGAGAATCATCATCCGGTCGAAGGTATTTTTAAGATGTGACGTAGTTAACCGAGTTTGGTCAATTTTTATGAAAATTAATTTTCTTTAGAATGAAAGCAACCCCAATCTTTCCACGCCATAATATATTTAAAAATTACAGATCTTGCTCAACATTGGATATATCAGGCTCGATATTGAAGTCAAGTTGAATCGCAATTGAAGCTGATTTTTATAGTCTGAAAAATATCTATTTTGGCTGTTCGTAATGCAAATTTACAACCAATGGCAAATATTGGCATCCCTGATTTATATAAAAATACTTCAATAATTTAAGAGATTTTTAAGCATATTGTATACGGATTTTGGGACAAATACACTCATTAATAAAAAAAACGCAACTGATTCTTCTTTTTTGATATCGTTCGTTGTCGTTGTTGATGCTATATGTTGGTTGTAATTTTCCAGGCGAAGCTCGGGAGAAAATTTTCGCAAAAGAACAAAGAAGCCGGAAGCAATTTTGCTTTCCAACCGTGTGAAGATTCGAAGCAAATGCTTCAACTACAAATTGCAAGCTCAATTTGAATAAATACGACGTCTTTGTAAATGACACATTCAATTTCAACTTATACGTCGCTTCTGCTATATAATAACGCCCCAAGTCTAAAATCAGCTTCAACACCCGAACAAAAAATTCTGATTGCGACATTCACCATTATTCTTGTGTAAGACTGTCTATTCTACTCTATACCACTAGTCGAAAGACTTATAATTACAAATTGGTACATAAATCTCACTGGACCATACAATGTTTAAGATAAGCTTTATTAATTTAAATGAAAATGACCGCATAACTATGTATGATTTTTACATCTTTTATACGCGCTTATATACGCATGGAACATGTTTACCGCGTAAATAAAGGGAAGGGTCAAAATCTCATCCGCTTTGATATATTTTTGTGTGAATATATTATTTCAATAAATATATAAACGAAAACATCTCAAAATTCATCTTCTCGAGTGCGAATAAATTGCGGAAAACTTGCCAATATTAAGTGTTTATTATTTTGTATGCATCGTAGTAATACGATTTACGTCAAATTGTACTTACGTCATGTGGCATATTTATTGATCAAAGCTTAATCGATGGTAAAAAGCGGATTTTCGAACATATTTCATGTAATACAAGATGCGGCAGGGAAATTACCTTGTTTTAAAAATTAATAACATTATGGAAGATATCAGTTTAATTATTTTTTTCTGTATTACAGAGAGACATTTCATATTTTTATTTATTACTAGCCAATACCCAACGCGTTGCCAGCACAAAAGTAATGATTCTAAAAATATCGTTTGTTGGTTTTATTACAAAAATGAACAAACATACAAACATTGATTTTTATATATATTTATATTATTTGAAAAAATACAAGCAATAAGTTGGCAAAGTTTTATTGCAATCTAATAAACGGTAAGGCAGCGCATTAAATACGAACAAACAAACATTATTTTTTACATATTAAGCTATGCTTATGTTACTCACAAAATCTTTAACAATAAGTGGACAAAGTTTTATAGCAATTTGATGAACGGTATAGTAGCTCATTTCGAACGAACAAAATCAAATTCATTTTTATTTATTAAGATATATATATATTTTCATCTTTTTGCAATTTTTAATAGCGATGTTTCTGGATGAATGGGTGGGAATAGACGGGCGTCGAATGGAAAGACTCTCTTCGCTAAATAACTATTTATTACACATGAGAGAGAGAGAGATCTGTCTGCAGGAGGGACGACTTCCCGCAGCCAAGGCTGACCGACGATTCTCCCGACTCTCGCCTCTTGCGCGTCACTACCCAATCGGCAACGGTACACGCGCAAGAAGCGATCGGTCGGTATGCAAGTGCAATGTCTCCACAGGGCCACAAGAGATGGCGCTGTTAAAATAACACATTGCACCTGAAGAGAGATGGAAGATGTCGTTGTTAACAATGATTCATTTATACTATATTTCACTTTTCACTCATAGATTCGCTCCTCTCCTTTGCAAATAATCCTATCCTTACTTTACCACGTGTGGAAAGTTATTGGAAACCACTATATTAAATCCTTCCCCTAGTAAAGATCTTCTATGGAGATCGCCTACGTCCGATATCGGATATTGCTTTTGCATTAAATATGCTTCTTGTATCCTGTTACTCCATTGTGTAATATGCATTTTCATCATACGTGGAAAATTGTTGGGATAAAGACTGCACTTGGGTGCATATTATTATAGTATGATGAGACAAGGATCTTGCATATGATACATTTTTATACTAAAATTTATAAAATAATGTATAGATGGGATTTTATTAATTTTTATAAGATTTATCATGATTTTCGAAAGGTGAAAATTAGCGTTGCGGTGTCGGATCCGCATTACGCGTATGTTGTAATGTATGTAAATTTCGGGCTTATATCGTTCTCTTACAAAAAATCATAAATTGTGGTCGTGTCTTCACTAAAACGTAAAACGGTTCCACACACCCTTCGACCTTTTTTGCCTTTTATACGAATACTAATTTGATTTATATCCTTGTCGCTGTTTTTACGGCATACGCACAGACAAACCTACGGAGAGCTTTCGAGTTTTACAATTTAACATAAGATTTATTTTCTCCTCGTTCGAATCTCTTCAGACGTTTCCAGCAAAACGAATAATTTATTTAGACTTCATTTTGCTGAAGGAGTTGATCTGAATTTAGTTCGAGTACTGCCACTAATTGAATACTAATCGGCATCTTCATATTTATCTCAGGTGCTATGATATCGAAGAAAATTAATTTAATTTTAGCTCTCGAATGGAGCAAGTTGTCTCACTGAAACACAATAAACATATAAAACATGCTTTCAAGTTGTTAGTGTATCATCTTATGCTGTTGAAATTGAATCTAAATTTACTTGCTTTTTGCCGGAAAATGCTCCGTCGTGGAAAATTTCTTGGGAGAGACTCTCTCACTCTATGCTATCAATATCCAGCTCATCGATTACATACGTTTGGATTCAGAGTCCATATAAACATGTAAGAGTCCATTATATCCATATTCCAAGCGTACAAGTACTCGTGCTCTGTACTATCTTCCGTTTGATTCCATTACTTGTTGATATCATCTTTCCAAAAGCAATCTCATATTATCGTTCCTTTAATAATATTTAACTGCATACCTTAACAAAGATTCCAAAATGTATTCACCGTAATATATATATGCATCATTTAGTTTACGCTTTAAAATGTATGTCTGTCTGTTCGCCCATATAATATTAGGTCAATTTAGCACCTAAACGGGTGGGTCTTCAGGCGTAAAGGAACCCGCGGTTGAGAGCACTTCATCGCGATGCTTGATTGATCGAGACCAATCTCAGCACGCTCCGTAGATGATGATCCCGACCAACGAATCAGCTACGATGAACGACGGAACACGTTTATGATTGTATTTGTTCGGTGACAGAGATCGAAATAAGGCAAGTGTTTGTAGGGGATCAATAAAGTGTCAAACAATCGGCACAATGTATTTATTTAATTATCAAACAGTTGGAGAACTAGTGGCAAGCAAGCAAACGTATGGGTTACATATCGAGCGGGCGAAGAGTCTTCTCAAATGTCCCGTTGGGTCTAGAAGCGAAGGGAAAACCCCTCCCCTCGCGGAGATCTTCCACACTCAGGGGGTCGCAGTCGAAGAGCTGATCGTCCTAAATAGGGAATCCAATCCCGAGCCGAAATTTCAATCCAATGGTTTTGAGATTGCATTATACCATAATTGATTTCGAGATTGCATTATACCATAATACCGAGATTGCGTTATTGCATTTTCATATAACACCATCAATGTGACTGATAATATTCCTTTCTGCTGAACAACAGACTAAAATTTGCAAAATTCCAATTTCCCGACAAATTATTTATTTCCGTCGCTGCAGATGAATACTCATATATTATAATACTTTGATGTGATTCGTAATTATATTACGGAGAAATACAAAAAATCTGAAGCCCGTACCTATTATATTTCATATCGATATTCCCATTATTAGAGTCGATGTGTAGTAAATACATCACCGGTAGGGAAAGGATAATATATAACAATTTGAAAAACATATATGTACTGTATATATGCTATATATAGATTAGATAGTTACTGCCCCTAGGCGTCGCTTAAGCTCGCCAATTAGCAGTTACGCCAATGTTTCCAAGCATCCAGATTTTGGCGGGAATTTCTCGATTTATTAGCCTTCTTTGTACTGGTGAGGATGCCGAATAGAAATACTGTCGCCTTAGCTATTTTTTTTATTGAGGACGAGCGAGAAAGAGTTATTTGGCCGCGGGAAGGACATCTTCTCACTACCAAGGCCATCTGACTACTCTGACGACTTACATTTCATGTGCATCACCATCGGACCAACAACGCACCAGAAACGTTAGATGTCGTTTTTTCAGATGCAATGTGTCCACAACACCACAGAAAAGATGTCGCTGTTAATCTGGCGAATTCTATTCCCACAGATTAACAGTGCTATTGCGTGGGGACGACATTTCGCGCAAGCTACAGTAACATAAAGTGATCACTAAACCAATTGTTTAACCAGTTTTATTATATATTATACAAACATTGATTAATTTTTTAGCTAAAAATTCCTATTTAAAAATTTTGTACATACAACAATATCGTTATTTATCATTGCATAAAATACATATATTTTTGCACACAATACAACGTTATATTTGGATGAAATACGAGGGTCTTCCAGAAAGTAAGGTTACAGTGGCTTCCGAGGCCGGCGTTTGTCGGCCATTTTGTTCAGTCATAGTAAATTATTCCGATGGAGTGGTCATCGCGCGCTCCTGCCACCTCCCGTTCGTACAAGATCCTTGCTATCATTCTTTTTTTTGACTTTGCATCCCTGGGAGCTTTTTAGCTGCAAATTAATTGGAAGTGTGATAAGCGCATTTAATCCATGATTTATTTGTCGTCTGCGTATCCACGGGAATTTTCAATATCCAAATAAAATAGCAATTGGATTGTTTGTATCATTATAATAAAATTTAGCTCAAATCAAAAAAATGATTTGCTAATTTTAATAAATTTGGTTTGAAAAATTTGATAGAGTATTATATTATTTCGTATGGAAATGTATATTGAACGAGTTCTTATCATTTTAAGGTCTTATTTGATGTGGATTTGAGATAAAAAAGTGTTTTTTATTCCAAGGATGAAACTCAGCAAAAACGAAAATGACGGCAAAATGGGCAAATTGCAAGGGTAAAAAAGTTGCAAAAATAATAAAAAAAACAAAGATTGCTCTGTTTATTATCGCTAACAGTGTGGAAACGGCTGTAAAGAACAAATAAAGGCAGGATTTTATACAGTTTCAAAATTGTGAGCCTCTCACGAGGGTTGATATATTTTAAGGGTTCGGAAAAAAATGCGTAAAGATCCTTTACACAGCGGATTATGGCGGCAGACTTAATTTTCCACGTAAACGCCTAAAATTTGCGTCATTTACAGTTGTCGACTTTGAAATTTAGACGAGTTATGCCTGTCAAAAGTGTCTCGTGAGCCATGGCTCGAAATTGACGACTAATCAATTTGTTCCCCAGATCAAAGGGCGAAAACAATTTAATTTTCAATTACTGCAGCGACCAAATCACGCGCATATTAAAGTATTTTTTGGGCCTACCATTTTCCCCGGGATAAAAGTGTTATTTTTTGTGTTGCGAGAACCTTAATATAATCTTTGGAGCATTTTATGGAAACCCTTTTACAAAATTTTGACGAGCGTGGAGCTTTACGCGCCTCGATGGCTTTTGTTGTTAGGCGGTTACGAAGTATACATATTTATTTTGATTGAATATTAACCCGATTTGTTGTTTCTTAAAATGTCATTTACGATATCTTTTATATACTGGAGGCCTCGTAAAATATTTTAGCCCTTTTTCCATATAGAGATTTTATTTCCTTGAAGTATAAATCTGAATTTTTACCACTTGCATGCACAAAGTGACGGTCATATTTTTCAGTAAAATTCAGATAGAGAACTTTGTGATATGATTTTTATTAAAAAAGTTAATACTGTAGCGTGGACGATTTACCATACCCACGTATAGCGCTGTTAACAGCGACATCTTCCATCTCTCTGCTGGTGCAATGTGTTATTTTAACAGCGCCATCTCTTGGGTCCCTGCGGAGATATTGAACCTGCATATCGACCGATCGCTTCTTGCGCATGTACCGTTGTCGGTTGGGTAGTGACGCGCAGGAGGCGGGAGTTGGGAGAGTCATCGGTTAGCCTTGACTGCGGGAAGTCGTCCCTCCTACAGCCAGACCTCTCTCTCTTGTGTGGAATAAATAGATATTTAGAGAAGAGAATCTTTCCGTCTCCAAACTCCAAGCTGCAGTAGCTCAGAAAGAGAGGGACAGACGTTTGTAGTATCTTCTTTTCCATCGCACGCATTACAGATACGATACGCGTGTGTCTCTACACGTAGCATAAACACAAACACTGCTTCATCCTAAAGCTAATAATTTTGGTTGAATATTTAAGAAGCCTTAACGTTTTTTAGCAGTAAGTAGTAGTTCGCATTCACTATTGAAAATCTATCAATAAAATAAATTTCGAGTCCGAAAATATCGTAGCCGACTGTTTCTTGACTTTCAGACTTTCACGAAACTTTTGGGCTCAATCAAACACTTGGATTTTACTTAGAGTAGCATCACTAAATTGTACCTCACGCCTCATCAAAATTTTACTCGATTTTCACTCATAAATTTAGATGGCAAAATTCCGGATTATATTTGAATCACCATCATGGATAGCCTTATTTGTATTGTCCATCAGATTTAACTCAATTCAATGCTTTCGAAATTGGTTTTAGCCATATAAAAAATAAATTTATACACATGAAATTTTATTTCAAAACACTATCCAGATTCGAGGGCTTAATCAAAGGTCCTTTGTTATCGATACGATCAAACTTTCCATTCGGTTTCTCGCAATATCTGAAAGTGGATATTCGGTTTGAGTTTAGACGGCTTGGTCCTAATTATGGCCGTTTGAAGTTTACTAATATCCAGAGTTCTCCTCTTAGATCGTTTCTTCATCATTAGGAAGATTGGTGCTATCGTAATTATTTGCATGAGAGAAAGCCCTACAAACCTACAGGGTATTATCGCTCGCGATTCATATGTAGATCTAAAATAATCACGGCACAGAACTCTTTTTATATGAATTTAATGCATTATACTAATATCAAAAGCCATTTGCTATGATTATTGAAAGTCGTTAGTAATATTTATATTACGTTAGCAAATGAATAAGTCAGCAATCGTTTGAATACACATGACATAGATAAAATATTTGCTTTTCCATATTCAACATGGAGACGAGAAACGCTGAACTACATATAAAATCGTATCTTATTAGGAACGTAAATACTATTTATTTAATCAAAAGTTCTAGTTTCTTTGGAATCAATATAAAATATCTTTTGAAATCATGCCTCATCATTGTACGACGGTCCTTGGCGTGGATCATTACTTTAAAGAATCAGATTCAAGCTTTGATATCCTATATGTCTTGTCTCAATCCTATTTGTGACACTCCAACTTTCCCCATTTCATAGCAGACATTGTTAGCTAAAAGATTATGTTGTGTTTGTGTAATATGTATTAAAATAGTTACACTATTGGTGTAAAAACTAATAGTAAATATGTATTTACAATAGGGTATTTTAATAAAGACCCTCAATTTTCTTTTTGCGAAGGGGGGAATCTTTAAAAGACACCACAATGGTGATCAGAGCGAGCTGATTCCCAGCTCCTCCTGTAGGAAGTCCCTTTCAGTGCTCCATGCTGGGCAGACAAATGCTGTCTGTGCAGCATCGTCGTATTCCGCTTCGCAGTGGTGGCACTCCGGGCTGATATCTTTGCCTATTTTGTGTGGGTACCTAAACACCGTGCCCGGTGAGAACCTGGGTCAAGTGGTAGCACAGTTGACCATGTTTTCTGTCTACCCAGGTACTCAGGTATCCAGGTTCGGTATTAGCTCGTGCGTCCACTGATCTTTAGCGGAGTTATCCCATCGGAACTGTCACACCACCATGGCCCTTTGCTTAGACCTGTCTTCACCTTTCTGTATTGCCTGTATCTCGTAAGCGAGCAGGTCTATTAGCGGTATGGCCAGGTTCAGACCAACTCCTGTCAGCCACTTCTTGACCTTCCTCAGCGCGTCCTCGCAGATCGTTCGCAGGATCTCCGTGGATTTGGCAGTGACTACAATGGCAAAGTCATCAGCGAATGCGACCATTTTGGCTCCGTCCATTAGTGGTGTCCTCAGCTGTCGGTCGTACATTATGTTCCACAGAGTGGGTCCAAGCACCAACCCCTGTGGAATGCCTGCCGTCACTGGTTTTTTTCTTCTCTCCCCGTTGGCGCCTTCTTAGATAAGGGTTATCCCGTGCAGGTGGCTCTTTACTATTTTGATGAGGTATGGTGAGGCGTCAAGTGATCAGGTGCCATCTCGTCGAGTTGAAGGCATTCTTGACGTCTAGTGCAATCACTATTGTGTGTCTGCTGGCTTTTACACTGCCACACCACGCCTGTTTCACCATGTCTACAACTTGAGTGATGGCGTCTATTGTGGAGCGGCCTACACGGAAGCTGTACTGCTGTGGGAAGAGTCCCGTTTCAATGTGCTGCTGGAGTTGCTAGAGGATAAGTCTCTCCAACAGCTTCCCCAGCTCATCCAACTGCTATAACCTAAAAAAAATTGAGCGTCTCTATAGAATTATCCTATATCTATGTATACTTTAAATTTAAATACTAATATGATATGGATCAATATTTTGTTAACGTGTATTACGGGTAAATTAAATCAATGAGACGGTCACTTTTTCAGCTGAAAGTTAATACTGATTATATTATTTATATGGACTCCCTAGCAGAAGTTTTCTTGATTTTAACATAATGGATTAGTTCTAGTTACTGTATAAGTTCGGATTCATCAATTACAACTAATCAAATCGATCAGTACTGTCTATAAATGATAAACTTGCAAAATGAATGATTATTGAATTAAAAAATAGATATAAATTTGCGACTTATTAAAGCTAATGTATGTAAAATAATATAATTGTGTTTCCATGGGAACGCCGAAAAAAACATACAAATATAACGCTTCGAAAATACATGTCCAAAACTAAACCGGATGATATGCGGGCGTAACAAGCTGAGATATGCGCTACGGCGCATGTCATGATGGACATTCTTCACGAGCGATTTGAGTCTATATTAAATCCCAGAGATATGCGTATAAATCACAAACAATTGATATCCTCAAAGTCAACACAACGAACGCAATCCAGCGAATTCAGCCAGATTTATGCGACAAAGTCATCGAAAATTGGATCTCCCGAATACGTGCCACCAAGCAAAGCCGCGGCGTATTTTTGATCGATGTTATATTTCATACTTAATGCCGTCAAATATTATTTCAAATAAAGAAAAAAAATCAGTTTTTCATTTATATTTCCAAATCGAAAAATCTTATGGTATATCTCAATACAAACTACAACTTATTTGTTATGAATAAATAAAAAGAATCACGTTTTATTTACAGGGTAGATTTGCAGCATAAAATTTGATTTATTTATAGTTTGAATGTTGATTTTGTTGAAGGGATGAAAGAACTGAAAAAGAAAAATATTTTTTTAACGCGAGGTTGCTATATTTTTATGATTGAAATGTCAATCGTATAACACGGAATTCTTACAAAACTAATATTATTTACATCTGCGAGGTATTTCAAGGCGTACAAAATTACATAGCGTGCATAGGTAAAGCGGAAAGAAATGTCATTTTTTTGTTATTTACAATATTACTCAATTAAATAATTTCCATTGTTATTTATAATCGCCCTCCCTCCGATTAGGTAGCTTTTCAATGCCTCTTTCATAAAATTCGGCCGGTTTTTCTACTAAAGTAAGAATCCAAATGATTTTTCACTTGTTCCACAGAAACGAATTTTTGATCGCGAAGCAAATGTTCTAATGACTTGAAAATATGATAGTCTGAAGGTGCAATGTCAGGAGAATATGGTGGATGTTGCAGCACTTCCAAATCCAGCTCCCTTGTTTTGTTCTGCGTAATCCTTGCTGCGTGTGGTCTTGCATTATCGTGCTGTAATATTCTTATTTGCTTGTTAACTAGCAATGATCGCGTTTTGAACATTTCTGCTTTTAATCTATCTAATTGTGCACAGTATAGATATGCTGTGACAGTTTGGCCAGATTTTAATAATTCAATAAAAAAAATCCCACCAAACACATTTTTTTCTAGTAATATGAACCTCGACAATAACCAACGATCTTCATTAGTGATGAAAATTTAAAAGTTATATGGAAGCTAATCCACATTCGAGCACTTGTTATCGAGTTAAGCGTTAGTGTCACGTATGTTTCTCATTATTTCGTTTCAATAGCAAGGTTAAAAAGCTGAATAAGGGAGAGTGCCATATGAATAGTCGGAAGGCAAAATAATGGAAATTTGTTATTCTTTGATATTTCCCCATATGAAGTGCCCGTGGAAAGTATTTAACATAACGCCCCTCAGCCCTTCATCCAAATCCAATCCAATTTATTTTATAAATTTAACAAATACTATTATAAATTCAATATATTAAATTATAATGTTTGATTTTAAATAATATATATGCTTCTGTGAATCGTACAGATTATATAGAATGCCGCAAAAAGCCCTAAAAGCGGACGGATTGGCCATAAGGTTTGTATGCTCAATCGGTCCGCTTTTCGGACCGCTGATATAACAAATGAGCGGCTCGCGTTCGGTTGCCATACTTGAACATGACGTCAATGAAAAAAATAGGGTTTAGATAACTTAGCATATATTATAAAAATGGACAGAGTCAATCAGCTTTGATTCATGCAAAGTAGAATGGTTGAGTAAAATAAAAACGAACGTCGATACTCTGCGTTTTGCGCCCCCAGGCCTAGTGTTTTGATTTTCAGCTGCGAATTCCGAGCGTTCATGTAGTATGACCCAATATAAGAACATTATATTTATTTCGCATAACATATTTGAACCTACAACTGTATTATACGAAGGCTATTTGCATTTTTATTTTAAAAAAATGTCAGACCTGCGTGCTGCCATCGAACCTTCCATTCGTTAACGATCGTCCATTTCCATGTCTGAAAGATGAAGAATGAGAGCATTTTGAAGGCGATTTGCGGCAATAACGTTTTGCATATAAAATTCACTCATAAATAAGGCTTTCAAGCCTCCGAGACGAATTGTAACGATGCCACATTTCCGATTGTATAAATATATAAATATCCTTCAAGTGGGAAAACAAGCACGCGAATTGATCGTTGGCAACTTTTGCAATAAAAGAGGCTTTATTTTTGATCAATTTTTAAGTTGTGGGAGAGGAACGGCAGGATTAAAGCCGTCGATTCCCGGAATATAACCGGGCGTCGATGGAAAAATAATAAGGCGACACTTCGCTGATATTTTTTATTCTTGGGAGAGCTATTTTTTACGACGAAGATTCGTTAATTAATACCAGCCAGTGTTTCGGGACAAAGCGTCGCATTTCATCTGAAACGTTGAGCGAGACAATGGGAAACCCAATCCCTATTATTCGACTCTGATGAAAATCATACGTTGCTCTGGAGCTACCTAAAAAAAGAAAATATAAAAACTCTTCAATCTGCCTTCGTGCCAGCTAACTCAAATACATTCAAAACTACTAGCATTTTCCGTTTTTTACGTCGAAACGGTGAGCTAATCTTGGAGAGCGTATTTCAGTCCGCAAACTGCAAAGGCGAATTTTGCGCTTCCAAAAATAAAAACACATACAAACACAAAAGAAATTTTTGCCCTCCACAATAAATGATCTACATGCATAATCTCATAATCATCATCGGATCAAGACTTACCTCAAACAAAAAGTCCAATCAAAAAATAGTGCCAATCTTTCAATTTATCTAATTATATTTATTTAATGTGTTGAATAAAGATATCAACATTATTATTTTTAAACACAATGTTTTAAAACAATAATTGTCGACTAGTTGTAACGGATCAAAACTTGCACAAAAACTTCTCAACTTAATTCGCCAGATTAACAGCGGCATCTTCCGTCTCTCTTTAGGTGCAATGTGCTATTTTAACAGCGGCATCTTCTGTGTCTTGCCGGTTGGGTGGCGACGCGCAGGAGGCGGTAATCGGAGGAGGTCGGCGGTTGGCCTTGGCTGCGGGAGGATGTCCTTCTCGTAGCCAAATCTCTCTTTCTCTCGTGCAGAATTAAAAATACTTTATTAGGCATGATTTTATTCCAAATATTATTATTTTAAAATCATAAATACCTAAAAATGATTATTCTTACACAATACACAATAAAACATACAAGTGAAACAACTTCTTACGCAATTTCTAATATCTTTAAAATTGCTGGCAGTTAAAAGGTTGTTCATAAAAGTCTAAATCAAATATTTACAATGTTCCGATGTGACAATCTTCTAATGAAACTTTGTTTTAGCAAGGAAAAGGACATGAAACGTCTCGGTCGAATTCATTTCGCCGTCTATTTAGAAACGTCGTCCTGGGAAATTGCGCCAAAAAGGACACACACAATCACAATGACAGAAAGATAATATTTGCCCTGGTCTCTTAGCTGTAAAAAATAACAACATCTTTCCCGTAACAAATATTTCATCTAAGCGCTATATATATATATATATTTAAAACATTAATTTGAAACAATTAAGGTAGCTATAAAATTCGTCAAGGGTATAATTTTCTATTAATTTTCGACAGGAGGTGTGATACGACCAATTTGTACCCCCCAATTGAAGGCGTCCACTTTGTAGCAAACAAATTGAACTTTCGAGAGAATTTCAAAGCTGAAATTAAAATAATTTACCTTTAAAATTAAAATAATTGTTCATACAAAAACTTGTCGAACACATCCATCGGTTTTTTCGATCAGACCACTATAAAAGCGTTGCAAATCGGATATCAAATAGATCAATTTAAGTTAGATCAAATAGTTCTATTTGATGCTTTTCAGTAAAAGACGATCCAACTGCGAGACTCCAAAGACGAGCCAAGAATTTCTCACATATTCTTTCCCACGGGATGGAAATGATCTTTCAAACAACAATGTGCTATACGTTGATTGAGTTTCAAACAAGGACATGCTAGGAAGGACTACTCTTTAAACACGATTGTTAATAATTTCCATTGAGAATGAAAAAAGGATTCGACCTTTATGAAAAATTGGCGTATTTTTGAGGCGCGATTGATATTGACCTACTTTTAAAGAATGAAAGTAACAATTAAGGAAATTAAGTATCATTAATTTGTTTATAAACCAACTTTAGATAATGATGGAGCACCCCTTATTTCGGAATCCTGATTGTTGGCATTGTTGGAAAAGGGCTTACAGCCAATTTTACAATTTAAGTGTTTGTAATTCCCCTTAATTTGAATATATGAAAATTATGCATAATTAAATTGAACAGTGGGAAGTCTCACCTCACTACCCTAAAATAGACCAATCTATGGGATATCATACGGTTATTAATTTTAGTGTAATCAATCAATACGCGTTTGGTTGTGGTCTACACTTTACGTCGAAAATAAATTATTAATTAATCATTCAACCAATAAGTTATTTGGTATAAAAATTAAATGAATAATTTTGGAGTGAATTAATCTCATAGTTTCATACACCAAATGCAAGTAATAACCGATCGAAAGCTTTGGCCTCGGGAAGATGTAGCCTTTCCGCCGGCTTTCTTAAATCTCGCAGCTGAGTAAACAAAAATATTTGCTCAAATTACGCGTTTGATAGCTAATAGATCCACATGCAAGTTTGTTCACATTAAAGCGCATGTTCGAGTCGGGCCGTGTAACATAAAATAAGCAATAGATAGTGCAATAATATTAGTAATTACTCGGTGTGCATTTAAATGTCACACAATATGAAATTAAAGTAAATTGAAAATTCAAATGTACCTCTTTTTGATATTTCGAGTCTCCTGTCGAGCTCATGGACGCGGAATAACTGCCGGCGCCTTGTCTTGTGAGCATCTTTTGTCCAAAGCTGTCAAGAGAGATTGTTTGCACTTTCGGATTTTTTAACACTTAGCAACCACCAGATCAATATGCGCCAACATAGGGCATACCCTTAATAAATTTCATACACAAACAATATTTTTTAAGTCTATGTTATTTCAACAAGTGTAAACAATAAGATGAAAAAGATTGATTGCAATCAGATGAACGGTATGGCAGCGTATTAAATACGAACAAACAAATATATATTTTTATATCCGTAGTCTATGTCTTAATCTCATGACTAACGATTAGTGATCTAGGGTTAAATGTATAATATCTGATTAAGATATTTTTTGTTAGGGTTCGCGTTTAGATGAAGCTTTACATTGGCAGGTATACGTGTATTTTTAGTTTTTGAGAGTTTACGCGATTTTTTTTTGAAAATGTGTTCTCATTCTATATGTACATGGCTAAGCATGCCTTGCTTTTTGATCAAATAAAATTTTCCACCGAAACAAAATAAATCCACCATTGAATGATACACCGGTGTGTGCATGGACCAGAATGTTTTCCAAGAGCTTTGAAATCAAATTTGAACTCTACCCACATTTATTACATTTTTGGAATACATTGTTACATTGTAAATACGAACGGGCTGATTCAAAAACGAGGTAAAATTGCCAAGACTTGTGCGTCTGTGCTGGTACAATTATTTTTCTGTACACCATTAAATTTACGCTGCAAATTAAAAGATTCGGGCGTATGTTTTGCGATTGATTTTTGCTTCTGGCTTGAATTTATGTCGAAAATTAATCATCTAAAATTGAAGCTGAAGATGGAAGCTCTTCAACTGCGCGGTTCTAGGGTTTTAGAAACGTGATAATTACATTGCACTTGCATCGAAGGCTGGAAATCGATGCTTTAATTTGAGCTTTGAAATTTCAATGAAATGTATATTCAATTAATTTCTAGCTTATCGCATCTGGTTATGAACGTATTGTGTATTAATTCAGCGGTTCTTATGACCTAAATAGGTTCTCATTTTTTTATGGTCGCTCATTGTTCCGAATCATGTCCGAATGTTGCCACAATTTTATCATTTGGGATTTTAATTGGAAGCTTTATAAAATAATTTGACTTTGTATTTTCAAAATGTCTGTTAAGAGCAATGTTTGAGGAATTATGACGTTTCCAAGAAAACCACCAATAGAATAAATCCACCTTAAGGTATGTGACAGATTTTTGAATGATTATAAGCTCCGTGAAAAAATGCTCTTTGATGGAAAGCTTAAAACCGACACCAAAGCCGAAACGACTTTTAAAGAAAGAGACTTTCTTATAAAAAAAAAATCCTTAAAATATACAGACGAGAATCTCTAATGGTACTTATTCAATACTTGGCATATGTATGGGTTTTATTTTTATTTTTAGAAAAATATTTACCAAATATTAAATAATATACGCATGTAAATCTTGACATGGAAGCCTTTGATTCGTTCTAATCAAATTCTATTTTTCGTTCCAGAAATATCGGATCAATCGATTTATATAAGGTGATTGGAACGGCTCTGTCGATATATGTTAATTTAGGTCAATTACATATTGCATATGAATATCTTAATTTGGACGAATGCAATTACAATGCAAGAAAGACGCATTGTTGCATGTAAAATGCATTGTATTTAAATTATGAATAAATAGCAAGATTGTCGATCTGTAGACGACAGTTCAAAAAAGATCGAGAAGGACTGGTCTTAATACTGTAGTTATTGAGTTTCCAAATTTGTTTTTTTTTTGTCAGTACTGAGAATGAGGTCGATGCAAAAGTTTTCGCGTATTTTAAGGCAAATAATTTGATGATTGGAAAAATATGTGATTTAATGGCCATATAAAAATTCTATAGACTCGATCCTGTTCATTTTTATACTTGTTTGGTTATAAATAAATCAATGCGGCCTTCGTTCGCAAACAAGTTTACTGATGTTGTTTTTAATTAAGAAAAAGCGCATTCATCAATTGGCAAACATGTCGTATAACTAAGGAATCCAATCCCGGGATTCCGGACAGTTTTAGGTACTAATGAATCCCGGGATTACTAAACGTAATCCCCAAAAATTCGGTATTCAAATTTTTATCTAACAAGAATCGTACACCTCACCATTTGGACGCTTGGAAATAGTGGCGTAAATAATAATTGGCGAGCTTAGACGACGCCTAGGAACAGTAACTGTCTAATCTATGTATACATATATACAGTACATATTAAATTGTTATATTAACCTTTCTCTACCGGTGATGTATTTACTACACATCGACTCTAATAATGGGAATATCGATATGAAATATAATAGGTACGGGCTTCAGATTTTTTGTATTTCTCCGTAATATAATTACGAATCACATCAAAGTATTATAATATATGAGTATTCATCTGCGGCGACGGAAATAAATAATTTGTCGGGAAATCGGGAATTTTGCGAGTTTTCGAATGGACTTATTCGTAATTTTTAATCAAATTTATCAAGGCAAATTCCCGATCCCAGGATCCCAGGACTGATCCCGGGATCGTCTTATGCAATCTCGAAATCCCGGGATCGAAATTTTGGCCCGGGATTGGATTCCCTACGCATAAAAATGACTAATGACCCAATACGTTATTTTAAAAAATAATGATCCAATTTATCATCAAAAGGCTGAACAGCATATTAGTAAGTTGTTTTCGTAACAATTTTCTTCAAGGCCGCTTAATGTATACGTTTCGCTTGTGGCGAAATGTTGTTAATTTTCAACTTTTAAATATTCAATTCTAACATCATTTTTATTCTAAAAACATATCTCAGATACAAAAAAAAATATTGATTACGAAAAATCCATGGCTTTTGGATGCCCTTGGCATTTGTCCATTTGCCAACCCGCTCCTACCCTTCGGAATTTATACGTATCCTCTTTTTGTCAGGGTTTCTTTCTAAAGGCCATCGGAATAGTTTTCGAATGATATTTACACATCGGAACCGATTGCCTGTATCATATATTAAATACATTTTTAGTGGCTCATCTTGCCTTAAATTGGTTTAAGGGGTTGCCATAAAGGCGCCAGAAGGGTAGCGAATGTCGCAAATTCTAAATTTGGTCTGTCATAGGAGTATATTGAGCAAGGGTGGCTCAACTCGATATTTTGGAGGTTTTCTCTAGGGTCGTATGTCGAAAAATATACGCTTACAGTTGGAAGTTTTCCAAGTCGGAAGTATTCCGAGGGCGCAGGTCAAGGCCGAAACGCGTCAGCAAATCCGCCAAATATCCCAAGCGCCACAGGTTAGCCTTTCTCTGCAAATCTACCAATGCCAAATCCCGAGAATGCTTATACTATTCAAGGGAAATCATTTTTTTGGATGTCTGCTTTCGTTTTTTTTACCATTTTTATATTAATTCAAACAATATTCCTATTTTTAAGAGTAATTACTAAACTATAGTTAATCATTGCAGGCGCCATTCAGTTAAAATTGATAATCTATCTCCATTTTGTACGTACGCGTAAAAAGTAGTCGACCATTGGTCTTGGCCGCGAGAAGGCGCCTTCTTCCAATCGGCCTTCATTTGGGTCAAATTGATTATTTTCATCCTCTTATTTAAATCTACTTGTTCTGCAAATGCAAGCTCAGCGACTTTTTAAGGCAGACCTCCACCTAAAAATAATATAATTTATATACGTTAAAGTTTAAAAAATCGCCTATAAAATAAACACACTAGGGAATTTCACACGAAACGTCGGAAATTTGATCAGTGCAATATTTTACAAGTTCGATTAATAAATTTATTGAGAAATATACACAGTAATTATCATTATTTTCATTAGGATCGTTTACTTTTTTTGTATACGCTCAAATTGGACCCAATGCAGAGAAATCAGTTTGAAATTTCAATCAACATTCAGCAGTTCTTAACCTGTTAAGTGGGGATGTTCTTTTTCAATAATGCAACATACAGTGGGCGCGAACATTTTCGTTAGGACGTATATATACGTCCCGCCCACCTGAGGTGATTTCATGTTATGAGGGTGAGGACGTATATATACGTCCTAACCAATTTCGAAGCAGTTTACGTTTAGTTTAGTTTAAGTTTACAGGTTAATTAAGTCTTAAATGTCAGATATAATTTTCTTCAACTCATTTCAAGAGAGTAGGTTAAAAAGATGATTAAGCGGGTGCCACAAGAAACCGTCAAAAGGCAAAATGGTGTGTTCTTCGTCGATGATTTGTAATGATAGAATTCCATTTTTAAATTGCATCATTACTTGTGTTGAAAATGGACTTTAATGGGTTGGGGTGGAATACGTCAAAGCTTTCAATGCATCAATAAGTTCAAGGCGGTCAAATAAAGGAATGTTGCGTTATTCCTTCTTGGAAACCATTAAGAGTCATTGTGGCGCTGAATTGTACGATCATGAAATCGAAAATATGCACAAGAAATCAATAACTAAGCAGTTAATTCCGACGCTTGATTGCGCATAACCATTTCCAAATTAAATATTTTGGATTGAACCACGTCCACCTTTTTCGCCAGATCTCTCCCCGATAGATTTTCACCTTTTTCGGCACTTGGAGTACTTTTTGAGGAGTAAAAAGTTCCGAAACCGGGACGAAGTAATTCAAGGGTTTGAATAATTTATTGGTTCTAAAAGTGTGGACTTTTATAAAAAAGGGAATACTTTTTCCGGAGTCTCGATTTCGTAATTCTCACCTTCGAATTACGAACATTCGTGTAGTATGCCCTAATGTATTTTTTAAAAATTTCATTTTCGAGCATTATTATACAAAAATTCTCATAAATTCTTTATAAAGCGCGTTCCAAGAATTACATTCATTTTATTGTGCATCTCAAATCTTCATGACGATTGATGTGCACACGCATTAAGTACGCATAGGTCACAAATTTGCTTATATAAAAAAGTACACATGCGTACCGAATCTTTAGTCTGTGAGACTAATGATTAGTGGTCTACGGTTAAATAACATCACTAATAATTATTTTGTATAACAATAATGTTGTAAATAATTTAAGATCATACTCCACATCCCCATTACATATATGTGTGTAGTTTCTCTGTATATCATGTCATTGATTAATAGTGTTGCATTCGTAATCAACCTTCACATCGTTTCTATATTTGTACCATGAAATGATTGCACATTCAATGAGGATGTATAATGAAGCCATCCCTGTGTCAGCTGTCAATTAAATAATTACGAGCACATCTATAAAAAAGTGGGTGTTCATTATCCAATTTTCTCGGAACTTAAACAGAAGCCTCGTCTGCGGCAACATCTTCAATGAATAATTTGTAGCTTTGAAGTGAGCATTGCGAATATCTCACCGGTAATTTAAATCTCGTTTTCTTGGAGCGCGATGAGTTTCTTTCGAGCGTATCGAAGTTTATTTGGAGAGCTTCACGTAAGAGCGAAAAGAGGAAATCGGTTAATGCGATAGACCCCGTCCTACTAACCCTGAACCTTCACCCCCATGTCCGAGTTTCGGCAACTCACCCTTAACTTATAGATACATTTTAATTCTTTATTTTTGGACCATCCACCTATAAATGCTCGATGCGAGAGAGGTTAAGCCTTTCAAAGGAATTGCCTCGACTTTGATGTTTCGCTTATTTAATTTTCCTACACGTCGCAAAAATTGTATCGCTTCTCGTGGATGCTCCTTTTCGTTATCCGTGTTGTGGAATCTATGACGACCGATTTGATTTGAAGAGCTCCGACTCTGGAATAGGAGTTGCTCGCGTCTGATGATATCCGAAGGCTATCGTAAATTAAGATACATTTTGAAGTGAAACTTGTATGGGCGCAGTTGATCAGAAAGAGTCCGTGTCCGTAGAATGCAACATGCTACGCATATGCATCAGCAAGCCTATTTTATTATATATTACACAAACACAAGTAAGCGAATAAATTATTTTTAAGTTATTAAATTATTTTGAAGGGATTCCTTTAACCCTTCACATATGATTAGGGAATCCAATCCCAAACCAAAATTTTGATCCCGGGATTTCGGGATTAAACAAGACGATCCCTGGATCAGTCTCGGAATCCCGGGATTGGGATTTTCAGTAGTTTAAGAAATTACATTGATGAATTTGATTAAAAATTACGAATAAGTCCATTCGCAAACTCGCAAAATTCCAGATTTCCCGACAAATTATTTATTTCCGTCACAGCAGATGAATACTTATATACCATAATACTTTGATGTGATTCGTAATTATATTACGGAGGAATACAAAAATTCTGAAGCCCGTATCTATTATATTTCATATCGATATTCCCATTATTAGAGTCAAAGTGTAGTAAATACATCACCGGTAGGGAAAGATTAATATAAAAATTTGATATGTACTGCATATATGTATACATAGATTAGAATGTTATTGACTGTTATATTAGTTCATATAATTTTAGTGCTAATTAAAAATTATGATAATTTTGCCAGTCGTTTACATATCCCAATCGATATATAATCATATAAGAAAAGCAATGGAAGACCATCTAAATCCTCTATTCCTATGGCGATTATCCATCTTTAGTATAGGCTATTATTTTTGAATTAAGGCATTATTCGATTCGATACAGTCTGCAGTGAATTAAGTATGATAAACCCCATTATAGCTCAGTTTATCAGAACCTCTTTATTCCGAAAATAATATACTCGAATTGGCATTTAAACAACTTTTGATTGCCGACGCACAAATGATGTAGTTAGCCTCGCAAAATTGGACAAATTTGTATGAAAATAGCCATCTCGATGTTCCTCCCATTATTTAAAGTGGTATATTATGCAGCTAAAATTGTTTGCAATTCAATCATGTTGATTGTTAAACGTAGCCAATCTTGTGATATTTACATGCTGTGCATATAATCACTGCTTACCTTGTAATTTTGATTAGCGGCCGTCATTAGATTTGCAGCAAAGGCTAATTTTCAAAGCTATTCAATAATGTTGACCTTACTTTCCGGCCGAAATCAAACTATTCATCTCTGATTTCTAGAGAGAAAACAAAATTTAGTAACTTGATTTACGCTGCTTAATGTGCGACATCATATCATGTATGGCGCCGAAATAGATGCGAGTTTCCAAGTCCAACGAGTCCGAATTTCGGACCACTGAAAGAACGCCTCGTGATCGGACGCTATGCCCAAATATATGCACAAAACATGGTCTGCGTCCATGAACGCATTTCCATGGTTAGATAAAAACTCTCAAAAATCTCTCTTTGGTCTCAAAAAACTGACGCCATGATCTTGCTCGCAGATAGAAATGCCTTATTTGGAGCCAATTCTCCTCTTTATTTGTTTTGACTGTTCAGGTGTGAAGTGATGGAACCATATTTCGTCCATGGTTATCAATCGATGTAAAAACTTGGCTTTATTACTGTACAGGCAACTTACTGCTGAAAATGCAGGCTCAGCCGTTGAAGGTATCATCATCACATATTTAAATGCAAATTCAAGTTGATGACCACATGAGCTCCATTTTCTTATAAAATTCCCGATTTCCCGACTAATTATTTATTTCCGTCGCTGCAGATGAATACTCACATACTATAATACTTTGATGTGATTCGTATTTATATTACGGAAGAATACAAAAATTCTGAAGCCCGTATCTATTATATTTCATGTCGATATTCCCAATATTAGAGATGAGGTGTAGTAAATACATCACCGGTAGAGAGAGGTTAATATAACAATTTGATATGCACTGTATATATGTACGTCTTCATCGTGCTGGTGAGGTGTACGATTTCTGTTAGATAAAATCAATTCAAGATTCAATCCTGATGTTTTCAGGATTACGTTTACTAATCCGTAATTTTCAGTCGACGATCATCCAATACCATTTTTTAACATTTACATAGTCGTACATGTCCATGACCTCTCTATTCGAATTCATGTCTTCGTAGTCTGATAATTTGTATATTATTATCAAATAATAGTGTTTTTGATACATTCAGAATATTCCTCACCAATATTCAAACTTAAAGGAATGAAAAAGCAGTGGTCTGAAGAAAACCGATGTGATGTCGTCGAAGCGGCGTGCCCTGAATGACGAATAGCTTTCATTTACTTAAGTATAGAAAGTCAAAGCGCTCTTCGTCTTTTCAATATTTCATCTTTATTAAGCAAATAGTTCATGCAAATCCAAATTAATCGCGGTATTCGATCTTATTCTAATTTAAGCTTTGAATTTTAGAAATGTGCTCGAGTTGTTTAAGAGATGGAACTCGAAGAATGTGTTTGGAAGAGTAAACGTGTGTCATAATTCTTAGCGCCCATCTATAAAGTTATATGGCTTGGAAATAATCGACGAGAAACCTAATATTGAGGCCATATATATTGCCTCTCCATTAGTTGCAACAATGTCTGTTCAGTTTCAACGACTTTATTCCGGTCTTCAGAAAGTCAAAGACGAACAGATATGACGTTACTGTCGTTGCTGTCCTTTGAGAGACAATGCAGATTCTATAAATAAGCCTTTATCATCTAATATATATAAATGAACTGGATTTTGTTCGTTCGAAATGCGCTGCCATACCGTTCATTGAATTGCAATAAAACTTCGTCCACTTATTGATAAAAATTTTGTGAGTAACATAAGTATACGTTAATATATGAAAATTAATGTTTGTTTGTCCGTATTTAATGCGCTGCCATACCGTTCATTCGATTGCGATAAAATTTTGCCAACTTATTGTTTATACTTTTTTAAATAATATAGATATATTACAATTAATTGACAGTAGATATTATGTATAAAAATCAATGTTTGTTCATATTTATATTAAAACCAACAAAATAAAATTAATTTCATTATTTTTATCATTCCCAATTAAACAAGATAACACTTTCAAAAGTCAAACAATATTTTTAAAATTATTATTTCTGTCGTAGCAACTCCCGGCTCTCAGCTAATGTCCTATAAAATTAAGTGCATCGGAATAAAGCTTAGTTCGCGCAAATCGAGCCCAGAACTTGTATGGATTTTAATGAATGAGTTGCGCTTTAATTTTTTTATGAAGCAGAGCTTACATAATCAACCAGGCTATAAAGATTAATTAAAGCTGTTTTTGACCCATGTCTTTATTACATGCCAACTGAGATTCTTATTCGTTTTAATTGGATGTAGCTCATATACGTATAGCTGGAACGAGCTTTCCCAGCAGTTCCACATCAAAGTCCAAGTTAAATTCAATTGCAAAGATTTTTTTTGCTCCTGCTCAAAGCTCTTGTAAATTCCTCAAAAAAATTGTATTCATAATTAAAATTGCATAATGCAATCCGGACTTTTCTAAGACTTCAAATAGCTCGTCCACATTGATAAACAATCATACGATCAAAGATGCTTTCATAACGATGACGTATACATACAAATTTATCTCCATTTAAATCATTAAAATATGTAATTGTTCAATAATGTAAAGAAAAATTGATTTTATATCATAAATGCTCGTGGAATTATTAGAAGAGCTTTTGTAAATTTTCGCTGCATTTTTGTATTTATCGAATAAAATCATATAACTGTGGGAGAAAGTACAAGCAATCACATGCATAGATAAGACCTTATCGATATTTACTTGATTCGTTTGATATTGTGGGGCTTTAACTCTTTGCTGTCCTATGTCGAGTCTGGCTCGACATTTTGTTTCTACATTTTTTTCGTCACTCAGATTTAAAATCATGTGATTTTATTTTGCGTGTCGTATTTAGGACAGTATTTGGAAGGGAATATTGCTGTTTATGATCCTTCATAGTGTTTCGCCTACCTGCTAGAGTTACAAAGGAAAGGGGCTGTTGCCCGAATAAAATCCTAAAACACAGGCAGTGACTCTTAACGCGCGCTTTCGTGAACATCTCCGATCATACTTGCGATATTTTTATGTAATCATGCTATATTCTTGTCCGAAACTAACGAATATACAAAATGAAATTTAAAAAAATCTGGTCTCCATTTAGGAGGCGAAATATCAGGTCTTCCTGCGAAAAAAATCAATTTGAGTTTCAACAGTCCCATTAAAAAAAAATATTGAAGCTAATTTGTCCATTTGCAAACAAGAGATTAAATTTATTTCAAAAAAAATATTTTTTCATCATGCTATGCAAAAAATGCTTTCAAATAACCCCCACAAATTTTATGGTGAGATTTTGTATGTGGGAGCTTTTTGTAAATTAATCTCTTCAAAGGCCAGCTTATTTTTTGTATTGAAATAATCCATATACTTTTGCATGTCCTGATTTATTAAAAAAATATACATGGAAGAGACAATGAGAAGTCATAAAACATGGAAAAACTTCATCCCTCATAGAAAATTTTCGATGAAGGTCTCTCACGTTCAATCCAGGATTAAAGCACAACACAAGGGTAGTTTTTATTTTATGATTTTATGGAAATAAATCGAAGTAACACACTAAAATTGATGCTATTCAATCAGATGCACTTTATGACGATTGCATCCCCTTTGGAATATGCGGCTGAAATGAATACTTGGGGCTCGTCCGTATAAATTTTTGAATATCTGCAAATCCGACAGCCCAAATTATAAGCCGAGGGTTTGAAATTCGGGCGTCGGGGATAATTTTAGGAAAAAAATAAATGGTGCTAAGAAAGAGGCTGTCGAATGGAAAATATTTATACGCGCTGGGGTTATTAAGGCTAAAAGTGTTTTCACAAGTATGTAAGAATGCCGAGAGTGGCTTTCGTCGACCAAAAATACTTCCGGTGGCAAAAAGCCTTCCCGACAGTACAAAAAACTGCTCCCATCATAGCTGGAAATGCGCAAGATAAAAAAAAATCGATTGCTCCTCGTTCAGAGTCGAAGCTCTAACGCTTGTCGATTTCGTTCCAGGAGTTGACGCGCTTTTACGTCGTTAGATCCTATCGTTATTGCGCCAAATTACGCAATCCCCCGTGTATATCTTATTTAAAGCCACCCTTAAGTATAATTATGCCAACCATTCTTAAAATGTTTCAAATCAAAAACACGAAAGCTCGCTAAAGCTCCCTTACGTTCGAGCATGGATTTGGAGCAATTTACCATATTTCACAATAAAAATATACTATTGACATGTGAAAATGTACTAGTTTAACACTATCAAAATTTAGATCCACTAATTCAAATATTATCAAAAAAATTTATCAAAATATCATCAAAACAAAAGTTGTTAAAATTCAAATAATATCAATTTGAAATTTAATATTATTTTTAATTATTAGCCTTTCATTGCCGGGTGATGTATTTCGAACAATTTTATGACTTTATAAAAATTATTCCATAACAACCTCAACTAAAGTCAATAAAAGTAATAGTGGTGTACCAAATACATATCATCGGTATATGAAATATGATATCGTTCTTAAATCGATCTTCGATTTAAGATAGCTTCAGAGGATGAATATATGTGTCTAATGGTATCTCTCAAAACGTTGGCCTTAATGGAGACCAGATTTAAAAAAAATATATTTTGTATATTCGTTAGTTTCGCACAAAAATATTATGCATATAATATGATTACGCAAAAATATCGCAAGTATGATCGGAGATGTTCACGAAAGCGCGCGTTAAGAGTCACTGCCTGTGTTTTAGGATTTTATCCGGGCAACAGCCCCTTTCATTTGTATCTAGCAGATAGGCGAAACACTATGAAGGATCATAAAAACCAATATTCCCTTCCAAATACTGTCCTAAACACGATACGCCAAATAAAATCACATGATTTTAAAACTGAGTGGGGGAAAAAAATGTTGAAACAAAATGTCGAGCCAGACTCGACATAGGACCGCAAGGAGTTAATGTGCTAAATCGTACGAGATAACCATGCCCTTAAATTTCTCATGTAGAATATCCATCGTGACATGCGCTGTGTGGTATGAGATTTGATACACAAGTCGCACAATAAAATATACAAGTCAAAAAACTTTAAAATATCATTGAAATGGGGTGGTATTCTACTCTAACTTTTTTTTAATATTTCCAAAGTTTAATGATTTAAAAATATATTCTTAAAAGGAATTTTCAAAATTACATTTATTTACGGAGTTATTTTATTTATAGTTATTTTAGTGATGCGACAGCTAAGCCGGTCTTACCAGAACGAAAATGCTTCTTTCAGCACAGTTGACATGATATTTCAAGTTTCAATTATCCGATTTACTTCAAATTCAATAAAAACTTTATGTTATATAATTATTTATCGCTCCTACCATATGTATATTTTTTTTTAAATTAAAAGCATTAAATCTGAATAATAAGGCGAAATTATTTTTTTTTTTTTCTCATATGACTACAAATGTTGGAATCAAAGGTGTCAACCAGGACACGTCTTTTTTTTACCCTTATATTTTAACAATTTTAATTTTGTATATTTTGAAAATATCAATAATCGCCGGTTATAAAAATATTTTTTTTTAAATAGTTTATTTTTATCGAATTTGAAAAAATGTCTAAAATTTATGCCTCCAGACTAGAATGTCAATGGATGAATGGTTAGTATTTGGTTCATTAAATTCATGATATTTAGCCGATATAATGGATATTTAATATTTGCATTCAATAAAAAGCTTGAAACAATTTGACTCTTGTTTTGCTCTCGCAATAAAAAATATAGTTAACTCAATTAGGAGAGTTACGTTTATTTCATGGCGTTTTATTCGAATTAACGAGCATTGCTCATATCAAAAATAATAAAAATTGATTATATAATATTTGCTTAAATTGAATTTCTTTGAATTCCCCCAAGAAAAAAAATATAGAGTTTTTGTATGCGAAATTCATTTTTATTATCAAAACTAGCTGATACCCGGCGCGTTGCTGCCACAGAAGTGATAATTATCTTGTTTAATTAGGAATGATAGAAATGATGAAATTTATATATGAACAAACATACAAACATTGATTTTTATATATAAGATATACTGTAAGTTAATTATACTGTACATATATTATTTGAAAAAACGCAAACAATAAATTGGCAAAGTTTTATTGCAATCGAATGAACGGTATGGCAGCGCATTAAATACGCACAAACAAACATTGTTTTTTATACATAAAAGTATGCTTATATTACTCGCGGAATCCTTAGAAATAAGGAAACGAAGTTTTATTGCAATCAAATGAACGATATAGCAGCGCATTAAATACGTGCAAACAAAAATTGTTTTTAATATTATTAAAGTATGCTTATGTGCCTCACGGAATCCTTAAAAATAAGTGAACGAAGTTTTATTGCGATCAAATGAACGATATGGCAGGGCATTTCGATCGAACAAAACCCAATTAATTTTTATATTGTAGATGTGTTAACTGTTGGAGTGAATTTCGCCTTTATTGTTGAAAAACACTTTATTTCCTGGTGAGTTTCTTTAAAAACTTTATTTTAATGAACTTTTTCAAATGTCATTCAACCGATTCAAAACAGCATAAATACGAATTCCTATTGTTTACATGGAACCTGATATATTAAAATGATTGCTCGACATTTTACAGTCTTCGGTTATCGCCATTTTTCTTTGTGATGTATAATTCTAATAAAATTCTTGATTTTCAACCCTTACTTGTTTCAATGTAGTATAAGGACTTGAATCAATTGTGTTAAATAAATATGTGAGCGTTTAATTCATAGATAGTGAAGCAAATCCATGAGCTCTGAAATGCACATTTGTATACACGCGGACTATAGAGTGTTAAAGTCAATCATGTAAGTGGAATTAAATTGAATGGATGTCTTTGTATTGAAACGTTGTCTGTATTAAGCCAATAATAAAGTCGATCGTCTCCTCAAAGGCCATTTTGTTTTGGGATCCATTGTATACTACTCCATTTGCTTAATTATTAACCCTAGATCACTGATCATATATTCGAGTAAGTACACATGGGTCATTAATTTGATTATTTAGAAAGGTACTGATCAGGAACAGCATATTGAATGCGTACCGAGTCTGTAGTCTGCGAGACTAATGATTAGTGATCTAGGATTAAGCACATATTAAATATATAATCATATTTTTTGCATAATGCCATAAATTTAAAGCAGTAAGTGAGTATAAAAAAGCATGAACTTGCTCAGCTAGTATTTTTCTAATGGTCATACATACTTAAAATGTATACGCTTGGTTAATATCAATTAATGTCCATTTGGAAAATTCGATTATAATGTCTCTGGAGACTATGAACGAAATATTTGTATAGGCAGAGTCCATACAGCTCATAAAACATATATGCCTGGTGTAAAATGTAAATGGGAGATTTTGCATATAGGGTCGAAGATATAACAATTTGAAATATATGCATAGGTTCGTTTTCTTAAACTAGGAAGAAACTAAAAGGACATTTCTGAGGAAGGATTTTGCCCGTTTAATGAGAAAAGTTAGGGTGATTTTTCATCACTCTGCCGATCGGGGTAGACAAACATTCTAGGCAAAGTTGAGATCTCACGTAATCCCCAGGTATATTATGAGAAGGCTTTGAAATCAAACGATGAATAATTTAGACAATACTCCGCTGCGAGGAAATATTAACTAAATTACTGTAGCGATTCCAGGCGCACATACAGCCTTCGCATCGCTACGGGATGTTTGACTTCAAACGGGAATTTGACGCGAGCCCTTAAATAAATCATGAACCCGCCAAATCTATTCTCAAGAAGGACAACGAGAATTTTCATTGAAAAATGATTTTGAAAATAGATTTGCCTCATCAAACGACCCTCGTCTTTAAAGAAAAATCCGTTATTATTTATTTACTAATATGTAAACTATCGGAATGTATTTGACATATACGCATGTCCCTGAACTTCCCCCGCCATGTCGTCACGTAGTATTAGATAAAGCTGAAAGAAATGTCTTTTTGTTATTTGGAGAATTTTTTTTTAATAAAAGCTTTACAATAATACTAATTAAATCATTTCCATTGTTATTTATATGTGGTACGTGTTCAATATGTCGTACGTTTTCAGCGTAATAAAATTCAAAAATGTAGCAACGGTATCAGGTTTTCACACTGAAAGGTCCAATCGGACCGAATTTCGGACCGCTGATACAACGAAGGAACGCCTCACGATCGGACCTCACGCACGAACAATTCCACAGAGCACGATCTGCGTTCATGAACAGATCTCTGGAACAGAGTCTGGATCTGATTTTGGAACCCAGGCAACTTGCTGCTGAAAATGCACGCTCAGCCTTCACACTCGTTGGAGTTATCGTCATCACATATTTAAATTCTAGTTCGAGTTTTTGACCCCCATCAATAAAATTCCTTTCTTGCTGAGACACAGACTAAAACTCGCAAAATTCCCGATTTCCCGACAAATTATTTATTTCCGTTGCTGCAGATTAATACTCGTATTACGGAGGAATAAAAAAATTCTGAACCCCGCATCTATTATATTTCATATCGATATTCCCATTATTTGAGCCGAGGTGTAGTAAATACATCACCGGTAGGGAAAGGTTAATATAACAATTTGATATGTACTGCATATATGTATACATAGATTAGACAGTCACTGCCCCTAGACGTCGCCTAAGTTTGACTATTATTATATACGCCACTGTTTTCAAGCGTTTCGATTTCGGCGGGAATGTCTAGATTTAGTAGCCTTCATTATGCTGATGAGGTGTACGATTTCTGTAAGATAAAAAATTCAATCCCGGATTTTTCGGGATTACGTTTACTAATCCCGGGATTCATAAGCATCTAAAACTATCCGGGATCATTCCAATAAACTGAATTAAAATACATAGACTTTATATCTTTAAGTGTGACATTGCAACGCATGCCGGGTATTCGCTAGTAACTTAATAAATTTTGAAAGTTTCTATTGAAATATCATATGTTAATTGTACAAAAAAATTTTTACGCATTTTTCCCATCAAAATACCGACGAATTTTACAATCAAATTAAATATTTGAAAGGAGTGTAAAAAGGATCAATTCAATCTGCTTAAATTCACGTCAACAAAGAAAACGCTCAAAGGCGCTCCGATAAGAAGGCTTGCGGTGAAAGGGTTAGAACTGCTATTAATGTTAACGAAAGCGAAAACCACAAACGGCCATTAATCTTTTATGCGCGGCTCAAAAACAAAATCGTCCATTTATTGAAATATCTGCAAAGTTTATATTTTCCAGAGGGATTAGAGACCTTATTGTATATGTACGAAGTGCCTTTTGAAAAGCCCGAAAAAATCATCGACGCCATGGGCGATTCGGCCACAAGACACATTCGGGATCGGGTGGGAAAAACGAATAAAAGCTCCGAGACGAAATTCGAGGATTTATGAAATCGTCCGGAATCATTTGATCCACACACAATATGGCAGACCGACCATGGCTGTGTAAATCGAATGTGAAATAATTGCAAATATTTATGGATCTGTAAATATGAAATTATTTAATAAAATATCACTGTCAAAGTTCACAATGGGAGTCATTTGGGTGTATGAGCGCGCGTGGGATTTTGAAAGTCTCGCAGATTAGGTTTCAGATTTGGGCTCTTTAACCTTTAGTGTGCTGAGACTTACACATTTTTTCACCTCGTATCGGCGATTATTTGCGTTGAAAGCTCATTGTTTGCTATTTATGAATTTTAGACGGAATTAAGTCTGTCTCTTCGTTTATGTTAAAGAATTTCTTGCCTGCGCGACGAGAGGCGAATTTTTGCATACCTACCTTGTAAAATATAAATCAGAATTCTTAGACGTAAACAATGTGGCGCCTCTTCTGCCTGTTGAGTTTCAATTCAAATATCATCATCATTGTGCCGTAAATTTCGTTTAAAATTGAAATCATTTCATAAAGGTTTCGTAGCATTTCCACTGAGATTTTACGCTTTAAATAAATAAAGTGAAATGCATCCAAAATGATCGTAGTGTTAAAATATAATATAATGTTAAAATATGATACACCCTTATTTTCTTGATACAATAAAATGCATGTATCGGTGATAAAGGTGTAAATGTACGTCTACATTTATACTGTTGTAATACACTTGAAGAGGGTTTTGTGGTAGGGGGTAGACCTCCCCCCCATCAACCCCTTAGATGCACCCTGCGCCTGGCTGCAACTCCGTCAGTTGCAGTCCGTTCGTCGTGGAAAGCTCTCGTTCTTCAACATCAGCTCTTCAGCGTCCGATTCGGAAAGCGATCAAAGTTTTAATCGTGATTTTAAAATAATTCAAAAATATTGATTTAAATTTTGCGTTTTATTGAGGACTCGTTTGATATTTTTTCCATTTTAGTTTTTTTTATTTTTTTAAATTAATTTTTTCACCAATTTTACTTTTACAAAAAAACGTGAAATCCATTGGAAATACGTAAGTACTCAATTTTTTCAATTATTAATATAGCAACAATAATTTACAAGTTTTTATATTTTTTATTGCGAATTTAATATTAAACTTATTAATTTTGATCTTGTGATATTTAAAATTCAGTCTTAATCTATTTTTAAAAAAAATCATTAAAATTAACCGATTAAAAAAGTTTTACAAAAAAATCACTTTTTTCATACCCAATGAATTTTATTAAAAAAAACCTGATAAGATAAAATAAAAAAAAAAATCATAATTTAATTAAATTAAATTATGATTTTTTCAAGTATTTAAAATATGAACCAATATGGTAGCAATTCCATAGTATCTACTATCAGAGTATCTGTTGAAGTTTTAAGTAGTTTTACTTTTACTTTAAGTTCAAATAAATTTAGAAAAACTAATTAAAAATTATTCTTCATCATAAAATCGTGGATATTTTTACATAAATCCAAAAATCCATATATTGCACCCCTACACTTTCATCATTTTGCAATTGCAAGCGTTTAAGTGCGGTAAAGCGCATCTTCAGACTTGATGTTTCAAAACAAATGCTATACGATAAGACGAAAAGGTCTCAAACTCATTTGAAAAGCTGAAAAAGCGCAGAAATCAAATTCGAAAATTTATACAAATAAACTGTTTGAAATTGCTTCCGACGGCCGTACATTTTCGCAAGCGCTAATTTTCATTCGAAATTTCCATACGATATTAAGCCATTCGAATTTTATACAAACAACCCCAACCCTTGGCTGCGATTTAAATAATAAATGCGCAGTTCGTTATGCTATAAAAATATTTTTTTGAATAGCGGCGTATTTGATTGATTGCATTTTGCGATTGGGTGCCGATGTTGTGCGGTTTTTGCTTGCGTATTATTTGATCGCTAATCATTAGTCTCATAGACTACAAACTCGAAACGCATTCGACTTGTATGCATGTTCAATACCTTTGATCTCGACATCTAAACGACTGTTTTTTTTTTAATTGCATATCATAACTTTCTTCGATTTTTCATGATCGCCCACTGCTCAAAATTCATCATAAATTAGAAACATTAGCTTGAATTTATTATATACTAGCGAATACCCGGCATGCGTTGCAACGCCACACTTAAAGATAGAAAGTGTATGTATTTTAATTCAGTTTATTGGAGTCATTTTATATATTTTTAGTTACACTAAAAAACGGGTATCCGGGATACATGTAGATCATGTTCTGTGGATATTTTCGGGTATGGCGTCCGATCGCGAGACGTTCTTTCGTTGTGTTAGTGGTCCGAAATTCAGTCCGGTTGGACACGGAAACCTTGTAGAATACTTTTCCATATGATGCGTACCGTTTGGCATGAAATGATTTGGGCATAAAAATAATTAAAATATAATTCCATAAGGTTCAATATTAAATTCGATTTCCTACACAGATTTTTCTGCAATTTTTCTCAATAAAGATAAAGGAGCAATTCTGTCGTATTTAATTAATTTGTCGCTCGAGAAAACTCATAACAGCAAAATACAAAAGTCTGCTATTTCGTACTTGAATTGCAGTACTTTATTAGTTTTAAAACGGTTTCATCGTGAGGTTAAATCATAATGAATTGATCAATAGCCGTAAATCATAGGATTGAAATCATATTTCTCTAAGATTAATTCAAACAATGAACCCGATTGTTCCAATATTAGCAATGAACAAACGGGATGTTGTATTTTCTGTTAATAGAATCGAAAGTTCTTCAGATTCGATCGTCATAAACGTCATTACTGATTTTAATGACCTTTCCATTGATGACTCTTATGTGAGCTATTTCTAAAATAAAATAAATCGTATAATACTATTAAGAATATGTTATGACCGTCTTATGACGACATCTTCATAATAAGACGATGTGACCATATCAAACTAGCGAGGAATGAGTGTACCAGCTCGTTGAGGATGTATTGGACGATATCCTTTTATGAAAATTTGAAAAACATCCAATGGTAAAATGGGCGACAGTTGATGCCCACATGTTGTTTATGAACACCATCTCAATATCCAATATAAATTGGATTGGCAATGCAAAGAAGCGCAGGAATTGACTTAAATTCCTTGGAGGAATCCAAGTCGTTTGGGCAAAAGGATGTTTATTAAAACCAAAAAACCCTATTAAAATGTTCATATATCTACGTCCAAAAATGAATAAATACTTAATATATTCCGCATATTTTAATATGCCTCAGGTGCATCGTTTGTCGTCTATCTGTCATTTATCCGTGGGAACACTTGCAATACCCAAACTCATTAAAGTTTGAAGCAATGCGGTGCTTCCTAAGTGAACCATCTTAACCGCTAAATTACTGCATTTATAGCATTTTGAGTTAATTCCATATATTAAATTAATTTAATTCGAGGATGAAATTGTTAGAAATAACAATAAATTTGTATTCAATCTTTGAAAATTCAAATTATTTAATTTAAATCAATTTTAGATGCGCACCCCCTTCATTACCTGTCATATAACAGCTATTAGCGTGAGACAGGGGGTTGATAATGCGTGGAAGCCTTCGATTATAAAGAAGCGGGGACGTATACCCGCTTAATAGGAGAGCCTCGTAGAAATAAGCGCTCGGAAGCAAACACAAGGGATTGGTTAGGAAGGAGGCTGGTCAGGGGGTTCCAGAGGGTGGGAAGATAAAAAAAAGCGGTGGCAATCCTTGAACGTAACTATCTCACTAACGTCGCTTTAAAAAATTGAATTATGATAAAAAAAAAGCTTTTTATTTAAAAGCATTTTTTTTAAAAAACGCGGATATTAAATAAATTATTCCCGATTTCATCGGCTTATCTCATGCATTCATGGATCGAAGCAAAAACTTAATTTTTTTGCTGTAAAACATCGCCAAGGATCAGGATTTTCAATGGTTAAAGAAATTACATTGATGAATTTGATTAAAAATTACGAATAAGTCCATTCGCAAACTCGCAAAATTCCCGATTTCCCGACAAATTATTTATTTCCGTCGCTGCAGATGAATACTCATATACTATAATACTTTGATATGATTCTTAACTATATTACGGAGTAACACAAGAATTCTGAAGCCCGTATCTATTATATTTCATATCGATATTCCCATTACTAGAGTCGAGGTGTAGTAAATACATCACCGGTAGAGAAAGGTTAATATAACAATTTGATATGTACTGTATATATGTATACATAGATTTGACAGTCACTGCCCCTAGGCGTCGCCTAAGCCCGACAATTAGTAGTTACGCCACTATTTCCAAGCATCCAGATTTCAGCGGAAATGTACGATTTTTGGGTTTAAGTCATCAAAACTAAATGCGATAGATTTTATGGAAAGTAATAATCACCGTTTTATCGCGAATGTAATATTATGAAATTATGTATAATTTTCTCAACTACTTATTTATTCGTAAGCTTTCTGTGGGAACGCTCATTTTTTTTCTCGAGTTAATCAGTTAGGAGCGATGGAATGGATTCTAAAATGATGTTATATTGTACTGTATTTGAAATGCCACAGATTAAGATTCATGACACTGTGTGGTTCAAGCTTTGAAATGTAATTCAATAACCACTTGTGGAGTTAGTCAGATGTTTCGCAACTAACTTTTTGGTGTTACAGATACTTTAATCATCAAAATCTGCATAAACTTTGCTATTCTAGCATTTTTGCATAAATTCGTTCCTTTGAACTACATATTTATTTTATATGGTTAATATATTTTAATGTGTGAAACTTATTACTAAATTGACTGAAAATTCATGCCGTAAATCATTAAAGGTTGAAAGCTTTGATAGAAGAATGGTGCATTTACATACAAAAACATGTTAATCGAGTTCAAGCGCTACAACTTAAGACACGTCTAGTGAAACTCTAACCATCTTATATCGAAAGTAGACGACGTTTATTTAACAAAAAATAACGCAAACTACTTATAGATCAAAAAGCAGCTTTGTGTGTTTTAATTTAATCCTGGTATGTACAATTATTCTGGTTTCTAAAATTTTTATTAATGTCCACAACGTTGAAAGCAAGTGTATCCATGATCTATTTGTGGTGTGTCCTTCGCATATATCATAGACACGCTACGCGCATGCGCCGCATAGCCTGTGTTTGTGTTTATCCGTTTAACGTCTATTTTATTATATATTACACAAACAAAACACAAGGTCATATTCAATTATCCAATGAGCTGAAATGCCGTATTTTGAAAGCTACGGTCAAATTTAGCATGTTGTGCTCCTCTTTATGTGCAAAATATCACTTTACTCACAAAACGGTGAAATCGAATATCCATAACGAAGCACGTACTGAATTTTATCCAGCAAAAATGTTTATAAAAAGGGATGATTCGGTATCCGAGCGGGTAAGTTGGCATTGTGTCGGTGGGTTATTATTATCGGAAGTGTTGAAGGGGGCTGTCGAGGGTGGGCTTAAGACGTGTTTATTTATTTGGGTTATTTGGGACGGCATTCCATCATAGTAGGCGTAAGATTAGACGAGGGTTGTGTTGCTTTGTATCCACGTCAGAAACACTGCTTCGAACATAAGTTGCAATGAGTTTTTGTTTCGCATGCATTTGAATATATGATAATGAGTCGGACTCGGGTTTGTCTTCTGCTCCTCGACTTGTTAACGAGTTATTCCCCCACAATGGAGCGCCCACTCCTGCAAATTTACCCAATATTATATTCTTTATTCCCTTACGCCTGAATGAAACTCCACTTTTTTATTTGAGTTGGGACTCATCTCGGCGGTGTGTCTTGCAAACTTCTTCATCGCTGTTATATATCGATGCCTTGCTAAAACTTGCAGCGCAGAGAGTTTTAATCCCGGAGATGAGGTAAAATTTACCTCCATTTTTTGTGAGAAACGTATAACGTGAACATTCCTCAATATCAATCATCAGCGCCTGAGCATCAATAATCAATGAAGCATTCAAATTTAGCGACGAATTTGAGCTCGATCTATTGCTAACCATTGTTTAAAGTAAATAGTTCGAAATATATTGGGAAACTTTGAATTCTTCATTTTTGTTTGAATTTAGCTCGAAGCAATTTATTTAAATATTCGCTGTACAAATCCAATCAGATTCGAATAAATACAAAATTAATGGACGATAAAAATGTGATACAGCGTTTGTGTCATCAGACCGCAGCCATTGGCCGAGGCATGACACATATGTCGCATCATCGGCCATTTTGATTTTATACCATTTGTTTACAATGCACACACTGTCATTCCTTTTAATTTGTTTTTAACAATTCAAATCGATCATTCAAAGACGTTTTTAACACTGATAAATAGCCTATTTGGCTACGGCAAGGCATTCTTCCGGCGGCTAGATCTCTCTCTTTTCATTAATAAAGAAATCAGTTAACCTTATCGGACCGAAAATTATGAGACAGAGACGGTTGTCTTGCGTCTCATCATACACTCGTGCATCGATGGCAAAGTCGTGCCGTAAAGGTACTAAAGAATCTTTTAAACTTCATAAAATTTAGGTACAATTAACTGAAATCGCTATCGCCGTACAAGCTTCAACGGCTTTTGTTCGTGTTGTCTTGAAAACAGATGTTTGTTTTGACAATTAAGATACTCGCATCATTCTTATCGTTGACCAAAATTTTTATTCCCCCTTAACTGTTCTGGGGTGACGTTATTAGCCGAGTTTCACCACATCTTTCCAAAATCTACTCCTTCAGAAGTAAACTGGCAGGCTTGCACGGTAACCATGTCCTTTTATTTTCGCAACACATTAATAGACAAAAATAGCTAAACAACAGAAAGCAGATCCCATGCAGGTTGAACATTAAGAAACATCAACAGTGTTAATGTTCATTTATTGAGCCTGGTTCATTATCAAGCTTGTTATACGCTGCGGTGAAACTGACTGAGTATTTCTATCCCGTTCATCTTTATCCCATCGCTCGGTTCCAACACAACTCGATAGCAGAATTAATCCGCATGCGAGCACGGTCATCTTGGTGAACATATTGGAGTGGAAAGCAGCCTCAGTACTCCGCCCCGAGAGTGCCCTCGCTCCACGTTACACTGGTGTCAGAAGTGGGATCCCACTTTGAATCTTAATGCACACTAAACAATTCCTGATTAACAGAAATATGTTTATCACCTCTGACATTTCTTATTTTTGACTTTAATTTTAACATATTTAACCAATTATGGATCCTATTATAATAAAATTATTATTGCAGCAACTTTCTTGATTTTTATAAATTCATAAATCCAATGCTTAACGCTTTGTTAAATTTTCCATTTCTGCATTTCTACATATGAATAGAACTGGGATATCACAGGCATTTGTAGTATTCGTTTCGATTAAATATTTATTCCATCTTGCATTCAATTAATCAAATGGACAAATCGTCCATTTATTGCGAGTCTATATTTAATACCATGCAATGCGTTTTCACTATTGACCGTTTCAATGCCAACCGACAATCAATATGTGACAATAAACTACAATGGCATATCAAGAAATGATGAAAGAACACATTTAATAAAACCTAGCGAGCCTAGTGGTAATTTAAAAACGTGCTTTTAAGTCAACTCATACGTTACGTGGTTTATTGCTTCAAGGCATGTGTAGCGTGGGCTGAAAGTCTAGAATCTAAAAAAATGCGCGCGCATCTTTCCTCTCCCCGTCTCCGCGGCTTGCGCTTCACTTCTCCAGACCAATATGCGCCAACTTGGTGCATCTGCTAAACAATTTTATTGTTTGTGTCTCCGTGGGAACGCCCAAAAATGAAAACACTTTGTAAAAATGAATCTAAATAGAGATACAGCGTCGCATACATGGAAATGTCATTGCACCCTGTTGAATTTGAGCGGGTCAAACGCCGCCACAAGAAAGGGAAAGCCCTTCGCACGTGGACGGCAAGTCTTACATAATAAGGAAAAGTTTTCAAAACAGCAACAAATTGCTTGGATCCATGTGAGAGTAATTGCGATGAGGAGCCATTCATACGTCGGCATCGTTGATGTTGAAAGGCGGTACTTGAGACCGTCACTAATTGTTAAATGTTGGGTCACAATGCGCCATTCGGACCAACTGTAGCGTTCGTGGGCAGATTACCGTCTTCGCGGGGTCAAGGTCTCCGCGATTTAGCGCGACCTTCAGTTTCTCAATTTTGGCCCAACTCCAAAATCAATAGCCGTTAGTTTCTCTTGCCCTTAGCAGCGCGATTAGCTGCTTGTCGACCAAAAAGCACTCCATAAAAATGAAGACCCTGCCTTTCTCGGTCGCAGGTATGCCGTTCGCTGAAAAAACGGAAAATTACGATTTCCTTCGTCGAAGACAGAGCTGAACAAACTAAATTAGGAGCAAAGTTACCTTTGGACTCAAATATAAAAAGGATCAGAAAAATCTCTAAGAAATTAAAAGAGGAGTAAATCTATGAGTGGGTAGCGATATTATCATTATTTTAAATGATAGTTTAATAATCTTTGTAAATTAAATTACTCACTAACGGACGTCCTTGCACTACTTTATTAAGCGCTTCAGTATTTACTCTTTTAAGTCCCGGAAATCAGGGTAAACATGGATTGAGATGATCAATCGGAAATATTAATATTTCTGATCTTCCGAATTTATTGGTACTGTTACATAGGAGCGGGGGTGCTCTCGGGGCAATGTTCCTGTGTGGTTCCCCGCTCCCACGCGCTCATCGGGATGACCGCACTAACGCACGGGTTCTTCTTTCTGACAATGTGTAGCCAGTCGGATGGATGGGGATGGACGGGTGTCGAACATAAAGACTCTCTTCTCTAGGCAAATTTTTATTCAACTCGAGAGAGAGAAATCTGGCTGCGAGAAGGACGTCATCCCGCAGCCAAGGCCAACCGCCGACTCTCCGTTTTTTACTCCCGCCTATTCCGCCCCGTCGATATTTTTCCAAAATAATCCTGGTCCCACTTCTGACACCGGTGGAGCGGAGGCACTCTCGAAGAAGACTTGTAAAGAGAGCCGTGCTGAAAGATGAAGGTGGATAAGTATCAAATAGAATCTTAGATGATTTATTTATTGATGATAAGAGATAAAGATTTGGCTACGGGAAAGACATCTTCCCGCAGCCAAGGCTATCCGACGACACTCCATAACTCTCACCTTCAAAATAGATGAAAAAAATAAACGAAAATCTTTTTTAGACGTCATCTTATTAAAAGCAATAGAAATATCAAAAATGATTCAATGAATCAATCGAATTTATAAAATACTGTCGGTTTATGATTAACTGAAATCTTCGTGTGATAATGTCCTTTCAGAATCTCCTCTTCCATAAGTAGAAATACTAAATAAAGTAGACTCATTTAATATTGAGTATATTCGATGGTCCCTCAAGTAATGCCGCTTTCAGATATATCTAAAAAGCATATCTAATGGATATTGTTGGTAGCATATTTTTTAGGTATCGGTAACATAATATTTTTGGATGGAATCCTTTTCCATCATCGTTAGCCCGTTTCATGCGAATTGAATTGTATTCGAATGCAAATTGACCTCCAGCTTCTATGTACTCTATGATAAATGAAGAGGAACATCAACATCTATGCGGCGAAATTCATCGAGTGTTAAATTTGATATCGATTATTACCGTGGAAAAATGTAGATATACGGCGTTGGATCTTGGTTTCTTGTTGTTATAATTTTAGGTTCAAATCCAGATTCTGAAAATGTGATCAGTATGAGTGTGATAAAAAAAATATTTCATGACTTTTGGAACGCACATGAATGACGAATATTGACGCGCTCGGACAAAATGTACGCATATAAATTGATGCATCGTGCATTGAAAGGATTAATAATTCTATTTGAATTTCAGAAAATGAGATTGAACTGCAATAAATCATGCAAAATCTATTGAGTCTATAATTATTCATGTAAATGCATTAAATAAATTATGCACTATAAAAAAATGGAGTTCAAATGCATAATTTAAAGAAATACACAGAACAACACATTTGATCCGAACCTTCACCCTTCAGGGCTGTTTTCAATGCATACATTTTAATATGAAATACTCAATTATTCATTTTCATTGTCATCGTGACAATTTGTCTTGCACGCTTGCAACTGCTGCATTAGCAAAAATCAAATTTGTTTTATGCATTTAAAAAACTTGCATACGACTGCAAAAATTCAATGAAATTGCAAGTATGCAATAGTTTTTGTAGCGTGGGCGAAATTTTATACTCACGCATTGGCATAATTAATCCGTGCGGAATCGATTCGCAATTTAATTCAATAGTCAACTTCTGACACCAGTGTAACGTGGAACGGCGGCGCTCTCGGAGCGGAGTCATCGGGCTGCTCCTCGCTTTTGCGTGCTTTTTCCATTGAAATACAACGTAAGACTTGCATAAATACGAATCGATTTAATAGAAATAGGTAAGTGAAGCCTAAAAGCTCCATTTTCTGCTCTTAATAAACATCTCTACGACTTCGTCGGGGTGGTAGATGTTTACTTCTTTTTATATTTTGCTGCACAATTTGCCTGTATAATTTCTTCGACGACCCTCAAGCCATGAAAATTTTGCATAACGTCAATAATAAAAATGCTATGGAAATTTCATCAAGCATTACACTGCAAGACGTTCATAAGTTGAAAAATAGGAGCAGGCTTAAATTTTATTTTGTGCTTCGATGCAAAGCGATCGTTTTGCATCTTATTTATATGAGTGTTTGCTTGAAATATATGCTTTCTTCAAAGAGAAGTTGGCATACATTTCAGTGTAGCGTTACATGACGTAAAACGACCTAATATGATACGCAATGGGATATAACCGAAAATGCTACGCAAGACACGAAATACGCTGTGGGATATTAGATACGGGATACAATCCTTATTATTCATCCTGGCAAACTCTCAGCATATGCGATATTTAAATGCCAATTCATTTAGGTTGTTAAATTCATTCATTCAGTTCCACTGAATGTTTACCGCGTGTTGAAAAATATCGCGTGGAAAACGTTTTCAAGACCAAGTCTGAATATCTCTGATCTAAAAATAATTCAACACATAAGTGACTCAGTCACTCTTATATCGTCCACAGATAATAACAACACCATTCAATTTCCTAGGCTCAGACGTGCGGCATCCATGCCGATGAGCTCTTCCAACGTGTCTACTGCCACTCGGTCCCGAATCTAATACAGCACGAATTAATGTGTTTTATATGATCTGCCCAATGTATCATATTTGTCGATTGAATGGAATACATTGCTTTGAAATCACATACATTATTTTGATAGCAGTCCCCTATTGGCTTACATCGTGATAAATTAATATGTCACCAAAATCGACGCTGGTAAAATATGTATCTAGATTTCGTATAGTGTATGACGGATAATGAAGATATATGACTATTAATTGAGTCAAATATTGAAATATTAATCACGCATTCATACAGTAAAGCCTTGAATGTTGATTAATTTGGGCTTAATTAATTTTTCGCCTGGATGTCAAAATGAATACATGAAATGTGGAAAAGTAACGAGATCCTTGCTAACCTTTGTCACTTGAATATGCGAATAATTTCCTTGGCATTTATAAAAAGCGCTTGTAAAAATAGAGTCTTCGCCAAATCTAATCAAAGAAAAACATTCAAATATTTTCCTCTGTTCTTAACATTAAATAAATATTAGGCGTATCGAAAAGTTTTTGCTGATTGTTTAACATAGAATAAAACATGTTTAACATTTTGAACTTAGAAAGATAAAAAAGATGCTGTCTTTACCATGTCTGTCCACAAACTGAGCTCATACAGACGTCTATCAAAATCGGCAAGGACTTATCGATACACCTAATACAAAATTAATTTTCTTATTACTTCATTTCACCACCAAGAACAAAGGGACCTTGGACCAAGAAATTTTTGTTTGTTGAAGAAAATAAAGTCACAAGGGTTGGGGTGGGTCCGTAAAAAAGAAATATTCACGAGGGGGTCCGCGAAAAAAAATTTGCTCAAGAAAAGGTCCGCGAAAAAAATTTTTGATCAAGACTACATAAGTTTAAGAAGCGCTGCCATAGAAGATTTCCTTAAGGAGGGAGACTTTTATATGGCATCATTTTATTCCATTCAAAGTAAAAATTGGGATAAATTTATAAAATATTTAAATTTCTAATGTAATCATTAAAAAATGTTAATTCGCCAAAATAAGTGTTACCAATTCAACCGCATAATAATTTTATATCAGTGTAAAATACGATCTATAAATCCAAATATATTATTTGATTCAATCACATTTAGATCGGATAAAATCGTTGATGCATGAATAATAATAATTTTAAAAAAGCTAAACAACCTTTGATAGGCATTGTAATCACGACCAAAGCATGTCCCCATTGCTCTGCGATCACTCGCTGTTCCAAATCGTGGCTGAACCGCGAATGCTTGTATTTGCTCTTTAGTATATTATTAAATATAGTACGGAGCCAGTGCTCTGATAGAGGGTTTCGTATTTTGAACGTAAATTGATATTGGACAATTTAATTTGAGTGCATCCAAATTGGCGTTTATTGAGGAACTACGTCTTCGTCCCATGAAGTCTGTTATTATCGAGAATAGCGTCCAAACTTAACTAAAAACTGAACTTATCAATCAAGTCTTCTTGAATTTTGCACAGTTTAGCAAACCGACTTTCATAAAGTGCGGCGGATTTACTTGAATCAACCAAGGTGGCTTCCCTGTCAAATTATGCTCGGTCGTTTACACAGCCGTCATCTTACTGTCAAAAATAATTTGGTTGAAGCTTTTCAAGAGTTTTTTTTAAATTTAAATCTTACAATTAACATCACTTTAAAATGTGCGTTGAAAATTGTTCTTGTGGCCTTCCAAAAAAATTGTGCGAAAATATTGTCAAAGCATTTGAAGTGCGTTAATTTAGGATGTAATAAATTCTTGTAAGCTGATTTTTGAACAAGAACGTATTATTACATTAAGAGGGATCAAAGAGTTTTTGCGTATTTTGAGACCTTATGTTTGAAAACTCTTTTTTAAATCCAGAAAGTAAGGTTACAACATTTATTCAGGATCGAAAAATGTATGTATTTGATTAAAATTCACAAGATACTTCACAAATATATTAAACTTTTGTATGTCAGCTCTCAGATTGTCATTTGGATTATGAGGTATAGAAACACATCTACGTCTTATCCTCCGTCACTATATAGAGTTCAGAAAAGCTCATCTCATCCTGTATCATTTGATGTCCCAGTTCCTCGTAGATTACATGCAGTTTAAGACTTCGTTGCTTAGGTGTGGATTTTCTAGATTGGAGTGTTCATATGGATCCATTCATGGACACAGACCATGTTCTATGGACATGTTCGGGCACGGCGTTCAATAGCGAGGCGCTCTTTCGATGTGTCAGTGGTCCGAAATTCGGACCGGTTGGACACAGAAACCCGTTGGCCTCCAATTTTAAGGCGTTTCGGACTTTCTATGAGAAACAAATGTATTCTTGGAGCTTTCTACGACTTCCATCGAGTCGTCACGCAATTTTGATCGATGTGAGCATTCTGAGCACTCATTTCGCTTACTACTTCTTGAAACCAATTTTTTCCGACAATATCACCACGGAAATTTTTCATAAATGTCATCAAGCGTCACATGGTGGTCATTTTAGGCTATTATTAGGTGGAATTTTATCCATACGTTGGATTCAAATCTATTGTTGGAATATATTATATTTGCAATCATTCGAAATACAATGAGCAAGTATAAAATCGACTACATTTTTATCGGTTCAGCTTATTTTACTTTCCACCTTCTTTTTATTTGAAGATTGCGAAGACGTACTTATAGATATGTTATTTCAAAAAGCAGAGCTTAGCAAGCACTCTGAGCTGGTTAAATAGAGGAAAAACTGAATTGTTTACGTTGTATACAAAGAAAACGCTATGGAAGGGTTAGGTCCGTTACAAATAACTCGAGTAGCGTCCTGTTTAAATAGGACACGAGGGAATGGAACACGATATAAATAGTAAATATATTCGCTTTTCGATATTATTATATCGTTAGTCCTGTTCGGGGAATCGAGGGAGCTACCTGCATCCGTTTAATTCCATGCGAAGTTCGCCTCCCCGTCTTAACCACCTCCCCTTTGCGGGATTTCCCAATCTCAAAGGACGCCTCTCTTATCATTTCCACTTATATCTTTGATCCCAACTCTTGGATATTCGCACATCGTTTTTAGATTGACCTCCTTTAGTTAATTTTGTAATGCGTGAAACAACAACCGTCTTGCTTTTGTCGTACAAGAACGAAAAATGACGGAACTATTTTCACATTTAATGCCTAAAAAGCCTAGTTTTGAAGGCTTTTCATTGAAATCTTAATAAACACACATTTTTAATTAAATAATGGAGTTGTTTCTGACCACTTCTTACGTTGTAATACATTTTATCTGGATACCTGGAAAATTGTAAGCTAAAATATTAAGCCGTGTCTGTGTAATATATAATAAAATGGGCTCGGTATACATAATATAATAGAAGCTACGCATGCGCATAGCGTGTCTACTATTAATCTACTATTCGTTTTGTGGCTAAATTCAAATAAATTGGGTCGATAAATTATCAATAGCTAACGCTTATAGGGCGCCGAAATGCAATGTCTGCTGAAAACATCGCTGTTGTGCGTGAGAGTGTACGGAAAAACCCGAGGCATTCAATTTCTCATCGTTCAGAATGACTTTATTATTACTTGGCGATTTTTGCATTGGGACTTAGATCTGCACTTATATAAAATCCAAATTGGCCCAAAAAATTTATAATAAACGATCATGGACATGGTCTGTCGATATCATGGGTCCGTAACGAAAATGACATTGTCACAGCTAGGGATTTCGGTATTGTATCAGATCATCCCGGATCAGTCCCGGGATCTCGAGATTGGGATTTTCAATTTATTTTTTAAGAAATCACATTGATACATTTGATCAAAAATTACTAATAAGTCCATTTGTTTAATATAAAAAAAAAATTTAAGGCGAAATAATTTTATTTATTTAAAAGAATATAAAAATAAAATTCAAAAATAGATAAATAAAACGCTAAAAAATTCAAATATTATTTTGAAAATATGCTCAAAGTAACATTAACTCTTTGCGGTTCAATGTCGAGTCTGGCTCGACATTTTGTTTCTACATTTTTTCCCCACTCAGATTTTTCAATTCCGCATTTTTTAACAATCCAAAGCATTCTGTTGTATATTTAATGATGCACAATTTTAATAGTGATTTTTTTTGTTTCAGGTTCTTACCTTTGTCTACGAAAAATAATTAAATCCATACAAAGAAGACAGGGTTGTCCGCCGGAAGATTTTTAGCTTTAGCTCCGCAAGGGTTAATTTTCCGGTAATGTAAAAATATTATATGCGCAAATGATGTCGTCATGCTTTTGATGTTACCCTTCTATGTTTTAACAATATCTGTTAACAAACAATTGTTTGTTTTCCATATAAATATATATATATGAAATTTTGAGTTTTAGTATTTTTTGTTTGTATAGTACAATCCAAACTAACGAAATGATACAGATTTGGATATACTTTTGCTATTATATACTTTATCAAAGCCCTATTTCATTACCGATCCAGCTCGAAGCATGCCTATATTGTTCTTATCCGAAAGCCAATGCTTTATTTCGATCTTTAAATTCATTGATATATATATTTTCTATATGATAAGTCTAATAATTTTTTGATTGAGTTTTATCAATTAGCATGATCGTTTTTCTTTATAAACACCTTTAAAAATCCCCTAAAAAATCACATTTAATATAATGATGATTCATCATGTCCCAGCTTAAAAGCTCCATCGTTGATCTCGCCTGGAATAAATTGAGGTATGTTTCTTATTCCGATTTGAAATATTTAAACACTTTAATAATATTAATAAAGTACTCATCATCCTAGAATTGCGCGATCTTCAAAAGATACCGACGAACCAAAATTGCCGAAATAGTTGGCGAAAATTCTCGGAATGCTCTTCTGGGACATTATCCGGAGCTACATTTTGCTCCCGTGCGTTTAAAGGAATCTTGGGATATTTGATGGATACAAACGACTTCTTTGCATTTTTTTATTGAAGTGAGACTGCCGAAATTGGGCGCGTCTCGTCCTGGATTATCGATGCCTTCCATCGCCTCCAGATGGATTCAGATCGATCCAAAAGCTTCATGCCAAATAATTTCGAAGCCTTGATCCTCATATTTTATTATGAACGGCGTGCATTTCATTGAAGCACGTATTTGAGTCTGTAAATCGATCATGAAAGCGAAAATTTCGCTCGCAATATACAACCTTTTCTCGTATGAACCGCGTCTTTATTACTCGTCTTTCTTGTCTTTTTCGCAACACCATAAAGATGGATGCCGTTTGTGGTGTTGCTCTTTTTTCTTTCGCAGCCTATTAAACGGCTTTATTAAGCCATCCATTCGCTGCCTTCCTTGGATAGGCTTCGTTCCCGGCAACTTAGCCTTGGATGTCTTCATTTTTCCACCGACATTGAACCTTTCAATGAAGCAATCAATCAAAAACTTGCGTCATGCTAATCACAATTTTGCGTGTTTTCGCTTAAACGGGCGATTCGCGAAAACTCTTTCAAATGTGTTCCCGCAGATCACCGACGAAATATTTCATTCCAAATATTTTTAGCCCTAACAGGGCAATTTGTCATGTTTACAATACGTAATTTATCGAGAAACACAAGCATTTATCATTTAGCACAAGAAGTTTCATACTTAATAAATCTCGCACCCATCAGATACTTACAGCTTAATCCAGGCAAATCCTCGATATTCCTTTTCATAATTATAAATCCAAGATTCCAAAGACGAAATATGATGAAAAATCGAATCAATGATATTTTAATCATTTAAAATACATCAACACAGGCGATTCCTGAATATTTTTGCAAAATATAAACGTACACGATCTTAGCTTAATTTCTGATTAAACCTATTTAATTGATCAGCATTTTATTTAGTTTTGGCGATTCAAAATCTATCCCTATACAACCAAAACACAAACGAACTTATCACACGGTTAAACCGAGTTCATGGATTGAAATGCTTGTATTTCAAAGACAGTCGCTGTTTTTCATATTCAACCATTTGTCATCTAAAAATGGTTATTTTTATGCGTTGTCAATTTTTAAAAAATGCATACATTTGTCCACTGTTATTTATTGATCGGTTGATCAAATTAGGAGGATCTAATTTTTTTTTTTGCCATGTAGTAACGATCATGCAGGGAACTGTCTTTAAATGTTTCTCCGTAATACAGAAAAAATAGTTAAACTGTTATCTCCTATTTCATGCATTCTATATCACAAGTTGCTGCAAAAAAACATTTTTGGCGAATTTTGAAAACAGAATTTAATAGTTTTTACACATTGTTTTAACATTTTAACTTTTCATGGCTATTTGCCATACATTACCAAATAATTTTACAGTTATTGCTCTAATAATATGACCGTTATACCCTGACAAATTTTAAGCGTCTCAATTGAAAAACATTTAGTACTATCTATGTTTATTTTAAATAAGGTAGTTTCCCTGCCGCACCTTATATTTACAAAAAAAAATGGTGATATATGTTTTTTTAATAATTGGTCTGGATGGTCTAAAGATCGCATAATCCCAACAACGAAAAAAAAATTATAAATGACATTTTAAAAGAAAATGCATGCTCAAATCTGCTGGCGTATAAATCCCTGATTTTAAATGCTTTAAACCCTTTTTGAAATAAATTAATTATACATCTTCCTGCTTCAAAACTTTAATTGAAATATTACTGCTGTCTTTATTCTAGCATTTGGATTCGATATATAAACGTCACGAAAAGTGAAACTTCAACCAACTGCTGGTTGGTCGGAAACAGGGAGAATCTTTTAATAACGTCATAAAGCAAGCGCTAGACCATAAGGTGTTTTGTACATGGACTGACAATTTTTTTTTTTTGATTAGGGGGATCTTTTACACATAGATCTTATGTATATGTAGAAGTGTCAGCGTTGTCAAAATAGATTTAATTTTTCAATATTTCAAAAAAATACCCAAAATTTATTATATCGGGCCGTGATGTTGCTGGATGAATGGATGGAAATAGACGGGTGTTGAATAGAAAGACTATCTTCTCTAAATAACTATTTATTCAACACGAGAGAGATCTGGCTGCAGGAAGGACGACCTCCCGCATTCAAGGCTAATCGACGACTCTCCCGACTCCCGCAAATAACCTCCATAACTCCCAAAAAAAAATTGTTGGTCTATGTGCAAAGCACTCTGCATATTACACAAACAAAGCTCAATCTTTCAGCTAACAATTTCTGTTAACAAGTGAAAAAAAACTAGACAGAAAGAAGTTTCACTTATACCGCGCAGGTTTTGGAAAACTACATAAGCTTAACGATATTTGTTATAAATATTGAATCCATTATGGCATGCTAACGTCTGTTGCTTTGTCTTTGCTTTTATTTCAAATGTTTAAGCACTTGTCTGTTTCTGTATGTACACTAACACCCAATAATTTTTTGATGAACTGTCGAAACGTCCTTTGTCAATTTTCACTATTTATATTTTTAAGCAATGTAACTCAAATCATATTTATAAGCAAACAATTCATGATATAATTACAAGGATATTATTGGCGGTGATAACATCACCGCCAATAATTATTGCACAGTATTTAATTAGGCATAAAATACTTAAATTGTAACAAAAATATGTCAAAATGAAACTCGGACGCTCGACGATGAACAGTTAAAATCGATTTTTTTTAAATGCGCTTTTTATATAAATTTTTATAATCGTCCATGAAAATAGATAGTTATGAATGCGAATTTCAAAAAATTGGACACGTTTTTCGGGTCGACCGAAACAATTCTTCGTCTATTGTTGCAAAATGAGAGAATCTGTTCCTTAAGCGCCATCTGATATTCTCATCGCGTCGTAATTCAATTTAATGCCCGCAAAAAGAATAATTTGCATGTCGGACGCGTCGTTGGATTCTTTCGGGCTTAGAAAATTATGCGAATTATTTTATTTGCATATCAAATTTTTATCAAGAAAATTTGCCTCGACCGTCATAATGTAAATGTTGTATCATTTTTGCGCCAGCTACGCGATCTTAAATAATCGCTATATTGGGTGAGCCCAATATTAATGTCGTATTTTAGCAATTTCCTTTGTATCTCCAGCAGGTAGGCGAAACATAAAGATTAAAAAAAAAACAATATTCCTTTACAAATGCTGTCCTAAACACGATACGCAAAATCACATGATTTTAAATCTGAGTGCGGAAAAAATGTATAAACAAAATGTCGAGCCAGACTCGACATAGGACCGCAAAGAATTAATATTTTTTCTCGCTTAAAAAATGCTCTATTGATCGAAGTAGATAGTAGTCCGAAGCTCTGGTAAATATGCAGGATGTTATAAAGTGTCCCAACCGAGTTTCTTCATTTTTTTTACCACATGAGGTCGGACGTTGTCACGTTGCAGGATTATGTTACAGTTTTTCAACAATCATGCAGAATATCCATCACAGCATGCGCTGTGTAATACGTGGCGTTGGTATTCATATCATTCATTTTAGACCACAAGAAATTGCTTATCGCCGTACTGTACATATATGTTTTTTAAATTGTTATATTGACCTTTCCCTACCGGTGATGTATTTACTACACCTCGACCCTAGCAATGGGAACATCGATATGAAATATAATAGATACGGGCTTCAGAATTTGTGCATTCCTCCGTAATATAATTACGAATCACATCAAAGTATTATAGTACATAAATATTCATCTGCAGCGACGAAAATAAATATTTTTTCGGGAAATCGGGATTTTTAAATTCAAATTATATTTGAATTTTTAGTGTTTTATTTATCTTGTTTTGAATTGTATTTTTATCTTTTCTTATATAAATAAAATTCTTTTGTTTTTAAGCTATTTTTTTATATTAAACAAATGAATTTATTTGTAATATTTGATCAAATTTATCACTGTAATTTCTTAAACCATTGAAAATCCTGGTCTCGGGATCCCGGGACTGTTCTCGGAATGATCTGATGCAATCTCGGAACCCTAGTCACCTAAAATAGCAAATACATTTCTCGTTTTTATAAATATGGAACTGCATCAGCATGCAGTTCCGCACATTTATTCCATTATCGCAATACTTGTGAAAAGGGATATTTTTTCAATTTCAAACCGATTTGGCGACAATGCGACATTCATACTGGGCTTCCTTATATTAGAAAATATATTTTTAAAGAATTTGATATGAAAATAATTCATATATATTTTTTTTGATATTTTTCCGCCATATTACAAATGGGGGAAATAAAAGACGGGGATGATACGAATGTTAAAAATCCATCTCGAATGAGCATAATAAAATTTTTCCATACAAACCAAAGGCATCCGGAAAATGTTCCATCAAGAATCACAATTTTCATCGCCGAAATTCCGCAATGTCGAATAAAAATATTCAAACGTATTGCTATGTTATTATTATCTGAAACATTGAATTGATTAAAATATAAAATAAAAATACTTCATAAAATGCTATTTTTATGCGAATAATTGCATTTGAAACAATCAATATACAGCGCGACGTCTATATATCGTCACATCGCACTTTCGGCCGAAATGCCTCGCAAATATATAAACGCTGCTTTGCATTCAAACGGTCAGTTGATCCTTTTTGCTATCAATCCGCCACCTAGAAATAAATAGGCATTTTGCAAATTTAATGATGTTTGAGATCCAAAATAAACCGTTTCTACGACAAAGCTGCACATTCTGAAGCGTCGTCATCGTCGCACACCGATGAATTGAAGAGTCGTTTGGATGCGCAAACGTAACATCGTAAGAACTAATATTTGTTCAGGGTAAAAGGCGATGAATATTCCATTTGGCAAATTGGGAGCATGGAATCGCATTTCCAGTGGCGAATTTCGATCGTTTTAAATCATAAAATAGACGAAATCCCACTTCGTTTCTGACACATAATATTATATATTTCACATAATATTATGCACGTCGATATCCACTATGACAAGTCAATTTGCAAAATTTTAATCATATACAACTTAAAAAAATGTGTATTCTATGATATCGCTGCTTGATTGAATTGCTTTTTGACCTGGTTATGATGGCGTTGAGTCTGCCGATGAATATATCGTACGCATTGAATATGCTTTCATTCAAATGCTATTCAAATCTATTCCATGTCCATTGAATATATTAGGGCTATCGAAAAATATTCGCGTATTTTGAAATCCTACATTTGAGCTCAATTTGTATCCAGACACGGAGTAGGAAATGTCTTTGTAAGAAATTTTATTCATAGAAATATTATTGAATGATTTTGGGATTGTATTAAACCTGCTGTGATACAGACTAAAACGCAAAATTTTTAAATTCAAATATAATTTGAATTTTAAAATCCCGATTTCCCGAAAAATTATTTATTTTCGTCGCTGCAGATGAATACTTATATACTCTAATACTTTGATGTGATTCGTAATTATATTACGGAGGAATATAAAAATTCTGAAGCCCATATCTATTATATTTCATATCTATATTCCCATTATTAGCGTCGAGATGTAGTAAATACATCACCGGTGGGGAAATGTTAATATAACAATTTGAAAAACATTTATGTACTGTATGTATATATATATACATAGGTTAGACAGTTACGGCCCCTAGGCTTCGCCTAAGCTCGCCAATTAGTAGTTACGCCACTGTTTCCAAGCGTCCAGATTTCGGCGAGAATATCTCAAATTAGTAGCCTTTAACGCGTCATTTACTTCACCAAACTTTTGGGCCCAATAAAACACTTATACGGATAACATTTGGTCTGGTGGATTAATTGTGTACGAAGAGCTCCGTGAGCAAATTTTCACAATGACAAAATTGTCGATTCAATAGCTCGATAAAAATGCAAATGGTCTCCATAACAAAACGTCGTTAAGATTTTTGGAAAGTCCGCTATCCCGCCACCCCATTCCCTTGTGTTCAAATAATTCGGTTTGCACAATGTCTCGCAAATTGTCTAGTATATTATAGCGTTTAAATATAGCCTCTTTTACTGCCTAAAGAGGGTCCTGGAGAAACTTTTTCAATTTCACACAATAGCCAATATTCTCGACTGAGCATTTAGAGGGCGAAAAAATGTTTTAATAGCGCCCCGTTTTGAATCGGATCACAAATTCATGCTCAAGATCTGAAATATAATAACTGCGAATAACCGAACCGAGCGATTTTTTTCTTCTTTTTAATTAAAGCAAAAACAGTTTCGACGAAACGTATCCGAATAGCGCGTTTTTCTTATCTTATAAAGCAATTTGTTGTGTATTGTGAGCGTCTATATTTAATTCATTTGTCGGACGAGCTTTTTTGAGAACTTTCGTATAGAATTAAGCGCTAAAGCTCTGTGCGCGTGTAACGCGATCCAACCTTAATCCTGCACAAAATACATATTTTGCGGGGAAAAAAAAAACGAACAAATATCATCCCTATCCAGAGTTAAATATAGCATCTCGTTTTGCGAACGGCTTCCAGAAAAAAAAAGATCGTGATTGGTCGTTTTTCTTTCGAGATTACCGCATGTTTTAATTACAATGGACGTCATTTTTGCCTTTGATTAATGAGCATTCATATGCTTCTAAAAATATTTGCAAAGGCATCATCGAAATGTCGATGCTATTTTAGTGCATCTAATGAACTTACAGCGTCATTGCAATCAACCATTAAGCATTCCATAATGCTCCATAAACTCACAGCATGTGAAATAATAATACGAGCGAAATCCGCAATTATCCCCGTATACGCTATTAATTGAACTGGAAGAATAACGAGCCTTACAGTAGAGCAGTCAGAACAAGATCCAGGAAATCCATTGTCTTGAAGTCATCGATTTAATTCAATTACAGTGGATTAATTATCAGATTGCATCACAATCAATACAAGTTCGGCTCTTTAAACGATATAAATAGACGATTGTTAATACATATATAAATACCACATAAGCTTTCAATTAAATCATGTTTACACAGGGAGTTTCAATAAGAACGCTCAATTTTAAACGCTTTAACTTTTATTTTATTTAAAATTATGCAATGAAAAATCGCTCAAATATCCGGCGCGGTTTTGCTTGGTGGCACGTATTCGGTAGGTCTAATTTTCAATGACTGTCACATAAATCTGGCTGAACTTGAAGAATGGCATTCGTTATGTTACAGCGGCAAAAAAGGCCCAAAAAGATCTAAAAAGAGACTCAGAGCGGCTGCATATAAAAGAATAATCGGGATATCCAAATTACCATAGACATGAAAGAGTCTCTGCTGTCCCATGACGATCCCTTAAAATAAACGCCAGCACACAGAACCATCAGATTGGAAGCAAATATTACAACGTGCAACATGGTTCCAGATCCCGGCTGCAGAGCCTGGATCGCATCGATGGACGCATCGTCAAAAGGGCCTTTCGGCAAATCGACATTAATCTTTGTTTCATTTTTCAAGAGTGTTTCTTCCCTTCAATAGTGTCACACGCTAGGAAAACTCCTGCAGAAAACTATAGTGTATAGGATGAATACTGCTCTTGAGGGAGACTGTCCACTATCTGGTAAACAGTTTGGCTTCAGACCTGGGAAGTCCACCATTGATGCCATCTCTAGTGTACTATCTATCTCAGAATCAACAACCAAACGCAACTCGATTGCTGTTCTTTTGGATTTTTCGGGAGCTTTTGACAATGCCCGGTGGGCAATGATTATCATCAAACTGGGTAAATACAAGATCCCTAATTACATAATTAAATTAATACGTAGCTACTTTGACAATAGGATTGTTTTTGCACCTGCTGGAGATGAGCTTATCACTCGCTATCTGGCGATGGGATGCCCACAGAGATCTGTTCTGGCGTCCATGCTCTGGAACATCCTACTTGACCTGGTACTCCTGCAGGATTGCTTACTAACAGCAGATGCCGATGACCTTACTCTCACAACATGCGGGGATTCAATATCAAAACTGAAGGAAAGAACAAATACAGCCTTAAGGATACTTTGGACATGGAGTGAGACTAATAAACTAACTTTTGCAGCATCAAAATCAAAAGCCGTTATGCTCAAGTTAAAACTCATGCGTTATCCACGCATTTTACCGGATGAAGACCGTATAGTTTTTGATAAAAACGTCGTCTACCTGGGCGTAAGCACATCTGAGGGATGCAGATTCAGAGAAAACATTAAAATTGTAATCGACAAAGTGGCAAAAGCTTTTGGCAAAATGTTCAGACTGGCGGGTACTGATTGGAGTCTTGGGGATAGACACCTCAAAATTGCCTTTGAAGCCATCCACGAGAGTATTGCCACATATGTAACAGAAGAATTGGTGGATAGGCTTGGACACCGTGGACGTGACAAGATGGCGAGACGAAGCCTAAACATTGCACAACGGCAGCCACTACTAAGAATCACTGGAGCATATAGAACAACTGCTACAGACAGCCTCCCTGTCCTTTCAGGGATCATGCCACTAGACCTAAAAGTGCAAATAAAAACAGCGAGGCACTGCCGTTTTGCGACATACCTGGCAAGAATGAAGATAAAAGATAGTTCGGACGTTGTGTGCAGGGATCCTTTCATGGACGCGGATCACGTTCTGTGGTCGTATATGGGCTCTCCTATGCCGTATCAGAGGTCCTGTTTTTGGACCTCTTGGCCACGGACACTTGATGGCCAACCCTGGTGCCTTTTCGGCGTTCAAGGCCTGGACATCATCACTACCGATGTTTTTTTATGAAGCGAAGTATTGATTTTGAAAATAAGTTTTCATAATTTAAAAACGTTTTTGCCACATATTATTAAATAATCCAAAATAAATTTTATAGACGTTGCTTCAATATAAAAGTCGCTATATTTAAAAAAAAAACCTTTAGGTGTCGCTATTGAAAGACCGCATATAATATGAAGCATGCGTGCATTTGGTAATAAAATATCATTTTCATTGCTGAAGCTTTTAAATATCGTGGATTTAACATCAATGGCTGATTGTATTGTAATAATTAGTGGATGGTTTTGCAATGTCAAAATTGCAAATTAAATTTGAGCGAGGTTTTATCATATGAAATGACCGATTTATAAAGCTGTTTATATGCATATATTGTCTGGGCGCTATATTAGATATTGATTATATATATAATATTCATAGTAAAGGTTCTCACCGGTCAAGTTTGATTCAAGCTCTCCATTCAACTTGATTGTGATCATGAAATGCTCGATGAATTTCGTTCAATTTTTGGTCGAAGTTCATCATCATCGATGTTGACAAACAATCGCGATATCATTAACAGTTCTATATAATATGGCTGTATTTGATATTTTTGTGTTAAAATTAGGATTGGTTAATCACATTTTATGTGAAAGTTCCTAAATATGAATCTCATCGATTTGGGCTGTGTTTTAACATCCAAATGGATGTCGTACGGAGTGCAAATTCGCAAATTTAAGCTACTGTTCATTTTTAACACTAGAAAATGTCTCAATGAAGTATCGGCGCGTTGTTAGATCGAACCGAAGAAAGCGCTGCGCGTAATATTGGATCCAAGACGTGAAAAGTTGACGAGGAAAAATGAAAAATTATCGAACAATAAGTGTCAAAACTCAAAAGAAACCGCGATAAGATGAACTTTCAAAATGTGATCGCGTGAATTATGTGCCATGGCGGATATACTGTGCAATTGCCTTTATTAAAAAAACAAAATGGTGGATGTGCATGTGTTGATTGCTCCTAATCTTACACGTCGCTACGTCGATATGATTTGTAGTCGAATCGTTAATTGAAATACAATATTATTTGTTTAAATATTGAAATATATAAAGATGTCTCAGTCCAACATAATACGGTCTTTCAGTTCGGACAGTGCCACGAGGAGGAGAGACTGGAAGACGAGACTCAGTCTCAGGGGAAGCAGGAGAACCAACATGGTGAGTACTTTTTCAACTTTATTACATAAATCAATTTTTAATCATGGCGACTTGCGTGTACAAATTTTTATCGCAATCGTAAAAAGCGAAGCTTTCTATTTTAATCTACGGAAAGAGCTTCACTCGACGTTGAGTCGTGCGGACCAATTTTAAAGTGGCGATTTTCCAAATCAATATGACAATGCCAATAGAAGCCTTTTTTTTTTTTAATCAATTTTCGACGCTGTTAAAGTGCATATATCCCGCATTCCTCATGAATTGCCGGGCTTGGAGCTTTCCATGTAGAGCTTACGAATAAATTCTATCGACGTCCTTTCGACTCACCCTCTATTAAGGGGGTATTTTTTAAAAAAAACAAATTTTCAAATTTTAGACCTTTAAAAATAAATCTTCAAAAGAAATTTCCAAAATTCCAATTAGTTACAAAGTTAAAGCTGTTTTAAAGACGCGACAACTAAGCCGGTATTACCTTTAAAAGCGTTTTCCTCGAAACTACTTTTTTTAATAACGGTTGACACAATATCTCAAGTTCTAATGAAGTGATTTACTTCAAATTTAATACAAATATTTTTTATATAGCCTTCTATAACCTGTACCATATTTATATTAAAAAATATTTTTTAACTATTTTAAAAAAATTAAAACTGAAAAAATTAGGCTAAAATTACTTTTTTTTATACAGTCGCCATTTTACAAAAATGTATATTTAATTTTAATTTTGCCTTATATTTTACCAGCTGAAAATATCAACAAATATCTAATAAATACGCCTCAAATGCCAAAATGTGTGCCTCTAATCTAAGATACTCTTAATTTCAAAGCGATCCAAGTCTTCATTAGCTTACAATTACATACTAAATTTATTCAGGCTTGTTTTAAATTGTTCGATTTTATCAAATTGTTACAATATTAAATTCCAGGACTTAACTCCTGAAACATAATTAACGAAATATCATCTTGAACACACAGCATCAAATCTTTTTGGGGAAAATTTGGGAAATATAAATAGCCCTAATATAAATGAAAATAATGATATAGAGATATTTTTCTTCTTAATGTGCCATATCCAAATCATCGGACGTAGGCGATCTCCAAAGGAGATTTTACCAGGAAAAGGATTTAATGTGTTGTTTTCCCGTTGCCTTCCACACGTGTATTATTAATATTAATATTTCTGATCTCCCAAATTTGTAGCGTGGGCGATTTATCATCCCCACGTAGTAGCGACATCTTCTATTTCTCTTCAGGTGCAATGTGTTATTTTAACAGCGCCATCTCTTGTGGCCCTGCGGACACATTGCATCTGCTTATCGACCGATCGGTTCTTGCGCGTGCACCGTTGCCGATTGGATAGTGGCGCGCAGGAGGCGGGAATCGGGAGGGTCATCGGTTAGCCTTGGCTGCGGGAAGTCGTCCCTCCTGCAGCCAGATCTCTTTCTCGTGTGGAATAATCCGGACCTTTATAGTAAGAGTTCAGGATTTAATCCACTATACCAACACTTGGTCAATTGATAAAATAATGAATGTCGGGCGGGATGGGGAAGGTTCGAGTACATGCATACATATCGAATGCGTTCCGAACAATCTGTAGTCTGTGAGACTAATGATTAGTGATCTAGGATTAATGATGCTGCCAGATAATCGTTAAATTATATGATATTTCACCTCACCGAGAACGATAAATTAGAATTTTGAACAACCCCAATTATACAATATAATAAAAGCAATAAGACCGATTGTTGGATTTTCGTTAAATGTCGTTTGTAAACTTCTATTGAAGCCAATACGCCGTTTTATAATTTGCAAAAAATAACATTTTTTTGTCACAACCCTGTGGATTTGCAACGTGCCATAACGTACAAAATAGAGATGTTACGTCCGTTTATATCAAAAAGAAGCCTTGTAAAAATAATGCTGGCAATTAGCGAGAAAAGTTGCGACGAATGAAAAAAATGTTATCAAAGGGATATTCTATGATTGTATTAAAAGGCTTTGCTTATTTCCTCCAGATCAAAATATTTTATATAAGTCGATTATCAAAGAAAGCCATAGGAAAAATGTGATTCGATTACGTTATGTTTTTTATTTCACAAAAATCTTATTCGACAAATTAAATTCTTAAGAAATTCACGTAAATCTTACATATAAAAATGAATTGGATTTTGTTCGTTCGGTATGCGTTGCCATACCGTTCATCAGATCGCGATAAAACTTCGTCCATTTATTGTTAAGGATTCCGCAAATAACATAGGCATAGTTTAATATATTTTGCCAACTTATTGTTTGCACTTTTTCAAATACTATAGATATAGTACTGTTAACTTACAGTAGATTTAAGGAAGTTTCCCTGCCGCACCCTGTATTTTACTGCCTTGATGTTCGATCATAAACATATTTGAAAAGTAACATATGCAATTAATGCTAATGTATTATATTAAGCATAAGAAACTTTGGAATGAAAATGAAGACGGCGCGATCCTTCTCCCAGTTAGATTATTCAATCTTCCCTGTGCTTATTTTCAAGGCCTGCGTGACTTTTTTTTAAGTAATTAGTAGAAGAAGAGTCGCGGATGCTGCTAGTGTCATTTTTAAAAATAATTGTCTGACCGAGCGAAGAACCCTCGGTGGCTTCGCGTCAAGGGTTTATTGGGGATGAAGAAACGGCGGGTGGCTAAACGAGGACAATTAGTCGAGGTCTATTCGCAAAACGGGCTAAGAAATAATTCTTTGAATTGAAGGAACCGTAATTAAAAATTAAGCCAAATTCTTCCGGATTCAGCTCCTAAAAGTGTAACACCCTTCATGGATTCGCGAAATTTTATTGGAATGCAAATGGTCAAGCATCGAAATAGATCATCCCGTTCCCGCTCGACTTTATTAATCGTCCAGTCCGGGAATTCACCCACTATGTCAACATTCTGCCTTTGTGCACATATGCAAATAGTGGCGCAGAGCAAACTGGGACAGAATGGGCTTCGATATCGGAATAAAATTTAAATTCAATTCAATCGAATATTAATTAATTTATCTTATAATTGAGCATTAAGGAGGATAAAATCATTTTGTACAAATAAATGCCAAAATAAACTAGTTTTATTGCGTGCTGCCCGAGGGGGCGGCAGTTAATCAACACCGCCCCCCAAATTTTTCTTGGATTACAAATGCACTCTTTGATCTCTTAAACGCTTTCCAGTGGGGATGATGAACTGATTTAAATTTATGTTCATCTACGGGGATCATCCAGAAAGTAAGATTACAATTATGTAGAATCAAAACATGTTTGTGTTTAATTGAAATTTACTTCAAAAATATTAATAATATATTAAATTATTTGATAAACGCTGTCGAGATATTTCTATAGTTGGGGCAACAACTTTTGTATGCCAGTGTCATATACCTCCGCCGCCAGCTCTTTTGGATTGTCTTTTGGATTCTGGAGTGTAGTAATACACATACGTCTCATCCCCCGTCACGATAAATTCCGGAAAAACTTCTCCCTCCTGTGTGAAAATTCTTCATAGAGGTCGTCAAGCGTCTCGTGGCGGTCATTTCAACTACCGAACACATTTTGTGACATGTTATCGATTCATCACACCGTGAGCTTATGATGGATATTCGCGGCTGTATTATTCTGTAACGTCAAAAAACGGATCTCGCATGAATGGGATGCGACGGGAGTGCGTGACGACCTCTCCATCGGAAGAATTAACTATGACTGAACAAAATTGCCGATCAATACGCAGGATCAAACAAACTGATATTTAGCGCTTTGCGAGACGTTTAACGGATGCACCATCTGAGCGCATATTGGTCTGGTGGTTGCTAAGGTAAACAAAGCATAGCAACCCTCGATGTTTTGCCATATACATGCCAAGCGATCGGTCTTCGGTGGACTGATATGCTATTCGAATTGTAACGTGTGCAGTTTCCAGTGCGAGCATCAACAAAACATAGGGACACACAAGGTTTGCGTGCATGCTTCTCACGTGGACAGCTGTAGGTGGGCTGCTCACGCCCAATTCATTTCTTGTCAGACGGTACGCATCATATGGAAAATAAAAGTTTTCGTGTCCAACCGGACTGAATTTCGGACCACTGACATAACGAAAGAATGAAAACTGAATGAAAATATATGCCCTTTTTATCTTTAAGTGTGGCATTGCAACGCATGCTGGGTATTCGCTAGTTGTATATAAAAATTAAATAGAGTTTGGGATTTCTGCTCTTGAAATGCTCCGCTGAAAAGCTATAATGCAGGATCATCGTCGACCATTTTGTTACAATTGGGATTCTGCAATCAATTGGACATCCTTAATTTATGTTCGCCGACAAATTTGATTAGCCATAACGCAATTAAATAGAAGCATGTTTGTGTTCCGATGTTCAATTGGCGATGGCAGGAGAGAATAACGGAAATAATTACTAGGAAATAGACCATCCACCGGCGTTACGTTAGCTATCCGATAAAATAGTAATTAATGGCTGTTCTCCTGTTGGAGCTCTTCTGCAAACAATCCACCTCCCCTGTCCCAATATACATATTTGTTCCTCGCTTCGATTTCAATAAGCAGCTTTTTCATGATCGTGTACTATAAAGTACGTTGTCATTAGTCAGATAGTGGGGCAGATGAATGTTGTAAAATTGAGATTAATGTTAACTTCATGATTTTCAGCTGGAAGGATCAAATTTCAGCTTTAATATTCAACCCTAGCTAAATATATTAGATACCTGAAAAGTTTTATCGTAATAAAAAATATACATTTAATCCTAGATCACTAACCATTAGTCTCACAGGCTACATACTCGAAACACAGTCTTCTTACATACATATTGTGTTTAATTAACAACGACATCTATCTGTATTTTAGTGCATGCATCCCTCTTCTCTTGTTGATAGAATGACCTTGGCTGCGAGAAGAGTTATTCTCCCAACCAGACTCGTTTATAATCTCGTGGCTGTAAGCTCTTCTCGCACTGAATAAAATAATGCAAATTTGAAAATCGCAAAGAATTTATTCATTTAGACATTAATGTTTTGAAGTCAATAAATGAAAATGATCTTGATTGTATATATTTTGGCATGTTTTAAACTTTATCTGCGATTCAGATTTGAATCCATCCATTATGCCAAAGTTTGGTTATTCATATAACATTTCCATTGAATGAAAAATCATTTAACTTGACTCGTCTGAAATCCAACTTTGCTGCATATGACCAAATATAGTTCCAGCAACCAATTCCTAAATTTAGCAATTCGTTGCTCAAAATCTAAAAACAAACATCCAAGTCGCGAATTTCTCCACTTGATACCATATTTAGTAACTGTAATTATGTATTAAGACAGTCTGCGTATTAAATTATGCCGATTGAGAAGCCAAAACCACAATTCGGTGGAAGCGGGAGAACAAAGAGGATCGTCGGTCATGTTAAAGCTCACCCCTTGCATAGCTCACTAATGCAAACCAACACACGTCTCCCATAATTTAGCATAATTCCTTTAATCATAATTTATGTACTTGAATAGTATATCGTAGACGTTCGTTCGGATGTATCCAATATTCGATTGAAGAGCCACTTCGACGACTTTGTCGACAAAGCTCCCATTCGAAATGACCACTAAAGTCCGGTTACACAATTCCTCCCTGCAAAATTGGAATTTGTTAATCAACTCGCTGTTTGTTATGGACATTCCTCGGCATTCGGCTCCAATAAAATAGACAGTGATTTTGTAGCAATGCTTCAATAATTCGCTGGAATGATACAGAATTATTTGTTTGGGTACTGCTGCAATTTGGTGACATAAAAATGCGCTTGTCTTGAGGGTTGAACGATGTCGTTTTCTTGCAACATTATCGTATTCGACCCATTTTGAGTCATGCGTTATAACCGGATCAAAATATACAAACGCAGCGATTTGACAACATTTTTTAATTGGATCTCCCAGAACAGAGTTCATTTTCTAGGAGTAGATCCCCAAAACAAACTTGTTGAAGCGTACACAAGTTTAATTTTCCCCGAAAACTTCAACATACACTGTATAAATGCTATAAACACGGTTATAACGAGCAACATTTTGGAGCGTATACAATATAAGTATATTAAAATATCCCATCTATTGAGGATTTATTTTTCAAAGCTCACTCAGCGAGCCACCCAATTGAGCGTATCGAAGAATATCTTTTAACGCGGTTTTAAACGCGTTAAAGCATAATTCATAACATTTTAAAGATATCATAATCAGAATGAGCGTTCATGTTTTTATTCATAATTAATTTGTTTGTAAGAAATGTGATCTTACAAATATGATACATCAAAACATCTATATGTATGTATGAATGGCAATTTTGTCAGCTTGAATTCATAAAAATACCAATGAAATCCTTATACGATTGCTCGTTAAATCCGTATTCGAATGAGTGAGTTGTAGAGTAGAGTAGTTGATAGAAGAAAGACGGATAGGGATATTATTTCTATACACTGTTATACACTTGTCAGCCAGTGAGTGTAATCCCAGAACTATCCGATCTAATAAACAAAACACAAAAAAATGAATATTGTGTGCTTTCAGCTTGATACACATTGTCTTGATGAAACGAAACTTTTTTTTGCCATAAACTGCCCTTTTTCTTGATAATTATTCCATGCGCATCCCAAAAAACAAACGCCATGCTTCGCCTTTGAAGCAGATTCTCCGCTTTCATTCTATTGTTTTGATCGTTTCTTTGTCTTTTATTCGTCGTGTCAGCGGTCCGAAAAGCGGACTAATTGGAAATACATACTTTATGTCATTTTTTGGGGGTATATGAGTGGGGGAAAAAATGTAGAAACAAAATGTCGAGCCAGACTCGACATAGGACCTCAAAGATTTAATGTTTTGATGACCAATTTTAAACAAAAAACCCAATGAATCCATGTTTTTATTAACACGATATAAGTATAATCGCATAAATAAATTGAAGCTCCATTGAATGAAATATTTAATCGATTCAAGCTTAATCTGTGATTTTCAAGTGTTGGTAGTAGCCATGTACCCTCAGTTGTATAAAGTACAGACAGATTACTGTATTCATGTTCAAAATGCAATGTAATAAGCACATTAATTTTATATGTAAGCGGATTAAGAGCACATCCGAATACATACATTAGTTTTGAATTTCAAGGAAAATCTTTCGCCAAAGAACCGGACTCTATCTGAAGAGTATCGGCTCATTCAGCCCGCGGCTTACATCCCGTAAAGTCCGTATTATGTATGTCGTTTTGTTAATATTTACAAGAATGTACCAATTAAAAATGATTTTCATATGAAATGTCCGATTTCAATGTGACCTTTTAAAATACGGACAAAAACCGATAGCAAAGGAGCCTTACATAACAATTATATATTTAAAAAAAAAAAAAAAACAATTTAGACAACGAATACAAGCTTTTTCCGTCGAATTTTATTTGTCAAAGGGGATGATAAATATGCTTGGATCTGAATAAATGGTAATTTGACGTTGCAGAATCAGAAGAATATGGCGAGTGGAGAAAATTAATTGCTCGTCCAAGTGTTCCAATTTCATTTGAAAGCTTATTTTTCACGATACTTTTTAAAGCCTTCAATTAAAAAAAAATTGATCGTAAAAAATATAAATTCACACGAATAAATGACGACACAAGTTTTAAACTTAGATTGAATATCTCTTATAAGCGTAGAAAATTAGCCGACGTTCGTTATTCCATGTACATATTAAAAATAATGAAAGCCTTTGAACATGTAATTTATTTAATTTCACGAAAGGAAGCTTTTAATTGGTTCACGTGCATAAGGGGTATTTCTCTCGGGGTTAATATCAATTTCCATGAATCTTTTTTATGGATTTGTATGGGCTCAAAAATGCCAGTTTGGGGATTGTCTTCAACCGTGTTCAATTAGCTTCTACCTTTCTCCCGATGGATTAATGTAGAGGCTCATTGTTCATCCGAGCGGAATTTCATAAGCAGTCTACAACTCGATTGCTCTTTATCTTAGGTATTTGATGTTGAAAAAATAGTTTGTCGGATCCATTTGCGCGAAATAATCAATTATCGCACAAACTTGTTCATCCGTGCCGACATCCATATCAGGCGTAAGGCTTC